>OX422222.1:126074519-127557019 GCA_949130495.1 Sambucus nigra | reverse complement strand
AAACTTTGTGCACATGAGACCTATATATAATAATCCCTTCTTTCTAATCACTTCCATTTTTATCAAAATTCTATCATTAAATAAGCAATATTATAATTGTTATAAAGTTTTTTTTTAATGCCATACTTTAAATTTCTAAAAATTATATAAAAATGTTGTTTTCTTGTAGTGATTGTTGTGTTTTTTACATTTTCACAATTCAAAAAAAATCATATCATGTATCCCTCACAACGATTTGCTCATTCCGTTTCATAAATTCCCATAGGAATTATGTACTTGTCGCACTGTGATGATTGTATAATGCAAGGTATCTAATTAAGTTAGTTTATGTGACTCACATGGGATCCTTAAGAGTTATGGTAATTTCTTAAGCCTTAGTTTAATTCTAATGATATTACTTGAAATGAACCCAGTATGCATTTTTTTATACAATTACATAGTTAACAAATTGTAGTAGAAACTTAAGACATTGGAACAAACTTCTCACTATAACGTTTCCAAACCAGTCTAGGTCAACACACGGTGGCCTAATATCCCGATTGGGCCGTCGCACTCAAGATCGCTTTTTAAAAAATTTCATTGAGGTTTTGACTATACAATATCGGCTTGAGTTTTTTTTTTAATTTGAGGTTTTTGGCACTCAATAATTGTTAGAGGCTTCTTTTTTGGGGGGTTTTGGTGATTTGAATTATCTTGAGTTTTCTCGAAAATGGGGGAATATATAGGGCACGATTTTAAGGTGTTCACAAGGACCTTCAATAGTTAGCATTCGTTTAGAGGTCAATGTTTTTTATGTTTTAGTTAAGATAGAGGAATCATTGACATGAAAATGAAATCTAGAGGTTTGGTATAAGGTCATAATTATCCAACTATACTAAGTGTCACACATATATTTTTTTTCTCTAAAATCTTCTAGTGAGGCACCATGTTTTTCCCACAAAACCTGATCAGCCAACCAATACACGAAGTTCACTAACACGACCTACTTTTAACTTGATTATAGTAAGTAAAATAGCAAACCAAGTCCCAATATATGAGGGACACACACAAAGACACGAAATTACAGGAACTCAACTCCCAACCTTTTATTAATCCCTCCACGATTAGAAAGGAACACTCAATTTTGGCCTAAGGCTTCCTGCCTAAAAATACAAGGGGAAAATGCTTATAAATAGAGTACAAAAATGCAGTTGACATCCCAAACTTCTAGGACATGTGTCTTAATTAGATGATGCCATGTTTCTCCATGAAACTGCCTTCAAAACTGCTGTATTATCCTTCCAACAGGTGTCTACAAAAGTTAACCCATGATCTCCAAGTGCCCAACTAATGCAATCCCATTTTTACATCTATTCTACCCCATAACTGCCATGGAACTGCTCTAAAACTGCTGCATCAGTATCCCAACAGGTGTCCTAGGAGTTACCCCATGATCCCCATGTGCCACATTGGTGCAACCCCGTTTTTACACCTATTCAGCCTAGCAACTCCCATGAAAACTACCCAAATCCGTTTTTGGGACAAGCACAACTTCTCTTTGAAGTTAACTAGAAACAACCCACAAATTAAGACAATGCCACCTTAAAAATATAAGCAACCCAGCCCACCGATGCAACCCAATGTTCCATAGCAGTTGTGATCGAGGAATTACCGATCACAACCCAAAATTCATGCACTATACCAATCCCTCATTCGGTATATGGATAACCCAAACATGCCCACTAAGTTGCCTAGAGCCTAGGAGCGCTCATGGCTAAATACCGAATTTTTCCTCGGAGGTACCCCACTCCTTATATATGTTCTTAACGAAAATTGCACACGTCAACTACCAAATGATCGAAAGAACCCAGATCCCCACAATCTGATAACTTCGAATAGCATAACCACTTTGTTCTAGCTAAATGCCTTAGTCAAAGTGAACTAACCCATTTTCCTTTAGTTTCAAGCTTTGTCCATACCCAAACTTTATGATGAATCCCCTAACTTCTTGATGAGAGTTTTGGGGTGTGACAAACCCTCCCCCACTAAAAGAATTCGACGACCTCTTCGATATCAAGAAAATTCCAACTCCACTGAAAATTTTCCAACGAAACCTTGGACTTCACCAAAAACAGCAACTGAAATCTTCGATTCAACCCAAGTGCAACACCGAAGCAAACTCCGCTCGATTCAATGACTCCCTGCAGGACCATAACCTCCACATTTTCACCACCCAACGCAAAAGTTTTTCTTGGTAATGCGAGGTTCCTGCAGCCCGCGTATACCAAGGCTTCAATCGCCCGTTTATCCGAACTCTATCGCTGGGAGTCCGCTCAACAAAGCCAAGGAGTTGACTCCACCATCTCCCGCACCTGAATTTGAGCCATTTCTTGACTCTTCCACTTGAATTCCAGCAAGTTTCTCCCGCGTTGGACAATCCCTTGCCCGATGTGAACCTTTGCAAATGAAATACCCAGAATAGCCACCTTTGCCTTTGTTTGGATGTCCATCAACCCCATTTCCCTTGTCATGTTCTATCCATCCATCTTTGCCCGATTCGAAGACGACCTTGTCTTTACCTTTGGACTTAAATGAAACAACATCTGATCGGTCAAGTTTAAGATCCACTAGGCTGTCCGCTGGTGCCACTGCTTGCTGAAAATCACGCACACCTTATCTCCTCAATTCATCCTGCGCCAAAGGATGAAGATTGGAAATGAAATTGAAGACCTTTTCTTCCTCGAACATCCCCTTAACGTCCAGCATCACCGACATGAACCCTGTCACGTAATCCCGCACAGTCTTGTCGTGCTTCACGCATCGCAATGCCTCCCTCTCTCGTTAACCTGAATTTGCTAGCAGGAATTGATCCCGTAATTCCTTCTTTAGTTCACTCCATGAACTGATCTCATACCTGATCTTGTCTTCGGTCTGAGTTCTCCACCAAAGTTTCGCATCATCACATAAATACATTGTGGTGATCGCAACCTTCTCCATTTTGTTGATATGAGCAGTCTTGAAATACTTTTCCATATCATACAGCAAATTCTCCAATTCCTTCGTCGACCTTGCACCAGCAAACACCTTCGGTTCTGGAATTTTATACTTCTTGACACCAACACCACTAGTGTCATTGCTCCCAGCGCTGAGCCATGCTTTTTTCAGCAACCCAACATCCTCATCAAGTATGCTCAAACGAGTACGAATCTCGTCAGCTAAAACACGCACATCTGCAACAAGGTTCTCAACCTTTTCTTCAGTTTCCCGGATGTGACTTTCTTGCACCGTTCGAACACGTTGTAGTTCCAACCGCAATTCTTCTAACTTGACTGAGAGTGCTGCATATGCAACATTCGTTAGAGGATTTGCAATGAATTCCTCTAATTTTTGCACCCTTTCTTGTAATTCTGCATTGCTGCCTCCTGCCATTTCTTGCAGAATTCAGGAAAACTCTTGTCGTACTTGTAATAACCTTGACAAATTCTAACTTCTCCCTTTAAAAATTGGTTTGAACGCACCAGAATTTTCTCTAAAACACAGCTCTGATACCAATTGTCACACGGATATTTTTTTCTAAAATCTTTCGGTGAGGGACCAAGTTTTTCCCACAAAACCTGATCAGCCAACTAATACACGAGGTTCACTAACACGACCTGCTTTTAACTCGATTATAGCAAGTAAAATAGCAAACCAAGTCATAATATATGAGTCACACACACAAAGACACGAAATTACAAGAACTCAACTCCCAACCTTTTATTAATCACTCCACGATTACGAAGGAACACTCAATTTTGGCCTAAGGCTTCCTGTATAAAAATACAAGGTGCAAATGCTTATAAATAGAGTACACAAATGCAGTTAACATCCCTAACTTCTAGGACATGTGTCTTAATTAGATGCTTCCATGTTTCTCCATGAAACTGCCTTCAAAACTGCTGCATTATCCTTCCAACAGGTGTCTACAAAAGTTAACCCATGATCTCCAAGTGCCCAACTGATGCAATCCTATTTTTACATCTGTTATACCCCGTAACTGCCATGGAACTCCTCTAAAATTACTGTATCAGTATCCCAACATGTGCCACATTGGTGCAATCCCGTTTTTACCCCTATTCAGCACAACAACTCCCATGAAAACTACCCAAATACGTTTTTCGGACAAGCACAACTGCTCTTTGAAGTCAACTAGCAACAACCCACGAATTAAGGCAATGCCAGCTCAAAAATATAAGCAACCCAGCCCACCGATGCAACTCAATGTTGCATAACAGTTGTGATCGAGGAATTCCCGATCACAACCCAAAATCCATGCACTACCAATCCCTCATTCGGTGTATGGATAACCCAAACATGCCCATGAAGTTGCCTAGAGCCTAGGAGCGCTCATGTCTAAATACCGAATTTTTCCTCGAAGGTACCCCCCTCCTTATATATGTTCTTAACAAAAATTCCACAGTGGTAGAAGTAGACGTCAGCTACCAAATGATCGAAATAACCCAGCTCCCCACAATTTGACAACTTTGAATAGCATAACCACTTTGTTCTAGCTGAACGCCTTAGTCAAAGTGAACTAACCAATTTTCCTTTAGTTTCAAGATTTGCCCATACCCAAACTTCATGATGAATCCCATAACTTCATGATGAGAGTTTTGGGGTGTGACACTAAGGAACTATCATGACATATAACCTTATATATGAGGGGTCATTAACTCTGGGACAAAGTGGTCATCGATGTAGAGTTATAATGATTTGATGTTCAATATAGACGTTTTAATGTTAGGTCAACTGTTCACTTCTGGTCACTAAGGGGGATGTCATGAGGAAGAGCCTTATGCGTAATATAACATTAACTCGTGGACATATTAGTCGTCGACAAGTGTGATAACTTGTGACATAGCCGGCTAGCAGGACACGAAATCGAACCGCATTAATCGAGGTCGAGTTTGCATAGAATCTTAACGGGTTCGGATCATAAACGAGTGGACCCACTAGTCCTGTTAAGAAAATGAATCAGTTTTGTGTATAATCGTAGAACCCATTTATAACCCGTCAGACCTGTTTATTAAACGAATTAATTTTGGATCGTGTAGCCCGTTTACACGCGCAAGACCTCCATAAACTTTAACATTGGAATTTATTTTTGTAATTAGAGGAGTAAGGTAATGAACCCCAAAAGCCCTAATTTTCTTAAGTCATTTTCATTTCCTCTCATTCATTCACCACCATACCCTCCATCTCTCTCTACGGTTGCATTTCCTTTTACTTCCCTCTCCGGCCTCAGCTCCCTTTTTTAAGCCCCATCTCTGACCTCATCTCCCAATTATGGCCTCATCTTTGGTATATCTTACAACCCTCCGATCAGACTGTCTCATCTCCTCCCTCTCTCACAATTTTCAACCAGGCACCCTCATTTCCTACATCTCATACTACTTCCGACCAGGTCGCCGAAATCTCATTTATCGATGAAATTTTGTTCCTGAATTATTTTTCTATGTGACATTGAAAACAACCAATTATAAACCTTTATTTATTGCTATAGACTATACCAGAAGAAATCATTTTTTCAATCTGACTTTGAAACTAACATCTATGTTTCAAAACAAATGTATAAACGGGTTGTGTGAAATGTCTATACATTAGGGGTTATTTTTTCTGATCCAGATAATTGTAGAATGTAAACATATTTGCTAGTTTTTTCTGAATAGATTTAGAAAACCCACTTTATTTTTTGTTAACTGAAATTTTTATTGATTGTTTTATTGTTTATTTCGAGTTCTCGTGTTACTGAGATCTATGTAGAAATAAAATCATCAAGTTTCTTTCTTAAGACTGTTTCTTTTGAAAGAAAAATATTTTTCTCACAGACGAACTTGTGTAATTCAAATGCGAGTTTTTAATTTTTTTTAGTAAAAAAATACTACTGAAATTCTGAAATAGTGTTGGGTTACAAACGGTTGGTAAACGTATAGCGAATGAAAGAGATTAAATGAGTGAAAATAAATTGTGTTAGGTAATGAATGAAAACGACTCATGTTTGTTTAAAGGTTCAACACGATTCGTTTAGTTAAACAGGTAAAAACGGGTCGTGTTGTGTCACCCGCTAAGCAAAAAAAAAAACGTGTACGAATTCAATTTTCCACTCATTTAGTAAACGAATCCTGTATATGTAGAGCCATTTTCTACCTGATTCGTTTATCACTCGACACGAACCCGGATTGACACGATCCTCTATCACTCCTAGTCATGGATTTAGAGTTGGTAGGTGTTGACTTGAGATATAGGAAGAACCTTATGGTCACTATTTTTGTAGTTTTAAGATTTGTATATCCCTATTGTAGTGTGATGTTGCTTCTTAATGCACATTTTTAGAAAGCACGAGGTACATGGAATCCAAACTCCCCTCTTTTTTTTTACTATGCACTTATTAATATAACATCGTTATATTTTGTTTTATCACTGGGAGAAAAATTACATTCCACGACATATATTTTTTTTGTCAAATAAATGAATTCATTAAGCACCAACCGCTAACAGAGCGAACCCGTATACAGGGAGTATACAAAGTCAAAAGGAAAGAAGAAACGAATGGAAAACCACAACATATTTAACGAGACTTTATAAAAATATGTCGTGAAAAGTAATTAAAGATGACATAATCGTTAATAGTGTCATAAATAATTCGATTATAATAAATACCACGACATATAAAATAAATTTGTGGTGCTTTTTTGAAACAAGAAACTTTATGACATGTCCTAATTTTTTACACTACTCTTTTTAGAGGTGTCGTGCAATCCAAACGAATTGTGGGAAATTTTAAAATTTTCACATTGTATCCCAAAAAAAAAACTATTTTCAACAAACAAACTCATAATGTCCAAACAAATCTCTCACTAACCTCCCACATCTACAGCCGTAAAGAAACATATTTCTCACCTCTAACCTCTCACATCCAAATTAATCTCTCATCACTAACCTCGGCACATTTATCTCTGTTACAAAGAATAAATTTTGTTGGCTATAATCTCGTTTGGCTGATTGTTGGCTATGGTTTCATTGGGAAGATTGTTGGTTATGGTCTTATTTGTTTGATTGTTGCCTATTGTCTCGTTTGGCTGGTCAGTTACCTCTCTCTATTGTTATTGTTTTTAATGTTTTTGAAGCTCCATTAAAGCACCTCCATTGAAGCAGAGCACATCCATTTATGTAAGTTCTCTCTCTCTTATGAATAATAAATTTTGGAATCAATATTTATGTTTATTTTAATATGGAGATGCTATTTTAAAGTATATTTTGGCCGAGCATAGTGAAAATATTATTAATAAGGAATTTGTTGTAGACCCAAAAACTGTCACTGAAATTGATATTCACTCTATTTTGTAAAAAAAACTTACACAAATGCAGATAATGTCGTATGAATTGTTAACAAGTTTACTCATTTGTGGTAAAAATATACTTTAATAAAATTGTATAAACAATCAGGTGATTTCACATAAATATGAATGATATTTTTAGTGAATTTTTTTCTTATTGCAGGTCAAGCTATATTCATGTTTAAAGATCATATGATGCTATAATCATACTTGATATGTCAACATGTCGTAGATTTAGACTTCTGTAATTGGTTTAGTCTAATCGTAGTTGGCATTACATGCATTTTTATTTGTCAAAAACATAACATAAATAATCATTCTTTTGTATATACCAATGTTCATGTACCCAAATATTGCTGAATTATTTAAAGTATATTTCAGTAATAGAATATATACTATTCGTTGATAGAATATATAATAATGAATCATCCATTTATAGATGTGGAAGGTCTAACGAACCCATGTCGATGACAATAAGAAATAAGAGATATTTAGTTCCACATCAATTAAAATAAACAACAATAGATAATGACTTGTAGATTTTAACCTAGTCATCTTCAATTTTTTTTTTTTTGTGTTTTTCAACTTTAAATCCCCCACAACAATTGTGTTTTTGATACTTAGTATTTATTTCCTACCAACAATATGTTGTAAGTAGATCAGTCATCAACACCATCAATATTTCTTGGACGTTTGTAGTCAACAATAGAAGTTTACTTATACAGTTTTGACCAACGGGTTCTTCAAGAAAAGGGCTTAGTAATGATGAGTTTGATCTATTTGACAAGATGAACGTTAATTGGATATTGCATTACTTGTATAAATATAATTCTTTGTTGAATGTGTGTATCCAGAATGGTAATGTGACTAAGGCATTTTAGTTGTTCAATGAAATGTGTGAGAGAGGAGTGACATGTAATGTTGTGACGTATTTAGATTATGAGATGTAAGGGAATTATGTGAAGGAATGTGATAAAATAACCTGAATATGTGTTCAACTTGTGTATATATTACCAACTCTAGTGTTGAAAAATAATAAATGTATTCCTAATTATTGTATTACAAAAAATTAGTCAAATTATACTAATAAAAAAGTGCTTAAGGCAATAACTAAAAAAAAAAAAAATAGGCCAGTATGACAATATACTTCCGTTTAATTAATCGCCAAATTTCATAGATTCATTTGAATCAACAAATTGACTAGAAAAAACAATGACCCTCTTGTTTAATCTTAACAAACAAAACAAAAATAATTTATGATTTGAAATCAATTTCCACTGTTGAATCTTTCAATTTTGAAACTGCATTGAATCTATGTTCGTATCGTTTGGCTTTCAAATCTTGGATTGAATTATTTGATTATTGTTTAATTGATCCTCGTTGCGGATGGAAGCTGTCAGATCTCTTATTTCCTTAGATAGAGATATCATATATAGGTTTTTTGGATTTTCGATTGATGATGATCATATCGCTAACGACTCACCATTGTAGGCGTAAAAAATTTCTCCAAATATAATATTTGGGGCAATCAATTCGATCATATCTTTTGTTTCATTTGTGTGTACTTCATTTTATTTTGTTCTTCAATAAATGGGTTTCAAGCAGTGTTGCGTTTGGTAACATTATATTCAGGCCTGAAAATTGAAATTGAATGAAAAGCTAGTTAATATATCATTGAACAATAATTCAAGGGTCATATAGTCCTAGTCTTAGTGTGGGCTGTCACACTACATTTTTTGGTTCGTTATTAAAAAAATGTTTGTCATATTAGTTATTGTACATGTCGCAAACTCACACGTTTCTTGAAGGACTATAGGCCAGTTAAATAATATTTCAATTCTAAGGGGCTGAATTCAAGCCATTTGTATCTTATTTGTATTGCAATGATATTCAATTTCTATAAGCATTTTGTGGAATTCATTGACTGAATTACAACTGTATGTTGATGTTTGATTGATGATGAGCAGTATGTTGGTTTTATATATTTTATCGAATTTTGAGTTGATTTTTTTGGGGCATCCTCATTAGTACTAAATCTGATATTTTTTTATTTACCATAATTAATTGATCTATTTTGCAGGTAATTATTTTGGGCAGTACTCAGACACTACAATCAGATCCAATATATGTATCGCTATCTGGCTTCATTTGCGTATCTCCTACTTTGAAATTACTAAGTGCATATACCCACGTTGATATTTTTGAACACACACACACACACACACACACACACACATATATATATATATATATATATATATATATATATATATATATATATATATATATATATATATATATAGGTCAACTTGATTTAAGTGTATGAATGTGTATTGTTGAGTGTGGGTGTTTATATTAGTTCTATGCTTAAGGAAACAATGAATACGACAAAAATTTCTATAGACCATTCATGTTAATTTGTAGCCCCGATGATCTAACTATATATCTATTTCAATCTACCTTTGCAGATAGTCACTAATCTAATAAGATTTAGAATAATGTGCTAAATCCAATGAGATCTTGTAAAATGTAACTATATTTTAAAAGAACATGACATTATATCAGTTTATTATTGACATTTTACATCCTTTTCAATATTAGTGTTTGTAAACATAAGAGAAGCTAGCAAGTCGGCAACTAAAGATGGAAAAAGATTGGTTGAGATTTCCAAGGTTTTTTTTATTGTTATTACACGTATGCATATATGTTTACATATATTAGAAAAACCTAAAGTATTTTTCTGAATGAACACTGTTCAAAAATTGAGAAGTGATTATGATTTCATGCTTTTTTTTATTATCTGTAGACATACCGAGGAGTACCAAGATGGCGCGTACAAATTTATTGAATTTGCCAAGAAAACTGCTTGAAATCCTGATACGATAATATGTCCCAGTAAGAAATGTAAAGTACTTTGTCCACAAATTTGAACACTCAGTCAATTATGTCTTTGATCCTACGTACAAGAAGTGGGTATTTCACAGAGAACATTTGACTTCTTTCATACTCTAATGATATTGATATTGAGTTATCATTTTTACATAGGATGTATAGAGATGCTTATGTTCAAAATGCAATTTTTGTCGAAGATAGTTTTGAAAGCGGTGATGAAAGTTTTAAAAAAAAGTTGAAAGATGCTGAGACTCATTTATATCCTAGGTGTACAAAGTATACAAAGATGTCAGCAATTACAACTATATACAAGCATAAAGCTACAAATTAATTTAATCTTGGCTATGAGAAGATAGATACATGCATTAATGATTGTTGTTTATTTCGACAAGAGTATGAACATTTGGATAAATGCCCTAAATGTGGCTCCTCATGGTAGAAAGTCGACGAACTCAAAAAGAAGGTTAAGAAGGGAGTATCTACAAAAGTATTGCGGTACTTTCAAATAATCCCAAGATTTCGAAGGATGTTTTTATCATTAGATAAAGAAGAGTTGTTACAATGGAACTCAACTCACATAATCAAAGATGCAAAAATGCGACATCTGGTTGATTCATTAGCACGGGACACAATTAATAAAAAGTGGCCTCATTTTGCATCGGATCCAAGAAATCTCAGGCTTGGACTTGCAGCGAATGGATTTTATCCCTTTAATAATATTAGCTCGAGCTATAGTTATTAGCCCACAATTCTAACTATGTGCAATCTTCCCCTATGGTTATGAATGTTGCAGGAAAATTTAGTGTTGACTTTGCTTATACCAAGGCCAAAGCAACTAGGAAATGACATTGGTGTATATATGCAACCACTTATAGATGAATTAATCGAGTTGTGGAATAATGGGGTGGAGATGTACGATGAATTTAACCAATCTACTTATAATTTGAAAGTTATTTGGATGCGGACAATAAATGACTTTACCGCATATGGTAATTTATCCGGATGTACCACAAAAGGGTAATTTTCCTGTCCATTTTTCGGTCCTAACACATCCTCACTACGGTTTTCAAAGAGTATGAAATCGGTGTATATGGCCCATAGACGTTTTCTTCCAATGAATCATCCAGGGAGGGTTACCAAAAAGAGTTGGTTTGATGGATTTGAAGAATTAAGGAGGCCACCAAAATCTTTGAATGTAGAAGAAATTTTAGATGCTTTGAAGGGTGTTGGAAATGATTTTGGTAAAGGAAAGAAGCGTAAGAGAAAGAAAGCGTTATTGAAAAAGAAGTCCATATTTTTTAATTTAACGTATTGGCATTTACTTATATTTTAGCTCATAATCTAAGCCACTAACTTAATGCAATTCTATTAAAAGTTTTAGGACATTTATTTTTCATATTAATCCTCCCTCATTTTTTTTCTCTAGGCATTCGATTTATGTCACAATTTGGACGTGATGCACATCGAGAAGAATATAAATGAGAGCCTCATTTCCACATTGTTAGATGTAAAGGGAAAATCAAAAGATGGCCTCCAATATCATAAATATTTTCAAGATTGGGCATTAGAAATGAATTTCATCCTCAACCAAAAGGGAATAAATTTTACCTGCCGACAACACCTTACACATTCTCAAAGAAAGAAAAGAAAGTTTTTTGTCAAGGACTATATGATTTGATGTTACCTGATGGTTATAGCTCCAACATTAGTCATTGTGTTTCACTGGAAGAATGTAAGTTATTGGGATTGAAATCCCATTATTATTATATTTTAATGCAACAATTGTTTTCAGTTGATATATAGGGACGACTACTAAAGGGGTCCAAAACAAGTGATTTTTTGCTTATCTTCATTTTTAATGAGTTGTGTCAAAGAGTGATCGATAAAAGGAGAATGGAAAAATTAGAGGAAAATATAGTAGAGATTATATGAATACTGGAGAGGTAATTCCCTCCCTTTTTTTGACATTACGGTTCACTTACTAATTCACTTATCTCAAGAAGCTGGATTATCTGGGCCCGTACAATTTCAATGGGTTTACCCATTTGAAAGGTAATTTATAATGTATATAGCTTTTTTCTTATTAATAAGTTAGGTATGAAGTAAATAGATGTTATATTCGTATTCCTTTGGTATGATTTGTTATTAGATTTATGAAGGTACTCAAGGGTTATATTAGGAACCGTGCACGACCTGAAGGATTATAGCAGAAAATTATTTTGCTGATGAGTGTATAAGGTTTTGTAGCATGTATCTAAAAAAAGTAGAAGAAATAGGTGTTCCACAATATCAAAATAAAGAGTTCGAAGATGATACAATACTGGGTGGTTGACCAATCTCTAAGGAGAAACCAATAATATTGTCCGATGACATGTTAAAAATTTCCAATCATTATGTGATATTTATAATCCAGAACTTGATCCATATATAGAGTGAGTAAAATGATGCTCGTTATATATATTTATAAGTTCTGTTATCATTAATATTGTTATTAATAGTTCTCTAAGTTCATATTATAATGCATTTGAGCAAGCTAAAGCATTACAATCGAAGTTTATCCCAATATGAGACAATGCTACAAAAAAGACGTATGGGGACATTCGATTCGTGCTTTATGAACATGTGTAGTGTAAGAGTCTAATGCTATTATGTATATAAAAATTGATATTATTTTATTTATGATCTTTTAAATAGATTAAGGTTCAAGCAAACATAACTAAAGTATCAACAATCCTAAAGTGGCTAGTTGTTGAGCCACAACGTTATGCTATGTCATATTCAAGCTATGTAATAAATGGCAAACGATTTCACACAACAATGGTTAAAAAGTCCACCGAAGATAGTGGAGCTTTTCTTGAGGCAGAGAGTATTTGTAGATATAGTGTAAGGGATATCACACATGTTTCATATTATGGGATTATACGTGATATAATTTTGTTGAACTTTCACAAATTTCGAATGACTATCTTTCAATGTGATTGGGGCAACATTTTAAATGGTGTCAAATTTGACGATGGATTCACTTTGGTTAACCTCAACCAAGGACAAAATCAGCTAAAAAATATCACTTTATTCTAGCATCACAAGCAAGACAAGTATTTTATTCGACAGAAAGTGGAACATCAAATTGGTTTGTGGTTCTCAAGGAACCTCCACGAGGTTTTCATGAGCTGGATACGTATGATGATAGTGCCTACACATCATATTCACCGATTGATGTTTCAAAACTTGACAATAATGAGAGAAATGACAATGATACTCATGTGAGGATAGATTGTGAGGGTGTTATCTTGTGATTGTTATTTATTTTAGAATGTAGACATTAAGTTTGTTTGATTAATATATACATTAGTATTCTTATGGTAAGTTCATTTTTAGTTACAAAGTTTGTGCATGGTGATATAAACAGGAAATCATTGATAAGAATAACTACGTAATTAGTCATCATTATGTTATGTCCAAGTTACAAATGCTCCAATCAGTATGAATATCTATAAATGGGGAATGAAAACTTTTTTTCATAATTTTTTTAATCTAATTCTTGTTAGCTCAGCATAAAACCAACTAGCATTATTCACTATATGTTCTTTTTTTTTATTGAATATGGATGAACTATCATTCAATCTGATATGTTTTCTTCATGTCAACTATGTAAATGACTAACTTGGTCATTAAGGATTCATTGTCTTTTGATTAAACTTAGATGAATGAACCGTTATTTTTGTTTAGAGAAAATAGAACAATCTCTACAAGTAAAAACTGCAGTAACGGATGCCCGTGCTTACGGAACAAATAAATACCTTTGTCCTTCATGTAATGGTATTATATTAAGATAGTTAATGATATGGATAGAGTACTCATATATTTATTGTGTTGTAATTACTTGGTTTGGTGTGTTTACGAATCCCAAGTGTCAAGTGTATAGGCATAACACTCAAGGTCTAACTAAATGATAACTAAGAGTATTGTTATTTCAACTCAGTCATTAAGTTTAAAGAATTCCAATTTTCATGCATGTTCACCCTCAACTCGTTCATCAACCTACCAAACTTGATGGTATGCAAGGTGTGTAGAAATGTAAATAATATAAATGTGTATTTTATGATCTAGTAAGAATGGGTCAATAATGGCTCATAGAATTATCCGAAAAAAGAAAGTTGGGTGTAGGTGGAACTTTTTCCACATGATTGATAACTATAAGAGTTACTCTATTATAACTGGAAATGATAATAGTTTTCTAAACATTACAAAGTCTTAGTCATGCTCCATTTTATTTCTGTTAAACTAATTTGATACCTCATTCAGGTATTAGTTTGGTATATAGAAGACAATAAGGTAGTTAAGAAGCCACTAATCTCCAATAATGAACATTATTTTTCCTTCGTGATAATAGGGACGCTTTTGTGCTAGTTACATAGTGGTGGAAGTTTATTTACATTAGAAAAATTTTTCTTGTTATTTTTTGTTAATCATATGTATAGGTCATTATTAGTCAGTCATGGCCAAACATCGTGCTCAACTTTCATTTTTTCCACTACCTATGCTATATTTGGTGTTTTAAATGCTAATACCGATCATATTGATGTTTATGTATCTATTTCCATCAACAAGGTGTTTGTTTGTGGAAGTACATGGATGAAGTATTATAACAAGTATAGAAATATTTCTTGCGTATGTGGTTGTTAAAATGTTCTTTTATAATTAGCTCTGCTATTCATTTATGACTTTTACTACTTATAACTATGTAACTCTAGTGATATTCCTAATTCATTTGTGACCTTTTTTCTGTGTGGTTTGTGTGTTATTAGGTATTATTACAACAGGAAAACAAAGTAATCAAGGTGGGAGAAACCATTGGAATTGGCGGTGAGTCATGTTGCTGACTTATTGTTCCTCTTAAAGTTTATATGTCATCTCCTAGCATATGTGAAGCTTATTTTTGAATGCTCTGGAATTTGTACAATCTTTGTTCCGTTTTATAGATGCTGACAATTGAGCCATACTCAAATTGATCAAAATTACTTCATGCGTATTCTCCTTTTCTTTGCATGTTTCACTGGTTTGTAGATGTCATAGTTTCACTTGTTTCACTGGTTTGATTTTTTTCAAAACATTCCCTCTTTGTTAGCCTAGGTGTGACACCCCGACTAATTAAACACCGGGTAGCTACTCCTTTATAAAATTAATTCAAAATGCCAAGTTGGCTCAGTTAACAGCATCACTGTCAAAAACGTTTTATTATTACTAACCACCTAGTATTTAAAAAGTAAGTGCCAAATTTTAATTTAAAGTCTGATTAACATGCAAGTATAATGAAGAAATAATAACACCATTCACCATAATGAAGTAATAGAATAACCGTAACATGATATAAATAAAACTGGAGGAAAAAATCCTCATAATACAATCTCACAACTGAAGTAAGTAATGAAATACTGAATGCTGAAATGAATACATGCCAACGTCTCAAAACTGAAATGGAAATGTATCTAATAGAACTTGGGCGACATGCCCTACAACTGAGGAATAATGAATAAGGAGTCCAAATGATATAAGCGTCTAAAAGCAAGTCCCTGTAGCTTCCACAAGCAGCTACAGCTCGTCATCAGAATGGAAATCCTATGCACGGTGACCTTGTGGCTGGGCACCTAAAATGGTTTTACAAAAAGATAGGTTTGAAAGCAAACGGGTCAGAGCCCGAATGTGGAGATATTTTAAAAACCTGCAAGTGCTTTAAAAACATTTAAAACAGTATATGCAAAGTACATGTTAGGACGTGCTCTCACATGATACACCCACCTCTCGTCTAACTGTGCACTCCTAACGTTCCTGTACCCATTCGTGTGTTATCTCATAACTATCTAAAGAGTTTCTAACACTTCTACTCGGTTCTCGTTAAATTTCCAACTTTAAAAATTAAATAGAGAGTTCTACTTTAATTCCCGGATTCACAATTATTAACAATACCAAAAAGATCTCTTTTTATCCTTCAAAACATTACCATAATTATACTCACAATTTATTATAGTAAATTCCTTCTCGATTAACCGTATATTTTTACATCATAAATATACAATACAAGCACCCAAAGGCTAAGCTGCGGTGCACACATACTCTGCTATCCATCCCGGTACATCACGTACATAAGGATTACAAATTCCGAATCTCTCAGGAATTGTTGGAATCAACACCACACACATAAATGGAGGCGAACATAATTCAATCATATCCATGGTCACGTACATACCTACGCTCCATAGTCAGCTGGCTTATTAACTCACAATTAAGTCATTCTCTTGAATTATGTCCTCTAGGCACCAATCTAAATCCGGGCAACACAAGGATAAGAAGGTCCTAAGCGAACGTAACCTCCGTGATAGCAAGTATGGTAGGTATGTCATACACATAAGATTATATACTAAGCATTCACACATCTTAGATATTTCAATATTAATAAGGGTATTCTCTACATCATTATACCATTATTCCCAATTCATATATTTCAAGTATCCCGACAATATATAAATTAAATAGTCGACACGTCTCACGTCGTAATATTTTAAACTTAAAACCTGTCTCGAATAGACTATGAAGTTCCCATGATTCCCTCATATAACATCGCTATACCTAAGGTCCTTACTTCTGCCCCAAACCTTATTTCATCAAATTATTCAAATTTGTACTATTAACCCAAATATTAACTCACATAACGAATTTCATTAATTTAGAATAATTCCTCAAATTAAATTCTAATTAAAGTCCAATCTCATAATCATGCCTACTGGTCTTCCTTAAAGTTTAAGGGTAATCACAATGTCTCCAACAAAATTATCCAAGGGTTATCATCATTAAAATTCAATTAAGGAAAACTTTATTCATTCTGGGAAGGTCGATCGATCGACCTTGACCTTCGATCGATCGATTGTGGTCGATCGATCGACTGATGAATGTCGATCGATCGATTACACAGGTCTGTTACGGACTGCTTCGTTTTGCAGTTACAGTTTCGTCCCAATTCACCATTTTTAAGCATGAAACTTCAAGATAAGGTCACTATAACGTTATACTAACATCCTATATCAGTAATAACATTCTAAATCCCATAATTCATCATTTAAAGGCTCACTTTGGATTAAAACTACATCAAAAATTTCCCAGATTTCTTCCATTCAAGAACATCATTAAGTTTCTTCTAATTCTACCTTTTGATCATCAAGGTTCTGTTTTCAACATATAATTTCGTCCAGAATATACTACATGCAAATCCTACATAAATCATGGCTTTTACCTTTCAATTCATGGGTCTAATTTAACTCCAAAAATCAATTTCGAAAATTCCTAAACATGGAAACATATCTTGAGTTAAAAGGGTTTAAATCACTTGCCTTAATTATCTCAGAATTTGGTGAAGAATCTTTGTGACAAAGTTGTTCCTTCTCTCTCTCTTCTGCAGAATTCTTCCCTTCTCTCTTTCTCTCAAGTTCTTCTCAAGGTTCCCTTCTCTCTCTCTCTCTCTCAAGCTTTTCCCAAGGTTGAAGATAATGGAGAATGGAGGTGTGAAATGGTTTGTGGGAGTTGAATTGCTATATCAACTTCTCCCGTAGCCCATAATGACATATAGTGGGGTTAGTGGGTTAAGTGGGTTAAGGAGATAGTCAGCTTATTAATTCCATTTTCGTCACTTTTTAATTCCCAAAAATACAAATTACCAAATTACCCCTTAAGATGTCGGTATGGCCCACAAATATCCCGGGACCCAAACTAAACTTCCGGCTAGTGTTTTCTGACTATCTCGACCCTTCCGGACGCGTTGGCGCACTCAAAACGACCATACGGTTAATGGAACTAAAATTCACTTTTTAATTATGTAGCACAATATCATGACGTGGCGGTCACACGCGTCAAGTAAAATTCCCAAATTGCCGTATTTATAACTCACGACAATATCAATATTACAAATATTCATATAATGCCAAGTATGCACATTATAATAAAATACTAACTCACATCTCGTTAATATTATTATCCGGATTAATTTCCAATTAATAAACATTTAATTCAATTAATCCCCAAAAATAAATAACGCAGAAAATACGGGGTATTACATACTCCCCCCCTAATAACTGAATTTCGTCCCGAAATTCGGAACTAGAAAGTACCTGGTAAGAATAACTCTGGATAACGTTCGCGCATCTCATCCTCGCGCTCCCATGTGGACTCCTCGACATTATGATGTCGCCACTGAACACGCACTAACGGAACTATCTTTGACCGCAGTTTCCGCTCACTTCGGTCTAGAATAGCAATAGGCCCCTCCTCGTAAGAACTATCCGGCTGGAGATCAATATCCTCCACAGCAATGAGAGAATGAGCCAAATCATCTCTAAGGTATTTCCTAAGCGAGGAAATATGAAACACATCGTGAATCCGATGTAAATGCTCCGGTAACCCAAGTCTGTACGCAACCGGTCCAATCCGCTCAATAATAGGAAATGGTCCCACATATCTCGGTGCCAACTTCCCTTTCTTCCCGAAATGCATAATCCCCTTCATAGGAGATACCCTGAGCAAAACCTGGTCCCCTACATGGAACTCTCTGAAAAATCTCTTTGCGTCAGCATAACTCTTCTGTCTGTCCTGAGCCACCCGAATGCGACTGCGAATCAATTCTATCCTTGCCGAAGTATCCTGAATCACTTCCGGCCCAAGTAGTTTGTTGTCCCCCACCTCCAACCAGCATGCTGGGGAACGACAAGGTCTACCGTACAATGCCTCAAATGGAGCCATGCCAATGGTGAACTGATAGGAGTTGTTGTAAGCAAACTCCACCAGTGGAAGATACTGCTCCCATCCACCCTCAAAGTCAATGGTACACATACGTAGCATGTCCTCCAACATCTGATTTGTGCGCTCGGTCTGTCCATCGGTCTGCGGGTGATACGCCGTACTCAACCGCAATTCCGTGCCCATGGCCTGCTGAAAACTTTCCCAAAACCGTGAAACAAATACCTTGTCTCGGTCAGACACGATATTTAAGGGCACCCCGTGAAGTCTCACTATCTCTGAAATAAAGAGCTGGGCATACTGTCCCGCAGTGTAATCTGTCCTGACGGGTAGAAAATGAGCGACCTTCGACAACCTGTCCACAATCACCCAAATGGAGTCGTGCCCTCTCTGCGATGTAGGCAACCCCGTGATAAAGTCCATAGAGATGCTCTCCCACATCCACATCGGGACCTCTAATGGCTGTAACAGTCCTGCCGGTCTCTGATGATCCACTTTTACGAGCTGACAAGTGGCGCATTTTGAGACAAACTCGGCAATATCTCTCTTCATCCCGCTCCACCAATACTGACGTCTCATGTCTTGGTACATTTTGTCCCCTCCGGGATGTACCGCGAACCGTGAGCCGTGCGACTCTGCCATTTCCTCATGCCGCAATTCCTCCCCTTCTGGAACCACCAATCTCCCATTGAAGCGTAATCCCCCGTCTGAGCTAACGGTATAGGATTCAGCTCCCTCTGCTAATAATCGAACTATCTGCTCCTGACAGAACGAGTCATTTGCCTGTGCCTTCACCACCTTCGTGACAATCTGCGGTGTAACAGTCATCACAGACATGAATGATCGGGCCACTGCATCCTGGTGTCCCAATTCTTTCCACTTGGCCTTCCACACATCTGCCACCTCATCTACCGGTCTACGACTCAACGCGTCTGCCACCACGTTAGCCTTCCCCGGGTGATACTGGATATCGAACTGATAATCCTTCACGAATTCAAGCCACCTCCGTTGCCGCATATTTAACTCCTTCTGCGTGAATAGGTACTGAAGGGACTTGTGGTCCGTGAACAATCGAAATTTCTCCCCCAACAGGTAATGTCTCCAAATACGAAGGGCAAATACCACTGCCGCTAACTCCAAGTCATGGGTAGGGTAATTCTTCTCGTGAGGCTTAAGCTTACGGGAAGCATAAGCTATGGCCTGACTCTCCTGCTGCAGTACACCTCCAAGTCCTTGTAAGGACGCATCGGTGTAAACAAGGTACTCAACTCCCGGTCTCGGCAATGCTAACACAGGTGCTGAGGTTAACTTGTCCTTCAACTCATCAAATGCCAACTGACAGGCATCACTCCAAATGAATGGCACACCTTTACGGGTTAGGTGTGTCATGGGACCCGCTATCGTGGAGAAACCCCGAATAAACCTCCTGTAGTAACCTGCTAGGCCCAAGAAACTACGGATCTCTGTCGGTGTCATGGGCTGTCCCCACTCCCTCACCGCGGATACCTTCCCCGGATCAACCGATATTCCCCGGTCGGAAATAATATGCCCCAAAAACTGAACCTCCTTCAGCCAAAACCCGCACTTCTCATATTTTGCATACAACTCATTCTGGCGCAGTGTCTGCAAAACTAGTCTCAAGTGCTCGGCATGCTCCTCCTCTGTCTGGGAGTAAACCAAAATATCATCGATGAAGACAATGACAAACTGGTCTAGGTAATCCCTGAACACCCTATTCATCAAGTCCATAAATGCTGCTGGAGCGTTGGTCAAACCAAATGGCATAACTCGAAACTCGTAGGAACCATATCTCGATAAGAACGCAGTCTTCGAGACGTCCTCCTCCCTGATACGCAACTGATGGTAACCAGATCGTAAATCAATCTTTGAGAAGTAAGAAGCTCCTCTCAACTGGTCAAATAGGTCATCGATTCGAGGCAACGGATACTTGTTCCGTATCGTGACCTTGTTTAACTCCCGATAGTCCACACATAACCTCAGTGAACCATCCCTCTTCTTCACGAACAACACAGGGGCACCCCACGGTGAAGTACTCCTTCGAATAAACCCCTGACCCAACAACTGCTCAATCTGATCCCGTAACTCCCTCATCTCAGCTGGAGCCATACGGTACGGTGCACGTGCTATAGGTCTCGTATCTGGTAACAAGTCTATAACGAAATCTATCTCTCGACTGGGGGGTAGACCTGGTATCTCCTGAAACACATCAGAATACTCCCTGACGACTGGGATCGACTCTAAAGGAATCACAACCTCCTTAGAGGTATCCTCCTCAATGTAATATAAATGCGCGGTCGAGCCTCCCTCTGGGCGAGGCATCGCCACAACAAACATCTCTTGCCCCGGAATGGCAAAAACAATGCTCCCAACAAAGCAATCAATCATGGCCCTATGATCAGCGAGCCAGTCCATACCGATAATAACATCGTGAACATGCATATCTAGTACCAACATATCCGCAGGTAATACCAAACCACCAATCTCTACCCCCACTCCCCAACATATAAAGAATATAAGTGACCCATTCCCCAAAGGTGAGTCGACACACGTAACTGTGCTCTCCGCTGTGGCTAACAATCCTAACGCCTTTGCGAAGTGTGTAGCTATAAAACAATGTGTAGCACCCGTATCAAATAATACCCGACCCATAGTGCCATGGATAGGAAACGTACCCTCAATCGCGGGCGGTGCCTATGGAACTGCAGCCTGGTGGACGTTGTAGACACGCCCATACTGTAGCTGCCCCTGCTGCACAGGAACTGCTGGAATAATCTGAGCTGGAGCTGGAAGGGCTGGTGGAAAGAGTGGCCTCTGTGGCTCCTGTCGAGCACCCTGCTGCTGCTGCTGTGGGGCCCGACCCTTATCAGGACACTCCTGACGTTTGTGGCCAATCTTACCACAAATGAAACATTTCCCTGGGAAGTTCCCTCCCCTCTGCCCTTGCTGTCCCCAGCCCTGGTGGCCGTTACCATTCCTCCCTTGGCCCTGCTGGCCCTGCTGAAACTGCTGATGTTGGCCATTTTGACCCTGCTGGCCCTGATGACCGTTATGACCCTGCTGGCCATTTCGGAATCCTCCCTGACCGTTCCTGAAACCTCCTGAATGGAACCTCTTTTGATCTCCCTGCTGAGAACCCTGTTCTACTTGTCTCTGTCCGTGAAAAGATTGTGCCCCACCGGCACCATGTCCTCCAGTCCTGCCCTGATGGCTAGACTCTCCCGACCTCTTGCCCTCGGCCATATGAAAACGGTGGTCCTGGCAATGTAACAATGCAGCGTTAACCACATCAGAATACGTGGCCAACGAAAGGTTCCCTAACAAATGCTGACGGATCCTCCATGACAACCCGTCGGTAAATTTCTCAATCTTCTTCTTCTCTGTCGGTATCTCATCAGGAACGATATTCAACAGATTAGTAAACTCGGCCTCATACTCGGCCACGGTCTTGCCCTCCTGCCTCAGACTCATCAATCTCCTCCTCATTTCTGTATGAACCGCTGAAGGAAAGTACTTGCGGTCAAACCGCACCCAGAACTCATGTATAGTGAGAGTATCCCTCTCCTCTGCGGTGGTAATAGACTCCCACCACTGCAACGCAGATCCAACTAGCTTAAAAGTAGCTAGCACCTGCTTCTGAACATCCGTGCACTCATACATCCTTAAGTGCCGCTGCATATCTTTCCTCCATTGGCTCGAGACTACTACATCTGAGCTGCCTGCAAACTCTGGCGGATGCGCTTTCTGAAAAGCGTCACGTACACGCTCCTAAGCAGACGGAAATGAAGTTGCCTGAACTGGCGCGGCAACCGGCGCCTGAGGCGGTGCCTGCTAAACAACGGCAATGGCGGCATTTACCGCTTGGGCTACAATAGCTGCAACCTCAGCGGCGTTCATCATGCCCTGAACCGGTGCGGGCTGTGGTTCTGGCGCTGCATTCCTGGGAACTCGTGGTGCACGTCGTGGAGGCATTCTGAAATAAGAATAAAGTCTATAAGTTCGCAGTTATAAACTTTAAAATAGCTGAAGAGCGTAGCATAAACAAAGAATACAACAGTCCTAAAATATAGGGCTCTATATCAAAGAAAGCTCAGCGGAAAACATAATAAGCCGTTCAGATCCTAAAGGACACTAGAACCTGATGCTCTGATACCACCTGTGACACCCCGACTAATTAAACACCGGGTAGCTACTCCTTTATAAAATTAATTCAAAATGCCAAGTTGGCTCAGTTAACAGCATCACTGTCAAAAACGTTTTATTATTACTAACCACCTAGTATTTAAAAAGTAAGTGCCAAATTTTAATTTAAAGTCTGATTAACATGCAAGTATAATGAAGAAATAATAACACCATTCACCATAATGAAGTAATAGAATAACCGTAACATGATATAAATAAAACTGGAGGAAAAACTCCTCATAATACAATCTCACAACTGAAGTAAGTAATGAAATACTGAATGCTGAAATGAATACATGCCAACGTCTCAAAACTGAAATGGAAATGTATCTAATAGAACTTGGGCGACATGCCCTACAACTGAGGAATAATGAATAAGGAGTCCAAATGATATAAGCGTCTAAAAGCAAGTCCCTGTAGCTTCCACAAGCAGCTACAGCTCGTCATCAGAATGGAAATCCTATGCATGGTGACCTTGTGGCTGGGCACCTAAAATGGTTTTACAAAAAGATAGGTTTGAAAGCAAACGGGTCAGAGCCCGAATGTGGAGATATTTTAAAAACCTGCAAGTGCTTTAAAAACATTTAAAACAGTATATGCAAAGTACATGTTAGGACGTGCTCTCACATGATACACCCACCTCTCGTCTAACTGTGCACTCCTAACGTTCCTGTACCCATTCGTGTGTTATCTCATAACTATCTAAAGAGTTTCTAACACTTCTACTCGGTTCTCGTTAAATTTCCAACTTTAAAAATTAAATAGAGAGTTCTACTTTAATTCCCGGATTCACAATTATTAACAATACCAAAAAGATCTCTTTTTATCCTTCAAAACATTACCATAATTATACTCACAATTTATTATAGTAAATTCCTTCTCGATTAACCGTATATTTTCACATCATAAATATACAATACAAGCACCCAAAGGATAAGCTGCGGTGCACACATACTCTGCTATCCATCCCGGTACATCACGTACATAAGGATTACAAATTCCGAATCTCTCAGGAATTGTTGGAATCAACACCACACACATAAATGGAGGCGAACATAATTCAATCATATCCATGGTCACGTACATACCTACGCTCCATAGTCAGCTGGCTTATTAACTCACAATTAAGTCATTCTCTTGAATTATGTCCTCTAGGCACCAATCTAAATCCGGGCAACACAAGGATAAGAAGGTCCTAAGCGAACGTAACCTCCGTGATAGCAAGTATGGTAGGTATGTCATACATATAAGATTATATACTAAGCATTCACACATCTTAGATATTTCAATATTAATAAGGGTATTCTCTACATCATTATACCATTATTCCCAATTCATATATTTTAAGTATCCCGACAATATATAAATTAAATAGTCGACACGTCTCACGTCGTAATATTTTAAACTTAAAACCTGTCTCGAATAGACTATGAAGTTCCCATGATTCCCTCATATAACATCGCTATACCTAAGGTCCTTACTTCTGCCCCAAACCTTATTTCATCAAATTATTCAAATTTGTACTATTAACCCAAATATTAACTCACATAACGAATTTCATTAATTTAGAATAATTCCTCAAATTAAATTCTAATTAAAGTCCAATCTCATAATCATGCCTACTGGTCTTCCTTAAAGTTTAAGGGTAATCACAATGTCTCCAACAAAATTATCCAAGGGTTATCATCATTAAAATTCAATTAAGGAAAACTTTATTCATTCTGGGAAGGTCGATCGATCGACCTTGACCTTCGATCGATCGATTGTGGTCGATCGATCGACTGATGAATGTCGATCGATCGATTACACAGGTCTGTTACGGACTGCTTCGTTTTGCAGTTATAGTTTCGTCCCAATTCACCATTTTTAAGCATGAAACTTCAAGATAAGGTCACTATAACGTTATACTAACATCCTATATCAGTAATAACATTCTAAATCCCATAATTCATCATTTAAAGGCTCACTTTGGATTAAAACTACATAAAAAATTTCCCAGATTTCTTCCATTCAAGAACATCATTAAGTTTCTTCTAATTCTACCTTTTGATCATCAAGGTTCTGTTTTCAACATATAATTTCGTCCAGAATATACTACATGCAAATCCTACATAAATCATGGCTTTTACCTTTCAATTCATGGGTCTAATTTAACTCCAAAAATCAATTTCAAAAATTCCTAAACATGGAAACATATCTTGAATTAAAAGGGTTTAAATCACTTGCCTTAATTATCTCAGAATTTGGTGAAGAATCTTTGTGACAAAGTTGTTCCTTCTCTCTCTCTTCTGCAGAATTCTTCCCTTCTCTCTTTCTCTCAAGTTCTTCTCAAGGTTCCCTTCTCTCTCTCTCTCTCAAGCTTTTCCCAAGGTTGAAGATAATGGAGAATGGAGGTGTGAAATGGTTTGTGGCAGTTGAATTGCTATATCAACTTCTCCCGTAGCCCATAATGACATATAGTGGGGTTAGTGGGTTAAGTGGGTTAAGGAAATAGTCAGCTTATTAATTCCATTTTCGTCACTTTTTAATTCCCAAAAATACAAATTACCAAATTACCCCTTAAGATGTCGGTATGGCCCACAAATATCCCGGGACCCAAACTAAACTTCCGGCTAGTGTTTTCTGACTATCTCGACCCTTCCGGACGCGTTAGCGCACTCAAAACGACCATACGGTTAATGGAACTAAAATTCACTTTTTAATTATGTAGCACAATATCATGACGTGGCGGTCACACGCGTCAAGTAAAATTCCCAAATTGCCGTATTTATAACTCACGACAATATCAATATTACCAATATTCATATAATGCCAAGTATTCACATTATAATAAAATACTAACTCACATCTCGTTAATATTATTATCCGGATTAATTTCCAATTAATAAACATTTAATTCAATTAATCCCCAAAAATAAATAACGCAGAAAATACGGGGTATTACACTAGGTTCTTACACGCATTATATAAGAAATCCAAATTCTTCCACTCGTCATTTTTTTAAAGAAGGGAAAAGAACCAAATTTCGAGATTGATAAACAATGAGGGAGAATGGATCACTGAAGACAATGCTTAAAACAGAATGTACAAAATTTATTTTGAAATATATAGTCCTCTAATTATTCTATAGATGTATCTTTATTTAGTTATGTGGTTAAGTTCGTAATATCTCCAAAAATAAATACTAAATTGATTATACATGTTGAGTTGTTTGAAATCAAGAAGACTATTTTTGACCTTGGGACCTTGAAGGCTGTTGGCCTCGATGTTATAAAGGTCTTTCTTCCCCAATCTAGCTTGGAGGCTATTAAAAGCTATACATATAATGTTTTCCAGTGTTTTACCATTGGACATATCCTAAAACCACTCAATGATATTATCATTGTCTTGGCGCCTAACTTGAAAAACCCCGATACCCCTATAGCTAACTTAGACCTATAAGCTTATTAATTTTTTCGTATAAAATTATTGTTAAAATCCTGCTTAATAGGCTTAAACACCTAGTCGCCCTCATATTTTCCATAATCAAAGCGCTTTGTGCAAGACAGATTAATCCAAAATAATGATATTTTTGCTCAAGAGGCTTATTCTTTTCTTAAGCAAAAAAGAAGGGGGCAAGTTTGAATGCACCCTTTAACTTGAGCATGTTCTTTAGGTAAGTTAAATGAGGTGTGTTGTAGAGCCCAACTCTCTCTATATATATATCTAAGGGACGATTACATTAATAAAGTCAAATACATGGATGGTTGACGCAAACGATATCTGATAACTAGCTTTTTGTATGTCATTGTTGAAATTCAAGTTAATCAAAACCTTATAATACCTACAAAATAATACAATCTCAAGTGTAGAGGTAAGTAAGGGTATCAATCCACTTCCAAGGGGGTAAAGCAAAGGGAACACAATTCTAAATCATTTTTTTTTTTTTGGAATTTTGCTTTATCTATTTTTTTTAGTTTTTTCAAATATTAAAACAATTAGGTGAGGTGAGGTGAAATAACACTAAACTAAAATGTGAGATGAAAACAACTAACTAGAAAGTGATTAAAAGTGAAAAATAAAGTCTAACACTAAAAGAAGAGATAAAGTGAGGTAAATAATTGTGAGAACAATCAAGGAATGGGATTACCCCACAAATTTTAGTTATTCTAATTAATTAATTTAATTATTTGAATTCTCCCAAATTAATATTAAAATTACAAACCAACTCTTGTTGCAAGTGTAATTATAATAGTAATATTTTAGAAAATTAAGTTTAACACCCCACAACTCTTGAAAAATAGATCTACACTCCTTTTAATTAATCACCCACTAGAATCGATGAATTAAAATTTATGTAAATCTTAGAAAATAAATTTAGAGTTGAAATTCAAGTTATAATACCCCACTTAAGAAACCCCTATCTCTAGTTCGAATCTAAAATGAGTATTATAACTAGAATTTCAATTTTCTCTAAAAAATCATTTACCCTCTCTCGAGGCGTAAATTTAAGGGTGAGGGATCAAAATTAATATTCAAAGGGAAGTTTCAAGTAATCAAACTAATTAAACTAAAATAACATCAAATAAGGGTTTCCCCCCACACCTTGAAAGGGGATTTAGCCTAACATGTTATAAGATTTGACAAATTAATAATCAAAGGCATAAAATAAATGAGAAGAGAAGAGAAAAATCAAACCCAATCTTTTGAAGTGAAATTGAACTCTTATTTCCTTGAAATCAAGCACAATCCATCCAATATGAGCATCCAACAATAATCAACTCAATTAAATTTCACACATTTATCACTCACAAATATCTAACAAAAAAAAACTATTTACAAATATTTCTACCTAATTTATTCTAACCTAACTCTCTACTTTTCTCTCTTTATTTGATGATAAGTATCCATCTCAAATGCAGTCTTGAGTCTTCTTTTATAGTAGATGCATGGCACATATGGGGCTAAGGGTAATTTTGGAATGTTTAATGTGCATGGAAATGGGGTGTGTACACATGAGGTAAGAGAGGTGTGAAGTCATGTGGGTGAGGGGATTGGAATAAATCTGATTTAGTTTAGAAGGTATAATGGGAAGTTGGGTTAAGTAGGTAGTTGGGGGTAAAATTGGGAAAAAGGGGTTAAAGGATTAATTAGGCACATGGGGTAAATGAGTTGGTTTTTGGTCTCTTTGTTTGTATATGGCAGGTGTTAGACGCGTTTGGTTTTGGGTCTTGAGGTTCGATTGGGTGTCGGGTTGATGGGTTCTGGGGCTAGGCAGGGGCGACGGTGGGTAGGGGTCGATCTGTCCGTCGGCGACAACGGGTTGACCTGGGCACTGCCGAGGCAGATCAAGTTCGATCGGAGATGGTGTAGGGGGATTGTAGCTGGGTTGTGGGTTCAGGTGGTTTCAGGTAGGCTTCCGAGCTGGGTTGCGTCCAGAGGTGGCTCCAACCGAAGAGGGGGCCCTCGGTAGTTGGATGTCGCCGAGTTGGAGATGGCCGCCAAGATGGGGGTTCCAGCGCAGATCAAGCCGGAAGGATGAGGGGTGGTCGCGACTGGTGTTCGAGTAGGTGTCATGGACGAGAGCTTCGTGTTTGGTTGGTGGAGATGGGTGAGGGTTTGTCGGTTATGGTGGTTTTGTTAATGGAGGTTAGTGGGGCGAAAGGTTGAAGATGATAGGGGGAGGGTTTGTGTGTGATGAGGGTGTAAGGTGTTAGGGTGTGGGTGAGGAGGTGTTTGTGTGTATTAGGGTGTAGGATAAGTTTGTGTGTCTGTTTAATTTGGACATCTAAAAATAACGCTAACTAACTAAAAAAAATAAAACTATTAAAACTAAAAATCTAAAAATTAAATTCCTATTCTAAAAAGACTCAATTAAAAATGAAACAAAAAAGAAATAAAAATAAAATAAAAATAAAAATAAAAATAAAAATAAAAATAAAAATAAAAATAAAAATAAAAATAAAAATAAAAATAAAAATAAATCTAATAAAACTAAAACTAAAATCCTAACTAAATGTAAAATCAAATAAAACTAATATATTAAATCCTAAAAAATCTAATCCTAATAAAAATAAAAATAATCAAAATCAAAGTAAAATAAAATTATACTAATAAAATAAAATTAGAAAATAAAACCTAGAAATCCTAAACAAATCAAAAATAAATCTTAAAAATAAAAATGACTCAAGCTAAAAATATAAAAAAATATAGAAAGACACAAACTAAATACACACAGGCTTGGGGTAATGCTTTGGGTTAGTTTTAGGCTCGGGTTTGGTTACGGGGTAGGGAATTAGCTCCATAAAATGTGCATTTGCCTCGATATATAGCTTTTGACACCGCAAATGGACGTTTGACCTATAAGATAAACAATTAAGCACGTAAGACCCATATTGCTGAGAATTAGCAACTAAAGTACGTCTATTTGGGGTATAAAATGTACACTTTTGGGTGCTTATCACACCACCCCCAAACAGAGCGTTGCTAGTCCTCGAGCAATAAGATAGAGAGAAAGAGAAAGATAAGTAACCAAAAGTGTACCACTTTTGCGGGGACTTGCGATTGTACTTAGCATGTGCAACAAGCCTTTAAACCTATAGGCTGCCCTACAGGAGGAGTTTTGTCCCGTGATGGTTTGCAGGGAATATACCCATAAAATTCTTTATTTAAAATAATTTATTAAGAGGCAGTCAATCTCTTATTAGACGTAAAATAATCGCACAATCCATTACAAAAAATATATTTTGAGAAATACAAGCTAGAATGTCTAAAAATTAAGCAAAGTAAATACTCAAGGCCCATCCTTCCTAGAACTCAACGTGTGTAGTGTGAATCAGTCAAAACGGGTCGAGTATCACAAGAGTAATTCCTAGATTGCCTCTTCGGAATCAACACTTCAACTTCAAATTATAACTCTCTCAAACGAACTCTCGAGATATGGGTCAGTGTATCGCTCTTGTGTGTGAGGAGATGAGTAAATGTAAGCAAGTTCAAACGCCTCACACACATATAAGAAAGAACGAACAATTAGAAAGAAAAATGATATAATGAAAGAAATGCTAATCACTATAGTGAGAATGTCAAGTTATTCACCACGTCGACTTTCATTTCCCTAAACACCTAGGGGAATATAGATCATAATGGGTGAGGGGAAATGAGATGGAAAAGATATGATGATATGAGGTAGGATAGTGATGTATGGATGAATAATGACTGATGTATGTATGATGGATGAGCGAGAAGAGTGTATAAACTTTAGGCACAAATGTCTTTATTACATAAAACTAACTACACACTCTCTTTCTTTTCTTTTCTCTCTTTTATTTTATTTTATTTTATTTTTTTATTTTTGCTATTTTTCCTTTTTTCTTTTTTTTTCTTTTTTTTAAATCAACAATGAAGACATTTACATTTAGAATCAACACTCTTTTTCTCAAAAAAATGATGGATGAAATATAAATGGAGACGATAGGTGAGGGTGTGGGGAAATATATGGATGGTGAGGGGAATATATATGAAATATGGGAAAGCATGGGAATGTAATGAGCGAAGTGTATGGGTGAAAAATGGATGCAAAATGAAAAAGTGGTAGGTGTACGGATGAAAATCTAGTATTCGGGGAAAATTTCAAGACATGTGTTTCTTACAACTCGAAAGTGATGTCATTCTCAGTGATCAAGCCATAATTTAGTGAAGGATAATGAGATCATGCAACAATTTAAAGTGCAGACCCAAACAAATTTGAAAAATCTTGTGACTCGGAGATTGCGTAAGACACTCTGAAAGGGTGAAAGGAACAAATCTCACATGCTAAAAGTCTCTACTAGTGACCCTAAAGGTTTTCTTGAGAATTGTAGTACTCCTCAATTCTAAATCACAGTGACGTGATAAGTTCGCAAATTTTGTTGAGTCTAGGAATTCAGAGTGCAAAATGCCTTGTTGTGTATTACATAAGATATTTATAAAAAATATTCTCTAGCTTGATTCCTAGACTTGAAAAGATGGATGATTGAAAATTCACATCAATAAGTAAGATGAAAGAAACTGCACGAAATTTTAAAAATCAGGTTCAAAAATTAAAATTTTCCAAAAGAGGTACGATTTTGATAAAATTTCTCACCCCCAAACAAAAATGAACATCATCGTTGATGTTAAGTAAAATAATTTTTTAAATTGAGAGCATATGGTGGAAAGAGATTACCAGAAACAACCACTAATAAAATGGAGAGAGGTAGCCAAGAATAAACCTGAATAAATGATAAGAAAAAAAATGAGTACAAGACTACAAAGCATTGTATAGCATTGGGTGATGTGAAACACTACCCCCAAACAGGATGAGACTAGTACAAGAAATGCAGGCTGCCTCCCGATAGCGCTAATTTTAATGTCTTCAGCCAGATCGAACCATTCTTACCCTAAAGATAAGATCTATGAAAGTGCGGGGTGGCAGAAAAATTGGGTGATAAAGATCACCCCCAAACAAGACTGAAGCGTCAGTCTTGTTGGATAGAGGTTAAAACGGGTCAATGCACTTGTATGGAAAAGTTCATCACGCAATGCAAAGCATCGGTGGATCATGGGTGGGTGGGGATCAGGGTAAAAGTGAGAAAGGCATAGGTGAGGAGGCATCGATTGCGGGCCTTGTTGATCTTAAAGGTAAGGGCAACAAGGGCCCTATAAGAATGGTGCTCTAATTGGTGAGGGAGGCAAAAAAGGTGTGGTAATTGGAATGGGGTGGGTCTCATAGAAATCACACGACCATTCTATAGTAATGGTCGCGCCGTGACACGTCAGGGAGCTGTTGATGAAAAAAATAAACACCACAAGGGAGTAGCGGACATATAGTAACAAGCTCGGTGTCACGGAAGTGGAGAGTAACAAAAAAATAACTCTCGTGGGTGGAGGATGGTTTCAGGTGAGGATCTAAAAATGTAGAGGAAAACTTGAAATGTGCAAAATCAAGATCCAAACGAGGTGGTGGGGTGAAAAGGACAATGGGTGGGTTGGGTGGGACAAATGGTGGATCATGTGGGATAAATGGTGGAGGAAAATGATCGAAATCAAGCGTGGGAGACACACACTCATTGGGAGGAGTAAAGGAATACTCATAAGGGAGTGTGGTTTCTAAATATGGAGTGGTCAACTTCTCCACAAGAGTAGCATCAGTGAATGTGGTGGGTGGGTAAGACGAGGCACTAAGATCTAAGATAGATGAATCACTATAAATATCAGGCTCAAAGGGAGCCATGCATCGAGGGACATTATCCATATCCGGATAGTTAGGAACTAACACGGATTCTATCTCGGGAAAATGGTGACACTCGTAGCCGGAGCGAACCTAAAAGATATGGTCATGTCAGAGACATATGCAATTGGGGCATAAGGTAAAAGCTCAGGCATATTTTTGGATATCTCGGGAGTGGGAACCTCAAAGGGGGGTTCATGTGCACATGGTGGGATTGGATCAAGCTCACTATCGAAAGGTAAGTCAACACAATTGTCGACATAGGGCCTAGACCATGGGATACTATCAACTTCGAGATTCTCAATAGGATAGGGTTGGTCACACTCAAAATCTGTGTCATAAGAGGACACATCATCATCACACTCGGTTTCAAAGATGGGTGGATCCATGGGAATGTCCGACTCTCTTGCACACTCCAATTCATTTAACCTTTGTTCAAGCCTTTGGAGGGCTTCATTTTGAATTTGAGTGGATTGCACTTGCTCGAGTATGAACTTTTGTAAGAGGCTTTCGAGATTGGATGGGGATGATGGTGAGTGAGTGATGGGTGGTAGCGGTGAGTGAGGTGGACACAACTTGCTATGATCATGACTATATGGAGAATACTCAAATTAAGTAGGTGGAGTGGGTTCAAGTTCATCATACATGAAAGGATCGCTTTTGTGATGGGAAAATGGTTGATATTCAGTGGGTGTGTAATGAGGGAGCTGATCGTGAATGGGTGCACAAGGTTTCCATGAAGACTGTTGGAACGTGTGAGGATCCACAACATCGGGTTGGGATTCGTATTGCGTGAAAGGGTGATCAGGCCTCCACGAAGAGGTCGGGGATTCACACAACATGGGTTCATTGGGATAGTGGGCCGAGGTGGGTTCCGAAATAATGTCATATGGATACACATGTTCCACGGTGGGTTTGTGGGGATATGATAAGTACGGACACTCATGGGACAAGAGATCGGCATAATAATAATGGGAGCACAACAAAGTAGGAGACACATCGACACTTGACATCGAGGGTGATGGAGAATGAGGTGCGTGCATGGACGGGTCAAGAGTATCAAAGGTACTTGTGCGAGAGGTGAAACTACTAAAAATATCATAAAGAGACGGCTCGGTATGACTCTCACACATGTCACGTGTCAATGGAAAATGACCAAAGTAGTCCCGTAAGGGACGTTCTTTGGCCATGTGGAGAGAAATATTTTTTTGGAGTGTTTAAAATTTTTTCAAAAGGAAGGAAAATATTTTTGGATTTTCTAAAAATAATGGGAGAAAATATTTTTGGATTTTCTAAAAGGAAAGAAAGAAAATATTTTTAGTTTTTTTGTAATAAAAATGAAAGAAAATATTTTTGGTTTTTTTTTAAGAAATGGTGGGGAAAAATATGGACTCTGAAATTTGGGACGAATTAACTAAAACCGACTTTCGAAAAATGGAATTGGACACACACACAAGTCAAGAAAATTTTCTAACTAGCACATAGCCAATTTTATCTTTAGATTTAGTGAAAGGGTAGTCAAGTTTTAATTAAGTCGGCGTGCGAAAAAAAATCACGGAAATCTTTGTGATCGCCTTTGCAAAATTTTCTCCTAGTGGGCTACCTAGTTGATTGATTTTAAATTTAGTGATGGCTAGTGTATCACACAATGGTAAGCGAGTGAGTTGGGTGATGAAATCCCTTCTCTTGAGTGACCGGGTGTAGGTCTTAGCAATTTAATTCATCACACCATTCGAAAATAAATGCAAGAATAAAATCACACAAGAGAACAAAAAATTGACTCGCTAACAGGAGAGGCGAGAGGGTTTGAGAAGAATACCTCCCACGGTTTTTAGGCTGTGGGGTGCCGAAAAATTTGAGTCAACCGGGGGGAGATTACGCCTATCTCAGTTGGCCTCGTGAGTCCTACCGACCCAAGATAGAGAGGCTTCTAAATTCTCGCCTTTGGACCCCCTCTCTTTGCCTTGCCCGATTTCTCTATCACACTTGCCTTCGATTTATGACAAATTTTAAAATGAAAAATAAAATGGTGTCTCTATGCACCGCAATACAAGCCAAATAATAAAGTCCTAATAAAATCCTTTTAATTTAAAGAAAAAATGGTACTAAAAACAACAAAGTAGGAAATAAATGAACTACAAATTAAATCCACTCCAAGCGCTTCACGCTCCCAAGAATGTCAACGACGCCATTTGATAACTTTTTCTTTCCATCTCCCTGGCAACAGCGCCATTTGATAAATTTGATTTTTGTTTGTCGTTGTTGAAAGACAAGTTAATCAAAACCTTATAATACCTAAAAAATAATACAATCTCAAGTGTAGAGGTAAGTAAGGGTATCAATCCACTTCCAAGGGGGTAAAGCAAAGGGAACACAATTGTAATTCAAATTTTATTTTATTTTTTGGAATTTTACTTTTTCTATTTTTTTTAGCTTTTTCAAATATTAAAACAAATAGGCGAGGTGAGGTGAAATAACACTAAACTAAAATGTGAGATGAAAACAACTAACTAGAAAGTGATTAGAAGTGAAAAATAAAGTCTAACACTAAAATAAGAGATAAAGTGAGGTAAATAATTGTGAGAACAATCAAGGAATGTGATTACCCCACAAATTTTAGTTATTCTAATTAATTAATTTAATTATTTGAATTCTCCCAAATTAATATTAAAATTACAAACCAACTCTCATTGCAAGTGTAATTATAAAAGTAATATTTTAGAAAATTAAGTTTAACACCCCACAACTCTTGAAAAATAGATCTACACTCCTTTTAATTAATCACCCGCTAGGATCGATGAATTAAAATTTATGTAAATCTTAGAAAACAAATTTTGAGTTGAAATTCAAGTTATAATACTCCACTTAAGAAACCCCTATCTCTAGTTCGAATCTAAAATGAGTATTACAACTAGAATTTTGATTTTCTCTCAAAAATCATTTACCCTCTCTCGAGGCGTAAATTTAAGGGTGAGGGATCAAAATTAACATTCAAAGGGAAATTTAAAGTAATCAAACTAATTAAACTAAAATAACATCAAATAAGGGTTTCCCCCCACCCCTTGAAAGGGGATTTAGCCTAACATGGTATAAGATTTGACAAATTACTAATAAAAGGCATAAAATAAATGAGAAGAGAAGAGAACAATCAAACCCAATCTCTTGAAGTGAAATTGAACTCTTATTTCCTTGAAATCAAGCACAATCCATTCAATATGAGCATCCAACAATAATATACTCAATTGAATTTCACACATTTATCACTCACAAATATCTAACAATAATAAAAAAAAACTATTTACAAATATTTCTACCTAATTTATTCTAACCTAACTCTCTCTATTTGATGATAAGTCTCCCTCTCAAATGCGGTCTTGAGTCTTCTTTTATAGTAGATGCATGCCACATATGGGGCTAAGGGTAATTTGGGAATGTTTAATGTGCATGGAAATGGGGTGTGTACTCATGAGGTAAGAGAGGTGTGAGGTCATGTGGGTGAGGGGATTGGAATAAATCTGATTTAGTTTAGAGGGTATAATGGGAAGTTGGGTTAAGTAGGTAGTTGGGGGTAAAATTGGGAAAAAGGGGTTAAAGGATTAATTAGGCACATGGGGTAAATGAGTTGGTTTTTGGTCTCTTTGTTTGTATATGGCAGGTGTGAGATGTATTTGGCTTTGGGTCTTAAGGTTGGATTGGGTGTCGAGTTGATGGGTTCTGGGGCTAGGCATGGGCGATGGTGGGTAGGGGTCGATCTGTCCATCGGCGACAGCGGGTTGACCTGGGCACTGCCGAGGCAGATCAAGTCCGGCCGGAGCTGGTGTAGGGGGATTATAGCTGGGTTCTGGGTTCAGGTGGTTTCGGTTAGGCTTCCGAGCTGGGTTGCGGCCATAGGTGGATCCAACCGAAGTGGGGGCCTCGGTAGTTGGATGCCGGCAAGTTGGAGATGGCCGCCGCGCAGATCAAGCAGGAAGGATGAGGGGTGGTCGCGGCTGTTGTTCGAGTAGGTGTCATGGACGAGGGCTTGGTGTTAGGTTTTTGGAGATGGGTGAGGGTTTGTTGGTTATGGTGATTTTGTTAATGGAGGTTAGTGGATTTAGAGGAGAGAGGAGGGAGAGGGTGAAAGGTTAAAGATGATAGGGGGAGGGTTTGTGTGTGATGAGGGTGTATGGTGTTAGGGTGTGGGTGAGGAGGTGTTTGTTTGTATTAGGGTGTAGGATAAGTTTATGTGTGTGTTTAATTTGGACATCTAAAAATAACACTAACTAACTAAAAAAATAAAACTATTAAAACTAAAAATCTAAAAATTAAATTCCTATTCTAAAAAGACTCAATCAAAATGAAACTTGAAAGAAATAAAAAAAATAAAAATAAAAATAAAAATAAAAATAAATCTAATTAAACTAAAACTAAAGTCCTAAATAAATGTAAAATCAAATAAAACTAATATACGAAATCCTAAAAAATCTAATCCTAATAAAAATAAAACTAATCAAAATCAAAGTAAAATAAAATTATACAAATAAAATAAAAATAGAAAATAAAACCTAGAAGTCCTAAACAAATCAAAAATAAATTTTAAAAATAAAAATGACTCAAACTAACAATATAAAAAAACATAGAAAGACACAAATTAAACACACACGGGCTTCGGGTGATGATTTGGGTTAGTTTTAGGCTCGAGTTGGTTACGGGGTAAGGAATTAGCTCCATAAAATGTGCATTTGCCTCGATATATAGCTTTTGACACCGCAAACGGACTTTGACCTATAAGATAAACAATTAAGCACGTAAGACCCATATTGCTGAGAATTAGCAACTAAAGTACGTCTATTTGGGGTATAAAATGTACACTTTTGGGTGCTTATCACACCACCCCCAAACAGAGCGTTGCTAGTCCTCGAGCCATAAGATAGAGAGAAAGAGAAAGATAAGTAACCAAAAGTGTACCACTTTTGCGGTCACTTGCGATTGTACTTAGCATGTGCAACAAGCCCTTAAACCTATAGGCTGCCCTACAGGAGGAGTTTTGTCCCGTGATGGTTTGCAGGGAATATACCCACAAAATTCTTTATTTAAAATGATTTATTGAGAGCAGTCAATCTCTTATTAGACGTAAAATAATCGCACAATCCATTACAAAAAATATATTTTGAGAAATACAAGCTAGAATGTGTAAAAATTAAGAAAAGTAAATACTCAAGGCCCATCCTTCCTAGAACTCAACGTGTGTAGTGTAAATCAGTTAAAACGGGTCGAGTATCACAAGAGTAATTCCTAGATTGCCTCTTCGGAATCAACGCTTCAACTTCAAATCTCACTAGATATAACTCTCTCAAACGAACTCTCAAGATATGGGTCAGTGTATCGCTCTTGTGTGTGAGGAGTTGAGTAAATATAAGCAAGTTCAAACGTCTCACACATAGATAAGAAAGAACGAACAATTATAAAGAAAAATGATCTCATGAAAGAAATGCTAATCACTATAGTGAGAATGTCGAGTTATTCACCACGTCGACTTTCATTTGCCTAAAAATCTAGGTGAATATGGATCATAATGGGTGAGGGGAAATGAGATGGAAAAGATATGATGATATGAGGTAGGATAGTGATGTATGGATGAATAACGAGTGATGGATGTATGATGGATGGGCGAAAAGAGTGTATACACTTTAGGCACAAATGTCTTTATTACATAAAACTAACTACGAACTCTCTTTCTTTTCTTTTCTCTCTTTTATTTTTTTATTTTTTTATTTTTGCTATTTTTGTTATTTTTTCCTTTTTTTCTTTTTTTTTCTTTTTTTTCTTTTTTTTTCTTTTTTTTCTTTTTTTTCTTTTTTTTTTTAAAATCAACAATGAAGACATTTACATTTAGAATCAACACTCTTTTTCTCAAAAAAATGATGGATGAAATATAAATGGAGATGATAGGTGAGGGTGTGGAGAAATATATGGATGGTGAGGGGAATATATATGAAATATGGGAAAGCATGGGAATGTAATGAGTGAAGTGTATGGGTGAAAAATGGATGCGAAATGGAAAAGTGGTAGGTGTATGGATGAAATTCTAGTATTCGGGGTAAATTTCAAGACAGGTGTTTCTTACAACTCGAAAGTGATGTCATTCTCAGTGATCAAGCCAAAATTTAGTGAAGGATAATGAGATCATGCAACAATTTAAAGTGCAGACCCAAACGAAGTTGAATCAACTTGTGACTCGGAGATTGCGTAAGACACTCTGAAATGGTGAAATGAACAAATCTCAGAAGCTAAAAGTCTCTACTAGTGACCCTTAAGGTTTTCTTGAGAATTGTAGTACTCCTCAATTCTAAACCGCAGTGACGTGATAAGTGCGCAAATTTTGTTGAGTCTAAGAATTCAGGGTGCAAAACGCCTTGTTGTGTATTAAATAAGCTATTTATGAAAAATATTCTCTAGCTTGATTCCTAGACTTGAAAAGATGGATGATTGAAAATTCACATCTATAAGTGAGGTGAAGAAACTGCACGAAATTTTAAAAATCAAGTTCAAAAATTAAAATTTTCCAAAAGAGGTACGATTTTGATAAAATTTCTCACCCCCAAACAAAAATGAACATCATCGTTGATGTTAAGTAAAATAATTTTTTAAATTGAGAGCATATGGTGGAAAGAGATTACGAGAAACAACCGCTAATAAAATGGAGAGAGGTAGCCAAGAATAAACCTGAATAAATGATAAGAAAAAAAATGAGTACAAGTCAACAAAGCACGATATATAATTGAGTGATGTGAAACACCACCCTCAAACAGGATGAGACTAGTACGAGAAACGCAGGTTGCCTCCTAGTAGCGCTAATTTTAATGTCTTCAGCCAGACCGAACCATTCTTACCCTAAAGATAAGATTTGTGAATGTGCGGGGGGCAAAAAAATTGGGTGATGAAGATCACCCCCAAACAAGACTGAAGCGTCAGTGTTGTTGGATAGAGGTTAAAACGGGTCAATGCACTTGTATGTCAAAGTGCATCACGCAATGCAAAGCATTGGTGGACCATGGGTGGGTGGGGATCAGGGTAAAAGTGAGAAAGGCGTGGGTGATGATGCATCGATTGTGGGCCTTGTTGAGCTTAAATGTAAGGGCAACAAGGGCCCTATAAGAATGGTTCTCTAATTGGTGAGGGAGGCAAAAATGTGTGGTAATTGGAATGGGGTGGGGCTCATAGAAATCACACGACCATTCGATAAATGGGCGATGGTAATGGTCGCGCCATGACACGTCAGGGAGCTGTTGATGAAAAAAATAAACACCACAAGAGAGTGGCAGACATATAATAACAAGCTCGGTGTCACGGAAGTGGAGAGTAGAAGCAAAAATACTCTCGTGGGTGGAGGATGGTTTCAGGTGAGGATCTAAAAATGTTGAGGAAAACTTGAAATGTGCAAAATCAAGATCCAAAGCAGGTGGTGGGGTGGAAAGGACAATGGGTGGGACAAATGGTGGATCATGTGGGATAAATGGTGGAGGAAGATGATCCAAATCAAGCGTGGGAGACACACACTCATTGGGAGGAGTAAAGGAATACTCACAAGGGAGTGTGGTTTCTAAAGATGGATTGGTCAACTTCTCCATAAGAGTAGCATCAGTGAATGTGGTGGGTGGGTAAGAAGAGGCACCAAGATCTAAGATAGAGGAATCACTAGAAATATCAGGCTCAAAGGGAGCAATGCATCGAAGGACATTATCCATATCCGGATATTTAGGAACTATCACGGATTCTATCTCAAGAAAATGGTGAGCACTCGTAGCTGGAGCGAACCTAAAAGATATGGTCATGTCAGAGACATATGTAATTGGGGCATAAGGTAAACGCTTGGGCATATTTTTGGATATCTAGGGAGTGGGAACCTCAAAGGGGGGTTCATGTGGACATGGTGGGATTGGATCAGGCTCACTATCGAAAGGTAACTCGACACAATTATCAACATGGGGCCCGGACCTTGGGATTGTATCAACTTCGAGATTCTCAATAGGATAGGGTTGGTCACACTCAAAATCTGTGTCATAAGAGGACACGTCATCATCACACTCGGTTTCAATGATGGGTGGATCCATGGGAATGTCCGACTCTCTTGCACACTACAATTCATTTAACCTTTGCTCAAGCCTTTGGAGGGCTTCATTTTGAATTTGAGTGTCTTGCTCTTGCTCGAGTATGAACTTTTGTAAGAGGATTTCGAGATAGGATGGGGATGATGGTGAGTGAGTGATGGGTGGTGGGGGTGAGTGAGGTGGACACAACTCGCTATGATCATGACTATATGGAGAATACTCAAATTAAGTGGGTGGAGTGGGTCCAAGTTCATCATACACGAAAGGATCGCTTTCGTAATGGACAAAAAGTTGATATTCAGTGGGTGTGTAATAAGGGAGCTGATCGTGAATGGGTGCACAAGGTTTCCATGAAGACTGTTGGAACGTGTGAGGATCCCCAACATCGGGTTGGGATTCGTATTGCGTGAAAGGGTGATCAGGTCTCCACGAAGAGGTCGGGGACTCACACAACATGGGTTCATTGGGATAATGGGCCGAGGTGGTTTTCGAAACAGTGTCATATGGATACACATGTTCCACGGTGGGTTCGTGGGGATATGACAAGTACGAACACTCATGGGACAAGTGATCGGCATAATAATAATGGGTGCACAACAAACTAGGAGACACATCGACACTTGACACCGAGGGTGATGGAGAATGAGGTGCGTGCATGGACGGGTCAAGAGTATCAAAGGTACTTGTGAGAGAGGTGAAATCACTAAATATATCATAAAGAGACGGCTCGGTATGACTCTCACACATGTCACGTGTCAATGAAAAATGACCATAGTAGTCCCGTAAGGGACGTTCTTCGGCCACGTGGAGAGAAATATTTTTTTGGAGTGTTTAAAATTTTTTCAAAAGGAAGGAAAATATTTTTGGATTTTCTAAAAATAATGGAAGAAAAAATAAAGGAAGAAAATATTTTTAGATTTTTCTAAAAGGAAAGAAAGAAAATATTTTTAGTTTTTTTAAATAAAAATGAAAGAAAATTTTTTGGTTTTTTTGGAAGAAAAGGTGGGGAAAAATATGGACTCTGAAATTTGGGACGAATTAACTAAAACCGACTTCCGAAAAATTGAATTTGACACACACACACAAGTCAAGAAAATTTTCTAACTAGCACATAGCCAATTTTATCTTTAGATTTAGTGAAAGGGTAGTCAAATTTTAATTAATTCCGCGGGCGATAAAAAATCACGGAAATCTTTGTGATCGCCTTTGCAAAATTTTCTCCTAGTGTGCTACCTAGATGATTGATTTTAAATTTAGTGATGGCTAGGGTAGCACACAATAGTAAGCGAGTGAGTCGGGTGATGAAATCCCTTCTCTTGAGTGATCGGGTGTAGGTCTTAGCAATTTAATTCATCACACCATTCAAAAATAAATGCAAGAATAAAATCACACAAAAGCTCACAAGAGCACAAAAAATTGACTCGCTAACAGGAGAGGCGAGAGGGTTTGAGAAAAATACCTCCCACGGTTTTTAGGCTGTGGGGTGCCGAAAAATTTGAGTCGATCGGGGGGAGATTAAGCCTATCTCAGTCAATCCCGGGAGTCCTACCGACCCAAGATAGAGAGGCTTCTAAATCCTCGCCTTTGGATGCCCTCTCTCTACCTTGCCCGGTTTCCTTATCACGCGTGTCTTCGATTTATTACAACTTTTAAAATGCAAAATAAAATTGTGTCTCCATGCACCGCAATACAAGCCAAATAATAAAGTCCTTATACAATCCTTTTAATTTAAAGCAAAAATGGTACTAAAAACAACAAAGTAGGAAATAAATGAACTACAAATTAAATCCACTCCAAGTGCTTCACATCCCAAGAATGGCAACGACGCCATTTGATAGCTTTTTCTTTCCATCACCCCGACAACGACGCCATTTGATAACTTTGGTTTTTGTGTGTCGTTGTTGAAATCCAAGTTAATCAAAACCTTATAATTCCTACAAAATAATACAGTCTCAAGTGTAGAGGTAAGTAAGGGTATAAATCCACTTCCAAGGTGGTAAAGAAAATGGAACACAATTGTAATTCAGTTTTTATTTTCTTTTTGGAATTTTACTTTTTCTATTTTTTTTTAGATTTTTCAAATATTAAAACAATTAGGTAAGGTGAGGTGAAATAACACTAAACTAAAATGTGAGATGAAAACAACTAACTAGAAAGTGAATAAAAGTGAAAAATAAAGTCTAATACTAAAATAAGAGATAAAGTGAGGTAAATAATTGTGAGAACAATCAAGGAATGGGATTACCCCACAAATTTTAGTTATTCTAATTAATTAATTTAATTATTTAAATTCTCCCAAATTAATATTAAAATTACAAACCAACTCTCATTGCAAGTGTAATTATAATAGTAATATTTTAAAAAATTGAGTTTAACACCCCACAACTCTTGAAAAATAGATCTACACTCCTTTTAATTAATCACCCGCTAGGATCGATGAATTAAAATTTATGTAAATCTTAAAAAACAAATTTTGAGTTGAAATTCAAGTTATAATACCCCACTTAAGAAACCCCTATATCTAGTTCAAATCTAAAATGAGTATTATAACTAGAATTTCGATTTTCTCTCAAAAATTATTTACCCTCTCTCGAGGCGTAAATTTAAGGGTGAGTTTTCAAAATTAACATTCAAAGGGAAATTTCAAGTAATCAAACTAATTAAACTAAAATAACATCAAATAAGGGTTTCCCCCACCACTTGAAAGGTGATTTAGCCTAACATGGTATAAGATGTGACAAATTAATAATCAAAGGCATAAAATAAATGAGAAGAAAAGAGAACAATCAAACCCAATCTCTTGAAGTGAAATTGAACTCTTATTTACTTGAAATCAAACACAATCCATCCAATATGAGCATCCAACAATAATCAACTCAATTGAATTTCACACATTTATCACTCACAAATATCTAACAAAAATAAAAAAAACTATTTAAAAATATTTCTACCTTATTTATTCTAACCTAACTCTCTCTATTTGATGATAAGTCTCCCTCTCAAATGCGGTCTTGAGTCTTCTTTTATAGTAGATGCATGATACATATGGGGCTAAGGGTAAATTGGGAATGTTTAATGTGCATGGAAATGGGGTGTGTACTCATGAGGTAAGAGAGGTGTGAGGTCATGTGGGTGAGGGGATTGGAATAAATCTGATTTAGTTTAGAGGGTATAATGGGAAGTTGGGTTAAGTAGGTAGTTGGGGGTAAAATTGGGAAAAAGGGGTTAAAGGATTAATTAGGCACATGGGGTAAATGAGATGGTTTTTGGTCTCTTTGTTTGTATATGGCAGGTGTGAGACGTATTTGGCTTTGGGTCTTGAGGTTCGATTGGGTGTCGAGTTGATGGGTTTTGGGGCTAGGCAGGGGAGACGGTGGGTAGGGGTCGATCTGTCCGTCGACGATAGAGGGTTGACTTGGGCGCTGCTGAGGCAGATCAAGTCCGGCCGGAGCTGGTGTAGGGGGATTATAGCTGGGTTGTGGGTTCAGGTTGTTTCGGGTAGGCTTCCGAGCTGGGTTGCGGCCGGAGGTGGCTCCAACCGAAGAGGGGGGCCTCGGTAGTTGGATGCCGGCGAGTTGGAGATGGACGCCAAGATGGGGTTCCGGCGCAGATCAAGCCGGAAGGATGAGGGGTTGTCGCGACTGGTGTTCGAGTAGGTGTCATGGACGAGGGCTTCGTGTTAGGTTGGTGGAGATGGGTGAGGGTTTGTTGGTTATGGTGGTTTTGTTAATGGAGGTTAGTGGGTTTAGAGGAGAGAGGAGAGAGAGGGTGAAATGTTGAAGATGTAGGGGGAGGGTTTGTGTGTGATGAGGGTGTATGGTGTTAGGGTGTGGGTGAGGAGGTGTTTGCGTGTATTAGGGTGTAGGATAAGTTTGTGTGTGTGTTTAATTTGGACATCTAAAAATAACACTAACTAACTAAAAAAAATAAAACTATTAAAACTAAAAATCTAAAAATTAAATACCTATTCTAAAAAGACTCAATTAAAAATGAAACAAAAAAGAAATAAAAATAAAATAAAAAATAAAAAATAAAGTCTAATAAAACTAAAACTAAAATCCTAAATAAATGTAAAATCAAATAAAACTAATAAATGAAATCCTAAAAAATCTAATCCTAATAAAAATAAAACTAATCAAAATCAAAGTAAAATAAAATTATACTAATAAAATAAAAATAGAAAATAAAACCTAGAAATTCTAAACAAATCAAAAATAAATCTTTAAAATAAAAATGACTCAAACTAAAAATATAAAAAAAATAGAAAAACACAAACTAAACACACACAGGCTTGGGGTGATGCTTTGGGTTAGTTTTAGGCTTGGGTTTGGTTACGGGGGAGGGAATTAGCTCCGTAAAACATGCATTTGCCTCGATATATAGCTTTTGACACCGTAAATGGACGTTGACCTAAGATAAACATTTAAGCACATAAGATCCATATTGCCGAGAATTAGCAACTAAAGTATGTTTATTTTGGGTGTAAAATGTACACTTTTGGGTGCTTATCAATATCTATTGGACAATTAAGTGATACTGAAGAATTTATTTATTTATGTATTTCTGGAATATGAGTGTATTATTTGTTATAATTAATCCTGTTGATTGTATAGAGAATGGGTATTTCATTTTGATAGGGATGGGTCTACTTTATTAGATATTCATTCTTGTACTTGGAACATGTTATATATGAAATAGATTGAGAGCCAAATAGGGGAATGACATCCACCATATGAAGTAGGTAAATGTCTACTATTAAAATTTTACTACATAAAACAAGAGTCTCAGAGCATTATTGTCAAGTTAAGAAAAAGATTTGAACTCGTTCCATGAAAGCACTGAGATTGTGTAATAAGCTTATATAAACTAGGAAGTGATAAGTACCATTAGCATATGTACATCATATTCTACATGGCATGATTTTCTTTCTATGACCAATAATCTTGTGGTCACATTTTCTTAAATACATTTGTTTTAACCATGGAAGTAATGGGATTGCCTAGTATAGTAACTTGGATAAACCAATCTGTGAGTAGCCCAATTGTAGCAAAACACACGATGATAAAAACTTTCAAGAATTAAGGTAACAATATGATCATCTATTTGATATGTCTTCTAAAGGATGAGAGCGTTGGCTTTATCACTTCAGGTACAACATCCTTTTGAATTTTTTTTACGGATTTCAGCATTGCTTGAATCGTACAATTCTAAAATTTATTTAGGTATGGACATAAATTATTTTCATAAATTGACTGGATTTACATGATATCGTAACGTTCTATCTTTAGCTCATGTGATAAACCTTTGATGTTTCCAGTAGTAGATTGTAGTGGTGAAAAAACCAGAATAATTATTGGAGTAAATGTCAATTTTGAACTTATCCTGGATTTAATGTTGGTATGAGGATGTACAATGCTTCTGCTAGAGGGATCCTATGGGGGTAGGGTCATAATTATGTGTCTATAACGATAAATGTTGCAGTTTCTTCTCACAGTTTTGCAAGTCTTATATGATATCAAGAAGAGGTCCTCCTATATCTCACCTTCTAATTGTAGACGACTCTATATTCTTTGCAAAGACCAACAATTGATTTTTATAAATTTTAGTGTACATGAAGCAGAAAATATTATGACTATTCCCATTCTATTTTCTTCCATTGAGGATATCCATGTATGGTTGCATTCTAACAGTGGAAATTGCTTAGTCAAAAGCAAGTACCAATCTTTCTTGACTCACCCTTCAGTAAAAGCTTCCTCCAAAGCTCATAGCTTATTTTCCCTTTCAAAAGAGATTTGGCAATTTATCTGGGGGATTAAGTGCCTTCAAAGGGTGAAAAGTTTTGTTCGAAAGGCCTGAACTGCAGCTCCATCGGTTAATTTCTATTGGTAATTAAGGAATATTACTACTTCCCCCATATTTAGCAAGTTGAAATTAGATGCCTAGGTTGTAGAGCATTGCTTGCTCCTCTGTCCCTTTGGTGAGCTAAATATAGCCATCATTGGCATTGATCTTGGGTGGTCTAAAAATTGGAAAAACCTCTAGATTGAATTTGATTCTGCTGTAGTTGTTACCTATGTATCATCTTTCTTGTAGTATTTTTCTCTTATACTGATTTAGGCTCCTCTTAGAGTTTTTTTTAAAACACTCGTAAACAATCCTAAAAAATTGCAAACACAAATATACGAGTATAGAGTACAAAGAGAGTTAACTCTTACAATTGACATTTATATTGAATTGGAAGAGATAATACTCTTAAAACCAACGTGGTATAATTTTTTACAGTGATTTTAACTAAAAAGAGGTTTAAGAGAACTAGTGTAAGGTTTTTTTATAAGAACGATGCTTTTGGATATACTTAAAGGAAGATTGTATAATTGGTAATTTTGTTCTAAATTTATTGACGCACCTACATGAATTTATAGATTTGGACTTATTCTATGACACAGGCTATTCTACTATCCAAGGCATGACTCTTAGGGTGAAAAAAATAGGACATGAACAGACCCAAATTTATTCTAGTTTTTTCTGGAATTACATCATATGTTCAAATAATTACTAACCATTTTGAAAGATTAAAAAGAAACATGTACATAAAACTAAAACAAAATTATTTCCCACATGATTTAGAAGGTTTATGGCCTGTACTGTAATACAAACGCTACCCACATGATTTAAAAAGTGCCTGGCCTCTCAACACTATCGAGCAAAATGGGGTTTGTCATATTCAAAATGTTGTGATTCCTGACCTCTTCATGTGTCATGAAATTGAACCGAACAAGTTCCACATTCTTGAACACATACTCTGTTGTCTTAGCCATCTTCCTTAGTTGGACTTCTTTGATTCTTCAAAGCCAAACAAATTTCGAGTAGTTACTTTTCCTGGGGTCAATAGGTTTTGCGTAAGAGAATTGGATAGCAAATAAATATGTCAACCTTAATGTATATCTTATAAATCATGAAATATAAAAACTATATGTATACAATATAATATTATAATCATATATTACAGATTAATGTATTTCTTACTAGTAATGTTACTCTGTTTGGACTCAGTTGTACTAACATTTCTAATTTTTTGCTTGTCAAATAGAATGAATAGAAACAAATTTTTTTTTTTTGAGAATATGACAGATATGTTTAAAGTGGTGAGTTATAATTCCATTATCTCTTCAATTTAAAATTCTAATAAACGTTATTAAAGTTCATATAATTTACACTACATTCCATGTATATTGTGTGTATCCAAAATAGGTTGTTCGAGGTAAGAGATAAAAATGAAGTACATAAAATGAGAATGAGGGTGCAAGGATATCATGTGAAGTCTATAACTCATGTGTGGTAGAAGAAATTTATGTGGATGAAGTACCCAACATTGTATCTGTTGATAAGGGCAAAAAATAAGCGTGGGCCATCAAAATTGAATGTAATTGCAATTGGGATAAAAGACCATAAAGATATAGAATTTACTGAGTTTAGGCAACCAATTGGACTCGATTCCATCCAACTTGATCCTATGATTGGGATTTTAGCACGAGAATGCGTACTAGTAACACATAAAAGTTGGGATAAGGTGATAAGTGACATCAAGGATCAAATATCGGAGTTTATTATTATGAGTATTTCATTTTTCTACCCTTTGCACTATAATGTAATGTTTTCAAAGTAATTTTGTACATATTGAATTGTAACTAATATAGTGAATTTGTTCTCTATGATGCAACAAAAATATAATCTTGAAGAATGTCGAAAGGCCATTTTTTTGGGTCAGTGATTAGGCATAAATTCTTCACATTTATCCCTTTAATTTCGGTATTTTTACGATCCCGTGCGGTGTAAATAGCTTGGATTTATCTCATATCTATTCTACTAACCCTTTTTGGCAAGTATTTCGTATTTTTGTATCTCTTATGTGTTTTACAGGTATTTCATGCAAAAAAGATGGAAAAGAGAACTCAAAATAGTGAAAGAAACCAAGAATCGGGGAGTTGAAGGGCATTTTCGTAATTTTGCAGCCTTAGTCCGGAAGTGAGGCCAACTCTAACGTTGAAGAGATTTCAATTACAAGAACATTGGAAAAAACGTCACCTCAATCCGAGCTACGGTGAAAGAGTTATGATCCCTTGAAGTTGCGGAAAAATCATAGAAGAAAGGCTAGGAAGGCAAGTTCAAGGGCATTTTCGTAATTCTGTAGCCTGATTCCGGAGGTGGGGCCTTGTGGAAAGTTTAATATCTTGGAACAACGAGAATACTGGAAAAAACGGCACCCAAATCCGAGCTACGGTGAAGGAGTTATGATCATTTGAAGTTGAGAAAAAATCCAAGGAAGAAAAGAAGAAAGTTGGAAAATATTCTAAGTGTTGAAAGAGGCCCAGAAACTAGCCAACTCACCCGAACCGGTACACCCAGAACCCGAGCCGGTTATCCCATTAGTCACGCTCAAAATCCGTTACAAAATTAGTCACGCTTTCTAAGTGTGACAAATTGGCAGATACGGGATTTTTATTTTGTGCTTATCTTTTTGCCAAAAGAGTTTTATGTTTTGGGGATTCTTCTAAACGACCTCTAGCCTATATATTTAGTCATTAGGACGCTTTTTATTAAGATTTCATTCATGTAAAAGCTCCAGAACAAGTAGGAACATCTAGGAGAAGAATTTACATACTTTGCACCATTAATTCAAGAGCTTTTTCGATTTTTCTTCAATATTTGATTTCTTCTTGCATGTTCTTGTTCTTCAATCCTGGTAACTTTTATTTTCAGCACTTTTATTATTATTCACCATGTTAGGCTAGGTTTTTAAAGGTTGGGATGCATGAACCCAACCTGATGTTGTAGTTGCTTGTGTATAATATTAGTCCTCTGAATTTAATAATTGATTATGACCGTATTGCGTAGTTACACAATAATTGTAGATCTTTATATCTCGTTTGCCTCTGGGTACTCGTGATGATTTAGAGTGCAATTCGAGTGTCACTATCACGATACTGATTTACTCATCCTCAGATTAAGTATGACGCGGGCTTGAACCTCGTATACGTAATGCTTGGGAGTACTAAATTCTGGGTCAAATTAATCAGTTAAATTTACGATTAGTTTTATACCATCAATACACTAGGGTTGGGGGATTGTGTCTCTACCTTAATTTTTCCAATTAGTTTTAGTTAACTTCTTTATTTTTCCCTTTTTCCTTTCTCACTCAATCATCATCTTTTACACTTTATTTTTTGAAATAATAAATCAATTAAAATCTATCAAACATTCCCTGTGGATTCGATACCCAGACTCGCCACTATACTCTGCAAGAGTGTAGTTAAAGTTTAGGTTTTTGTATTGTGGTTGGAAGTCGATAACAACGACTAGCGTATTTACACGGATGCTCGGTTCTCCACCTCTATCAGTGAGACAGGCAGAGCTTGGAAAGATTATAAGTCAAAATTATCAACACATATTTGAGAAGAAGCTAAAGGACCAAATTCCACTCGCCATCTTACATTACTCAAGCCCCCCGGAATGAAGTAAAATGAATGGGATGAATTTGTTAAATCTCGTTTGTCACCTGAATTTGATGTAAGTGAATTTGATTTCTTTTATTATTAGACTAAAGTCCACTTTTAGTGGTCTCATACTTCTTGAAATTATATACGATTTCTCTTATTTTAATAGAAAATAAGTGAAAACCATAAGGAGGCTAGAGCAAAGAAAATCCATTTACACACAACTAGTCGTGGAGGCTGTGCGAGACTTAAGAAAAACATGTTATGTTTGCTCTTTACAGTTGCATACTTCATAAAAATCTTACATTATTTTATAAATCTATCTTTTAAAATTTTGTAGAAAGACGAAGACCCAAATAAAACTATACACCGTGTTGATGTTTGGATAAGGGGACATAGGGGAGAAAATGACGATCCGATTAATCAAGTTGTTGGTGAAGGAATAGTAACGACTTCAACACTTACACAACACTTTAAAATTATTTTAAAGCTACAATGTGTTCATTATATTTTTTAATTTGTTGAATTCTTATATTTATTTTAGGAAAAGATGAAAAAAAATTCATTTCACGCCTCAACATCGTTCAGAGATAATGCAGTAGTAAAGGTGCTTGGTCCTGAACGTCTGGGTCATGTCTGAGGTCTTGGATTTGGGGTGACTCCTACAAAGGTTGATGCATCATTACATAGTAATGAAATTATAACGGCTCTTGAAAATCAAATTCAACAACTTTTGGAATCGAAGATGCACATGGAAAGTAGAATGACACAATGAAATGAACGAAATATCGTATTATTTTTTAAATTAAACATGATTCAATACAAATAGTCTTTCCCTTATTTTATTTTATATACTTCACTTGCAATTTCTATAGGGTCAACATTAGAGTGGTAGGGGCTCCATACATAATTACACACATACTCTATAGGTTATTGTTAATGAATTACCTAAGTCTAAATTGTTTAACTTGTTGCATGAATAATTATTTTTTAATTATTTTATTTGTACTATTTATTAGTACAATCGAGAAAGTGCATGTCACACCCCAAACCCAATTTCCATACTAATCATTTCTTATTATAATAATTAGATCATATCTTGAGACCATTGGAAATATAATTCATTTATAAATATTTTTCTACATAATGTGCACAATGAAAATAATATTATTCTTATTCCATACCGAAATCAATATCAGAGTCGTAATTAAGCAGACATGCAATAATGTGATTAATTATGATCAACTCAATCCATGCTAAATAAATATAAACAATATGTGAGTGTATTAAAATATTCAGTGTGACAAGGTTAAAATCCTCATATTTAAACCCCATCTCTTCCAATGGTGCAACTCTCAAAGTTGCCGGTCAAATAGTATCCTAGCGGGCAGCGTACAAACCTAAAAATGTTAAAATATAAACCATAAACATTAAGCTTAGTGAGTTACTTTCCCCCCGCAATGGAATAAAAATTCTATATCGAATCTGTGGATATAAAATCCGAACAATCCTGCCCACTGGAAATAATAAATCTTGGATCATAAGATCCAAATAATTCTGCCCATTGGTTATAACAAATCCTTGATCATAAGATCCAAATAATTCTTCCCATTGGCAATAACAAATCCTGGACATTTGAATATCCAATCAAATCCTGAATACCGAAGTATTAAAATAAATCCCCTCTTAGATTTATATTCAAATCCAACATCTCATTTTCATATCTATATATGAAACAATCATAAGTACACTCACCTTGGAAATTTAACAAGCTTTTCCTTTTCCTTTATCTGGCTCTTGTTGAGTCGGTTCTTCTTCTCTTCCTATCATTCTTATAATATAAGTATCAATATAAGAATATTAACAATTCAAATAACAACTTCAAGATAACTCAATTCATAAGCATCATATGATTCAATTCAGATCATTCATCATAAATGGAGTCCCATCTAGATTCAGGTAATGACATCTAATATATTCAAATTAAAGAAAAAAACTACTTTAATTCTTCTATATAATCCTATCCTTATCATATTAGGATTCCAACACAAAAGACGACACATCATTTTGAGTTTCCTAGAGCAAGATATGCCCATTTCTTTACCACATAGCAAATCTGCCCTATAGGCTCATCTATGATTCAATCATCTTCCAAGAATTTTCATAATTTTTATACATCATAAATTTATATTATATTTCACCCAATTTCAGAAAACATATTGAGTAATATAAGATTAAAATTTCATAATTTTTAGAGTTCATTTGCTATGTCAAGAAAAACATCAAACATATGGTATGTATATTCACACTTTTGGGACAGATTTCATACCCGAACTTCAAATCATCACCCAAGGTTCATTTCTTGGTATTTTTTACTTGATTTTAGGATATTATATACATATATGAGTCTGTTTTAATCTCCATTTGTAATCAATCAACTTCAGTAAGTATAAAAAAAGATATGATAGTTTGAATACATAAGGTTTCTAAACAAGGCAATTTCAAGAGTTTACACATTCAAGTTTGCTTAAACATGCATGTATCCATGAGTAAACATCAAGACATGGAATTTCAGTGAAAAAATGATTATTTCTATCATTTAAATCGTCAATATAAAAAAAATCAAACAAGATTTATGGATGGAATTACCTTAGGGGCTTTTATGTAATTTTCTATGAATTTTTCTTCAATTTCTCCTCACACTTTCTTCCTAGACTTCAAACTCTCTTTCCTTAAGTTAAAACTCTTCCATGGCTGAAATATGCTGAAGGGAGGGCTTAATTCAAGGGTTTTAAGTCGGCATAAGTCCACCCCCTCTTGGTCCAATCAAAATATAACATGTGGTGCCATATAAGACAACATATCATTTAAGGCTAAATGACTACTTTACCCCCTGTTCGTAAAAGTTGATATCTTCTCACTCGAATGTCCGTTTGATGCACTATTTATTGTGTTACAAATCTAACTCATATTTCTACAACTATTTAGCTTATACCTAAAGTTAATTATTATATTATACTGTTCAAAACTAGCCTTAAACATGAACATTCCTTCCGAAACTTCAAAATTTCATACTTGTAACTAATTCGATATTTCATGCTTTATGAAGGTAGGATTAGACTAAACATAATGACTTAACATTATATATATACTAATAACATATTATCTATATCACATAAGCTAATCATGATTAAAACATAATTTATCATAATTATATTCGGGTTGTCACAATTCTCCCCCTGTTAGGAAATTTCGTCCCCGAAATTGACATACCTTGGTTGTCCGAATCAAACAAATACGGATAACGAATATTCATGGTATCCTCTCTCTCCCATGTAGCCTCTTCCATGGAATGCCTTCTGCACACAACTTTCACAAGTGGGATCACTTTTGATCTCAATATTTGTTCCTTCCTATCCACGAAAGTAAGTGGTTCTTTCACATAACTCAAGTCTTCCTTTAACTCAATAGGATGTTCCAACAACACATGTGAAGGATCCGCTATATACTTTCTTAACATAGAACATGGAAAACATCATGTAATCGAGCTAAATCTGGTGGTAACGCTAGATTGTAGGCAATCATCCCAACTTTCTCAAGGATTTCATTAGGTCCAATGTTGCGTGGACTTAATTTCCCTATCTTTCCAAACCTCATAACTCCTTTCCATGGCGATTGTTGATACCAAATTTAGTTTGTTGGCATGGCTCAATTGAGTGAAGACACGTGGCAATCTACGTGGCAACAACAAACACTTCCGAACAACACCTTGACTCCGAGGAACCATACTGCAACGAGGAAATCTGCTTCCCCGATCAACTCAGACGCTCCGACCAACAAGAACTTTACGAGGAACTTTTGAGTATCGAGGAACTTAGGCGGTTCGAGCTGCACCTCGAACAAAGTATTAATAGCAGGATAACCAATAGATTGACTGCGCATTAAATGCTTATTATTATCATACATATGTATACGCTTAAGGGGCATTGAATGTATTACCCTTTCACATTACAGCCTTAAGGCTATAAATACATTGTATTGTCCTCATTGTAAGGGGAACGGAATTTCTTGATAAAAATTGTAATCGAGAATTCCCAAACAGTCAGCAATAACAGAAGCAGTGGACGTAGGCCATTCTTATAAGGCTGAACAACTTTAAAATTTCTTTGTCTCATTTTATTTTATCTGTGATTAAATAATTAGATATAATCTAATTTTTTACATCAAAAGATTGGCGTCGTCTGTGGGAAAACGACTAGTATATCATTTTTCATCAAAAACAATTCATTACAAATGGCTGATATTCCAGAATCCAACAATCGAAACGCTGGAAACCCTCCAAATCCACCTGCTCCGCTAAATGTTCTAGATCTGGATGGAATAATGACAAATCTGGCCCAGGGTCAGACAACCATGCAAGAAACTATGCGACAACTCATAAAAACCCTCCATGGCGGTGCACCAACCCATTCAGGACCGCGAAGGATTCAAAGAAATGCCCGTTTACCTTCTTCGCGTACTAGGCGTACCGATTCATATCGTACTGAGGAGTCTGAAGATTTTTCTTATCAACCTAGATGAACTTCGTTGGTACGAGCCACAAACACTGAACAACGTATCACCCTCTCTCCAGAAAGAACTAGTGCGCTAGAAAGATTAAGCAGAGTATCTCCTTTTGATCGATTAGTTCCTAGGAGGAGTAAAAGTACTCCTAGAGCCGCATAGAGGAGTTTTCGATGACCATCAGACTTAAGGGAAGGATCTGCCCAGTCGCGACCAGCTTCTCGTCAAGATAGATCCTAGGAAGCCACATCAACGCGATCAGTTGCTCGAACCAACATGCCCGAGGAAGGAAATGATGAGTGAAAAGGCTCTATTCAGAGGCTAGAGGATAGATTAGGGGAAATGGCTAAAGCCAAGAACCCTCTATAAAGAACTTTTGTTCAAGGAACACCTTTTGTCCAGGCCATTATAGAGTTTCCCACACCATCAAAGTTCTAAGCACCTGTTGTGACCCCCCAAATATGATGGAAAGACCGACCCTGTCCTTCATATAGAATAATACCAAGATGCAGCCGACATCTATGCTGTTCCAGATGAGATGAGATGCAGAGCATTCTCGAGAACTCTTACCAAATCTGCTCAAATATGGTATAATAATCTTCCTCGGGGTAAGATCTCAACTTTCTTTCAACTCGCCGAGTTATTCATTGGGAATTTCTATTTTGGGGCAAAGCCAGTTAAACGAGTAACGCATTTGTTAGGTGTTAGACAAAAAGCTGGTGAGAGTACCAGAGATTATATAACTCGTTTTAATAACGAGAAACTCGAAGTCATTGATTATGAGGAAAAGACAGCGATTGCCGCCTTGATTAGTGGACTACTGCCCAACAAGTTGTACTACACTTTGGCCAAAGATCTATCTAGAACTATGTCAGATCTAATTGGAAAAGAGGACAAGATTATGAATGCCGAGGAGGCTATGGCTGCGAAGAAGAATATGGATGCCAAAGAAACCAAGGTGGAAGGTGATAAAGCTAAAAAGAAAGAGCATAAGAACAATGGTAGTGACAAACACTCAAAAACAAGGTCGTCATGGGAAGTATTGAAGAAATTTGATAATTATACTCCTTTGAAGAAAGACATCAACCATGTTCTAGAAGAAATCAAGAACAACGAGGAATTAAACTGGCCAGATAAAATGAAGGCAGACCCTGACAGGAGGAATAAGGAAAAATATTACGAGTTTCAAAAAGATCATGGCCATATGACAAAAAATTGTATAGCTCTTCAGAATGAGATTGAAACACTCATCAGACGAGGAAAACTGGCAAAGTATGTTGATCGGAGGAATGAAAGAAGAAACAGCGACCGAACAAGAGAGAGGTCTAGATCTCCTCGTCGAGCAGAGGAGAACAAGAAAAGAGACCATGAAGTTGATCCAGAAGACGACCCCGATCTTCCCAAGAGACCAAGGCAGCCAGAACGTGAGGTATTTTCAATACGCTTTGGGTCATTTGACTGTAATGTTATTACAGGTGGAGATGCAGGAGGAGGAGACCTCACTGCAGAGAGAAAAGCTTACGTCTGTGAGGCTCAAGCTTGCTCATACATTCAACGAATAAATCTAGCTGAGGAGGATCGCTCGAGAAAGGTAAACAAAGAGAAATTGGTCATTGGTTTCTTAAAGAACGACCTCAGAGGTGTTCTATATCCTCATGATGACCCATTGGTGATAAAAATGAGGATGAAGGAAGTAATGATTTCAAGAGTACTGGTAGACAATGGTATCTTGACAGACATCATCTTCTACTCGTGCTTCGACAGTTTAAATTTAAAGCTATCTCAATTGGAGCCTTATCATAGACCCCTCCTCGGTTTTGCTGGTGAGAAAGTTTTTCCACTTGGGACGATCAAGTTGGATATATTCATTGGTACAAGGCCTGCTTGTCGAACAGAAAGAATACGCTTCTTCGTGATGGATAAGAATGTTCAATCAGCATACAATATCATCATGGGAAGAGTAGGATTGAAGAAGTTCGAGGATGTACCATCTACGGTACATCAATGCCAAAAATTTCCAATAAATTTTGGAGTAGGAATTGTGAAAGGTGACCAGAAAGTAGCTCGGGAATGCTATTATTCATCCGCCGAGCAAGAGGAACTGGAGGAATTAAGGAAAAAGACTACTACCTATCAAGTGGATGAAGGTGCAGAAATTAAAACATTGGATCCTAGAGATGAGTCGCAACTCGTGAAGAGTCAAGTGGTGGAAGCTACTGAAAACATCATTCTGGACGACGAGCACCCTGAACGAACTACTCAAGTAGGTTCGTCGTTGGAAGCCTCACTAAAACAGGAATTGATAACTTTCCTAAGAAGCAGAAAGCAAACTTTTGCGTGGAGTCATGAGGATATGCCCGGGATAGACCCAAATTTTTTATGTCACGAACTCAATGTGAATAAGGAGATGAAGCCTGTGAAGCAGAGAAGAAGAGTATTCAGTCCCGAGAAGAATCAAGCTATACAGGAGGAAGTCGAGAAGCTCTAGAAAGCTTGGTTTATTGAAGATGTTAAATATCCAGACTGGTTAGCAAATGTGGTGATGGTGAAAAAGAAGAACAATAAATGGAGGATGTGTGTAGAATTCACTGACCTCAACAAAGCATGCCCAAAGGATCACTTTTTGCTGCCCCGAATTGATCAACTAGTGGATGCTACCTCGGGACACAAGCTGCTGAGCTTCATGGATGATTATTCTGGTTACAATCAGATTAAAATGAAACCTGAAGACAGGGAGAGTACTTCTTTCATTACCCCTAGGGGAACTTATTGTTATAATGTTATGCCTTTTGGTTTGAAAAATGCAGGTGCAACATATCAGTGGCTGATGAACAAAGTGTTTGTAGAACAAATCAGTTGCAATATGAAAGTCTATGTTGACGATATGTTGACAAAGAGCAAGAAAGCTGCCGATCATCTACTTGACTTAGGCCAAACCTTTGATCAGTTGGATAAATATCAAATAAAGTTGAACCCGACCAAGTGCATATTTGGAGTATGAGAAGGCATGTTTCTCGAGTATATTGTCAATCAACGAGGCATTGAAGCTAACCCTGAAAAGTTCAAAGCTCTGTTAGGGCTGCGATCCCTAACTACGAAGAAAGAGGTGCAAAGTCTTACAGGACGAGTAGCAGCCCTCAACAGATTTGTATCGCGAGCAACTGATCGATGTCTCCCATTCTTCAAGACGCCCCGAAAGACTTTTGAGTGGAATGATGAATGTGAGAAGGCTTTCCAAGACTTGAAGAAATATTTGGGAGCACCTCCACTGTTATCCAGGCCAGTGATGGGAGAAAAATTATACTTGTATCTGGCAGTGTCCAAGAATGCAGTTAGTTCGGCATTGATAAGAATGGAGAATAGAGTATAAAAACCAATCTACTACACAAGTAAGGCCTTCCGAGTAGCAGAGATCAGATATCCAAGGCTGGAAAAATTGGCACTAGCATTGATCGAGGCAAGTAAAAGAATGAATCCTTACTTCCAGGCTCATACTATAATAGTATATACTGATATGCCATTGAGGCAAGCCCTTCATAAACCAAAAAAATCAGGAAGATTGATGTGTTGGGCAATAGAACTTGGTGAATATGATATAGTTTATGAACCCAGATCATCGCTAAAAGGGAAGCGGTAGCAGATTTTATAGCAGAGTTCACATATCCTGATACCCCCGAGGAGCAAAAGTTGCTCACTGATCAACCTGTGGATGTTACAGGATCATCAAATGTAAGCCCAGACCAACTCAGCTTGGTAAAAGGGCAAGTAGATGTTACAAATTCAAGCCCAGACCAGCTTAGGTTGGTAAAAGGGCAAGAAAAGATGATCGACGAACAGTAAGAAATATCAGGAGATGGTGGAAGGAAGCAATAAATTTTCCACCGAGGGACTCTGTCAGATCAGAAATTTGAAGACGAGTTACCTATATGGAGTCTATATGTGGATGATTCATCTTGCACTACAGGATGTGATGCAGGGATAGTTTTGAAAAGTCCGGACAAGGTCGACATGGAATACGCCCTGCGTTTCTAATTCAAAGCTTCGAATAATGAGGCTGAATATGAAGCCATGATTGCAGGTCTTAGTTTGGAAAAAACCATGGGGGCAGAATAAGTTATTGTCTTCAGTGACTCGCAATTGGTCATAAATCAAATGATGGGAGTATATGCAGCTAAAGGAGAATTAATGATCAGATATCATGCAAAGGCAAATGAGCTGGTGTCGAAATTTGCTGATATTCAGCTGGTCAGAATACCAAGAATGGAGAATGCGAGAGCAGACGCCTTAGCTCGATTAGCATCAGCTACTCGTACCGAGATATGAAGAACAATCCCAATTGAAGTTTTAGCTGGTCGGAGTATAGATGAAGATCTGACGATAAACTTTAATACCCTCGATTTAGGATCATCATGGATGGATCCCATCAGGGCGTATATTGAGAAAGGGGAATTACCAACTGACAAACTTGCAGCCAAGAAACTAAAGTTAAGGCTGCTCGTTATGTACTGACTAATGGTATTCTATAGAGACGAGGAATTATAGCAGGTTTGCAAAGATGTGTGCATCCCACCGAGGTGAAAGATTTGATTGAAGATGTCCATGAAGGGTCCTGTGGAGCCCATGTAGCAGGTCAGACACTTTTGCAAAGAATGATGACTCAAGGATACTACTAGCCGACAATGAGAGCTGATTGTACAGCTTATGACAAAAAATGTGACAAGTGTTAGCGCTTCTAATCCATCCGAAGAACTCCCCAAGCATTATTGACACCCATTACTTCCCCTTGGCCATTTGCCATATGGGGAATAGATTTGGTCGGGCCACTGCCTACGACCAGGGGAAGATTTAAGTATCTCGTGGTCGCTGTGGATTATTTTACTAAATGGGTTGAGGCTGAGCCTCTCATTGATATGACGTACGGCAACGTGTTCAAATTTATTTGAAAGAACATCATTTGTCGATATGGTCTTCCTCATGCCTTCATCACAGACCATGGAACACAATTTGACAACGAGGAGTTCGCTACCTATTGTCATCAGTTAAATATCTTGAAGATTCACTCGGCACCAGGCCATCTTCAAAGCAATGGACAAACTGAAGTGACAAACAGAACGCTGCTGAATGGTTTGAAAAAAAGACTGAATAACGCGAAAGCAAACTGGATCAACGAGCTACAATTAGTGCTATGGGCTTATCGAACTACTCCCCGAGCAGCAACAGGGGAATCTCCATATATGCTAGCATTTGGAAGTGAAGCTATTATACCCGTCGAATTGGGTCTCCCAACACACAGAATACTGAATTTCAATTCCCCTGTCAGCGAGTTAATGAGAAGGTTAGACTTGGACACGCTCGAGGAGGTTAGGGAAGAAGCAGCCATTAGAAATGCTGCTTACCAGCAACGAACCGCTTTGTTCTACAATAAGAGAGTGAAGAAGTGTGACCTGAAAGAAGGAGACTATGTGCTAAAGAAGGTGATTCAAAAGCACAACAAATTGGAAGCGAACTGGCATGGACCCTACCGAGTTAAGGAAGTTGTTCGACCAGGGACATACAAAATAGAAACTTTAGAGGGGGAAGAGTTAAAGAATGCGTGGAATGCAGAACACCTGCTCAAATATTATCAGTAATGTAAACTCTCATGTAATGCAGTTTCGTCAGTATGAATAAAGTGACAAGGTTCTGCCCAGTTTCTTTATTTTTGTTGGAAATTTTTTGCGAAATACTAGTGCTACACACTACTCAACAAAACTCGGACTACTCAAATCTATTCCTAAAAATGCCAACTAAGGTTGGTTAGGAAGTAAATCTATTCCCGAAAACGCCAACTAAGGTTGGTCGGGAAGTAAATCTATTCCTAAAAAGGACAACTAAGGTTGGTTAGGAAGTAAATCTATTCCCGAAAACGCCAGCTAAGGTTGGTCGGGAAGTAAATCTATTCCTAAAAATGGCAACTAAGGTTGGTTAGGAAGTAAATCTATTCCCGAAAACGCCAACTAAGGTTGGTCGGGAAGTAAATCTATTCCTAAAAATTCCAACTAAGGTTGGTTAGGAAGTAAATCTATTCCCGAAAACGCCAACTAAGGTTGGTCGGGAAGTAAATCTATTCCTAAAAATGCCAACTAAGGTTGGTTAGGAAGTAAATCTATTCCCGAAAACGCCAACTAAGGTTGGTCGGGAAGTAAATCTATTCCTAAAAATGCCAACTAAGGTTGGTTAGGAAGTAAATATATTCCCGAAAATGCCAACTAAGGTTGGTCGGGAAGTAAATCAATTCCTAAAAATGCCAACGAAGGTTGGTTAGGAAGTAAATCTATTCCCGAAAACGCCAACCAAGGTTGGTTGGGAAGTAAATCTATTCCTAAAAATGGCAACTAAGGATGGTTAGGAAGTAAATCTATTCCCAAAAATACCAACCAAGGTTGGTCGGGAAGTAAATCTATTCCTAAAATTGCCAACTAAGGTTGGTTAGGAAGTAAAACTATTCCAAAAAGAGCCAAAGTTGCTCGTTAAGAAAAAATCCACTAACTATGATTAATCGGTAATAAAAACCCACTAACTGTAGTTGGTCAAAAAGGAAAATTTACCGACCTTGGTTGGTCGGAAACATTTTATGAATACGAGAAAATGATCGTTTGATACTCGTAACTTTTTAAATTACCAATAAGTTGGTCGAGGAACAAAGTATCATCAATTTTGGTTAGTCGTCAAATGATTACCACAAATTCAAGATAGTCGACAATAAGTTTTAACAAACTCTAGTTGATCGACAAATAACACAATGTTGTTATCTTTTTAACAGATATACATGCACAGATGTAAAGTATTTTATAATTACAAGACAATGGCAGTCAAGATTTGCAAATAAAATTATTCCATTAAATGTTGAACAAAATACATCAAGAATGAAATACAAATTTATTACATCAAGATTCCTATTCTATTGGTTTCTTCCCCTCTGCTTTTGAAACAGGTTCCTCGCCAGCAGGTGGATCATTTAAAGCATAAGGGGAATTTATGAAGTTAAGATCTTTAAGCATCCTAATATTCATCACAGATGGTCGATCGAGTAGGTGCTCGAGATGAGATATCTCAACATTGGAATGGAGATTGTAATCGCCAAGGTATTTGGAAATCAAAGACCGAGGGATGGCTCGAGCAGGGATCCAACTCATGTCAAGCTTAAATGGTGGCACTGGTAGGTCGAGCAGCCCAGGATTATGGTAATCCCACAGGTAATGACCCTGTTCCAGTTGCAGTACACCTAAGGAATTTAACCATCCCTATTTGTAACCCTCATTATTTGCATTTTGGATACGATCATCCAAATGGTAGTGAGCCTCATTATAGCCAGCCATCCAGAATTCTCTGGGCCGCTTGTGGAATTGATATGTCAATCTTTCCAGTTGCTCGTGGAGATTTTTTATAAAGAGTTATTTATTCTCCAAAACAGACTTCTGCTCAGAAAGCTGCTCGTCCAGATTCCTGATCTTCTTAGACATTTCATCCAATGCCTGGTTCTTTGCCATCAGTTGGAAGGCCTGGTTCTCCAGAGCAGATTGAGTTCTCTGTTCCTCGACAGTAATTCGAGCAGCTCTTTCTCGTTCCCTAGTAGATGTAGAGGGGCCATATCTCTTCAAGGTTTCTAATTCATCCCTCAGGTTGGCATTTTCGACCTCCAAGAAAGTGAATCCCTCGTCGTTCACAGGGACCAAAGCGTTTGACGTGGAAGCTGTAGACTTCAACTGAGACACCTCTCTTTGCAGGTTATTATTTTCCTGCTCTAACAACTCAGCTATATGTCTGTGCTCTTCGACCTCATCCTTCAAAGTTATCTCCTTCACATCGTAACCAGCAAACAGTTTATCATATCCCTTATCATCACGGAGTTGCTGATACTTCTCGTACCCCTCGTGAAAAAGGGCAGTAGATTCCTTACATTATTGCTGAAGTTATTAAAGAGTGCCTTGGATATCTTCAATCATATCATAGTATGCTATGTTGTTAGCCATTGCACGGCCGAGCAGGCACTTCAAGTACTGATAGGCTTCAATTTCTTGCTCTGAAGCACCTTGACCAAGGATGTCAATGATTTGAGTTGCACTTATGTATGTATGGCCAGCTTTGAAATACTCATTGCATTGCCTTAACAGTTTTGTATCGTGAGCAGATAATAATTCCATCCTGGCCAGAAACTAGTAAAGGAAGAAAAAGTAATAATCAATAAGAGTACAAACAGAGCATGAAGAAGAGAATCAACAGTATGCATAAGCAAAAGTTCAAATTTTATTGCATCATAAAGGAGAAGTACAAAGTTTAGAGTTACATTTGACAAAGAAAAATAAAATAGATAGAAATCCGAACAACTCTACACCTTTTCCTTGTCTCCCAAAACTTCCTCGGGAGGCTGGGACGAGGAGGTAGGTTGCTCGGAAGGAACAGAGGGTTGCTCGGGAAGTGCTGGAGGTTGCTCGAATGAAGTAAAGGGTAGTTGAGGTTCCTCGCCAATGGGCTGGATAGCTGGAGGATGAGAAATTTGATCTCCCATCACCATGAAAGATTCCTCAGAGGCAGCTTCGTCCTCTTCTTCGTCTTCAGGAGTTGGAGGGGGGCCCGGGATGTGTCACTGAAATAGTTCAGAATTTTCATCAAATTTTATTTCTTGTAGAGCAGCGACCCATCCATCTCTAAAGTATTTGAGGTTGCCATATTCCACTTACGACATCATGGAAACCAAACCTTTATTCCACCCTTTATCCCAGCCGGCCCTGAAGGATTTTTTGACAGCCAATTTCCTTTTTGTCTTCTCCGAGGAATGCTTCTCGAAAAGAAGATTGTCAGCAGCCTTCAGTTTATTCTCAACTTCCTCCTTATGAGGACTTACTTCCCGAAGTTGACCCAACTCCTCCTCAGCAGTCTTGAGCTTATTTTCAAGCTCCCCAGCATTTTTGAGCTTCCCTTAGAGCTCTTTATTCTTCCCCTCCAAATCATTTATTTTTTTCTCCAACCCCTTGGAGACCTCAATAACCCGATCCTTCTTCTGCTCGGTCGAAGTAAGCCTCTTCTCCCAAATCGCCTTATCATCATCATATTTCTAACGAGAATCTTTCAGAGACTGTGTCAGGCCCACCAAAGCTTCCTCTACACCAGAAGAGGAGCTTGAAGCTTTAATAGCTTCATCTTTCTTAAGAATTGTATTAAAATAGGTCACCAACTATGAAAAGAAAACGAAAGAAAGTCAGTGCACAGATATAAAAAGGAAAGAATGAAAATTTAAGACTATAGGACTTACAGAAGAAATATGACGAGCTGCTAATGTGGTAACCGTGTCCCGATAAAGGTTTTCTTTAATACCTTGGATCTTGGGAATGATCCAAGTCTTCACCGAGTTCATAGCAGAGATCGAGGGAACAAAAGTGGGAACACCACTAGTCGGGGGCTGAGAGATGGATTCAGCCAAATTGATAGAGGATCTTTTCTTCAGCCTCCTCAGAGGAGCATCAACTTTCTCGACTAACGATGTAGTCTTAGTCGGAGAAATGACAATCACCTCGCTTGGAGCAGAAGCCTTGCTCGGGACCATTGGGGGCTTCTCGACAACCTTCACAGGAGCAGCCAAAGGAGGTGCATCAATTTTCTTTGTCCCCTCTCCTGGAACATCAAGCTTACTTCTCTTTGCCTCTCCAGCACCAGAGGCAGATTTCTCAAAAATGGTAGGAGGTCTTCTTTTCTTCATCCTTTCACTCAAAGGAATATGTGACTCAGGTGAAGAACTTGTAGAGGCTGGTATTGGTTCTGCGTCACTTATCACCGGACGAGCAGTAAAAGAGGAAGTGTAACTCTTGTACTACAGCAAATATGAAGCTGAACTAATATGCTCGTCGGCAACAGTCTGATGCAAACTCCAGATAAGTTTTAAATGCCTTGTGTTAACGTCTACCTCTTTTGGAGATTTTCTTTTGCTGTCAACTACAAATAAATCAAAATTAAAATATCAGTGGCATATTTTATCAAACACAAAGGAAGCATAATTTTGAAAATAAAATAAAAACAACCTATCCCATTACCATAGGGAGGATATCTGGGACCCTGGTAAACATCATCTCCAGTTAATGGAGGGTGTTGCCAATTTTGCATAATAACCCCGTGCTCAAAGTAGTCCCTATTGGCATCTGGGAGATTGACCACTAAAGCTCTATTTAAAAACCTAGTTTTTAAATAAAAAGTATTATCGCCCACAACCCATCTATAACAAAACATAATTTCAGGAATTCCTATACGAGTTCCATGAATTTGATTTAATCTATAAACATCGTTAACTATTCTCCATGTATTGGGGGCTATTCTTGCAGGAACCACGTCAAAGTATTGACAGAATTCCAAACATAGAGGGTTTGGGGGAAAAGAAAAGCCACACTCAGCGACAAAGAGACTGGGGAACCAATGTCCCTCAGCTAAACGAAAATAGTCTGAAGGCTCAGAAAGCTCTTCCAAAATAACCCATGAGGGAATAGAGAAATCAGAGCGAAACTTATCAATCGATTCTACAGGATAAACCATGATGAAAGAAGGAAATCATAGAGAAATAAGAAAATCTTATAAGAAAGGGATGAGTCTGTTGACAACAAATGATGAAAGAGATGAACGCACATGAAAGAGAGACGATGGAAAACTCAAAGAGACAAATTTAAAAAAGTAGAAGACGATGGGATTTTCTGCAACGTTTAAATACTTTGCCTTGGAAAAGGGTAAAAGTAATGATTACAAAAAGAGACGGTTACGTTACCAGCGGCTAAAAAGATAAAAAGGGCGCAGGAATCGAAGAGGCTAGAAAAATTCAAAAAAGACCGATTCTACGAATTTGGAAGGAGAAATAAATACAAAAGAAATTACTCCTAAATTTCAGGATGACCATTTAAAACCGCCATATTTTGAGAAAGAATGTTCCACACTCCTCAAATTTCGAACTATGAAACATTGGGGGCTTCTGTTGATACCAAATTTAGTCTACTGACATGGCTCAATTGAGTGAAGACACGTGGCAATCTGAGTGGCAACAACAAACACTTTCGAACAACACCTTGACTCCGAGGAACCATACTGCAACGAGGAACTCTACTTCCCCGATCAACTCAAACGCTCCGAACCAACAAGAACTTTACGAGGAACTTTTGAGTACCGAGGAACTTAGGCGGTCCGAGCAGCTTAGGCGGTTCTAGCTGCAACTCGAACAAAGCATTAATAACAGGATAACCAACAGATTGACTACGCATTAAATGCTTATTATTATCATACAGATGTATACGCTTAAGGGGCATTGAATTTATTACCCTTTCACATTACAGCCTTAGGGCTATAAATACATTGTATTGTCCTCATTGTAAGGGGATCGAAATTTCTTGATAAAACTTATAATCGAGAATTCCCAAACAGTCAGCAATAACAGAAACAGTGGACGTAGGCCATTCATATAAGGCTGAACCACTTTAAAATTTCTTTGCCTCATTTTATTTTATCTGTGATTAAATAATTAGATATAATCTAATTTTTTACATCAACAGCGATATTCGAAGAAACACATAATCCCCTTTCTGGAATTCCAAATCTTTTCGTCGTTTATTCGCATAACTTTTCTGTCTTCTTTGAGCTGTTCTCATTCTATCTTGAATAATCATCACTTTTTCAGTGGTGACTTCAATCAATTCTGGACCCTCTATCTTCCTTTCACCAACTTCACCCCAACATATCGATGTACGACATCGTCTACCGTATAATGCTTCATATGCAGCCATACCAATAGTTGACTGAAAACTATTATTATATGCAAATTCTATCAAAGGCAAATATTCATCCCAATTACCTTTGAAATCAAGCACACAAGCTCTAAGCATATCTTCCAAAATTTGCATTGTCCTTTCAGACTGCCCATCTGTTTGGGGATGAAAAGTTTTACTAAACTTTAAGTTGGTACCCATAGCATACTGCAAACTATCCCAAAATCTGGATGTAAAAGTAGGGTCCCTATCTGAAACAATAGAAATAAGTGCTCCATGTAATCGAATAATTTCATTAACATACAATCTAGCATACCTATCAACTATATACGTAGTCTTGACTGCTAGAAAGTGAGCTGACTTAGTTAACATGTCTACCACTACCCAAATCGAATCTGACCCTTTCTGAGATTGAGGAGGCCCAACCACAAAATCCATCATTACATGATCCCATTTCCACTCCGGTATTGGCAACGGTTGAAGCAAACCAGCAAGTTTCTGATGCTCCACTTTCACTTGCTGATATATAAAGCACCTAGCAACGAAATTAGCTATTTCCTTCTTCATATTATTCCACCAATAATTCTCCTTTAAATCCCTATACATTTTAGTACTACCAGGATGCATAGTATAAATGGAATTATGAGACTCATCTAAGATTTCCTCTTTCAATCCACCCACATTTGGCACACATAACCGTTGCTTATACAATAAAGTGCCATCATTCACAATACAAAAATCTTCAGACTTACCATCTTGGACATCTTTCCATTTTTTATCAAGAAAAGGATCCTGACTTTGCAAATCACGAATACGAGTAGCTAATAAAGGCCTCACGCTTACATGAGCAAAGAATTTGTCCCCATCTTCTAGTTGCAATTCCACTCCCATCAATCTCAACTCCATAATATGAGAAACTCTAGCACACTGAATGCAAGATAACTTGCCCGAAGATTTTCTACTTAAAGCATCTGTAACTACATTCGCCTTCCCCGGATGGTAGTGAATTATACAATCATAATCTTTAATTAACTCCATCCACCGCCTTTGCCTCAAATTCAACTCCTTCTGAGTAAATAAATACTTAAGACTCTGATCGTCAGTAAAAATTTCACATACTTCACCATATAAATAATGATGCCATAATTTCAAAGCAAATACAATAGCAACAAGTTCCAAATCATGTGTAGGGTAATTACGTTCATGTGTAACTGCCTAGAAGCATAAGCAATAACTTTCCCATGCTGTATAAAAACACATCCCAACCCCTGATGTGAAGCATCAGTATAAATAACAAAACCATCTCCACCATGTGGAATAGTAAGAACAGGTGCGGTTACCAACCTCTTTTTCAATTCATCAAAACTATTTTCACAGTCATAATTCCATTCAAACTTAATATCTTTCCGAGTTAGTTTAGTCATTGGCAAGGAAATCGAAGAAAATCCCTTAATAAACCTTCTATCATACCCAACTAAACCCAGAAAACTCCTCACCTCAGTCACGTTATTGGGCCTCTCCCATTTTACAATATCCTATACCTTTTTAGGATCAACACATATACCATCTCCAGAAATAACATGGCCTAAAAATACAACTTGTGATGGCCAAAATTCACACTTGCTAAACTTGCATACAACTTCTTATCTTTCAACAGAATCAAAATAGTTATGAGATGCTTTTCATGTTCAACCATATCACGTGAATAAATCAGAATATCATCACTAAAAACTATCACAAATAAATCAACAAAAGGATGAAGTATCTGGTTCATAAGATCCATAAATACAGCTGGAGCATTAGTCACCCCAAAAGGCATCACCAAAAATTCAAAATGACCATATCGAGTACGAAAAGTAGTTTTAGAAACATCACTTTCCTTGACCCTCAACTGATGATAACCCGATCGTAAGTCTATTTTTGAAAACACTTTATCACCCTGTAACTGATCAAATAAATCATCTATACGAGGTAAAGGGTACTTGTTCTTAATTGTAGCTTTATTCAGTTGCCTATAATCAGTACACAAACACATGGTACGATCTTTCTTCTTCACAAATAAAACTGGTGCACCCCATGGAGATACACTAGGCTGTATGAACCCCCTATCAAGTAAATCCTGCAACTGAATCTTGAGTTCTTTCAACTCAGTAGGTGCCATTCTATATGATGCCATAGAAATACGGGTTATCCCCGGTGCTAATTCAATACTAAATTTAACTTCTCTTTCTGGAGGTAACCCTGGCAACTCACTAGGAAACACTTCAGGAAAATCCCGTACAATAGGAACATCAACTAATTATAAATACCCCTTCCTAGTGTCAAGAACATATGCAATAAAACCCTCACAACCCTTACTTAATAATTTCCTCGCCTGAATAGCAGAAATGATGCAACTGGGAATAATTTTCCTTTCCCCCACAAATTTAAATTCAGGCCCACCAGGCATATTAAAAATAACTTCCTTACAAAAACAATCCATAGATGCATGATATTTAGATAACCAATCCATTTCCAGAATTATATCAAAATAAAAAATATCCAATGGAAGTAGATCTATAACTGTATCTCTAGACCCCACAGTCAAAACACAATCACCAAAAGCATATTCAACTACAACCATATCCCCCATAGGCATATAAATACCCAACCCCACATCTAAACGAGTACGTCTATTCAGTTATACAACAAAAGCATAGGACTCAAAAGAATGTGTGGAACCAGGATCAATCAAAACATAAGCACTTCTATCAGTAACAGAAAGTGTTCCTGTCACCACATCTGGAGTAATCTGAGCTTTTTTCATTGTAAAAACTCGTCCACCTGGCCTGGAACTACTAGCTTGTCCTCTGCCCATACTTTTCACTGCACTGCTTGGAGATAACATTCTCCTTGCTACTTCACTATGTGCTGTTGGAGTCTCTGCCAACTGCGGACAATTCTTCTTAATATGCCCCACTTGATGACAGTGGTAACATTCCAATCCCTTAAGCTTAGGACACTCAGATTTATAATGCCCTTCCTCTTTACAAAAGATAGATGTAACACCTCCTATTGGGGCCTCACCTCTCCCTAACTTTCTTACTGAACTAAAAGATCCTCCACCCCTGGTATCTCTACCAAATCTCCCCTGACCTCTACAACTATCTCCACCACCTTTCTAAAATTTATGAGATTCCATCTTAACACTTCTACCCTCACCTCCTTTAGAGTGATGCGTTGAATCTACTTTTCTTAAAACTCTCTCTACTCGCCACCCCTTGGTTCATTTGCCTTTCTGCTATTGTGGCTTTGTTTACCAGAGAAGCATAATCTTCTAACTCATAAGTGGCCACGCTATTTTGAATAGGCCAAATCAGTCCATCTTGAAACTTACTACATTTATCTTCTTCATTCTCCACATATTTAGTAGCAAATCTAGACAAAGCAGTAAATTTAACCTCATACTCCCTCACAAACATTTTTCCTTGGGTCAAATTTATAAATTCCCTAAACTTCTCCCTCCTATAAACTTTAGGGAAATACTTAACATACAAAGCTTTAATATATTCAGCCCAAGGAATAACATCATTACTTTCTATCCTGGGCACCAAATGGTTGGTGGCTTCCCACCAATATTTCGCATCTCCTTTCAACTTAAACACAACTAGATTCACTTTTCGGTTATCTGGAACCTTCATAACTGCAAAGATAGTTTCTAGATCTCTGAACCACATCTCAGCTTCTGTAGGTTCAACTGACCCTGAATATTCTGGAGGATTCAACTTCAAAAACTTCTCATGCATGGAATCTTTCATTTCCTTCCTTGCCTCTTTCTCAATCATGGCCACAGTCTTTGATTCTAGATATCTAGCCTGTTGTTATGCCATTTGCGCCATATTTCTTTCTTGTTTCTCTTCCGTCCTCATCATTGCCTGTGCCATTATCTTCATCTCTGTAGGCTGCTCCTACTCTCTAGCCCTTCCAGTAACACTTTGCTCTACTTCAGTAATCTATGTACGAGAAGCCACTCCCTCTTCTTTATGTTGTAACCTGGAATTATCTGTAATACAACAAAGTTCTAACAACCAATATAAACATTTTATGATACTAAACTATTGGTTAGTATATAAACAATTCATAAATATAAAATCAACTCAATACTGCTATCTAATCGTCACACACGTCCAGAATTAATAACCACGCTCTAATACCACTAATTGTCACACCCCAAACCAAAATTCCATACTAATCATTTCTTATTATAATAATTAGATCATACTCTTGAGACCATTGGAAATATAATTCATTTATCAATATTTTTCTACATAATGTGCACAATGAACATAATATTATTCTTATTCCATACCGAAATCAATATCAGAGTCGTAATTAAGCAGACATACAATAACGTGATTAACTATGATCAACTCAATCCATGCTAAATCAATATATACAATATGTGAGTGTATTAAAATATTCAATGTGACAAGGTGAAAATCCCTATATTTAAACCCCAGCTCTTCCAACGGTGCAACTCTCAAAGTTACCGGTCATATAGTATCCTAGCTGGTAGCATACAAACCTAAAAATGTTAAAATATAAACCGTAAGCATTATGCTTAGTGAGGTACTTTTCTCCTGCAATGGAATAACAATTTTATATCGAATCTGTGGATATAAAATCTGAACAATCCTTCCCACTGGCAATAAAAAATCCCGGATCATAAGATCCAAATAATTATGCCCATTGACAATAACAAACCCTGGATCATAAGATCCAAATAATTCTGCCCATTGGCAATAACAAATCCTGGATTATAAGATCCAAATAATTCTGCCCATTGGCAATAACAAATCCTGGACATTTGATTATCCAAACAAATCCTGAATACCGAAATATTCAAACAAATCCTCTCTTAGAGCTATATTCAAATCCAACGTATCATTTTCATATCTATATATGAAACAATCATAACTACACTCACCTTGGAAATTTAACAAGCTTTCCCTTTTCCTTTATCTGGCTCTTGTTCAATCGGTTCTTCTTCTCTTCCTATCATTCTTATAATATAAGTATCATCATAAGAATATTAACAATTCAAAGAACAACTTCAACATAATTCAATTCATAAGCATCATATGATTCAATTCAAATCATTAATCATAAATGGAGTCCCATCCAGATTCAGGTAATAACATCTAATATATTCAAATTACAACCCAAAACTACTTTAATTCTTCTCGATAATTCAATCCTTATCATATTAGGTTTCCAACACAAAAGATGACACATCATTCTGAGTTTCCTAAAGCAAGATATGCCCATTTCTTTACCACGTAGCAAATCCGCCCTATAGGCTCATCTATGATTCAGTCATCTTCCAAGAATTTTCATAATTTTTATACATCATAAATTTCTATTATATTTCACTCAATTTTAGAAAACATATTGAATAATACAAGATTAAAATTTCATAATTTTTAGAGTTCATTTGTTGTGTCAAGCAAAACATTAAACATATGGTATGTATATTCACTCTTTTGGGATAGATTTCATACCTGAACTTCAAATCATCACCCAAGGTTCATTTCTTGGTATTTTTACTTGATTTTAGGACATGATATACATATATGAGTCTATTTTAATCTTCAGGAGTAATCAATCAATTTCAGTAAGTATACAAAAAGATATGATAGTTTGAATACACAAGGTTTCTAAACAAGGCAATTTCAGGAGTTTACACATTCAAGTTTGCTTAAACATGCATCTATCCATGAGTACACAGCAATACATGAAATTTCAGTAAACAAATGATTATTTCTATCATTTAAATCATCAATACAAAAAAATCAAACAATATTTATGGATGGAATTACCTTAAGGGCTTTTATATAATTTTCTATGAATTTTTCTTCAATTTCTCCTCACACTTTCTTCCTATACTTCAAAACTCTCTTTCCATAAGTTAAAACTCTTCCATGGCTGAAATATGCTGAAGGGAGAGATTAATTCAAGGGTTTTAAGTTAGCATAAGGCCACCCCCTCTTAGTCCAATCAAAATATAACATGTGGTGACATATGAGACAACATATCATTTAAGGCTAAATGACTACTTTACCCCCTGTTCGTAAAAGATGATATCTTCTCACTCGAATGTCCGTTTGATGAACCGTTTATTGTGTTACAAACTTAACTCATATTTCTACAACTATCTATTTTATACCTCAAGTAAATTATTATATTATACTGTTCCAAACTAGCCTTAAACATGAACATTCCTACCGAAAATTCAAAATTTCATACTTGTAACTAATTCGATATTTCATGCTTTATGAAGGTAGGATTAGACTAAACATAATGACTTAACATTATATATACTAATAATATATTATCCATATCACATAAGCTAATCATAATTTAAACATAATTTATCATAATTATATTCAAGTTGTCACAGTGCATGTACACAAAGTACTCCACACAGTGATTCTGCCTGCAAATTGTTAAATTGGTTGGGGACTCGAGAAAAACTGTCAAGCGAAGCACTTGATTCTATAGACCCAAAGTACTAGGCACCACCAAATCCTTGGGCCTGATTGCTACAAAGTATGGGTTGTTGAAATTTTAGTGCCCAAAGTGCCAATTTCTCGGTACTCGGATGCGTTTTGCACACTTGATGATGCAAAAGGAAGTATCATAGCATGGCCACTCCGATATATTCATTTTGACTAATTATGTGAGTAAAATAGTTATAGTTCTTGAATTTTATTCTAAGAATTTTGCTGTGACTCTCTTTCGTATTTATTTTGGAAAAATTTAAAGAATGGTGTTTCTTCGTTGCTTTTTGGATTGAAGGTATATTTTGATTTTTAATTTTTTTATTACATGTGTGTTGTTAAGTTATGAGAGTATTTACTAAAATTATTTTCTAAATAGGTACTCATTTTTGGAAGACGTTTATGATATTTTGGGAGGACTGTTTTTGAAGAATGTTCTTAATTATTTTCTGGAGGAAGGTTGCATTTTAACTTGTTAGGCTATGGTCGTTCCATCCCAATCCCATGTTTTTATGTGGCTTGTAGCACCTAAATGTTTATTACTTCTATTGTTTTAGGCATGGCTTTGATAGTATGTTATGAGTACATATTATGAATTCTTCTTAATTATATAAATTTGCTTTAAATTTCAAGAATTGTGGAGTTTTCAGTTTTGATACAATTCATATATGTGGATGTGTTAATGTTAGTATAAATAAGAGAAATTTACAATTATGTCCCTTATTGATAATTTTTAAACATTTAAGGACAATTTACTATTAGGTCCACTTGTTATGCCACTAGCGTGGATTTCTACAAGAAGAGAATTAGTGGACCTAAGTGTTTAGATTTTGTCGAAATTCTTTTAGTGCTTAAAATTTGTTTGCGAAGGAACTAAGAGTACTTTTTCCTATAAATAATAGGTATTTAAGAAACTAATTTTGTTAAAAAAATCATACACCTTTAACAACATGTTTTATGTATTGTAATATTATAACTACGACTCCTACATTTAGTCGCGTATAATATTAATAACATGTGGCTTAAGTCGTAAAAACGTATCCACGACACATAATATATAGTCGTGGAAAAGTTTTTTGAGTAATAATTTTTACGACCGGAACTAAATGTCGTGGAAAAGTACTTCAATGAGACTTCGAAGGTGTCGTAAAAGTTTTTAGGATAGCCCAAAGACATCGAGATAGAGAATAACTTTTTAAGACACCTCATTTCTGTTGGAAAATATTGTGTTTTTACACAAATTATTTTATGACCAAATTAATATATTGGTCAAAGTAGGACCAAGTACGTGCGCGTTCCTTGTAGCATGACGAGTCACGCGATATATTTATTTGTTTAAAATGGATAAATGATGAATAAGAAATTTGGTATCAAAGTGCCCCATTTATGTATGAAGTTTATTGGGAAATTTTATTTAATTTTCTGGGACGGATTTTCCTAACTGTCGCTAAAGGTTGTGACTGTTCGCTATATAGTGACTGTTTTTCAGAACCGTCCCTAAAGGTCGTGACTGTTCACCATAAGTTGTGACAGTTCATGAAAAACGTCCCTAAAGTGGCTGTTTCCTAAAAGACATGTCTTTTCATGAAAAAACACTTTGTTTTCTATAAATACAAGACTTGTCTTCATTTTTTTAGAGAGAGAAAAAATGAGGAAAAATATTTTCTATACTTTCCATTCCCGATCGAGTCGGATAGAGTATCAAACATAATTGGTTCGTGGGACACGCACACTGAAGTGCTTCTTGCGCGTGTCGAGACCGTTTTATCCTGGGAGGCAAACACTCATTGTTCATTGCCGTAAGCACCGTAGCGGGAGCGCATTTTGTCTTAAGGAGAGAGTGTCAAACACTTGACTCGGTCATCTTCTTCGTTTGTAAGTTTTCTAGTGGTATTAATTTATTGCATAAATATGATTTATTTCATATTTTAAATTTGATAAAACACAAAAGTATATATCTTATATAACAATCTTAAGACAAAAAGATCATTGATACTTTGTGTTGTGGTGTTTTATCATCTAAACTAATTCTAGAAATATTTGAAGTTTTTTTTCCATGAAGTATCCGTTTTCTGTTAAAACCCAATTTGTAGCATTTTGATACTTTTCTTTACTGGAAGAAACTTTTACCTATTGTTAATTTGTATGATGAACTTTGAAGTTTTCTATTTAATCATCGGAGCATGCATGGTCTACCCATTCTTAACGGAATGAAGTGCAACCTGTTGCATGCATTTCTTTATGGAACTCTTATCATGGATCTTGACGTCATGTTAAAATTTCGTAGTTAAAATCATTTGGAAACTAAAATCGTTCAAGTCAATTTTCTTATTGCGTCGTGAATTGATATGACTATCTCTTACTGTTGAATGTGTTCGTGATAGTAGTTTTTTGGTATAACAAAGTGTGGTGCTGTGTTGATACAAATATTGCATGTGTTTAATATGTTGGGACATTTAAATATGTCAAAATTTGATCACACCTTTGGTGATGTATATGTTCACATATCTCTTGTGAGACGCTATAAGTGACGTAAAGTGACAATAACATTTATAATGACGTAATGGTCACGTGTGTGGTCACATGCATATGTGCTAGTATAATTTTAGTAATAATTTTTTTTTTAATATTATATCGATTGCATGTTTCAGTTTCAATATTAGAAATTTGATTAAATATATTGATTATTTTGTATTGGCATTCTTTTGAATATCTAAAATTAAAAAGGTGCGTCCCGAATAAAGTGATTTTGAATACATTTATTCATGCAACTGAAATTATATTTGTCCAAATGTTCAAATGGACAATAAAAATGTGTTTAAAGTATATTTAAATACACTATATATTGACATATAAGATCATATGCATAGCTTATGGAGTGTGATATAATATCTGAGCCATAATTTTTTTTTATCCCATTCGAATTAATAGTGATAATTTCACTTGGAAATAGTCAAAATTAAATACCAATTTTGGTGAGCTCTTACATCGATAATAAATAAGTAAACAATGATGTGTTGCTACATGTGTAATGACATGTATGTATGTTATCACATGATAATCGAATGTCTGATTATGTGTTGAGATTTAGATGATGTATTTATTCATATGTTTTAAGTGCACTTTATGCGAATTAATGTGAAAATAATATATGTGATGATATTGAGGACGTAGCCATGTATGTGTGATAGTATTATTTTAGTGTCATTACATAATTTTTTGCATTATTCCATTAATGCAAATTTAGTGAAATATGGTGACACAATTAGTTATTCATTGATGTATTGTGCACTAATTAAATTAGATTACATGAACGAAAATGTGATATACTTAGAAACATGATTTAAGTTGCATTCCTTGTAGAATGTCAATATTTAATTATTGTGATAATTTATGTAATCTTGATATTACATTTAAATTTGTTTTAATCTCCCGTGTCACGAAAAAGAGAAAAGACATACTATTTTCACGTGTAGAAGTCTATTGGATATTTGTGGCATGATTGTATATCATTAACCATATAGCATAATGCGACTTTCAATCTTAGGGGGGACCCTTTCACTCTTAATTTTGTGAGACACTTTCATCAAAATATCATTGGAACATGCTATGTTAAACATGATGATTCATGAAGAATTACATTTTTATGTAACATTCAATTGATGTTAACGTTGATGAAAAATAAATACAATTTGTATTGATATCGTGGTGCTCAATTTTCCATAGACTTGAAAGAGTGGATATGATTAATTTCAATATGTTACTCCCCTTCACTATATTGAATGTTATCAAATGCGATGAAGATTGCAAAAGATATGAGAGTCTTTAGTTGATATAAAGTGCTACATTCCTTTCCGTAATATATAAATTCATACTTCCAATTAATTCGTTTGTCGAACGTGTTCTTCAATGGAGAAAAATTAGTGTGGCGTGATTACAAATTTATTTATTGAATTTATGATTCAAAATTCAGAACCGAGCGGTTTCAAGACTGCTTTAAAGATGGTATAGAATTAAATCATAAATCCATATAAATGATCAAGGGATTCAGAACCGAGCGGTTTCACAACTGCTTTAAAGAAGGTAGAATCAAATTATGATCTCATTGGAGATTTAGGCGTAATCTCAAGACATTACAACTAGTAAACTCAAAATTATGTGTGACACAACTTTAGTTTAATACTAAGAATTGTGACAAGTGAATTTGTAGGCCTATGGAACAATAAGGAATATACCATTAAATGTCGAAATCACTAAAGTAGAGAAACTTATCTCAACTAAATTTTATTTACAATGAAATGAATGGACATATGTGTTGGTCCAGATATACATTAATATCATTTCATTTTAAAGAAAAATAAAGCGTTTGGAGGTTGAGAATAAATGTATCAGCTTTGTCTAATTTCAAATTTATGTTTGAAATTGTGGGGGAAGTATTGTGTTTTCTATGAGTTATATTCTCAACACATTAACCCACGATAAAAATTTTATGGGAAAGGTTGAGAACCTTTGTATGAATTATGATAAATGTGGGGGTATTTATCTAAGGCCGATAATTTCTATCCAAAAATAGAAACAAAGATGATTCCTATTGAAAATAGGATAAACACTACTAAAAATGTAGTATTTGGTTGCATAAGTGCATTTAATGTACTATAGCATTTCCAATGTGCATTTGTCTAAAGAAGTGTATACTTCATGGATTGAACGATAATTAATACTTAAGTACTTTGATTATATTCCAAGGTTGGAAATGATTAAGCGTGTACACAATGGATCAAAGAGTCTAAAGTACAAATGAGTCGTTCAGTATCGATACTAAGATATAAGTGACAAATGACATAAACATTAGGAAATTATGAATATATTTTAAACAATATATGACTTTCGAGACTTGTATTCCGAGTGATATATTAGCATGATTAGAGGTGTTAATATTTGGAAATCCTCTTATGATGGAATATGAATATTATTTCCTAAAAAGCAAGGTACCTTGACAATTTTAAAGAGGATGATTTGAGATAACAATTATAATGCATGTTCTTGCAATTGAAAATCATTGCTTGAAAAGGCATAAAGAAATTTGGCAAGTCACGACTTATTAGTCATGACATAAGACCATAAAGAAATCTTTCTTTGTTAGTGATAACATTAGGCCTAATAAAATCATTGCGGATCCGCTAACAAGAGAGTAAGATACGTACATCAAGGGGAATGGGCTTACAGCCGGTTAAAACCTAAAAGAATTTCCATAATGGAAACCCAACCTAAATGACCGGAGATCCCAAGAATTAGGTTCAACGGGACAACCTAATTATGTGCGATTCAGTTAGCACTGAGAAGAAAATAAATTCTTCCTCCCATTCCTAGGATGAGTCAGTGCACTATCTGCCGCGTGTAATAGGATAAATTTTATTTTAATGATTTCTATATCTTGAACATAAGGATCAAGTGGGGTATTAGCAGGATACTCTTTATAGAAATCACCTAAGTGAGTGAGAAGGGGCCACTTCTATGAGAATAACCAACGGCTACATTGTTAAATTCTCTAACACACTCATGAAACCAGGAGGTGTCCAAGGCCAAAACGGACACAAAAGTGAGAACCAAGAATGTTCGAAGAAGGACTGTGTGAATTCTATTGTCTCGGTTTACACAAAAAGGTTGATCAATTCAAGACATCGCGTTCATTGATTGGCCAGTAGACCCGATAGTCTCTCACTAGGAAAGATTCAAGGCCAAAAGCTATCTTTACCGATGCAGCTCTTTTCCACTGATACTCTGTCTAATTTGTCTTCATGTTCATTTGATTCTTCACCCAAATTTCATTCATGTGGGGGATTGTTGGAAAATATTGTGTTTTTACACAAATTATTTTATGACCAAATTAATATATTGGTCAAAGTAGGACCAAGTACATGCGCGTTCCTTGTAGCATGACGAGTCACGCGATATATTTATTTGTTTAAAACGGATAAATGATGAATAAGAAATTTGGTATCAAAGTGCCCCATTTATGTATGAAGTTTATTGGGAAATTTTATTTAATTTTCTAGGACGGATTTTCCTAACTGTCGCTAAAGGTTGTGACTGTTCGCTATATAGTGACTGTTTTTCAGAACCGTCCCTAAAGGTCGTGACTGTTCACCATAAGTTGTGACAGTTCATGAAAAACGTCCCTAAAGTGGCTGTTTCCTAAAAGACATGTCTTTTCATGAAAAAACACTTTGTTTTCTATAAATACAAGACTTGTCTTCATTTTTTTAGAGAGAGAAAAAATGAGGAAAAATATTTTCTATACTTTCCATTCCCGATCGAGTCGGATAGAGTATCAAACATAATTGGTTCGTGGGACACGCACACTGAAGTGCTTCTTGCGCGTGTCGAGACCGTTTTATCCTGGGAGGCAAACGCTCATTGTTCATTGCCGTAAGCACCGTAGCGGGAGCGCATTTTGTCTTAAGGAGAGAGTGTCATACACTTGACTCGGTCATCTTCTTCGTTTGTAAGTTTTCTAGTGGTATTAATTTATTGCATAAATATGATTTATTTCATATTTTAAATTTGATAAAACACAAAAGTATATATCTTATATAACAATTTCAACCACTATAAGAAATGCATCGCGAAAATGATTTCCATATACATATCAAAAAAGTATTTTTTCTTGTAGTGGAGCTTCTAGCATATATGTGTAGCATATTTGAACGGAACTCCATTTATGGGTAACAAGTGCTAGAGTTCTCTTACAATATTCATAATTCTTAAACAAACCAACACACTCGAGCAACCAACACACTCAAGCAGCGAACACTATGTTGATATCATCAACAGTCACAATTGCAGCCCCAGATTTCGGAACTAAAGTAACCAACAAGTTTTCATCCTCTTCAGCCTCCAAATCGTCCAGCAGGTCAGTAATTCCCAGACTAAGCGAAGTCTTTGCACCCTCTTCGCGCTTATGGTTATGAGGCAAGCTCACGAAGCTCCCCACAAACTCTGAGTTGTCCTGCTCAACATTTCCGTTTTCATCATCATGATTTATATAGACATCAAACTTGACATATTTGTCGCCGTCGTACTGTATCCCATCTATCAGCAGTACCTCTTCTTCATTGTCTTTCTCCGCCTTGTTCCTTAATTTCTTACGCCTCTTAACCACAATTTTCACCAGTTTGTTAAGGGTCACTGGGAATAAAACTTTTTCAATGGTGAAAGTCTCGACTTACCACGCTGCAATGTTGGACTTCTTAACCAATGGCACCGGCTTATTATTAAGCCATGGGATATTCAGATGCTGGTAGACGTATCCGAGCTTTGTGGTGTCGAGACTATCTCGGACCGTCACGCGAACCAGCTCTTTATCCTCGTTGTAAAAGAGAAATGACGAGTCCAACCAATCAGGGTCGGTGAAGTCTTGACGCTTGCCACCGCTTAGAGTTTTCCATATAATCCACATTCTGTCCACGTTTGCATGGTGAGCAAAAAATATGGGGTCACGTCCCGCAGAGTAATATGTACCCATGTCCTCGTCATTGGGCTGGGTTGGATCACCGGTCCAGTTGTGCACTGTGTTATGAGGAATGTTCTCGATGCTACCAGCGCCATGACCATCACGCGGATGATCTCCGGCCCGGAAAGGACTTCCATGGAAAAGCTTAGCGTTCTTGTCTCGAGCAACCATTTGTCGATACATTATCGCAAGATTGTGTCCTATCATCTTCTCTTCGGGTTTGTGAGAGTCCTTTCCATTGTAGTCGAGATCGATAATGGTGGGTGGCGAGTGTTCGGGATTGCGATACTCGTCGAAGAGCGGGGAGGAGTTGTTAAACATGGGTGGAATTTGCATTCCGGTAGGAGAGTCGTAGTTCCAAAACGGCAAGGCAAAAGTGGGATCATCGATGAGTTTCCCCAATAATTTCTCGTAGAAATAGAAGTACCATCGATGGAAGGGGAAGAAGAGCCAGGATGAATGAATTTGGATTTTGAGATCCGGAAACCCAATTTGGTCGTAACCACCGTTACAATAAGCAGAATGGACATTGGCTTGTTGCATGAAATTGCGTGGGTCGTCTTTGGGAAGTGCCTTCATTTGCTCAATGGCTTTGGAATATTTGGCCATGTACTCATTGCTCACCAAATGAGCTGCTGGCCTAACGCGCAAGAATGTTGGTTGGGAAGAAGGTATGAAATCCTTAATGGGCAATGGGGGGCAAGTATTTGATTTGGTACCGTGGGGCAAGGTAGCCGGCCCACACTTAAAAATATCAGGCGCTTGTATTGGATCCGCAATGGCTGAAGGTTTGGCATTGAGGTCGGCGACACCGTAGAGCCCGCCTAACCCCAAAAGCACATTTCTCCTATCAAGCTTCCCCGCTGAGAATTCTTCATTTTTGGAGGTCGTGTTGTTTGGCTCATCATTCACAGCTCTGCATGAGACATTGAAGCGATTGTTACGCTTTCCACTTAAAAAAGTCTGTGAAGGTGTAGCAAAGGACCAAAAATACAAGGTGGAGGGTGAGGAGGCGTTAATAAAGGTCGCACAAGCTGGAAGAGAAGCCATGCCGTTATGTGTGGGTGTTTTACCCACACGGCCATTGCTATATATTTGTATGTATAATGAAGCTATAGGATAGTACTTTTCAAACATCAGCTGACTTTGATTAACTGACACGTATTATGGTTAATGTTTTCTCGTGAATATTTATATGTAGTTTTAGTGGCAGTAAAAAAGCTACTCGTGATTTATTTTTAGTTAAGGATAACAATATTAATACACATGTAGTGACATTAAGTATTTCTCTTGTTAAAGTCATTATTAACGTGTGAATGTCTCTATCAGTGACTAAATAATTATAAAAAAATAGTTCTTTAATGATTTTGGTTAAAAAAAACTGTTTTGTGTATTTATTTCTCTTTTTAAACATAAAAACAAAAAAAAATTCGTGTATACGTGTTATTTAACGGTTTTGTTTAACAAAAAAACCATTTTATACTTGTTTTCCTTTTTAATCATAAAAAATGTTTTAGGAAAGTTTTTAAACTTTAAACAAAAAGCTGGTTTTATACTTCTAAATATCTGTTTTTATACATTTAAAAAACATTTGTTTTGCTAAACAAAACTTTTTGTCCAGTGGTTTAAAAAAAATATTTGTATTTTCAGAACTCTTCCTCAGCCTTTCTAGTGTTTGTATAGTGTGCGAAGTGTGGTTATTTTAGATTTGCAAAGCATGTTTTTTTAGAATGATCTTCGTTCCTGTCAATTTAGTCTAAGAAGTGTGTATATAATATACACACTTCATAGACTAAATTGAGTTAGATTAAGTTAGTTTAGATTGTTTGCCTAACTTAACTGCATCCATGCGGGACAGTTCTTTGTTTGCCTAACTTAGTTTAGTTATCCTAACTTAACTGCAGGCATGCATGACGCAATTATATACGATACACCTAAACTTAATGTATACATGTCTCTCCGAACCAAAGTAAGTCTAGTTTAATTTATTTATTGTATTTTTAAGTCTTAACTTCATAGGTATTATTTCCTATGTTTTATGTTTTGAAATCAATGTTAAATGTGTGGGAGAGGGTCTCTTAAATGTTAAATGTTAGGTTTTATTTAATGTTAAGGTTTGTAAAATATAAATGTTAAATGTTAAGGTTTGTGAAATGCTGATTTTAAATGTCAGTTTGTTAAATATTAGGGTCTATAAAATATAAGTGCCAAGTGTCGGGGATTTTAAAACGCTTATTTGTTAAATATTGAGAAAACGACGCAATATTGAGAGAGTAATGATATTCTTACCGGGTCCTAGTACCGGTTTAGTACCAAATGCGTTTTATTTTATTGTACATTGGTGGGACCTACAGTATTTTCTGGCGGGACCCATACCATGGTACAAACAAATAAAGCAATACCGGTACTAACACCCGGTGTGTCTAACATTTTCTATATTGTGAAGGCGGTGAACTTGCATCAATATTGTGTGGATATTTATCTATGTTTAGATATTTGAATAATTATCAAAAATATATTTTATTATTATTAATGTGTAAATATTTATCTCTTTTTAGATATTTGAATAACCCTAAAAAAAATTCGGGGCATACCGCCCTCGAACCACCGTCGTTTATATTCGTGTGCCCCACCCATTCAAAATTTCTAACTCTACCGCCGTGTATATTCTTTTTCCAAAGTTCCTTTTTGCTGTAAATAAAGTATATATGGATTGATGTAATTATTAACTTAGTCATTCTAGTTAATAACATCCAACTTGTAGGTTATTCACAATAATTAGCAAAGTTTACCATGTTAGATCTAAGTGATAGGGTCTTGAGAGTGATTCTCCTTTCATGCAGTCACTAACTAAGCAATGAAACTACTTTAATAAAAAATCACATTTCCAATTCTACATTTTACTTGTAAAATTCACATGATATGAGAGTCCCTGTCAAATTTTCTCCATTTCTTTTAATTATGTCTATTTCAAGTGCATCATCATCGACATTGGGCATATATATATTACCCAAGCCTCTATATTATGGAGAATCCATACTTTCTTTACTTTTTTGATTACGCAGGTGCTGTCTGGGTTAGTCACCTTCTCAGCAGCGACGACTATCCATCATGGTGTCGTGTTATGACTATTCCTCTCTTAGCCTAAAAAATAAATGGGTTTTGTTCATGCAATCATTCCTCAACCAAACCCAACCCATCCTCTTCATTCAGCTTTGTCAAGAGTTAATAATAAATGGTATTATCTTTGCTCCTTAATTTCCTTCATCGTGTTTTGACTCCTTCAGTTTTGTATGCTAAATCGGTTGTTGTAGTTTGGAAGGACCTTCATGATCTACTTTTTCCATCTAATGGTCCTCGCATTTTCCAACTTGAACGTATGATTTCCTACCACACTGTAATTCTCTCTCGTATTTTTCATTTCTAAACACTATAATTCTCTCTCTGTATTCAAGTATTGATACAAAAGTTCTTGCCTGGGGGATCAGTTTTCAAACTATATCACACTCACACTTATATGTTCTCAAAGGTAAGTTCTTCTCTTGTTATTGCTTATTTCAAAGAACACAAAGTACAAACAATCAGAGGATAAAGAAGAACAACTAAGGTCACAAATTTTATCATGAAAATATTGGCCTAACTCACTAGAGAAAGCAATGGAGGAGAAGAATTAGCACCTAAACCCCTTAAAGAAAGAAATCTGGAAAATAATGGAAGCTGTCTTTGTGGCATATCACTTTACATATTGCTTATATCATGCATCATGAGTTTTACCACTAATCATAGTGCAAGTGGCACTTGATTTGTAATTATTCCAACATTCACCACCTCAAATCAAGAGTCATTCATCCCTATAATTATACGTAGATTTTTAAAAGAATCGATCAGGAGAGGCTTCATAAAGATATCTACTACATGATATATGGTGTGACAATAGACAAGTTCCATTTTCTTTTGCTTCACATGATGCTTTAGATAATGGAACCCAATATCAATACGCTTGCTCCTTCCATGTTGTACTTGATTCTTTGCAAGTTTGATTGCAGTCATGTTGTCCACATGAATCAACTTAAATAACTTTAATAATTTTGTCAACCAAATTCCTTTCATAAATAATTGATGAAACTTTCACATACTCAGCCTCAAATGATGACAATGCCACAATTGCCGATTACTTTGATGTTCAAGAGTAGGTTGTTGAACCAAGGTAGAACACATACCTCGTAGTTCTTTTCCCTTTATCTCGAGCATCTCCTTAATAACTATTTGAATACCCAACTAGATTTGTATCTTCTCTATAAACATAAAAGGCCAGCGTTGTGAGTACCTTTAATATATCTTAGTATCCTGTTAGCAGCTAGCGAGTGAGATTCTCTTGGTGTCTATGTATAACGACTTACCAGTCCAACTTCATATGCAATGGCATGTATTATATTTGTCATGTATCTCAAGCTTCCAACTAGACTTTTGCATAAAGTCAAGTCAACAAACTTTCCTTCTCCATCTTTTGATAACTTGAGTCCGGTAGCAACTGGAGTGTTGACAGAATTATAGTTGTCCATTTGGATTTTTTTTCTCAAGATCTCCCTCATATATTTATTCTAGAAGATGGAAATTCCACCATTTTCTTGCTTCACTTCTATCCCAAAAAAATAGGACATCAATCCATTGTTAGTCATCTCGAACTCATTGAACATGGACCACATGAATTCAGCCAAAACATAGTTTCACTGTTACTAGTAAAAAGCATATCATCCACATAAAGACAATGGTTAAGGAATTCTTCTTTTTCACCATTCTTCATGTAGAAAAAATATTCATACAACCATTTAACAAATACATTTTCTTAAAGATAACAATCGATGCGTTAATTCCAAGCTCATGGGGATTGCTTTAGGCCATACAAAGCCTTCTTTAAACGACACATATTTTGTTCTTCACCTTTTTATTTCAAAACCTTTAAGATATTTCACATAAACTTCCTCCTTAAGAACATCATTGAGAAAATATCAGTTGACATAAAGTTGGAAAATGTTACAACTACGATGAGCTGGAAGTGAAATCAATAACCTCACAGTCCGAAGTCGAGAATCAAGTGCAAAGGGTTCCTCTTAATCTATTCTGTATGTCTGTTTAAAGACTTTAGATACAAGTCTTGCCTTGTACTAATCAACACTACCATATGGAGTTCGTTTAATCTTATAGGGCCATTTGACAACAATAACCTTCTGTCTTGGTGGCAATGCTCATGTGTAATTTTTTTAAATGCCATGAATTTCTTCTTCCATTATCGAACTCTAATGATATTATTGTACAACTTCTTGAAACATTAAAGGCTCATGATCTGTATACAAACACAAATCATTTATACAACCTTCTTCTTAACGCTCACAGATGTCTGTGAGACATCTCACCCTACTAAGAAAATTTACGCAACCCAATCCAGTTACTTGTAATTATGTTTGGAAGTCAATGTAAGTCAAAATATAATTCAATTAATTAAACCATAGACCTAAGCCTTAATTTTAAAGTCATTAACGTAAATCCATAAAACAAAAACTTTTCACGATATTAAAGTGCTTATTCTTATACATATTGCTTGAAGGATAATTTGACTTAATTACACCATTTACATTGAAATAAAATTCTTATTTTACATATTCATTACTAATCCAACCCGACCTTTTAGATTTGGCAGTGAAATCATGATATCTGAAAAACATAAATGAAGTAACCGTGAGCAAACTACCTCAGTGAATGCATCACTACTATACAATTGCATAAAATTAAATACAATAAAACATATACATATAATAATTTATAAACTCATTCGGTCCATTCATAAAGAATAGCCCAAATTTTCAAATCATGATTTACATATCCTGTCCATAATAGACAATTCTCGTGATTCCTTATCGGTGTAATACCCCGTATTTTTATGCTAAATGAATTTGAGGATTTATTAAATATAATGTGAGTGAATTATTTAATATAAATCCGGAAATTAATTATGTTGTAATTATTAACGTGACGAGAGTTAGTAATTATGAGAAACTTGTTGAATATTACTAATGAGCAAGTAATATATAATATTGGTTATATTAAATGTCACGAGTGATTAAAATGACAATTTCGAAAATTTGAGTTGGAACGTGCCCGTGTCTCGTCGGGACCAAATAGTGATAAATAAAAGTGAATGTTTTATAAGTTGCTCGTATAGACGTTTTGAGTGCGCCAACACGTCCGGAAGGGTCGAGATAGTCAGAAAAGTGTACCCGGGGGTTTAGTTTGGGTCTCGGGGCGTTTTTAGGCCTAATTAGTAACCCGAGAGGGCATTTTAGTCATTTTGTATTTTTGGGTAATTAAACCCACGAAAATTAGTAATCTATATCAGCCATTTAGGTTAGTCATCTAGGGTTATCAAACTCAAAAACTCTAGAACGGCCATATGAGAAGAGAGGAGAGAGCTAACAAGGCAATCCAAGGCCAAAAAGTCACCCAATTGCACCGCCACCACCACAAACGCGTAGATCGCGCGAAGGGGAACGCAACAACATCAAACTCATTCACAAATCAAACTTCTGAAAATCCCAGGCCAGTATTTATCTTGCTTATTTTCGTTAATGCGTCGTTCATATTAGTTTAGGGTGATTAGGATTAATTTGGTAAAAGAAAATCCATGTTTGAGATAGGAAAATCGCATGTAGAATTGATTTGAATGAAAATATGGAAAACCCTTCACATTTAGAGGATTAAACCATGAATTTATGATGTTGTAGACGAAGAAAATTCTGGAAAAGATGGATTAGAACCATGTTAATGAAATTCTAGGGTTCTTGAGGTTTTATATGAATTTGAGGCTTGTTAATCCATGTTTATTAATGGAAATTTGCATGCTTTACGTAAAAGATGTATGGAATGGAATTATATAATTAGTAATGTAATTTTCTGGACGTTTGGGTATGGAAAATTAGAATTTGGATGAAGTTTTGTGAGAAAACCCGTAACTGCAAAACTGTAGAATTCGCCATACTTGCTTGATCGATCGAACGAGCCCAGAGCTTCGATCGATCGAAGGTTCGATCGATCGAGCCCCAGACCTCGATCGATCGACCCCTTCTGGCAGACTCCTATTTCCCCTTTTTAAATTAGTTAAATTCAATTTAATGTGATATAATTCTTGGAAACCCTTAATAAAATATTTTGGGAGATATGGAAGACCAGTAGGACATATGAATAATTTTGGGACCTTTAATGTCGGGCAAGGATTGTATTTTTGGGATAATTACATAAGGGTCGATGAATTTATGTTTTAAAGGGATAGACGCGTAAGAGAGTTACGTTGGAACATAAAAAGGACACCTACTGAATTTTATAGTTGGGAGGATAGAGTCCATGAGTGTTACGTAATAAGTTGGAAAAATCCTTTCAATTAAGGTTAGAGACGAACCCTTATATGTGATACTAATAATGTGAAAATAAGGATAAATGTCGTAATTATGGGTGATGAGAGGAACCTATATTGATATGATAAAAGTGGTATATTCATATGATTGTGTATGCATATATTATATACGTGTGAAAATCATGCCCGCGCTACTTGCTATCTCTGAGGTTACCGCGCTGGGACGATCTTATCTCGATGTGCCTTACGGGGGATATTGACTCGTACCCTAGAAGATAGATATCATTGGTACAGGATATCGAGTCGATAGTTCAGACGGTCCTAAGAGACGTGAGGGTATGTACTGACCTCTTAGAGACTTGGAATCTATGCTTCGCCTCAATATTGTTTGTGTATGTGTTAATACAGTTCGAGAGTGATTCCGAACTTGTATTTCCCTTAGTGTGAGCGATACGGGGATTGGATAGCAGAGTATGCCCGTACCCTAATTTTATGTGGGGTACTGTTAGTATATATATAACATTCGAGTATTTAATATATATATATATATATATATATATATATATATATATATATATATGAAACTCTGAAATTTGGAACTACCTACTGTGTTATGGTAAGTAAGATTGATATAATGTCTCAAATTGGAAATACTTGTTTGAAAAGTAAAATAGGACAACGAGGAACTTATTTGTCGAATAAAGCTAAAATGAGAGTTTTGCTAATAAATAAAATATCCCCTTTTAAACAATTCTATTGTTCAGTTTTAAATCTCACGAGTAACCTAAGATAAGTCATACCATTGGGAAGATTAGTGCATTATAAGATAAGATAACCCATTGAGAAGGTAGAACTGTAGGCGTGCACATTAGAAGAGAGGTGAGAATTTCTGAGAGAGTGCCGCACTAATATGTTGTTGCATTGGCCTGTAAACAATTTAAATACTTGCTAAACGAATTTTAAATCATATACACTATCGGGCTCTGACCCGTTTCTATTTCTCTTTTCTCTTGTATATATATGTATATATTACAGGTGCCCAGCCACAGGGGCGTCTTGCATAGGATCTCTTGGAAAGGAACGCGCTGCAGCTTAGGTGGGAGTTGCAGGCCTCTTGCTTAGACGACTTCATTTATTTGATTCCACTCCTAGCATATTCATTAGTGGGGCATGTGTCGCCCTTTTCATAATTCAGTTGTTATTTGGACATTTGTGTTTCAGTTATTTCTAGTATTATTACTTTGGGATTTATTCAGTATGAATGTTTTACTTTAAGTTTTAAATGTTGGGATTTTGGATGTTGAATGTTTAAATTAATTGGATTATGTTCCAGGATTATTGTGGTGTGATTCTTACTTATTGAAATGTTGTTAATAAATAAATAAATAAATAATTTTTCTTTAAATAAAATTTGGAAAGAAAAGTTAAAAATGATTTTGACACTTAGCTTAATTAATTAGGGTGTTTAAATTGGAAAAGTTATTCTTCGACGGTGATGCTGAGAATGAACCAACTGTTCACCTTGATTTAATTTAATAAAGGAGTGATCGTCCGGTATTTAATTAGGCGGGGTGTCACAATCGGGGAGTAATCCCTTCTGTAATAGACAATCCTTCCCCATTTGGGGTCGGGGAGTAACCTCACATTCGATAAATCAAAATGAAATAATTTCATATTCATTATTTCATGATTATATCCATAACAATGCACATATACATTTTTTCAGTGAGTACGCTCACCTTGTGTTCTCATCTATATGTTTACGTTTCTCTCCGGTGGAGATGAACTTAGTAGATTAAACCTTAGACCTGTTAATCCAACTAAATTAGTAACGAATTCAAAATAATAATCATATTAATATATTTATGTAACTTTCAATGATTATACAACTGCAATATAATCCCACTTAAGTAGATTTCAGGAAACATGAGTGAAGATGATGTGATCATATCTATATTTATAAAGTTTTAAACACTCAACTCTAGAAAATAATTTTTAAGGAATATATAAATAAATTCCAATAACAGCGAAGTATACTTTCCAATATATATAATCGTAGAACATGTACTCAAAATACCCTTTGAAATGAAGAGATACGAATATTCTTTCATGGGGTATGTAATATGACTTCAATTCGTTATCCTCTATTCTTAGCCGTTCTAAATTAATAATTGTAAAAATATAGGCGTCCAACTTATAAATATAAAAATATATTTGAACACACTTTCCCTCACAGGCGATGGTGCAATTTTTCAAGCTTTCTAGAGAAATATGTGACCGTTTCTTTACAACCAATTAAATCTGTCCTACAAGATCCTTTATTGTTCACTTAAGTTCAATAAATTTTCATAATGTTTATACATAATAACTTTCTATGATTTTTCTACCTATTTTAAATGCACATACTCAATAAAATAAATTTAAATTTTCATAATTTTTAGAGTTCATTTGCTATGTCAAAAGCTTTATCAAACTCATGGTATATCTAAACAAATTATGCAAACAACAACTATGTAGGAACATACAACCATCATCGCAGTCTAACAATAAGGAGTTAATTTATAATTTTTGGATATACTTTACATATATTACTGTAGTTTCATGTCCAACTAAAACTACTCAATTCCAGTAAGTATAAAAAATATAACCAAGTTTGGCTACAAAGGGAGTTCTATATAAAGTAATATGACTTACACATACCACTTATCTTAAGTATGAACATATATATATACACACACACACACACACACACAAAGCATGATACAATTTTAATCAATAATTAATGATGTATATACATTTAAGATGTATAAAACAAGATTAACATATAATTATACCTTATGAACACTTTTTCACTTTTCTCGGAATTTTTCCTAGCTTTTTATAACCCTTTCTTCCTTATGCTTCCCTTTTCTCTCTCATCGAGACAAAGAGTCTTTTAACCTAACCAATGATTAAAACTGATGAAGAAATAGGTAATATTAAGATTTTAAACGCTACAAAACTGGCCTCCATCTCCAACTAATCAAATTAAGACATTTTGTATACTAAAAGACAAAATATCACTTACACGGATGGATAGATTTTTCCTTGGTTCGTAATTTCAATATAATTTCTTACTCGAACATCCATTTCCTACTAAAAATCTTAAATTTTATTGTTTGTAACCAAAAGGATATTTTATCATCTTTGAAGGTACAATTGGACTAAAATATAATAACCTAACATTATATATATTACATTGTATATATCATATAAGGTAAGCATGATTCAAATATATTTTATCATAGTTGCATTCCGGTTGTCATAACTCGCCCTCCTTAAAAAAGTTTCATCCCCGAAATTTAATACGAATGTCACTTACCTAACGAATGCTGATAATGGTTCCTCATGCTTTCCTCCATACCCCAAGTTTATTCTTTAATTCCATGGCTCCTCCACATCACTTTTAATGAATGAAATAACTTTGTTCCTTAATTCTTGCTTCTTACGATCAAGAATATCCATAGGTTCCTCAATGCATGACAAGTCTTCTTTCAGTTCAACAAGTTGAGTTTTCAATTGATGTGATTGTTCCACCAAATAATTGTGAAACATAGATACATGAAACACATCATGTAAATAAGACAACTCTGTAGGTAATTCAAATCTATATACTAGGGTCCTAACTCTTTGCCACACTTTATATGGACCAATATATCTTGGACTTAGCTTACCCTTATTACCAAATCTCATGACTCCTTTCCATAGTGAAATACGTAGGAATACAAAATCTCCCTCTTGAAATTCAGATGGATACTTTCTTTTACCCATATAAAATTTCTACCTAGTTTTTGGTATTTTTATCCGTTCCCAAATCATTTTAATCTTTTTCGTTGTAATTTATATTAATTCATAACCTAAAAATTCTTTCACCTACTTCATCCCAACACAAAGGCATTCTATATCTCTCCCCATATCAAACTTCATAAGGAGCCATACCAGTTGTAGATTGATAAATTTTATTATAAGAGAATTCAATCAATGGAAAATGATCATCCCAACCACCCTTGAAATCAAATACATAAGCTCGTAACATGTCTTGTAATATTTGAATCATCCATTCTTACTGTCCATTTGTTTGTGGATGAAATGGAGTACTAAATTTTAAACGGGTGTCCATGTCATTATGTAAATGAAGCCAAAATTTAAAAGTGAATGTTGGATCTCTATGTGATATACTTGACACTGGTTCCCCTTGTGAACGAATAATCTCATCAATGTACATACGTACATACATGCGAACAGTGTATGTAGCCTTAACTGGAAGAAAATGAACATACTTTTTTCAATCAGTCACAATCACCCAATAAAATCATACCCCTTTTATGAATGTGGGAATCCTATTACAAAATCCATCGTTATATGCTTTCACTTATATTTCGAAATAGGTAATGACTAGAATAATCCTACCATCTTCTGATGTTTTGCCTTCACCTGCTGGCATACTAAACAATTAGTTACAAATTCTGTAATTTCACGTTTCATATTATTCACCAATAATACTTTTTCAAATCTTTGTACATTTGGGTACCTTTAGGATGCATAAAATAAATACAACTATAGGCCTCTTTTAATATATACTTCTTTAAGGATGGATCATTTGGTACACAAAATTTATTGTTATAAAATCAAAATTCATCATTCTTAATCTCAACACACTCTCTTCACCCTCCTAAACATTATGTTTTTTCTTATAAAGGAATGTATCATTAGTCTGTAAATTTTCAATCCGTTTTGCCAACAAAGGTCTCACTGTAACATGATACAATGATTGTCCTTGTTTTGAAAACATTAATTCAATCCCTATGGATGACATGTCATGAATATTTCCAACACATCCACATTATATGAAACTAAAAATCAATGATGATTTTTGACTTAAAGCATCTGCTACTACATTGGCCTTCCCATGACAATGAAGGATGGTACAGTCACAGTCTTTGATTAGCTCATTCTAAGGCCTATTTCTCAAATTTAGTTGTTCTTGTGTAAACAAGTATTTCAAATTATGATGATCAGTAAATATATCACAAGTTTTTCCATATAAATAATGTTGCCACAACATTAAAACAAAAAAATGGTAGGTAGATCTAAATCACGCGTAGGTTATTTAATTCACGTACCTCTAATTGTCCAGAAGTATATGCGATCATTTTCCAATTCTTCATCAGAACTCATCCTAACCCTTGGAATAAAGTGTTTGTATAAATCACAAAAGAATCAATCCCACGCAGAATAGTAAGTATAGGAAGTAAAACTAACCGATTCTTCAATCCTTTAAAACTCCTCTCCTATTATTCATCCCACATAAGTTTCACCTATTTACGAGTTGACTTTGTCTACGGTAATTCTATTAATGGAAATCCCTTGATAAATCTGTGATAGTAACCTGTCAATCCTAGGAAACTCCTAATTTCTGTCACTTTCTAAGGACACTCCAATTCATTGATTACTTCTACCTTCTTTGGATCAACATATATCCCATTTCCAGAGATAACTTTCCTTAAAAACACAATTTCATTTAATCAAAACTCACATTTGCTGAATTTAGCAAATAATTTTTTATAAATTTATAATACAAGGCTCGAATGTTTCTCCCATACTACATGGGTAAATCAACACGTCATATATGAACACAATAATAAATGAATCAATGAAAGGGTAGAATACCTAGTTCATAAGATCCATAAAAACTACTGGAGCATTAGTTAATCCAAATGGAATCACCAAAAACTCATAGTGCCCATATCGAGCCTAAAAAGTCTTTTTTGAAACATCACTATTATTATAGGTTAAAATTATTTAACCACGTTGACTAATAAGATAGTGACACCTATTAATATTATCATATAGCCTACCACACTAGATCAAAGCCAGTCGGCACACATTCCTTTTAGTCGGTTTCCCAGTCGATCCCTTGAAGAAGTTGAACAGTCAGCCATATGAAAAGACACACGTGGGATATAAAACTATAATCATCCACATGCACATGAAGAGATGCCTAACTGCATAATAATATGTGAAGGTGTAAATTCTTAAATCTATAAAGGTATTTTACCTCTTGGCTTCCTACTGACTATAAATACCCCATTTCTCGAGCTGAGAGAGGCAAGCTTTGACGTCATAGTTACACCTTGTGATTGTATCCCAAGGATTTAAATAAACTATAACCAACCTTAACCGTGGACGTAGGCTCATTTCCTGAGCTAAACCATATAAAAAAATTTAATGGTCTTTTTATTCTATTTATATCTAGTTATAAGTTTGGTGCTTACCATCTACTAATTTCTTTCAAAGACCTATCCTTGAGTCATTCTAAAGAATGGTTAAAGTCCTAAAAAGTAGTCTTGGTGGGGCCCACGCCTTTACCCCTTGCTCCGATCAACGAAGGAGATTTGTAAGGAATGTTACTCAACCTTGCCAAAGCGCAAGAGGAAATGCATGAAACAATGAGGCTGATGACTTAAACACTTCAAGTAAGATCTACAACTTCCATATCCTCTCAAAGGGAAATGCTACCGCCGTCTCCTAGAAACAAAAGAAGTAGATATTTTTAATCCTCACGCAATAGTTCTTACCATCCAAGTGAAACTTCCTCAGTTAGAACCACTGAATACTATAATGGGTAGTCTTTCACTCTAGAATGGTTGAGACCTTTGGAAAGGTTGAGCAAGGCCTCTGCATTCGATTATCTTGATCCCCAAGTAATTATAAGCCATAATAGGGTGCCAGTTAGATAATGTTGTTATCATGTTGAGCATCATGCATGATTAGTTAGGTCGAGAATTAGCATTTGGGGATCCGTGCGTGATGAGAAGACTCCTCAGAAAGAGAGCTCATCACAAACGCACGGTTGAGGAGCCAAAGTCGCCTCATCCAATCTAAGCCAGTAGATCAATCTTGGAAGAAATTAATATAGTGACTGGAAGATCTCTTCGGGGAGATAACTAAAACTAAAAATTCCCTACAAAGGAGTTTTGTTAATGAATCTCCCTTCATTCTAGCCTTTGTGGATTTCCTCACACCTTCCAAATTCAAGCCACCTGTATTTACTCCTAAATATAATGGTAAGACAAACCCTGTCCTCCATGTTGAACAATATCAGACAAAAATTGATATATATTTTTTTCCTGACGAGATTTATTTTCTAGTATTCTCAAATACAATCAATGGATCTGCCCAGATTTGGTACAACAATATACCTTGAGGATAAATTCCCAATTTCCAACAGCTTGCTGAACTATTCACCAACAACTTCTTTTTTGGAGCTAACATTACAACAAAAATCCTAAAATTCCACCTTTGAGCCAGTCACCCTTGTCACGGTCAAAGACCATGACAAAAAGACATGAATTTTTTGTCATATCCTTTGATCATGATAAGTCAATGATAATTGTTTGTCACGGACTTATCAAGGTCAAAGATCGTGATAACCTTGTAAAGTTTTCATGGTCAAATACCATGACAATTCCGTGAAACATTAAAAACAATTAGACCTAGATGCTTTAGTTTTTTCTTTCCCTCATTTTGTTCCATCTTTTATTTCTTTCTCTCTCTAAACTGCAACAACTCTCTCTCTCTCTCTCTCTCTCTCTCTCTCTCTCTCTCTCTCTCTCTCTCTCCTCTGTGTGTGTGTGTGGACTGTGGCAATGGTGGGTTAGTGTGTATGGGTCAGTGTGTGTGTGTGTATGTGGGTCTATGGGTCTATGTGTGTGTGTGTGTGGGGGGGGGGGGGGGGTCAGTGTGTGTGTGTGTGTGGTATTGATTTTTTTTAAAATTGTGTGTATTGATTTCATGTATTAAGATTTTTATGTATTGGAATTGTGTGTATATTTTGGGGTCACTAAAGTAATTGAAGTTGGAATTGGTATTTTAATTTAAAATTGAAATTGAAATTGGTATTATAATTTGAAATTGAAATTGAAATTAATATTATAAATTGAAATTGTGATTGAAATTAGTATTTGGTATTTGGGTTTTTGAATAGTGTGCATTTGCCACAGCGGCGACCATCTCTCTTTCCCTCTCTCTATATACATTTTTGTACATCTCTTTATCTATCTACCTGTCTATACATACATGTCTCTCCCTATCTCTCTCTCTCTCTCTGAGAGAGAGATTGTTGAATTATTGAATTGTTTGGGATTTTTGAAATGTTATTGACTAGATTTGAACATTTAGATGGCGATTGAGTTGGCCATCCTTACAAATTTCTAATATATCACATTATTATTTGCATTATTGTTTTGGATTCTTGAATTGTTGTTGACTGGTGGATTTGAACACTTAGATGGCCATTGCGTTGGTTGGACCCATGAATTTTTAACATTTACGATTGTGATGCGAAATGAAACATAACTATGTAAAAATTGAATATAAATAAGACATAATTAGGTCATTGTTATTTTGTACTAATAATAACATTTTTTTGCAGAAAATGACTTCGTTAGGGCATCGCAGTAGCAAAGGTGACGAGGGCTCCTCGTCCACTAGGCCCCAAAATAGGGGAAATTGGGGCCTGTCATCGAGAATAAGACGAAATTATTGTCTAGATCCCTGGAGTTGCTGAAGGCAATCATCAACTCAGGGTAAACTGATTGGAGGAAGGTGCCAATTGAGCTTAAGATTGCCATCTGGGGGGCACTACAGGCAGTGTATTTATATTTATATTTATATTTTATAATTTAAACACAAGTAAGACTTTCTTTCTTTTTAGTTTGTAATAGTTTGACATGATCAATTCAGATTGCCTCCATATGTCCACGACTCCACGTTGGAACAATTGAGAGATTAGTATAAGACGTGGAAGAAAAACATGCGGGCACAATACTTTGGGCAGACATGAGAGTCCATTATGAGAGTGCGCAAAACCATCCCATCGAAGGAGTCAATCTCATTGGCATAATGGCAGTAGTTTTGTATCAAATAACTCGAGGAGCGGAAATTGCCATTTCGTCAATCGGGGAGGGCAAACCGGGCGAAAAAGGTGGACGTGTACTACTTCGGGCAGATGTCTGATGATGAGGTGGAGCAGAGGATGGTAAGTTTTTATTTTTCTTTAATTTTAGTTTTATGTTATTCTAATTTAGCATTACTTTGTGTTACTTACTAATTCTGGATTATTTTTTATTTTAGGAGATAGGAAGTGGCCCTGGGGGTAGGCTACATAGACTTGATGTCTGTGTGGCAATCCTGATGATGAAGGTTAATTATAAGGAGGTGTCCCTGAGCATGGCATCCATGATTGCAAGTTATAATTGTTTAGTTTTTTTTTATATTTATGTTATAACTTTTTTATTAACTTAATTAACTAATCGTGTACTTATTATCGCTTCAAGAAAATCTTAAGGAAGTGAATGAAAATCAGTCTGATGCTGACAAAACATCTTTGGCTACGGACGCACTCACCCAAGTGCTCGAGGTAAATCACAAGAGGGAGGACTTAGGGGAGTGAGCTATCATGTGGGGATGTCGAGGATCATCGCGATAGAGATGAGCAACACCGGATTGGGTCATAAGGTGGAAACCCATGACGATAAGCTATCAAGGTTAGAGGTGATGATCCTAGATATGTACGCCTTCATGAAACCTGAGTGGGGGTCCACCTTCGATAAGGGAAAGGGCAAGGGGAGGGGGAAGGATGTAGACCACTAAGCCACTGCTACATCGCCAATATGCACTCACTCGCCGATACGTGTGGACTCGTCGCCCTTATATGATCCATTTCTCATCTCGACCCCCCCTCGAACGACCTATGTCAACAATCGGTTGGCCTAGCCTATTTTTAAAAGACATTTTGGTGGCACGCCGATAGTGAGGGGGTTGAGGGACCCGGGTACCTACCTGGGTATAGTGGTTCATGGACGTGCCATGTAAGACTTTTAGGCAAAGTTTCTCATCATTCATATTTTGACTAGAAAGGAGAACGCACCTCTGTGGTTGCAAAAACAATGCGGTGTTCGGCGAATTGATGGGTGTCTCAATTCATATGTTGTGTGGACTTCCTTCCTCCTCCAATCTACTGTGGACCCTACTTTATGACATTAATTGTATTTTTTTATTTGGATATTGGATATTATTTATATTTTTTTGATTTGGTTATGGATATTAAAATGTTTGTTTGGTTTTTGTGATGGATACTTACATGTTGGTTTGGTTTTGGTTATGGATATTTGTATTTATTTTTATTGGTTATTGAATATTGAATGTTTTTTGATACATATGATGTTTGAACATGTTAAAATTTGCTATAACAGGTACACATATACTACAGAGCAGTGACAGTGGCCATACTGTATAGAAGTTTTTTTAAATCTGCCCAGATTTATCACGAACTTTGACCGTGACAAGTTCGTGACAAATGTCTTTATCACCCCCAAACTTATCACGGTCTTAGACCTTGACAAGTTTGACTTGTCAGGGTTTTAGAATTTGACAGGTGGACAATTTTGGTGTAGTGTCAGATTATCAAAAGAGTAGACCATTTATTAAGCGTTCACTAATGACTAGGAGAAACTAATCACAAATAAATTACCCATTATTACAGTAAGAAGTCGAAGGTAGTGGAATGTGAGGAAAAGACTTCCATCATCGCTCTGATGAGTGGACTTCTTATCAAGAATCTATATTATTTATCGCTGAAGGAGACTCATAAAACCATGACATAATAAATGGCAAAGGCTGGAAAAATTATGAATGCTGAGGAAGTTGTGGCCGCCAAGCATGTTCCTGGAGCCAAAGCTGACAATAAAAAGAGTTCCAAGAAGAAGGAGAAAAAAGATATGAAAGTTGAGAAGACCAAGAAGCATGAGAAATACACTCCTCTCACCATTTATGAGCATCACATCTTGGAAGAAATCAGGGGCATTAGAGACTTGAAATGGACTGGAACATTGAAGTCAACCCCTAATCAGAGGGATAAGTCTAACTATTGTGAATGTTACAAAGATCACCGACATACCACCAACAATTGAATTGCCCTAAAAAATTAAACTAAATATCTTTTTCATCATGGAAAGTTGAACAAGTTTGGTGATTGAACAGAAGTTTAGGACTCCAGAAGAAAATCAGAACCCCCTTATAAAGACAAAGATGACAGAAGAGAGGTCGAGATGACGATTCAGAAGATGATCCAGACTTGCTGAAAGAGCCAGAGCTTGATATAAAAATGATATCATTTTATTGTCATTTTATTTTATGAGGAGATGCTCGTAGTGGAGATGAAACATCTGATAAAAAAGCCTATTTAAATGAGGCCAAATCTTATTCTTGCATTCGGCATATCAACTTATCAGATGAGGTATATGGCCAACCCAAAAAGTTGAACAAAGATAAGCTAGTTATTGGATTTTCTAAGAATGACCTATCAAGAGTTCTCTACCCATATGATGATCCTCTGGTCATCAACTTTGGAGTACACGAGGTAAGGATTACTAGGATCTTGGTAGACAATAGCATTTAGGATGATGTTATGTTTTATAATTGTTTCCATGATTTGGGAATAAGAGATAGAAAGATGGAACCTTATCATAAACCTCTAATAACTTTCTCAGTAGAAAGGGTGTATCCTTTAGGAACTATCAACTTGGAAGTTTTGATCGACACTTGGCTAGCTAGAAGAACTAAGAAGTTCCACATCTTTGTCCTAAATAAGAATGTCCAGTCAACCTAAAATATGATCCTGAGTAAGTTCGACCTAAAGAAATTTGAAGTGGTGTCATCCACTCCCTATTAATGCTTGAAATTCCCCATTTATTATTATTTTGGGATAGTAAAGGGAAATCAAGTGGAAGCTGGAGAATGCTACCATACCTCTACTGATCAAGAATAGTTGAAAAAAATCATCTCCAACTATAAAATTAAAACTCTAAATCCACAAGACGAAGATGAATTGGTCAAAAAAAAGTTATGGAGGCAACCGAAACAATTATACTGGATAATGAATGACCAGAGAGGACTACCCAAATTGGCTCAACCATTAAACCATCCCTCACACATGAGTTAACAACATTCCTTAAAGAGAGGAAGAATGTGTTATCATGAACCAACGAAGACATGCTAGGAATTAATCCAGAATTTATATTCCACGAGATGAATATCATTAAGGATTCTAAAACGATGAAGCCAAAATGATGGGTGTTTAGTCCCAAGAAGAATATTATCATCCAAGAGGAGGAAAAAAAGTTACAATAGCCCAATTCATTGAAGATTCTAGCTTCTATAATTGGTTGGCTAATGTGGTGATGATGAGGAAGAATAACAACAAGTGGCGAATGTGTGTTGAATTTATCGACCTCAATAAAGCTTGTCCCAAAATCACTTTCCTATAGTTAGGATTCATCAACGGGTGGATGCAACTGCAAGACATGAGTTATTAAGATTCATGAACGCCTACTAAGGGTATGATCATATCAAAATAAAGCCAAAAGACAGGGAGAGTACATTATTCATCACCAGTCGAGGTACCCATTGTTATAGCGTTATGCCTTTTGGGCTAAAAAACGTTGGAGCAATATACCAAAGGCTGGTAAACAACTTTTTTGAGGAGAAAATTAGAAATAACATGGAAGTAAATATAGACTACATGCTTACCAAAACCATAAGATATGCCAACCATATCAAAGACTTAAGATAGATGTTTGACCAACTTGAAAAGCATTAAATGAAACTCAACCCCTCCAAATGTGTACTTGATGTACAAAAAGAGATGTTCCTAGGTTTCATAATGAATTAGAAAGGAATTGAAGCTAATAAAAACGAGATGAAGGCATTAATTGACATACAATCTTCCTCATTTAAGAAAGATATCTAGAAGTTAACTGGAAGGGTAGCATCTCTCAATCGATTTATTTCTCGAGCTACTGATAAATATTTATCATTCTTTAAGTATCTTAAGAAAACTTTTGAATGGAATAAGGAATGCAAGAGAGCCTTTCAGGACCTAAAGTAATACTTAGAACCTCCACCACTACTCTCCCGACCATTCATAGGAGAGAAATTATATTTATATCTTACCATGTCTGATCCTACTATCAGCTTGGCGACACTGACCTACATTTGTGCCAGGTAATTCATAAGCAAGAAAAGTCAGGTAGATTGATGGCTTTGGCAGTGGAACATGGAGAATGCAATATACTATAAGAGCCAAAAATGGCAGTAAAAGGGAAAGTTGTAGTAGATTTCATCACTAAATTCACTTATATAGAGGTGACCATCAGTTGGAGTTTGTCTTCCAAACAGACTTTTGTGTAAGAGAGCTCAGCATCAAAGCAAACTGAACAAGCCTCTCCCCAAAAAAATTTCTACATGAGATGAAACTGAAACATCCATTGCGTAAGAGATCACCATGCAATATGACAAACAGAGGAAAAGTTATTTAATCAAGGAAATTTAAGTGAAAGGAGTTTTAACGAGGACATCCCTATTTAGAATCTTTATATAGATGGATCTTCCTACGCTAGAGGCAGTAGAGTAGGAATCATTATCAACACCCCTAATGACATAAATGTGGAATATGAACTTCATTTTTTATTTCAAGCCTCCAATAATGAAGCAGAATACGAAGCACCGATTACTGGCATGGAGTTAGCATTATCGTTGGGTACCAAACAAGTCGTGGTTCATACTTATTCCTAATTAATCATTAATCAGGTAATATTAATCTACGAGGTTAAGAAAGAACTCATAACCAGGTATTTGTCAAAATATCTATGATCCATCTTTAAATTTTTGGCAGTTAAAATGATTCGAATAGTAAGAATTGAGAATGTTCGAGCAGATGTACTTGCTTTGCTGGCCTCAACAACCAGGACGGAGTTAAGGAGAGCCATCCCTGTAGAAATCCTTATGAACAGAAGCATCAAAGAGATGAATATCAACTTGTTATCCATATAAGTAGGACCATCATGGATGGATATTATGAAATAATATATTTACAAAGATTTGTGGCATATCGACCCCGAGAAGGCAAGAAAAATAAGGTACGAAGCAGTTGTGTTAGAGTATGGAATCTTATACGAGAGAGGATACACTGTCTATTTTCTTCGATGAGTACACCCTGCCGAAGTGCAATATTTAACAAGGACGTACATGAAAGCTCATGTGGATCTCAGTCAACAGGCCGATCGCATGTAAGATGAATAGTAATGCAGGTGTATTACAAGCCAACTATGAAAGTAGACTTCACTTTATTTGTTAAAAAATATTAGAAGTGCCAAAAATTCACTGTCATGTATAGGGGTGGAAGCGGTACGGGTTTTTACCTTACCGTACCGTTTTGGTTCGAAAAAAATGGTTTTGGTTTCATATATTAAAACACCAGAAACCAGTCTTACCGAAACCGAAATTACCGCAAAAAAATTGGTTGGTTTTGGTTTTAATTTTTAAAAAACCGATTTACCGAAATTACCGTACCGAATTTTATGAAACTAGAAAAAACCGTACCGAATTTACCGAAACCAGAAAAAACCGTACCAAAATTACCATGACGTACTAAATTTACCAAAATTACCGTACCGAATTTACCAAAACCAGAAAAAGTTGGTTTTGGTTTTGGTTTTAATATTTAAAAAAGTTGGTTGGTTTTGTTTTTGGTTTTTGGGGACTTTTAGTGTTGTTTATCGAAACATAAAAAACCGAAACCAGAAACCAGAAAAAACCAAAATTTACCGAAACCAGAAAAAACCAGAATTTACCGAAACCAGAAAAAAACCAAAATTACTGAAAAAACCGAAATACCAGCCGGTTTGGTTTTGGTATTGATTTTGGTGTACCGAGTGGTAAACTGGTACGGTTTGGTTTTACCATCTAGAGTTTGGTTTTGGTATTGGTATCTACTATTTACCGACCAAACCGTACCGCTTACACCCCTAGTCATGTATATAGACCAAGGGCTACCTTAATTCCAATAACTTTTCCCTGATCTTTTTCCATTTGGGGAATCAATTTGGTTGTCCCATTGCCAAAGGAAAAAGGATAATTTAAATACATGATGGTTCCATTGGATTACTTCAGCAAATGGGTGGAGGCGGAACTCTTGGTGGAAATTCCTTACAAAAGAGTCTTCCAATTTATATTAAATCATATCATATGACATTATAGTATGTTATATGCCTTCATCACTTACTGTGGCCATCCCTCGATCCTCGCGGCGGGTGAGAGAGGAGGATCCTAGGTCTCGTGCATCCCTCTCGGGAGCGCTTCGGTCGACGTTGTTGATGAGGGGAAAAATGTAGAGAGATAGAGTTGCCAGTCTATTTTACTCAAAACAGACAAAAGAAAGGGAGCCATCCCGAAGGACAACATCCAAAGACATAGTGATACATACGAAACCAAAATGATTTAAAAAGGGTCCGGAGGATAAGTTATGAAATGGGAAGGTGTTAGGCAGCGATTCCGCCCTTACGATCTCTCATGGGTTTTTTGCTATTTTACTTTATTTTCCCCGTGATATGTGTGCATATGTATATGTAGTGGAGAATGGAATCATCGACTTGTATTATGGAAGAGATAATGAGAGTCATCCGTAGGAATGTTCATGAAGATAATATTAGAAAATAGGATTTACGCGATTATCCTTGCGTTGATCGTTATAATGGAACGATAACGCTTGTGGAACAATACGCCACTAAGAATATATATATATATATATATATATATATATATATATATATATATATATATATGTGTGTGTGTGTGTGTGTGTGTGTGTGTGTGTAAATGTATAGAATCTAAGTGAATAGAGTTTAGAGAAAATAGAAAATGAGAGAAAAAATAAGAATAGGACTCGAGTCTCAGGTTTTACCCCGAGACGCCTACGTAGCCTATAGAGGCATCAAAGTCCACATAGTTCACATGAAAAATGAGGGGTGGGGTTTATCCCATAAATCCAACCGGGGCTTTGTAATACCCCGTATTTTTATGCTATATTAATTTGGGGATTTATTAAATTTCATGTGAGTGAATTATTTAATAAAAATTCAGAAATTAATTATGTTATAATTATTAACGTGACGAGAGTTAGTAATTATGGGAAATTTGTTGAATATTACTAATGAGCAAATTAATATATGATATTGATTATATTAAATGTCACGAGTGAATAAAATGATAATTTTGAAAATTTGAATCGGGACGCGCCCGTGTCGCGTCGGGACTAAATTTTGTTAAATAAAAAGTGAATATTTTATAAGTTGTTCGTATGGTCGTTTTGAGTGCGCCAACGCGTCCGTAAGGGTCGAGATAGTCAGAAAAGTATACCCGGGGGTGTAGTTTGGGTCTCGGGGCGTTTTTAGGCCTAATTGGTACCCCGGGAGGGCATTTTAGTCATTTTACATATTTGGGTAATTAAACCCACGAATTTCAGCAACCTATTCATCCATCTAGGTTATTCATTTAGGGTTAGAATATTCAGAACCCTAGAACGGCCATTGGAGAAGAGAGGAGAGAGCTCTCAAGGCAATTCAAGGCCCAAAAGTCACCGGTTTGCACCGCCGCCACCACCAACGCGTAGATCGCGGGAAGGGGAACGCAACCACACCAAAATTAGCCGCAATCCAGACTTCTGAAAATCCCAGGCAAGTATTTATCTTGCGTATTTTTGTTGGTGCAATATTCATATTAGTTTAGGAATGATTAGAGATGAAAAATATGGAAGAAAACCCAATTTGTGATAGGAAAACCCATGTAGTATTGATTTATATGGAAATTCTGGAAACCTTGCCATGTAGAGGAATGTAACCACAAAATTTTGGTGTAAATAAGAAGGAAATTATGGGATTAAATAGATTAGAATCATGAGTTAGAGATTTTTAGGGTTCTTGAGTTTTAAATGAATTATGGCATGATAAATCCATGTTTAGTGATGTAAATTGATACGTTTTACGTTGAATATACCTGTTATGATGATATAAGGTTAGTAGTATTAATTCTGGGATGATTGGAACTTGAAATTATGGATTTGGTGTAAATTTGGAGATGAAAACCGTAACTGCAATTCTGCAGATTTTCGCAGACCTGCTTGATCGATCGATCGAGCCTAGAGCTTCGATCGATCAAAGGTTCGATCGATCGAGCCCCAAACCTCGATCGATCGACCCCTCCTGACAGACTCCTATTTCCCTTTGTAAATGTTTTAAAAATCGAATTGTCGTAATATAATTCTTGGGCATTCTTAGTATAATGATTTGGGAGACATAGAGGACCAGTAGGGCGTATAAATAAATGTTGGGATCATTAATATTCGACGAGAATGGTATTTATGGGATATTTACTTTAGGGTTAGTAAATTGATATATTAAAGGGTGAGGCGCGTAAGAGAATCACGTTGAAACGTAAATATGACACCTACTGAATTTTCTACTTGGAAGAATAGAGTCCACGAGTGTCACGAAATAAGTGAGAAAAACCCTTCGAGTTAAGGTTAGAGATGAAACCTTATATGTAATACTAATAATGTGAAATTAAGGATAAATGTTGTAATTATGGGTGATGAGAGGAACCTATATTAATATGATAAGAGTGGTATATTTATATGATTGTGTGTACATATATTATATACATGTGAAAAACATACCGCGCTACTTGCTATCCTTGAGGTTACCGCACTGGGACAGTCTTATCTCGATGGGACCTTTATGGGGGATATTGACTTGTACCCTAGAAGATAGATATCCTTGGTACAGGCTATCGAATTGATAGTTCAGACGGTCCTAAGAGACGCGAGTATGTGCCATCCTCTTAGAGACTTGGAATCTATGCTTCGCCTCGATATTGTTTGTGTATGTGTTAATACAGTTCGAGAGTGATTCCGAATTTGTATTCCCCTTAATATGAGTGGTATGGGGGTTGGATAGTGGAAGTATGCACGCACCATAGTTTTATTTGGGGTGTTGTTATTATATATATATTATACGAGTAGTTAATATATATATATGAGATTTGGAAACTTGAAACTGCCTACTGCGATTTGATAAGTAAGGCATGGTTGATGACTCAAATAGTTAATACTTGCTTTGTGAAAGTATAATATGACACTGGGAAACCTTATAAATTAATAAAGCTAAAACGATAGTTGTGCTGCTAATTGGAAGTATCTTTTTAAACAATGATATTGTTCGGTTTTGAAATCTTATGAGTAAGTTAAGTTAAGCTATATTATTTTGAAGGTTAGCATGATAAAATGATAAGATAACCCGTTGGGAAGGTTAGTATGATAGGCGTGCACATTAGAAGAGAGGTGAGAATTTCTCAAGAGAGTGTCGCTCTAGTATGTTGTTCCATTGGCCTGTATCAATTTAATTACTTGCTAAACGTATTTTAAATCAAACACACTTTCGGGCTCTGACCCGTTTCTCTCTCTCTCTCTCTCTCTCTCTCTCTCCCTCTTGTATATATATGTATGTATTACAGGTGCCTAGCCACAGGGGCGTCTTGCTTAGGATCTCTTAGAAGGAACGCGCTGCAGCTTAGGTGGGAGTTGCAGGTCTCTTGATTAGACGACTTCGTTCATTCGGATCCACTCTTAGTACTCTCATTTATTTGAGCATGTGTAGCTCTTTCCATTATTCCGTTATTATTAGACATTTATATTTCTGTTATTTCCAGTATTGTTACTATGGGTTTTATTCAGTTTGATTGTGTTACTTTATATTTCGCATGTTGACATTCCATTGACGAATGTTTTAAATTAATTGGACTATTTTGCAGATATTTGATGTGGTGTGATTCTTACTTATTGAATGTTGTTAATAAAATAAATGTTTTTCTTTAAATAAAATTTGGATAGTATGTATGAAAATGGTTTTGACACTTAGCTTAATTATTTAGGGTGTTAAATTGGAAAATTTATTTTTATCGACAGTGATGCTGAGAATGAACCAACTGTTTACCTTGATTTAATTTAATAAAGGAGTGATCGCCCGGTATTTAATTAAGCGGGGTGTCACAGGCTTCTCTTGTGTGTTTTAGTTGTGATAAAAGTGTGAGAATTTTCATTTGGAATTTATGAGCAAACCCTCTTTTTCTTGCTTTTTTTTTTTGAGTTTTTATGTATACGAAAATAAGAAATGTGCAATAATATTAAATAAAAAGTATATTAGGATATGTGAGATGAGATAATAAAAGTGTTAAGTAATCAAACAAGTTAATATGAATTTATGAGAATTTAAGGAGAGAATTAAGAAAATTGGGCCTTCTTGAAGATCTTGAGCTTGATCTTGAACGTTGGCGAGCAACCCTTGCACTTGGATGATGATGAAGGGTAGTTAATTCACCAAGTTTGATGAAAAGGATGATGAAAAGTGAAGGTTGGAAAGCGATTTGGATGTGGAAATCACGCTGACTTCGAGAGAGGTTTTCTGGATTCACTGAGAGTGTGGTATTTTAGATACGGGCTCCCTTTCGAATGAGGTCAGGCCCTCCTTTTTATAAGCCCAAGGCATTACTGATCAGCATAGACCTAGTCCTTCCAATCGGCATGTGCATTTAGGCACACTGCCGATGGGCAGGGTCTGGGACCTACCGTTTGACAGTCTCTTTCAGGCTCCTTCAGAAAATCGGTCGTAGAGTGAAAACCATTGATCCAAATCATGCATGGGGTAAACTATTGAAAAGGTAATTCAGTGAACTTAGAAAGTCCTTTGGATTTCTCTCGGGTTCGGGGTTGACTTTGGGTCAAATGTGGCTCTGAAGCGCTCATCGATCCTTTGGACGGGGGAACTTCGGACGCAAACGGATCGTTCATCCGTATGGTAAGTCAGAATCACACACGGGGTGGAACGTTAAAAGGTTAGGATATGTACTTCAACATTCCAAAGATTTTTCCCTGGTTTGGGGAGTTGACTTTGGTCAACCGGGACCTGGAAGCATTCGATGACCTCTCGGAGTAAAACAGATCATTCGTCCATACTGTAAGTCCAAATCGTTCACAGCGTGGCCCGTTGGAAAGGGGTTTTAGTGCTCTTTGAATATTCATCAGTCTTGATTGAGCTGAAGAGCTGACTTTGGTCAAATGAATCTCGGGAGTGACTTGTGGCCTCCTAATTCGGTTTCTAGGGAAAGTGGGTCATTCGTCCGCATGGTAAATCAAAATTGTGCATGGGATGGACTGTTGGCAAGGGGATTCAGTTCCCCTCAAAGATTCATTCAGTCTCAATCGAGATAAAAAGTTTGACTTTTTGGTCAAACGAAGCCTAGGATCGTCCGATGGACTTACGTTTGGTAGTGATGATGGGAGGTGCTAGGGACCTAAGGAGAGTTTAGGGGGTAATAGAATGGGGTATCTATAGACACCCTCGATGGGTGAGTTTGGAATAAATGATAGACGTCCAATAGACACCGCATGATGCCTTTTGAAAGTGGTAGATTTTACGAACCTAAGGAAACGAGGATGACCAATTCAGAGGGTCGAGGCCGATTCTGATGACGTAAGGAGTATGCTAGGGATGACCAATTCTGTGGGTAGAGGTCGATTCTGAGGACCTAAGGAAATGAGGATGACCAATTCTGCGGGTCGAAGCCAATTCTAAGGGCTTAAGTGGAGATGACCAATTCTGTGGGTCGAAGCCAATTCTGTGGGCTTATGTAGAGATAACCAATTATGTGGGTCGAAAACAATGCTGCTGGCTTAGGTTGAGATGACCAATTCAGTGGGTCAAAGCCAATTCTACGGGATTATGTTGAGATGACCAATTCTGCGGGTCGAAGCTAATTATGCGGGCTTATGTTGAGATGATTAATTCTACGGGTCAAAGCCAATTCTGCGGGCTTAAGTGGAGATGACCATTTATGCGGGTCGAAGCCAATTCTGTAGGCTTGTGTAGAGGTGACAAATTATGCGGGTCAAAGCCAATTCTACGAGCTTAAGTGGAGATGACCAATTCTGTGGGTTGAAGCCAATTCTGTGGGCTTAAATGGAGATGACCAATTCTGCGGGTCGAAGCCAATTCTTCGGGCTTATGTAGAGATGACCAATTATGTGGGCTTATGTAGAGGTGACCAATTCTGCGGGCTTGAGTGGAAATGATCAATTCTGGGGGTCGAAGCCAATTCTGCGGGCTTAAATGGAGATGACCAATTCTGCGAGTCGAAGCCAATTTGGCGGGCTTAAATGGAGATGACCAATTCTGTGAGTGGAAGCCAATTCTGTGAGCTTAAATGGAGATGAACAATTCTGTGGGTTGAAGCCAATTCTGCAGGCTTAAGTGGAGATGGACAATTCTGCGGGTCAAAGCCAATTCTGCGGGCTTATGTTGAGATGTTCTCGGGGAACTCTGTCGGGGAAATTACCTTGTGTTGCTGGGCAGCCGATTGATAGGGAAATCTTTGTGATTTTGGAGATCTTGTAGAGGAAAGGAAAATTTGACGCTGTAAACTCCACTAAGGAAGTGATTAGGTGGTCCAGGTATTAGACGTATTACTCTAGGAGGTTTGAGACTTTAGAGTGTAGGAGGCGATCCTTAGAGATCCTCCGGGGACATTACTGGGAGAAGATTCACTTGGATTTTGAGAGTTATGCTGGGAAAATAGGGGTTCCGTCTGAGGGACTGTGAAATTTCCTTGGTGACGATGTTCTAAATCTTTCCTGGGTTTTTTAGGATTTTTCTGAGGATTTTTTAGGGTTTTCTGATATTTTTGGGGAATTTTTATATGAAATTTTAAGGGGGGGTGTCGGTCGGCATGGTGTAGAGGGTGCCATTTGGCAGTGGCATGGTCTTTTAGACTGCCTCAGGAAGGTAAATGGGCAGTGACGATCAGTAGATGGGGGGTCCTCTTCGAATCGTTCTATCATTCCGTAATCTAAAAAATGGCCGATTTTGTGAGCACTACTGTACACAGGGAGTGGTTAACTGTTGATGACTGGGCAAAAGTGGAATGGAGGTTTAGGTCACCTCTTGCTTTGGGGAGCAATAACTCCTTCGATCTGTTCAAGCCAGTTGTGGATGAGCGGACCCTGCTGCAGGAGCTGTCGTATCATCGCTCTTCGAGGGTGGTGAACCCTGGCAATTATGTAAGTAAAAATGACCTTTAGAATTCCTTTTTTGTGTTTTCCTCTTTTCATGGATTTTGATAAGGATTTTTCTTTTTCACAGTCCGATGTCTCTTTGAAGAATATGCGTGCCCGCGGGACGACGGGGCTTAAGGATGTCTGGGAGCATCTTCCACCTGTGGTGCGTTGGGTGGAATCATCGGCGAGTTTTGGGAGGTTAGCTTATGCGCTGGATGAGATGCCTTGTTCGACAGCAGTCTTATGCGCTCAAGGGGAGAGATGGTGGTACACTACCCACACCTTCCATTTTGGCTTCGGGGAGATGACTGTAACTCCCATAGATGTGCAGTTGTTGTTGGGGCTGGATTGCGATGGGGAGTAGATAGAGGTGGATCGCTCTATGCGGGTGAGACCGGAGGCGGTGCGGGCGGCGCTCGGTGATGTGGGGATTCCATTCGACTGTCCCTGTTGAAGGATGTTTTGTTGGGTAGGGTGGTTGGAGGACGGCCTACATGTGAGGCAGATGGACCGGGTGTTTATCTTGCTAGCGTTGGGGGGCTTTATGGCGGCGTCGAGTGGCGACGTCGTCTAATTGTGGTTCTTGCCGTACTTGAGGGTGTTTTCGAACATCCTTTTCCATGATTAGGGGATCCTGACTTTGGCGACCCCATATTTTTCTCTAGATGCGTTCAGGCGGTGCTGCCGACAAACTTTTACTGGAGCCATGTATCTTCTTGAGATATTCTTTAATTTGCACATTTTCCTTTCATGCATTCGCACGTTCCTTATACATCTCATTTTTTAATTGCAATTTCTTGTGTTTGGCAGACATGGTTCTATGAGGTGATTGGGTGTAATACCCAGTTGATCGCTCTAAAGGATGAGACTGTTGGGGACTTCTGCCGATTGTATCAATGGCGCAAGGCCAATCGGCAGTCGAGGGGATCTCTTTCTCTGGAGGCTGTGCGTCAGGTCTTCAATGGCCTGAATATTGATAGGGTAAGACTTTTCCTTCCTTAGTTCTGTTCTTTGTATGCTCTGATTTTGTATCGTCTTATACTTTCTTGGAATTTTCAGGCGGCCTTTTACCCTTGGGGGATTGTTATTCAGGACACGGGGTTGACTGGGGTGAACGCACAGCTACATCACTTATGGGCGCATGAGTTTGGCCACTCTTGGTATCTTGGGGAGAAGGTGGTTCAACAGATCGCTGAGGAGGAGGTGGTGGTGACACCTGTGCGGCCTCCTATGTTTATGAGGTGGGAGCGACTGCTGCCGGAGGATGCGAGGATCGCGGCGATGATCGATGAGTACTACCTATTATACAATGATATGATTAAACCGTATGATTACATAGACTTTTTTATGAGCTGGCTGATGGCGCCCAGCATATATGATGCCTTGCCTTTCCCTTATGCAGGTTCGAGTCGGTCGGTGGGGTCCTCCTACAACGGTGGTGGACCGTCGACGTCTGCAGAGGCGGCGACTTCGGAGGTTCCCTTCGTGCAGTTGCATTCCCCTTCATATAACATTCGGTGGGCTGATGGAGGGATGGTGCCTATGTTACATCATCCTCATGCGATGGATCCAGAGGAGTTGGGCTTGACAGAGGAGGTCTTTCATCCTGTGGTATACCTTTTTGTTCCTCTCTATCTTTCCTTTTGATTTATTTTCTGCTATGATATCGATTTTGCCTTTTTTTATAGCAAGTTCGGGTGTCGACCACTTGGTTGAGGGATATCAGTGACTGGATATCTTCGGCGACTGCCCATATTTGGGATGCGGTGCCGGTTCCTTATTTCTTGGTGTCGTCTGCTTCGTCTAGGGAAGAGTCTGGCTCGAGTAGCGTTGGTGCGTCGTCTCGTTGCTGGGGGAAAAGAGCACGTCGCTGGGGTGAAGTTTAGGTTAGAGGGAGAGAGAGAAAGTGTGGGTTTGGGCTGTGTCCCATTGTATTTTCTTTTCTTTATTTCCTGCAAAATTTGATGTAACACAGAAAAACATATATATGCAATGCAATGTTTTTTTTTATTATCTTTTGTTAATGATGAATGAATGCATGCACATGTTCTTTTTACTTTGCTGCTGAGACCGTAAAAATAGACATTTTTGGGATTTTGAAGGGAAGTTTTAAAGGTGAGAAATTATAAGAGGGATTTTTGAAATTCTATTGAGAATATAAATTTATTTTTAACGAGTTACTGATTTTTGAAAAAAGGAAAATTTTCAAAAATAAGGGGGTTACCGATTGATAAGCCCCTTGTCGAGCCTATCGGCAGTCAAGTCCAGTCCCATCAATTTAAAGCCTTGATGGGTATCCTCTTTAGCCTTTTGTACTTTGTGGGATAGTATTCCCTTCGATTTCTGCAGGGGTTATGTCTCTCGTGAGGGTTTTCAAGTATAAAAAGGGGTAAGGGTGGAGTATTTCCATCACACCTTCACACTTTTACTTTCCCACATTCTCACTTGCTTACTAGTTCTTAATCTTTCAAGATGGCTCTCCTTGGTAGCATTGAGTTTTCTAACTACCTCGAAGCCCTGTAAGTAACGTGCTCTTATAATGTTGACTACGATGCTTTCAACATGCATCGAGACTCTTTGTGGCGCAATCGTCCCATTGAGTGGAACATGCTGATGGCGGCGGTACAATTTTGGTACCCCGAAGACCATGTATTCCGGTTTGGGTTGGATGAGGTTTGTCCTACCCACGAAGAGTTTTTTACCATGCTGGGGATAAATCCCAGCGTTACTGCGGCTTTACCTGGATTTTCCTGTTCTCCCAGGGATTTGTTTATCGGGCTTCTCTGTATTTTGCCTTTGGCAGCTAGGCCACTGGTCACTGTAAGAATGATCTCCCTTTCGGCGGTGTTACAATCCCTGGATTTGCAGGAGGTTGGCGATGTTGGATATACTGAAGCTGTTGTTCTAGGCTTGGTTTCAAAACTACTACTGGTGACTGGTTAACTACTAATGGACCCATAACTTGCAGCCGTTACTTTATGAACATCATACCGTCACAATCCTGCAGTGGTGATACTGGCGGAGATTTGAAACGGCCTGGATTCCTGGCGAGAAGGTCGTTCTGACTTTCTGAGGGGTAGCCCCGTGATGCTGTTCATGTGGTTGTCTGAAAGACTTTACCTGGCGACTCCTCTAGAATATCCTTTGTCGGCTGTACCCAACTTCTTCTTGCATCATCACATCAGTTTGGCCTAGATATTGAGAGCTAGGAGAATTGGTTCGTGGAGCATGGGGATCTAAATCTATATTGGTTAGTACCTTGGTTGGGACAGCTGCTGCCTATTCTGGAGCAGGGAGAATATCCATACATTCGGCTGGTTGGTCTGAGAGAGACCTCTTTCTATTTATCTTGGAGGCTCCTGTGCCAATTTGGCTGGGAGTAGGTCGTGCCACCTCGAACACTAGATTTCTTTCCGGTAGAAGATTTGACTGAGTGTCTGTGCATGCAGCTTGGTTCTTTGTGGGAGAGATGACATCCGTCGACCCGTCCTTCTCAGTCTGTTAGGAGAGTTTTGCACATCCCTGGGGATTATATAAAATGGTTGTGAAGGAGATTAGTTAGCAAGATGTTGAAAGTGGAGACTGGACAAAAATGGTTTGCCTTATTTAATACCATGGAAGGAGGTGTTGTGGTTTTTCTGAATCTGGTTCGAGCTTATCGGTCCATGGATCATCTGCAACACTACATTCAGGCAGGGGAAGTTTGGGGATCCCAGGATGTAGATGATGACGATGATGGAGCGGGCTCCTCTGGTAGTTGTGGGTAGGGATCTTGGAGAGTTTGTTTTATAACGAGAAATAAGTTTGGTTGTTTATCTGTCTTTTTAGGAAGGTAGGGCGAAGGTAATAATCCGTTCCTTTTTCTTACGTAATTGTACCGTAATTTCTTATTAATGAAATAAACAAGTTTTTGATTATCTAGGTGTGACTTTTGATGAATTGTGTATTTTGAATTATATATACCGATCACTAAGGTATGCATAATCCTTTTATTCGAGTATATATTAAAGTGAACTAGCATTCTCGGAGATAAGAAAAGAATTATTTTTTGTGAAAAAGATGGGGTCGTGCTCATGTAAGATGTATAAGTTGCCTACGTACCTCTAGGGGTTTTTGAAATTTTTTTATTTTTTATTTTTTTTATTTTTATGAGAATGATGTTTGCAGAGGATAAGATCCACGTAGTTCTGGGTAGAGTGAAATAAATATATTTTTTTAATATAAGTTATATGAGAAGAGTCGTAACGCGCCGAGATTTCGGACTAGGGGTAGAATTTATTGAGACGGTCCAGGTTGACTCGACGAGCAATCTCCTCTCCATCTAGGTCGGTGAGCATGGCGGCACCATCGGACAAGATCTTCTTAAAAATGTATGGGTTGCTCCAATTGGGCTTGAATTTCCCTCTAAGGTCGCAGATGGGTTCTATTATTTATTTGAGGGCTAAATCCCCCTCTCGGACATCGCGGTCCTTGACTCTCTTATTGAATGATCGGGCTATTCGACGATGGTATCCTTGTATGTGGTATAAAGCTTTCAATATCCTTTCATCTAGGAGGGTCAGCTCGTCAAGATAGCTTTGGCAACAATCTACTTCGCTGACCTTGCTTTCAAGTATGACGCGCAACGAGGGTATTTCTAGCTCCACGGGTAGGACTGCTTCCATACCGTAGACTAGAGAGTAAGGGGTAGCCGCAGGAGAGGTTCAACTTGAGGTTCGGTAGCCCCAGAGGGCGTAAGGGATTCTGTCGGCCCAATCTCGACAGCTTTCGATCATCTTATTGATGATGGCTTTGAGGTTCTTGTTGGCGGCTTCGACTGCACCATTGGTCTGAGGTCGGTAGGGAGAAGATTTGTGTCTCTTAATCCCATACTCGCTAACCACTTATGTAACTTCTGCCTCGAAATGAAACCCGTTGTCTCATACTAGCTCGTGCACGACCCCATATCAGCAGATGGTGTTTTTCTTGATGAATTTTGTCACTTTCTTGGTGTTCAACACTACGTATGACTCAGCTTCGACCCATTTGGTGAAGTAATCTATGGAAACTAGGATTAACTCATGCCCGTTGGAATCCTTCAGTGTAACCTTCCCTATGATATCGATACCCTAGGTGGAGAACGACCAGGGAGAAGTCATGTTGTATAATTCACGCGGATGCTGAAGATTAGAGAACTATTGGCATTTGATGCATCTCCGAACGTAGGCGGTGCAATCTTGGGTCATGGTGGTCTAGTATTAGCCTTATCAGATGATCTTTTTGGAAATCATGTGACCGTTCATGTGGGGCCTGCATTCCTCACTGTGGATTCTCTACATCACCTCTTCAATGTTAGCCCCTGCGATGCAGTGTAGATGGGTTCCATCGAAGATTCTCTTAAATAGTTCTTTATGATAGATGATGTACTGGGTGGCCAGTCTTCGGAGGGTTGCTCGATATTTCTTATTGGAACCCTCGGGATACCTACCCTGTTTGAGGAGGTGCCAGATATCATAGTACTAGCAATTGGCTAGCTCGGTATCATTTGCGGTGACGAGATCAATGTGGCAGTAGTGGGTAGGTTTATCTTGCTTTTGAACTAGAAAGGGGGTCATTGTTATTCTTTCAGGAATGTCAACTATGGAGGCCAAGGTAGCAAGGTCATTTACTATGTTATTCTTTGTTCGAGGTAGGTAATGGAAGGTGATATGTTGGAATTGGGAGGCTAGTTCTTTTAAGTGGGCATGGAAGGGTTGGAGTTTCTCATCCTTGACTGTCCACTTTCTGAGCACTTGAGGGAGAAATCCCCGTAGACATCTAGGTATTGAATACCTTTCTTAAGAGCAACTTTGAGGCCTACCGTGCATGCCTCGTATTCTGTCATATTGTTGGTGCAAGGGAAATCCAATTTGATGGCAACGGGAGTGTGGGAGTCATCTGGGGCAATAAGAAGTATCCCAATGCCATATCCCTTTTTGTTGGCAGTGCCATCAAAGAACATTTACCAGTGGAGATTATCCTTGGCAGTGCAGAGGATATTTTCATCTGGGAATTCAGAGATCTAGACATCAGCTTCATCTATGGGGTAATCAACGAGGTAGTCAGAGATGGATGTTCCTTTCATGGCGTTTTACGTGGCGTACATGATATTGAACTCGGCTAGGAGCCTCAACCATCGGGCCATTCAGATGGATAAGGCGGGTTTCTGAAGCAGGTATTTGATGGGGTCCATTCAAGATACAAGTTTGATGGGGAAGGAGAGCATGTAGTGCCATAACTTTTGGGTAACCCAGACAAGCGTGACACATGCCTTTTCTAAAGTAGTGTAGTTAACTTCGTATCTGGCCAATTTGTGACTGGCATAATAGATGTCTCTTTCTTTGAGGTAATCTTTAAGGTATTGGGCTAGCAAATCCCCAGCTGCAGTGTCGATTATGGTTAGGTATAAGAGTAAAGGGAGACCAGGCTATGGTGGCATAATTATCTGGGGTTGGGTCAGATATTATTTGATTCGATCAAAAGCTTCTTGGCAGGCCTCGTTCCAAACCTTGGTTGAATCCTTTTAGAGTAGTTTGAAAATGGGTTCACAGATGGAGGTTAACTAGCTGATGAATTGGCTGATGTACTATAATCTCCCAAGGAAACCTCAGACTTATCTCTCCGTTCGGGGATGTGGCATCTCAAGTATGGCTTTTAGCTTGGCAGGATCTTCTTTTATCCCTTTCTCACTGACCATGAATCCCAAGATTTTTCCCTTTGTAACCCCGAAGACGCATTTTTGTGGATTGAATCTCATCTGATATTATCGCAGTCATTCAAAGAACTTTCAAAGAGTGAGGAAGTGTCATTCTCTAGTCTTGGATTTGATAATCATATCATCCACATAGACCTCAACTTCTTTGTGAATCAGATCGTGCAGGATGGTTGTGGCATCCCTCTGGTAGGTAGCCCCAGTGTTCTTGGGACCAAATGGCATGACAGTGTAGTAAAAGGTTCCCCATGGGGTGATGAACGCGGTCTTTTCTTGGTGGTCTGAGAGCATTTTGATTTGGTTATGTTCGGTAAACCCATCGATGAATGTTTTAAGAGCATGATTGGCTGTGTTGTCCACGATTATGTCGATATTGGGTAGCGGATAATCATCCTTTGGAGAAGCTTTGTTCAAGTTATGGTAGTCTACACACATCAGAACTTTCCCTCCTTATTTTGGCACAAGAACTATGTTGGCTAGCCATGTGGGATATTCGATCACACGAATGAAGCCCACATTCAGCTGTTTGACCATCTCCTCTTTGACTTTGAGCGACCATTCGGTGCGTAGATTTCTCAACTTTTATTTAACCGACTTGTGATCTAGAAGAGTGGGGATCTCATGTTGAGATATTTTTAGGATCAATGCTAGGCATATCGTTGTAGGACCATGCGAAGACATCTACAAATTCTTTTAGCAATTCTTCGAGTTATTCACGCTCATGCTTGTCAAGGGTAGCCCCTATCCTAATCTCGCGCTGTTGGCTATTAGAATCGAGCTTAACAACAACAGTCTATTCTTCATTAACTTGAACGTGGTTATGTTGTTTATTATTAACCTTATTTAGACCAGTTAAGACTTGTTCATTTGCAACATCATCATCATCAAAAGTTTTATTAGAATCTACACAGTTAATTTAAGGCACAACAAGATACTTAAAATCTTCATTTATTTCATTGATAGGAAAAACAACATTGAGAACCTCATCAAAGGAGGACTCGATTACATTTAAGTAAGAATAGACAACAGAAGAAGAAATAGCGTAAACATTGGGATTATGGGGGATTTCAACATGTAGAACTGGCGCAGCATGCCAATTGAGGAGTGGTGTATCAGCAGCTTTAATCAGGTGGGATGGATCCAGTGATGTAGTGCTTCAGTGAACCGTACAGAGTGTCAGCCCCATTGTTTTTAAGTCGAATGAGTCCTCGGAGACACTTTCCTCAGAATCTTCGGTATCTTTGATGAGCGATTGTACATGGTGTTGGGAACTTTTGGCCCTTGGGCAGCTGTCTTGAAAAAAGATCTCTATTCCAGGCTTCATCTTCTTGTCGATATGGTCATATCATGGTTCTGGAAAGCTGAAAAAGGGGAAGTCTTTACCCTCTTTGATGAATCGTCCATTCAAGGAGTCACTTGGGATAGTCTGGATGCAGTCTAATCTTCTCTTTGGTCGAGAATGGCAGATCATTTTGAGCTCTTGTTCTGATGGTTGATACCCCAAACCACAAGGAGGGAAAGCTTTCTTCAGTTTAATGGGATCAAGTATCCCTTGTTGTCTTTATCCTAGGTCAGGTCGTGGCATGAAGTGCATGTTTCTGGTGATTGCACCCTCAACATTACCATCATCGCCCAAGATGGTGATGACCCTTCTATCGGTAAAGAACTTCAATTTATGATCGAGTGAGGAAGACACACCCTTGATACTATTGAGCCAAGGTCGTCCGAGAAATAAGTTGAAATAAGTTGGGATGTCAATAACTTGGAATTTAACGACAGGGTTTATAGGGCCATCCATTATTACAAGTTTTATGGATTACATCACATCCCGATGGGTATTATCGTAGGCACGTATAATAGCGGAGGTTGGAGAGGTCACTTTCCTTCAACCCTAAGAATTTGAAGGTTCTTAGTGGGCAAACATTCAAGGCGGATCCATTATCGACAAGAGAGAGTAGTACGACCGTCCCCATAACTTCGACGGAGATGTTGAGTGAATGATTGTGGTTTGGTCCAATTATGGGGATTTCTTCTTCGGAAAAGGATAGCATTCAGGTAGAGGTCAAGTATACAACTAAATTTATCGCCTCTTTTGGTGTGGTAGAAGGAGGAACTGTGGGTCCAGTGAGAAAATTTATCAAATCATTTCTGTGCAGCTAATAAGACATGAATATCCCCTATAGAGTCATGTTAGCTTGAGTTTTCTTTAGTTGATCGAGGATCTTGCTCTCCTCGAGGGTCATCTCTGGCATAGGAAGGTTTTCAACGCCCTTCCCTTTGTCATTTTTTGGTAACGAGCTTGGGGTCTGGTAATGCCTCCCTGATCTGGTCATGTGATTTACCGAAGAAGGGAAGAACATGAACCCTATCTCTTCATCAATCTCGGGTTGTTTTGCGATTTTGTTTATTTCTTCGAGGAGCTACTCAAATGATATAATCCTACACATGTCGGCTACTGGGCCAGTTTTCTTGAAACTTGTTCTACATTTGAATCTCTGAATTCTTTCCCCCATCCGGTGGAAATAATTTTGTCTTTCCATATAAAGTTGATGCGTTCCACAACTTCAATGGCTTTTTCATACAGGTCTTCCCATTCTGTGGGGATATGTAGGGGTGAGGGGACCAGGTTCCCTTGCAATTTCATAGTATCAAGTAACTCAGTGATACTGTAGATGTTGTTGGTTTGCCTGAATAATTCTATCATGATCTGGACAACATCATCTAGGCTAACTTCATCGGTCAGTACTACCCAACGGTCTGACTCTCAGGACTATTTTCATACTTCTAAGAACAGCATACTGAACCTCTGGCAATCAATGGTCATCTGTGAGGGAAATTTCATCCCGAACTCCAAGAGTTGGTTTAACACTTCTGATAATTGCATACTTCTATTTTCAGAACGAGTACGGACAGCGATGCATGCTCTAGTAAGGAGTGACAGTGCCTGATCAGCGAGGATAGTAGGGCATAAGAGGAAATATGGGCAAGTTTGGAGAGGTTTAGGAGAGTATATGGGTGTGATTTGAGTTAAGGGGTCAAATTCTGGGTTCTCTTCTAGGAAGATGGCATTGGCATGATTTGGGAGTAGGTTGTGAGTAGTGTTTGGCTAGGATTGGATGGTGGGGCAATAGTACCCCGGCCAATTAGACCTTGGATTATGTTTCGAATTTGAAAGCATTGGTCGGTGGTATGGCCAGCGATTTGGTTAAAGGCGCAATGGGCATCTGCCTTGAAGTTTTCAGGGAGTGGATTTGGCAACGGACGAGGATCTAAGGGTTTGATAAGGTTTCATCTTAACAGGGCTTGATAAAATTTGGAGAGGGGAGCAAGGAGCTCGATGTATTCCTTTCGGACTGGGACATGAAGGCTTTCTAGTGCCCATGATGTGGTTGGTTGAGAGATGTTGTTGATGGTTGATACTGTAGTACTGTTAGGTTTGTCGCATTTTCTGGGGGTAAATTGTCCGTACACATTCTTTGTTTCAACTTCTGTTTTAGCAAGAACTTCCTCGATTTCCACTCTTGCTTCTCTGAGAGATCGGAAGTGGGGATAGTATTGTCCTCCCATCGTTGCTCGGACATGGGGCAAGAAGTTCTTCTTCACTGTGCTGACTTGTTCTTCCTCAGAAGGCCGATTGGTCATGGTAACTGCTTTTTCCCTCCATCGGGCTATGAAGTTACTGACCGATTCCCCAAAGTTCTATTTGAGCAGCTTTAAATCACGATGGGTGACCTCAAGCTCTTCATTGTACTTATACTGCGACATGAATTCTCAAGCCACATCCTCCCAGCTACGGATTCTGGACTCCTTGAGAGACAAAAACTATTGGAGGGCACTATCCTTCAAAGTTTGCTAAAACAATTACGCTATCACCTCTTCAGAAGCCCCTAGGAGAGTCATGGCACGATGATAATTGCGAAGATGGACGATCGGGGGTCCACTTCCTCCGAATTTCTCACTATTTGGCATCTTGAACTTCTCGGGTAACCATGCTTTAGGATAAGGAGACATGTGGGTGTATTCCACGTAATTCCCAGAGATTTTGACTTGGTCTAACTTCTTAGTTAGCATATTGAGATCTTCTTTGACTTTGTTCAACTCTTCCACTTTCGGATCAATGATCATAGGCAAGTTAGCCCCAGACTGGGCAAGGTTCGGCATCGAAAGTTGGACGGGCGGTGGCCCATTAGTAGGAGGGGCATGTGGAGCGTACTAATACTTTTTAGGAGCCCAAATAGGCTCGGGTGGGCCCATAGCGCGAGAGAATAAGGCCTCGGGTTCTTGAGGAACTGGAACTTGGTTTTGTTGCATCTCTCGAACCTTAGTCTGTAGGTTGTCAATCTTGGACATGAGCTGAGCTAGGACTGCCGTCAGATCCGGCTGTACAACGGGTGCTTGGTATGTGTTCTCCATGGAAAGCGGATGGATACCGAACTCGGAAGAAGTAACAGGGAAACAGATAGAACTTCGGGGTGATTTGACTAAAGACCGAAGCCAATAAGGAGCCAAGCCAGGGGCGTGCGATCGACCTGAGAAGGCGTAAAATGGGATTTATTTTTGAGAAAAAGAATGAAAATATTTCAGACATATTTTTTCTTTTTGAGATTTAAAACAAAATATTTTATGGGTTTCTAATAAAGAAAGGAGAAATGTTTTTGGATTTTTGATGAAAAAGGGAGAAATGTTTTTTTTTGGATTTTTGATAAAGAAAGGAGGAACGTTTTTGGATTTTTAATAAAGAAAGGAGAAATGTTTTTTTTTTGGATTTTTGATAAAGAAAGGAGAAATGTTTTATGATTTTTTGGGAGTCGGTATCAGAATGATTATTATGATTATTATGTTCTCACTAGTATTAACTTTTCCTAAATGTAAAATGAAATGTCGGACAGGACCCGAGCCTAGAAAAGTTGGGTTTGTGATATATGTAAAGCTATGGCTAGACTTATAACCAGGCTCACGGTCGGGGTCCCATTTAAAAATGCACAAAACTTTGGGTTGCAGGACGACCCAAAATTTTGGCAGAGTTTCGGGTTAAAACCGACAATCTTATATGTGTGTCCTAGGCTTGACACCTATATGTAGGTATGCAGTTGGTTGGGTGAATCGAAAAGGGTTACCCCCTTTGGCGTGACTTCCATGATATACGCCTTGCTCTTGCGAGCAATCGGTACGTGTGGACAAACCATTTGATATACCCGAATGTACGTGAATTGCCTCACTATATACTTCATGGGGGTAGTATGTGTGAGAGCGAATTCGATATACTCAGTGTACGAGAATGAGTTCCCTACGATATACCTCCGTCGTGACTTCGGTCAAGCGGTATGATGCGGGGGAACCGTTCGATATACGTCGAAGGTACTTGGCCAATGAAAGGTGAGAGTTATATTTCTCAGGCTAACTGCGCCCTGCCGGACCAGCACCCATCACGAAGTGACCCTCTAGTTACTGGATATAATTTGGTCAATCAAAACGTTCTTTGGTGATATTGTGTGAATCATGCATGATTCTCTTATTAGTATCTTATGATGAGAATTTCTTTGATTATGCCAAATAGGGAGCAAAGTATATGTACCAATGGTACACCAAGTATGGATGGGTGATGCGTGCAACATATGGATATATGTGATCCTAGGTGCACGTGGTGTGAAGTGTACATGGAGAATTTTTCTACAAGTGTGTGAATAGAAGCATAAGTATAGAGTACACATGGAAAAGGGGAACACGAAAATTGGGGTAAAATATAAACAAGCATAATATCCATGTAAATAGAGTCTAGCCCTCAAAATAAAATCCCTAGTGGATCCTCCACTGTGGCCATTCAACGATACTCGCGATGGATGAGAGAGGAGGATCCTAGGTCCCGCGCGTCCCTCTCAGGAGCGCTTCGGACGATGTCATTGATGAGGTGAAAAATGTAGAGAGATGGAGTCGCCAGTTTTTTTTACTCAAAACAGACAAAAGAAAGGGAGCCATCCCGAAGGACATCATCCAAAGACATACTGATACATATGAAACCAAAATGATTCAAAAAGGGTCCGGAGGCTAAGTTATGAAATGAGAAGGTGTTAGGCACCCATTCCGTCCTTATGGTCTCTCATGGGTTTTTTGCTATTTCCCTTTATTTTCCCCGTGATATGTGTGCATGTGTATATGTAGTGGAGATAGGAATCATTGACTTGTATTATGGAAGAGATAAAGCGAGTCATCAGTAGGAATGTTCATAAAGATAATATTAGAAAATAGGATTTACGCGATTATCCTTGCATTAATCGTTATAATGGAACGATAACACATGTGGAATAATACGCCACTAAGAACATATATATATATATATATATATATATATATATACACACACACACACACACTAGCGTATGCCTGTGCCTGAAGGCACGACGAAATTTTCCAAAGTACGTAATCGCGAAATGGTGACAATTTTTCAAAGTACGTAATAGCGAAACGCCAAAATTTTTAAGTGTAATTTTAAAATAATTGGCCATAATATCCTTTATTTATAGGACTATTCACCATGCTTAACAAACAACAAATAGTCCAACAACATTCAAATAGTCTAAATTGTTAAATATACAATATTCATCCATCGAATTCACATTGTGTCTCAAAAAAACAAAGTGTCAAATTTTTTAAAAAATTGGATATAATCCCCTTTGTTTATTGGACTATCCACCCTATTTAAGGGGTAACAACAAATCCAACAATTTAAAAAAAAATACGAAATTCGGAGATGGGAGCTAGAAGGTCGAGAAAGGAGAATATGAATTTATTCGTTCTGTGGGACTTCTTCAAAATGTCTGTGCAGTGGTGTTTGACCGCCATCTTGGATGGGGTGAGAGAAACTGAGTAGGCATTTGTAGGAGCATCGGAGAGCATGTTTTTGGGAATTGCAATTCTTTTTGGTCTTTTTCACTCATCTGCTTCTGGATTAGGTACTACTGCTGCTGTCTTCCCATCCTTCTTCTCACCTCTAGCCATTATCACTCTCTCCCTCTCAGTTTTCTGTACGATTTGACAAATAATAAACGTAATTAATCATATAAGAATTTGTATGCAACTTTACCGTATATGTAGCTGGGTATGTGTTTATAAATAGGGTGCCTATGTGTTTACATTCACATCTTACTTGGACACTTTGTCAAACAATGGGCCTTCAAATTTCAAAACACAATAGACCAACAAATTAAGTAGCAACCATTTATGAAATTAAATAACAATTCACATAGTTTTACATGCAAGTTGTGTTTGTCACTCGTATACCTCAATCAGCTTAGTGTTCACAATTGGTTTCAAGCACGAAATACCTACAATGTCAAGCATATATTAGAGACAAAATATAATTGAATGAAATAAAAGACTAAAAATAATCAACAAATGAATAACTAAACTTCATAATGAATAACTAAACTTCAAAAACATAAAAGACTTCTACTTCATAATGAATAATGTATAAATGCGTAATTATCTATACAATTTGGTTCAAAGAAATTACAAAATTTACTCAAATATTGTCCCTACCCATCAAATAGGTTTCACCAAAATCACAAACATAAAAGTAAATAAAAAAGGTATCATCATCATTTGCTTAATTATTTATGATAGGCACCATCTCAATTACTATGTTATTGTGTATATACATCCCCATTTTGATATTGGTGAATGGAAATAGTAAAAGAGTTTTTAATGTGGACATGATGGTGTAAGTCCCAAATGAATATGTCTCAAATAACTCTAACAACTAACTAACAACCCAAAAAACTTATTAAAGAAAGACAACAAATAAACAAATAAAGGATTTGTTACTTATTGGGGACGGAGAAGAAAAAAAATCGTAAAAGTAAACATCAAACAAATGCAGCCATACTAGTATTCACAGTGGAAGCCAAAAATTTCAAGATCTCTTACTCTTAGTCCTGGTAAGGGAAGGGAATATGTAAACACCTGAAAAGAAAATGAAGAATAGGAAAAAAAATTCACACACTTAGATTTTTTTAGAACCATAGTTCTTCAACAACTTGCCTGAATATGAAGCGATCTTGAGCAGGCCTATCTTGGCGATAGCGTAGAAAATCTAAGTTGGGAAATCGCTGAACTTAGTTCTGTAAACTTTTCTTTTGTTCAAAGGATTAATCTTCCTATATCTGCAACGTAAACAGATATATCTATAACGTAATTACTTCTAAACAGTATAGGGATTAATCTGTAATGTAATTACTTATGTTCAAAGAAATAGAAACCGCAACTACCTCTAAATAGTATAGGGATTAATATTCCTATATATGTAACGTAAAAAAGAACACCCATCTAAGAACTAAGGAAAGAATATTCTAAATTAGCTGCTGGCAACTTAAGAAAAGGCCAAATTAATTGGATCAATATGATTTCATCATATGGTATACAAAGTGTTTTCAACCAGGGGCTGATTAATAGGATCAATATGATTTCGTCCTATGGTATACAAAGTGTTTTCAACCAGGGGCTGATTTTTTATAACGGGGGGTCAGAGAAATGAAATTCATGTGTAATCAATTGAGATTTTGTAAAACAGGAGCTGATTTTTTAAATAGGAGCTATGTAAATACATGATCAAGAGATATACTTGTGAAAATTCAGAAATTAATTACCTAGTTTTACGATCCATGTGTTTCTTTTATCTCTTTTAGTGTAGGTTATGCAGAAATTATGATCCATGTTTCAAAATGGGAACCCCATCTCTAGTTATTAGACTCGTATTAATACAATGGTAAGAGAAAGAAGAGTAAAAATCATAAAAAGGTGTGATTTTATCCTTGGCTGTCACACATACAATGTTTATTTCATAACATTTCTTACCACCAGAATGTTTTCAGCTTGCCTATCTTATAGCAGCAGCAGCTTGTCCACGGAGATGAACGTTCTATCTCCTTGACAATAAGCTCCTCCCAAGTTGCATTTAAGCACTGGGATTAGAATACACAAACCAATAGTAATCTTCAAATGCAATAAAAATGAAATTTCAAAGCTAAATAAAAAAGCATTAAAGATCTAATGAAGCTATCATCCAACAAAAATAAAGAACACCCTACAAAGGTGTAGTACAAATAAAGAAAGTATCCTCGGTTTTGAATAGTAGGTAACTAAAATATGAAAAAATTAAGAATAATCATTTCTACTATCTATGCATTTTGATCAAACAAATGGTCCATGTATATAGATGGATGGATGCAACTAAATTTCAATCTACAATAGTTTCAAAAGTGCAGGACATATCTACGAAGTTATAAACATGCCAAAAATTTGAAAGTTAAATAAAATTAACTGGATTGATTTTGGTTCTTTATTTCAAAACTATTTTAAAATAGATTGATGGATGCAACCAAAAATATTATATTAAAAAACAAAAATTTCATCAATGCGGAGAGTTGGTGGCAGAATAGAATACCTAAAAAATGGAAATAAAGAGAAAATGGATGCAACCAAATATATTAAGTTAAGAACCAAAAATTTCATCAATGCAGAGAGTTGATGGAAGAATAGAATACCTACAAATGGAAATAAAGGGAAAATCAACACAGTGAAAAAAAATTAAAGATGATACAATACAACTCTCACAAAACAAAGATAAAAGGATATAATAACTATAAATGAATGGCGAAAAAATGTAAAAATGATACAATAATCTAATTGAGAACGCATGCACCAAAATAAGATTTGGGTGTTACATACCATAGACAGAGTAAAGGATGGACTAAGTGTGTGTGATAGATCTATGTGTTACATACCATAAGAGAAGTATTTGATAGCTACAAAACACAAACAACCCAAATCAAAATTCCATAAAGTACAAAAGATAAAATCGCATTACATGTGGAAGAGATTACCCGTGGCGGTAGCGTGGGGGTGGCTGCGTGGGAGGGGGCGACTGAGTGGCAGTGAGGACTGGAGTGGTTTAGGTTTAGATTTACGTTTAGGGGAAATGTGAAATGTAGGAGAGAGAGAGAGATTAAATGAACGGGTTTGTACGGGGGAAACAAAGTGGGTACAGTTATGGTGTTTCACCAAAAAAACCTAAATATTTGAATTAAAGAGTAAGTTTGATGAGTAAAAAAAGGGGGGAAATCAAATAATTGAGGGATAAGTTAGTAAAAAAGAAAGAGGTATGATCTCAACCCTCCATTTTGTAAAAATATGCAAGGAGGTGGCACTCATCCACACCGTTAAAAATGTACACATTTTCAAAAACCAAGCTAACTTATTATATATATATATATATATATATGTGTGTGTGTGTGTGTGTGTGTGTGTGTAGAATCTAAGAGAATTGAGTTTAGAGAAAATAGAAAATGAGAGAAACAGTAAGAACAGGACACGAGTCTCAAGTTTTACCCCGAGATGCCTACGTAGCCTCTAGAGGCATCAAAGTCCATGTAGTTTGCATGCAAAACGAGGGGTGGGGTTTATCCCATAAATCCAATCGGGTCTTCTCTTATGTGTGTGTGTAAAGAAAAGTGTTTTAGTTGTGAGAAAAGTGTAAGAAAAGTGTGAGAATTCCCTTCTGGAATTTATGAGCAAACCCTCTTTTTCTTATTTTTTTTGAGTTTTTATTTATATGAAAATAAGAGATGTGAAATAATACTAAATAAAAAGTATATTAGGATATGTGAGATGAGAGAATAAAAGTGTCAAGTAATAAAACAAGTTGATGAGAACTCATGAGAATTTAAGGAGAGAATTCAGAAAATTGGACCTTATTGAAGATCTTGAGCTTGATCTTGAATGTTGGAGAGCATCCCTTGCACTTGGATGATGATAAAGGGTAGTTAATTCACCAAGTTTGATGAAAAGGATGACAAAAAGTGAAGGTTGGAAAGGGATTTGGATGGGGAAATCACGCTGACTTCGAGAGAGGTTTTCTGGATTCGCTGAGAGTGAGGTATTTTAGATCTGGTTCCCTTTTCAATGAGGTTAGGCCCTCCTTTTTATAGGCTTAGGGCATTTTCGATCAACATAGCCCTGGTCCTGCCAATCGACAGGTGCGTTTAGGCACACTGCCGATAGCCAGGGTCTGGGACTTGCCGTTTGGTAGTCTCTTTCAAGCTCTTTCGGAAAATCGGTCATAGAGCACAAATCGTTGATCAGAATCGTGCACGGGGAAAATCATTGGAAAGGTAATTCAGAGACCTTCTAAAGTCCTTTGGACCGCTCTCGAGTTCGGGAGCTGAATTTGTGTCAAATGTGGCTCCGAAGCGCTTATCGATCCTTTGGACGGGGAAACTTCAAATGCAAACGAATTGTTTGTCTGTATGGTAAGTTAGAATTGTGCATGGGGTGGACCGTTGGAAAGGTTAGGAAATTTACTTCGAAATTCCAAAGAGTTTGACCCGGTTTGGGGAGCTGACTTTGGTCAACCGGGCCCTAGAAGCATTCGATGACCTCTCGGAGTAAAATGGATCTTTCGTTCGTACCGTATGTCAGCATCGCGCACATGGAATCCTATTGGAAATGGGTTTCAGTGTACTTTGAAGATTCATTCAGTCTCGATTGAGATGAACATTTTACTTTGGTCAAACAGAGCCCGAGAGCGCTCGGTGGCCTCCTGATCGAGTTTCGAGGGAAAATGGGTCATTTGTTCACATGGTAAGTCAGAATCGCGCATGGGATGGAACTTTAGAAAGGTGATTCAGTGCCCTTTAAAGATTCATTCAGTTTCAATCGAACTGAAGAATTTGACTTTTTGGTCAAACGGAGCCTGAGAGCGTCCGATGGTCTCTAGGTCAGCACCCGGGGTATGACTTGGGTTGGTAGTGATGACGGGAGGTTCTAGGAACCTAATGAGAGTTTAGGGGGTAATAGAATGGGGATGTCTACACTTACCATGACACTCAATTTGATAATTAGGAATTTGAGGATTATTGTATCTAGTACAAAATTCAAAAACTTCATTAAAAGAACATTGACACATAAGTTACTAACAAAAGATTGAGCGATAATTGGAAAATGAGAGCTGACAATGGAGAGGGTAACTAGATTAATAAACTACACAATCTTCTCTGCGGATACATAACCATGCCTAGGATAGTTAATGGCGAAACTCCATATGTTCTATCATTTTGAACCGAAGTAGTGGTTCCGACAGATATAGGCCTACCAAGCCACCGAGTGATCAATTTTAACTTATTGAAAAGTGATCTCATGAGGATATTTGATGTAGAATTCATTGAAAAGTTAAGGGAAGATGATTCCCTTGGAATGGCTATCTATCCCCAACGTACTATTCGATATTACAACATAAGAGTGATGCCGAGCGACTTAAGATAATGAGATTATGATTTTAAAAAAGTACTCCAGAAAGGTAATAAATTGAAAGGTAATTGGCATGGCCCTTATCGCACCTCAACGGTTTTCTGACCAAGAACTTACCATTTGGAAACACTTGAAGGGGAAGAATTCACGAACACCTAGAATGGTGTTCACCTTAGTAAGTATTACCAATAATTATAAAGTGAAACATTATGTAAGAATTTTGATCCATTTAATAAGAAAATGTGTTTTTTGTTATCATTTAAACTTTCTCTTTATATTTTTTTCTTGTATGGGATATGAAAATCATATCAAATAACCAAGCATAACAAGGCATAAGCATAAGAGCGTAAGCATAAGCACAAAGCAAAAACTTCATGTAAGGCTTCGCTTTCGACAAATCAAGAACAAGAAGTAAATTAAAAACTTCCTACATGACCTACAGTCAAAGAAGAAGTTTTAATAGATCAAACTAACAAAAAATCCTTGAACATTTGATCACCAATGGAAACTAATGCAAACACTTAGTCCAAAAATAACAAAGATATGTTTTGACAAATCTAATTGCATTAATAGAAACTAAGGCTGGGCAACTCAGGTTCATTCCAAATCAAAAACCACCTAAGTAGGATAGATGACTGTAATAATTGGCAATCTAATAGAAAATCTTTGCTACTGAATAAACTCCAAATAAAAAATTAACATGTGTTTGCTAGCAAAGATTTTTTATTCTTGGGATCTCGATAGTTCTTTGTAAATGAATTTTCAAAATTAAACATTGTAATATTAGGATAAAAGTAAAAGAAGGACAATCATCATTCGACAGGGCATTTTTGTTAAGCTTTATCCATTTCTACAGAAGGAAAATCGTGAGAATAAGGTAAAAATAGTAGAACTCAAGTCTGTAAGTCTATCACTATTGCTCGAATTCGGCCTATTCACTAAGTGATAGGGACAAGCATATGTGTCTTCATCATGTAGACCAAAATAACCCAAATACTTCCTAAACAGGATTTTAGGAATGTCATCAGTAGGGATTTAGTAATATTTAATCTCGAATGGGGGATTTGGATGATCCAATATACCTGGGTTATGCCAATACCACAAGGGAACTTTTTTAAAAACCTTAAAAATTGACAGTACATTTAGCCACCCCCAATTTTAACCTTCACGATGAGCTTGTTCTAATCCAACCTCTGGGTGAGTCAAGGATTCATCGTACCTATCCATCCAACCATCCTTGGATTTTTTAGGAAAATGGAAAGTCAGCCGATTAACCTTGTCAGTTATCTTCTTGATGTCCACATCTTTACTTTTGATCTAGATTTCCTAGTCAGGTAAGGTCTTCCTTGTCCTTACCTCCTTAACATTAGCTGAGAAACTCGTACTTGTATAGATGATTAAACGGACTTGTTCCTCTTTAAAGTCTCAAGTTCCTCCGTGAACCTTACATTATCCTACTCCAAGAAGGAAGCACATTCATCCTATACGATCCTAGATAATTTTTTAATACTCTCAAGTTTCATTCCCAAGGGAATTATTCTCAGGTTCTAACAATCTCTCTACTTTCCTAGCACTATCCACTTCGTAATTCAGTAAGAATTCCTTCTTCAGGTAGGTCGATGAAATATCTAAAAGCTTTTCATCAAAACCATATGCGATACTCAACGAGTTAAATTTTTCTTTATAATCAGTGTGAAGGCTAGCAAGAGAAGATTTTTTATTTTCCTGCATTTTCTCAATCATTTCATAATAAATAACATTATTTTCCACTACCTGGTTTGAGGCATTTGTAAAGCGTGTGATACCGATTAAAACTAACTCACAAGATTCCAATCAAACCTTATTTAATTCATCCCCTAAACAAGCATCTAAAGTGCATGTGTCAACCTATAAATAAATAAATCATGCGACACAATAAATATGCTGAGACACAGATTTTAGGAAAAAACCCCTTTCGAGTAAAAGCTTTATTTCACTATGAATTTATAAACCGTAACTTACAACCACATAGATAAATCTGCAATGGATCAACGTGCAGCCAACCAAAAAAGACTCGTAGTCTTGAACTCAGCAAGAGAATACACGCAGTACCCTCCAAGGACTCGTAACCCAATCTTCAACAAAGAATCTTCACGTAGCAAGATCCTCAATGACATGTATCCATACAATGTAGAGATGCACTCCATGAAAGATGAACAAAAGCAAAATGTTCTTGAAAACCAAAACAATTCACTAAAGCATATGCGAGTTTTGTGAATTGAAAACATAAAAGGGATGAAAACCCTAAAAGGAAGAAGCCTAAAGAATTCTGCTTTCGAAGTTTCTATATTCTGTAAAACGCAGGGACTACTTAAGAAAAACGTTACCATTTAATGAGGATTTATAATAAATTGCGCCGCCTTGGTATAAGTGCTCGTTCGAACGAGATAAGCATGTCTCTCGAATAAAGGACATGTGTCGTTCGAACGACTTCTCATGAGATGTCTATGTCGTTTCAATGACAAAAGCAAGTCGTTCGAACGACGTATCAAATGATATTCCACGCTTGCTTGAATATAATTTCGACACGAAGGCGTGGCCGCTAGTATCGTATTTTTCTGATTTTTCATGAATTAGTTATGATTTTATACGAAAAGGTGTCCGAGAACAAAAACTTTAGAAAAATATTTGATAAAAATATCCAAACACTTTAAGTGAAATGCTAAGGAATTAAAACACAACCTTACCAAAGTAAACTTCGCGGAGTCTTTTTGATGAAGAACTTGATATTTGGATCCGTCTTTGATGCTTGAATGTTCTTGAATGCTCTTCGATGGTGTAGCGATATATGAACGTAATAAATTGATAACGGACTTATAAAAATATGCCCTTACACATTTCCCCTATGTCTATGCGAGTACATACATAAAAATATCCGAATTATCAAAAAACCGAAATGCCTATACAAATCTACCCTCCCATGAATAAATTTGCAAGACCTTAAACTGTTCTTCAAAAAGTCTTCATCAAATATCAAAGATTTTCTCATCAGGGTGTGCAATATAATGATCTTCAGTCTTTGTACCTACACACATGAGATAAAGCAAAATACCTTCGTGACGCATCGAGTTTGAAATGATATAAGAATAAAGCATTAATAATCAAATCTCCCCCATAATGCAAAAATTCCCCCATAACATGATAATTCTTTCTCCCCTTTTTTATGATGTCCCCAAATAGACAGATAAGAAGAAATAATCAAAACATGGAGTGTCACAATAAAATGTATAACAAATATGGATCAAACTACGCGCATGCAAAAGGAGTATCTCAAAAATCTCACAAACTATTTTTTGATTTTCTAGATTTTTTGTACAAAAATTAAGATACAAAAACTCACACCATGGATTTAAACTCAAACAACCAAGTCATGGAAATGGAATTGATGGATGTGAACACATTTGATAGGTAAATCAACTCAATCAATCATATGTGCACGATGCATACGTGTACTCCTAACGAATGAACATAAAAAGTATCCTTAGGTGTAAAAATTGTTGAATTTAGATGACATTGTCTTATGCAAATCAACAAATCCAAGTCAAAGTGATTTCCACATTAATAATGTCCAAAACTATGTAGCGTTTTTTCAAGACTTTCAAGGACGTGCAAACCCATTACAAAATCTCCAACCAAACTCCCTCTTATATATTTTCTTTTAGAGGTGTTAAACTAAATTCTCAAACTTTGGAGAATTGGTGCAAAAACCTAATTGGCATGAATTTATCTTTATTGCCTTTAAATTTTTTCGGGGCACTTTTAAACCTCTTTGGACCCCGAATAATAAAATTCCTCAATCTTTTAGGTCCGATATAATGGTGGCTTAGTATTCGCAAAGGTCAAATGTGAACCTTTCGCAGCCCTTCCCCATTTTCAAATAAAGCACACAAACTCACAAATGGATCTTACATGCACACCTTTCTTATCAAGTTTTTTCACGCTTGGTTCGTTTTAAGGACAAGATTGAAGTGAAAACACCCAAATAAAAGGTGATAAGACAAGCACAGTAATCAAACAAATCCATAGACGTGGGCAATAAAGGAAATCATGAGTCAAACATGTAGGAAGTAACACTTAATTACATCTCAATGATTCCAAACATTATAAAGGACATGGATGAATTGACCTATTATCTCAAAACACTATCAAATAGTTACTGAAGAATGAAATGATGTTGTGACTTGGTCATCCGAAGTGTCTATCTGTAAACGGTGCAAACAAAATACAGAACTCTTTTTGGATTTTTTGAAAATTTTAAAAACTAAAATCTTTTTGGCTTTTTGAAAATTTTTAAACGCAAAAATTATACAAAAAGTACATGTCACAATGCTACCAAACATAAATATCATGAAACAAAAAACTAGCATATGACAAACATGAAAACACAATCATCTATACGATATGACATGAGAAGAGTCATGTGCAAGCAAATGAGAATCAATTTGTCTAAAATCTAGCATATCCAAAAGTAATTTCCTAACCCAAACGGATGTGACATGACGTGTGGGGTTTTTGCGAACCAACGAAACACTAGGCTTCGACTTCCTACGACTTATTCCAAGATCAAAACAAAATATCCTAAGGTGACATTTCCTACCACAATGTGAACGGGTGTAAACGGGTAGAACGAAACCTATGGGCTGACCTTTTCTAATGTCCTTGGGAACTGTTGACCCTCTAAAGTAAATAATGATTTTGGCTTTGGCATTAGAAGCATGATAATAAGATGAGCTATTACCATCACTATAGAACATACTCGAGTCTGTCAAATCATTTTTTAACTTTAAAATTTTTGACTCAAGTAAAGAATTAGACTCTTCCAATTTAAGGGACGCCTTTTACAAATTTTCTATAATTCCTAAAAGGGTATCTCTCTCTCCCTCAATTAAAGAAGAATTTTCCCAAAGAGTCTCTTCACGTGCCACAAATTCATTGACTAAAATATTTTTGTCCCCTTTGGCACAAACACGAACAATCGAATTTTTAAGGTCCTCTAATCCTTTTTCTAAAAATAGGACCCTATCATCACTCTCCTTTTTGGACAATTTTAAAGCATTAAATTCATGGTCCAAATAAACAAGTTTTTCATGATAAAAATATCATTGATTTTGAACCGTTTGTAAAAGATCCATCGCGGATTTAAAATGAGAATTTTCTTCTTCCAAAAAATCAATTCTTTTAGCAAACGTCAAATTCAAATGATTTGTATCATCAAAACTATGTCTCGTGTCATTAAAGGGGGGCATCCGATTACATAAGTGCTCCATTGAAAAAATTAGAATTTAAAAAAAAAAATCAATATCAAACAAATTTTGCGAAAAATAGGAATACATAATAAATTAGTGCAACCGGCTCTGATACCATTTTGACGACGTGAGAAGTCAAATTGTATAAAAATAATCCTTGAAAAATCAGGATCACGCGATAAATTAGCGTAACCCGCTCTGATACTAATTTGTAAAGCATGTGATACCGATTAAAATGAACTCACAAGTTTTCAATCAAACCTTATTTAGTTCAGCCCCTAAATAATCATCTAAAGTGCGTGTGTAAACCCATAAATGAATAAATCATGCAACACAATAAATATGCTGGGACACAGATTTCAAGAAAAAAAACCTTTCGGGTGAAACCTTTCATTCATAATGAATTCATAAATCACAACATACAATTACATAGAGAAAGCTGCAATGGATCAACGCGCAGCCAACCCAAAAAGACTCGCAGTCTTGAACTCAGCAAGAGAATACACACAACACCCTCCAAGGACTCGCAGCCCAATCTTCAGCAAAGAATCTTCACACAGCAAGATCCTCAATGACACGCAATTATACGGTGTAGAGATGCACTCCACGAAAGATGAACAAAAACAAATTGTTCTTGAAAACTAAAACAATTCACTAAAGAATATGGGAGTTTTGTGAATTGAAAATCAAAAAGGGATTAAAACCCTAAAAGGAAGACGCCTAAAGAATTTTGCTTTCGCAGTTTTTCTGTTCTGTAAAATGCTAGGACTTCATAATAAAAATATTACCATTTAATGAGTATTTATAATAAATTGTGTTGCCTCGGTATTAGAGCTTGTTCGAACGAGATAAGCATGTCCCTCAAACGAAGGACACACATCGATCGAATGACGTCTCATGAGATATCTATGTCGTTTGAAAGACAAAAGTGGCTCGTTCGAATGACCTATCAAACGAAATTCCATGCGTGATTGTAGATAACTTCGATACGAACACGTGGCCGCTAGTTTCGTATTTTTTTTTTATTTTTTATGAATTAATTATGATTTTTCTACTGCAAGGTGTCCGAGAACAAAATTTTTAGAAAAATATATGATAAAAATAACCCAACACTTTAAGTGAAATGCTAAGGAATTAAAACTCAACCTTACCAAAGTAAACTTCGCGGAGTATTTTTGATGAAGAACTTGATATTCGGATCCATTTTGATGCTTGAATGTTCTTGAATGCTCTTCGACAGTGTAGCGGTATAAGACATAATAAATTGATAATTGACTTATAAAAGTATGTCCTTACAAATCTCCCCTATGTCTATGCCGATACATATATAATATTATCCGAATTATCAAAAACCGAAATGCCTATATAAACCTACCCTCCCATGAATAAATTTGCAATACCTCAAAGTGTTCTTCGAAAAGTCCTCATCAAATCTCAAAGATTTTCTAATCATGGTGTTCAACATAATGATCTTCGGTCTTTATTCCTACACACATGAGATAAAGCAATATACCTTCGTGACGCATCGAGTTTGAAATGATATAAGAATACAACATTAATAATGAAATCTCCCCCATAATGCAAAAACTCCCCCATAACATGATAACTCTTTCTCCCCCTTTTTATAATGTTCCCAATTAGACAAATAACACTAAATAATCAAAACATGGAGTGTCACGATAAAATGGATAACCAACATGGATCAAACTACGCGCATGTAAACGCGTATATCAAAAATCTCACAAACTTTTTTTATTTTCCACATTTTTCGTACAAAAATTAAGATACAAAAACTCACACCATGGATTTAAACTCAAACAACTAATTCATGGAAATGGAATGAATGGGTGTGAACATATTCGATAGGTAAATCAACTCAATCAATCATATGTGCATGAGGCATACGTGTAATCCTAACGAATGAACATAAAAAGTATCCTTAGGTGTAAAAATTGTTGAATTTAGATGACATCGTCTTATGCAAATCAACAAATCCAAGTCAAATTGATTTCCACATTAATAATGTCCAAAACTATGTAGCACTTTTTCAAGACTTTCAAGGACGTGCAAACCCATTACAAAATCTCCAACCAAACTCCCCCTTATATATTTTCTTTTAGAGGTGTTAAACTAAATTCTCAAACATTGGAGAATTGGTGCAAAAACCTAATTTGCCCATAATTGGCATGAATTTCTTTTTATTGCCTTTAAATTTTTTCGGGGCTCTTTTAAACCTCTTTGGACACCGGATAATAGAATTCCTTAATTTTTTAGGTCCGATATAATGGTGGCTTAGTATTCGCAAAGGTCTAATGTGAAACTTTCACAGCCCTTCCCCGTTTTCAAATAAAGCACACAAACTCACAGACGACTCTTACATGCACAACTTTTTTATCAAGTTTTTTCACGCTTGTTTCGTTTTCAGGAAAGGATTGAAGTGAAAACACCCAACCAACATGTGATAAGGCATGCACAATAATCAAACAAATCCGTGTACATGTCCAATAAAGGAAATCAGGAGTCAAACATGTAGGAAGTAACACTTAATTACATCTCAATGAATCCAAACATTATAAATCACATGAATGAATTGACCTATTATCTCAAAACACTATCAAATAGTCACTAAAGAATGGAATGATGTTGTGACTTGGTCATTCTAAGTGTCTATCCTTAAATGGTGCAAACAAAATACAAAACTCTTTTTGGATTTTTCAAAAATTTTAAAACCTAATCTCTTTTTTTCTTTTTCTAATTTTTCAAAAGCAAAATTTATACAAAAAGTACATGTCACAACGCTAACAAACAAAAATATCATGAAACAAAAAACTAGGGTATGAAAAACATGCAAACACAATCATCTATACGATATGGCAAGAGAAGAGTCATGTGCAGTCAAATGAGAATCAATTTGTCTAAAATCTAGCCTATCTAAAAGTGATTTCCTAACCCAAACGGATGTGACATGATGCGTGGGGTTTTGGGGAACAAACGAAACACTAGACTTCGACTTCATAGGACTTCTTCCAAGATCAAAACAAAATCTCCTAGGGTGACATTTCCTACCACATGTGACACCCCGCCTAATTAAATACCGGGCGATCACTCCTTTATTAAATTAAATCAAGGTAAACAGTTGGTTCATTCTCAGCATCACTGTCGATAAAAATAAATTTTCCAATTAACACCCTACATAATTAAGCTAAGTGTCAAACATTTTCATACAAACTTTCCAATTTTTAATTAAAGAAAAAGATTTATTTATTTAAAACAACATTCCTACAATTAAGAATCACATCACAGTAAACAAGATAATATAAAACATTCGTCAATCGAATGTCCACATATGAAAACTAAAAATCACAAATCCAAACTGAATGAATCCCATAGAACAATACTGGAAATAACTGAAATATAAATGTCCCAACAACAACTGAAATAATGAAAAGGGCGACACGTGCCCAATAAATGAGAATGCTAGAATGGAGTCAATAAAGGAAGCCGTCTACGCAAGTGACCTGCAACTCCCACCTAAGCTGCAGCACGTTCCTCTCAAGGGATCCTAAGCAATACGCCCCTGTGGCTGGGCACCTGAAATATATACATATATATACAAGAGAGAGAGAGAGAGAGAGAGAGAGAGAGAGAGAGAGAAAGAAACGGGTCAGAGCCCGAAAGTGTGTTTGATTTAAAAATACGTTTAGCAAGTATTTAAATTGATACAGGCCAATGCAACAACATATTAGTGCGTCACTCTCTTGAGAAATACTCACCTCTCTTCTAATGTGCACACCTATCGCACTAACCTTCCCAACGGTTTTGTTTTATCAATTAACGCACCAGTCTTTCTAAAAGATTTAACTTATCTTTGATTACTCGTAAGATTTACAATTCAACGATTCCATTAAAAAATGTTCCAAATGGTAACCAAAGTTCTCCATTTTAACTTTATAAAATCAATAAGTTTTTCGGTGACATATTATACTTTCTCAAAACAAGTATTCATAATTTAGTCCAGAATTATTCCTCACTTACTACGTTACAACAACAGTTTAAATCCCTCAATCCAGATATATATATAAAGCACTCGTATAATATATATATATATATATATATATATATATATATATATATATATATATATATATATATATTTTAACAGCACCAACATATAAACTATGGTGTAGGCATACTCTGCTTTCTCAAAATAAGCATTTACAATTTTTAGTCATCAACCATGTCCTACATATCAAATCACGGTAGGTAGTTCCAAATTTCAGAATTTCATATATATATATTAACTACTCGTATATTATATATTATAACAGCGCCCCCAACTAAATTATGGTGCGGGCATACTCTACTATCCAAAGCCCCATATCACTCATATTAAGGGGAATACATTCGGAATCACTCTCGAAATGTATTAACAATACATACACAAACAATATTGAGGCGAAGAATAGATTCCAAGTCTCTAAGAGGATGGCACATGCCTGCGTCTCTTAGGACCGTCTGAACTATCACGTCGATAGCCTGTACCAAGGACATCTATCTTCTAGGGTGCAAGTCAATATCCCCCATAAAGGTCCCATCGAGATAAGACTTGTCCCAACGTGGTAACCTCAGGGATAGCAAGTAGCGTGGGCATGATCTTCACACATATATAGTATATGAATACACAATCATATAACTATACTAACATCACCATATCAATATTAGGTAAATTATCAATTCCCATAATTTTGACATTTCCATATTATCATATTATTAGTATCGCGTATAAGGGTTCGTCTGTAACCTTAATTCGAAGTATTCTTCCATCTTATTATGTAACTCACATGGACTCTTTCTTCCCAAGTATAAAATTCAGTAGGTGTCCTATTTACGTTCCAACGTAACCCTCTTATGTAACTTTCCCTTTAAAATGATAATTTATCCAACCTAAGGTAAATACCCCATAAATACCATCCTCGTCGAATATTAAAGATCCCAACATCTTTTCATATACCCTACTGGTCCTCAATGTCTCCCAAATTACTTTATTAAGAATGCCCAATAATTATTTCACGATAAACTTAATTTAACTAATTAAACAAGGGAAATAGGAGTCTGCCAGGAGGGGTCGATCGATCGAAGCTTGGGGCTCGATCGATCCATCAAGCAGGTCTGGGCAAAATTCTGCAGAATGCAGTTACGGGTTTCACTAAACTTCTTCATCCAAAACTATGTTTTTCCATTCCAATCGTCCCAAAAATCCTACTAACATCATTATCACATTATACCAGGTGTTTATAACGTAAAGCATGTGTATAACTATCATTAAACATGGATAATTAACTTAAAATCCCATCTAATCATCAAGAACCCTAGAGTTTTCCTTAATCAAGGTTCTAATCTGTTTTTACCAGAAATTCCTTCTAATATATCATCAAAATTTCGTGGGTTATATTCCTCTACATGGCAAGGGTTCCAGAATTTCCATATAATCAAAACTACATGCATTATCCTAACACAAATTTAGTTTTCTTCCATAGTTTCCATCTCTAAACAATCCTAGACTAATATGAAGATTGCATTAACGAAAATACGCAAGTCAAATACTTGCCTGGGATTTTTGGTATGCAGATTCACGACTGATTTTGGTATGGCTGCGTTCCTTATCTCGCGATCTACGTGGTGGTGGTGGCGGTGCAATCCGGTGGCTTTTTGGCCTTGAATTACCTTGGAGCTCTCTCCTCTCTTCTCCAATGGCCGTCACTTGATTTCTGGATATTCTAACCCTAAAAGGCTAACCTAATGGCTGATATAGGTTGCTGAAATTCGTGGGTTTAATTACCCAATTATGTAAAATGACTAAAATGCCCTCCCGGGGTACTAATTAGGCCTAAAATGCCCCGAGACCCAAACTACACCCCCGGGTACACTTTTCTGACTATTTTGACCCTACCGGACGCGTTGGCACACTCAAAACGATCATACGGACAACTTATAAAATATTCACTTTTTATTTAACCAAATTAGTCCCGACGTGACACGAGCACGTTCCGACTTAAATTTCCGAAATCGTCATTTAATTCACTCATGACATTCAATATAACCAATATAATATATTACTTTGCTCATTAGTAATATTCAACCAATTTCCCATAATTACAAACTCTCGTCACGTTAATGATTATAACATAATTAATTTCTGGATTTTTATTAAATAAATCTGTGGTGACAATTATTATGCAACACAAATAAATATGAAAGAGGTCATAACCAAGAAAGAATAAATAAAATGCCAATAACACAACAACAGATGTACGTGGTTCATCAAAGATGTGCCTACGTCCACGATGGTGCAATCAGTATTATTTCTCTATATTCTGAAGAATAGGTACAGAGAATACAACTTGTCCTTTGCCCCGGACCTAGGGTTTAATTTATACATGTGTATGCTAGTTAGTGGAGATGATGGGTTCCTTCATATTAGCCATCTTCCCTATCCTTTCCCTTCATGGGATTGTGCTCCCCTATAACTTCTCTTCATGGGATCGTGAGGAGAGACCGGGTCAATATGAAAGATAGAGGGCCTGGATTTTGGGCCGCCAGAACTGGGCTACTCGTCTAGGCCCATGGTCCTAAATTCTGGGTACCTATAATTGCCCCTAAATTTTTTGGGCCATGTGTATGGGTCCAATGAATTTAAATGATCGGCCATTATGGCTGATTTGTGATTCTTTGAAAACTGTGAAGTTGCTTTGGCGGCACCCGCTTCGCTATCCGTGCGCTATGATTATAATTGAAGGCTTGTTGGGATAAGGCACATTTCTCTTCGTCGCTTCAGCTTTTCCAGCAATCTTCTATCTTCTGAGAACTCTTACGCTTTGTACCTTCTGCTTTCGATCTCTACTCTCGTTGCTTCTTCGCCATTTGACCTGATCTTCTGTCTTGTAAGTTTCTCGTGCTCTTTGCATTTTCTCTTTGGTTTGTAGTTTTTCTTGTATTTTTCCAATGGCGAAGATTGGAAATAGGTCAGTCATGGAGTTTAGAAAATTCTACAACATTCCTGAGTGGGTAGAGATTGAGTGTTGTGCCTCGCTGATTGGGCATAAATATTGTATATTTATTCCCCTAATTTCAGTACATTTGTGAACCCGAGTGATGTAACAAATATGTATTTGATTCACATTTATGCTACTAACCTTCGTGGAAATTATTTCGTGTTTTGTGCTTCTCTTATTGGTTTTAGAGGTTAATTATGCAAGCAGTACAAAAGAGGAAGCAAGACAGTGCAAGAAAAGCTAAGAAGGCAAGTTCAAGGGTAATTCTGTAATTTTTCAGCCCGATCCAGAGGACGAAGCCAACTGGAAAGTTGAAGAGCTCGGAACAAAGAGAACACTGGAAGAAATGGAACTCAAATCCGAGCTACGGTTGAAAAGTTATGCCTAGTTGAAGTTGAAGAAAAATCCAAGAAAAGAAGAGAAAAGTCAGAAAAATTCTAAGTGTTGAACTCCAGGCCAGCACACATTCGCGAACCCCAACCTGAACCGGTTCGGGGGGTGAACCGGTTCGCAGGTACACCCGAACCGGTTCGGGGTACCTGATGCGCAAATTTTGTCTTTTATGCTGATTTGTTCCCAAGTCTCCTATTAGGTTTGAAACTCTCCAATATTGTTGGGAACGTAGGTCACAACTTAGGAGCAGCCTTTAGGAGTAGTTTAACTCAGTTTTTGATAGAGAAGAAGAAGGAGAAACATCTAGGAACATCAAAGGAATTATTTGCTTCAAGATTCAATTATTAAGGGTTTGTTTTTCAAGTTTTAATTCAAATATCAAGATTCTTTTCATTATTCTTGCATGCTTAGTTTTCCATATTCGTTTTAACGTATTGTTGTGTTCATAATACATCTTTACATGTTTCAATCTTGTTTCATCATGATTTCATACACATGCAACATTAGTATTTCATGCGTTAGTCCATTTAACAAGTCCGGCTAGGTTTTAAAGGTTGGGATGCATGAACCCAACCTGATGTGTTAGTGCACGTGTATAACGTTAATCCTATGACTTTAATGATTAATTTTGATCGTATCGTGTAATTTCATAATAATTGTGGATCTTTATATCTCGTTTGCCCTTGGGTACTCGTGATGATTTAGAGCACAATTGGAATGTAATTACCGCGATACCGATTTACTCATCCTCAGATTAGGTATGACGCGGGCTTGAACCTCGTATACATAATGCTTGGGAGTACTAAATTCCGGGTTTGAATTAATCGGATAAATTTATGATTGACGTTGTCACTACACTACACTAGGGTTGGGGGATTGTATTCCCGTCCCATTTTCTCATCATTTAAGTTTAACACTTTCAATTTAATTCTTCATTCTTCATTTAGATAATTTAGTTAGTTTCATATTTCATCATAATTTCATAATTGCATTTAGTTTAATAAATCCCAAAAACCAAAATCAAACCTTTTCCTTTCTTTTTAGAGTCATCGTTAGGATTCCTCCGTCTTATCCCGTCGTCACAACTCCGTTGTCCTTTTTTCCCTGAGGATCGATACCCGACTTGTCGGATTATTACTTGAACGACAGGCTTGCACTTGAGCCTAGAGAGTACACACTTTAAAAACACATTCTGAGTCGTGTCAAGTTTTTGGCGCCGTTGCCGGGGAATTAGGTAGACTTAGGATTAGATCGAGTTAATCCAAAGCTTTGACCAAAAATAAAAAAAATAAAGGAAAAAAAAATAAAAAGCACAAAAAGATTCACAATTACCCTCTCTCCTAAGCTTTAATGCAAAATTCCGAAACAAATCCCACACCCCATAATACTCCAACCAGCATTCACGAAAATCCACTCGTTGAGTATAATCCTGATAGTCCCCACACTCCGAACGCCCCACAGTTTTGGATCCCACCGCCCACACCGTCGCAGTCAATCTCTAGTAACACTCCCTTCTCCTTCGTAGGACACACGTCGTGCACACCCAGTGAGAGCGCTGAATCGTTAAGTGAGAGAGAGATGTCGCAACATATTAATGCACCTACCGGTGAGGACGAGCTTCCGTACCGCCCGTTGAGAGAATTCTTATATCCTGAGCGCACTGTCACTCCAGGATGCATTATACTCCCGTATAATGCCGGGCAGTTCCGTTTCAAGAATGGGATGATCCAGACACTACCACATTACCACGGTATGGATTCTGAAAAGCCATACCTCCATATAAGGGAATTTGAGGACGTGTGTGATACTCTTAATGATCAAACCTGCACACAAGAGGTAATCCGCCTCAAACTCTTCCCCTTCTCGCTTAAAGATAAAGCCAAAGCTTGGCTATGGTCTTTACCTCCAAGCTCGATTCCATCCTGGAATGAGCTACAGTCTAAATTTCTCAATAAATTCTTCCTAACACATCGAACAATCTCTATCAAGGCTCAAATTCAAGCGTTTAGACAAAATGAAAATGAGCCATTCCATCGATGTTATGAACGTTTCAACGAGTTAGTGGCTTCATGCCCCCATCATGGATTTGATCCATCGCAAATCATCTCCTTTATCTATAATGGGTTAAATCTTAACTCCAAACAACTTGTTGAAACTATGGGAAGCGGTCCGTTTGTCGATCTAGATGCCCATGATGCTGATCTTCACATGAGATATGTCGCCGAGACTACCCAATCTTGGGATACCTCTGACCCGAATGCTCAAAATCGAAATCGACAACCCACCACGGCCCCATCGGCATCCGGCCTATTCCACGTAGATAAGAACTCTATGACGGATTGTCGATTGGACACCATTGAGAAAGGATTGCGAGACCTATGCGAGTTATATGGAAAAGGACTAGCTGGACCCATTTCGAACCCTGTCGTGAAGGTGTGTGCGATTTGTGAGGCAGGACATTCAACTGAGGAATGCCCGACGATACCCACCTACAAAGTAATGTTGCAAGAGCAAGTTAGTGGTATAGGAGGCTATAAGGGTAATTTCGGTGCCCCGCACGGGAATTCATACAACCCTTTGTGGAAAAACCATCCCGGTTTTAGCTACGGGCAACAACATGCCGCAATGAACCCTCCTTCGCATGTTACCCCTCCTCCTCCACAACAATTTCAACAAGCTCCGCACATGCAGGGACATATGCAAGCACCACCACCTCATGGAAATTATATCCCGCCACAGCGGAGAACTTTTGAGGATACCGTAAAACAATTCATTGCAAACCAGACCGCAAATAATGCCAAATATGATCGTCTGATCGGCGACATAAATGCGAATCTGTCTAAAATACAATCCTCATTAAGTGTTCAAGAGAAGGGCAAATTCCCTGCCCAAGGCCAACGACCTCCACAAGGTCAAACTAGTGTTAGCTCCACATCCACTGAACATCAGGAGCAATGTCAAGAAGTGACCACTCTTCGTAGTGGAAGAGTCGTTGATTTATCACCTCCTCCACACGACACCACAAAAGACAAGGAGATTTCGCCCGGCACGAAAGAGGCCAAAGATATCCCCTTGAACGAGAGTGATAAGGAAGACACTAGTGAGCCTAAGGTGGTAGTGAAACCACCCTCCGCAGCACCATTTCCTCGAAGATTGATTCCCGCTCAAAAAGGGAATTCACGTGATGAAGTGCTAGAAGTACTTAAGCAAGTAAAGCTAAATTTACCCTTTCTCGATGCCATCAAACAAATTCCAGCTTATGGAAAAGTTATCAAAGATTTGTTGACGGTAAAAAGGAAGATGAAGGTAAAAAAGAATGTATTTCTAGCTCAGAACGTGAGCTCCATTCTACTAAATGATCTCCCGCCTAAATTCAAAGATCCCTGTGCACCCACCATATCATGCATCATTGGAGATAATAAAATTGAGAAAGCCTTACTTGACTTGGGAGCAAGTGTAAACATACTCCCTTACTCCATTTATAGGCAACTTGATTTGGGCGACCTCAAGCCCATGAAGGTCACTCTCCAATTGGCGGATCGAACAGTGAAGATCCCACGAGGCATTGTCGAGGACGTGATCGTCCAAGTTGACACTTTCTACTTCGTGATAGATTTTTTCATTTGGGACACGGAGCCCTTCTTTAACTCGAGCAATCATGTTCCCATCATCCTTGGATGCCCTTTCTTAGCTACAACTAATGCAATCATCAACACAAGAAATGGGCGAATGCAAGTCACTTTTGGGAACATGACCTTGGATACTAACATCTTCCACATAGGCCAAAACGCAGGGGAGGAAGATGATCTTCACGCGGCGAGCCTTATAGACGAGGTAGTAGAAGAGTATTTTAAGGAAACTTTCTGTGGCGATGCTTTAGAATCCTGTTTAGCGATGAGCTATGAGTGTGAGGGGACGTATACCCACTTCGAGAGGGAGGTTGGAAGGTTGAGAGAGTTACTCAATGAGAGTACGTCGGACGAGGACGTGAGAGAGGTTACTTGGGTTTCTAGGTTTGAGGAATTACCTCCGAGGGATACACACATGGCTTCCTCAAGTGAAAAATTTCCAACCCTCGAACTAAAGAAACTCCCCTCCCATATTAAATATGCATACCTAGGAGAGGATGAGACATTTCCTGTTGTTATCTCCTCTAGCCTAGATGAAGGGCAGGAGGGTAAACTGTTGAGAATTCTGAGGAAGCACAAAAGTGCTTTTGATTGGTGCATCGCTGATTTGAAGGGGATAAGTCCTCTGATTTGCACTCACAAGATTCATATCGAAGAGGATGTGAAGCCCTCTAGAGAAATGCAAAGAAGACTGAACCCCAACATGAAAGATGTTGTGAGAATCGAGATCATCAAACTATTAGATGCCGGGATTATCTACCCAATTTCGAATAGCAAATGGGTGAGCCCTATTCAAGTCGTCCCGAAGAAGTCGGGTATGACTGTGATTGAGAATGCTAAGGGAGAGCTTGTTCCCCAATGCACCACCACCGGTTGGCGCATTTGCATTGACTATCGGAAACTCAATGCGGGAACTAGGAAAGATCATTTCCCCTTGCCATTCATTGATCAGATGCTTGAGAGAGTTGCGGGCCACCCTTATTATTGCTTCCTTGATGGTTATTCCGAATATAACCAAATTGAGGTGGATGTACTTGACCAAGAGAAGATGACCTTCACTTGCCCTTTTGGTACGTTTGCCTACAAACGTATGCCATTTGGCTTGTGTAATGCGCCTGTGACTTTTCAAAGGTGCATGTTGAGCTCATTTAGCGACATGGTCGAGAGAGGACTCGAAGTGTTCATGGACGATTTCAGCGTTTTTGGTACCTCTTTCGATCATTATTTGGACAAGTTGGAAAAAGTACTTACCCGATGTGTGGACAAAAACCTAGTGCTGAATTGGGAGAAGTTCCATTTCATGGTCACTGAGGGAATAGTTCTTGGCCACATTGTTTCATCCAACGGAATAGAGGTTGATAGGGCTAAGATAGATGTCATAGCTGATCTTCCCCCACCGAAATCGCTAAAAGACATGCGCTCTTTCTTGGGCCACGCGGGGTTCTATCGACGGTTCATTAAGGATTTTAGCGCCATCGCTAGGCCCTTAAGTAACCTACTTATAAAGGACAACCCATTTGAGTGGATAAAGGCATGCCAAAGCTCCTTTGATAAGTTGAAAAACATGCTAGTGTCTGCTCCCATCATGCAAGTTCCGAATTGGTCCTTACCATTCGAACTTATGTGTGACGCAAGTGATTACGCAATCGGGGCCATTTTGGGCCAACGAAAAGATAAGCAAGCTCATGTCATCTACTACGCTAGCCGGACTCTTACCGGACCTCAACTCAATTATTCCACCACGGAGAAGGAGTTGCTAGCGGTAGTCTTTGCCCTCGATAAGTTCCGTTCGTATCTCATTGGTTCTCCCATCATTGTTTTCACCGACCACGCGACTTTAAAGTACCTACTTGCGAAGAAAGACGCCAAGCCGCGCCTCATAAGGTGGATCCTACTCCTACAAGAGTTCAATCTCTCTATCAAGGATAAGAAAGGAGTAGAAAACGTCGTTGCCGACCATTTGTCTCGGCTTTCGTCCGACGTACCTAGTGATCCCATACCCGTAGAAGAGCATTTTCCGGATGAGAAACTATTTTCTACTTCTTCATATACCTGGTTTGCGGACATAGTGAACTATCTTGTCACGGGATCCATCCCTCCCGATTGGACACCGCAAGATAAGAAGAGGTTTCTTAATTGGTCGCGCATGTTCTTTTACGATGATCCTTTCCTCTTTAAATATTGCGCCGACCAAATCATCCGACGATGTGTACCGGATGATGAGATCCCGAAAGTCATCCAGTTTTGTCATTCGGAAGCCTGTGGAGACCATTTCTCGACGAAAAAGACGGTCGCTAAAATTCTGCAATGCGGCCTCTATTGGCCCACAATCTTCTGGGATGCAAATGACGCTTGCAAGTCATGCAATAGGTGCCAATGAATGGGAGCCATTTCTCGACGCGACATGATGCCCCTTACCCCCATACTCATTATTGAGATATTTGATTGTTGGGGTATTGATTTCATGGGTCCCTTTCCACCGTCTTTTGGTTTCATATACATCCTAGTCGCGGTAGACTATGTTTCTAAATGGGTGGAAGATATAGCTACTAGGACTAATGACAACAAGGTGGTGATTAAGTTCCTTCAGGAACACATACTTTCTCGCTTCGGTGCACCGAAAGCGATAATTAGCGATAATGGGATGCACTTTTGCAATAGGCCATTCGAGAAGCTCATGAGAAAGTATGGCGTCGTCCACAAGGTTGGGACGACATATCACCCACAGACGAATGGGCAGGCCGAGCTAGCAAATCGGGAGATCAAGAACATTCTTGAAAAGACCGTCAATCCTACTCGGAAAGATTGGTCCCTTAGATTGACCGATGCGCCATGGGCCTATCGTACCGCATTTAAGAATCAACTTAGCATGTCTTCTTTCCGTTTTGTGTATGGCAAACCTTGCCACCTTCCTGTTGAGCTCGAACACAAAGCGTATTGGGCAATTAAGCAATTGAATTATGTTTAGACAAAGCCGGTGAAGTCCGTAAGCTTCAATTGAATGAGCTAGAAGAACTATGCAATGATGCGTATGAGAACGCAAAAATTTCAAAAGAGAGGATGAAACTTGCTCATGATAGCATCATTCGAAGAAAGGAGTTTCATCCCGGGCAAAAAGTTCTTCTCTACAACTCTAGGCTTCACCTCTTTCCAGGCAAATTGCGGTCACAATGGTCCGGCCCGTTCGTCCTGAAGAACGTTTTTCCCCATGGAGCTGTTGAACTAGAAGATTCAAAAGGGGAAAACACGTTCAAAGTAAATGGACAATGCCTAAAGCCACATCTAGAGGCGTGTGCTGAAGAGGTCGACACAATTTGGTTGTTGGACCCCGTTTACGGGGTCAATTGAGCTGAGAAAGTGAGGTCGTCGAACCCCCGACGCGTATGGGGTGAAATTGTGTGTATAGGATTCGTTTGTGAATAGGTTAGTTAGGAGTCAGGAGCCTGAGTTACAAGAGAGATCGGTTAGCACGCATTTCGAGGGAGCTAGTACGTATCGCGATGTTGAATTCGAGGATTTTTAGGGAACTCTAGGGTCTAGAAGTTTTTTAGGGGCTTTATGCACAAGTTAGAGGATGAGAGAGCACTTTGAAATGGAGAGAAGAGTGATTTTCAGCGTTCGGACCAGCTTGCTACCCCGAACCCCAACCTGAACAGGTTCGGGGGGCGAACCGGTTCGCAGGTACACCCGAACCGATTCGGGGTACCAGCCAGATTCTTCCCCCCTTCTTTTCCAAATTCATTCCCTTCCCTCCATTATTTCCCCCTTCTTTCACCTTCGTTTTTCTTCCCTCTACATCCTTCCCTCCTTCCCAAATTCAACCCAATTCACCCCCTCCCTCCTCTCCTTCCCAACCTTTCATATTTCCCACCAAAAACACACCCCTTCACACCTATAAATACCCCACCACCCCTCCTCCATTTCTCACACCAAAACCATCTCCCTCACTCTTTTCTCTCCCATATTCTCTCCCATATTTCCTCTCTCTCTCTCTCCCTTTTTCCGTCAATATGCCGCGCCAACGCCGCGCCAACCTCCGCCCAAAGAAATATGATGATACCACCATCCTTGCCGACCCGGGTAAGGGGGTCTTTCGATGCATCCAAGAACGCCATTGGGCCGAGCACTACTTCTCACATACGCACCCCATTCATATTGAACGTTTCGTGGAGTGGTACCACCTTCCGGGCGATGTCACCGCCCTATTTACTCGCCGCGGGTGGTGCTCTTTCCTCGCTCCTATGAGCAATAACATCTTTGATGCCTCCATTCGCCAATTTTATGCGACCTTGGTTCGCAAATCCTCCACACTTCACGAGGCGTACCTTGACGGCATCACTATTCCCTTCTCGGCGGCCATCATCGCACGCAAAATGCGTGCCAAAGGGGTGATCCTCCCCGTACGCTTCCAATACCCCAACAACGCTACCCCCCATACCAAAGAAGAATGCATTGCCCGCATGGCACCCGGGGTAGAATGGGCGTGAGAATCCTTTCCTATTGGTGGTTTGTCGGCCACGGTGCGCAAAGGGGTGATCCTCCCCGTACGCTTCCAATACCCCAACAACGCTACCCCCCATACCAAAGAAGAATGCATTGCCCGCATGGCACCCGGGGTAGAATGGGCGTGAGAATCCTTTCCTATTGGTGGTTTGTCGGCCACGGTGCGCTTCACGCACCTCATTGCTTGTGGAGTCATCCACCAAACCACTAATGACTCGGTGGTCCGGTTACGTCACGCAAACTTCCTCTATTACTTTTTGGACCCCGAGAGCACCATCAACCTCGCCCAGCTCTTCTATGCAGATATTCTCAATGCAGCCTACGATGAGAACGACAAAACTGCACTACCTTACGCCCGTTTCATCACGGAGCTATTGATGGAAGCGGGAGTGGAAAACCCCCCCGGGCAACAAATTCGCCTTCCTCGCCCCATTGGCGGTACATCCACCACTAGAAGCGAATGCCAAATGCGCGTAGCTCACCCCGACCATCCCATTCATGAAGAGGACGTGCCCGAGGAAGCTCATGATGACCCGATGATGGACGTGGATGAGGAAGAATTTGAGGATGATGAGGAGGATTCCGATTTCGAGCCCCCGGGGGCAAACTTCGATAGTCGCCTTTCGGCGGTTGAGGCCCGTCTCGACGAGTTCATCAACCAATACAGTCAAGACCAAGCGGACTACCGATGGGACACCCGGATGATGTATCAACTTCAAGTCCACCTTCACCAGCTCAACTTTGGCGGTCCTCCTCCCCCCTTCTACTATGACCCCTATGATCCGAATGCACCCTCCTCATCCCACCCACCTCCACCATGACCTTTGATTGTTTTTATATTTTGGTGTAATTGTTAGTGGTGGTAGGGATTGCACATTGTTCACAGTTGTTTCCCCATTTCTTATGTAACACAGGTTTCTCATTGGTTCTAATACAAGCTTGCATTTTTTCATATTTGTTTGTTTTATTTTTCCGCACTTATGATTCGCTTTGAGTTAGATTTTAGTCCTTTTTGATTGAGGACAATGCAAAAGTCTAAGTTAGGGGGGGTCACAAGTGCGTATTTCTAAAACTTTACAAATTTTCAAAAATGCCCAAAATTTCCAAAAAAATCATAAAATTTTGAAAATTCCAAAAATATTTTTGTTCAAAATAAATAAAAATTGGAATTCAAATTTTTCAAAAATATCATTAAAAGTCGAATTGGAGTCTCAAATTGTAAATATCCAACATACACAAAGCCGAAATTGATCAAAGATGGAAATTGAGCGAAAATTGACGACTTAACGAATAAATGTGGAGATTAACAAACCCGGTGAGATTCGAGCCTATCACGTTTTGCGAGATTGTAAATTAATCCGAGTTAATTGTTAACTCAAGGTTATTTTTAGCACTTAATAAGTTGTCAAGGATCTCAATTCTTTCATTTTGATCGGTTTTGAAAAATGTGTGCAATATTGCCTTGAAAAACGTGTCAAATTAGTCTCTAAATTTAAATTCACCTCGAAACGCATATGGTAACACAATTGGCATTTTGGACAATGAAGTAGGCCCTCGTTTGTCATCCCAAAAATATTGGCCAGAAAAAGATGCGAAAAATCACCCCTTTTGCAACCCAAATTGAGCCGAATGAATTTTTCTTGCCGTTTGACAACCCGAAAAACTCAAAATAGCCGGAATTGTGAAAATTGATAAATTCAGATTTTAAGTCCGAAAAGTGCATATAAAGGGGCAAGAAACAAAATAGCATGCTCAACAAAAATAAAAAAAAAAGCAAAGAAAATGAGCAATAGCCCAGAAAATGCACAAATGGACATCACGAATGACTTTTCCAATTCCAACCTTCCATACCTCCTTCATTTTACCCAATGCAACCTTCAACCCGAAAAAGTCCTAACTGAGTCCAAATTGCAAAATTGAGTACCGCGTGGAGAGTTAAGACACCAAAAGATAATATAAGAGTCTAAGTGAGCGAAATAAGGGAATGTTCCCGTTTTTAAAATCTTAGTCCGTTGAAGAGATCCTTTCACCATAAAATTTCCGTCTTTCTCATTACATGTGTGAAATTGCTTCAATTACATTTACTCTTTATATCACGCATGCCGAGAGAATAGCCATAATCCGAGAGGTTCGTTTGAGAGAGTATTCCGTGAGAAATTGAAATCAAAACGAATTTTCGGATAAGTAACGTAATGATCAATCGATGGAAATTGGCAGTTATATTTCAGGCTTTGCACACACACACTACGGTTTGAGACTCGTAAATATGACTTAATGATGATTATTTTCTGGAAAAGTTTGAATTGCTCAATTTTTGGGTATTTTGAATCTTCTTTGAGTCGAATTTTGTCGGTTTATTCACTGCAAACCCTCACGAGACACAACGCGTCCTACTAGGGTAACCTAGAGGTTTAAAGGCTTGTTGCATGCGCTAAATTCAATCGCTTGCCCGCGAAAGAGGTACTCTATCCCAATAAAGTCTTTGATGGATCCTTAACTCATATTCTCATTCTTTTACATTTCTCGGGACGTGCAAAGTTCTAAGTTAGGGGGGTTTGATTGGGCATAAATATTGTATATTTATTCCCCTAATTTCAGTACATTTGTGAACCCGAGTGATGTAACAAATATGGATTTGATTCAAATTTATGCTACTAACCTTCGTGGCGAGTATTTCGTGTTTCGTGCTTCTCTTATTGGTTTTACAGGTTAATTATGCAAGCAGTACAAAAGAGGAAGCAAGACAGTGCAAGAAAAGCTAAGAAGGCAAGTTCAAAGGCAATTCGGTAATTTTTTAGCCCGATCCGGAAGACAAAGCCAACTGGAAAGTTGAAGAGCTCGGAACAACGAGAACACTGGAAGAAACAACACTCAAATCCGAGCTATGGTTGAAAAGTTATGCTCAGTTGAAGTTGAAGAAAAATCCAAGAAAAGAAGAGAAAAGTCAGAAAAATTCTAAGTGTTGAACTCCAGGCCAGCACACATTCGCGAACCCCAACCTGAACCGGTTCGGGGGGGCGAACCGGTTCGCAGGTACACCCGAACCGGTTCGGGGTACCTGATGCGCGAATTTTGTCTTTTATGCTGATTTGTTACCAAGTCTCCTATTAGGTTTGAAACTCTCCAATATTGTTGGGAACGTAGGTCACAACTTAGGAGCAGCCTTTAGGAGTAGTTTAACTCAGTTTTTGATAGAGAAGAAGAAGGAGAAACATCTAGGAACATCAAAGGAATTATTTGCTTTAATATTCAATTATTAAGGGTTTGTTTTTCAAGTTTTAATTCAAATATCAAGATTCTTGTCATTGTTCTTGCATGCTTAGTTTTCCATATTCGTTTTAACGTATTGTTGTGTTCATAATACATCTTTACATGTTTCAATCTTGTTTCATCATGATTTCATACACATGCAACGTTAGTATTTCATGCGTTAGTCCATTTAACATGTCCGGCTAGGTTTTAAAGGTTGGGATGCATGAACCCAACCTGATGTGTTAGTGCACGTGTATAACGTTAATCCTATGACTTTAATGATTAATTTTGATCGTATCGTGTAATTTCATAATAATTGTGGATCTTTATATCTCGTTTGCCCTTGGGTACTCGTGATGATTTAGAGCACAATTGGAATGTAATTACCGCGATACCGATTTACTCATCCTCAGATTAGGTATGACGCGGGCTTGAACCTCGTATACATAATGCTTGGGAGTACTAAATTCCGGGTTTGAATTAATCGAATAAATTTATGATTGACGTTGTCACTACACTACACTAGGGTTGGGGGATTGTATTCCCATCCTATTTTCTCATCATTTAAGTTTAACACTTTCAATTTAATTCTTCATTCTTCATTTAGATAATTTAGTTAGTTTCATATTTCATCATAATTTCATAATTGCATTTAGTTTAATCAATCCCAAAAACCAAAATCAAACCTTTTCCTTTCTTTTTAGAGTCATCGTTAGGATTCCTCTGTCTTATCCCGTCGTCACAACTCCGTTATCCTTTTTTCCCTGAGGATCGATACCCGACATGTCGGATTATTACTTAAACGACAGGCTTGCACTTGAGCCTAGAGAGTACACACTTTAGAGACACATTCTGAGTCGTGTCACTCGCCTCCTAGGAACGTTACAGATATAGAGGATGCACATTGGATTCACTTTTTGTTGCTCTCCCAGGGGGACTTACCTTTCCCCCTAATGATCTGTTTCTGCATTTCTTTAGCTATTTTGGTATTGTACCTGCACAATGTTTGCCCAATGTATGGAAAATAGTGAATGGCGTGCATAGGATAAATCAATTATACGACACAAGGTTAGGTCTTGCCGATGTCTGCTTTTGTTACTCCTTCTCTCGAACTAGTTCAGGTGTCCTGTACCTCAAAGCTAGGAGCCCTGATAGGGTATTGGTAGTAAATCTACCTGATTCCCATAAGGACTACTGGCAGGAAGGTTTTCTTGTTAGGAATTGGCAGTTCTCTCCCCAATCTGAAGGGTCAAGATCGAAAAGATTCACTGTTCCCTTTTATGGGGAAGAATATATAGGTAGATATTGGTACTGTTGCTTCAAACTCTACTGACTTATGAATTTTCTAACCCCTTTCTGCATTTTCTTTTATAGCGAGGTCAAAGAACGTGGAACCTGCTCTCAGCGAGGTCCGAATTTCTGAGTTGGTTAAAGCTTGGAACATCAGAGAGCCCTTGGGTGACGGCGAGCATCCCAGATCTGCCGCTTTCTTGTTAGAATATAAGAACGTGGGTTCCAGCTTCCTAGCACGACCTGTGGATAGTGTTCCAGAGTTTGCTTCTCTCGAAGAGACTACTATCAAGCTAATCCAGTTGGACGAAGAGGAGAGGAGCTCTGAAAGTGAGCCTGTCTGTAATCTTGGTGGAGGGAGCTTTGTCGGTAGCAGTTCTTCTAATTCTGAGGAGAATTCTGAAGCTCAAGAATCGTCGAGCCTTTCCAGCAGTTCTGGTGAAGAGATGCCTCCCAGGAAGAATTTGATCAGAGATGACGATGATGATGATGACGTGCTCCTTGTACAGAGGTCCAAGAAACCGAAGACTGCCTCTGGGGCCATAGCTACTGGTGGCCTTCTTCTCAGGAGCAAGAGAGGAAGAAGATAGAGGAGGAGAGGAAGAAGGTGGAAGAGAAAAAGAAAGTGGAGGAGAGAAAGAGAAGGGAAAGAGAAAAAGAGGAGGAGAGGAGGAAGATGGAATTGAGGACCAAAACTGGTCAAGCCCTGGTCCCAGTGTCTACCTTGCCCGAGGGGGCTTCGGTGTCCGCCTCTCCTCAGCTTGCCCCTGCGCTGCTCAAGAGAGCAGTCCTTCCTGCAGATCGCGAGAGGGCGTTGGGGTCCGATCAACTGGCTCTCCAAGCTAGCTAGAGGCTTGCCTTGGTAAAGTTCTCTTCTAATTATCAATTTCTTTTAACAAGTTTTGATGGTTTCTTCTTCTTGATCCCTCCCTTATTTTTTGCAGTTTGTGACCGACTTCGCCGTGTTTTATCGCTCTCGCGACGAGCTGGTGAGAAGGAATGGTGAGCTGGAACAGCAAAAATCTGCTCTAGTAGCCAGGGGTTCTCAGCTGGAGGCCGACCTGAAGGCTGCTGATGCAGCTCGAGTTTCATCTGACCTGTCTCTTGTTAATTCTGCTCGCGAGAGAGATGGTGCGGTCAGGGAGCTTGGCGAGCTGAGGAAGGCTTATGACCTGGTGTGCTCGAGCAAGTTAGAACTTGCAGAGAAGAACAGGGTTCTGGCCGAGCAACTGGAGGCGGAGAAAGCCCAGGCATCCACCCTTAAGGAAGACTCATACAAATCTGGCTGGGCTGCTGCGTATGAGGACGCTGAGGTTCAGATAGGCTATATCAGTCGTCTGAACTTCAAGAAAGGGTGGAATAAGGCTCTCGTGGCTGCTGGGGTGGACGTTGCATCCCCACTCTTTGACAAACACGATCCAGGGCCAAAGCCAGTCATAGATGAGGACCAGCCCCAACTGCTGAAGGCACTGATCTTGTCTCTCAGGCGACTTCTACTGACGCTCCTTTGGTCGAGAGGACAGAGGACACCCCTGCAGAGGGTAATGCCCCTGCTGATGCTGATAAGGACAAGGAACCATCCACCTCTGGGCCACCCGAGGTTTCTAATTGATAGGGCTGCTTTGTAATTTTTTCTTTTTCAATCTGATGTAACCTCGTTCCTTATTAATGAAAAGACTTCATTTTTGTTTATGCTGATCTCTTTCTTTTCTCTTTCTTTTACTTGTAGTTGGTTGATGTGGATGACTATATTCCTGTTACCTCCCAACTAGGTAGGACTCTTGGTCCTAATGCAAGCCCTGCAGTTCGCCAGGTCTTTGCTAAATTTTGCAGGTTTGCTAAGTCAAGGAACCAGAAATATAAGGATCAGTCCGAGCTAGTGGCCAAGTTGAAGGACAGGCTCCAGGAGATGGAAGAAATCGGTGCTTCAGTGTAAGAAGAAGTCAGTGCATTGAAATCAAGGTTGCTGGAGGCCACCGAGATTAACCAGGTTGGGGAGTTCCTGCAGTAGGAGAATGAAGACTTGAGGAGGGAAGTCCTAAGGCTTAAGGAGCATTCGCCGAGCATCGTTTCGGCAGTCCTACAAGGCTCTTCTTAGTCGCGAGCTGCTCGGCCTCCCCTCCCGCGTGCTGGTAGGAGTGCCAGGGGTAGGAATAGGGAAGTCGAGGAACATCGTGAGAGGGAAATGGAGGATCTGCGTGGCGATGTTCGGCGAGCTTATGTGACTGCTGCTGGGCTCCAGAGGGACGTCACCCGTCTACGGCATTTGTTCAAGATCGGTCCTCGACAAGTGTGGTCCGAGGGCTACGATCAAGGATGGCTGGAAGCTCCGACGAGACTATCAGAGTTCGAGGAGCTATCCTTCATCAGGGGGTGGTTGAGTGCCCTCAAAGAGCTGCAGGTCCCGAGGAACTCGACGCTGTGGTATCGACACAAGATGTCCTCCTCTACTCTGCTGCCCAATCCATTCAGGCGGGATGATCGATGGATCCCCATTGATGCTATTCCCCGGTGATTATTGGAATTGGACGCAAATGAGGTCGTAGAGGAGCTCGCCCCTGCTCCTGATGATGGAAGGAGAGCTAAAGTTGCTGATTATCTTGCTCGTAGGCTTCCACCTCCTTGAGATTTTGTTTTTAATAATTGTAAATGCTTTGGGCGAGCTTCGCCGACTAAACATGTACTATTATTGTTTGTAAATATAAAAGATTAATGAAAAGTTCGAGTGCTGGGCGATTTTGCCGACTAAACGTGTTCATCCAATCCTTTTATATTTTTGCATCTTTACAATCCTTTTTATTTTGTCATGTGAGTGTCCTCCTATTCCAGTATAAGAATACCATTGTGCCCTCCCTTTACCTTTTAGGTTGTGTCGTCACACTCCCTTAGGCCTAAGTAGGGCAATTGGCATGGACACACCTGGTATTGGATGTCGTCATCCAGTCAGGATTTTGTTTAACCAAAGTAGGTTTGATGCCTAAGAATACTCTGTAGGGCTTCATATATTTCCATGGGCAATGCTAAGAGGTCTGTCGTGCTTCATGACGATGACCTGAGGAGGGGTGTTCCCCTGCTATGTCATCCATTATGCCTGTGATTTGGAAAGGATGTGTAATAAGATATAATTGTTACTAGTTAGAGAGTGATCAACTGAGAGATTTTCATTGGTGAATTGAGAAATGAACTGTACTTTCACATAATGAGTACAATAAAAAGATCTAACAATAGAACTCTTAAAAATAGAATTTTTTGAGATTAGCTGCGTTCCATGCTCTTGGTATCTCTCTGCCCTCCATCGTTTTCAAATGATAGGCACCTCGCAGGTCGTCTCTAATTATCTTATAAGGTCCTTCCCAATTCGGTCCCAATTTACCGTCTGATGGCTTCACTGTGTTGCCCAGGACCTTTCTTAGAACATAGTCCCCAACTATGAATTTCCTCGGATTGACCCTTTTGCTGTAGTGCTTCGCGAGCTGTTGCTGATAGCTTGATAGTTTTACTAGGGCAAGTTCCCTGCGCTCGTAGGCCAGGTCGAGTTCAGCGAGCAAAGCCTGATCGTTCTCGCCTTGCTCGACAAGGTCGGATCTCATTGTAGGCAATCCTGCTTCTAGTGGGATAACCACCTCCATACCATATGCTAGTGAGAATGGCGTTTCTCCTGTGGCTCGCCTAGGAGTCGTTCTGTATGCCCATAGGATATGCGGTAGCTCGGTTGTCCACGCGCCTTTGGCTCGCTCTAACCACTTCTTCAATCCAGCGATCACTGTCTTGTTGGAAGCTTCAGCTTGTCCATTGCTTTGATGGTAGGCCACCGAGCTGAAGTGATGCCTGATCCCGTGTTTGTCGTAGAAGTCCTAAAAAGGGCCACTCTCGAATTGTGTTCCATTGTCAGTGATGATGGTTCTGGGGATTTCGAATCGAGTGATTATATTTCTCCATATGAACCTCATCATGTCAGCATCTCGGATGTTCGCCAGTGGTTCCGCCTCGATCCACTTGGTAAAGTAATCAGTTGCAACCAACAGGTATTTGCGATTGCCGGCAGCGGTGGGCAGTGGTCCCACGATGTCCATTCCCCACTGGGCGAAGGGCCAGGGACTGGTCAGGGATTTTAATTCGCCGGTGTCCTAGTGGACCATGGGAGCGTGAAGTTGGTATTTTAGGCATTTGCGGACATATACTACGGAGTCCTTTTGCATGTATGGCCACCAATAACCTTCCTTCATTGCTCGGAAGGCTAGAGACCTTCCTCCGACATAACTTCCACAGATTCCTTCGTGAAGCTCGTGAAGCACAGTTTTGACATCTCCTGGGTGGACGCACCTAAGGTAGGGGCCGGAGAAAGATATTTTATACAAGTCGCCTCCTGTGGATAAGTGAAAGCGAGCGACTTTGACTCTTATCTGGTGGGCAGTTCTCTTGTCCTCTGGGAGCGTTCCGTTCTTTAAATAGTCTTTCAATGGATCCATCCAGCTGGGGGCTGATTCCAATTAGAGTATTGGTTTTGCTTTTGTCAGCTCGTAGTTGGGGTAAATGCTGGGGCAACTGAGGAAATCAATAGGGATGATCCCTTTAAGGCTAGAATCAACTGCCGAGCTTAGGGCTGCTAAGGCATCAGCGTGGCTATTTTTCCCCCTGGGAAACTGTTGGATGTTGATCTCTTCAAAGCTCATCATTAAGTTTTTTACCAAGGAGAGGTAGGCTGCCATTCTCTCATCCTTCACGTTATAGTCTCCACTTATATGATTGGAAATTAGTTGCGAATCTCCGAATACCTGCAAATGCTTTGCTCCTAGAATTTGTGCCTTTTGGAGACCTGCTATTAAGGCTTCGTATTCTGCTTCGTTGTTGGAGGCTGCAAATCCCAGCCTGATTCCTTGCTCAAGGACTGTATTTTCTGGAGTGATGAGAACAATTCCTACCCTTGCCCCCTATGAGTTGGAGGCTCCATCAACGAATAGTTTCCATCTTTCCCCTGTAGCCTGGTTGTTCTGTTCTGTTGGCTTAGGATGGTCGAAGGGTTCTTCGCCTGTGAATTTAGCTATGAAATCAGCAAGGATTTGACCCTTGATAGCTGTCCTTGGTTGAAATTGGATGTCAAATCGGCCGAGCTTGACTGACCATTTAGACAGTCTGCCTGACAAATCCGCCTTCCTTAGGACAGCCTTGAGGGGGTGTGATGTGAGGACGATGATCGTATGAGCTTCGAAGTAATGCTTCAGTTTCCTCGAGGCCATTACTAGGGTGAATGAGAGCTTTTCCAATGGTAGGTAGCGCTGCTCGGCATCTAATAAGGTTTTGCTCGCGTAATAGACTGGATGTTGGATTCCTGTAACTTCACACATTAGCGCTGAGCTGACAGTATGACTGGATACAGAGAGGTAGAGGTACAAAGAGTCCATTTGCTGTGGTATGACAAGCAGTGGTGGAGAGCTTAGGTAGGACTTGAGCTCGTCTAATGCTCGTGAGCAACCTGGGGTCCATTCTACTGTTTTTCTGCCTTTTAAGAGTTGGAAGAAGGGCTTGCATTTCTCGGAGGATTTAGAAATGAAACGATTTAGAGCAGCGAGCATTAAAGTGAGCTTCTGTACATCTCGGACTGTGCGAGGAGGTTGCACTCTTTTGATTGCATCAATCTGGTCCGGATTAGCCTCTATTCCTCGCTTGCTGACCAAATACCCCAGAAACTTTCCAGACTGGACACCGAAGGAACACTTGCTCGCGTTGAGTTTCATTCGGTACTTCCTGAGGATTTCGAAGGTATTTGACAGGTCTGAGAGGTGATTTTCCTTCTCCTTGCTCTTGACGAGCATATCGTCGATGTAGACCTCCATTGTGTCTCCCATTTGATTCTTGAACATTCTAGTAACTAGCCACTGATAGGTTGCCCCTGCATTTTTTAGGCCAAAAGGCATGACCTTGTAACAGTATAAACCAACCGTCGTGATAAACGCCGTTTTGTCCTGATTCGGGGCATACAAGGGAATCTGGTGATATCCTGAGTATGCGTCCAGGAAACTCATTCGTTCGTAAGCTGCAGTGGCGTCTACTAGTTGGTCTATTTTCGGAAGAGGGAAGCTATCCTTGGGGCAGGCTTTGTTGAGGTCAGTGAAGTCTATGCAAACTCTCCACTTCCCGTTGCTTTTCGAAACTACCACTAGGTTGGATAACCATTTGGGGAATTGCACTTCCCGTATGGACCCTGCATTCGGTAGTTTTTCGACTTCTTTTTCTATTGCTCTGGCCTTCTCGGGAGCAGTTCATCGTGCCTTCTGCGCTATCGGGTTGAATGTGGGATCGACGTGCAACTGATGGCAGACCATATTGGGATCGATTCTTGGCAGCTCATAGGGTTCCCAAGCGAAAACATCTATGTTGCTTCTGAGTAAGGTTGATAAATACTTTTTCTCTTGGTCAGTGAGTGAGGTTCCGATCAGGAAGACTCTGCTGTTGTCGCCTTCTTTAGCCGTCACTTCTACCAGGTCCTCGATGACACGCTCGGAGGGGAGGAGCCTGGTCTCATCCACATTTTAATTGCTATTTGGAAGGAATCGCACCTTCCTCCACTTTCTCGCTGGTTTAAACGGCTCTTTTCTCTGGCTTTGGTCGGATGGCCGCTATGAAGCACTTCCTTGCCATCGCCTGGTCGCCATGTATCTCCATTACTCCCCACTCGGTGACATATTTGAGTTTCTGGTGGTAGGTCGAGGAGACTGCCTTCATTGCATGAAGCCATCCCCTGCCGAGGATGGATTGATACGGCGAATCGATGTCGACCACCAAGAATTAGATCATCTTGGAAACATTTCCAGTGCGCACTGGCAGTATTATTTTGCCCAGAGGCATGGTCATCTTCCCAGCGAAGCCGACCAGAGGGACAGTGGTTCCCTTTAGGTCGGCGATGTTCAACTTCAATTTCCGGAACAGGTCGATGTACATTACTTCGGATGAGCTACCTTGATTGACGAGCAGCCTGTCGATGTCAAAGTTGGCTATCCTGAGTGTAATGACTAAGGCATCATGATGTGGGGTCCTTACTCCCACAAGATCTTCATCCGTGAAAACAATATGCTTGTTGTAGTTGATGTCCTCTGCTCGCCGACGTTTTCCTGACTGTGATTTTGCTGGATCAATCTGAAAAGCTTGCATTACCGCTGTCAGTTTCTTTACCTCCATTCGAGATGAGTTACCCTGGATTTGCTTAACATCAGATACTCCGTGGATTACTGCGAATTCGTGTCCGGCGTCAACTTCCAATACGTTGTCGGGTTTCGCCTCTTTGTGGGCAGTCACTCTCTCTACCTTCTTTTCCACAAAGTCATTAAAATGTCCGGACTGAGCCAACTCCTCGAGGTGGGACTTAAGAGCCTTGCAGTTCTCGGTCTTATGCCACCCCTCTTTGTGGAAAGTGCATCTTAACGCATTGTTTCTTTTCGAGGGGTCTCCTCCCATTTTTCGGGGCCATTTGATGAACGGCTCATCCTTAATCTTCGCGAGAATTTTGTAAATTGGTTCTTTGAAGACGGTGTTGACCACCTGGAACGCACTACACCAAAAATGCTAATCTGGCACGCTGTGGCAAGGAGATTCTGGCATGGTTTTAAGTTGTGCCAGATTCTGGCACGGTTTAATGACAATCTGGCACACTTTAAAACAGTGCCAAAATTTGGCACTGCTTTAAAGTGTGCCAAAATTGAGTACACTTCACTAAAATATAAATAACCAAAAAAAAATTTATCCCCCTTAATTTTTTAGCCTCCCGCTCTCTCTATCTCTCTCTCCCTTTCACACGCTCCACACATCCACACATCTCCATCCTCCACCATCCACATCCCACGGATTTGTTCATGGGTTGAAATGGTCTTAGCATTTGGTTTATGGTTAAAAACGATTTTGCCTTGTGGGAGATGGATTTGTCTTTGGTTTAACTTGGTCTTGCACATGTGAGGAAATCGATTGGCTGAAATGGGGGCAGGAGATGTCCGGGGGTTCGGGTATGGGTGGTTCCGTATTGTGGAGATGGAGTCGTGGATGGAGCAGAGAAGGGTACAAACGGGTAGGTTCGGAAAGCAATAGGGTCAAATCCGGCAACCGGAGCAAGGGTGGATGGCGCCATAGACAAGGGCTGCCAAGTTTGGGACACGCCGGCGATAGAGGAGGGTAGCAGCGATGGCGAGTTTGGGACTCGTCGGGTCTAGCCAGCCCAGGTAAATCCTCCCATTTTTTTATTAATATATATATGTACACATTGCTGATATTATGAGATTGCTAAGGTTCTAAAAATATTGCTGAGATTAATGTCGTTTTACCCCTTCTAATAATTGTATAAATGTTAATATTGATTTATAGTAATTATTAGTATAAATGGCACAGCTATTTTACCCCTTTTAGTATCACAGTGTTGTTTTACCTCTTTTTTTTTAGATAATTAAATGCCATTAAGAAACCTCGCAAAGGGTGAGAACCTATATACAGGGAATATACAACGCGTCCAACATTAGTATAAATGTTTTTTTACCTCCTTTAATATTAGTATAAATGTTGTTATTAGTTTGTAGTATTTATTTTTTAGGCATGAGGTAAGGAAAAACAAAAGTGTACCTGAGTGGCAGTTGTGTGTGAATGAGTTGAGAAGAGCTTAATAATACAAGTTGTGCTAAATCCATGCTCAGGCAGCCCTATTGCCGCTCTGAGGCCGGCACCACCTGTACCTACCACCACCGCATCGTACGTATGATCTACTATAGTATATGATGACCCTCCAACAATCTCTTACATTTTATTCAAATAATCAAATGTTTAATCAATAACAGGTTCTTAAATGAAATGACATAAGATCAGAAGATGATTTAGACATACAGATTCGGAAGAGAAGAGTCTAGGTTTGACGGAGATGGATCTCTTTGAACGAATGCTAAGGCCATGAGCAACGGACCTCCGTAGAAACCCTCACACAACCCACGAACCTTAATCAGGTATTACGAAACACTAATATCTGATTTATTATTTGTGTTGAAAGATCGATATTCACGGATCTGAGTTAGTGTACCTATATAGGTTATTTTGACATCTATTTGCTTTATTTGCAGTTACCAATCTTATGCACCCTTTTTTTCACTTCAAAAGCCTAACAATGGTGCCCGGGGTTCTAGAGCTACTAATATTCCATTTTATCTTTTAGTTTTTTCCCCATGATAAGTAATTTCTAACTAATTTGACATGTATTTTATTCTTTCACTTGTTATTAACCTACAAGATGTTCTGTAATTTAACATGTATTTTGTTGGGACAATATTGTGTTATGCATACTAGACGGACAGTAAAAAACATTCCCAAGTATGCTCCATCACAGTTCTACATTGCAATGTGTATCCTCGGATCAAGGAGAAAAAGATAATGTCCCTAAAACCTTTTGTTGAACGCCTTCGGTAAGTTTAAGGATGTTATTCAGAATGTTATGTTTTCAATTTAGTACATTTTTTAAAAGTTCAAGTTTGTGTTAGTTTTTTAATCTATTTTTCATCTCATGGCTTGAAATCATCGTAACCGCAATTGTATATCATAATGTGCCCATACATTTTTCAGATTCTTAGCTCTGGAGTGGAAATGAGAGAAGGAATAAGGTTTGTAGTTACACTACTAAAGATGGTAGTTTGGTCTTCTGTAAGTTGTTTCTTAAATAATCCCACAATATGATTAATAACGTCTTGATTATTCTCCCAAGTATTACCATCTTCATCTTTAATGGAGTGAATCCTAAGCTTTTAGTGCTTGGTTTTAACACTAGTCTGGCCATTACCAAACTTACCTCATCTCTGTTGTTACATCAAGTTTGTATTGTCCCCTATAGCCTGGCCATTACCAAACTTACCTCATCTTTGGTTTGGTTTATTTGTATTTCAATATGAGTTGAAATTGATAGATTATGTATATGAATTGACTTCTACTATGAATCGTTCATAAACCCCTTGAATATATGCGTAAATATTTAGAGAATGGGATCAAATTGATTAAGATTGAATTTTTAGGGTTCTTGATACAGAATTGGGTCTTATCATTAAATCTTGAATTAATATTGTGTTTTTTATGTTTTAAGCATGTTTAAATCATAGTTACTTTATTTAGATGCTATACCAATTTAAGTAAGATCCTACTTCTATGGTAACATTATAGTTCATGCTTATAGACTTTATGACCGTCTTATTTATTTTGTACACTCGCAATTATTTAGTATAATGAATAGGACCCATGGTGAGGACAATACTCAATATTTCACAATAGGACTCGGAATAAATAGACAAATCGATAGGACCCACATCGAACACATGTGCTTGGTTTGTGGCCTTTCTGAATTACTTACGCATTTTCACTAATTCTTCATGTATGCCAAAATTGAAAAACTGGTAAATAAAACAAAAAACCAAGAACATTTGACAAGTCAGAAAATTAAGTCACATGTTGTAAAATGACTACTTTCCCTACATAATGGTTAATATATCTTATTAAAATATAATTTTGGTATTGTAGGACCTCTTTGTGTCGGGACTGATACAACATCAGCACACTGGTGAAAGCCAAAGCGGAACTCGAAGAAGTGATTGGAAAATGGAAGATCTCAAGTTGTTTGCACAAATACGCAAGGATCAAGAATGAGGGAGCTTATTCGGAGGATCTCAAGTTGCGAATAAATTTGGTAAGTATTTTATATTGATGATAAAAGATTTTATAATGTAGTGCACCTTTACCAAAGTAAATTCTTCATTTAATTGTGTGCGCGTGTGCGCGTGTGTGTGTTGAGTAAGATGTGTGTGTTAAGGCCTTAATAAGTGGTTGACATGGAGGAAGGGGCTATATGGATTTATATACTATTTTTAGATGTTAAATCAGTGGAAGGGATTTATTGGAGGTTTAGCTGCGACTTTTGTGCTTGTTGTTGTTGTTGGGCTTATGTTAATATTAAAATAAGTTAGATTTCATGAATAAACAAAGGAAACTCTGTCGAAATTTTATGAAATAAGTAAGTGTTCTAAATTGATTAAGGCTAGCATACAACATTTGAAAATTGAACATTGGTGAATGAAATCAGCACTTAAACTTAAACTTAAACTTAATTTGCAAAAATCAGCACTTAAACTTAAACTTAAACTTAAAAACAAGCCGTTAAAGGGTGAAAACCCAAACCACCCCCCAAATGACCCCGTAGGGGGTACGAACACCTCGCACGGGACCAATGTAACTTGTAGGAACTGACCGCGTAGTCCCGGGGTCTCCCGGTTTGTGAATATGACGATAATTTGCAAAAATCACACTTAGTTAAAAACAAGCCGTCAAAGGGTGAAAACCCAAACCACCCCCCAAACGACACGAACACCTCGCACGGGACCAATGTAACTTGTAGGAACTGACCGCGTAGTCCTGGGTCTCCCGATTTGAGAGTATGACAATAATTTGCAAAAATCGGCACTTAAACTTAAAAACAAGCCGTTAAAGGGTGAAAATCCAAACCACCCCCCAAACGACCCCGTACGGGGCACGAACACCTCGCACGGGACCAATGTAACTCGTAGGAACTGACTGTGTAGTCCCAGGTCTCCCGGTTTGAGACTATGATGATAATTTGCAAAAATCAGCACTTAAACTTAAAAACAAGCCGTCAAAGGGTGAAAACCCAAACCACCCCCCAAACGACCTTGTAGAGGGCACGAACACCTTGCACGGGACCAATGTAACTTGTAGGAATTGACCGCGTAGTCCCGGGTCTCCCGGTTTGTGAGTATGACGATAATTTGCAAAAATCACACTCAGTTAAAAACAAGTCGTCAAAGGGTGAAAACCCAAACTATCCCCTAAACGATCCCGTAGGGGGCACGAACACCTCGCACGGGACCAATGTAACTTGTAGGACTTGACCGCGTAGTCCTGGGTCTCCCGGTTTGAGAGTATGATGATAATTTGCAAAAATCAGCACTTAAACTTAAAAACAAGCCGTTAAAGGGTGAAAATCCAAACCACCCCCCAAACGACCCCGTAGGGGGCACGGACACCTCGCACGAGACCAATGTAACTCGTAGGAACTGACCGTGTAGTCCCGGGTCTCCCGGTTTGAGACTATGACGATAATTTTCCAAAATCAGCACTTAAAACTTAAAAACAAGCCGTCAAAGGGTGAAAACCCAAACCACCCCCCAAACGAACCTGTAGGGGGCACGAACACCTTGCACGGGACCAATGTAACTTGTAGGAATTGACCGCGTAGTCCCAGGTCTCCCGATTTGATACCAAAATTAATATGCTGATGTGGACTAATAATACGAAGACACGTGTCAATCTACGTGGCACAATAGCAGAGAGGAAGTTCATTTCCCGACTAACCATGATTCTTTACGAGGAACTCTTGCGCACCGAGAAACTCCAGCCCTCCGAGGTACTCCAGTCCTCCGAGGTACTCTAGTGCTCCGAGGTACTCTAGTGCTCCGAGGAACTTCTGATCATCAAGCAACTATGGCGGTCCGAGCTGCACCTCGGTCATATCATTAATTGCCAGATAATCAACAGCTCAACTATTCATTGAATGTTTATATTCTTGACGCACACGCTGCATTAAATGTATTACCCTTTCATATGTATATCATTTAATGTATCGACCCTTTCATGTACAACCTAAGGGCTATAAATACCTTGTATCATCCCCATTTAAGGGGGACCGGAATTTCTTGAGAGAACTTGTAATCAAGAATTCCACAAACACTCAGCAATAACATAACAGTGGACGTAGGCTTTATTCCTAGCCGAACCACTTTAAAAATCTTTGTCTTATTTATTTATCTGTGATTGAATAATTAGAGCAATCTAGTTTTTTACATCAACAGATTGGCGCCGTCTGTGGGAACGACTGTTATTATCGTTTTTCATAAAAATCATTTATCATCAATGGCAGATAATCCAGAATCCAGTAATCGAAATGCTGGAAGTGCTGGAAATCCTCCAAATCCATCTGCAACTCCGGATCTGGCTGGAATTATGACAAATCTGGCTCAAGGACAAACCGCCATGCAAGAATCTATGAGGCAACTCATTCAAACTCTTCAAGGCGGTGCACCTACCTATTCAGGACAACGGAGTGATCGTGGGCAATCACGATCCAGACGTACTGCGTCATATCACAATGGGGAATCTAATGATTCTTCTTATCAACCTGGGCGAACTTCATCGATACGGGCTACAGATACAAATCAACCTATATCTCTCTCTCCAGAGAGAAACAGCGCTTTGGAAAGATTAAGCAGGGCGTCTCCTTTAAGTCGATTAGGACCAAGGAGGAATATGAGTCCACCTAGAGCACCACCGAGAAGTTTTCGGCCACCATCAGGTCTGAGAGAAGGATCAGCACAATCACGACCAGCTACTCGTCAAGATAAATCTCAGGAAGCTACGTCAGAACAATCAGTTGCTCGGACTAAGCGGCCTGAGGAAGGAAATGAAGCATGGAAAGGTTCCATTCAGCGGTTGGAGGATAGATTGGGCGAAATGGCTAAGGCAAGAAACCCTTTACAGAGAACTTTTGTTCAAGAGACACCTTTTGTACAAGCCATTGTGGATTTTCCAACGCCATCGAAATTCAAAGCATCTGTGGTGACCCCCAAGTATGATGGAAAGACAGATCCTATACTTCATATAGAACAATACCAAGCTACCGTCGACATATATGCCGTCCCCGACGAGATGAGATGTAGAGCATTCTCAGGAACCCTTACTGGATCTGCCCAGATATGGTACAACAATCTTCCTCGGGGTAAGATTTCAACTTTCTTTAAATTAGCCGAGTAGTTCATTGGCAATTTTTGTTTTGGGGTGAAGCCGAGAAAATGAGTAGCACACTTGCTAAGTGTTAGACAAAAATTAGGTGAAAGTACTAGAGATTACATAACTCGTTTTAATAACGAGAAGTTGGAAGTCATAGATTATGAAGAAAAGACAGCAATCACTGCTTTGATGAGTGGTTTGCTGCCTAACAAGCTATACTACACTTTGGCCAAAGATCCACCTAAAAATATGTCGGAGTTGATGGCAAAAGAAGCCAAAATTATGAATGCTGAGGAGGCTATGGCTGCGAAAAAGAATATGGATAAAGAGGTTAAAGTGGAGGTCGACAAGTCTAAAAAGAAAGATCAGAAAAGTAGTGGTGGCGATAAGCATTCCAGGAATAATAGGACGATGTTGGAAGTCCTAAAGAAGTATGATAATTATACTCCATTGAAAATGGGTATTAATCATGTTTTGGAAGAAATCAAGAATAGCGAGGAAATCAAGTGGCCAGAGAAACTGAGGACAAATCCCGATCTGAGGAATAAGGCCAAATATTGCGAGTTTCACAAAGATCATGGCCATATGACTAAAAATTGTATAGCCCTTCAGAACGAGATTGAAACACTCATCCGAAGAGGAAAGTTGTCAAAGTATGTGGATCGCAGAGGTGAAAGGAAGAATGATGACAGAACTAGAGAGAGATCTAGATCTCCTCGTCGTGCAGAGGAGAAAAAGAAGAGGGACCATGTAGATGATCCAGATGATGACCCTGATCTTCCCAAGAGGCCAAGGCAACCTGAACGATAGGTATTTTCCATACGTTTTGGGTCATTTGATTGTAATGTTATTACAGGAGGAGATGCAGGAGGATGAGAACTTACTGCAGAAAGAAAAGCTTACCTCGGAGAGGCTCAAGCTTGTTCATACATTCAGCGAATAAACCTGGCCGAGGATGATCGTCCGAGGAAGGTAAACAAAGAGAAGCTAGTGATTGGTTTTTCAAAAAATGATCTGGCAGGTATTCTTTACCCTCATGATGATCCTTTGGTGATCAAAATGAGGATGAAGGATGTGGTCATTTCAAGGGTGTTAGTAGACAATGGTAGTTCGGCAGACATCATGTACTATTCATGCTTTGATAGCTTGAATTTGAAATTATCTCAATTGGAACCTTATCACAGACCCCTTCTGGGTTTTGCTGGCGAGAAAGTTTTTCCACTTGGGACAATCAAGTTGGATATACTCATTGGAACTTGGCCTGCTTGTCGAACAGAAAGAATACGCTTCTTTGTGATTGATAAGAATGTGCAGTCAGCCTATAACATCATAATGGGAAGAGTTGGATTGAAGAAGTTCGAAGCAGTTCCATCTACAGTACATCAGTGTTTGAAATTCCCAACGAATTTTGGAGTTGGAGTTGTGAAAGGTGATCAAAAAGTAGCTCGGGAATGCTATTATTCGTCTGCCGAGCAGGAGGAACTTGAAAAATCAAGGAAAAAGACTACTACTTATCAAGTGGAGGAGGGTACAGAAATTGAAACTCTTGACCCTAGGGATGAATCTCAACTTGTAAAAGGACAGGTGGTGGAATCTACAGAAACTATTATCCTGGACGACGAGCATCCTGAACGAGTAACTCAGATAGGATCGTCGTTGGATGTTTCAATAAAACAGGAGCTGATAACTTTCTTGAGAAACAGGAGGAATACTTTTGCTTGGAGTCATGAAGACATGCCAGGAATAGATCCAAACTTCTTATGTCACGAACTTAATGTGAATAAGGAGATCAAGCCTGTGAAACAGAGAAGAAGAGTGTTTAGTCCCGAGAAGAATCAAGCTATACAAGAGGAGGTCGAGAAGCTCCAGAAAGCTCAATTCATTGAAGATGTAAAATATCTAGATTGGTTGGCAAATGTGGTGATGGTAAAGAAGAAGAACAACAAATGGAGAATGTGTGTTGATTTCACTGATCTCAATAAAGCATGCCCAAAAGATCATTTTCCATTGCCCAGAATCGACCAGCTAGTGGATGTTACCTCGGGACATGAGCTGCTCAGTTTCATGGATGCATATTCTGGCTACAACCAGATCAAAATGAAACCTGAAGATAGGGAAAGTACTTCTTTTATTACCCCAAGGGGAACTTATTGTTATAATGTTATGCCTTTTGGTTTAAAAAATGCAGGTGCAACATATCAGCGGCTGATGAACAAGGTTTTTGCCGAACAAATCAGTTGCAACATGGAAGTCTATGTCGACGACATGCTCACCAAAAGCAAGAGAGCTACTGATCATTTAGTTGACTTGAGTCAAACTTTTGATCAACTGGATAAATACCAAATGAAGCTCAACCCGACGAAGTGTACCTTTGGAGTACGAGAAGGAATGTTCCTCGGATACATCGTCAACCAACGAGGTATTGAGGCAAATCCAGAAAAGATCAAAGCTCTTTTAGGGCTGCGATCCCCAATGACGAGGAAAGAGGTGCAAAGTCTTACCGGACGAGTTGCAGTGCTCAACAGATTTGTATCCCAAGCACTTGATAAATGCCTCCCATTGTTCAAAACATTGCGAAAAAGTTTTGAGTGGACTGATGAATGTGAAAAAGCTTTTCAAGACTTGAAAAAGTATTTGGGAGCACCACCATTGTTGTCCAGGCCAATAACCGGAGAGAAGCTGTACCTGTATTTGGCAGTATCAGAGAATGCAGTTAGCTCGGCGTTGATCAGATTGGAGAATGGAATCCAGAAGCTAATTTATTACACAAGTAAGGCCTTTCGAGGTGCAGAAATCAGGTACCCAAAGCTAGAAAAATTGGCGTTGGCATTAATTGAAGCAAGTAGAAGAATGAGACCATATTTCCAGGCCCATACCATCATCGTGTATACCGACATGCCATTAAGACAAGCCCTTCACAAGCCAGAAAAATCGGGAAGATTGATGTATTGGGCAATAGAACTCGGTGAATATGATATTATGTATGAACCCAGATCATCATTGAAGGGGCAAGCTGTAGCAGATTTTATAACAGAGTTCACATACCCTGATACCCCCGAGGAGCAAAAGGTGTTTGCTGACCTACCTGTGGACGATACAGGATCAATAGAATCAGGTCCAGACCAATCAAGGTTGGTAAAAGGACTTGTGGATGTAGAAAAATCATCATATTCAAACCAAGACCAACTAAGGTTGGTAAAAGGATGCGAACAGATGACCGGCGAAGAGCAAAAAATATCAGGGGATGATGGAAGAAAACAGCAGATATTTTACCGAGGAACTCTGACAGATAAGAAATTTGAAGACGAGGTACCTACATGGAGATTATATGTAGATGGATCATCTTGCACAGCTGGTTGTGGAGCAGGGATTGTTTTAAACACCCCAGATGATATTGATATGGAGTATGCCTTGAGATTCCAATTCAAAGCTTCCAATAATGAGGCTGAATATGAGGCTATGATAGCAGGTTTTCATTTGGCGAAAGTCATGGAGGCACGGCGAGTAATTGTTTTCAGTGATTCTCAATTAATTGTGAATCAAGTGATGGGAATATATGCAGTGAAATGAGAGTTAATGGTGAAGTACCATGCAAAGGTGATGGAGTTATTGACAGAATTTGATGCTATTCAATTGGTAACGATACCGAGAATGGAGAATGCTAGAGCAGACGCATTTGCCCGATTAGCGTCAGCTACGCGCACCGAGCTGCGAAGAACAATACCAATTGAAGTATTAGAAAGTCGGAGCGTAGAAGAAGATCTGACAGTGAAGATTATTACCCTTGATTTAGGACCATCTTGGATGGATCCTATCAGGGCATACATTGAAGAAGTAGAATTACCGGAGGACAAACTAGCTGCCAAGAAATTGAAGTATAAAGTTGCTCGGTATGTGTTAACTAATGGTGTTTTGTATAGACGAGGAATTATGGCAGGTTTGCAGAGATGTGTGCATCCATCAGAAGTCAAAGAATTGATTGAAGAAATCCATGAAGGATCTTGTGGAGCTCATGTAGCAGGTCGGACACTTTTGCAAAGGGTAATGACACAGGGATATTACTGGCCGACGATGAGGGCTTATTGTATAGCCTATGCCAAGAAGTGTGACAAGTGCCAACATTTTTCCTCCATCCGACGAACTCCACAAGCATTATTGACACCAATAACTTCCCCTTGGCCATTTGCCATGTGGGGAATTGATTTGGTTGGACCACTACCGACCACCCGAGGAAGATTCAAGTACCTTGTCGTTGCAGTGGATTATTTTACTAAATGGGTGGAAGCTGAACCACTAATTGATATGACGTACGAGAAGGTGTATCAGTTCAAATGGAAGAATATCATCTGTCGATATGGTCTCCCTCATGCTTTCATTACAGACCATGGAACACAATTTGATAATGAGGAATTTGCTGCCTATTGTCATCAGTCGAACGTTTTGAAGTTTCATTCAGCACCAGGCCATCCTCAAAGCAATGGGCAGACTGAGGTGACGAACAGAACATTATTAAATGGATTAAAGAAAAGGCTAAGTGAGGCTAAAGTAAATTGGATTAATGAGCTACAGTCAGTTTTGTGGGCTTACCGAACAACTCCCCGAGCAGCAACTGGAGAATCACCATATATGCTAGCATTTGGAAGTGAGGCTGTGATACCTGCCGAGTTGGGACTCCCAACGCACAGAGTGCTGAATTTCAATTCTCCGATCAGTGATTTGATGAGAAGACTGGATTTAGATATGCTTGAAGAAGTCAGAGAAGAGGCAGCCATTAGGAATGCTGCTTATCAACAACGAACAGCTCTGTTTTACAACAAAAGGGTGAAGAAATGTGATCTAAAAGAGGGGGATTATGTGCTAAAGAAGGTCATTCAGAAGCAGAATAAACCGGAAGAAAACTGGCATGGACCTTACCGAGTTACAGAGGTTGTTCGTCCAGGAACTTACAGAATAGCAACTCTAGAGGGAGAAGAATTTAAGAATACATGGAATGCTGAACACCTACGCAAGTATTATCAGTGATGTAAAATGTAAAGCATTTCTTTCATTATGAATAAAACGAGGATGTTTCACCATTTTCTTTCTGTTGAAAGTTTTTCGGGGAATACTAGTGTTGTACACTACGCTGTTTGATAACAAGAAGAAGACTATAGTTCAGACCCACGATCAATTCCGGTTGATAAAAGGGCGAGAACAATCCAAATACTCCTTTGGTTAGGAGCAGCTCTAAGGAGCCAAAAAGCACTCTAAGGAGCCAAAAAGTGCTCTAAGGAGCCAAAAGCTCTAAGGAGCCAAATACTCCTTTCGTTAGGAGCAGCTCTAAGGAGCCAAAAAGTGCTCTAAGGAGCCAAAAGCTCTAAGGAGCCAAATACTCCTTTGGTTAGGAGCAGCTCTAAGGAGCCAAAAGCTCTAAGGAGCCAAAAAATACTCCTTTGGTTAGGAGGCGACACTAGTATAACCAATTACGGTTGGTAAAACATCTAGTGGACAGCTCGTATGAGCCAAAAAAGTTCGGAAGAACCACTACTACTCCTTTGAATAGGAGGTATACACCAACATGATCAAATACGGTTGATAAGATAAAAATATACTCTCACATTACAACTTATGTTGGTCGGGAGGTAAAATTATTGCAAAAAGTTCTTTGGAGAACGAAATATTCCAAAATCCACCAAGTATAGTTGGTCGGGGATAACAACCCACTAACTATAGTTGGTCGACGATGATAAATTATTGACCTTAGTTGGTCGGACACATTTTTACATTTGAAATTGAACCAAGTATGGCTGGACTAGGATAAAAACCCATCAACTGTAAATTGGTCGACAAACATTATTTATCCACCTTGGTTGGTTGGGAACAGTTTGAACAATTTATACTCATTACTTTATTGAACAACCTTGATACTTGTAACTTTTATTAAGTTGCTCAATGAACAATATTATCTTTTTAACAGATACATATGCACAAATACAAAGGTGTTTGACGAACGCAACAAAATAGCAGTAGAGATTTGCAAACAGAAAATGAAAATCTTTTCATTAAAATTCAGAATAAATTACAAATTACATGAATGTACTAACTGTTACATCGAAAACCTATTCTATTGGTTTCTTTCCTTTATTTTTTGAAACAGGCTCCTCGCCAGTAGGAGGATCCTCTAGACAAAGAGGAGAATTAATGAAATTAACATCCCTGAGCATTCTGACGTTCATCACAGAAGGTGTATCCAAAAGATGCTCAGGACGAGATAATTCAACCTGGGAATGAAGGCTATAATCACCAAGGTATTTCGAAATTAAGCTGCGAGGAATGGAACGAGCTGCGATCCAGGCCATGTCCAATTTGAAAGGCGGCACAGGAAAGTCTAGTAAAGTTGGAGCATGATAATCCCATAAGACGTGACCTTGCTCCAACTTTAATACACCCAATGCGTTCAACCACCCTTGCTTATAACCTTCATTGTTGGCATGTTCAATACGAGCATCCAAATGAACAAGGGCTTCATTATATCCTGCCATCCAGAATTCTCTGGGTTGTTTATGAAATTCAAAGGTTAATCTATCCAATTGCTCGAGAAGGTTTTTGGAAAAAAGATCCTTATTATGAAGAGCAGACTTTGTCTCAACCAGTTGATCTTCTAAAGATAAGTTTTTCTTGGACAATTCAGACAGAGCACGATCCTTAGCATTCAGTTAGAACGCTTGAGTTTCCAGAGTAGATTGAGTGCGAGACTCTTCAACGTTACGACTGAGAACTCTTGATCGGCTCCGAGAAGCAACTGGAGAACTTTGCTCCTCGACAGTTCTTCCTCGCCCCCGAGAACCTCTTCCTCATCCCCGAGCAGTTCCAGAAACAGCAGATTCATATTGAGCCAACTTTTTCTGCAGATTATTATTTTCTTGTTCCAGGATCTCGGTAATCTGCCTGCAAGCTTCAACTTCACCTTTTAGGGTTCTCTCCCTAATGTCGTACCCAACAATGATCTTCTTATGGCCTGTTTCTGAAGAGAGCTACTGGTATCTATTTTCATAATCCTTATGCAACGAAGCCATCGATTCATTGTGTTGATTTTGAAGATCCTCTATGGAACCATGAAGCTCTTCAATCAAGTCATAGTAAGCGACATTGTTGGCCACTGCTCGGTCGAGTAAAGCTTTCAAGTACTGATAAGCTTTAATTGCCTGCTCTGAGTCACCATGGCCAAGGATATCAGCAATTTATGATGTACTAAGGAATGTGTGACCAGCCTTATAGTATTGGTGACATTGCTGCATCAGCTCGGTATCATGTGAAGAGATCAATTCCATTCTAGCAACAAACTAAGGACGAGAAAAAGACAACAATCAACAAATATAAATCATCAACAACAGAGATGAGCAAAGATGTATTTTATTGGATCATAAAAGAATTACAGTGTTCGATTACAAGTAATGAAATACAGAAATGATACCGAACAACTTCACACCTTTTCCTTGTCTCCCAAGACTTTCTCGGGAGGCTGGGACGAGGAGCTCGGTTGCTCGGTGGGTACAACAGTTTGATCAGCAGGAACCTTCTCAGCAGGAGGAGGCATAGAAGAAACGTCCTCGACTACAGAGGGTTGAGAAGCAGAGACTGGGTCACCCATAGCCATAGAAGACTCATCTGAGGCAGGCTCATCTTCTTCTTCTTCCACAATTGCTGGAGGAGGACCAGGGAGGTGTTGTTGGAATAACTCAGAATCGTCTTGGACCTTCAACTCTTGCAGAGCAGCTACCCAACCATCGTGGAAGTATTTCAACTTCCCATATTGGACTTGGGATGTCATTGCAGCTATCCCTTTATCCCATCCCTTCTCCCAACCAGCACTGAAATGCTTCTTGATTGCAGCCTTTCTCCTCAACCTCTCCGAGGAGAGCTTCACATCCAATTCCTCCTTTTTGACCTTGATATCTCGCAGGGTAGATAACTTTTCCTCTGCCTTTTTCAACTGGCCATCACATTCCTGATGTTTAACCTCTAAATCTTTTACTTTCTCCTCCAAATTCTTGGAGGTTTCGGCCATTTTCACCTTCTCAGCTTCAGCCACAGCTAATCTCTTCTACCAAACAGCTTTTTCGTCAACATACTGTTGACGAGATTCCTTTAAAGACTGGGTCAAACCCAACAGAGCATCCTCTACACTTGACGAGGAGCTTGAAGCTTTAATAGCTTCATCCTTCTTCACAATATTGTTGAAACAATTCACCAGCTGAAAGATGAGAAGGAAATTTGAATACAATGTTCCTGAAACCCGGGAAGGTCATTTAATATTGCCATATACCAAGAAAGAATGTTCCATACTCCTCAAAATTTGAAATATGAAACATTGGGGGCTTCTGTTGATACCAAAATTAATATGCTGATGTGGACTAATAATACGAAGACACGTGTCAATCTACGTGGCACAATAGCAGAGAGGAAGTTCATTTCCCGACTAACCATGATTCTTTCCGAGGAACTCTTGCGCACCGAGAAACTCCAGCCCTCCGAGGTACTCCAGTCCTCCGAGGTACTCTAGTGCTCCGAGGTACTCTAGTGCTCCGAGGAACTCCTGATCATCAAGCAACTATGGCGGTCCGAGCTGCACCTCGGTCATATCATTAATTGCCAGATAATCAACAGCTCAACTATTCATTGAATGTTTATATTCTTGACGCACACGCTGCATTAAATGTATTACCCTTTCATATGTATATCATTTAATGTATCGACCCTTTCATGTACAGCCTAAGGGCTATAAATACCTTGTATCATCCCCATTCAAGGGGGACCGGAATTTCTTGAGAGAACTTGTAATCAAGAATTCCACAAACACTCAGCAATAACATAACAGTGGACGTAGGCTTTATTCCTAGCCGAACCACTTTAAAAATCTTTGTCTTATTTATTTATCTGTGATTGAATAATTAGAGCAATCTAGTTTTTTACATCAACAGTGAGTATGACGATAATTTGCAAAAATCAACATTTAAACCTAAAAACAAGCCGTTAAAGGGTGAAAACCTAAAGTACCCCCCAAACGACCCCGTAGGGGGCACGAACACCTCGCACGGGACCAATGTAACTCGTAGAAACTGACCGCGTAGTCCCGAGACTTCCGGTTTGAGAGTATGACGATAATTTGCAAAAATCACACTTAGACTTGAAAACAGGCCGTTAAGGGGTGAAAACCAAAACCAGCCCCCAAACGACCCCGTAGGAGGCACGAACACCTCGCACGGGACCAATGTAACTTGTAGGAACTGACCGCGTAGTCCCGGGAATCCCGGTATGAGAGTATGACGATAATTTGCAAAAATTACACTTAGACTTGAAAACAGGCCGTTAAGGGGTGAAAACCCGAACCAACCCCCAAACGAACCCGTAGGGGGCACGAACACCTCGCACGGGACCAATGTAACTTGTAGGAAGTGACCGCGTAGTCCCGGGACTCCCGGTTTGAGAATATGACGATAATTTGCAAAAATCTTAGAGTTGAAAACAGGCCGTTAAAGGGTGAAAACCCGAACCAACCCCCAAACGACCCCGTTGGAGGCACAAACACCTCGCACGGGATCAATGTAACTTGTAGGAACTGACCGCGTAGTCCCGGGACTCCTGGTATGAGAGTATGACGATAATTTGCAAAAATCACACTAAGACTTGAAAACAGGCCGTTAAGGGGTGAGAACCCGAACCAGCCCCCAAACGATCCCGTAGGAGGCATGAACACCTCGCACGGAACCAATGTAACTCGTAGGAACTGACCGCGTAGTCCCGGGACTCCCGGTTTGAGAGTATGATGATAATTTGCCAAAATCACACTTAGACTTGAAAACAGGCCGTTAAGGGGTGAAAACCCGAACCAGCCCCCAAACGACCCCGTAGGGGGCACGAACACCTCGGACGGGACCAATGTAACTCGTAGGAACTGGCCGCGTAGTCCTGAGACTTCCGGTTTGAGAGTATGATGATAATTTGCAAAAATCACACTTAGACTTGAAAACAGGCCGTTAAGGGGTGAAAACCCGAACCAGCCCCCAAACGACCCCGTAGGAGGCACGAACACCTCGCACGGGACCAATGTAACTTGTAGCAACTGACCGCATAGTCCTGGGTCCCCCGGTTTGAGAGTATGACCCGAATTTGCAAAAATCACACTTAGACATGAAAAGAGGCCGTTAAGGGGTGAAAACCCGAACCAGCCCCAAAACGACCCCGTAGGAGGCACGAACACCTCACAGGGGACCAATGTAACTTGTAGCAACTGATCGCGTAGTCCCGGGACTTTCGGTTTTAGAGTATGACTCGAATTTGCAAAAATGACACTCGGAGTTGAAAACAGGCCGTTAAGGGGTGAAAACCCGAACCAACCCCCAAACGACCCCGTAGGAGGCACGAACACCTCGTAGGGGACCAATGTAACTTGTAGGAACTGACCGCGTAGTCCCGAGATTCCTAGTATAAGAGTATGACGATAATTTGCAAAAATCACACTTAGACTTGAAAACAGGCCGTTAAGGGGTGAAAACCCGAACTAGCCCCCAAACGACCCCGTAGGAGGCACAAACACCTCGCACGGGACCAATGTAACTTGTAGGAACTGACCGCGTAGTCCCGGGACTCCCGGTTTGAGAATATGACGATAATTTGCAAAAATCACACTTAGACTTGAAAACAGGCCGTTAAGGGGTGAAAACCCGAACCAGCTCCCCAACGACCCCGTAGGAGGTACGAACACCTCGCACGGGACCAATGTAACTTGTTGGAACTGACCGCGTAGTCCTAGGACTCCCGGTTTGAGAATATGACGATAAGTTGCAAAAATCACACTTAGAGTTGAAAATAGGCCGTTAAGGGGTGAAAACCCGAACCAACCCCCAAACGACCCCGTAGGAGGCATGAACACCTCGTAGGGGACCAGTGTAACTTGTAGGAACTGACCGCGTAGTCTCGGGACTCCCGGTATGAGAGTATGATGATAATTTGCAAAAATCACACTTAGTTAAAAACAAGCCGTCAAAGGGTGAAAACCCAAACTACCCCACAAACGATCCCGTAGGGGGCACGAACACCTCGCACGGGACCAATGTAACTTGTAGGACCTGACCGCGTAGTCCTGGGTCTCCCGGTTTGAGAGTATGACGATAATTTGCAAAAATCAGCACTTAAACTTAAAAACAAGCCGTTAAAGGGTGAAAATCCAAACCACCCCCCAAACGACCCCGTAGGGGGCACGAACACCTCGCACGAGACCAATGTAACTCGTAGGAATTGACCGTGTAGTCCCGGGTCTCCCGGTTTGAGACAATGACGATAATTTGCAAAAATCAGCACTTAAAACTTAAAAACAAGCCGTCAAAGGGTGAAAACCCAAACCACCCCCCAAACGACCCTGCAGGGGGCACGAACAGCATGCACGGGACCAATGTAACTTGTAGGAATTGATCGCGTAGTCCCGGGTCTCCCGGTTTGTGAGTATGACGATAATTTGCAAAAATCAACATTTAAACCTAAAACCAAGCCGTTAAAGGGTGAAAACCCAAACCACCCCGTAGGGGGCACGAACACCTCGCACGGGACCAATGTAACTCATGGAAACTGAACGCGTAGTCCCGAGACTTCCGGTTTGAGAGTATGACGATAATTTGCAAAAATCACACTTAGACTTGAAAACAGGCCGTTAAGGGGTGAAAACCAAAACCAGCCCCCAAACGACCCCGTAGGAGGCACGAACACCTCGCACGGGACCAATGTAACTTGTAGGAACTGACCGCGTAGTCCCGGGACTCCCAGTATGAGAGTATGACGATAATTTGCAAAAATTACACTTAGACTTGAAAACAGGCCGTTAAGGGTTGAAAACCCGAACCAACCCCCAAACGACCCCGTAGGGGGCACGAACACCTCGCACGGGACCAATGTAACTTGTAGGAACTGACCGCGTAGTCCCGGGACTCCTGGTTTGAGAATATGACGATAATTTGCAAAAATCACACATAGAGTTGAAAACAGGCCGTTAAGGGGTGAAAACCCGAACCAGCCCCCAAACGACCCCGTAGGAGGCACGAACACCTCACACGGGACCAATGTAACTTGTAGCAACTGACCGCGTAGTCCCGGGACTCTTGGTTTGAGAGTATGATCCGAATTTGCAAAAATCACACTTAGAGTTGAAAGCAGGCCGTTAAGGGGTGAAAACCCGAACCAAGCCCCAAACGACCCCGTAGGAGGTACGAACACCTCGTAGGGGACCAATGTAACTTGTAGCAACTGACCGCTTAGTCCCTGGACTCTCGGTTTGAGAGTATTACCCGAATTTGAAAAAATCACACTTAGAGTTGAAAACATGCCGTTAAGGGGTGAAAACCCGAACCAACCCCCAAACGACCCTGTAGGAGGCACGAACACCTCGTAGGGGACCAATGTAACTTGTAGGAACTGACCGCGTAGTCCCAGGACTCCCGTTATGAGAGTATGATGATAATTTGCAAAAATCACACTTAGACTTGAAAACAGGCCGTTAAGGGGTGAAAACCCGAACCAACCCTCAAACGACCCCTTAGGGGGCACGAACACCTCGCACGGGACCAATGTAACTTGTCGGAACTGACCGCGTAGTCCCGGGACTCCCGGTTTGAGAATATGACGATAATTTCCAAAAATCACACTTAGAGTTGAAAACAGGCCGTTAAGGGGTGAAAACCCGAACCAACCCCCAAACGACCCCGTAGGAGGCACAAACACCTCGCACGGGATCAATGTAACCGCGTAGTCCCGGGACTCCCGGTATGAGAGTATGACGATAATTTGCAAAAATCACACTTAGACTTGAAAATAGGCCGTTAAGGGGTGAAAACCCAAACCAGCCCCCAAACGACCCCGTAGGGGGCACGAACACCTCGCACGAGACCAATGTAACTCGTAGGAATTGACCGTGTAGTCCCGGGTCTCCCGGTTTGAGATAATGACGATAATTTGCAAAAATCAGCACTTAAAACTTAAAAACAAGCCGTCAAAGGGTGAAAACCCAAACCACCCCCCAAACGACCCTGTAGGGGGCACGAACAGCATGCACGGGACCAATGTAACTTGTAGGAATTGACCGCGTTGTCCCGGGTCTCCCGGTTTGTGAGTATGACGATAATTTGCAAAAATCAACATTTAAACCTAAAACCAAGCCGTTAAAGGGTGAAAACCCAAACCACCCCGTAGGGGGCACGAACACCTCGCACGGGACCAATGTAACTCATGGAAACTGAACGCGTAGTCCCGAGACTTCCGGTTTGAGAGTATGACGATAATTTGCAAAAATCTCACTTAGACTTGAAAACAGGCCGTTAAGGGGTGAAAACCAAAACCAGCCCCCAAACGACCCCGTAGGAGGCACGAACACCTCGCACGGGACCAATGTAACTTGTAGGAACTGACCGCGTAGTCCCGGGACTCCCAGTATGAGAGTATGACGATAATTTGCAAAAATTACACTTAGACTTGAAAACAGGCCGTTAAGGGTTGAAAACCCGAACCAACCCCCAAACGACCCCGTAGGGGGCACGAACACCTCGCACGGGACCAATGTAACTTGTAGGAACTGACCGCGTAGTCCCGGGACTCCTGGTTTGAGAATATGACGATAATTTGCAAAAATCACACATAGAGTTGAAAACAGGCCGTTAAGGGGTGAAAACCCGAACCAGCCCCCAAACGACCCCGTAGGAGGCACGAACACCTCACACGGGACCAATGTAACTTGTAGCAACTGACCGCGTAGTCCCGGGACTCTTGGTTTGAGAGTATGATCCGAATTTGCAAAAATCACACTTAGAGTTGAAAGCAGGCCGTTAAGGGGTGAAAACCCGAACCAAGCCCCAAACGACCCCGTAGGAGGTACGAACACCTCGTAGGGGACCAATGTAACTTGTAGCAACTGACCGCTTAGTCCCTGGACTCTCGGTTTGAGAGTATTACCCGAATTTGAAAAAATCACACTTAGAGTTGAAAACATGCCGTTAAGGGGTGAAAACCCGAACCAACCCCCAAACGACCCTGTAGGAGGCACGAACACCTCGTAGGGGACCAATGTAACTTGTAGGAACTGACCGCGTAGTCCCAGGACTCCCGGTATGAGAGTATGACGATAATTTGCAAAAATCACACTTAGACTTGAAAACAGGCCGTTAAGGGGTGAAAACCCGAACCAACCCTCAAACGACCCCTTAGGGGGCACGAACACCTCGCACGGGACCAATGTAACTTGTCGGAACTGACCGCGTAGTACCGGGACTCCCGGTTTGAGAATATGACGATAATTTCCAAAAATCACACTTAGAGTTGAAAACAGGCCGTTAAGGGGTGAAAACCCGAACCAACCCCCAAACGACCCCGTAGGAGGCACAAACACCTCGCACGGGATCAATGTAACCGCGTAGTCCCGGGACTCCCGGAATGAGAGTATGACGATAATTTGCAAAAATCACACTTAGACTTGAAAATAGGCCGTTAAGGGGTGAAAACCCAAACCAGCCCCCAAACGACCCCGTAGGGGGCACGAACACCTCGCACGGGACCAATGTAACTCGTAGGAACTGACCGCGTAGTCCCGGGACTCCCGGTTTGAGAGTATGACGATAATTTGCAAAAATCACACTTAGACTTGAAAACAGGCCTTTAAGGGGTGAAAACCCGAACCAGCCCCCAAACGACCCCGTAGGGGGCACGAACACCTCGGACGGGACCAATGTAACTTGTAGGAACTGGCCGCGTAGTCCTGAGACTTCCGGTTTGAGAGTATGATGATAATTTGCAAAAATCACACTAAGACTTGAAAACAGGCCGTTAAGGGGTGAAAACCCGAACCAGCCCCAAAACGACCCCGTAGGAGGCACGAACACCTCACAAGGGACCAATGTAACTTGTAGCAACTGATCGCGTAGTCCCGGGACTTTCGGTTTTAGAGTATGACTCGAATTTGCAAAAATGACACTCGGAGTTGAAAACAGGCCGTTAAGGGGTGAAAACCCGAACCAACCACCAAACGACCCCGTAGGAGGCACGAACACCTCGTAGGGGACCAATGTAACTTGTAGGAACTGACCGCGTAGTCCCGAGATTCCTAGTATAAGAGTATGACGATAATTTGCAAAAATCACACTTAGACTTGAAAACAGGCCGTTAAGGGGTGAAAACCCGAACCAGCCCCCAAACGACCCCGTAGGAGGCACAAACACCTCGCATGGGACCAATGTAACTTGTAGGAACTGACCGCGTAGTCCCGGGACTCCCGGTTTGAGAATATGACGATAATTTGCAAAAATCACACTTAGACTTGAAAACAGGCCGTTAAGGGGTGAAAACCCGAACCAGCCCCCCAACGACCCCGTAGGAGGTACGAACACCTCGCACGGGACCAATGTAACTTGTTGGAACTGATCGCGTAGTCCTAGGACTCCCGGTTTGAGAATATGACGATAAGTTGCAAAAATCACACTTAGAGTTGAAAATAGGCCGTTAAGGGGTGAAAACCCGAACCAACCCCCAAACGACCCCGTAGGAGGCATGAACACCTCGTAGGGGACCAGTGTAACTTGTAGGAACTGACCGCGTAGTCTCGGGACTCCCGGTATGAGAGTATGATGATAATTTGCAAAAATCACACTTAGTTAAAAACAAGCCGTCAAAGGGTGAAAACCCAAACTACCCCACAAACGATCCCGTAGGGGGCACGAACACCTCGCACGGGACCAATGTAACTTGTAGGACCTGACCGCGTAGTCCTAGGTCTCCCGGTTTGAGAGTATGACGATAATTTGCAAAAATCAGCACTTAAACTTAAAAACAAGCCGTTAAAGGGTGAAAATCCAAACCACCCCCCAAACGACCCCGTAGGGGGCACGAACACCTCGCACGAGACCAATGTAACTCGTAGGAATTGACCGTGTAGTCCCGGGTCTCCCGGTTTGAGATAATGACGATAATTTGCAAAAATCAGCACTTAAAACTTAAAAACAAGCCGTCAAAGGGTGAAAACCCAAACCACCCCCCAAACGACCCTGTAGGGGGCACGAACACCATGCACGGGACCAATGTAACTTGTAGGAATTGACCGCGTAGTCCCGGGTCTCCCGATTTGTGAGTATGACGATAATTTGCAAAAATCAACATTTAAACCTAAAACCAAGCCGTTAAAGGATGAAAACCCAAACCACCCCGTAGGGGGCACGAACACCTCGCACGGGACCAATGTAACTCATGGAAACTGACCGCGTAGTCCCGAGACTTCCGGTTTGAGAGTATGACGATAATTTGCAAAAATCACACTTAGACTTGAAAACAGGCCGTTAAGGGGTGAAAACCAAAACCAGCCCCCAAACGACCCCGTAGGAGGCACGAACACCTCGCACGGGACCAATGTAACTTGTAGGAACTGACCGCGTAGTCCCGGGACTCCCAGTATGAGAGTATGACGATAATTTGCAAAAATTACACTTAGACTTGAAAACAGGCCGTTAAGGGTTGAAAACCCGAACCAACCCCCAAACGACCCCGTAGGGGGCACGAACACCTCGCACGGGACCAATGTAACTTGTAGGAACTGACCGCGTAGTCCCGGGACTCCTGGTTTGAGAATATGACGATAATTAGCAAAAATCACACTTAGAGTTGAAAACAGGCCGTTAAGGGGTGAAAACCCGAACCAGCCCCCAAACGACCCCGTAGGAGGCACGAACACCTCACACGGGACCAATGTAACTTGTAGAAACTGACCGCGTAGTCCCGGGACTCTTGGTTTGAGAGTATGATCCGAATTTGTAAAAATCACACTTAGAGTTGAAAGCAGGCCGTTAAGGGGTGAAAACCCGAACCAAGCCCCAAACGACCCCGTAGGAGGTACGAACACCTCGTAGGGGACCAATGTAACTTGTAGCAACTGACCGCGTAGTCCCTGGACTCTCGGTTTGAGAGTATTACCCGAATTTGAAAAAATCACACTTAGAGTTGAAAACATGCCGTTAAGGGGTGAAAACCCGAACCAACCCCCAAACGACCCTGTAGGAGGCACGAACACCTCGTAGGGGACCAATGTAACTTGTAGGAACTGACCGCGTAGTCCCAGGACTCCCGGTATGAGAGTATGATGATAATTTGCAAAAATCACACTTAGACTTGAAAACAGGCCGTTAAGGGGTGAAAACCCGAACCAGCCCTCAAACGACCCCTAAGGGCGCACGAACACCTCGCACGGGACCAATGTAACTTGTAGGAACTGACCGCGTAGTCCCAGGACTCCCGGTTTGAGAATATGACGATAATTTCCAAAAATCACACTTAGAGTTGAAAACAGGCCGTTAAGGGGTGAAAACCCGAACCAACCCCCAAACGACCCCGTAGGAGGCACAAACACCTCGCACGGGATCAATGTAACCGCGTAGTCCCGGGACTCCCGGTATGAGAGTATGACGATAATTTGAAAAAATCACACTTAGACTTGAAAATAGGCCGTTAAGGGGTGAAAACCCAAACCAGCCCCCAAACGACCCCGTAGGGGGCACGAACACCTCGCACGGGACCAATGTAACTCGTAGGAACTGACCGCGTAGTCCCGGGACTCCCGGTTTGAGAGTATGACGATAATTTGCAAAAATGACACTTAGACTTGAAAACAGGCCTTTAAGGGGTGAAAACCCGAACCAGCCCCCAAACGACCCCGTAGGGGGCACGAACACCTCGGACGGGACCAATGTAACTCGTAGGAACTGGCCGCGTAGTCCTGAGACTTCCGGTTTGAGAGTATGATGATAATTTGCAAAAATCACACTTAGACTTGAAAACAGGCCGTTAAGGGGTGAAAACCAAAACCAGCCCCCAAACGACCCCGTAGGAGGCACGAACACGTCGCATGGGACCAACGTAACTTGTAGGAACTGACCGCGTAGTCCCGGGACTCCCGGTATGAGAGTATAACGATAATTTGCCAAAATTACACTTAGACTTGAAAACAGGACGTTAAGGGGTAAAAACCCGAACCAACCCACAAACGACCCCGTACGGGGCACGAACACCTCGCACGGGACCAATGTAACTTGTAGGAACTGACCACGTAGTCCTGGGACTCCCGGTTTGAGAATATGACGATAATTTTCAAAAATCACACTTAGAGTTGAAAACAGACCGTTAAGGGGTGAAAACCCGAACCAACCCCCAAACGACCCCGTATGAGGCACAAACACCTCGCACGGGATCAATGTAACTTGTAGGAATTGACCGCGTAGTCCCGGGGCTCCCGGTGTGAGAGTTTGACGATAATTTGCAAAAATCACACTTAGACTTGAAAACAGGCCGTTAAGGGGTAAAACTCGAACCAGCCCCCAAACAACCCCGTAGGAAGCACAAACACCTCGCACGGGACCAATGTAACTCGTAGGAACTGACCGCGTAGTCCTGGGACTCCCGATTTGAGAGTATGACGATAATTTGCAAAAATCACATTTAGACTTGAAAACAGGCCGTTAAGGGGTGAAAACCCGAACCAGCCCCCAAACGACCCCGTACGAGGCACGAACACCTTGCAAAAGACCAATGTAACTTGAAGCAAATGACAGCGTAGTCCCGGGTCTCCCGGTTTGAGAGTATGACCCGAATTTGCAAAAATCACACTTAGACGTGAAAATAGGCCGTTAAGGGGTGAAAACCCGAACCAGCCCCCAAACGACCCCGTAGGAGGCACGAACACCTCACATGGGACCAATATAACTTGTAGCAACTGACCGCGTAGTCCCGGGACTCTCGGTTTTAGAGTATGACCCGAATTTGCAAAAATCACACTTGGAGTTGAAAACAGGCCGTTAAGGGGTGAAAACCCGAACCAAGCTCCAAACGACCCCGTAGGAGGTACGAACACCTCGTAGGGGACCAATGTAACTTGTAGCAACTGACCACGTAGTCCCTGGACTCTTGGTTTGAGAGTATTACCCGAATTTGCAAAAATCACACTTAGAGTTGAAAACATGCCGTTAAGGGGTGAAAACCCGAACCAACCCCCAAACGACCCTGTAGGAGGCACGAACACCTCGTAGGGAACCAATGTAACTTGTAGGAACTGACCGCGTAGTCCCAAGACTCCCGGTATGAGAGTATGACGATAATTTGCAAAAATCACACTTAGACTTGAAAACAGGCCGTTAAGGGATGAAAACCCGAACCAGCCCCCAAACGACCCCATAGGGGGCACGAACACCTCGCACGGGACCAATGTAACTTGTAGGAACTGACCGCGTAGTCCCGGGACTCCCGGTTTGAGAATATGACGATAATTTCCAAAAATCACACTTAGAGTTGAAAACAGGCCATTAAGGGGTGAAAATCCGAACCAACCCCCAAACGACCCCGTAGGAGGCACAAACACCTCGCACGGGATCAATGTAACCGCGTAGTCCCGGGACTCCCGGTATGAGAGTATGACGATAATTTGCAAAAATCACACTTAGACTTGAAAATAGGCCGTTAAGGGGTGAAAACCCAAACCAGCCCCTAAACGACCCCATATGGGGCACGATCACCTCGCACGGGACCAATGTAACTCGTAGGAACTGACCGCGTAGTCCCGGGACTCCCGATTTGAGAGTATGACGATAATTTTCAAAAATCACACTTAGACTTGAAAACAGTCCGTTAAGGGGTGAAAACCCGAACCAGCCCCTAAACGACCCCGTAGGGGGCACGAACACCTCGCACGGGACCAATGTAACTCGTAGGAACTGACCGCGTAGTCCCGAGACTTCCGGTTTGAGAGTATGATGATAATTTGCAAAAATCACACTTAGACTTGAAAACAGGCCGTTAAGGGGTGAAAACCAAAACCAGCCCCCAAACGACCCCGTAGGAGGCACGAACACGTCGCATGGGACCAATGTAACTTGTAGGAACTGACCGCGTAGTCCCGGGACTCCCAGTATGAGAGTATGACTATAATTTGCAAAAATTACACTTAGACTAGAAAACAGGACGTTAAGGGGTAAAAATCCGAACCAACCCACAAACGACCCCGTAGGGGGCACGAACACCTCGCACGGGACCAATGTAACTTGTAAGAACTGACCGCGTAGTCCTGGGACTCCCGGTTTGAGAATATGACGATAATTTTCAAAAATCACACTTAGAGTTGAAAACAGGCCGTTAAGGGGTGAAAACCCGAACCAACCCCCAAACGACCCCGTATGAGGCACAAACACCTCGCACGGGATCAATGTAACTTGTAGGAACTGACCGCGTAGTCCCGGGACTCCCGGTGTGAGAGTTTGACGATAATTTGCAAAAATCACACTTAGACTTGCAAACAGGCCGTTAAGGGGTGAAAACCCGAACCAGCCCCGAAACGACCCCGTAGGAAGCACGAACACCTCGCACGGGACCAATGTAACTCGTAGGAACTGACCGCGTAGTCCTAGGACTCCCGATTTGAGAGTATGACGATAATTTGCAAAAATCACATTTAGACTTGAAAACAAGCCGTTAAGGGGTGAAAACCCGAACCAGCCCCCAAACGACCCCGTAGGAGGCACGAACACCTTGCACAAGACCAATGTAACTTGTAGCAACTGACAGCGTAGTCCCGGGTCTCCCGGTTTCAGAGTATGACCCGAATTTGCAAAAATCACACTTAGACGTGAAAATAGGCCGTTAAGGGGTGAAAACCCGAACCAGCCCCCAAACGACCCCGTAGGAGGCACGAACACCTCACATGGGACCAATATAACTTGTAGTAACTGACCGCGTAGTCCCGGGACTCTCGGTTTTAGAGTATGACCCGAATTTGCAAAAATCACACTTGGAGTTGAAAACAGGCCGTTAAGGGGTGAAAACCCGAACCAAGCTCCAAACGACCTCGTAGGAGGCACGAACACCTCGTAGGGGACCAATGTAACTTGTAGGAACTGACCGCGTGGTCCCGGGATTCCTGGTATGAGAGTATGACGATAATTTGCAAACATCACACTTAGACTTGAAAACAGGCCGTTAAGGGGTGAAAACCCGAACCAGCCCCCAAACGACCCCGTAGGAGGCACGAACACCTCGCACGGGACCAATGTAACTTGTAGGAACTGACCGCGTAGTCCTAGGACTCCCGGTTTGAGAATATGACGATAATTTGCAAAAATCACACTTAGACTTGAAAACAGGCTGTTAAGGGGTGAAAACCCGAACCAGCCCCCCAACGACCCCGTAGGAGGTACGAACACCTCGCACGGGACCAATGTAACTTGTTGGAACTTACCGCGTAGTCCCAGGACTCCCGGTTTGAGAATATGACGATAATTTGCAAAAATCACACTTAGAGTTGAAAAGAGGTCGTTAAGAGGTGAAAACCCGAACCAACCCCCAAATGACCCCGTAGGAGGCACAAACACCTCGCACGGGATCAATGTAACCGCGTAGTCCCGGGACTCCCGGTATGAGAGTATGACGATAATTTGCAAAAATCACACTTAGACTTGAAAACAGGCCGTTAAGGGGTGAAAACCCGAACCAGCCCCCAAACGACCCCGTAGGAGGCACGAACACCTCGCACGGGACCAATGTAACTTATAGGAACTGACCGCGTAGTCCCGGGACTCCCGATTTGAGAATATGACGATAGTTTGCAAAAATCACACTTAGACTTGAAAACAGGCCGTTAAGGGGTGAAAACCCGAACCAGCCCCCAAACGACCCCGTAGGAGGCACAAACACCTCGCACGGGATCAATGTAACTTGTAGGAACTGACCTCGTAGTCGTATATGCACTTTTTCTTCTTGTATATGCAAGTTTTTTGCTTATATATTTTTTTAAAAATGACTTGGTTACGAATATTGTATCTTTTTTGTGTCTTATTTTTTTTTGTAGGATGACATTCAATCGTTAGCTTTTATCCACTTGGAACGCACGAATAAGTCAATGCTTTACAACAGGGGGATTGTGTATTTAGTGTCGTTAATATTCAGGATTCTATTTTTTGTGTTATGGCCGAGCAGGCTTCCGTAGTTTTATGGTTTATTTTTATGGTCGTACTGGCTATAGTAGTTTTATTGTTGACTTTTATGGCCGTGCGGGGCTTTATATGGGCAGATTTTATGTTAGCTGGTTTTGGAATGCTAAAAAAATAGAGGAAACTCTGCCCAATTTTTTTTTGATATGAGAATTATTAACTCTTGTAATTTTTTGAAGTTATTGTCGACTTTTATGGTCATGTGTTGGTTTATATTGGTATTATCTCTTGTAATTTTTTGAAGTTTGTATGCACATTAGTTTATCAACAACCTGCGATATTCATAATTTGTGAATTTTCTTGATTTTGTTTTTGCAAATAATAAATATTTTTCCTACCGAATTTGAAATATGCAGATTTTCCAGATATGGTTCCTATTATTATTTTTTTTAATCAACTGAAAAATTTGGCACGGTTTTAAACCGTGCCAATGCATAAAAATGAGAACGCTTATAAAACAATCTGGCACGCTTTATAACCGTGCCAAAAGCGTGCCAGAAAATAGATAATTTGGCACGGTTTTGGCATGTGCCAAAAGCGTGCCAGATTTAACATCTGGCACTGTTTAAAAGCGTGTCAAAAGCGTGCCAGATTAAAAAACTGGCACAGTTTAAAAACGTGCCAAAAGCGTGCCAGATTGGAAAATCTGGCACGGTTTTAAACTGCGCCAGAAAATCTGGCACGCCTGATTTTGGCACGGTTTTGAACCGTGCTAGATTTTGTCTGGAACGGTTTTAAACCGTGCCAGTTTCCTGTTTTTGGTGTAGTGAACGATCTTGTAACGTCAGGGGTTCCCTCCGTTTTTGGAGCCATTCTTGCCCCCACTCTTTCCTCCTTTTTTCTGGTTCTCAACTTTCTCACTTCCCTTGGTAGTGAGCTTGGCTCGGCCGTTTTCTCCTACATTATGGAGGGTGACATCTTCCACCTTTGCGTATTTCTCAATCTGGGCCATCAGGTCGTCAATCGTTGTAGCTTCCTTCTTTGTCAAGGACTGTTAAAGGAGGGAAGAGCTAGGTAACCCAATTTTGAATGAAGCCACTGCCACTTCTTCCGCCCAGTCCTCGACCTCGTTGAATAACTCCCAGTACCTCTTCGCGTAGTCTCGGAGTGTCTCCTGAGGCATTTTCTTCATTGTTAATAGAGCATCCACACTTTTGGGATGGGAGCTGCTGGTGATGAATCGAGCCGTAAAGATCTCGGCCAGGGATTTGAAATTTCTGATGGATCGGTGAGGGAGTTTCTCGAACCATTTCTGGGCCATGTCATGGAGGCTCGAGGGGAAAATACGGCACATCAGTGCATCTCGGTGATTCCAGAGGGTCATGGCCTGCCGGTACTACCTGACATGATCAATGGGATCAGTCTTCCCGTCGTAAATCTTGAACCTTGGAATGGCAAACTTTTTGGGAGCCTCTTACTCTTCAATTTCCCTCATGAAGGGTGATTTCATCTGGGTCTTGAGGGATCTCCTGGCGAGTTCTCTGGTCGTCCTGGCACCGCGGTGAGCTGGATGTTGGTCCATTTCTCTGCGGAACAGGTTCCGTATGTTGTCGTCGCTGCGAGCAGGGCTCTGGTAGCGGTGAGCTTTTCTTAGCTGTTCGCGGAAGTCGTCGTCTGAGTCGCCAGCTTCGTCCCCATGATATTGCCGCCTAGGGCTCCTTCCTCGACTGCGAGATTTGCTCGCCTGAGGGCTAGGAGTGCGATAGGGGAGTCTCCTGGTATCAGGACGTAGTTCCTTCTCCAGTTTTTCCAGTCTTTTTTTCAAGAGAGCATTCTCAGCCTCATATCTGCAAGAAGACTCCTTCTGCTCGTGGAGCCTTGCCTCGTATGCATCAATCAATCTGGATATCTGCGTGGACCTTGCTGGTCCTTGACTTTTTTCTGAGGCTGGCCTTTCTAAGCGAGCCCCTTGATCTGAACGTCGGACTTCAGACCTAATTCTGTGAGGAGCAGGTGGCTCCTGAATATCTCTTGCTTGAGGAGCGTTGCTGCTGTGACCAGACATCTTAGATTTTTTTCTTGGCGTGGGCTCTTCTCAGGGAAAGATGAACGGTTCCCACAGACGGCGCCAATTGTGGTGACAATTATTATGCAACACAAATAAATATGAAAGAGGTAATAACCAAGAAAGAATAAATAAAATGCCAGTCACACAACAACAGATGTATGTGGTTCATCAAAGATGTGCCTACATCCACGATGGTGCAGTCTGTATTATTTCTCTATATTCTGAAGAATAGGTACAGAGAATACAACTTGTCCTTTGCCCCGGACCTAGGGTTTAATTTATACATGTGTATGCTAGTTAGTGGAGATGATGGGTTCCCTCATATTAGCCATCTTCCATATCCTTTCCCTTCATGGGATTGTGCTCCCCTATAACTTCTCTTCATGGAATCGTGAGGAGAGACCGGGTCAATATGAAAGATAGAGGGCCTGGATTTTGGGCCGCCAGAACTGGGCTACTCATCCAGGCCCATGGTCCTAAATTCTGGGTACCTACAAAATCATTCACATTAAATTTAATAAATCCCCAAATTAATATAGCATAAAAATACGGGGTATTACATACTTCCCCCCTAATAACGGAATTTCATCCCGAAATTCAGAAAATGAGGCATACCTGGTAAAAACAACTCTGGATATCTCTCGCGCATATCTGCCTCACGCTCCCAAGTGGATTCCTCCATATTATGATGCTCCCACTGGACTCGCACAAGTGGAACTATTTTCGACCTCAATCTCCTCTCACTATAGTCTAGAATAGCCACTGGTCTGTCCTCGTAAGAGTTATCAGACTGTAAGTCTATCTCATCTATCGCAATGTGAGTATAGGCCATATCATCCAGAAGATATCGTCTCAACGACGAGATGTGGAATACATCGTGGATGCGATGTAAATTTTCTGGCAATCCCAACCTGTATGCAACCGGTCCAATTCTCGATGATGGGAAATGGTCCCACGTACCTTGGAGCCAACTTCCCCTTCTTCCCGAACCTCATCACTCCCTTCATAGGAGATACATGCAATAACACTTGATCTCCCACATCAAACTCTCGGAAGAACCGTTTCGCATCGGCGTAGCTCTTTGCTTGTCCTGGGCTACCCGAATACGACTCCTGATTATCTCGATCCTCGCGGAGGTCTCCTGAATCACTTATGGCCCTAGCAACTTGTTATCCCCCACCTCGAGCCAACAAGTTGGAGAACGACAAGGCCTGCCATACAAAGCCTCAAATGGAGCCATACCAATCGTAAACTGATATGAGTTATTATAAACAAACTCTACCAGTGGAAGATGTGGCTCCCATCCTCCTCCAAAATCGAGAACACATATGCGTAGCATATCCTCTAACATATGATTAGTACGCTCTCTCTGTCTATCTGTCTGTGGGTGGTAAGCTGAACTCAACCTCAACTCAGTACCCGTAGCCTCCTGAAAGTTTTCCCAGAAACGTGACACAAAAATCTTGTCTCTTTCTGACACAATATTCAGGGGCACCCCATGTAATCTGACAATCTCAGCGATGAACAATTGAGCATACTGACCCGTGGTATAATCTGTTCGCACCGGCAGAAAATGAGCCATCTTGGTCAAACGGTCTACAATCACCGAGATAGAATCGTGGCCCCGTTGTGATGTAGGCAACCCTGTAATAAAATCCAAGGAAATACTCTCCCACTTCCACGCGGGTACTTCCAATGGCTGAAGCAATCCTGACGGTTTCTGATGGTCCACCTTCACCAGCTGGCAGGTAGAACACTTGGACACGAACTCTGCGATGTCCTTCTTCATCCCACTCCACCAGTATTGTCGCCTCATATCCTGGTACATCTTATCGCCTCCCGGATGTACTACAAATCGGGACCCATGAGAATGAGTCATCACTGCATGACGTAATTCTGCTCCTTGTGGAACTACCAATCTCCCATTAAACCGTAAACCTCCATCAGAACTAATAGAATAGGACTCAGCACCCTCGGCTAGAAGTCGCACAATCTGCTCCGGGCAAAACGGGTATGTGGTCTGTGCCTGTATCACCCTCGTAACAATCTCGGGGGTGACTGACATCACGGATATGAAAGAACGTGCCACTGCGTCCTGGTGACCCAACTCCTTCCATTTTGCTTTCCAGACGTCCGTTACATCGTCTACCGGTCTATGGCTCAACGCATCAGCAACTACGCTGGCCTTCCCCGGATGATACTGTATATCGAACTGGTAGTCTTTAACAAACTCTATCCATCTGCGCTGACGCATATTCAGCTCTCGCTGAGTGAACAGGTACTGCAGTGACTTATGGTCTGTGAACAAACGGAATTTCTCCCCCAATAAATAGTGCCTCCATATCCTCAAAGCAAAGACGACCGCTGCTAACTCCAGGTCGTGGGTGGGGTAATTCTTCTCATGCTGCTTAAGCTTGAGGGAAGCAAAAGCTATAGCCTTCTCCTCCTGCTGAAGTACTTCCCCAATTCCCCGTAAGGACGCATCGGTGTAAACCAGGTACTCTACACCCGACTTTGGTAGCGCAAGGACTGGCGCTGAAGTAAGCTTGTCTTTCAGCTCATCGAAAGCCAACTGACAAGCGTCATCCCAAACGTATGATACCCCTTTGCGAGTCAGATTCGTCAATGGACCCGCTATTTTGGAGAATCCCCGAATGAATCTCCTGTAGTAACCGGCTAACCCCAAGAAACTACGCACTTCCGTCGGTGTCGTGGGCTGTCCCCACTCCCTCACCGCTGACACTTTGCTCGGGTCAACTGCAATCCCCTGCTCAGAAACAACATGGCCCAAGAACTGTACCTCTCGCAACCAGAATCCACACTTCTCGTACTTAGCATACAACTGATGCTCTCGTAGAGTCTGAAGAACCTGCCTCAAGTGCTTGGCATGCTCCTCCTCGGAGTGTGAATATATCAAGATGTCATCTATGAAGATGATGACAAACTGATCCAAAAACTCTCTGAATACTCGATTCATCAAGTCCATGAAAATGGCTGGGGCATTTGTGAGTCCGAACGGCATCACCCTGAACTCATAGGATCCATATCTCGATAAGAAGGCAGTCTTTGAAACATCCTTCTCTCTAATCCGTAACTGATGGTACCCCGACCTCAGATCTATCTTCGAAAAGAAAGTTTCGCCCCTCAGTTGGTCGAACAGGTCATCGATTCGAGGTAACGGATATTTATTCCGTATTATGACCTTGTTCAGCTCCAGGTAGTCCACACACAATCTTAGTGAACCATCTATCTTCTTCACAAAAAAGACTGGAGCTCCCCAAGGTGAGGTACTCCTACGAATAAAGCCCTGACCTAACAGCTGCTCTATCTGATCTCGTAGCTCTCGCATCTCTGTCGGAGCCATACGGTACGGTGCGCGTGCTATAGGTCTCGTATCTGGCAATAAATCTATAACAAAGTTTATCTCACGACTGGGCGGTAGGCCTGGTATCTCCTGAAACACATCGGAATACTCCCTGACAACAGGGATCGAATCTAAGGGAATCACAACCTCCTTAGAGGTATCCTCCTCTATGTAATACAAATGAGCGGTCGAACCTCCCTCTGGGCGAGGCAATGCCACTACAAACATCTTTTGCCCCGGAATGGCAAAAATAATGCTCCCATCGAAGCAATCAATCATGGCTCCATAAGCTGTGAGCCCGTCCATACCAACAATCACATCATGCTCGTGCATGTCTAAGACTAACATGTCTGCAGGTAATACCAAGCTACCAATCTCTACCCCTACTCCCCGGCATAAAAATAAAATATAAGTGACCCACTCCCCAGTGGTGAGTCGACACATGCCCCGGTGCTCTCTGCTGTGGCTAACAACCCTAAGGACTTCGTAAAATATGTAGCTATAAAACAATGTGTGTTCCCCAGTAACAAATAGACTTCGACCCAAAGTTCCATGGATAGAAAACATACCCCAAATCGCGGGTGGTGCCTGTGGGGCTGCTGCCTGGTGGACATTACAGATATGTATGTACTGTAACTGCCCCTGTTGCACTGGTTCTACTAGAAAGGTTGGTAGTTCTGGTACCTGAGCTGGTGCTGGGAGAGCGACTGGAAAAAGTGGCCCCTGTGGCCTCTTACGGGCACATTGTGGTTGTGAGGCCCTAACATCCTTTGGGAAATCTTGGCGTTTATGGCCATGCGTGCCACACACAAAACATTTGCCTCTGAAGTTACTCCCACTATGACCCTGCTGCTGTTGGTGTCGGCCTTGCTGACTTGGGGCTTTATTCCTTTTTTGAAACTGCTTCATTTTACCACGTTGTTGACTAGAATTTACCCGGTCTTGGGTAGTTTGCTGTCGCAATTTTGAAGTCTTCGCACATTTGTCAGCTTTGGTCACATGCATTTGGCTAACCTCTCTAGGTCTTTTGCCTTCTCTAAGTTGCATGCTGCGTTCTTGGTATTGTAAAACTGCAGTGCTGACTGCTTGTGCTACGATGCCTGCTAACTCGGCGGTTGATATTCTCTCTGGGAACACCTGAGGTGCGAGTCGATTTTGCTCGTCGACTCCCTCAACCGTTTTAGCTAGTTCTTCTCGACGGTTCATCTGAAAATTTAAATGAATTTGGATGAGTTCATCATTCAAATAAACAAATCGCAGAAGCACGAATTCCCAATGCTTAGAGATGAACACTACATTCCTAGTATTAGGGCTCTGTATCAAAGAAAGCAGCGTTGAAAGCATAATAAGCCACACAGATCCTAAGGACACTAGAACCTGATGCTCTGATACCACCTGTGACACCCCGCCTAATTAAATACCGGGCGATCACTCCTTTATTAAATTAAATCAAGGTAAACAGTTGGTTCATTCTCAGCATCACTGTCGATAAAAATAAATTTTCCAATTAACACCCTACATAATTAAGCTAAGTGTCAAAACATTTTCATACAAACTTTCCAATTTTTAATTAAAGAAAAATATTTATTTATTTAAAACAACATCCCTTCAATTAAGAATCACATCACAGTAAACCAGATAATATAAAACATTCGTCAATCGAATGTCCACACATGAAAACTAAAAATCACAAATCCAAACTGAATGAATCTCATAGAACAATACTGGAAATAACTGAAATATAAATGTCCCAACAACAACTGAAATAATGAAAAGGGCGACACGTTCCCAATAAATGAGAATGCTAGAATGGAGTCAATAAAGGAAGCCGTCTACGCAAGTGACCTGCAACTCCCACCTAAGCTGCAACACGTTCCTCTCAAGGGATCCTAAGCAAGATGCCCCTGTGACTGGGCACCTGGAATATATACATATATATACAAGAGAGAGAGAGAGAAAAAGAAACGGGTCAGAGCCCGAAAGTGTGTTTGATTTAAAAATACGTTTAGCAAGTATTTAAATTGATACAGGCCAATGCAACAACATATTAGTGCGTCACTCTCTTGAGAAATACTCACCTCTCTTCTAATGTGCACACCTATCGCACTAACCTTCCCAACGGTTTTGTTTTATCAATTAACGCACTAGTCTTTCTAAAAGATTTAACTTATCTTAGATTACTCGTAAGATTTACAATTCAACGATTCCATTAAAAAATGTTCCAAATGGTAACCAAAGTTCTCCATTTCAACTTTATAAAATCAATAAGTTTTTCGGTGACATATTATACTTTCTCAAAACAAGTATTCGTAATTTAGTCCAGAATTATTCCTCACTTACTACGTTACAACAACATTTTAAATCCCTCAATCCAGATATATATATAAAGCACTCGTATAATATATATATATATATATATATATATATATATATATATATATATATTTTAACTTCACCAACATATAAACTATGGTGTAGGCATACTCTGCTTTGTCAAAACAAGCATTTACAATTTTTAGTCATCAACCATGTCCTACATATCAAATCACGGTAGGTAGTTCCAAATTTCAGAATTTCATATATATATTAACTACTCGTATAATATATATTATAACAGCACCCCCAACTAAATTATGGTGCGGGCATACTCTACTATCCAAAGCCCCATATCACTCATATTAAGGGGAATACATTCGGAATCACTCTCGAAATGTATTAACAATACATACACAAACAATATTGAGGCGAAGAATAGATTCCAAGTCTCTAAGAGGATGGCACATGCCTGCGTCTCTTAGGACCGTCTGAACTATCACGTCGATAGCCTGTACCAAGGACATCTATCTTCTAGGGTGCAAGTCAATATCCCCCATAAAGGTCCCATCGAGATAAGACTTGTCCCAGCGCGGTAACCTCAGGGATAGCAAGTAGCGTGGGCATGATCTTCACACATAGATAGTATATGCATACACAATCATATAACTATACTAACATCACCATATCAATATTAGGTAAATTCTCAATTCCCATAATTTCGACATTTCCATATTATCATATTATTAGTATCGCGTATAAGGGTTCGTCTCTAACCTTAATTCGAAGTATTCTTCCATCTTATTACGTAACTCACATGGACTCTCTCTTCCCAAGTATAAAATTCAGTAGGTGTCCTATTTACGTTCCAACGTAACCCTCTTATGTAACTTTCCCTTTAAAACCATAATTTATCCAACCTAAGGTAAATACCCCATAAATACCATCCTCGTCGAATATTAAAGATCCCAACATCTTTTCATATACCCTACTGGTTCTCAATGTCTCCCAAATTACTTTATTAAGAATGCCCAATAATTATTTCACGATAAACTTAATTTAACTAATTAAACAAGGGAAATAGGAGTCTGCCAGGAGGGGTCGATAGATCGAAGCTTGGGGCTCGATCGATCGAACCTTCGATCGATCGAAGCTCTAGGCTCGATCGATCCATCAAGCAGGTCTGGGCAAAATTCTGCAGAATGCAGTTACGGGTTTCACTAAACTTCTTCATCCAAAACTATGTTTTTCCATTCCAATCGTCCCAAAAATCCTACTAACATCATTATCACATTATACCAGGTGTTTATAACGTAAAGCATGTGTATAACTATCATTAAACATGGATAATTAACTTAAAATCCCATCTAATCATCAAGAACCTTAGAGTTTTCCTTATTCAAGGTTCTAATCTTCTTTTACCAGAAATTCCTTCTAATATATCATCAAAATTTCGTGGGTTATATTCCTCTACATGGCAAGGGTTCCAGAATTTCCATATAATCAAAACTACATGCATTATCCTAACACAAATTTAGTTTTCTTCCATAGTTTCCATCTCTAAACAATCCTAGACTAATATGAAGATTGCATTAACGAAAATACGCAAGTCAAATACTTGTCTGGGATTTTTGGTATGCAGATTCACGGCTGATTTTGGTATGGCTGCGTTCCTTGTCTCGCGATCTACGCGGTGGTGGTGGTGGCGGTGCAATCCGGTGGCTTTTTGGCCTTGAATTGCCTTGGAGCTCTCTCCTCTCTTCTCCAATGGCCATCACTTGATTTTTGGATATTCTAACCCTAAAAGGCTAACCTAATGGTTGATATAGGTTGCTGAAATTCGTGGGTTTAATTACCCAATTATGTAAAATGACTAAAATGCCCTCCTGGGGTACTAATTAGGCCTAAAATGCCCTGAGACCCAAACTACACCCCCGGGTACACTTTTCTGACTATTTCGACCCTACCGGACGCGTTGGCGCACTCAAAACGATCATACGAACAACTTATAAAATATTCACTTTTTATTTAACCAAATTAGTCCCGACGTGACACGAGCACGTTCCGACTTAAATTTCCGAAATCGTCATTTAATTCACTCATGACATTCAATATAACCAATATAATATATTACTTTGCTCATTAGTAATATTCAACCAATTTCCCATAATTACTAACTCTCGTCACGTTAATGATTATAACATAATTAATTTTCGGATTTCTATTAAATAAATCATTCACATTAAATTTAATAAATCCCCAAATTAATATAGCATAAAAATACGGGGTATTACACCACAATGTGAACATGTGTAAACAGGTGGAACGAACCTATGGAATGAACTTTTCTAATGTCCTTGGGAACGGTTCACCCTCTACAATAAATAATAGTTTTTGCTTTGGCATTAGAAGCATGAAAACAAGATGAGCCATTACCATCACTATCGAACCTACTCGAGTCTGTCAAATCCTTTTTCAACTTCAAACTTTTTGACTCAAGTAAAGAATTAGACTCTTCCAATTTAAGGGACGCCTTTTTCAAATTCTGTTCAATTCCTAAAAGGGTATCTCTCTCTCCCTCAATTAAAGCAAACTTTTTTTAAGAGTCTCTTCACGTGCCACAAATTCATTGACTAAACTATTTTTGTCCTCATTGGCACAAACACAAACCATCGAATTTTTAAGGTCCTCTAATTCTTTTTCTAAAAATAGGACCCTATCATCACTCTCCTTTTTGGAAAATTTTAAAACATTAAATTCATGGTCCAAAGAAATAAGTTTTTCACGGTAAAAATCTCATTGATTTTGAACTATTTGCAAAAGATCCATCGCGAATTTAAAACGAGAATTTTCTTTTTCCAAAAAACAAATTCTTTTAGCAAACATCAAATTCAAATGATTTGTATCATCAAAACTATGTCTCGTGTCATCAAAGGGGGGCATCCGATTACATAAGTTCTCCATTGAAATAATTGTGATTTTTCACAAAACTGATTTTTCAAAAAAATCGATATCACACAAATTTTGCGAAAAATAGGAATACAAAATAAATGAGCGCAACCGGCTCTGATACCAATTTGACGATATGAGAAGTCAAATTGTATAAAAAAAATAAATCCTTGAAAAAATAGGATCACGCGAAAAATTAGCGTAACCCTCTCTGATACCAATTTGTAAAGCGTGTGATACCGATTAAAACTAACTCACCAGTTTCCAACCAAACCTTATTTAATTCAACCCCTAAAAGAGCATCTAAAGTGCTTGTGTCAACCCATAAATAAATGAATCATGCTACACAATAAATATGCTGGGACACAAATTTTAGGAAAAAAACCCTTCCGAGTAAAACATTAATTTCACTATGAATTCAGAAATCGCAACATACAATTACATAGAGAAATCTGCAATGGATCAACGTGCAACCAACCCACAAAGACTCGCAGTCTTGAACTCAGCAAGAGAATACACGCAGCACCCTCCAAGGATCTTCAACAAAGAATCTTCACGCAGCAAGATCCTCAATGACACGCAGCCATACGGTGAAGAGATGCACTCCACGAAAGATGAACAAAAGCAAAGTGTTCTTGAAAACCAAAACAATTCACTAAAGCATATGGGAGTTTTGTGAATTGAAAACCAAAAAGGGATTAAAACCCTAAAAGGAAGAAGCCTAAAGAATTCTGCTTTCGCAGTTTTTCTATTCTGAAAATGCTGGGACTTCTTAAGAAAAACGTTACCATTTAATGAGTTTTTAAAATAAATCGTGCCATCCCGGTATAAGAACTCGTTCGAACGAGATAAGCATGTCGCTCGAACGAAGGACACGTGTCGCTCGAACGAAGGACACGTGTCGCTCGAACGACTTCTCATGAGATATCTATATCATTTGAACGAAAAAAGTGGGTCGTTAGAATGACCTATCAAAAGAGATTCCAAGCTTTCTTGTAGATAATTTTGATACGAATGCGTGGCCATCAGTTTCATATTTTTCTGATTTTTTAATAATTAGTTATGATTTTTCTACGGAAAGGTGTCCGAGAACAAAATCTTTAGAAAAATATTTGATAAAAATATCTCAACACTTTAAGTGAAATGCTAAGGAATTAAAACTCAACCTTACCAAAGTAAACTTCGCGGAGTCTTTTTGATGAAGAAATTGATATTCGGATCCATCTTTGATGCTTGAATTTTCTTGAATGCTCTTCGACAGTGTAGCGGTATAAGAAATAATAAATCGATAACGGACTTATAAAAATATGTCCTTATAAATCTCCCCCTTTGTCTATGCCGGTACATACCTAAAAATATCCGAATTATAAAAAACTGTAATGCCTATACAAATCTACCCTCCCATGAATAAATTCCCAAGACCTCAAACTATTCTTCAAAAAGTCTTCATAAAATCTCAAAGCTTTTGTCATCAGGGTCTGCAATATAATGATCTTTAGTCTTTGTACCTACACACATGAGATAAAGCAAAATACCTTCGTGATGCATCAATTTTGAAATGATATAATAATAAAGCATTAATAATCAAACCTCCCCCATAATGAAAAAACTCCTCCATAACATGATAATTCTTCCCCCCCCCCCCCCCCCCTTTTATGATGTCCCCAAATAGATAGATAATATGAAATAATCAAAACATGGAGTGTCACGATAAAATGTATAACAAACATGGATCAAACTACGCTCATGCAAAGGAGTATTTAAAAAATCTCACAAACTATTTTTGATTTTCCAAATTTTTCGTAGAAAAATTAAGATACCAAAACTCACACCATGGATTTAAACTCAAACATCCAAGTTATGGAAATGGAATGAATGGGTGTGAGCACATTCGATAGGTAAATCAACTCAATCAATCATTTGTGCACGATGCATACATGTACTCCTAACCAATGAACATCAAAAGTAACCTTAGGTGTAAAAATTGTTGAATTTAGATGACATTGTCTTATGCAAATCAATAAATTAAAGTCAAAGTGATTTCCACACCAATAACATCCAAAACTATGTAGCGCTTTTTCAAGACTTTCAAGGACGTGAAAACCAGTTAAAAATATCCAACCAAAATACCTCATATATATTTTCTTTTAACGGTGTTAAACTAAATTCTAAAACTTTGGAGAATTGGTGCAAAAACCTAATTAGACCATAATTGACATGAATTTCTTTTTATTGCCTTTAAATGTTTTCGGGGCTCCTTTAAACCTCTTTGAACCCCGAATAATAAAATTCCTTAATTTTTTAGTTCCGATATAACGTTGGCTCAATATTCGCAAAGGTCAAATGTGAACCTTTCGCATCCCTTCCCCGTTTTCAAATAAAGCACACAAACTCACTAACGACTTTTACATGAAAAACTTTCTTATCAAGTTTTTTTGCGCTTGGTTTGTTTTAAGGACAGGATTGAAGTGAAAACACCCAACCGACGTGTGATATGAGAAGAACAATAATCAAACAAATCCGTGCACGTGTGAAATAAAGGAAATCATGAGTCAAACATGTAGGAAGTAACACTTAATTACATCTCAAAGACTCCAAACATTATAAAGCACATGGATGAATTGACCAATTGTCTCAAAACACTATCAAATAGTCACTGAAGAATGGAATGATGTTGTGGCTTGGTGATCCTAAGTGTCTATCCAGAAATGGTGCAAACAAAATAGAAAACTCTTTTTGAAGTTTTCAAAAACTTTAAAAACTAAAATCTTTTTGGCTTTTTCAAAATTTTCAAAAGAAAAAATTTATACAAAAAGTACATGTCACAACATTAGCAAGCATAAATATCATGAAATAAAAAACTAGTGCATGACAAACATGCGAACACAATCATATATATGATATGACAAGAGAAGAGTCATGTTCAAGCAAATGAGAGTCAATTTTTTCTAAAATCTAGCGTATCCAAAAGTTATTTCCTAACCCAAATGGATGTGACATGATGCGTCGGGTTTTTAGGAACCAACGAAACGCTAGACTTCGACTTCCTAGGACTTCTTCCAAGATCAAAATAAAATCTCTGTGACATCCCTCCTAATTAAATACCGGGCGATCACTCCTTTATTAAATTAAATCAAGGTCAACAGTTGGTTCATTCTTAGCATCACCATCGAAAAATAACTTTTCTAATTTAAACACCCTAATTAATCAAGCTAAGTGTCAAAACCATTTTTTTTACATTACTTTCCAAATTTTATTTTATAAACCAAGATTTAAATCTTTACAATAATTCAATATTAAAGAATCACACCACAATTATCCTGGAACATAAAATACAAATAATTTAAACATTAAACAACCAAATCCCAACATTTAAAGCTTAAAGTAAAACATCCTCCAGGCAATAATAAATCCTAAAGTGACAATACTAGAAATAAATGAATCACAATGTCTAATAAAATAACTGGATAATGGAAACGGGCGACACATGCCCAACTGAATAAATATGCTAGGAGTGAAGTCAAATAAATGAAGTCGTCTAAGCAAGAGGCCTGCAACTCCCACCTAAGCTGCAACGCGTTCCTTCCAAAGGATCCTAAGGAAGATGCCCCTATGGCTGGGCACCTGTAATATATACATATATATACAAGAGAGAAAGTAAATAGAAACGGGTCAGAGCCCAATAGTGTATATGATTTAAAATTTGTTTAGCAAGTATTTAAAATGATTACAGGCCAATACAAGAACATATTAGTGCGACACTCCCTTGAGAAATCCTCACCTCTCTTCTAATGTGAACGCCTATCGCACTAATCTTCCCAACTGATTATCTTATCTTATATCGCTCTAATCTTCCCAATGGTTTAACTTATCTTAGGTTACTCGTAAGATTTAAAACTGGCAATATAATTGTTTAAGAGGAAAATTTCATTCAGTAACAAAGCTCTCATTTTTAACTTTATTTATTAATATAGTTTCCAGTGTCATATTATACTTTTCAGAAGAAGTATTCCCAAATTGAAGTCATGATTCATTTCTTACTTTCCAGAAGCACAGAATGAAATTCCAAATTTCAGAATTTAATATATATATATTAAATACTCGTATAATATATATATATATTCTAACAGCACCCCACATAAATATTATGGTGTGGGCATACTCTGCAATCCAACCCTCGTATCACTCGTACAAAGGGAAATATAAGTTCGGAATCACTCTCGAACTGTATTAACACATACACAAATAATATTGAGGCGAAGCATAGATTCTAAGTCTCTAAGAGGTCATCACATACCCTCATGTCTCTTAAGACCGTCTGACCATCGATCAGATAGCTTGTACCAAGGATATCTATCTTCTAGGGTACGAGTCAATATCCCCCATAAAGGTCCCATCGAGATAAGACTGTCCCAGCGCGATAACCTCAGGGATAGCAAGTAGCGTGGGCATGATTTTTACATGTATATAATATATGCATACACACAGTTATATAAATATACTACTTTTATCATATCAATTTAGGTTCATCCCATAACCCATAATCACGACATTTATCCTTATTTTCCCATTATTTGTTATCACGTATAACAATTTGTCTCTAACTTTAATTTGAGAGATTATTCCAACCTACTACGTAACACTGATGGACTCTATCCTCCCAAGTGTAAAATTCAGTAGGTATTCATCTATTTTCCATCGTAACTATTTTACGTATCTCTTCCTTTAATATAAAATTCCATCGTCTCTTATATATATAAACACCCAAAAATGTAAATCTCGCCTTACATTAAGGGTCTCTTAATCATTAATAAATCCTACTGGTCATCTTTATCTTCCAAAATATTTTAATAAGGATGTTTAAGGAGTATTCTTCATTTAGAATTAATTTAACAATTTTAAAAGGGGATTTTAAGTCTACCAGAAGGGGTCGATCGATCGAGGGTAGGGGCTCGATCGATCGAACCTTCGATCGATCGAAGCTCTTGGCTCGATCGATCGATCAAGAAGGTATGGGGAATTCCGCAGGAAACCAGTTACGGGTTCTATCATACAACCACATCCAAATCCATATTTCCATTCCCAATCTCCCTAAAATTCGTACTATAATCACTGTACACCCATATTATTCATCTTTTACGTAAAGCATGCAATTTTTCATCAATAACCATGAATTAATAGGCCAAAACTTCATAAAAATCTCAAGAACCCTAGAATTTCTTTAACATGGTTCTAATTAGTCTTTTTCCAGAAATTTCTACTCCTAATTCATCATAATTTCGTGGTTAAGCCTCTACATATGAAGGGGTTTCCAGATTTTCATTCAAAACAATTCTACATGCGATTTTCCTATCTCCAACATGGATTTTCTTCTACCAAACTCGTCCTAATCACCCTAGACTAACATGAACGATGCATTAACGAAAATAAGCAAGATAAATAATTTTTTGGGATTTTCAGCGTTCTGATTTGTGGATGATTTTGGTGTGGTTGCATTCCCCGTCGCGCGATCTACGCATTGGTGGTCGTGGCGGTGCAATCGGGTGACTTTTTGGACTTGGTTTGCTTGGAGAGCTTTCTCCTTCCCTCTCCTATGGCCGTTCTAATGTTTTGAGTCTGTTAACCCTAAAGGGCTATTCCAAATGGCTGATATGGTTTAATAATTTTCGTGGGTTTAATTACCCAAAAATGCAAAATGACCAAAATGCCCTCCCGGGGTACTAATTAAGCTTAAAAATGCCCCGAGGTTCAAACTAAATCCCCGGGTACACTTTTCTGACTATCTTGACCCTTACGGACACTTTGACGCACTCGAAATGACCATACGGGTGACTTATAACTTATTCACTTTTATTCATCAATATTTAGTCCCAACGCGATATGGGCGCGTTCCGATTCAAATTTCTAAAATTGTCATTTTATTCACTCTTGACATTTAATAGAACCATTATCATATATTACTTTACTCATTAGTAATATTCAACAAGTTTCCTATAATTACTAACTCACATCACGTTAATAATTATAACATAATTAATTTCCGAATTTATATTAAATAATTAACTCACATTAAATTTAATAAATCCCCAAATTAATATAGCATAAAAATACGGGGTATTACATACTTCCCCCCTAATAACGGAATTTCGTCCCGAAATTCAAAAAATAAGGCATACTTGGTAAGAATAAATCTGGGTATCTCTTGCGCATATCTGCCTCACGCTCCCAAGTGGATTCCTCCACATTATGATGCTCCCACTGGACCCGTACAAGTGTAACTACCTTTGACCTTAATCTCCTCTCGCTATGGTCTAGGATAGCCACCGGTCTCTCCTCGTAATAGCTGTCAGGCTGTATGTCTATCTCATCTATAGCGATGTGAGTATGGGACATATCATCCCGAAGATATCGTCTCAACGACGAGATGTGGAATACATCGTGAATTCGATGTAAATGCTTTGGCAGTCCCAACCTGTATGCTACCGGCCTAATCCTCTCGATAATGGGAAATGGTCCCACGTACCTCGAGGCCAATTTCCCTTTCTTCCTAAACCTCATCACTCCTTTCGTAGGAGATACATGTAGTAACACTTGGTCCCCCACATTAAACTCCCCAAAGAACCGTTTCGCATCGGCGTAGCTTTTCTGTCTGTCCTGGGCTACTTGAATACGACTCCTGATCATCTCAATCCTCGCGGAGGTTTCCTAAATTACCTCTGGTCCTAGCAACTTGTTATCCCCCACCTCGAGCCAATAAGTTGGGGAGAGACAAGGCCTTCCATACAAAGCCTCGAATGGAGCCATGCCAATCGTGAACTGATAAGAGTTATTATAAGAAAACTCTACCAGTGGAAGATGTGGCTCCCAACCTCCTCCAAAATCATGAACACACATGCATAGCATATCCTCCAACATCTGATTAGTACGCTCTGTCTGTCCATCTGTCTGTGGGTGATAAGCTAAACTCAACCTCAACTCATTACCCATAGCCTCCTGAAAACTTTCCCAAAAATGCGACAAAAAAATCTACTCTCTATCTGACATAATATTCAGGGGCACCCCATGTAATCGGACAATCTCAGCAATGAACAACTGAGCATACTGACCCGTGGTATAGTCTGTCCGTACTGGCAGAAAATGAGCCACCTTGGTCAAACGGTCTACAATCACCCAGATAGAGCCGTAGCCCCACTGTGATGTAGGCAACCCTGTAATAAAATCCATGGAAATACTCTCCCACTTCCACGCGGGTACTTCCAATGGCTGCAGCAACCCCCACGGCTTATGATGGTCCACTTTTACCAGCTGACAGGTAGAACACTTGGACACGGATTCAGCGATGTCCTTCTTCATCCCACTCCACCAGTATTGTTGCCTCATATCCTGGTACATCTTATCTCCTCTAGGATGTACCGCAAATCGGGACCCGTGAGACTGGGTCATCACTGCATGACATAATTCTGCTCCTTCTGGGACCACCGATCTCCCATTAAACCTCAAACCCCCATCAGAACTAACAGAATAGGACTCAACACCCTCAGCTAAAAGTCGTACAATCTGCTCCTGGCAAAACGGGTCTACGGTCTGTGCTTGTATCACCTTCATAACAATCTCGGGTGTCACTGTCATAATAGATATAAAGGAACGGGCTACTGCGTCCTGGTGACCCAACTCCTTTCACTTTGCTTTACAGACGTCTGCTACATCGTCTACCGGTCTACGCCTCAATGCATCAGCAACTACATTGGCCTTCCCCGGATGGTACTGTATATCGAACTTATAGTCCTTCACAAACTCTAACCATCTGTGCTGACGTATATTCAGCTCTCGCTGAGTGAACAGGTACTGCAGTGACTTGTGGTCTGTGAACAAGCGGAATTTCTCCCCGAATAAATAGTGCCTCCATATCCTCAATGCAAAAATGACCGTTGCTAACTCCAGGTCATGGGTGGGTTAATTCTTCTCATGCGACTTAAGCTTATGGGAGGCAAAAGCTATAGCCTTCTCTTCCTGCTGAAGTACTCCCCCAAGTCCCCGTAAAGAGGCATCGATGTAAACCAGGTACTCCACACCCGGCTTCGGTAATGCAAGGATCGGTGCTCAAGTAAGCTTGTCTTTCATCTCGTCGAAAGCCAATTGGCAAGCATGATCCCAAACATATGGAACCCCCTTACGAGTCAGGTTCGTCAATGGACCCGCTATTTTGGAGAATCCCCGAATGAATCTCCTGTAATATCTGGCTAACCCCAAGAAACTTCGCACTTCTGTCGGTGTCATGGGTTGTCCCCACTCCCTCACTGCTGACACTTTACTCGAGTCAACTTCTATCCCCTAGTCAGAAACAACATGCCCCAAGAACTGTACTTCTCGCAACCAGAATCCGAACTTCTCGTACTTAGCATACAGCTGATGATCTCGTAGAGTCTGAAGAACCTGCCTCAAGTGCTCGGCATGCTCCTCCTCGGAGTGTGAATATATCAAAATGTCATCTATGAAGACGATGACAAACTGATCCAAGAACTCTCTGAACACTTGGTTCATCAAGTCCATGAATACGGATGGAGCATTTGTGAGGCCAAATGGCATCACTCTGAACTCGTAAGACCCATATCTCATCAAGAAGGCAGTCTTTGTAACACCCTACTCCCTAATACGTAGCTGATGGTACCTCGACCTCAGATCTATCTTCAAAAATAAAGTTGCTCCCCTCAGCTGGTCGAACAGGTCATCGATTCGAGGCAACGGATATTTATTCCGTATCGTGACCTTGTTCAATACCCGGTAGTCCACACATAGCCTCAGTGAACCATCTCTCTTCTTCACAAACAAGACTGGAGCGCCCCAAGGTGAGGTTCTCCTGCGAATGAAGCCCTGACCTAATAGCTTCTCTATCTGATCTCGTAACTCTCGCATTTCCGCCGGAGCCATATGGTATGGAGCGCTTTCTATAGGTCTAGTATTCGGTAATAAATCTATGAAAAAGTGTATCTCTCGACAGGGGGTAGGCCTGGTATCTCCTGGAATACATCGGAATACTCACGAACAACTGGGATCGAGTCTAAGGGAATCATAACCTCCTTAGAGGTATCCTCCTCTATGTAATACAAATGAGCGGTCGAACCTCCCTCTGGACGAGGCATAGCCACTACAAACATCTCTTGCCCCGGAATGGAAAAAACAATACTCCCACCAAAACAATCTATCATGGCCCTATAAGCAGTGAGCCAATCCATACCGATAATAACATCATGCTCATGCATATCTAAGACTAAAATGTCTGCAGGTAATACTAAGCTACCAATCTCTACCCCCACACCCCGGCATATAAAAAAAATAAGCGATCCACTCCCCAGTGGTGAGTCTACAGACGTCACAGTGCTCTCTGCTGTGGCAAATAACCCTAAGGCCTTTGCAAAATGGGTAGCTATAAAATAGTGTGTCACCCCAGTATCAAATAAAACTCAACCCATAGTACCATGGATAGGAAACATACCCTCAATCGTGGGTGGTTCCTGTGGAGCTACTGCCTGGTGGAAGTTATAGACACGTCCATACTGTAACAGCCCTTGCTGCACTGGAATGGCTGGTAGGGCTGGTGCTGGGAGGGCGGCTGGAAAAAATGGCCTATGTGGCTCATTACGGGCACCCTGCTACTGTGGGGCCCTCTCTTCCTCTGGAAAATCCTGGCGCCTATGGACATTCTTGCCGCACCCGAAACATCGGCCTCTGAAGTTACCTCCCCTCTGACCCTACTGACCACGGCCCTGCTGGCCATTACCACCCCGCCACTGGCCCTGTTGGCCCTAATGAGAACGTTGTTGGCCCTGTTGGCCCTGCTGCTGTCGGTGTTGGCCTTGCTGGCCCTGCTGATTAGGCTGGCCCTGCTGCTGTCGGTGTTGGCCTTGGTGGCCCTGCTGATTAGGCTGGCCCTACTAACCCTGCCTAAAACCCCCAAATCCTTGCCTGGAATCACCTGATCGGAAGCGCTTGTAAGGGTCCCCCTGATGGGAACTCTGCTCATGCTGACGAGTCTATCCCTGGGATGTTAGTGCTCCACCAGCGCCACTACCCCCTGTCCTGCCATGCTGGCCGGACTCTCCTGCTCGATTGCTTCCCTGCAAATAGAAGCAGTGATCCTAGCAATGTAGTAAAGCAGCATTGACTACATCAGTGAAAGTACTCAGAGATAGATTCCCTATAAGGTGCTGACGGATCCTCCAAGCTAACCCATCCACAAACAGCATTATCTTCTTACCCTCAGTGGGTACCTCATCTGGCACTATGGTGAGAAGTCTCGTGAACTCCTCCTCATACTCAACAATGGTAGAATTCTCCTGCTTCAAGTTCAGTAATTTCTGCCTCATCTCAGTCTGCACGGCGGGTGGAAAGTACTTGCTGTCAAACCGCTCCCAAAATACTTGAATCGGCATAGTATCCCTCTCCTCCAAGGTGGTGGTGGATTCCCACCACTGCAAAGCGGCCCCCACTAGCTTGAAGGAATCCAACAATTGTTTCTTCACATCTGTGCACTCATACATACGAAGATGCCTCTAGATATATTTCTTCTATTGGCTGACGATGATGATATATGAACTACCCGAGAACTCAGGGGGATGCGCCTTCTGAAAGGCATCCCTAAGTCGCTCCCATGAAGATGGAAGCTGTGCAGGTACTGGCGCCACTGCCTGAATCTGGGGTGGATCCTGCTGAACCACCGCTAGCGCGACATTCACCGCCTGAGCAACAATAGCGGCTACCTCATTAGCATTCATCGTACCCTGTGCCGGAGCTGCTGGCTGCTCGGCTTGGGCACGCCTATCCTTTGGTGCACGTTTAGAAGTCATCTGAAACGTGAAGAAATTTATTAGTCTACAGTTATTATCAAATCTCAAATAGATGAAGATGTAAACGTAAAAGCAAGAATACAACAATCCTAAAATAGGGCTCTATAGCAAAAAATGTTAAGCTGAAAGCGAAATAAGCCGTACAGATCCTATGGACACTAGAACCTGATGCTCTGATACCACCTGTGACACCCCGCCTAATTAAATACCGGGCGATCACTCCTTTATTAAATTAAATCAAGGTGAACAGTTGGTTCATTCTTAGCATCACTGTCGAAAAATAAATTTTCCAATTTAAACACCCTAATTAATCAAGCTAAGTGTCAAAACCATTTTTTTACATTACTTTCCAAATTTTATTTTATAAACTAAGATTTAAATCTTTACAATAATTCAATATTAAAGAATCACATCACAATTATCCTGGAACAAAAAATCGAAATAATTTAAACATTCAACAACCAAATCCCAACATTTATAACTTAAAGTAAAACATCCAGACAATAATAAATCCCAAAGTGACAATACTAGAAATAAATGAATCACAATGTCCAATAAAACAACTGGATAATGAAAATGGGAGACAAATAAATGAAGTCGTCTAAGCAAGAGGCCTGCAACTCCCACCTAAGTTGCAGCGCGTTCCTTCCAAACGATCCTAAGGAAGATGCCCCTGTGGCTGTGCACCTGTAATATATTCATATATATACAAGAGAGAAAGGAAATAGAAACGGGTCAGAGCCCGATAGTGTATATGATTTAAAATTTGTTTAGCAATTATTTAAAATGATTACAGGACAATGCAACAACATATTAGTGCGACACTCTCTTGAGAAATCCTCACCTCTCTTCTAATGTGAACGCCTATCGCACTAATCTTCCCAACTGATTATCTTATCTTATATCGCTCTAATCTTTCCAATGGTTTAACTTATCTTAGGTTACTCGTAAGATTTAAAACTGACAATAAAATTGTATAAGAGGAAAATTTCATTCAGTAACAAAGCTCTCATTTTTAACTTTATTTATTAATAAAGTTTCGAGTGTCATATTATACTTTTCAAAACAAGTATTCCCAAATTGAAGTGATGATTCATTTCTTACTTTCCATAAGCAGAGTATGAAATTCCAAATTTCAGAATTTAATATATATATATTAAATACTCGTATAATATATATATATATATATATATATATATATATATATATATATATATATATATTCTAACAGCACCCCACATAAATATTATGGTGCGGGCATACTCTGCAATCCAACCCCCGTATCACTCGTACTAAGGGAAATATAAGTTCGGAATCACTCTCGAACTGTATTAACACATACACAAATAATATTGAGGCGAAGCATAGATTCTAAGTCTCTAAGAGGTCAGCACATACCCTCATGTCTCTTAAGACCGTCTGACCATCGATCAGATAGCTTGTACCAAGGATATCTATCTTCTAGGGTACGAGTCAATATCCCCCATAAAGGTCCCATCGAGATAAGACTGTCCCAGCGCGATAACCTCAGGGATAGCAAGTAGCGTGGGCATGATTTTCACATGTATATAATATATGCATACACACAGTTATATAAATATACTACTTTTATCATATCAATTTAGGTTCATCCCATAACCCATAATCACAACATTTATCCTTATTTTCCCATTATTTGTTATCACGTATAACAATTTGTCTCTAACTTTAATTTGAGAGATTATTCCAACCTACTAGGTAACACTCATGGACTCTATCCTCCCAAGTGTAAAATTCAGTAGGTATTCATCTATTTTCCATCGTAACTATTTTACGTATCTCTCCCTTTAATATAAAATTCCATCGTCTCTTATATATATAAACACCCAAAAATGTAAATCTCGCCTTATATTAAGGGTCTCTTAATCATTAATAAATCCTACTGGTCCTCTTTATCTCCCAAAATATTTTGATAAGGATGTCTAATGAGTATTCTTCATTTAGAATTAATTCAACAACTTTAAAAGGGGATTTTAAATCTGCCAGAAGGGGTCGATCGATTGAACCTTCGATCGATTGAAGCTCTTGGCTCGATCGATCGATCGATCAAGTAGGTATGGCGAATTTTGTAGGAAACCAGTTACGGGTTCTATCATACAACCTCATCCAAATCCATATTTTTCACTCCCAATCTCCCTAAAATTCGTACTATAATCAGTATACACCCATATTATTCATCTTTTACGTAAAGCATGCAATTTTTCATCAATAACCATGAATTAATAGGTCAAAACTTCATAAAAATCTCAAGAACCCTAGAATTTCTTTAACATGGTTCTAATCAGTCTTTTTCTAGAAATTTCTACTCCTAATTCATCATAATTTCGTGGTTAACCCTCTACATATGAAGGGGTTTCCATATTTTCATTCAAAACAATTCTACATGCGATTTTCCTATCTCCAACATGGATTTTCTTCTACCAAACTCGTCCTAATCACCCTAGACTAACATGAACGATGCATTAACGAAAATAAGCAAGATAAATACTTGCTTGGGATTTTCATCATTCTGATTTGTGGACGATTTTGGTGTGGTTGCGTTCCCCGTCGCGCGATCTACGCGTTGGTGGTGGTGGCGGTGCAGTCGGGTGACTTTTTGGACTTGGTTTGCTTGGAGAGCTTTCTCCTTCCCTCTCCTATGGCCGTTCTAATGTTTTGAGTCTTCTAACCCTAAAGGGACATTCCAAATGGCTGATATAGTTTAATAATTTTCGTGGATTTAATTACCCAAAAATGCAAAATGACCAAAATGCCCTCCCGGGATACTAATTAAGCTTAAAAACGCCCTGAGGTCCAAACTAAACCCCCGGGTACACTTTTCTGACTATCTCGACCCTTCCGGACACTTTTATGCACTCGAAATGACCATACGGGTGACTTATAATTTATTCACTTTTATTCATCAATATTTAGTCCCGACGCGACACGGGCGCGTCCCGACTCAAATTTCCAAAATTATCATTTTATTCACTCTTGACATTTAATAGAACCATTATCATATATTACTTTACTCATTAGTAATATTAAACAAGTTTCCCATAATTACTAACTCACATCATGTTAATAATTATAACATATTTAATTTCCAGATTTATATTAAATAATTAACTCACATTAAATTTAATAAATCCCCAAATTAATATAGCATAAAAATACGGGGTATTACAATCTCCTATGGTGACCTTTCCTACCACAATCTGAACATGTGTAAACACGTGGAACGAAACCTATGGGTTGACCTTTTCTAATGTACTTAGGAACGGTTGACCCTATAAAATAAATAAACGTTTTGGCTTTGGCATTGGATGCATGAGAACAGGATGAGCCATTCCCATCACTATCGAACCTACTCGATTATGTCAAACCATTTTTTAACTTTAAAATTTTTTACTCAAGCAAAGAATTAGACTCTTCCAATTTAAGGGACGCCTTTTTCAAATTTTTAGCAATTCCTAAAATGGTATCTCTCTCTCCTTCAATTAAAGAAAAGTTTTCCCTGAGAGTCTCTTCCCGTGCCACAAATTCATTAACTAAAATATTTTCGTTCTCTTTGGCACAAACACAAACCATCGAATTTTTAAGGTCCTCTAATTCTTTTTCTAAAAATAGGACCCTATCATTACTCTCCTTTTTGGACATTTTTAAAGCATTAAATTGATGGTCCAAATAAATAAGCTTTTCAGGATAAAAATCTCATTGATTTTGAACCATTTGCAAATATCCATCTTGAATTTAAAATGAGAATTTTGTTTTTCCAAAAAATAATTCTTTTAGCAAATGTAAAATTTAAAATTTAGATGATTTGTATCATCAAAACTATGGCTCATGTCATCAAAGGGAGGCATCCGATTACATATGTGCTCCATTGAAAAAATTGAGATTTTTCACAAAACTGATTTTTCAAAAAAATCAATATCACACAAATTTTGCGAAAAATAAGAATACGTAATAAATTAGCGCAACCCACTATGATACCAATTTGACGACATTAGAAGTCAAATTGTATCAAAAAAATAAATCCTTCAAAAATCAGGATCACGCGATAAATTAGCGTAACCAGCTCTGACACCAATTTCTAAAGCGTGTGATACCGATTAAAACTAACTCACAAGTTTTCAATCAAACCTTATTTAATTCAGCCCCTCAAAGAGCATTTAAAGTGCGTGTGTCAATCGATAAATAAATAAATCATGCGACACAATAAATATGCTGAGACACATATTTCAGGAAAAAAACCCTTTCGGGTAAAACCTTTATTTCACTATGAATTCATAAATCGCAACTTACAATTACATAGAGAAATTTGCAATGGATCAACGCGCAACCAACCCACAAAGACTCGCAGTCCTGAACTCAGTAAGAGAATACATGCAGCACCCTCTAAGGACTCACCGCCAATCTTCAGCAAAGAATCTTCACGCAGCAAGATCCTCAATTGACACGTAGACATATGGTGTAGAGACACACTCCACGAAAGATGAACAAAAGCAAAGTGTTCTTGAAAACCAAAACAATTCACTAAATTATATGGGAGTTTTGTGAATTGAAAACCAAAAAGGGATTAAGACCCTAAAAGGAACAAGCCTAAGGAATTCTGCTTTCTTATTTTTTCTATTTTGTAAAACACTGGGACTTTTTAAGAAAAGCGTTACCATTTAATGAGTATTTATAATAAATCGTGCCGCCTCGGTATTAGAGCTCGTTCGAATGAGATAAGCATGTCACTCGAACGACTTCGCACGAGATATCTATGTTATTTGAACGAAAAAATGGGTCGTTTGAATGACCTATCAAACCATATTCAACATGATCTTGTAGATAATTTCAATACGAACGCATGGCCGCTAATTTCGTATTTTTCTGATGTTTTATGAATTAGTTATGATTTTTCTACGGAAAGCTGTCCGAGAACAAAATCATTAGAAAAATATTTGATAAAAATATCCCAACACTTTAAGTGAAATGATAAGGAATTAAAACTCAACCTTACCAAAGTAAACTTGGCAGAGTCTTTTTGATAAAGAAATTTATTTTGGTCCATCTTTGATGCTTGAATGTTCTTGAATGCTCTTCGACGGTGTAGCGGTATAACACATAATAAATTGATAACGGACTTATAAAAATATGTCCTTACAAATCTCCCCCTATGTCTATATTGGTACATACCTAAAAATATCCGAATTATCAAAAACCGAAATGCCTATACAAATCTACCCTCCCATGAATAAATTTGCAAGACCTCAAACCGTTCTTAAAAAAGTCTTCATCAAATATCAAATCTTTTCTCATCAGGGTGTGTAACATAATGATCTTCTGTTTTTGTACCTACACACATGAGATAAAGAAAAATATCTTCGTGATGCATCGAGTTTGAAATGATATAAGAATAAAGCATTAATAATCAAATATCCCCATAATGCAAAAACTCTCCCATAACATGATAATTCTTTCTCCCCCTTTTTATGATCTCCCCAAATAGACAGATAAGAAGAAATAATCAAAACATGGAGTGTCAAGATAAAATGTATAAAAAACATGGATCAAACTACGTGCATGCAAAGGATCATCTCAAAAATCTCATAAACTATTTTTTATTTTCCAAATTTTTCCTAGAAAAATAAAGATACAAAAAATCACACCATGGATTTAAACTCATCAACCAAGTCATGGAAATGGAATGAATGGGTGTTAAAAAATTCGATAGGTAAATCAACTCAATCAATAATATGTGCACGATGCATACGTGTACTCCTAATGAATGAACATCAAAACTATCCTTAGGTGTAAAAATTGTTGAATTTAGAAGGCATCATCTTATGCAAATCAACAAATCAAAGTCAAAGTGATTTCCACACCAATAACGTCCAAAAGTATGTAGCGCTTTTTGAAGACTTTCAAGGATGTGCAAACCCGTTATAAAATCTCCAACCAAACTCCCTCATAAATATTTTCTTTTATAGGTGTTAAACTTAATTCTCAAACTTTGGAGAACTGGTGCAAAAACCAAATTGGCCCATAATTGGCATCAATTTCCTTTAATTGCCTTTAAATTTTTTCGGGGCTCTTTTAAATCTCTTTGCACCCCGAATAATAAAATTCCTCAATTTTTTAGGTCCGATATAACGGTGGATTAGTATACGCAATGGTCAAATGTGAACCTTTCGTAGCCCTTCCCCGTTTACAAATAAAGCACACAAACTCACAAACGACTCTTACATGCACAACTTTCTTAACAAGTTTTTTTGTGCTTGGTTAGTTTTAAGGACATGATTGAAGTGAAAACACCCAACCAACATGTGATAAGACAAGGACAATAATCAAACAAATCCGTGCACGTGTGAAATAAAGGAAATAATGAGTCAAACATGTAGGAAGTAACACTTAATTACATCTCAATGATGTCTCAAAACACTATCAAATAGTCACTAAAGAATGGAATGATGTTGTGACTTGGTCATTCTAAGTATGTATCCATAAATGGTGCAAACAAAATACAAAATTCTTTTCGGATTTTTTAAAAAATTTAAAAACTAAAATGTTTTTGGATTTTTCAAAAGAAAAAATTTATACAAAAAGTACATGTGACAATGCTAGCATACATAAATATCATGAAAAAAAATTAGCGTATGACAAACATGCGAACACAATCATCTATATGATATGGCAAGAGAAGAGTCATGTGCTAGCAAATGAGAATCAATTTGTCTAAAATCTAATGTATCCAAAAGTGATTTCCTAACCCAAACGGATGTGACATAACGCGTGGGGTTTTTGGTAACCAACGAAACACTAGACTTAGACTTGGTAGGACATCTTTCAAGATCAAAATAAAATCTCCTAAGGTGAAACTTCCTACCACAATGTGAACATGTGTAAACGGGTGGAACGAAACCTATGGGATGACCTTTTCTAATGTCCTTGGGAGCAGTTGACCCTCTAAAATAAATTAATTGTTTTGGCTTTGGCATTAGAAGCATGAGAACAAGATGAGGCATTACCATCACTATCGAACCTACTCAAGTCTGTCAAATCATTTTTTAACTTCAAAATTTTTTACTCAAGCAAAGAATTGGACTTTTCCAATTTAAGGGACACCTTTTTCAAATTTTCAACAATTCCTAAAAGGGTATCTCTATCTCCCTTAATTAAAGCAAACTTTTTCCTACGAGTCTCTTCACGTGCCACAAATTCAATGACTAAAATATTTTTGTCCTCTTTGGCACAAACACAAACCATCGAATTTTTAAGGTCCTCCAATTCTTTTTCTAAGAATAGGACCCTATCATTACTCTCCTTTTTGGACAATTTTAAAGAATTAAATTCACGGTCCAAAGAAACAAGTTTTTCATGATAAAAATTTCATTGATTTTGAACCGTTTGCTAAAGATCCATAGCAGATTTAAAACGAGAATTTTCTTTTTCCAAAAAATCAATTCTTTTAGAAAACTTCAAATTCAAATGAGTTGTATCATCAAAACTATGGCTTGTGTCATCAAAGGGGGCATCCGATTACATAAGTACTCCATTAAAAAAATTGCGATTTTTCACAAAACGGATTTTTCCAAAAAATCAATATCACACAAATTTTGTGGAAAATAGGAATACGAAATAAAATAGCGCAACCAGCTCTGATACCAATTTGACGACGTGAGAAGTAAAATTGTATCAAAAAAAATATATCCTTGAAAAATCAGGATCACGCGATAAATTAGTGTAACCCGCTCTGATACCAATTCGTAACGCGTGTGATACCGATTAAGACTAACTCATAAGTTTTCAATCAAACCTTCTTTAATTCATCCCCTAAAAAAGCATCTAAAGTGCGTGTGTCAACCGATAAATAAATAAATCATGCGACACAATAAATATGCTGAGATACATATTTCAGGAAAAAACCCCTTTGGGGTAAAACCTTTATTTCACTATGAATTCATAAATCGCAACTTACAATTACATAGAGAAATCTGCAATGGATCAACGCGCAGCCAACCTAAAACTCGCAGTCTTGAACTCAGTAAGAGAATACATGTAGCACTCTCCCAGGACTCGCAACCCAATCTTCAGCAAAGAATCTTCGTGCAACAAGATCCTCAATAACACGCAGCCATACGGTGTAAAGATGCACTCCACGAAAGATGAACAAAAGAAAAGTGTTATTGAAAACAAAAAACAATTCACTAAAGCATATGGGAGTTTTGTGAATTGAAAACCAAAAAGGGATTAAAACCCTAAAAGGAAGAAGCCTAAAAAAATCTTCTTTTGCAGTGTTTATGTTGTGTAAAATGCTGGGAGTTCTTAAGAAAAAGGTTACCATTTAATGAGTATTTATAATAAATCATGTTGCCTTGGTATTAGAGATCGTTCGAACGAAATAAGCATGTCGCTCGGGCGAAGGACACATGTCGCTAGAACGACATCACACGAGATATCTATGTCATTTGAATGACAAAAGTGGGTCGTTTGAATGACCTATCAAACGAGATTCCACGAGTACTTGTAGATAATTTCAATATGGACGCGTGGACGCCAGTTTCGTATTTTTTTGATGTTTTATGAATAAGTTATGATTTCTCTACGGAAAGGTGTCCGAGAACAAAATCTTTAGAAAAATATTTGACAAAAATATCCCAACACTTTAAGTGAAATGCTAAGGAATTAAAACTCCACCTGACCAAAGTAAACTTCGGGAGTCTTTTTGATGAAGAAATTGATATTCGGATCCCTCTTTCAGGCTTGAATGTTCTTGAATGCTCTTCGACGGTGTAGCGGTATAACACATAATAAATTGATAACGGACTTATACAAATATGTCCTTACAAATATCCCCATATGTCTATGCCGGTACATACCTAAAAATATTCGAATTATTAAAAACCGAAATGCCTAGACAAAGCTACCCTCCCATTAAAAATTTTGCAAGACCTCAAACTGTTCTTCAAAAAGTCTTCATCAAATCTCAAAGCTTTTCTCATCATGGTGTGTAACATAATGATCTTCAGTCTTTGTACCTGCACACATGAGATAAAGAAAAATACCTTCATGATACATTGAGTTTGAAATGATATAAGAATAAAGCATTAATAATCAAATCTCCCCCATAAAGCAAAAACTCACCCACAACATGATAATTGTTTCTCCGCCTTTTTATGATGTCCCCAAATAGACAGATAAGAAGAAATAATCAAAACATGGGGTGTCACGATAAAATGTATAACAAACATGGATCAAACTATGCGCATGCAAAGGACTATCTCAAAAATCTCACAAACTATTTTGATTTTCCAAATTTTTCGTATAAAAATTAAGAGACAAAAACTCACACCACGGATTTAAACTCAAACAACCAAGTCATGGAAATGGAATGAATGGGTGTGAACACATTCGATATATAAATCGACTCAATCAATCATATGTGCACGATGCATACCTGTACTCCTAACGAATGAACATCAAAATATCCTTAGGTGTAAAAATTGTTGAATTGAGATGACATCGTCTTATGAAAATCAACAAATCAAAGTCAAAGTGATTTCCACACCAAAACGTCCAAAACTATGTAGCGTTGTTTCAAGACTTTCAAGGACTTTCAAACCCGTTATAAAATCTCCAACCAAACTCCCTCATATATATTTTCTTTTAGAGGTGTTGAACTAAATTCTCAAACTTTGGACAATTGGTGCAAAAACCTAATTAGCCCATAATTGGCATGAATATATTTTTATTGCCTTTAAATTTTTTCGGGGCTCTTTTAAACCTCTTTGGACCCGAAATAAAAAAATTCCTCAATTTTTTAGGTCCGATATAATGGTGGCCTAGTATTCGCAAAGGTCAAATGTGAACCTTTCGCAGCCCTTCCCCATTTTCAAATAAAGCACACAAACTCACAAACGGCTCTTACATGCACAACTTTCTTATCATGTTTTTTCGCATTTGGTTCGTTTTAAGGACAGGATTGAAGTGGAAACACCCAACCAACATGTTATTAGACAAGAACAATAATCAAACAAATTCGCGCACGTGTGCAATAAAGAAAATCCCTGGTCAAACATGTAGGAAGTAAAACATAATTACATTTCAATGACTCCAAACATTATAAAGCACATGGATGAATTGACCTATTGTATCAAAACACTATCAAATAGTCACTGAAGAATGGAATGATGTTGTGACTTGGTCATCTTAAGTGTCTTCCCATAAACGGTGCAAACAAAATACAAAACTCTTTTTGGATTTTTAAAAAATTTTAAAAATAAAAATCATTTTTGCTTTTTCAAAATTTTCAGAAGGAAAAATTTATACAAAAAGTACATGGCCAAACGCTCTCAAACATAAATATCATGAAACAAAAAACTAGCATATGACAAAGATGCGAACACAATCAGCTATATGATATTGCCAGAGAAGAGTCATGTGCAAGAAAATGAGAACCAATTTGTCTAAAATCTAGCGTATCCAAAAGTGATTTGCTAACCCAAACAGTTGTGACATGAAGCGTGGGGTTTTTGGGAACCAAAGAAACACTAGACTTAGACTTCCTAGGACTTCTTCCAAGATCAAAACAAAATCTCCTCTGGTGACTTTTCCTACCACAATGTGAACATGTGTAAATGAGTGGAACGAAACCTATGGGATGACCTTTTCTATTGTCCTTGGGAACGGTTGACCCTCTAAAATAAATAATGGTTTTGTCTTTGGCATTAGAAGCATGAGAACAAGACGAGCCATTACCATCACCATCGAACCTACTCGAGTCTGTCAAATCATTTTTTAACTTCAAAAATTCTCACTCAAACAAAGAATTAGACTCTTGCAATTTAGAGGACGCCTTTTCAAATTTTCAACAATTCCTAAAAGGGTATCTCGCTCTCCCTCAATTAAAGCAAACTTTTCCCTAAGAGTCTCTTCACGTGCCACAAATTCATTGACAAAAATATTTTTGTCCTCTTTGGCTCAAACACAAACCAACAAATTTTTAGGGTCCTCTAATTCTTTTTCTAAAAATAGGACCCTATCATCACTGTCCTTTTTGGACAATTTTAAAGCATCAAATTCATGGTCCAAACAAATAAATTTTTCACGATAAAAATCTCATTGATTTTGAACCATTTGCAAAAGATCCATCGCGGATTTAAAATGATAATTTTCTTTTTCCAAAAAATCAATTCTTTTAGCAAACATCAAATTCCAATGATTTGTATCATCAAAACTATGGCTCGTGTCATCAAAGGGGGAATCCGATTACATAAGTACTCCATTGAAAAAATTGTAATTTTTCACAAAACTAATTTTTCAAAAAAATCAACATCATACAAATTTTGCGAAAAATAGGAATACGCAATAAATTAGCTCAACCGGCTTTGATACCAATTTGATGATGTGAGAAGTCAAATTGTATAAAAAAAATAAATCCTTGAAAAATTAGGATCACGCGATAAATTAGCGTAACCCGCTCTGATACCAACACAAGTTTCCAATCAAACCTTATTTAATTCAACCCCTAAACAAGCATCTAAAGTGCATGTGTCAACTCATAAATAAATAAATCAATCATTCGACACAATAAATATGCTGAGATACAGATTTAGAAAAAAAAAACTTTCGGGTTAAACCTTTATTTCACTATGAATTCATAAATAGAGAAATCTGCAATGGATCAACGCACAGCCAACCCATAAAGACTCGCAATCTTGAACTAAGCAAGATAATACACGGAGCACCCTCTGAGGACTCGTAGCCCAATCTTCATAAAAGAATCTTCACGCATCAAGATCCTCGATGACACGGAACCATATGGTGTAGGGATGCACTCCAAGAAAGATGAACCAAGGCAAAGTTTTCTTGAAAATGAAAACAATTCACTAATGGATATGGGAGTTTTGTCAATAGAAAAGAAAAAATGGATTAATACCCTAAAAGGAAGAAGCTTAAAGAATTATGCTTTCGCAGTTTGAATGTTGTGTAAAACGTTGGGACTTCTTAAGAAAAACGTTACCATTTAATGAGTATAAATAATAAATTGTGCAGCCTCGGTATTAGAGCTCGATCGAACGAGATAAGCATGTTGCTCGAACGACTTCTCATGAGATATCTATATCATTTTAATGACAAAATTAGGTCATTCGAACGAACTATCAAACGCCATGCGAACTTGTATATAATTTCGATACGAACGCGTGGCCGCCAGTATCGTATTTTTCTAACTTTTGATGAATTAGTTATGAATTTTCTACGTAAAGGTGTCCGAGAACAAAATCTTTAGAAAAATCTTTGATAAAAATATCCCAACACTTTAAGTGAAATGCCAAGGAATTAAAACTGAACCTTACCAAAGTAAACTTCGCTGAGTCTTTTTGATGAAGAACTTGATATTCGGATCCATCTTTGATGCTTGAATGTTCTTGAATGCTCTTCGACGGTGTACTGGTATAAAACACAATAAATTAATAACGGACTTATAAAAATATGTCCTTAGAAATCTTCCCCGATGTCTATGCCGGTACATACATACAAATATCCGAACTATCAAAATTTGAAATGCCTATACAAATCTACCCTCCCATGAATAAATTTGAAAAACCTCAAAGTGTTCTTCAAAGAGTCTTCATCAAATCTCAAACCATTTCTCATCAGGGTGTCCGACATAATGATCTTCAGTCTTTGTACCTACACACATGCGATAAAGCAAAATACCTTCGGGACGCATCGAGTTTGAAATGATATAAGAATAAAGCATTAATAATCAAATCTACCCCATAATTCAAAAACTCCCCCCATAACATGATAATTATTTTCCCCTTTTTTATGATGTCCCCAAATAGACAGATCAGAAGAAATAATCAAATCATGGAGTGTCACGATAAAATGTATAACAAACATGGATCAAACTACACGGATGCAAAGGAGTATCTCAAAAATCTCACAAACTATTTTTGATTTTCAAAATTTTTCGTACAAAAATTAAGATACAAAAATTCACACCATAGATTTAAACTCAAATAACCAAGTCATGTAAATGGAATGAATGGGTGTGACCACATTCGATAGGTAAATCAACTCAATCAATCATATGTGCATGATGAATACGTGTACTCCTAACGAATGAACATCAAAAGTATCCTTAGGTCTAAAAATTGTTGAATTTAGATGACATCGTCTTATGCAAATCAACAAATCAAAGTCAAAGTGATTTCCACACCAATAACGTCCGAAACTATGTAGCGATTTTTAAAGACTTTCAAGGACGTGCAAACCCGTTATAAAATCTCCAACCAAACTCCCTCATATATATTTTCTTTTAGAGGTGCTAAACTAAATTCTCAAACTTTGGAGAATTGGTGCAAAAACCCTACTGGCCCATAATTGGCATGAATTTCTTTTTATTGCCTTTAATTTTTTTCGAGGCTCTTTTAAACCTCTTTGAACCCCGAATAATAAAATTTCTCAATTTTTTAGGTCCGATATAATGGTGGCTTATTATTCTCAAAGGTCAAATGTGAACCTTTCGCGGCCCTTCCCCGTTTTTAAATAAAGTAGACAAACTCACAAACGGCTCTTACGTGCACAACTTTCGTATCAAGTTTTTTGGCGTTTGGTTCGTTTTAAGGACATGATTGAAGTGAAAACACCCAACCAATATATGATAAGACAAGCACAATAATCAAAAAAATCCGTGCATGTGTCCAATAAAGGAAATCATGAGTCGAGAATGTAAGAAGTAACACTTAATTACATCTCAATGACTCCAAAGATTATAAAGTACATGGATGAATTGACCTATTTTCTCAAAACACTATCAAATAGTCACTGAAGAATGGAATGATGTTGCAACTCGGTCATCCTAAGTGTTTATCCATAAACGGTGCAAAAAAAATACAAAAATCTTTTTGGATTTTTTAAAAAAATTTAAAAATAAAATCTTTTTGGACTTTTCAAATTTTTCAAAAGAAAAAATTTATACAAAAAGTACATGTCACAATGCTTGCAAACATAAATATCATGAAACAAAAAACTAGAGTATGATAAACATGCGAACACAATCATCTATATGATATGTCAAGAGAAGAGTCATGTGCAAGAAAATGAGAATCAATTTGTCTAAAATCTAGCGTATCCAAAAGTGATTTCCTAACCCAAATTGATGTGACATGAAGTGTGGGGTTTTTGGAAACCAACGAAACACTAGACTTCGACTTCCTAGGACTTCTTCCAAGATCAGAACAAAATCTCCTAAGGTAACATTTCCCACCACAATGTGAACATGTCTAAATAGGTGGAATGAAACCTATGGGCTGACCTTTTCTAATGTCCTTGGGAATAGTTGACCCCCTAAAATAAATAATTGTTTTGGCTTTGACATTGGCATTAGAAGCATGAGAACAAGATGAGCCATTACCATCACTACCGAACCTACTCGAGTCTGTTAAATCATTTTTTAACTTCAAATTTCTTACTCAAGAAAAAAATTACACTCTTCCAATTTAAGGGATGCCTTTTTTTAATTTTCAACAATTCCTAAAAGGGTATCTCTCTCTCCCTCAATTAAACAAAACTTTTCCCCAAGAGTCTCTTCTCGTGCCACAAATTCATTGACTAAAATATTTTTGTCCGCTTTGGCAGAAACACAAACCATCGAATTTTTAAGGTCCTCTAATTCTTTTTCTAAAAATAGGACCCTATCATCACTCTCCTTTTTGGACAATTTTAAAGCATTAAATTCCAGGTCCAAAGAAATAAGTTTTTCATGACAAAAATCTCTGTGATTCTGAACCGTTTGCAAAAGATCCACCGCAGATTTAGAACGAGAATTTTCTTTTTCCAAAAAATCAATTCCTTTAGCAAACGTCAAATTCAAATGATTTGTATCATCAAAACTATGGCTCATGTCATCAAAGGGGGCATTCGATTACATAAGTTCTCCATTGAAATAATTTCGATTTTTCACACAACTAATTTTTCAAAAAAATCGATATCACACAAATTTTGCGAAAAATAGGAATACATAAAGTAAACTTCGCGGAGTCTTTTTGATGAAGAAATTGACATTTGGATCCATCTTTGATGCTTGAATGTTCTTGAATATCTTCGATGGTGTAGCAGTATAAGACATAATAAATTGATAACAGACTTATTAAAATATGTCCTTACAAATGTCCTCCTATGTCTATGCCTGTACATACCTAAAAATATCTGAATTATCAAAAACCGAAAAGGATATACAAATCTACCCTCCCATGAATAAATTTGCAAGACCAAAAACTGTTCTTCAAAAAGTCTTCATCAAATCTCAAAGCTTTTCTCATCAGGGTGTGAAACATAATGATCTTCATTCTTTGTACCTACACACATGAGATAAAGCGAAAAACCTTCGTGACGCATCGAGTTTGAAATGATATAAGAATAAAGCATTAATAATCAAATCTCCCCCATAATGCAAAAACTCCCCCTTAACGTGATAATTCTTTCTCCCCTTTTTTATGATGTCCCCAAATAGACAGACAAGAAGAAATAATCAAAATATGGAGTGTCACGATAAAATGTATAACAAACATGGATTAAACTACGTGCATTCAATGGAGTAACTCAAAAATCTCACAAACTATTTTTGATTTTTCAAATTTTTCATACAAAAATTAAGATACAAAAACTCACACCATGGATTTAAACTCAAACAACCAAGTCATGGAAATGGAATGAATGGGTGTGAACACATTCGATAGGCAAATCAACTCAATCAATCATATGTGCAGGATGCATACTTGTACTCCTAACGAATGAACATCAAAGGTATCCTTAGGTGTAAAAATTGTCAAATTTAGATGACATCATCTAATGCAAATCAACAAATTAAAGTGAAAGTGATTTCCACACCAATAACGTCCAAAACTATGTAGCTCTTTTTTAATACTTTCAAGGACATGCAAACCCGTTATAAATTCTCCAACCAAACTCCCTCATATATATTTTCTTTTAGAGGTGTTAAACTAAATTATTAAACTTTGGAGAATTGGTGCAAAAACCTAATTGGCCCATAATTGGCGTGATTTTCTTTTATTGCTTTAAATTTTTTCGAGCTCCTTTTAAACCTCTTTGGACCCCGGATAATAAAATTCCTCAATTTTTTAGGTCCGATATAACGGTGGCTTAGTATTCGCAAAGGTCAAATGTGAACCTTTTCCAGCCCTTCCCCGTTTTCAGATAAAGCACAGAAACTCACAAATGTCTCTTACGTGCACAACTTTCTTATCAAGTTTTTTTGCGCTTGGTAAGTTTTAAGGACATGATTGAAGTGAGAACACCCAACCAACATGTGATAAGACAAGCACAATACTTAAACAAATCCGTGCATGCGTGCAATAAAGGAAATCGTGAGTCAAACATGTAGGAAGTAACACTTTATTACATCTCAATGACTCCAAACCTTATAAAGCAAATGGATGAATTGACCTATTGTCTCAAAGCACTATCAAATAGTCACTGAAGAATGGAATGATTTTGTGACTTGGACATCCTAAGTGTCTATCCATAAACGGTGCAAAAAAAATACAAAACTCTTTTTTTATTTTTTAAAAATTTGAAATAACAAAAACTTTTTTGTCTTTTTCAAATGTTTCAAAAGCAACAATTTATACAAAAAGTACATGTCAGAATGCTAGCAAATATAAATATCATGAAACAAAAAACTCGCGTATGACAAACATGTGAACACAATCATCTATATGATATGGAAAGAGAAGAGTCATGTGCAAGCAAATGAGAATCATTTTTTCTAAAATCTAGCATATTGAAAGGTGATTTACTAACCCAAACGAATGTGACATGGCACGTGGGGTTTTCGGGAACCAACGAAACACTAGACTTCAACTTCCTAGGACTTCTTCCATGATCAAAACAAAATCTCCTAGGGTGACCTTTCCTACCACGATATGAACATGTGTAAACGGGTGGAACGAAACCTATGGGCTGACATTTTCTAATGTCCTTGGGAACGGTTGACCCTCTAAAATTACTAATGGTTTTGGCTTTGGCATTAGAAGCATGAGAACAAGATGAGACATTACCCTCACTATCGAACCTACTCGAGTCTGTCAAATCATTTTTTAACTTTAAAATTTTTTACTCAAGCAATGAATTAGACTCTTCCAATTTAAGGGATGCCTTTTTCAAATTTTCAATAATTCCTAAAAGGGTATCTCTCTCTCCTTCAATTAAAGCAAACTTTTTCCTAAGAGTCTCTTCAAGTGCCACAAATTCATTAACTAAAATAGTTTTGTCCTCTTTGCACAAACACAAACCATCAAATTTTTAAGCTCCTCTAATTCTTTTTCTAAAAATAGGACCTTATCATCACTCTCCTTTTTGGACAATTTTAAAGTATTAAATTCTTGGTCCAAAGAAACAAGTTTTTCACGATAAATATCTCTTTGATTTTGAACCGTTTGCAAAAGATCCATCACGGATTTAAAAAGAGAATTTTCTTTTTCCAAAAAATCAATTCTTTTAGCAAACGTCAAATTCAAATGAGTTGTATCATCAAAACTATGGCTCATGTCATCAAAGGGGGGCATCCGATTACGTAAGTGCTCCATTGAAAAAATTGCGATTTTTCACAAAACTCATTTTTCCAAAAAATCAATATCACACAAATTTTGCAAAAAATAGGAATATGCAGTAAATTAGCGCAACCAGCTCTGATACCAATTTGACGACGTGAGAAGTAAAATTGTATCAAAAAAAATAAATCCTTGAAAAATCAGGATCACGCGATAAATTAGTGTAACCCGCTCTGATACCAATTCGTAATGCGTGTGATACCGATTAAAACTAACTCACAAGTTTTCAATCAAACCTTCTTTAATTCAGCCCCTAAAAAAGCATCTAAAGTGCGTGTGTCAACCGATAAATAAATAAATCATGCGACACAATAAATATGTTGAGACACATATTTCAGGAAAAAACCCCTTTCAGGTAAAACCTTTTATTTCACTATGAATTCATAAATCGCAACTTACAATTACATAGAGAAATCTGCAATGGATCAACTCTCATCCAACCCATAAAGACTCACAGTCTTGAACTCAACAAGAGAATACACGCAGCACCCTCCAAGGACTCGCAACCCAATCTTCAGCAAAGAATCTTCACGCAGTAAGATCCTCAATGACACGCAACCATGCAGTGTAGAGACGCACTCCATGAAAAATGAACAAAAGCAAAGTGTTCTTGAAAACCAAAACAATTCAGTAAAGAATATGGGAGTTTTGTGAATTGAAAACCAAATAGGGATTCAAACCCTAAAAGGAAGAAGCCTAAAGAATTTTGCTTTCACAGTTTTCTGTTCTGTAAAACGCTGGGACTTCTTAAGAAAAATGTTACCATTTAATAAGTATTTATAATAAATCACGTCGCCTCGGTATTAGATCTCGTTCAAATGAGATAAGCATGTCGCTCGAACGAAGGACACGTGTCGCTCGAATGAAGGACACGTGTCGCTCGAACGACTTCTCACGAGATGTCTATGTCGTTTGAATGATTAAAGTGGGTCGTTCGAATGACCTATCAAACTAAATTCAAGGGGAGCTTCTAGATAATTTTGATACGAACGTGTGTCCACCAGTTTCGTATTTTTCTTATTTTTTATGAGTTAGTTATGATTTTTATACGGAAAGGTGTCCGAGAACAAAATCATTAGAAAAATATTTGATAAAAATATCCCAACACTTTAAGTGAAATGCTAAGGAATTAAAACTCAACTTGACCAAAGTAAACTTCGCGGAGTCTTTTTGATGAAGAACTTGATATTCGGATTCGTCTTTGATGCTTGAATGTTCTTGAATGCTCTTAGACGATGTAGCGATATAAGACATAATAAATTAATAATATACTTATAAAAATATGTCCTTACAGGATCCAAGCCAAGCAATGATTCTAGTTGGAATTCATCCTAATCCTCACATCCAAGGCCAAACACTCGAACACTTTTCATATATAAATCACTTTAATAGATACTATGGCATATCTCTAGATTTAAACTGGAACACAGGACTAGGACCATAATAGTTGATCCACAAATTTTGAAGCAACAGTATGAAAGTCCAACATAATGTTTTATTATCACTGAAAAACGGTTACATTATAAAAGGATTTTGTTCCTAATTACAACAAAGAAATTAAGCATTACAAAAGGGAAATTTACAACTTCCAACTAGCTAATGAAGTTGCACCTTCTCCATATCCTACGCATCTTCCTCAGTTGACAAGGAAATCATCAAATAAGCCTCTGTAACCATTAAAGACTCACAAGTGCTTTCCTCATCCTTCATCTCTTCATTAATGTCTGAAAGAGGGCCAATATTATACTTCTGGAAGATGTGTGTGTCGGCGAAAGTGCCGACCTAATTCAAAGTCATAGTCTACCCTTCCTTGAAGGAATATTTCTTGATATACTCAATTTTAAGAGAAATAGTTTTGAAGGACTTGTCCCATCCCCTGGCGAAGTCATCTTCCTTTCCCTTATTTACCGTGGATTTCATCTCTTGGAACTTTTACTTCTCTTCAATAGTTTCCAGTGCATAATCAACAACAACCTTCATTGTATCATTCTTTTTCTTCTAAGACTCATTCAAGAGACCTTGACATTTTTCTTGGTCCTTTTAATGGGCCTCCTTAGTGGCATCCAGAGATATCTTCAATAACTTGAAAGCCTTTTCAACATCGGTAGATGATGTCTCCAACTTATCATCCCTTATCGAAAGCTGGTCATATCGACCAAAAACTACAAACAGTACCAACACAAGGCAATAATTAGAAATTATTAATGTGGGAAAAAATTAAACAAGTCAAGTCTGTGTAAATAATTACTAAAGTCAAGTTTTGGTTTGCCGTATCTAGTAGTCTTGCCTTGGACATGGTAGCATCCACCAACCTATCTCTGTGAAATACTCTAAGAGAATCAAACCCCTTGCCAGAACAGGGTTCACTACCATAAAGGCAGATGCTGCAGAGGCCTGGTCTGCCTTGTTTTCTGAACCAATTCTTACTGGACAATAGGACCTCTCTTCAATATCTTAAACTGAGATCCATTTTTGTTAATTTCTTTAATAGTAACAACAATTGGACACTTTGAACCTTCCCCAATGGTTTTTTTCTTCTTGACTGAAGGGGGAGACATATCTCCAAACATTAAGTTAGGGACCTTTATATTCACCATCTTGCCTGGAGATAAAGAAGAATTCGGGATAGAAGTTAGATAAATTGATTCAAACGAGGAAGAAGTTCCTCCCAGAACAGTGTTTCCTTATTCAATAGTATATTCGAACGCAATAATTGATGAGATAAAATCCTCCAAATCTATAGGGGCTAAGGGAATATCCTTTGTAGACCGAGCTTTAAAGGAGGTGATAGAGTTCTTGTACTCCAATAAAAATGAGACCGACCTGGGGTGATCTTATCCTATTATTTGTTGGATGGAAAAAATTAATTTTATCTCCTCAAAGTTCACCTCTAAATTAGGGGATAATATTTATTCTTTCTTTCCACAAATAGGCACAATAAATTAGTCCACATATCAACAAACAGACAGTATTCTTAAATGAAACACAAGTAACATATGATTTCGACCTATGACATGCCCATCCTAGGGGACTAGTGTACCTTACAGCATCAGGAAGGGGGAGATGTTGCTTGTTCTTTCCAACAACTCCATAATCCAAATAATCGTTACTGGAATCAGACAAGTTAACTATCAAAGCCCTATTGGCTTGACTCATCTTCAAGTAATAAGTGTCATCTCTAGTGGTTACCCGTTTATAATAGTACATTAAGTCCTTTATTCCCATGTGGGTTTTGTATAGTTCGTTAAGATGGTTAACCCCATTTACTACCCTCCAACTATTAGGGGATACTTTCACGAGGACCATATCAAAGTGTTGGAAAAACTCCAAAGTTGTTGTGTGTGTGTGTGGGGGGGGGGGGGGGGGAGGGGGGAGTGATTCCACATTCAACTTTAAATATTGTGGGCAACTAGTGACCCTCATATAATGCACACAAATCACAAGACTCAGACACCATTTCCACTGTTACCTATTATGTAATTTTCCTTCTTTCCTTATACTGCTCTAACGAACCTTCATAAATGATATAAACCATCATAACCAATTCATAAAGAAAAAAAAGAAGGAGATTAAAGTCTTATAGTTTCTACTATAAGGATGGAAAACTCTTAAGCAGCAAGGAGAGAATGTAATAGTAAAAAAAGTGTGTTCGGGAATGCCGAGGTAACAAAAATGGAGGGAAACTCAACCTTTTACAGATACAATGAAGGTCCTCGATATTCGTAATTTGAAATTATTAACTGAACCAAATGATTCAAATTTTATCGGCTTCTCAAATCACAAGAGAGAAAAAGGACTAGCGTACCCTCTGGAAATTTGCCATTTTCATGTTATTTACAAAAGTACCACTTCTCTAGTTCAACAGTGAAATATTTACAAGTTCACGAGGTCGTTTGCCAACCTTCAAACTTTTTGAGCGTCGAGAAGTTTCTTAAAGTAAATACTCCATTCTTTTGATAAATCCTGAAGTATGGAGTATTGGGGGCCTTTATTGTAGGTTAAGATTATTTAACCATGTTGACCAATATCATAGTGACCCCTGTCAACATTACATGAAACCTTCTACACTAAATCGAACCTAATAGGCACAAGTACCTATTGGTTGCCTACCCAGTCGACCATCTCTAAGAAGTTGAACAGTCAGCCATATGAAAAGCCACACGTGGGATATGCAACAGTCACCATGTATGTGCACGAACCCAACCTCATACTGTTATGTGAATTTATAAATGCTTGAATCTATAAAGGCATTCAACCTCTTGGCTTCCTAATGACTATAAATATGCCATTTCTCCCTACTAAAAGGGGAAATCTTTGACTTCATAGTTAACCTTGTAAATGTATCCCAAATATTGAAATAAACCCTAACCAACCTTAATCGTGGACATAGGCTCATTTCCTGAGCGAAACAATGTAAAAATTCTCTATTGTCTCTTTACTCTATTTATTTGTGGTTATATGTTTGGTCATTATCATCTAAAAATAATATCCAAATGCATATATTAACAACTATCTTTTACTTTCTATTGGTGGTAACCCGATCTCAAAGCAATCAGTGTGGCCCCTTGTAATTCATCAAAAAAATATCGAAACGAGGTAAAGGGTACTTGTTTCTAATGGTCATTTTATTTAACTGTCAATAATCAATAAACAATTTTGTTGTTCCATCTTTATGTTTAACGAATAACACTGGAGCTCCCCATGGTGAAATAGTAGGTCGAATAAAACCTCTGCTTATCAAATTATTGTAATTGCATATTCAATTATTTTAACTCTTCTAATTCCATTCTATGTGGAGCAAGGAAAATTATACTAGTACCTAGAACTAATTCATGGAACACTATACTTCCCTATCGGATGATAATCCCAGCAACTCCTTTGGAAAGACATCAAAAAATTCTCTAACCACTAGTATATTTTTAATTATAATTTTCACTTTACTAGTATTAACAACATAGACTAAATACCATGTATAACCTTTACTCAACAACTTCCTGCTCTTAATTGGTAATATATGACAATATTAGGAACAACATTATTGCTCCTGCAAACTAGAACTCAGATTCACCCAGAAGATGAAATGTAAATTCTTTTTGAAAATATTTACTATAATCATGATAAGATGATAACCAATCCATCCCCAATATAATATTAATATCCTGAATGGCCAACGATATCAAATAAACATATAAATCTCTTTCACCCATTCGTAAGACACAATCTTATAAATATGTTCGACCATGATTACATTTTCCTTTGGGGTAGAAATATAAAAAGGACAATTGAAAAATGAACATGTTATATCCAAAAATGAAGTAATAGGGAATGATACGAATGAATAAATAGACCCATGGACAATAAGAACATATAGATCTTTATTTGTAATAGAAAGTTTACCTGAATAATTTTCGTGTAGCGTGAGCATCTTGCAATGTCATCGTAAACACCCATCCTTCAGCCTTTGATCTATTTTCTTCTCTTGTACATCTTTCTCTAGTTGTACTATATGAACATGATTCTTTACTAGGCCCCACACTATTAACTGAAACTGTTCTTGCTAACATAGGACAATTATTTTTCAATGACCCTTCTTGTGATAGTGAAAACATTTTATATTAAGTAACTTTGGGTAATTTCTCTTTATGCGACCTGCTGTCCCATAAAAGAAACAAGGATTTGGATTTCCTTGTTATGAAACTCCCGAACCTCTTCCATTACTAGCTTTACCCCTTCGCAAACTACTTTCCATACCTCTACCATACATAAATTTCTGCACTCAAAGCCTGAAATATTCTCTTTCACCACCCTTTTGATAATTCAGATCGAATCTACTAATCTTTATGCCTTATTCTCGTTTCCCTCTTGCTTTCTTCATATCCTTTTGTAAGGACATAATTTTATAAATGTTCGGGGTAGAATCTAGGAATTTTCTATTTGTCCAAGATCACAGTACATATATCTAATACCGCTACATTCGGCACGTCAACACGATCATCCACGACGACCTTGATCTGAATCCATGCATCCACCATCTTCACACATATATCATGCTTCATGCGACGTGCTTCTCAACTGTTCCCACTACTCCACTTCAGGTTATTGATAAAATGGTTCATTGGAATTTATAATATTTGCATAAATATTTGGGAATTTTTTAGAAAATATTTTTCAAAGTCTGATTGGTTCTTAACACAAAACCAGAATTTTTTCTAAGTGTAGAAGTGAATTTTTCTTAGTCGTCGAGCTGGTTCGAACGACATTACTTTGTTGTTCAAGAGACCTGAGCATGTCGCGTGATCTCGTTCGAGCAACATGTGTGTCTCGTTCAAGCGACATGCCTATGTCGTTCGAGCAACGTCCCCACCTCGATTTTCGTATAAATATCTGTGTCCATCCTGCACGTTTTCCCAATCTTTTTTGTACAAGTTGCTGTAATTTATAGCCCAGAAAATAGACTTCAATTTTTTAAGGTTTCATGCCTTTTTTATTCACAAAACCATTCCCATATATGTGTGTGAATCTTTAAACTTTCTAAGGATCGTTTTTACTCATCTGGAGTAACTTGTGGAGAAGCCGACTCTTTTCCATTGTTGCCCATCTGAAGTTCTTACGGGAAATTCTAGCCCACAACATCGGAACCAACACCTAAGGATATTTCGTACGTCACTCTTGTTTTCAGTATAATCCGTGTAAATTGTTCTTTACAAATTATAGTGAAAATAAAAGGTTTTACCCCTTTGGGGGATTTTTCCTCATTTGCGTGTTTGTTTGTGATTGAATGTTCTCGCATGATTATATTCTCTTCAATCACAACTAGATGCATGTTTTAGGATTTAATTGAAAAAATAAGTTTAATTAAACAATTTCTTTGTTTGAATATAAGCGCACCCTCAAATTGGTATCAAAGCCAATTACATAATTGTAGCGTGTAATTTTCCATAAATTTTTTCTAAAGATATCAACTTTTAAAAAATTAATTTTTGAATAAGGGCATGTTCAAAATGGAGAAATTATATAATAAATTGACAGTTTTTGACCGGACAAATTATGCTTACTGGAAATCCCGTATGAAATCTGCCCTTAAAGCCATAAATGAAAGAGTTTTGATTTTGGTTGAAAGAAGGTGGTCACCTCCCTCCATCACTATTAACAATGTGACTAATTTAAAATCTGTGACTGCAAGGACTGGAGATTAATTTAAATGGTCATGCTTTAACTCTAAGGGTCTTAGTACTATTTCTGGATCCGTCACACCTGACAAGTTCCGACAGATAATGACGTGTACCACGTCAAAAGAGGCATGGAATGTTTTACAACTTACCTATGAAGGAACTAATGCTGTGAAAGAATCAAAATTGCAAAACTTAACAACTCAATTTGAAACTATTACCATGCTTGAGTCTAAATGTTTTGATGAACTATATGCTAGATTATCTGATATTGTAAACACTAGCTTTAATATCGGTGAACACATTCCTAATGCTAGAGTTGTTAAAAAGATTCTAAGATCACTACCTAAGCGTTTTATCCCTAAAGTCACTGTGCTAAATTCTATGGATAATTTAAACACGCTTAAATTAGAGGAATTGGTTGGAGACTTACAAACCTTTGAAATTGACATGTTTCCTAAGTCTGTTAAACCAAAAGATAAGGGATTTGCACTTAATGCCCAGGATAGGAAGAGTGAGGGGTCGTCAAGAAAGAGAGGAGAGTCATCTAGAAAAAGGGAGAAAAAAATGTTAGATTCTGAGTGTGACCTTGATTTAGACGATTTGGCCCTGTTTGCAAAGAAAATCAAGAAAATTCTTAATTTCAAGAAAAATGGAAATTTCAAAGATAAAAAGAATTTTGAGAAAAATAAGTGTGAAAAGAAAAATGAAAAAGATTTTAAAGAACCTTCTAAAAAAGACGGTGAGAGATGTTAGGAGTGTGACGATAAGGTTCATAGAGCTTTTAAGTGTGCTACTAGGCTGAACAGACTTGCCAAAGAAAAGGGCCAAGTTGTCCTTAATGCTCTGTCGAGTCGGTGGACTCTGGATATGAGTCATCGCATGAGTGTAACTTCATCGCATTCATGTCTAGTCATGTGAGTACCTCTAGTTCTCCTTACGATGATGAGGATGCTAATTCACAGGGACACCTCGACAGTGAGAACGAAATGAGTGAGGGGGAGGATGATGCAAGTGAGAGCGCGAGTGATCTTCAACGCGCCTACGCTAAGTTATATATTGAGTCATTTAAAACCAAAAAGCATAATAAAGTGTTAGTTCTTAGGATCATCGCTTTAGAGCAATATTTAGGAGAAGCGAGAGAGAGAGTCATCCACCTGCACTACCTTGAGAGAGAGAGAGTCTGCATGTGTTAAGAGAGAAAGTCTATTTAGAAAAAGAGAGAGACTGTTTGGAGAGAGAGAGAGAGAGAGAGAGAGAGAGAGAGAGAGAGAGAGAGTTATTTTGAGAAAGAGAAAGGGGACTTGACTAATCAAGTTATTAGTCTTACGAGTGAGCTCCATTCCTCCCTGCAGACTCAGAAGAAACTTAAAGCCCTTGTATCCCAGCTTTCTCATGATCTTGAGAGAGCACAGGAACTCAAGGTTCAAATTGAGGATAGATCTGGAAAGATGCTCCTCGATCCTTCCTTAAGTTATGGTGATAGACAGGGAATAGGTTTTGATATTGCCTCCATGTCCCAAATAGCACTTGGACCAATTCCTAAGTTTACTACAACTCCATATGGCCATTGTCAAAAACCATGAAGGAGAGTTAGACCAAGAAAAACAAACCAAGGTCAGCCTAAAACTGTGTTCTTTTATACGCACTGCAAAAGAAAAGGCCACCTGAGAGAGTATTGCTATAGTTTGGGCCGTACTTCACGTACATATTCTCCACCACATCGTACTGATGATTTTACCAGTCTGAGAGAGCATGTTGAGTTTTTAGCCGCCACATCACAGAGTTTGATGGAGGAATTCCGACAGATGTCTTTGTTGTCAGTGAATGCTTCCCACATCCCGGTTAAAACCAACAAAAATAAGGGTAAACAAAATGTTACCACTTCTTGGGTAGTTAAGAAAGATGAAAAGTCCCTTGTTGTTCATGTTGCTTTCAAGGCACATAATACCTCACAGTCGTATTTCGATAGTGAGTGCTCCAGACATATGACCGGTGATGTCTCATTTTTAACTACCTATAGGATCATAAGGAAGGTAAAGTCACCTTTGGAGATGGGAGAAAGTCTATAATCGTAGGACGAGGTACAATAGAGTTACCAGGATTTGCTAAGCTAGAGAATATTTTGTACGTCAAAGGTTTGAAATAAAACCTTCTCAGCATTAGCCAGCTATGCGAAGCTTACTTTACTTTAAAGTTTGACCGGGATGCGTGTAATGTCTATAATCAAGCCAATAAACTTTTAGTGAAAGGGGTGAGGACTGAGGGTAATTGTTATGGGACTGTGCCCAACTCCTCACTTGTCTGCAACAGTGCCACGATCACTCCTATGGATCTGTGGTACCAACGTCAAGGTCATGTGAACTTTAGAGATTTGACACGATTAGCTAAAAATGACCTAGTACGTGGCTTAGCAACACTTAGAAAGTCAACGTCCACGATTTGTGGACCCTGTCAGTTGGGAAAGAAAAATCGTAGTCCCCATAGGAAGTTACATTCCATTACCACCTCCCGTGTGCTTGATTTGATTCACATGGATCTTATGGTCCTACTCGTAGTAATAGTCTGGGTTGTAAGAGGTATATCCTCATGATGGTGGATGATTTTTCCAGATATTAGATTATAGTTTTTCTGAGAGAAAAATATGATGCTGCAGAATTTTTAACGACCAAGTGTCGTGTCCTGCAAAACCAACACGGAGTCACTATCAACAGGATACGTAGTGACAACGACACGGAATTTGCAAAAGCAAAGGAAGATATTTATTGTGATAGCCTTAGAATTAAACATGAATTTTCGACCGTAAGGACTCCTCAGCAAAATGGGATTATTGAGAGGAAGAATCGGACGATTAAGGAAATGGCCAGATCTATGATTTTGGGTCGTAAGGTTGCTAGGAGATTTTGGGTAGATGTGGTTTCTATCGTGTGCCACACGGTAAATAGGGTTTACCTATGTCCACACACACACTTAAGACTCCTTATGAATTGTGGACTAGAAAGAAACCCAACCTTGCATATTTCCGTGTCTTTGGGAGTAATTGCTACATCCTACGGGATAGAGAGCAATTAGGAAAGTTTGACTCTCGGAGTGATGAGGGAATTTTTCTTGGATATTCATTAAATAGTAGAGCATACAGAGTTTTCAACCTGAGTAGCTGTAAAGTTATGGAGTCAATAAACGTCACTGTGCAAGATGACGAACCTACGACGTTTGTTGATCCTAGCCTTTAGTGGGAGGACGAGGACTTTTTTGACAGCGATTTACTTGTCCCTCACACACACCCTATGGACCCTAATCCTATGTTAGGGGACACACCTGCTTGGGTTCGCAAGATTCATGACCCTGCCACCATTATTGGCGATCCAACTTTAGGGGTCAAGACTCTTGCTCATCTAGTGAACGTTTTTAGTCATTTTTGCTACACGTTCATAGTCGAGCCCAAGAATCAGAAAGAAGCACTCAAGGATGAACAATGGATATCTTCTATGCAGAATGAGTTACTTTAGTTTAAAAGGAACAATGTCTAGGAACTTGTCCCCCGACCTAGTGAGACGAATGTGATAGGTACGAGGTGGATTTTTAAGAATAAAATGGATGAAAATAGTACCATAATCAGAAACAAGGCTAGGTTGGTCGCTCAAGGCTACACACAGATGGAAGTTGTAGAATTTGAGGAGACATTTTCTCCTGTTGTGAGGCTTGAGTCTGTCTGCTTACTACTCACCATCGCATGTCATCTGCGCTTCAAGTTATATATCAGATGGATGTTAAGAGTGCCTTTCTAAATGGCATTCTACAGCAGGAGGTTTACGTGGAACAACCAAAAGGGTTTGAAGACCGTAAGCACCCAGAGTACGTCTACTTTATGAGGAAAACCTTGTATGGTTTGAAGCAAGCACCCCGTGGCTTTAAGAGAGGGGGAATTGATAAGATATTGTTCGTTAGGAGAGATGACGGTGCTATTATGGTTGCCCTGGTCTATGTGGATGACATAGTATTTGGATCCATGTGCTCCCAGCATGCTCACCACTTTGAGGAGGAGATGAAAAGTGAGTTTGAGATGAGCATGGTAGGTGAGCTTATTTTCTTCCTTGGTCTCTAGTTTCGTGAGCTAGAGCATGGGATGTTTCTCTCCCAATCCACGTATGCTAGAGACCTAGTGAAGAAATTTGGTTTAGACTCTACTAAGCATACACGTACAACTATGAGTACTTCTACCAATCTTAGTAAGGACACTTCAGGAAAGAACGTAGAGAAAACCTTGTATCGGAGTATGATAGGTAGTCTTATCTACTTGACTGCTGGTCATCCTGACATAGCCTTTAGTGTTGGAGTCTGTGCTCGATATCAGGCGTCCCCGAAAGAGTCACACTTACTTTCTTTAAAACGTATGATCAAATAGGTGAATGGGACTCTCTCCTACGGTATTTGGTATTCCTTTGATAACGATGACCGTTTGTCCGCCTATTCCGATGCTAATTGGGCCGTGGATATAGATGGTTATAGGAGCACTTCTGGTGTGTGAATCTACTTTGGTTCTGCTCTTGTCTCCTGGCTGATCAAGAAGGAAAACTCCGTCTCTTTTTCCACTACGGACATTGAGTACATCGCCACCTGGAGTTGTTGCACGCAACTCTTGTGGATGAAGCAAATATTAGAGGATTATTGGATTTCATAAGACACCACGACCATCTTTGTGATAATATGAGCGCGATACACATATCTCGTAATCCGTTCCAACATTCACACACAAAGCACATCAGGATATGCGAGCACTTTATACGTCAATTAGTTGAAGAGAAAGTTGTATCCTTGAGTTTCGTACCCACTGACCTTTAGTTAGCCGATATTTTCATGAAACCTTTAGATCCATTTAGATTCGAGAGTCTTAGCAAGACTTGAGGGATTTTCACAATTGACTAAGAGGATGGCCCGTGTCTTGGATAGGATGCATTGTCTTGTTCATATCATATGATTCCTATTGCTAGTTTGTATCATTTGTATGTTTATTTTTTTGCTTTGTATTTTTAAAAAAAAAATCCAAAAAGATTTACTTTTTATAAAAATTTTAGTAAAGCACTAAAGGATTTTTGTATTTTTTTTTACACCTCTTATGGATGAGCATTTAGGATAGCCAAGTCACAACTTCCATTTCCATTTTTCACGTGATTATTTGATAGTGATTTGAGATTCTGCATCATTTCGTCCATGTGCTTTACATTGTTTGGAATCTTTGAGATGTGATTAGTGATATCGCTCTTCATATTTGGCTCCTTATCTCCTTTATTTCACACATTCATGACTTTATTTGATTATTGTACTTGTGTATCTCAAATTTTCTACAATGAACCATATGCGATAAAACTACACAAGATTGGAATGCATGTAAAAATCTGTTGGTGAGATTGTGTGGTATTTTAAAATGGGGAAGGGCTGCGAAAGGTTCTCATTTAACCTTTGTGAATACTAAGCCACCGTTAAATCAGACCTAAAAAATTGAGGAATTTTAATTATCCGGGGTCCAAAGAGGTTTAAAAGAGCCCTGAAAAATTGAAAAGCAATTCATGCCAAAAATGGGCCATTAGGTTTCACCATCAATTCCCTAGTGTTTGAGAATTTAGATCACCTCTAAACAAAATATAAATCTGAGGGAGTTTGGTTGGAGAATTTAAACGGGTTTTCTCTTCCTTGAAAGTCCTGAAAAAATATTAAATAGTTTTGGACATTATTGTTGTGGAAATCACTTTGAGCTTTGATTTGTTGATTTGATTGAGTCAATTTCCTATAATTCCATCCTTTTACACCTAAGGAAGATGTTGAGTTCATTCGTTAGGAGTATCCCATATTCATCGTGCACATATGTTATGTTTGTATGCATTGATTTTCCTATAGAATTTGCTCACACACCTTTATTTTCGCTATCATCGACTTGGTTGTTTTTGTGTTTTTTCATGGTGTGATTGTTTGTTGTATATTTTGTGTGAAAAAATTGAAAATTTAAAAAAAAAATAGAAAGTTTATTACCTTGTGACATTCTCCATTTAATTTATTTGTGGTTCTGATATCCGTCTATTTGAGGACATCATAAAAAGGGGGAGAATGAATTATGGTGGAGAATTGTTTGGTTGATTTATCAATGATTTGCTTAAGATTAATTGATCTTTGATTTTTGCATGGCATTATATTTCAAACTGTTGCGTGTCACGGGTATCTGATTTATCTCATGTGTGTAGGTACAAAATTGATGATTATTGGATTGCACACCCTAATGAGAAAAGCTGAAGATATGAAAATGTTGAAGTTTGGTTCACGACATGCCAGTTAGTATTCTGAGTTTGAGGGTTTAATGGGGATATTATCTTATATGTCATTTTCTTTATGAAGATTGCATAATTCAGATTTTTTAAGTATGTACCGGCATAGACATAGGGAGAGATTTATAAGGACATAATTTTATAAATGTCCACGGTAGAATCTAGGAATTTTCTATTTGTCCTAGATCACAGTATGTATGTCTAATATCGCTACATTCAGTACATCAACACGATCATCCACGACGGCCTTGATCCAAATCCATGCATCCACCATCTTAACACGTGCATCATGCTTTATGCGACGTGCTGCTAAACTCTTCCCACTACTCTACTTCGCGTTATTGGTAAAATGGCTTATTGGAGTTTTTAATATTTGCATAAATATTTGGGAATTTTTTAGAAAATATTTTTCGAAGTCCGATTAGTTTTTAACACAAAAGCAGAAATTTTTCTAGCGTAGAAGCGGACTTTTCTTGGTCGTTGAGCTCGTTCGAACGACATCACTCTGTTGTTCAAGCAACATGAGCATGTCGCATGATCTCATTCGAGCGAAACATGTGTCTCATTTGAGCGACATGCCTATGTCGTTCGAGCGCCGCCGCCGCCTCGATTTTTGTATAAATATCTGTGTTCAGTCTGCACGTTTTTCAAGTCTTTTTCAGACATGTTTCTGCGATTTATAGCCCAGAAAATAGACTTCAAGTTTTTAAGCTTTCATGCCTTTTTGATTCATAAAACCATTCCTATATATGTGTGTGAATCTTTAAACCTTCAAAGGATCGTTCTTACTCATCTAGAGTAACTTGTGGAGAAGCCGATTCTTTTCCATTGCTGCCCATCTGAAGTTCTTGTGGGAAATTCCAGCCGACGACATCGGAACCGACACCTGAGGGTATTTCGTATGTCACTCTTGTTTTTAGTATAATCCGTGTAAACCGTTCTTTAAAAATTATAGTGAAAATAAAAGGTTTAGTCCCTTTGGTTTTTTTTCCTCATTTGTGTGTTTGTTTGTGATTGAATGTTCTTGCATGACTATATTGTCTTCAATCACACCTAGATGCATGTTTTAGGATTTAATTGAAAAAAACTAAGTTTAATTAAATAATTTCTTTGTTTGAACAAAAGCGCACTTTCACTTTTCGACTAACATGGCTTTATTCACCAATACATGATTTGATGACCAACTCTAGTCCATTATTTAGTTGACTACGCGTGTCTTTCTCATTCTGTACAAACCCCAAAGCAAGCCTAAAAAAGGTTGTAAGTTTAGCTTCATATTCTCTAACTATCATGCTTACCCGATTCAACATAAAATATTCTTTCTCCTTATGTTTTCGATAAATTCGAGGAAAATACTTTTCATTCAATGATTTAACAAAAGCATTCCATGAGATCACATTACCACCCCTTAGAGTAATCAACAAATGTTTGCTGGCATCCTATAAACACTTAGCTTCTCCTTTCATCATATACATTACTAAGGTCACTTGTTAATTTTCAGGTATTTTTATTACCCTAAAAATAAATTCAATAACTTTAACCCATAGTTTTGCCTCAGTAGGATCAATTTCTCCTTCAAACGATGGTGGATTTACCATAATAAATTCCTCATATTATGTATTCCTCTATTCCCCATCTATGACCTCCTCAACCCTAGCCAATGCTCGTGCCTCTAGTTTCATACCCTATTATTCTTCCATCTTACCCATAAACATAACTTTTTTTATCTAATATTAAATTCATAGCACGTGTCTTTTTTTTTGCATATCCGTCAATTGTTCTAGGTCGAGTTCTACGTTTACATAAAGAGGTTGTTCAACTTATGATTATGTTGGAATATTAGAAGCCTCATATTCTATTCTCACATTAATGTTCCCTCGTTCTATTTTTTTATTTCTGAAATGAATCAAAGATATAACAACACACACATATATACGTAGCTTTTCCAACATAATAATTAATATAACAAAAAACATGTTTCTTATGATTACTGCCAAATATATATTCTTTTAACTCTAGAATCTAAAGCATAGGTTCTCATAAAAAAGGCTAAAAAGCACTAACTTAGCTACTTGAAATTAAGTATAGAAGTAAAACTGAGTCAAATCATAATTCAATTAATCAAAACATTAAAACGAGTCTTAATTTTAGAGCCATTAATGTAAATGCATAAAACTATTTTTTTTAAATAATACTAAAGTGCTTATGATTATACAAAGTTTGTTAAATGATAATTTGACTTAATTACATCATTTACATTTAAACAAAATTATTGTTGTACACATTCCTTTCAAATCCAACCTGAACTCCTGGATTTGGCAGTGAAATCACGATACCTGAAACACATAAACATAAGAATCAGGAGCAAAATAACTCAGTTAATGCATATTGCATAAAATTGAATGCAATTAAAATATCCATAGAATAATGTATAAACTAATCCAGTCCATTCATAATGAATGACTCAACTTTTTGAATCATGATTCACATATCCTATGCATGATGCACAATGCTCATCCATTCCTGATCGGGGAGTAACCCCTTATCTGTAATAGACAATAGTCCCCCATTCTGAGTCGGGGAGTAGCCTACTATTTCGATAAGGGGAATTAAAAAAAATCATATTCAAAATTTCATGATCATATCCATAACAATGTAGATATACATCTTTTCATTGAGTACACTCACCATGGGTTATCCCCTGTATGGTTGTGTTTCTCTCCAATGGAGTTGAACTAGGTGCATTATACCTTAAACTTGTCAATCCAACTATATCAGTACATAATTCAAATAATAAGTGTTATACTAATATATTTATGTAAGTTTCAATTAATATACAACTACAATATAATCCCACTTAAGTATGATTACAAGAAACTTGAATAAAGATGATACATGCTATAATATCCACAATGATGAAGATATAAATAATCAACTTTAGAAAACACTTCGTATGAAATTTATATATAAACCAAATAAACATAAATATATACTTCCCAATACTTATAACCATGGAGCATGTACTCAAAATACTCTTTGGAATGAGGAGATAAGAATATTCTTCCATGGGGTATCTAGTGTGGCATCAATTTGTTGTCCTTTATTCTTAACCATTATAACTTCATAAATTGTACAAATACAAGTGTCTAATATTATCAATATATAAACATATCTGAATATACTTTCCATCACAAGTGACGGTTAAATTTTTCAAGCTTCCTAGACCAATATATGATTGTTTCTTTACAACCTATTAAATTTGTTCTACAAGTTCCTTATTGTTTAGTCAACTTCCAAAAAAATATCACAATGTACATACATCATAACCTTCTATGACTTCTCACCCTTTTTTAGTACACATACTGAATAATATAAAATTAAAGTCTAGATTTCATTTGCTACGTGAAAAACTTTATGAAACTCACGGTCATCTAAACAAATTATGCAAACAGTAACTATATACCAACTTACAACTATCAACATGGGCTAAACACAAGGAGTTTATTTCTAATTTTTGGATATTCTTTTCATGTATGAGTCTAATTTCATCTCAAATTAAAATTACTCAATTCCAGTAAGTATAAAAAGGTATGAATAAGTTTGGCTACAAGGGAGTTTTGTACAAAGTAATATGGCTTACACATCCACTTATCTTAAGTACGAACATATACCTATATATATAAAAAGGAGTATGACATATTAATTATTAATTAATGATGTGTATGATTTAAATAAGTATAAAGAAATAATAAAAAAATATTAAGACATAATTATACCTTTGGAACATTTCTATGATTTTCTTGGAATTTTTTTATAGCTTTTCTTATAGTCCTTTTTTCCTTAAGCTTCTCCTTTATCTCTTGTCAAGACAAAAATTCTTCAAACTGAACCAAGGGTTAAAAGTGATGAATAAAGAGGTAATATTAAGATTTTAAAGTTGTCCAAAGCTTCCTCCACCTCCAACCAATCAATGTAAAACATTTGGTGTACTAACAGATAAAATACCACTTAAAAGGATGGACATATTTCCCTGGGTTGATAAATTCAATATAACTTCTTACTCAAACATCCTTTAATAAACCATTTTTGTTTACAAATGTAAGTTAGAAATATACAACTATGTTGTTTTTATCTTGACCAAATTATCATATTATAAGGTTCAAAACTTGTCTCTAACATGAACATTCCTACTAAAAATGTTAAAAAAAAATTATTTGTCACCAACTTCATATTTTATGATTTTTAAAGGTACAATTAGACAAAATATAATAACCCAACATTATACATGTGTGTATCTATATAATAAGTTACAAAACTTATGTAAGTCATAAGATATATGTATGATGTCATAAGATTATTTTTTCCTACAATCCCTATTTTACCCTTAAAAACGTTAAATTCTCCCTTTTTTCTCACACTCTACTCTTTCCCCCTTTTCTTCAAAATTAAAAAATAAGGGAAAAATAGTATTTTCACCATTCTCGTACTTTACTACCCCATTTCCCCTGCCCTTCTTCTTATTTTACTCTCTCACTCCCATTGTTTCTCTCGGCTACTATGATTATCAATGAGTAATCAACGAGTCTGACCCGTAGATGACTTTAACCCACAAAACCACTGCCGACTTTAAACCACCTACCGCATTAGCGACTATCGATACCCATGAACCTCCAACCTAAAACATACCTGCTTACCTTAGACCCAAACCCCAAATTCAAAAATCCTCAAAACGGGCGCAAGAAACTCCTACCCACGCCGATGAGCCAAGACCCGCAAAACCGGTGACTATTCCGCAAACCCACTACCATATCTGACCTACCCTTGTTAACGAACAACAAGGTAATTTTTTTGTTCAAATTTTAATGTTCATTTAATTTTTTATTTGTGTTTGGTGTTAATTCATGAATATTTTTCATCTTGGTATGGATCTTTCCCGAATGTGGTTCTCTGGAGAATTTTTTATTTTTGTTTAGGGGTTGATTCGTGAATATTTGTGTTTGGGTATCTCAGATTTTGTGAATACGTATCTCGGATTTTGTGAATATGGTTCTCTTTTATTCTGTATTTCCACATGTTAAAGATATGCCTTGAATATTCTATAAGTATGGATTGCGTCTCTTACAATATTCATTAAATACTTTCATGCTTATCAATTAGTTCTTTTAATTTTACTTTTATGGTCTCTTTAATTACTCTTATGTTTTGTTTTCTTGAACAATATCATTATGGAAATGTTAAATTACTTTCATGGTCTCTTTATTTCCTTTCCTACTTGTCCGTTAAATAACTTTAATATGATAAATTAGGGTGAGACATTTTCTCATTTTTTGTGTTTGTGGTCTCATATTGTGTTTGTGGTTTATCTGTGGTGGGAATCTCCTAGGTAGAAGTAAGACGTGAGCTAATTGAACTCCATCCTTAAATGAGCATCAATTAAGTTCGAGCTCGGGTTGTTTGCTTAATCAATGAGCTGAATCTTGACTTAGGAAATAAAATTAGTTCATTTCTACTTTAGGAGACTAAATGACCTAAGTTAAAATCGAGCCTAATCAAGCTTGATTTTTCAAATGGGATCTAGCTCAATTCTTTTGCTTAACATATGACCCGAGCTCAATTTGTTCACGAACAGGCGAGTTCCTTTTCCACGTAAAGGATAAACCATGTAATCAACCTTTGGAGTATGTTGATAATATAAAAATCATATAGAAGGGAGTATTTACTTTGAGAGAAAATCCTTTAGGATTTGTGTATGTTTTTTTATGCTTTTGATCCCCAAACTAACAAACCTTGACTTACTTTATTCTCCTCTCAACACAAGGATTTTCCTAATGGATTGTGTCATGTTTGTACAACGATGATCTCTTACCTTCCACTTTTCAATAGCTTGTGAAACTATGATCTCTTATCCTCCCCTTTTCAATAGCTTGTGAAACTATGATCTCTTATCCTCCCCTTTTTTGCAACATCTTTATTACTTTAATAACTTCTCTTCTAATTAAAAAAATATAATGTTAGCTATGAATTTCACCTCTTTAATGTACTTGAAGCATGGTTTTAAGTAATGGTTTATAGCGTTACGTATTACAAATTTTTAATGGTTGATTACGTTACTAATGTTCATTTTTTTATTTTCACAAATCTCTTGCAGCAGAAGCTTTGTAATGGGCTTTGCTAAGAGTGGTCACTGATCTAATGAATTGACTCGGGGTCTTTTCATGGGAGGTCACAGATCTTTGAGGTTTGCTAATTTTTTTTATAGATATTTGGTTTGGATTTTTAATTTATGCGGGGGAGAATTCTTCCTAAAGCAACGTATTTGCAGCTTAATGAATTAGATGTTGGTCTTCACCTCAAGGTTGGCTGGCTTCTCTGTTATGGAATACATATTTGCTCCTTTTTTTATTTTCTGTTTTCAGATATTTGTTTTTGTATATAGGTTTCTAAAATCAGATATCTATTAGAATTACATATGATTTTTTGGGGTAAACAAAATATTTTTGTTTTCTTATCATTTCATTAGTTTTCTATGTACAAACGGTTTTCTATATGCATTTTTCTTATAAGCTTTGACTTTGATACTCATTTTTTCTGGACTGTCTTCAACTAGGTATACTTTTATGCAATAGTTGATGAGTAATTAGGTGTACTTTTTATGCAATAGTTGATTTTTTTTATGAATGGTCTTTAACTATTAGAATTCCAGTTACTTTCAATCTATTATCGATTACTTTCAATCTGGTTCTTGGAAGGTTAATCATTCGGTGTTTAAAACTATAAGAATATGAATTATTTCCGCTTTTTTATCTTCATGCGAGACACCACTCCTGTCATAATTTCTCTAAGGTATATATTTTCGTGAGCCCCTTTATATCTTGCTATATCCCGCCTGTACGCTTTTATGAATTAGAGGGTATTGTTTGTTTGGGGGTTTTGGGATATAACATCCACGAGTTAAATTTGTTTGGGGGTTTTGGATTTTGATTTTTGACATTATTTGGGGGTTTTTAAATAAAGATTAAGAGTTTTGCAAGGTTTGGGTGATGTGACTTATTTTTAGATGGTTCAGAATATATATACAAATTCAACTTGGATATTAAATATTTTTTCTGCATTAATTTCCTCATTTGGTTTTAATTACTTTTGCTATTTGTAGTTTTGAATGCCACATCCCCAGTTAGTTTTGAAGATATTGGTATGGGATACATAAGCATGAGTCTTAATAAAAGATGAGAAGGTATGTTGATAATGATAATTTGTAGACAATAATAAATTTAAATTTGCTTTTAAATATTCGAAGTTTGTTACATTCGATATGCTTTTGGATTTACGGATTTAGGCATTGGCATGTATGTGTCCATTTGTTTTCGAATTTAGGAATTGATACGTATGTATGTATGTATGTATGTATGTATGTATGTATTTATGTATGTATGCATCTCCTTTTTGATATTTTCGGATTATTTAATCACCCCATTTTCTGATCCATTCCTCTTCTTCTTTATTCTTCATTATCTATTTAACAGTTTCTGCTCACTTTCAAAGAAAATATATTGTTTTTGATAAGGGAATGAGTCTCAACCATGTCGGTTATCATCTTCTTCTACAAATCAAACCTACAGTCTTAACCTTGTCTAAAAATATGCTTATTTTTCTTTATTTTTATCAGCTTCGACAACATGTTATGATGTAATCTTGATGCATTTTTACTTGGCTTCCTTAATGTACTTCACTAGATTCAAGCAAATAAGAAAACTGTCAAAGCTTTATTGATGTGCTCTGTTTAGCGCTGTTAATGTAGAAAGTCTTTCTCTAAAGTTTACATCGATTGATATCAATCGCCAATTCCATGGTCTTGGTGTTCGAATTATAGTTGCATTAAGGTGTTTTATGTTCTCTCTAAATCACAGTCACCAATTCAACCAGTTTCCTTACTTTTTAGACTTCAGTACCTTTTCGACTGTGCTTTTGAGAGAACAGTACCAAATATTTGGTTGAAGTTTATAACAAAATAGTTATAAACTACTATCCAAATATTTTGTTGTTTCTCTTATTCCTTTCTAACAATGGGCCTCTCTATTTTGTACGTTTTGTTATTCTTTTCTGTTCTGCTATTTATGGTTTTGCATTTTTTTTAATTTCAATATGTTGGCCCTTTATTTGAATGTATATTTTGATGTCTTATCTTGAAAAATATTTGGATTTGAGGTTTTTATACATTTTGTCACAACCCTTTGGATGTTTTTAGGTGGGATTTGCCTTAGAATATGTGGACGATGGTTAAAAGTTGAAGCTTTGCTAAGAATATTGAAGCTTTGGGTGTTCTTCCCTTTTGTCTTTTAGGTGGATAGTAGTTTCTAACTGTCGTTAAAAGAAATTTGGACAAAAAATAAAATTCTTATTTCAATTAAAATTACAAATTGGTAGGCAATTGTGTGTGTAATATAATATCAATTAGAGAATTATAAATACCCATTACATTGTAGACCATACCTTTAATATTTGTGTTGGATGTTATTATATAGGTTATGTATATTTCTATGATTTGTGTTTCATTTCACTCATAATTTTTTTGTCATAAACAGCATCCACATGACATATATATCATTATTATATTTCTTAATTGGTTCATTGTAATTTCAAAGAAGTACTTTATTTGTTGATTTAAGTTCATGCATGAATGATTATGATGGTTTACATATTGCGTGTGGGTTCAATTATTTTTATTGGATTTCTATAATTGTTAGAACTTGATTTGTTGATTACGATGATTTACAGAATTTTGATGATTTGTATGTTATGGATTTGAATTTGATTTATTACTGAATTTTGATGATTATGATTGTATCCTATCATGGATGAATTTTGAATATGAATAAGTGATTTCTCAATTATTACTTAGAGTACATTAAAATTCTCACTGATTATATTTGCTAATTTATTTTTGATGAATTTGTAATTGTTCTAATAGTTCACTTACATTTTTTGCAGGGCTAATTATTTGCTTAATTAATCCACAACCGTATATTGGAAATAATAACCAGTGCATACGGCATAATCACGGCTAAATCAATGCACAATAACATCCCACTGGCGATCAACAACCATAGTATACTCTCATAAATATTTTGGTCAACAAACTAGTATGAGGACTTAGTATGGCAGTCAAAAGGCTTGAGAACGCACCGAACTCTATTTGGGTTAAAAAATATTATGGTTTGAGATATGGGATTAGGGTTTTGTGAATTTATTTGTTTAATTTTATTTTGGTAGATGAAGTCCCCAAAGACTATGTCCATTTTTTTTAAAATAATTTCTTCAGTAGCTATAATTTTCTTTTGTTACCCCTCAAACAGGGTGGATAGCCCAATCAACAAAGGAGACTATATCCATTTCTTTTTTAGAATTGACACTTTGTTAATTTAAGGCACAATGTGCATTCGATTGATGAATATTGTATATTTAATGTTATATGTGAGTTTATTTGATGAATTTAGCCTATTTAAACGTTGTTGGACTATATGTCATTTGTTAAGCAGGATGGATAGTCCTACAAATAAAGGAGATTATGGCTATTTTTTTTTAAATTACATTTTTTGTTGAGGAACGATTTTTTTTTACCTTTTTGCAATGACGTACTTTGAAAAATTTCACCATTTTGTGATTATCAGTGTACCTTCAGGCATGGGCATACCCTAGTGTGTGTGTGTAGGCGTGTGTGTGTGTGTATATATATATATCATACTACACAAATGACATATGGTAAGTATGAATCAAATATAACTTATCATAATTGATTCGGGTTACCACATAAATACTGTTGTGATCAAATGATCTATGAGTCGAGGATGGAGAACTTGCTAGATCTTCAAAGAGATTAGAGTTATGCATATCACTCAATGGAGTTGGTGATCACTCGATTTCCTATTGAGGTCTAAGTGGATTGTACCACCCCGCTCAATTAAATGCCGGGTGATCAATCCTATAACCAATTAAATCAGAGTATACAGTTGGTTCATTCTTAGCATCATTGTCGAAAAACATTTTCTTTTTGTTAATAACCCAATACTCACTTAAGCTAGTGTTAAAAACTTTCAAATTTTAATTTAATAAAATCTCATTTTACCATTACAAACAATTTCATGCAATCTATTCCACAACAATGCATAATAAATAAGTAACATTACAAGTGAATCAAATGTAACTGGAATAAACTACCTAATTTAAATATCTAAATACAACAATCAAAATAAACTAAATGTATCAAAACTGACATAAGTAATACAATTGTCTGAGATAAAATCGAAATAACTAGAATCCTTAGGCGACATGCCCTACATGAACTAACTACTAAGAATGTATGAATCAAGAGAATGCAAGCGTCAAAGAAATGACTGCAACTCCATAACATCCATGGTACATCAAGTATCCAATCCTCTATGGTTGGTATTCCTTTGACTGGACACCTAATATAGAAGATACAAGGGAGACGAGAATATGCAATAAAATGGGTCAGAGCCTGATGGTAAAATAATTTTAAAAATAGCAAGTGATTAACAAGTGCAATTAAGAAATTAGTATGTACAAGTTAGATTGTCGAACACTCTCTTGAGATTCTCAGCTCTCATCTAGTGTGCACGCCTAACGTACCTTCAAACCATACTAGTTATTATTCCCATGCTAACTAGTTGTTTCCAGTCTAACATCTAAACATATCCCAATATCGTTCCCATGTATTTCTCTCGCAATATAAGTAATACACATATATCCAATTTCTCTTTAACATGGATAAGCACTTTTTTTCAATTTAATATAATTAAGTGTTCGCGGACTTAATTCATTTCAGATTTCATTATCATTCATATCTATTTAATTCATACAGTAGATAGTATCGCAAGTATATATATATATATATATACATTCACTCTGTTATATATATACAAAACTACACCCTGAGACTCAACTGCAGTGCATGCATACTCTGCTATCATGTCCGGAGACATCTCGTCACTGTACAAAGGACTGCAACTTCGGTATATCCCTCGAACCATAAATAACAAACAAAAATATTGGAGGCGGATATAATCCTAAGACTTTGGGCTACGAACATACCTACGCACCCAAATGACCGTTCAATACCATTATTTTCACACATGGCAATCCAACCAAAGTCTATGTTCTGAGGCACAAGTCAAAAATCCCACCTAAGGCTCATCAGGATATGACTGCCCTCAACGCGCAAACCTCCCATCGATAGCAAGTATGCTAGGTATGTCATATACCCAAGTCATCATAGAGGTATACACCCTCCCTCTCTCTCTCTCTCTCTCTCTCTCTCTCTATATATATATATATATATATATATATATATATATATATATATATATATATCAATAATAGGGCATAATGACATCCCATATTACAAGTCTCATACATAGTATACTTATATCTTAAATATCCTACTTATCATGGTAAGTTAAACCTCAATTATATTAAAGGTATTCACTCCACCTATGTATATATATCAATAAATAGCTATACTCTCATCCCATATACAAATCCCACACGTAGTATATTTTAAGTTTATCCCATAAACTAATAATTCACATTTTATTCACATTTCCCATTACTCCTAACATCTCTTGCTAACCGAAAAGATTTAATTAATTATTCTTGTAGCTACCTTCAACCCATACTTATTTTTCCGAAACTCAGACTCATTATAACAATCCCGGAGTATATTTTAATTCCCACTAATCCTTTTTCTCGATAAAGTTACATTCTGCCCAGAAATATAAAATTAAAATTTGAGGCTTTTCTGCTCCGATTTTAAACAACTCAAAACAACAAAGTTGTGCAAAACATGATTTTATACACGAACTCACGGGAACACAACGAATTTTTGCTTAAAATGGTCGTAAAATTATCATACAATGTTCGTCCTTTTTTAATATATTTCTCCCTGCGGGTTGTAACATAATTCATCCACAAAACCTCTACCAAATGATCCCAAACTCCTTATAATTCATCCCAATTGATATACCCAAGTATGTACATGATTTAAAATCACAAATCATATCAAAATCATGAAATTTTGATTAAGCATGCTAGTCCCATTTTAATTCAGAAAATCTGCATTTTATTATTCCTACTCAATAACACGTATAAGCCCCAAATTTCTTCATCAAATAAACCCTTGTTTTGTGATGTTAATTCTAATATCAAAAAGGGATTAATCCTACATGGTTTCCATTTCAAGGATTAAATCAAAATCATTAAATTGTATCTTTGATTTATAAAACTAAAAAAAAAATCTATCTACCATGGACAACATACATGAGATAGATTGCAAGAGTTAAAGCACTTGCCTTTGATTTTGTAGGTCTGAACCTTTGGGGAAGATGATCCTATGGTGTTCCTCTCTTTTTCGGTCACTCTCTGGTGGCGGTGATGGTGGTGCAAGGTGCCTTTGTCCCTTGGTTTTCCTAGAACAACCCTTCCTCTCTTAGATAAATCTTTCACTTTACTTGATGGACGTTTCTTAGAGTTTTGGTAAATAAACCTTTGGATGGCATATCTCTTAAACTATATAAAAATATCCAAATTTCGTAAGTACTATTCATCCCCAAGGTAAAATGACCAAAATACCTCTTTGGGGTGTCTATTCGGTTCCAAATTGATCCGATACCCAAATCGAACACCCGTGTAGACTTTTCTGACAATGTAAACCCCTACGGACACTTTGGCACACTCAAAACGACCATTCAGATAAAATAAAAATAATTTACTTTTAATTCAATTCAATTATAGTCTGGAAACGACTCACACGGGCATCACGACTTAATTACCGTAATTATCGTATTTATAAATTGACACGACTCAGAATGTGTCTCTAAAGTGTGTACTCTCTAGGCTCAAGTGCAAGCCTGTCGTTCAAGTAATAATCCGACAAGTCAGGTATCGATCCTCAGGGAAAAAGGACAACGAGAGTTGTGACGAAGGAATAAGACTGAGGAATCCTAATGTTGACTCTAAAAAGAAATAAAAGATTGATTTGGTTTTTGGGATTCAATTACACTAAATGCAATTATGAAAGTATGGTGAAAAATGCAGCTAACTAAATGACCTAGATTAAGAATGAAGGATTGAATTGAACTTTTAGATGAGATGATGGAAAAATAGGACGGGAATACAATCCCCCAACCCTAGTGTATTGCAGTATAATATTAATCGTAAATTTATCTAATTAGTTTGACCCGGAATTTAGTACTCCCAAGCATTACGTATACGAGGTTCAAGCCCGCGTCATACTTAATCAAAGGACGAGTAAATCAGTATCACGATAACGACACTCGAATTGTATTCTCAATCATCCCTGTTACCCAGGGGCAAACGAGATATTTAGACCTACAATTGTTGTGTCCCTACGCAATACGGTCAAAATTAATTACTAAATTCAGAGGATTAACTTTATACGTGCAATGACCACGTCAGGTTGGGTTCATGTAACCCGACCTTTGAAATTTAGCCGGACATACCGAAAGTGATGAAAACAGTGTTTAACATGCAAGAGTTCATGATTAATCTAAGGACAATTGATGGAATACTGTAAAATAGAATCACAAAGAAGAAACAACTTACTAAAATTACCCAAGGAACAATCGCAGCAATAAATAAAATTGGTGATCACACAACTTTGAATAAACCTTCAATCCTTGAAGAAAACTGAATAATGTTGTTGAACTAGGGTTTATGGAAGAAAATGAGAAATTAAAAATAATTCCCCACGTTCTAGCCTCCTTTTCAATGAAAATAATTCGGGTTTTTATACCCTACATGAAATTCCAAGAAGTTGAGTATAAGTCGGAGTCTTTAGAGGAGAGTCAGAAAACAAAATCTCGATGGGCGGACCGATCCGGCCCTTAAGCGGATCGGTCCGCTTCTAAAGCGGATCGGTTCTTTTATTTTCCAGGCGGACCGGTCCGGGGTCGGATCGGTTCTTTTATTTTTTTGGCTCTTCGGTTCGCCTTCGGTTCGCAGTCCTCTGGAGTTTGCACAGCGGACCGGTCCGGGTTGAGGGCGGACCGGTCTGCCTCTTTGACTTTTCTCTCAACCTTTGACTGCCCATATCTTTTGCTCCGGGTATCCGATTGAGGTGCCGTTTCTTCCTAGGTGCTTGTGAGGATGATATCTTCAACTTCTATTTAGGTACCTCATCCGGATTCTGGGTAGAAATGACTCTTTTGCCCTTTTGACTTTTCTTGTTGACTTTCTCTCTTCTTCTGGTTTCCTTCTTCCATTTCTTGGCATTAGATACCTGCAAAATCATAACAAAATACTAGAAACTCGGTGTACTTGTTAGGATGAGTCAATAGCAAGATTATGAGATAAAGTCAATCCAATTACGTTGTTCGAAGTGATTAAAGTACCGAAATTAAGGGATAAATTAGGAAGAATTTATGCCTAATCATAAATCTCAACAATTTTTATAAAGTCATAATCATATATTACTTTTAATCACTAAGTAATATTTAATATCAATCACATATTAATTTATTCTAGTATTCAATCTGGAATAATTGCAGTTATTTTGATATAAATCATTCCAATTAATCCGCATTGATTTAACCCATTTACTTTTAATTTATCTCATTTTAAAACTCATTAAAATACGAGGTATTACATACTCCCCCCCCCCCAAAAAAAAAAATAATGAATTTTTTTCCCGAAATTCATAAATTAAGGCATATTTGGTAAGGACAACTCCAGGTACTAATCTGACATCTCATGTAACCTCCGTCGTACTGCCCATACAGAACATTACTGAACACCCCTAATGATGAAAACCTCATTGATGTTATACTCCAAGCCTTACCATTTAAGTTTCACTACTTAAATTTTAATTTTAGATAATCACTTTCTATCCTCCTACTATTTGCACTATAGTAGATTAATCAGTCTTTAGATATATTCAAACTCGTTTTACTACTATGTAAAATAAGTAATTTATTCTTGTTTGTACGGTATATATTTTACACACAATATATACTGTAAATGCCAACACATTTCTGCAATACTGCCTTAGTAAAGGACTACGGAACCCGAGGCAGACTCGTCCCCCGCGCTCTCTTCCCCCGCGCTCTCTTCCGAGGAAGACTCGTCCTCGCTATCATGACCTCGCCGTGCCCGGATTATGGCGAGATGTTTGGCACTCTTAGTGCGAGTGCCCTGTCCAAAGGGACCGGGAATCCGGGTGCGGTCGACAGGGGCCTCAATGCCGGCGTCTTGGAGGATAGATGTGATCAAACGGGCATAGGGCAAAGGGGAGGTACCCTTCTCATCCAAAGAAGCGGCAATGATGTCGGCATACAATGTGCGGGCCAAATGGATGGAGGTTTGGGGATCGAAGAGATGGTAGGTCAAGGTGGCTTGCCGAGGTCTCATGGCGGAATCGTTGGACGTTTGAAGAATGTTGGCGCATACGATTTGGAAAGTGAGGTGCGCCGTTTCATTGAGTCGTCCAACCGCGACGGTTTGGCCCGCCCAACCACGTTAGGAGAAATGCGCGCCATGATGACGTCCTTAGCGACCGGAGGAACGTTCCTAGGATATGCGAAGTCTTGGGGGTCCGGGACACCAAAGGTGGCCAATTTGGCCGTGATGAGGGCTAAGGAAAAAGGAACGACCGTTCCATCAACGTAAGCTTGGGCCTCAAATTGGTCCGTCCGCACAAGCGTGACATAGAATAACCGGACCTCGGAAGCCCACACGGCGTCATGGGGTTCGTTGAGGAAACGACACCACCCCCGGGCCATGAAGAGGGCCGTGACAGAGTTGGGCAGCACGTTCCATTGAACCGCGCGCTCCATATGTAGTTTGCGATTTGACCCAAAGAAGTTGGTGCACCATCGCTCCTCTTGGCAGGAGCGGAACTCGTTGCTCCCGGAGTGTAGGATGTCGGTAGATGCGTATTTGGTGGGAGCAACACGGGGGGCCATGGAGACAGAGAGGATAGAGCGCACAAAAATCTGGAGAGGGAGAGGAGAGGAATTTGGTTTGAGGTGTGAAGAGAAGAGGAGGTGTAGGGTTGAATTTATAGTGGAGGGAAAGGATTTGGAGGGAAAAGGTGGTTGGAGGGAAAGGTTTTTGGAGGGAAAGGGTGTGTGGGGATGTGGGAAACCGAATGGGAGGGAAGGATGGTAATTGGGGGGAAGGGGGTGCATGGGAAGAAGGGATTCAATGAATCTGCAGAAGGAGGACCGGTCCGGTCCAGTGGCGGACCGGTCCGGTCTTTTAATTTCCAAAAAATTCGACAGGTGGACCGGTCCGGCCTAAAATTAAAGGAACCGGTCCGAGGGCGAACCGGTCCGGCCTTAAATTAAAGGAACCGGTCCTGCTTGGGTGTTTTAGGATGGAATTTCCCCGAAACTGGAATTCAACCTCTCTTCCTCGAAATATTGCACTTTTAAAATGCGCTCCTCTCCAAATATAGACTAAGGACCTCTCAACATCACCGGTCACCCGAATTGCCCAAATTCTCGAACCTGCACATGCTAACCCTGAATGTACCAAAATCCTAACGACACTCACTAACACACACGACTCTCACCCCATACCCGTCGGGGGTGCGACGACCTAACTGAAACAGTTCACTTTACCCCATAAACGGGGTCTGACAACCAAACGGTGTCGACTTCTTCTTCGCACGCCTCAAGATTTGGCTTTAGGCGTTGTCCATTCACTTTGAATGTATTTCCCCCTTTTAAATCTTCTAATTCGACAGCTCCGTGGGGGAAAACATTCTTGACAACAAACGGGCCAGACCATCGCGACCGCAACTTTCCCGGAAAGAGATGAAGCCGAGAGTTGTAGAGAAGAACTTTTTGCCCGGGAACAAACTCTTTGCGTCGAATGATGCTATCGTGAGCGAGTTTCATCCTTTCTTTAGCAATTTTTGCATTCTCATACGCATCATTGCGTATCTCCTCTAACTCATTTATTTGAAGCTTGCGAGCTTCACCGGCCTTATCCATGGCATAATTGAGCTCCTTAATTGCCCAATACGCTTTGTGTTCTAACTCCACGAGGATATGGCAAGGTTTTCCATACACGAAGCGGAACGGGGACATGCCAAGCTGATTTTTATATGCGGTGCGATAGGCCCATAGCGAATCGTTCAGTCTAATGGACCAATCTTTCCGGTTAGGATTGACGGTCTTTTCGAGAATGTTCTTGATCTCACGATTCGCTAGTTCGGCCTGCCCATTTATTTGTGGGTGATATGTCGTTCCAACCTTGTGAACGACGCCATACTTTCTCATGAGCTTCTCAAATGGCCTATTGCGAAAGTGCGTGCCATTATCGCTAATTATCGCCTTCGGTGCGCCGAAGCGAGAAAGTATGTGTTCCTGTAGGAACTTTATCACCACCTTATTATCATTAGTCTTAGTAGCTATAGCTTCTACCCATTTAGAAACGTAGTCTACCGCGACTAGGATGTATAGGAAACCAAAGGATGGGGGGAAGGGACCCATGAAGTCAATACCCCAACAATCGAATATCTCAATGATGAGTATGGGGGTAAGGGGCATCATGTCGCGGCGAGAGATTGATCCCATTCGTTGGCACCTATTACATGACTTGCAAGCGTCATTTGCATCCCGGAAGATTGTGGGCCAATAGAGGCCGCATTGCAGAATTTTAGCGACCGTCTTTTTCGCTGAGAAGTGGCCTCCACATGCTTCCGAATGACAAAACTGGATGACCTTTGGAATCTCGTCATCCGGTACACATCGTCGGATGATTTGGTCGGCGCAGTATTTAAAGAGTAAGGGATCACCGTAGAAGAACATGCGCGACCAAGTAAGAAACCTCTTCTTATTTTGCGGTGTCCAATCGGGAGGAACGGCTCCTGTGACAAGATAGTTTAATATGTCCGCAAACCAGGAATATGAAGAAGTAGCAAAGAGTTGTTCATCCGGAAAATACTCGTCTATGGGTATGGGATCACTAGGTACGTCGGACGAAAGCCGCGACAAATGGTCGGCAACGACGTTTTCTACTCCTTTCTTATCCTTGATAGAGAGATTGAACTCTTGTAGGAGTAGGATCCACCTTATGAGGCGCGGCTTGGCGTTTTTCTTCGCAAGTAGATACTTTAAAGCCGCGTGGTCGGTGAAGACAATTATAGGAGAACCAATGAGATACGATCTGAACTTATCAAGGGCAAAGACTACTTCTAGCAACTCCTTCTCCGTGGTAGAGTAGTTGAGTTGAGGTCCGGTAAGGGTCCGGCTAGCGTAGTAGATGACATGAGCTTGTTTATCTTGACGTTGGCCTAAAACGGCCCCAATCGCGTAATCGCTTGCATCACACATGAGTTCGAATGGTAGAGACCAATCCGGAACTTGCATGATGGGAGCGGACACGAGCATGTTCTTTAATTTGTCAAAGGAGCTTTGGCATGCCTCGGTCCACTCAAACGGGTTGTCCTTCATGAGAAGGTTGCTTAAGGGTCTAGGAATAGCGCTAAAGTCCTTAATGAACCTGCGATAAAACCCGACGTGACCCAAGAATAAGCGAACGTCTTTAAGCGATCTCGGTGGGGGAAGGTCAGCTATGACATCTATCTTAGCCTTATCAGCCTCTATGCCTTTAGATGATACTATGTGGCCAAGAACTATTCCTTCAGTGACCATGAAATGACATTCCTCCCAATTCAGCACTAAGCTCTTCTCCACACACCTAGCAAGTACTTGTTCCAATTTTTCTAGACAAAGATTGAAAGAGGTGCCAAAAATGCTGAAATCGTCCATGAACACCTCAAGTCCTCTTTCGACCATGTCACTAAATAAGCTCAACATGCACCGTTGAAAAGTCGCGGGTGCATTACACAAGCCGAATGGCATACGTTTGTAGGCAAACGTACCAAAAGGACAAGTGAACGTCGTCTTCTCTTGGTCAAGTACATCTACCTCAATCTGGTTATATCCGGAATAACCATCAAGGAAGTAATAATAAGGGTGGCCCGCAACTCTCTCAAGCATTTGATCAATGAATGGCAAGGGGAAATGATCTTTTCTTGTTCCCGCATTGAGTTTCTGATAATCAATGCAAACACACCAATCGGTGGTGGTGCGTTGGGGAACAAGCTCTCCCTTAGCATTCTCAATCACAGTCATACCCGACTTCTTCGGGACGACTTAAATAGGGCTCACCCATTTGCTATCCGAGATTGGGTAGATAATCCCGGCATCTAATAGTTTAATGATCTCGGTTCTCACAACTTCTTTCATGTTAGGGTTCAGTCTTCTTTGCATTTCTCTAGAGGGCTTGACATCCTCTTCGAGGTGAATCTTGTGGGTGCAAATTAGAGGACTTATCCCCTTCAAATCAGCTATACACCAACCAAAAGCACTTAGGTGCTTCCTCATAATTTTTAACAACTTACCCTCCTTCTCGTCATCTAGGCTAGAGGAGATAATAATAGGAAATGTCTCATCCTCTCCTAAGTATGCATATTTGATATGGGAGGGTAGTTTCTTTAATTCAAGAGTTGGAAACTTTTCATCGGAGGGAACAACGCATGTATCCCATGGTGGTAACTCCTCGAATTTAGAAACCCAATTTACATCTCTCGCGTCCTCGTCCGAATCTCTCTCATCGAGTAACTCTCTTAATTCCCCAATCTCCCTCTCGTACTCAGTATACGTTCCCTCACTCTCATTGCTCGAAACCAGACAGGATCCTAAGGCATCGCCACAGAAATTCTCCTCAATGTACTCCTCTACTATCACATCTATGAAACTCACCGCGTGGATCTCATCTTCCTCTCTCGTATGTTGGGCTATGTTGAAGATGTTGGTCTCTAATGTCATATTCCCAAAAGTGAGCTGCATTCGCCCATTCCTTGTGTTAATAATAGCATTAGTTGTCGCTAAAAATGGGCGCCCGAGAATGATGGGAACATGATTGGTCGAGATTAATGAAGGCTCCGTGTCCCAAATGACAAAGTCTACCGGGAAGTAGAAAGTGTCAACTTGAACGATCACGTCCTCTACTACACCTCGTGGGACCTTCACAGTTCGATCCGCTAGTTGGAGAGTGATTCTTGTGGGCTTGAGGTCGCCCAAATCAAGTTGCCTATAGATGGAGTAAGGGAGGATATTGACACTTGCTCCCAAGTCTAGTAAGGCTTTTTCAATTTTGTTCTCTCCAATGATGCAGGAAATGGTGGGTGCACCGGGATCTTTGAATTTATGAGGGAGATCATTGAGTAGGATGGAGCTCACGTTCTGTTCTAGGAAGACATTCTTCTTTACTTTCATCTTCCTTTTTACCGTCAACAAATCTTTGATGACTTTTGCATAAGCTGGAATTTATTTGATGGCATCGAGGAATGGTAAATTCAGCTTTACCTGCTTTAGTATTTCTAGCACGTCATCACATGGGTTTCCTTTCTGGAAAGGAATCAACCTTTGAGGAAACGGTTCCACGGAGGGTGGTTTCACAACTACCTCAGGCTCACTAGTGTCATCTTTATCACTCTCATTTAAGGCGACATCTTCGTCCTCTTTCGTGCCGGGCGAAATCACCTTATCTTTGGTTGGGTCGTGTGGGGGAGGTGATAAAACAACAACTCTCCCACTACGAAGAGTGGTCACAGCTTGACATTGCTCCTGATGATCAGTAGAAGTGGAGCTAACACTAGTTTGACCTTGGGGAGGTCTTTGGCCCTGGGCAGGAAACTTGCTCTTCTCTTGAACGCTCAACGAGGATTGAATTTTGGACAGATTCGCATTTATGTCGCCAATTAGACGATCATATTTGGCATTGGTTGCGGTCTGGCTAGTGATGAATTGATTCATCGTATCCTCGAGAGTTCTCCGCTGTGGCGGGATATAATTTCCGTGAGGTGGTGGTGCTTGCACATGTCCTTGCATGTGTGGAGCTTGTTGAAATTATTGTGGAGGAGGAGGGGCAACATGCGAAGGAGGGTTCATTGCGGCATGTTGTTGCCCGTAGCTAAATCCGGGATGATTTTTCCACGAAGGGTTGTATGAATTCCCGTGCGGGGCACCAAAATTACCCTTAAAGCCTCCTATACCACTAACTTGCTCCTGCAACATTACTTTGCAGGCGGGTATCGTCGGGCATTCCTCAGTTGAATGTCCCGCCTCACAAATCGCACACACCTTTTCGACGGGATTCTTGATAGATCCAACTACCTCGCATAAATCTCGAAATCCTTTCTCAAGGGAGTCCAATCGATAGTCTGACATAGAGGTCTTATCTACACGGTGTAGGCCGGACGCCGATGGAGTGGTGGTCGCTTGACGATTTCGATTCTGAGCATTAGGATCAGAAATATCCCAAGATTGGGTAGTCTCGGCGACATACCTCAGGTGAAGCTCAGCATCATGACAATCTAGCTCGATAAACGGACCACTACCCATGGTTTCAATGAGTTGCTTGGAGTTAAGGTTCAACCCATTATAGAGGAAGGAAATGATTTGGGCTGTATCAAATCCATGATGGGGGCATGAAGCAGTTAACTCATTGAAACGCTCATAACATCGATGGAATGGCTCATTATCCAATTGCCTGAACGATTAAATCTGAGCCTTTATGGAGATTGTTCGATGTGGTGGAAAGAACTTCTTGAGAAATCTGGATTGTAACTCGTTCCAAGATGGAATCGAGCTCGGAGGTAAAGACCATAGCCAGGTCTTAGCTTTATCTTTTAACGAGAACGGGAAGAGTTTGAGGCGAATCACCTCCTGTGTGCAAGTTTGATCGTTGAGGGTATCACACACGTCCTCAAATTCCCGTATATGCAGGTATGCCTTTTCTGAATCCATACCGTGATAGTGTGGTAGCATCTGGATCATTCCATTTTTTAATCGGAACTGTCCGTCATTATACGGGAGTATAATGCATCCCGGAGTGACACTGCGCTCGGGATATAAGAATTCTCTCAACAGGCGGTACGGAGGCTCTTCCTCACCGGTAGTTGCATTACTGTGCTGCGACATCTCTCTCTGACTCGACGATTCGGCGCTCTCACTGGGTGTGCACGACGTGTGTCCTACGAAGGAGAAGGGAGTGTTGCTAGAGAGTGAGTGTGACGGTGTGGGAGGTGGGATCCAGAACTGTGGGGCTTGTGGAGTGTGGGGACTATCAGGGTTATACTCAACAAGTGGATTTTCGTGAATGCTGGTTGGAGTATTATGGGGTGGGGGAGTGGTTTCAGAATTTTTCATTCAGTTTGTGAGAGATGGTGGTGAATCATTTTTGTGTTTTTTTTTTATATTTTTTTTATTGTTTTGGATTTTTGAATTTTTGGTCAAAGCATTGGATTAACTCGATCTAATCCTAAGTCTACCTAATTCCCCGGCAACGGCGCCAAAAACTTGACACGACTCAGAATGTGTCTCTAAAGTGTGTACTCTCTAGGCTCAAGTGCAAGCCTGTCGTTCAAGTAATAATCCGACAAGTCGGGTATCGATTCTCACGGAAAAAGGACAACGAGAGTTATGACGAAGGAATAAGTCTGAGGAATCCTAATGTTGACTCTAAAAAGAAATAAAAGATTGATTTGGTTTTTGGGATTCAATTACACTAAATGCAATTATGAAAGTATGGTGAAAAATGCAGCTAACTAAATGACCTAGATTAAGAATGAAGGATTGAATTGAACTTTTAGATGAGATGATGGAAAAATAGGACGGGAATACAATCCCCCAACCCTAGTGTATTGCAGTATAATATTAATCGTAAATTTATCTAATTAGTTTGACCCGGAATTTAGTACTCCCAAGCATTACGTATACGAGGTTCAAGCCCGCGTCATACTTAATCAAAGGATGAGTAAATCAGTATCACGATAACGACACTCGAATTGTATTCTCAATCATCCCGGTTACCCAGGGGCAAACGAGATATTTAGACCTACAATTGTTGTGTCCCTACGCAATACGGTCAAAATTAATTACTAAATTCAGAGGATTAACTTTATACGTGCAATGACCACGTCAGGTAGGGTTCATGTAACCCGACCTTTGAAATTTAGCCGGACATACCGAAAGTGATGAAAACAGTGTTTAACATGCAAGAGTTCATGATTAATCTAAGGACAATTGATGGAATACTGTAAAATAGAATCACAAAGAAGAAACAACTTACTAAAATTACCCAAGGAACAATCGCAGCAATAAATAAAATTGGTGATCACACAACTTTGAATAAACCTTCAATCCTTGAAGAAAACTGAATAATGTTGTTGAACTAGGGTTTATGGAAGAAAATGAGAAATTAAAAATAATTCCCCACGTTCTAGCCTCCTTTTCAATGAAAATAATTCGGGTTTTTGTACCCTACATGAAATTCCAAGAAGTTGAGTATAAGTCGGAGTCTTTAGAGGAGAGTCGGAAAACAAAATCTCGATGGGCGGACCGATCCGGCCCTTAAGCGGATCGGTCCGCTTCTAAAGCGGATCGGTTCTTTTATTTTCCAGGCGGACCGGTCCGGGGTCGGATCGGTTCTTTTATTTTTTTGGCTCTTCGGTTCGCCTTCGGTTCGCAGTCCTCTGGAGTTTGCACAGCGGACCGGTCCGGGTTGAGGGCGGACCGGTCTGCCTATTTGACTTTTCTCTCAACCTTTGACTGCCCATATCTTTTGCTCCGGGTATCCGATTGAGGTGCCGTTTCTTCCTAGGTGCTTGTGAGGATGATATCTTCAACTTCTCTTTAGGTACCTCATCCGGATTCTGGGTAGAAATGACTCTTTTGCCCTTTTGACTTTTCTTGTTGACTTTCTCTCTTCTTTTGGTTTCCTTCTTCCATTTCTTGGCATTAGATACCTGCAAAATCATAACAAAATACTAGAAACTCGGTGTACTTGTTAGGATGAGTCAATAGCAAGATTATGAGATAAAGTCAATACAATTACGTTGTTCGAAGTGATTAAAGTACCGAAATTAAGGGATAAATTAGGAAGAATTTATGCCTAATCATAAATCTCAACAATTTTTATAAAGTCATAATCATATATTACTTTTAATCACTAAGTAATATTTAATATCAATCACATATTAATTTATTCTAGTATTCAATCTAGAATAATTGCAGTTATTTTGATATAAATCATTCCAATTAATCCGCATTGATTTAACCCATTTACTTTTAATTTATCTCATTTTAAAACTCATTAAAATACGAGGTATTACATACTCCCCCCCCCCCCCCCCCCCCCCCCCAAAAAAAATAATGAATTTTTTTCCCGAAATTCATAAATTAAGGCATATTTGGTAAGGACAACTCCAGGTACTAATCTGACATCTCATGTAACCTCCGTCGTACTGCCCATACAGAACATTACTGAACACCCCTAATGATGAAAACCTCATTGATGTTATACTCCAAGCCTTACCATTTAAGTTTCACTACTTAAATTTTAATTTTAGATAATCACTTTCTATCCTCCTACTATTTGCACTATAGTAGATTAATCAGTCTTTAGATATATTCAAACTCGTTTTACTACTATGTAAAATAAGTAATTTATTCTTGTTTGTACGGTATATATTTTACACACAATATATACTGTAAATGCCAACACATTTCTGCAATACTGCCTTAGTAAAGGACTACGGAACCCGAGCCTGTAAGCTACTGATCCAATCTTTAGAATAATAGAAAATGGACCTACGTATCTCAGCACCAATTTCCCTTTTTCCAACATGCAATATTGTAGCACCAAATCATTTCAATTCTGGCTTACGGGCCTTGAATCTCTCTGGACCGAGTTGCTCATTATCCTCCACCTCTAGCCAATAAGCAGAAGGATGACAAGGTCTTATATATATCACCTCAAATAGACTCATATCAGAAATGAGCTGAGGGAAATTATTAAACACGAACTCCAAGTATGACACTAAATCTTACCATTATCGAAAATACAACATATCCCTCAATATGTAACTAGAATTCTCAGCTTGCCCGTCCATATGTGGGTGTGTTAGGCCATATACATTCGCATCTCGATACTCATGGCCTTCTAGAAACTCTTCTAAATAATTTAGACATAAATCTCGTGTCTCTATTAGAAATAATGTCAAAATGTACCCCATATAACCTTACTATCTCAGGAATAATGATTGGGGTATACTGCCACAGGTTATCATTAGTCCAAACTGGCATAATGTGAGATACTTCAATTACCCAATGCACTATCACCCATATAGGGTCGTGATGCCTTTGTGAAGTAATTAACTCTGTGATAATTTAGGGATACGCTCTCCTATTTCTACCAAGGAATTCCCAATGACTGAAAGAACCCTATTAATTTTTGATGGCCCACTTTCAATTAGAACTCATCAATGTCTAGCTTGGTTTTATGCCATGACTACTCCAATTTTATATCATGATGCATTTTATCTCTCTCACAAACGCATCCACAACCATAACTCGTGCGATGATTCCATCACCGCGTGTCATAAGTTCTCCCCCTCCCTTCAAATTTTAGATTATCATGAAACGTAGGCCTCCACATACCTTACCATATAACTTTCAACTTTCCCGAGTTAAAGTTTATCGACCTATACTATCTTCGTGGAAAATTTGGAGAGTAGTGGTTCTACCTGACCTCAACAATCAAACATCCAAGTCCTAAAGTCACAAATTCTACATTTATTTACCTCAAAAATACATATTGAATTCTCAACTATGGAAAATACTACAATCCAACAATCTAGGGCGCCCATACACCCTATGTTGTGTACATTTCAACATATGATCTAAATGGATGTGATATCATACACTAGACGTGATTAGCCTTTAGGGTTTACCAACTAACTACTTATAATATAATCCGTATCACAGTAGTTTTCACATTCACATTTGGCGACTCCACTGGCATCAAATCATATTATAATCCATAACTCTCAGTTTTAACAGATATATATTATAACAAAGGTTCTAAACCCATATCCTAAAGACCCAACTTTCTTCGACTCCCAATGTTCGTTAGTTTCATGCATGGGGTGTATCATAGAGAGAAATCCAAACAAGGAACCCCCCCCCCCCCCCCCCCCCCCGATAGTCTTTTACCTAACGTAGTCAGTCGTTGAAACCCTTCAGGTCCTTAGTCCACGATATGTACCTTCCAAACAAGTTTTGTTTATTTATATAAAAGTATACCCATCCACTCTCCTGTTTCTCAAAGATAATATTAAACATGGCACTCTCATTAACATAAGTTCTTGGTGCTAAAAAATAATGACAAATATCTCTCTCTGCACGAATTAAGAATGCAATATATCTCGAATCACATGAGTAGAAAGTCCTTACACACCGGCATACTCACAGATGCCAAGTATATAATGCCATCTATAAATTTATACACTTAGGCCCAACCTTATTTCAGGCGGCACCTAATATAACTAATACAATTCACTCTAAAATAATAGAGACGATAGTCTTATTATGCAATTTACCATCGTTTCAATAATAAAAAAGCAGTCACTACACATTACCGTAATAAATCCTACATTCATCACTCACAAATGTAGTTTATAATCACATAATTCTTAATGCTCCTACCCGTTTGTCCCTACGGGTTTCAATAGCGGGTTTCGTTACCCCATAAACATATATTATGATATCCATACCTAGGATTCACATCTACTGTTCCCATTCTCACGGGTTCTGATAACGTGACTTTTGCGTATATGTCGTTGTTGATGAAAGTCAAGTTAGTCAAAAATCCTCAAATACCTACAAAATATAATAAACTTAAGTATAGAGGTAAGTAAGGGTATCAATCCACTTTCTAGGGAGTAAAGCAAATGGAACAAATTCAATTGTAATTCACTTTTTATTTTATTTTTGGGCTTTTTCACTTTTCTAATTTTTTTTTAGCTTTTTCAATATTAAAACAATAGGGTGAGGCAAGGTCTAAACTAAATTAAACTAAATGTGAAAATAACTAACTAGAAAGTAACCAAAATGACAATTAAAGTCTAAACTAAAAATAAGAGATAAGTGAGGTAAATAATTGTGAGAACAATCAAGGAGTGAGATTACACCACAAATTTTAGTTATTCTAATTAATTAATTTAATTATTTGAATTCTCCCAAATTAATATCAAAACTACAAATCAACTCTCGTTGCAAGTGTAATTTTAATAGTACTCTTTTAGAAAGTAAATTTTAACACCCGGCAACTCTAGAAAAATATATCCACACTCCTTTTAATTAATCACCCGCTAGGATCGATCAATTAGAATTTATGTCAATCTTATAAAATAAATTTAGAGTTGAAATTCAAGTGATAATACCCCACTTAAGAAACCCCTACCTCTAGTTCGAATCTAAAATGGGTATTATCACTAGAATTTCGATTTTCTCTCGAAAATCATTTACCCTCCCTCAAGGCGTAAATCTAAGGGTGAGGGATCAAAATTAACATTCAAAGGGACTTTTCAAGTAATTAAACTAATTAAAATAAAATAACATCAAATAAGGGTTTTACCCCACCCCTTGAAAGGGGTTTAGCGTAACATGGTATTAAACATGACAAATTAATAATCAAGGAATATATAATAAAAGAGTAGAGAAAGAGAACAAATCTTCAACAAGTCTCCTTGAAATTGGCAACTTGAACTCTATCATCTTCCATTCAATTCAATTACTCACAATTAATTCTCAATAAATATCTAAAAATAAATAAAAGAAAAAACTATTTACAAAATGGTGTTTATCTCTCTACAATTCTCTCTCTATTTATTCCAATTTAAAAGCTCTCCCCTCTCATATGAGTCTTCATCATCTTTAAATAGTAAACACATGGAGCATGGGGGTATTTTTGAAAATTGGCTTGGGTGTGCATGGGAATGGTGAGGGGAGCATGGGGTGTGAGTGTGTTTGAGGGCATGTGGGTTAAATGAGGTGACAAAATCAGATTTGATTTAGAGGTTATAATGGGTGTTGGGAAAAATATGGGTAGTTGGGGGGTAAAATGGGTAAAAGAGTTAAAGTTAGTTAAAGTGGCACATGGGTTTTAATAGTTGACTTGGTCATTGTTTTGGTTTGGCTTTGTTTAGTGTGGTCTTTGGCAGCTCACGATTTTTGCTCAAGGAGAAAATGGGACATGGGTTAATGGGTCTTTGGGTGTTTCATGGGTTTTTGAAAGTGGCTTCAAAAAAAGGAAAATGGGGGTAAGGGAAGGGGAGATATAAGGTGGTCGGAGGTTGTTGCTGGCCGGAGTGGGGATGTGCCGGCGAAGAGGGTATCGCCGGAGTGAGTTGGTGGTCGCCGGCGGGAGGCTATCGGAAATGGGGTCGGGGGACGGAGGTCGGAAGTGGGTCCGGCGGTAGGTGTTGTTGGGCGCGACGCCGGCGAGGTGGAGGTGGGTATTGGGTTGAGAACGTGACTGAAAGTCGCCGGAAAGGGTTCTGGCAGGAGGGACGGGGCTGTCCGCCGGGTTTTGTTTGCCGCCGGCTTCTGCAGGGGGTAAGGGTAGAGGGTCGAAAGTTGGTGGTGGTCGCCGGAAGAGGCAGGTGGGTTGCCGGCGGTGGGGTTAAAAAGGGGCGCCAGATTTGGGTGTTGCCGGCGAGTTCCGGCGGCAGGTTTTGGCCGCGCCGACGGGAGCTGGAGTGAGGGTTTCAGTGGGTTTTGTGTTTTGGAGAGAGGAGAGAGGGTGAGTTGTGGTTTGTGTGAGTTGTGTGTGTGCTAATGGAGGTTGTGGGTGTAGTGAAAGGAGAGAGAAAGAGGTGGGTGATGGGAGAAGAAGAAGGGGGTGAGGGCGATAGAGTGTGTGAGTGTGCATGGGATAAGGGTGAGGGGTTGATTTGGTGTGTTTGGGTATATGTTACTAGGATGTGGATGAGGGTTGGGTATGAGTGGGTTTGTGTGTGTGTTTAATTAGGACACCTAAAAATGACACTAATTAACTAAAAACTATTAAAATTAAAACAAACTAAAAATCTAAAAAATAAATTCCTATAAAATAAAGACTCAAAATAAAAAATTGAAACTAAAAAGAAATGAAAAGAGAAATGTAACTCTATTAAAATTAAAAACTAAAGCCCTAATAAAAAATGTAAAATAAACTAAAAATAAATAAATCCTAAAAAATCTAATCCTAATAAAATAAGATAAAATAAAATAAAACTAAAACTAAAAACTAATAAAAATCAAAATAAAATAAAATTATACAAATAAAGATAAAAATAGAAAATAAAATCTAGAAAATAAATCTAAAATAAATCCTAAAAATAAAAATGACTTAAAATTAAAAATCTAAGTAAAAGAAATAAAAGAAATAAAAAGGGAAAAATCAAACACACACACGGTTTTGGGACAGGCTAAGGCTTAGTTTTAGGGTAGGCTAAGGTTATGTGATTGGGTATAATTAGCTCCAAATTGCACACCATTTCCTTGATTTATGCGTTTGAACACTGCAATGCACAATTGACCTACAAAATAAACATTTAAGCGCATAAGACCCAAATAGCCGAGAATTAGCAACTAAAATACACTATATGGGGTATAAATTGTACAGTTTTGGGTACTTATCAGGTTCCATTCATTTTATATGAACTCATTCAACATTAATAGTCCCATTTTTTTCTACACCCAGAACAACTCTTCATGCTATTTCCCCTGTCCCTGGTCCTATAGACCATTTTGAACCTAATAATACTAACATTAATTATTGCTCTACTGATTTCTTCGGCTCGGCTTTCCTTATGGAACTCGTTATCGACTATACTATCTTAAGTGAATCTGCCTCCACTTAGTAGATATTCAATTAAACCATATACATGGGTCCCCCTTACTTGGTATGCCCCTATGTGGTGTTCTACTATCCTCGTTTACCCTTAGTCTCACTTTTCAACTAAATTCTCCAACACCCTTCACCCTTCTCACGGAAGCATTGATATTGATTCATAAACATACACCCTTGATGACATCATCATTAGTCATCTAAATCTGATTTTTCCATTTACACACGGGTATTTAAATTACAAACTCTTCAACAAAAAGTAATTCATTTTTGTTAGGTACATCCCATTTATGATAAGGTTCAAAATTTCACAATTTCATTCATATCTATGTTATAATAGCGGGTGGACAATTTCACGATCAAATCGTACCCCAAATTCTACATTTAGATCAATGCCAACTTCTTTATATTCGAAGTCTAATTTCAATCACTTAAGATTACTCTTATGAGCGAAATGTTGTCAAAAATTATTAAATCATGGGTGTCGCTACACTTCACCCGATATAATTGCCTTTAGATTTCTACTTCCATTGTCCCCTCACTCATCATCCTTCACACATTTTATAAATTTTCTTTTTTATAAAATCATTCCAACTTCGCCACCCTTCACCGATAAATGCTGGGTGAGTCCCTAACAACACCATTGTCACCAACGACGGTGTTTAAGGAAACTACAGTTCCCAAGAGATTTCTTTATTGTCGTCAACTTGAATAATAAGTACGGTGAATTTTACCTCGATCAACATTTTAAAAAATACACTAAGTCTCCTGTAGAGCCTTTCCTCCTGCATTTTGTCCAGCAACCTTCATTGGTCGTCCTATTATGTTTGGCGTATAAAGCCCTACTGAACTTGTACAAGAGTTTCACCACCTATGTTTAATAGAAAGATAACGTAAATCATCATGCAACTATCCTAATCATAAGGCTCTACATCGAAGGACGATACGCTAAAACGCAGATAGCCGTATAGATCTTAAGGACTCTAGAACCTGATGCTCTGATACCCCTTGTAATACCCCGCTCAATTATATACCGGATGATCAGTCCTATACCCAATTAAATCAGAGTATACAGTTGGTTCATTCTTAGCATCACTGTCGAAAAACAATTTTCTTTTTGTTAATCACCCAATACTCACTTAAGCTAGTGTTAAAAACATTCAAATTTTAATTTAATACAATCTCATTTTACCATTACAAACAATTTCATGTAATCCATTCCACAACAATGCATAATAGATAAGTAACATCACAAGTGAATTAAATGTAACTGGAATAAACTCCCCAGTTTAAATATCTTAATATAACAATCAAAATAAACTAAATGTATCAAAACTGACATAAGTAATACCATTGTTTGAGATAGAATCGAAATAACTAGAATCCTTGGGCGACATGCCCTACATGAACTAACTACTAGGGATGTATGAATCAAGAGAATGAAAGCATCTAAGCAAAGTCTGCAACTCGATAGCATCCACAGTACGTCAAGTAAGGTGAGAATATGCAAGAAAATAGGTTAGAGCTCGACGGTAAAATATTTTTAAAAATAGCAAGCGATTAACAAGTGCAATTAAGCAATTATTATGTACATGTTAGATTCTCGAACTCTCTCTTGATATTCTCACCTCACATCTAGTGTGCACGCCTAACATACCTTAAAACCATACTAGCTACTCTTCCCATGCTAACTAGTTCTTTCTAGTCTAGCATCTAAACATAGCCCAATATCATTCCCACATATTTCTCTCACAATATAAGAAATACATATATATATTAACATGGATAAGAACTTTTTTCCAATTTAATATAGTTAAATGTTCACTAACTTAATTCATTTCACATTTCATTATCATTCATATATACTTAATTCACACAGTAGATAATATCACAAGTATATATATATATATATATATATATATTCACTCTATTATATATGTACAACACTGCACCCCGAGACTCAGTTGCGGTGCATGCATACTCTGCTATCATGTTCGGGTACATCTTGTCACCGTACAAAGGACTATCGGTTCAGTATATCCCTTGAACCATAAATAACAAACACAAATATTTGAGGTGGACATAGTCTCAAGCCTTTGGGCTACGTACATATTTACGCACCCAAATGACCGTTCAATACCATTATTTTCACTCATGGCAATCCAACCTAAGTCCTATGTTCTGAGGTAAAAGTCAAAAATCCCCCCAAGGCTTATGAGGATATAACTGCCCTCAATGCACAAACCTCCCGTCGATAGCAAGTAAGATAGGTATGTCATACACACAGATCATCATATAGGTCTACACTCAATCTATATATATTTAAATATAACAATATGGCATAAGCACATCCTATATTACAAGTGTCATATGAAGTATACTTATATCTCGAATATCCTATGTATCATGGTATTTTAAACCATAATTATATTGTAGTTATTCACTCCACCTATATGTATCTATCAACGAATGGGTATACTCTCATCCCATATACAAATCACACACGTAGTATATTTCAAGTTCATCCCATAAACTAATAATTCACATTTTACTCACATTTCACATTTCACATTTCTCATAACATCTCTTGTTAACCGAAAGGAGTTAATTAATTTTTCAAGTAGCTACCTTCATCCCATACTTATTGGTCCAAAACCCATACTCATTATAACAAGCCCGAATTATATTTTAATTCCCAATAATCATTTTTCTCGATAAAGTTACATTCTGCCCCGAAATATAAAATTACAATTTTAGCCTTTTCTACTTCGCTTTTACAAAAGCTTAAAACTACGAAGTTTTGTAGAACGTGATTTTATACAAGAACTCTCGGGCACACTACCAATTTCCACTTAAAACAGTCCTAAAATTATCTTACAATGTTCATCCTTTTTCTACATATTTCTACCTACGGGTTATAACATAATTCATCCTCAAAACCTCTACCAAATGATCCCGAATTCCTTATAATTAATCACAGGTGATATACCCAAGTATGTACATAATTTATAACATCAAATCATATACAAATCATCATGAATTTTCGATTAATCAAGCTAATCCCATTTTGATTCAGAAAATCTATATTTTATCATTGTTACTCAAGAACACGTATAAACCCCAAATTTCTTCATCAAATAAATCTAAGTTTCTTGATGTTAATTCTAATATCAACACAGGATTAATCCTACATGGTTTCCATTTCAAGGACTAAATCAAAATCATCGAAATTCATCTTTGATTTATAAAGCTTAAAAAAAAATATTTTTCTATCTACCATGGACAACATACGTGCTATAGATTTGAAGTGTTAAAACACTTGCCTTTGATCTCATAAGTCTGAACCTTTGGGTAAGATGATTATATGTTGTTCCTCTCTTTTTTGGTTACTCTCTGGTGGCGATGGTGGTGGTGCAAGGTGCCTTTGTCCCTTGATTTTCCTAGAATAACCCTTCCTCTCTTAGGGAAATCTTTCCCTTCCCTCAATGGATGTCTCTTAGAGTTTTGGTGAATAAACCTTTAGCTAACATATCTATTAACTTATATAAACATACCCAAATTTCGTAAGTACTATTCATCTCCCAAGTAAAATCACCAAAATACATCTTTGGGGTGTCTATTCGATTCTAAATTGACCTAAGACCCAAATCAAACCTTGGGTAGACTTTTCTAACTATTTAAACCCCTCCGAACACTTTGGTGCACTCGAAATGACCATTAGGATGATATAAAAATAATTGACTTTTTATTCCATTCAATTATAGTCCCTACACAAATACTTAATTACCATAATTATCGTATTTATAAATCTCGATAAATTTTATAAAGTCATAATCATATATTAATTTTAATCCCTAAGTAATATTTAATATCAATCACATATTACTTTATTCTGGTATTCAATCCAGATTAATTCCAATTAATCCTGATTGATTTAGCAAATTTACTTTTCATTTATCTCATTTTAAAAAAGTCATTAAAATACGGGGTATTATATGGATATTGTCTAGTGAATGGTACTACAGTTTTTGGGATATGGTTAGACTCATCCATGACCGGATTTTTAATGTTCACCTATTTACTTATCAAGTTCCATGATTCTTCATTAAACGTATCTAATAATCACCAACTTTTTTAGTGAATTTTAGAGTTTCTAATCCTTGACTCCTTACTATATCCCACGAAGATACATTTTTTTACGATCATTAAACTTCCTTATATTTTCTTCAGGAGCTTTAGCATCTTAAGTATAACAAAACATCCGTAGGTGTGAAACATTGGGTTTTTAGCCACATTAAGCTTCCTAAGGTGTCCTGTTCTGAAACTCTTGGTTGGACACATATTTATAAAATCCACTAAACATGCTACAACTTCTGCCTAAAATTGTTTTGACAATTTTTTCTCTTTAATCATGGATCTCGTCATTTCAAGGATAGTTCAATTCTTTCGTTAAGCTATCCCATTTTTATTCAGAGTTTATGTAGATGTGAACTGGTGTCATATCCCAAATTCTCTCTTAAATTCTTGAAATGAATTTGAAGTTTACTCACCCTCTTGATCAAATCTTAGAGTCACTAGTTTCCACTTACATTCTCCTTTAGTGCGAGCATTAGAATTCTTGAATACAATAAAGGTTGAAATATTTTCTTTTAAAATTAGACCCTCAACTTTCTACTATAAAATTCTATCAAAGTAATAAACTACTTATTACATCTAAACGACACAGGCTCTGGTGGTCCACATATATCCGTGTGCACCAATTGCATTGGTTCCTTCACTCTATATGTCTTGCATACATGAAAATAAATTATTTACTGATTTCATAATACACACCATATATAGACATTATTTCGTGACTCAATTTGTGGTAGGCCATGCACATACCATTCCATTAAAAAATCTCAAATTCATTGAAGTGAAAATGGACAAAGAAGAACCGCCACTTCCCTAACTCATTCTTCATCAGCCCGAGGAAGAAATTGTCCCTCTTTATATTAATTTTTAATGGGAACATGTTATTACTTATCATTAAAACCTTTGGAATTTAAAGAAATCTAGTGCGACCTAGGGTATCTATGAGAAATGATTTTTCAAATTTTCACAATTTAAATAAACATTAAACCTTTTAAAGTCATAAGTGTTGTGTGAATTAGTTTTGCTAATTATATTATTTCCTTAAGCTCACATGTATATGAAAATAATCAAGAATAAAACACACAACCCACAACACGATGATGCATAAAAAAGACACAAAGGGGAAAACCTCAGACAGCCAACCACACATGTCTGCTAAGATATAGGCCCTTAGACTTATTCATATAATCGTTTCCTTCAATCCTTGATGCGCTTCCTCATTTCTTGTAACCTTCTTCGCATCCACTGTTGGACAACTTCCAACAACCACACAATGTATGCGTGTTCCCACATGATCAGCCTACCCGTTGTTTAACACAAACAAAGTCTCGATCGATAAAAAATCTCACAATATGAGGAATAGACAGATATGGTACAACACGAAGGAGATCTTAAATAAACATAAGTGTGTAGGACCGTTATATCTCTAATTTGGGTGTACACTAAGGTTTATTTAAGATCCTTAAATAAACGCTTATGTTTTCCTCAAATAGCTCCTTGAAAAGTCATGCTAGACCGAAGTATTTATTGAAAACATAAATTTTGAGGATGCAAAATTTTTGAGGCAACTCATTCGAATGAAAAATATAGGTTTTGCTGGAACGAACAAAGACCTCGTTTGAAAGCACACGTGATCTCGTTCGAACTAATTTAAAATGGGCTTTGAATGACTATAACTCTGATTAACATAAGCACCTCATTTGATGTTAGTTGGAAGGTCTTTTCAATGAACTCCACATCTGTTTGGAAGGAACACTTAAACTCGTTTGAACAATCTCAAAAAAATATTTTTTCTTTCAAAAAAAGTATTTTATCAAAAGGCATTAAAAGAGATTTATAAAACAACACCCAAATGTATCCATGGATCAAACACTAATATGCATGCATGCCTTTATTAAGATCCATCGAGTGTTGAAGAAAAAACATTGGTATGCGATTCAATGTAATCTGGGTGTATCATTATCTTTGTAACATAGTCTTCAATCGCACATTAGAGGCTTCAAGGACACACAACTCAAGTCCGAACCAATGACTCAAAGAAGTTTTTTCCAAACACAGAAATCCAATATATATAAATTTACTCGATTCAAATATTTTTCCTTACAAATATCCCCCCTTGTCTATTCTGAGACAAAACTCAAAATGAAAAATCTACTAGGCCTTCAAGCTCGTTAAGAATTATTGCTCAATGCCTAAAGGAAAAAAAGATAAAGATGCTTGACCGACACAAACTTTAGTAACACTTATCTTATGTAGCCCTTTTTCACATCGCTGCTAACCTTCACATTTAAGCACACCTTCAAATTCAACTTGAATATAACAATATAAATATCTCATATGAATCACTCTCCCCTTTTTCTAACAATCTTTACCTAGGATAGGACGTAACTACATAAGATAAAAATCTCCATCGGACAATAAGATTAGTATACCATTCCTCTCCATTTTTCATTGAGGAATAGAAAAATAATAAGGTGAACTATAATAAAACATTCTTTACTATAAAACCAAATCCCCTCACAGAGAAACATGGGTGATCATAATAAAAAACATTTATCGTGCAATGGTGTGAAGCAAGTCATGCAATGACAAACAGTTCACAACACAAGCACAATTAATGCAAACTAAGAACACCTGATATCCACTAACATGCAAGCATTTAAATATAAGATTCCAATATGATCAAAATGCATGCCAACATAAATCAAATATTTAACAGAAGATAAACATGGATGAAACGAAAATGCAAAGACTCAAAAGTAAAAAAATACCATATATATATATATATGTGTGTGTGTGTGTGTGTGTGTGTGTGTAAAACCTCACATATATTTATGACACCCCCGCCTATTCTAATCATGGTTGATCAGTCCTTTATCAAAATAAAGAAGAATCTCATTTGGTTCATTCTTAGTATTTTATCTTTTATTAATATAACAACATGAAGAATAAAAATATAATAACCAAACCATCCACACAATTAAAATAGTCTGAATCGACCACATGATAAACAGATAACTAAATAGTACCGAATAAACCATCGATTGCCAAACAAGATCCAACAATGAATCTAAAAGAAATAAAATTGAATCCAAAACATAGTATGATAAATAAAATAAAAAGACTGTATCAGCCAAAGGGGAAACATGCCAAAATGAAATACTGAAATGTAAATCCTAATCTAGGAATGAATAGCTGATGTGTCTAAGAAAACTCCTGCAAGACTCCACAAATACTGCAACTACGCATCCTTGTGGCTAGACACCTAAAATATTTTGAAAAAATATTTTGACACGACTAAGAGCCCAAAACCATTTGAAAAATATTTAGCAAGTATTTAAATTGTAGTTATAATAGTAGTCATTAGATACGCACGTTAGTCTAGCGTACACTCCCTAGAGTTCCTCACCACTCATCTTTAGTGCACTCCTAATCCCTCTTATTTTACCCACCGGGACATGCTACCCAACTCAATAAGGCCTAAATATCTAATTAAACACACTCCGTTGAGCTCCCCCATACAACCCATACGACACCTTACCGTCATTTCACTATTGATAAGTTTCTCATAATTAAATTCCATTTAGATATACACTATCTATATTTTCTACCATCACACGCAAATAGAAATAATTATATCTATATTTATTTATCACACTATAATATATAAAACTACAACATCCCCTGGAATGGTCATTGTGATGCATGCATACTCTGCTATCAGGTCTATGTATATCTCGTACCAAATCAGGGACTATCGGTTCGAAATGCCACCTCGAATTGTAAATCAAACAACACACAAATGAGGAGAACAAAGTTCTAAGCCTTTGAGTTATGCACAGACCTAATGTTCACAAATGACCTCCCAGCCCCAGCAATACACAACATTTAGCAAGCCTCCTTAAGTTCTTTGTTATGGGGCATAAATCGAGACCTCGCCGGAATCGCCAAGGTGGGATTACCCTCTGTGCAGAACCTCACGTGATAGCAGGAAGCATATGTATGCTCACACACATAGCAAATAACATAATAGATATTCAAACAACCTATATATATATATATATATATATATATATATATATGTCATCAGTATAGGTATACACACAACCTATAATATCTTGCATGTAGTATTTATATCTCTCGTATACTCGATGTACTAATAATTCACACATTTTCCATAACCTATAATATCCCCCTTCGTTGCTATTATAAAATTTTCATATTTGAACATCGTCAAAACTCCATGAAACATTCTAAAACTGCCACCCAACATACCCAAACATGAACAAAGTGTCTAGGAACAATTTCCAACGTATGTATTGAATAAAATCTAAAATAAATCTATTCAATAATGAATAAAATCTCAAAATTCATAAAACCCTAGTTCATGTGTTCTTCATGCATATTAATTATTATACCCAGATTTCTTTCAATTTATTCATCACATAATCACTAATTTGGTGTCATATACACATAGGGATTTATTCTACATGGATTCCTACCCCAAATCATGAATTTCACCCATCCAAATCCTAAGAAAACCATTTCAATCATGAATTTAAAACCCTACATGACATGAGTATTATATCATGCTTCAAATAATGCAAGATACACAACTGCCTTAATGAAGCGCGTCTGATTTTCGTTATGAGATGGTGATGATATCCTTTCTTTTCTTCGATCTCAGTTCCGGTGACGTTCCAGGTGCAAAGTGGTGTGGACTTACCTAGGTTTCTTCTCATCTTCCCCTCATATAACCTCCTCTCTTTCTAAAGTGTTGTAATCCTAGCCTCAAACTCAAATAGGTTGATATACCTCTTTAATTTTCGGAGTTCTCTCTTCCCTAAACTCCTAAATGGTTGAAAAGCACTCACGTGGTGCCGACTATTCCGACCCATTTGGAATTTATACCCCCATGTCCATTATTCTGACTATTTTGACCCATTTGAAATCAATCGTGACGTAGAAATCGCCATCCGAGTCACTCTAAAAAAAATTCCTATCTCGACCTTATATATTCTACACGCGACTCCCAATTGAGATGTAACACTTTCACATCATATAACAGTGTCACGTCACTTATCACTTGCTATAATGTAAAATAATTATTTACTATTCATTTAGTTATTTATTTTGTAAACATTAATCATTACTCTCCCCATTAATATTTTAATCAACATATAATAATTAATTCAACAAAATTGCGACACATGTGTAATTTAAAATAATCGAATTAAATAAATTCTAAATACTAAAAAATATGGGGTGTTGCAATATCAATCAAGTACATACACTTATATAAGTATAAATGATCATAAAATACACAAACAGATAATCTTTACACACTGGCACAATATCAATGTGCCTAAACATGGTGGGACGAAGTGAATGGGAGTGAACTAGAAACAAGAAAAAATGACCCAATCACTCAAACATGTCCAAGAAGATCTACTTGACTTCAATAATTTATCAACATTTGATTTATCCTCAAATGTCAAATAAATAACTCAAAAGGGCAAACAAAAATAATGCACACTTGCTTTGAAATATTGACGACTCTTGAATCAAAAATGTTAAAACACTTGACCTTAACAAGGACGCATTGTGTAAACCCATTGATCTTTAATTAAGCACCCTAATAATATATATAATTTTCTCCCTCTTTTTATTTTGAACATATAAAAAAAATCGATTTTTATTTCCTCTCAATGTTTTTAGGCTCATGCCAATGGTGGCCTTTCATACAAAGGTGATTTTTTTCTCTCATAGCCCTTTTTCGTGTACACTCATAGTTTTTATAAAATATAAAACATACTCACGAAAAATGGTTTTGAAATGAACAACTACACCTTAGTCAAAAAAATCATGTATACGACAATATTATTGGGAGAACATCTCACTTAGCTCATGTTACATATGAAGTTAAAATCAAAAATATCTCGGGTAAAGTGTGTGTGGGTGCATATTGAAAGTGAATCCATCATGCAAAATGAATTTGAAATGACTTCATGTAAACATAATTAATAACAATTCAAGCATTTACAATCAAAATTACATTTCCTAGTCACATGGATACAGGGAAGTAATAGGATTAAAAACACTGATATGACACAAAATATGTGTAAAACTAAACTATAAAAAAACTAAAAATAGTTTTTAGTTTTTTTTCAAAATGATACTAATTAAAAAAAACAAATTCAAAAGGAAAATAAATCTTTTTGTATTTTTTTCACTAAAACCCCTAAAAATGTAAAATTAAAATACAAGAGATAAACCTTCCCTAACACTAGCAAACACATAACATGAAGTACAAAAATAGTGTATGAAAAACATGAAATTGCAATTACTTATAAGATATACCATGGTATGAATCATGTTAAACAAAGAAGAGTCAACATGCCTAGCATTTAGTGACTCCAAATCGGATCTCCTATCCCACATAGGTGTAACATGATAAATGCGAGCTTGGGGAATCTTTGTGATAGAATAGATATTCTTCCAAGGACCTTTCTAGGATCATTACATAAACATCTAAGGTGAAATTTCCTACCATAGTTTGTGCAAATGACGAGACAAGGAATGTTACCTCTAGGTTGATATTTTATAATGTCCCTAGCTTTGCTTGTCTCTCTTAAATACATGGTCTTGGATTTAGCAGTGGAAGTATTTGTATCATCATAGAAAATTCCACACATGTCATCTTTGATTCAGAAGTCATCTTCTATTTTATCTAACCCCTTCGACCTAGACTCCAAAGCAAATTTGACATTACTCGAGTATCTCAATTTTTCTTCTAGCTATAGAATGCTAGAGTTGAGCAAACTCCTAGACACTTTAAACTCACAAATATTTTTCTTCAAAGCCTCCTTCAAACCATAAAGACTACCTATCTCTCCCTCAACATACTATATATTATCTTTAAGAATCATGTCATGTGCTTTAAGATTGTCAAACAATTTATAATTATTATCCCATATGGAACGCTCCTTCACATTAGTTTATCAATGCAAGTTGGCCCTTTTAATTTCAATTACTTAGTTATAAATCTTGAAAGGTCACTTAAAGTTTATTATCCTCCCCTTCATTTTCTTCTTCATCGTTCCTCTCCTCACTCTCCTGGGAACCTAAAGAACGGACCTCAAAACCGTCATGCACATCATTATCTTCAATAGGGGAAGGCACATCATTTTTGCCCATATAACTATCCATGAACGCGATATAGTTACGTTAGATAAACTAATATCCACTTTCGATTTCCTATAACTCAGGGTGGTATTGTATACCTTCAATTTCATAACCTCTTTTCTTAGTCTAGTGGTACATTCATGAGAATAATGCCAAAACCTTAGCATTCAAAACAATTGTCACAGTCATCCACCTTTTTAGGACCATTCCTTTTATTCTTATCATGATCAACAAAGCTTTTAGGTTTCTCTTCCAAATTCTTCTCAAAGCTCTTCTCATCAATAAATTGAAGAAACTTCTTGAACTTCTTAGCAAACCTAGATATCGCTTTAGCAGTAAACTCACTATGGCCATTTAGGTTGGATTCCTTCAACACGGGTTCGGGCCTCAAAGTTGGTATGAGGGGAGTAAGAAGGAAGGGAAAGTTTATCTCTCTCTCTCCCCCCCCCCCCCCTTTTAGCCTTGACTATGTGGGTGATTGAAGGACATAAAAATCATCTTTTGGCCACTCATTTTAATGTTTTCACGGTTTATCCTAGCACAAAAAATTATCCATCATCAAATGGGGGTAGCACAAAAGGATGGAGTGGCTAACCTATATTTCTCAAAACAAGCAAACGAATGTCACTGCCTTGAGAGAACGACATCGAGGTCAAACTGATGCATACGAAACAAAGTCATTCAAAGAGTGTGGGGACTTGGTTATGGAATGGGAAGGTGTTAGGTACCCTTTCCACCCTTTTGATCTCTTGTGAAGTATATTAATCTTCTCTATTTTTCTCTGTGATGTGTGTGTACATGTGTATAGTATAAGTAATGGGATAATGGAATTATTCAACTCGTGTCATGGAATGGACAAAGCGGATTCATTGGCAGGAGTTTACCCAAAAATAGTAATAAACTTATGATGTACATGCTCGCCGAATCACGAATCGCAACGAAAGAACGAATGTGCACATTGAACGAGATACAAATACGTGGGAGTCCAAGACTCACAAAATAAATATAATATAATAAAAAAGACATAGAGTAAAATGGGAGGACTCGAGTCTCGAGATTTTCCCAAGATGCCTCCATAACCCAAGGGGCACCAAAGTTCAAGTAGTTAAAAAATAGCATAGGGATGAGGTTCAACCCATAAATCCAAATATAGGACGGCTCTTATGTTTTTTGGTACATAAATGTGTTTAAGTGTGAAAGTGTCAGAAAATGGGAGTCATACTTTTGGAATTTAGGATTAATCCCCTATTTTGTCATTTTTATGTTTTTTTTTAAAATACATTGTAAGAAATAATACTAATAAAAAGTGAAGATTATTTTATGTGGGATTATGAAACAAAACTAGAAGATATCACAAAATGAGAATGAAGAGAATAATAGCACTTAAACGAATAAAACTGGAAACTGGTGAGGGATGGACCTCCTTAAAAGATCTTTGTTGTTGGATATAGAATATAAGCATTCTGATTTTTGTAGTGGCATGAAGGTAATATGTTAGGAATGAGATGGGTCTCTAAGTGAAGTAAGTAAGTGAAGTGAGGAACTTCTGGAAAATGGATTTTTTTTTCGAAAAGGAAAGGATCTGATTTTAAGGAGAATTTTTGTAGATTGCTGAAAGGAACCCCTTCGAAGGGTGAGGTTAGGACCCTTTACTATGGAAGGTTAAGGGGGGTGCCAATCGTAATGTCCCCTGGCTTGCCTATCAGGATAAATACTGGCTTCTGGGGTAATGAAAAGTTCATCCTATCGATAGGCAGGGTATTTGTAGTGCCTATAAGAAGTCTAGAATGGATTTTTCAAAAACAAATGGCAAAAAGTAAGTCCGAATTGCGCATGGATGGGATTGTTAGAAAGGTAATTTAGAGCCTTTTAGGAATCCATTAAGCTATTCCCAGGTCTAGGAGCTGACTGGAGTAAAGTTAGTCTCAAAAGTGCCCGATGGTCGCTAGACTCGGGTTTTCGGAGGAAAATGATCCGTTCAGGAAAACTGTGAGGCCTATTTACCTACGGCATGGACTGTTGGAAATGTAATTCAGTTCTCTTAAATATTTCATCGAGTTTCATTCATTTTGGAGAATTTACCGATGTCAAATGGGGCCAGAAGTTCCCGATGGCCCTTTAGAGTAAAACTAATCGTTATTGCAAAATGTAATGCCGATTTATGCCCGGGATGGATAGTTAGAAAGGAAATTTAGATCCATTATTGGATTTATTTATCTTTTCTCAACTTGGAGAGTTGACTAGAGCCAAACTGGGCCCAAAATAGCCCAATAGCCTTCAGATCAACACCCAGAGAGAAATGGAATATTCGTGCGGATCGTGAGACCGATTCACATGCGGGGTGGATTGTTGGAATGAGAATCCAGAGATAATCAAGAATTCATTGAGATTAGATCAAGTTGGAGGGTTGAATAAAGTTAAAATAAGCCTAGTATCCCCTGTTGGCCTCAAGATTGATACCGAGATTATGACCTAGGGTTTATGGCGAATGGGTGAATGTTAAAGTCCTGAGGAGGTTCTTAGGGGGTTCCTACGATTGGGTGACTAAGTATCCTCTCAATGGGAAAGATTGGAACAAGTGGAGGCTATTAAAATATAGATACCGTATCGATGTTAAAGAAGAGGAAAGCCAACTCTTTGGACCTAGGGTAATGAGGTTATTGATTTAGAGGGTCGATATTAATTTTAATGACCTAAGGATATAGAGACCGAATCAGCGGGTCAAGTTAAATTCTTAAGACCTCAAGAAACGATGACTGACTCAGCTGGTCGAGGTCAATTCCTAGGACCTAGATCTATAACAACTAATTTTGCACGTTTAGGTCAATTTTGAGGACCTAAAGTTTTGCTAGCTAATTTAGCAGGTTGAGGTCAATTCTTCGAACACAAGAGGGTTGTGGTTGATTCTTTGGACCTAGGGGAGGATGTGTTCAATTTAGAGGGTTGAGGTCAATTATAAGGACTAAATGAGTTTGATGATTGAGTCAGTGAGCCGATGTAAATTACGGACCTAAAGATGTAGTGACCAATTATGTGGGTCGATGTTAATTTTATAGACCTAAAGAAGGATGAGGTCGATTATGCGGACCTAGGGGGAAGGCGGTGATGAATTTTGAGGGTCACGGTCAATTTTGAGGACCTGAGAAGCGAGATGATTGATTCAGTGGGTCGAGGTCAATTATGCAGACTTGAAGATATAGCAACCAATTCAGTGGGTCGATGTCAATTCTGAAGATTTAAAGTTGTAATAACTGATTTAGCGGGCCAAGGTTAATTCTATATATCTAAGGAGGGTTAGGTTGATTATACGGACCTAAAGGAAGGAGTTGACCAATTTAGAGAGTTGAGGTAAATTCTTAGGACCTAAGGAGTGATATGACTCATTCATTAAGTCAATGATAATTTTGCAGACCGAAAGATGTAATGATCGATTCAGTGAATTGAGATCCATTTTGCGGAACTAAAGTTTTGATGACCAATTCAGCTAGTCGAGGTTAATTCTGCAAACCTAAGGAGGGGTGAGGTCAATTATGCAAACCTAGGGGAAGGAGGTGATCGATTCAGCGGGTCGGGGTTAGTTGTGAGGACCTAGGGAGTGACATTATTGATTCATTCGATCGAGTTCGATTCTACTAACCCAAAGATGTGGTGACCAATTCCTCAGGTCAACATCAATTATATGGGCCTTATGTTATAACGACCAACTAGGGAAAGTGTAGGGTGCTCCGGTGTTGGTGCTCCTGGGATTGTTAGTTCTGTAGCCGAAGATGTAGAGGGTTTTGGTGTAGGTGCACCTTCAGATCCGCTGGGAAGGATCTTGATCATTAAAGTTAGCATTGTTGATCTAGTTGGGGATTTTTGAGAGTGTGTCACTAGTTCGGTGCTTCACCATAAGTTTTTCACAAAGAAAAATATTTTCAACTTTTCAGGGATAGTTTGGGAATTTTTGGGAATTTTTTCTTCTAGGTGGATTTTTACCTCTTTACTTAGGATGTTTGTAACTTTCTACATTTAGAGTCTTCATTCAAGGGCCATCGGGATATGGATGTACATATACATGTGAGGTTACTAACGCGTGAGTTTGGGTGCATCCGGTAACTTGGTTAAAGCGATGGAACAAATGACGTGATATCCATTTCTAGTTCTTTCTTTTTCGGATTTTCTTACAGATCTATCGTTGTGACGGAAGGAGCTTGGCATTGACCATGTTGTATGCATGATGTATTGGCATTTCTTTGTACCTAAAAGAAGAGACCCGAGAAGGAAAACATGATTTTTTTATTTGATTATCTTGATTTAGTAGCTTAATCTATATGTATTTTAATTTTCTACTGAGGTTTTATTTTGAGAAAAATTAGGGAATTTATGTTTTTTTGGTATTTTGAATATGTTTTTCACATATTTTGAATAGAGGAAGGCCTGTGAGGATTAGTTGAAAAGAATTTAAAGGGACTTATTTTGAAATGAAAAGGGTTGAGAGAGAAAAATTAGGGTTTCCCAAAATGGGGTGTTGTTGATATATCCCTGACCTGATTATCGGCTTATGGGTTCAAGTACACTACTTCTTTTATATTTTGTGCACTTTTCTTGCATACTTGGTACTCAGATTCTTGAAGAACCATTAGTAGTTTTGTTGGTCTATGGATGAGAAGATGGAAATTTTAATGTAAAGTGGAGTTAGGTGCCTTTATTTGATTGCCATGGATTGGGTGTGCGTAGGGATTTTTTTTATGATGGCTTTATTGGAGCTATTTCTATGAGTTTTATTTCTTGGATTTTTGGTAACAGTTAACCTAATGACTCATCTCAAGTATCCACAATAGTAGCATGGATATCCTAGTGCTATAGTTCTTTGGCAGTGGTGTTAGTGAAGATCTTGAAAGGCTTGGATTCCTAGAAGGAAGACCATGCTAAATTTTTATGATGGATCCTTGTAGCGTTGTTCATGTGTTTTTCTGAAATATTTTTCCTAGAATCCCCTCCTAAGTACCTTCTATCCGGTGTTGTCAATTTCTTTACTATGCCCTTTTCCGTTTTGTCCCTTTAATGAGGAACTGGGTTAGGTAATTTGTGGAGCAGGGGGCCTGATGCCTTCACTGCTCTGTGCCATGGTAGGGAGTTTTGCATCTCATTTTGCAGTTAGTGGAATACCACTATGTACGGGTAGTTTTTCTTTACCAGACTTCCTACAATTTTTCTTAGTATTTTCTCCATTAAGTAGGATGGGATTAAATTATTCCACCTTGCATAACCAATTTATTTTCGATGGAGGACTTGACCGAGTCCTTGAGGATCATACTGGGGCCTCTTTGGTAGCATCATCGAACCTCTACCCATCCATTACAATTCGTTAATCGATTTTGTTTGTATCGGGGGATTATTAGAAGCTGTTTTCTGAAACGAATGGTTAGGAAGATTTTAGAGGAGAAAACTAGGTAAATATTGCTTATTACTTTTGATACCACAAAGGAGTGTATTTTGGTTTGTCAAAGCTTTTCAAGGCATAACGTTACATGGAGTGCATCTGGAACACCAAAGAGGAGTGGGAGAGTTGGGGACCTCCTATAGTAGGTAATGATGATAAGGAATGGCCATCTAGTAACTGAGGGTATGATTTTATAAGTGGGGTTGTGTTTATGTTTTTATGGGGAGTTTGTGTTGGAGTAACTGTAGGTGTTTTAGTAGTTTTTAGAATTGTTTATAAAGCTGATCAATGGAAGGGAGTGATATGTTATAATGAAGGTTAGAAGGGGAGTGGTCTATTTAATTCCTTCCCTAATATTTCAAGTAATAACCATATTCCTTGATAAAAAATAAAAGTAATTTTGACATATTTAATTGTGTCTTCTAGTGAATTTTGTATTTTAATCGTCTATAACAATATGTAATGAATAAATAATCCTTTTGTTCATGTAAATGATCAGATGGATCGTCGTTCTCAAGGGAAGAAAAGAATATCATTTGGTTAAAAATAAAGAACTCAACCATGTATGTTGTATGGGTTGCCTACGTACCTCTATGGGTATTTTAAAAAAAAATTAACTTCTTTTTGAAAAGGTTGTTTCGAGAGGCTCAGGTCTCACAAAGTTCGTGATAGGGGAAATGAAGATATTTTTTTAATAATAAAATGAGGACGATAAAAGTTATAGTGCGTTGAGAGTTCAGATTAAGTGTAAAATTTCTTATGGATGTCTAGATTGACTGGATGTGTCTTTTATTTTTCGTTAAGATCTGTGAGAATAAAGGTTCCTCCTAACATAATTTTCTTAATGATCCATAGGCCACTCCAATTAGGTTTGAACTTCCCTTCAGGGTCCCAAGTTTGTTTTACGATTTCTTTAAGGACAACGTCTACTTCTTGGACACCACGGTCATTGACTTTCCTATTAAATGATCGGGTGATCTGGAAATGGTACCCCTGTATGTGGGATATAGATTTGATTATCTTTTTTATCTAAGAGAAAGGGTTCTTCATAGAAACTTTGATGTCAATATTCCTCATTGACTTTGCTTTCGATAATGACACACAGAGAAGGTACTTATAGTTCGATAGGGAGCATAACCTCAATGCCATATACTAGAGAAAATGGGTAGCCCCAATAGGCATAGTGATATAGGTGAAGTATACCCAAAAGGAATTTGGGATCTGGTCGGACCAGTCTCTGCATTTTCCAACTATCTTGGTAGTGATGGTTTTGAGGCTCTTATTGGGTGCTTCGATAGCACCATTGGTTTAGGTTCGATAGGGAGAAGACTTGTGTTTTTGGATTCCATTCTCGTTGACTAATTTCGTGTCCTTAGCTTCTACATGGAGTCCATTATCAGATACCAACTCATGCGGAACCCTGTAGCGACATATAATATTCTTTCTAATAAATTGGCCACTTTATTTTCATTTAGTATTCTGTATAACTCGGTTTTAAAAAAAATTGTGAAGTTGTCAATGGCAAACATGATTAACTCGTGACCTTTCAAAACTTTGGGAGTGACCTTTCCTATGATGTCTAAGCCCTAGTAGACAAGGTCTAGAGAGAGAGGTCATGTTGTATAATTCTTGAGGAGGCAAGTGTTAGAGGTTAGCAAATAATCAGCATTTGAGTCATCCCTGACTGTAGGTAGTGCAGTCTTGGAGCATGGAAATCCAATAGTACCCTTAACGAATGATTTTCATGGTCAGTATGTGACTATTAATGTGGGGCCCGTATTCCGCGCTATGTATTTTATGCATCATTCCTTCAATTTCATCCCCTTCTATGCAATGTAAATGGGTTCCATCGAAGTTTCTCTTGAAAAGTGCTTTATAAAAAAAATGTATTGAGTGGTAATCTTGCAAAGGGTGGTACGATCTTTCTTATCCTCATATTAGGGATACATATCATGTTTGAAAAGACGCCAAATGTTAGAGTACTATAATTCCGCAATTTTGGAATCCTTTTCAGTTATGAACTTAATGTGGTAACAGTGAGTGAGTTCAACTTATTTTAAAACAAGGAAAGGGGTCACTGTATTTCCTCAGGCATGTTGACCATAGAGGCGAGGGTTTCTAACATATTATATAGGCTATTTTTCGAGTGAACAAGGTAATGGAATGTGACATCTTTGAACTGGGAGACAATCTCTTCTAGGTTGGCATGTAAGGGTAGGAGGTTCTCAGTTTTTACTTTCCATTGTATGAGAATTTATCCAACAACGAGGGAAAAATCCCTGTAATCATCTAGGTGCTTGACACCTTTCTCGAGTACAATTTTTAGGCTTATTATGCATGCCTCGTATTCAATCATGTTATTAGTGCAAGGGAAGTCTAACTTGATGGTAATATGAGTGGTAGAGTTATCAGGAATGATAATCAGTATCCAAATGCCATACCTATTATTGTTGGCAGAAAATGTGTATGTTAAGCAATTTGGATACCCAAACTTCGATTCCTTCCATCGGATAATAGAAAAATGTAGTCAAAGATGGCCTTCCCCTTGATGGTTTTCTGTGTAATGTACATAATGTTGAACTCACCTAGAAACATCAACCAATGGGCCATTTAACTAGATAGAGTGGGTTGATCTAGAAGGTATTCTGTGGGATCCATTTGGGATACTAGTCTGATGGGGAATGCAAGAATGTAGTGGCATAGTTTCTACGTGACAAAAACTAGGGCGACACATGTTTTTTCCAAAGAAGTGTAGTTCATTTATTACTTGACTAATTTTTTACTAGGTTTTAGATGCCACTTTACTGATGAGATTCCTCAAGGTACTAGGCCAGAGAAGCCCCTGTTGTGGTGTTAGTGACAGTCAAGTATATGAGGAGGAGGAGGCCTAGCTATGGTTGCATGAGCACTCGAGGCTGGGTGAGGTATCGCTTCATCTTTTCAAAGTCTTCTTCGCATGCGTCGTTTTAAAATTTTATTAAATCCTTGCAGAGAAGTTTGAAAATGGGTTTGTAGATAGAGGTCGATTAGGTGATGAATCAAATTATGTATTGTAATTTACCTAGGAATCATCGTACTTATTTCTCCTTTCGATGTGTTATCTTCTTGTGTATCACTTTTAGTTTGGTCAGGTCTACTTCAATTATTTTCTCACTAACCATTAACATAAAAAGTTTCTCTTTAGTGATGCTGAAAATGCACTTTTTTGGATTGATCCGCATCTGGAATGGTCTCTATCACTCGAAGAATTTTCTCCGGGCAGTTATATGACCTTCCTTAATCTTGGACTTAATGATCATGGCGTCAACATAGACCTCGACTTTTTTATGGGTGAGGTCATGCATGACGGTTGTGGTGGCCCTCTAGTAGGTAGCCTTAGCATTTTTAGTCCAAATTACATGAGAGTGTAACAGAAAGTTTCCTAGGATGTAATTGAAAAAGTTCTCTTGGTGGTTATGGTGCATATTGATCTTGTTTTAACCGGAAAATCCATCGAAAAATGACTTGAGAGAGTGTCTTGGTGTATTTTTCATGAACATGTCAATATTAGATAAGTGGTAATCATCCATTGGGATGCCTTGTTTAGATCCCGATAGTCGACTCACATGCAGACCTTTCCTCCAGATTTCGACATGGGGATGATATTCGCAAGCCATGTAAGGTATTCGACTATGCGAATGAAACCCACGTTCATCTATTTGACTACCTCGTCTTTGACCTTAAGGGACCATTCCTTTCGAAGCTTCGTCAAGTATTTCTTAACCGGTTTACTTTCTGGGAATGTGGGGATCTCGTACTGAGGTATCACTAGGTTAATGCTAGGCATGTCCTCATAGGACTATGCGAAGATGTCCACGAACTCTTTCAACAACTCTTCAAATTATGCCAACTCGTGCTCATTTAGGGTGGACCCTATTATAATCTCGCACATATGGCTACAACAACTGATATTAATAATAACAGTTTCATCACCATTAGTTTGAACACAGTTATGTTGTTTATTATTTTCCTTATGGAGATCAATTAATAATTGTACATTTATAAAATCATCATCATAGTCAAAACATTTATTATAGTTAACGCAATTAATATAAGGCACAACAAGATACTCAAAATCTTAATTTTTTCATTCTTCTGGAATATAACGTTGAGAACCTCATCAAAAAAAGTATCATTTACATTGATATCAGGTAAAGGATAAACAAAACAAGTGCAAAGGTTTCTTAAATGGGCTGAACAACAAGGTTTGATTGGGCTTAAGATAACTGGACCGAAAGGGCATATGAGTTTAGGAGAGGTACTTCAGTAGTTATGAGTTTTGCGGATAGTCCAATGGATCATTAGCTTGGTGAATCTTTAAGAGGCTCATCCCTAATGTTTTCAAGTTAAATGATTCCTCAAAGCCTCTACCCTCGGTGTTATCAGTAATTTTAATGGTTTCCTTAGTTAGAGATTCCACCTCATGCTTCCATTCTCCACCCTAAGTATTGTCATCTTGGAAGACGATCTTTACGATCGATTTTATCTTTTTTCTCAGTGGGTTCATACCATGGTGCAAAGAATAAACAAAAGGGGAAGTATTCGGCCTCTTTGATAAATCTTCGATTCAGGGAGCCTCCTGAAACGGTTTTTCGTCTTCCAGGTTTCATTTTTATCATGGTCGATGCATTACTTTGATTTTTACTGGAGAAGGTTGGTGGCCCAGGGTGCGTGGGGGAAAGGATTATTTTAGGACTATCAGCTAAAGGATCCCTTATTTGAGTTGTCCTATCCCCATTCCGAGCATAAAGTGTATATTCTTTAAAACTTGGATTACATTGATGTTACCATGAGGGCTATGTTCTGGGAAAACCCACCCTTTGAAATTGTCTCCCACTAGGGAAACGATTGGATTGATTTTGAAACCAAAGAGGCACATGTCATTGGTCTCATGTTGAATTTCAATAATGGGTTACTAGTGATGGCATTATCTAAACTGTCATTATCCCCAAGGATAGTGATGACTTGCCCTTTAGAAAAGATCTTTAGTTTCCGAGGGAGAGAAGAAGGTACTCCTCGAATGTTATGGAGACATGACTGGTCAAGGAATAAATTGATATAAGCGAGTATATCTATGACTTAGGACTAAGTTTAATAGTTGATAGGTACAGCCACTAGCGTAAGAATTATAAAACCCATCTTTCTCTATAGGTGTTGTTATAAGATCGCATGATGGAGAATGTGGGAGTCGGATAATTGACTTTCAATCCCATGTAGTTGAAGGTTCTGAATGGATATATTTAGAGGGGATCCATTATCTACACGTGATAGTGGGAATGTCTTACCTAAAACATCGACAGAGATTTTCAGAGAATAATTATGATCAAATTTTAGGATTTCTTCTTCAAAGATTGAGAGGAGTTTGTTAAAGGTCAAGGATCCAACCATAATCTGGACTTATTTGGGAGTTATAAAGGAAGAAAATATGGTCACTAAAAGGAGATTAATCAGAGAATTTTGGTGAAGCTTGGAGGAATTGAAGAGTCACCATAAGATGATGTTGGCTTACGATTTTTTGAGAATGTGTAAAACTTTTCTTTCTCCAATGGTCATATATGGTGTTGTGAGGTCTTCAGTAACTCTTTTCCCATTATTTGTTCCAATTGAATAGGGAGTCCAATCTTTGTAATATCACCCAGATTGGGTCATGTGGTTAACATTGGTTGGGGAAAATTATAACCCCGTGACTTTATCTAATTTGGGCTAAAAAGACTCTTTATCGATTTCCCCTAGAAATTCATTGAAATAGATCATTCCACTTAAGTGGATAATTGAAATTGATTCTCCATGACTCGGTTCATCATCTAGAATATATAAGTCACCCCCCATTCTATAAAGATGATTTTCTCTTACTAAGAGTAATCGATGCATTCGACAACCTCCACAACCTTACAAAACATGTCTTCACACTCAACGAGGAAGTGTAGAAGTGAAGGGACCGAATATCCCTGAAGCTTCAACGATGTGAGAAACTTAAGGATGATGCATATCGCTCCTTCCTTGCAAAATATTTCATAAATGATCTGTATGATGTCATTCAAGAGGATTTCTTCTACAGGTACCACCCACTCATTTTATTCTCATTCCCACTTCAGGGCTTCCATCAATAGGTCACTAAATCTCTCGTAGTTGAAGGTCATCTCTGTGGGCGGTTGTAGCCAAAAACTTTGGATTTGATCTTGAATCGCAGGCCGCTCCATTCCTCCATAATTGATCGGGTGAGAACGGCTGTATAAGTACGTGTGAGAAGTAACAAAGCTTGGTCAACAAAACACATTTGATGTAGGAGAAATGATGGGTATACTTTGAGAGGTATGGGTGAGATTATGGAGATGATGGGAACTTTAACATGAACAATTTGAGTAAAATGGTAAAAATCTATGTTGTTAGTCTTGGTACTGCATGGAGCTAGGATGGTCATTAGATCTAGCTGAACATTTAGTTCTTATTCAGCGTTCTACATGAACAACTTGCGAAGGTAGGTCACAAAGTCGGTTGAAGTAGCATAGGAAGCAGTGTAGATTCCCGAGTTGTGAAAAAAGATCGAAGTCAATAAGGAACCAAAACAAATTCGGGTATGCGATCGACTTGAGAGGGAATAAATGATTTTGGTTTATTTTTGAAGGAGATAGAGAGTATTTTTTGGTATTTTGAAAAAGTGGAAAGACATGTTTTTGTTATTTTTATTTTTTAAAAGAGGGAAAAAGGGAGAATCCTCAACATGATTAATATTATTAGTTTTCACTTCTATTATATTTTCCTAAATGCAAGGAAAATGTCGAAAATGACTCGAGACTAGGGAAAACGATAGGGTATAAAATATAAGACATAATTTGTCTTGTTTCCAGGCTCGTAGACAAGAACCTGCTTTAAAAAAGGACCAAATGGCGTAAAATTCGACAAGTATGGTGACCAAAAATTTTGGCAGCGTTTCGTATGGTAACCGATAAACTAATTATGAGTGTCCTAAGATAGACGCCTATACGAGGTTTATGGAATTAGTGGGTTAGTGTAAGAGTTTACCCGTTTGGCATAACTTGCACGATATACATGTTTCCTACAATGACAATCATTCATTGGTATGTGTGGACAAGCCATTTAATATACCAAAGTGCACATTAATTACCTCACGATATACCTCATGGGTAAGGTACATGTGAAAGAAAATTTGATATACTAAATATGGCCATCCCGAGGTCGGGTATGGGAGGATCTCCCCAAGTGAAATCCTCTTTCCTTCCCACTTTTCTCCGTATGCACAAGATTGCATCCTTTCTCAAGGTGCTTGACCGTCGTCAATGTGGGGTGATATGTAGAGATAGAGTCTCTAGCCTATTTGAATAAAATAGGAAAACTAAATATTGTTTCCTCGAGATAACGACATTAAGTATAATATTGATTCTTGCGAAATCAAGTAGTTCAATGGTCCAGGGACTAAGTTACGAATTGGAAAAGTGTTTGGCACCCATCCTGTCCTTTTAATCTCTCATGGGCATGTGTTAATCTTCTCCTATTAAACGATGTGATGTGTGTTCTTATGTGCATAATATACAGAGAGAATGGAATCACTCGACTCACGTTATGGATAAAGGCGAAGTGAGGTCATCCTTAGGAGTGTTCCCAAAATAGTAATTCAAAGTATAATGTAAGTTTTAGTGGATTCACAAGTGGCTATAAACGAACGAATGTGTATATCAGACAAGACACAAGAAATCAAGCATATAAAATATAAATTAATAATAAAGAACAATGTAACAAATTTGTGTGTGAGGACTCGAGTGTAAAGATTTACCCAAGACTCCAATGTAGCACGAGGGGGCATCAAAGTCCACATAGTTTTAAGACAATACGAGGTGGGGCTTAAACCATAAATCTAACTAGGGACTTTACTTATATGTCTGTGTATGTGTGTAGAAAAAGGTGTTTTAGTGTGAGAAAATATGTTGAGAATTCCCCATTTGGAATTTACAACTAAACACTATTTTTCTTATTTTTTTGTGAAAATAAAGTATGTGAAAAATACTAATATTAAAGTTTTTAAAATTAAGGCATGTTATGTACTGAAGTAAAGTACTAAAGTGAAAATAAAGTGACAAATTCAAAAGTAAGAGAATTTGATGACAAAGGGGAAGACATGGACTTCCTTATGAAGACTTGAAGTGGATCTTGATTGTTGATGCACCGATCTCATGATGAGATGATGGTAGTATGAGATAATGGGTGATAATTTACTAAAAGGAGTATAGAAAGGATGGAAGGAATGCAGGAAATGGGATTTTTAAGAGGGGAACAACTCTAAATTCGCGAGAATGTTCTCTAAATTCTTGAGATGGTTATTCAGGGGTTATTTTCAAAGTGAGATCTGGCCTTTATTTATAGGGTCAAATGAGGTGCGATCAGTGTGGTCCTAAACCTACCTATTGGCATAGAACCCCATACACACTTCTGATAGGCAGGGTCTCGGCGTTCCATTCGGTAGTATGAGATAGGCTTTTCAGAAAAAAGGGCATAAAATGTGAACACTATGTTAGAATTACACATGGGGTGGACCTTTGTAAATGGTATTCATATCCTTTTAATATTCCATTAATCCACTCCTGGTTTCATATATTGACCAAAGTTAAACGGGGCCCAAAAGCACTCATTGGTCATTAGATAGGAAATTATTAGAGGAAAACGAGTCGTTCGTCCAAACCATAAGGCCGATTCACACACAAAATAGACCGTTGGAAAGGGTATTCAGTTCCCTTATATATTTCATTCTGATTCATTTAGTTCGAAGAGTTAAACATGGTCAAACGGGACCAAAAGTACTCGGTGGCCCTTTAGAGTAAAATGCGTTGTTAGTCCGTACCGCAAGGCTCATTCGTGAACGTGGCAGACTGTTGGAAATGGTATTCAGAGCCCTTCGAAGATTTATTCAACTTTATTATGCTAAAGAGTTAGTCGAGGACAAACAGGGCCTGGGAGCATCTGATGGCCTCAAGATTAGTTTTTAGGATAAAAAGAGTCCTTCGTCCAAACTATAAGTCTGATTCTCACATGGGTTCATCATTGGAAAGGGTATTAAAAGAACTTCAAATATTCATTGAGATTTCCCTCGAGAGAGGAAGTTGATCAGGGTCACATGGGGGCTTGGTGGCCTCGAAATTGATACTCGGAGTATGACCCAGGGTTAGGTACAAATGAGTGAGTGCTAAGGACCTAGGGATATGATTAAGGGATCCTAGAATGGGGTGTCTACAGAGATTCACTCGACATGCAAGTTTGGAACAAGTGAAAGATATCGAATGATAGACACTAGAGGATGGGGTTTATCGATTCGGAGGATCAAGGTCAATTCCGTGGAGACGAAGGTGACCAATTTCGCAGGTTGATGTCGATTATGAGGACATAGGAATGTGAGGATAACTGATTCAATCGGTTAAAGATGTGTTAAGATTGATTCTAAAGGGGCTAGTGAGACCAACTCAGCGGGTCGAGGTCGATTATATGGAACTAAGGTGTTGTTGGGGTTGATTTATTTAGCATGTCGAGGTCAATTTTGAGGACCTAAAGTTGTAACAACCAATTCTGTGGGCCGAGGTAAATTCTGAGGACCTAAAGTTAGGACGACCAATTCTGAGGGACGAGGTCAATTATGAGGACCTTGAGTTTGTAGCGACCAATTTTGAGGAATAAGGTCAATTTGGAGGACCTAAAGTTGTGATGACCAATTATGAGGGATGAGTACAATTATGAAAACTTTAAGTGGTGATAACCAATTTTAAGGGTTGGGGTCAATTCCGAGGACTTAAAGTTGTGACGATAAATTCTCAGGGCTAAGGTCAATTCTGAGGACCTTAAGTTATGACGACCAATTTTGAGGGTTGAGGTCAATTATGAGGACCTTAAGTAGGGACGACCAATTCTAAGTATAGGTCAATTCTGAGGACGTTGAGTTTGTAGCGACTAATATTGAGGACTTTTAGTTATGACGATTGGGACGAGGTTAATTCTGATGAGATAAAGTTATGACGACCAATTCTGATGGTCGAGGTCATTTTAGAGAACCTTAAAGTTGTGACACGGGGGAAAAGCTGTCCTGGGGAAACTCAAATTAATTTCAGTTCCACTGCAGATTGTGTTCCTTTGAGACTCTAGTTAGGGATTTTTTGGCTAGAGAATTATATTAGACTTGGATGCGGGCATATCGTTGGTTTTGCTTATGAAATGTAATGAGGATATGTGTGTAAGATTGATCATATTGGGGATTACGTTGGGTATAAGAGCATAAGATTAATCCGGTTAGGGATTTCAAGAGTTTGTAAGGGGCTTACTTCTCCAAAAAATGATTTTCTTAAGGAAAATGAGGTTCCATATTTTTAAAGGATTCTTGGAAATTTTCTAAGAAATTTCTATATTTTTTTGGAATTGTTTGGACTTTTTTGTACAAAATTTGAAAGGGGTGTCGATGGGCAGTCTTGGGAAGGTTCCAATTGGCAAGGGAATGAACTCCTGGGCTTCATTAGAAGGAGAAAAATTGGTTGTCGATCCGTATAGTCAAGGGCTGCTCATAGGCATGACACTTAGACTTTTATAAAAAGGGAACGACCTTTCACTATTTTTCACACCTACAAGTGTTTGAATCTTCTACTTTCTCTCCATAAAAAATGTTTTTAAATACTTTTTTCTTCATGACTTCAATTGATGGTTCTTCAAACGAGGTATACAACACTGAGTGGTTGGTTATTGATGACTGGGCTAGCCTGGAGTGGTAGTCTCGAGTTCCCCTTGCGCTGGTTCTTAAATCCTTTTTCTTCATGACTTTAGTTTCATTTTGAAAATAAAATGTATTTGAGATAATTAGGTCCCATGTAGTTCTGTGTAGCGAGAAATGAAGATTTTATTTTAAGAATAAAAGGTGGATGAGAAGAGTTATAGCGCAATGATATTTTGGACTAAGGGTAAAATTTCTTTGGATGATCCAGGTTGACTGGACGTAACATCTCTTATCCATTGAGGCCTATGAGCATAGCGAAACTTCCTGAAAGAATATTCTTCACGTTGTAGGGTCTGATCCAATTCGATTGAATTTTCTTTTGGGGTCCCAGACGGGTTCTATGGTTTTTAAAGGGGGAGGTCTCCATCCCGAACAACGCGATTCGTGACTTTCTAGTTGAATTATCATGTTGTCCGACGATGGTACCCTTGCATATGATATAGAGCGTTCAGTCTCTTTTTATCGAAGAGTGATAATACATCAAATTAGCTCTAAAGCCATTCTTATTTGCCAACTTTTCTTTCGATTAGGACGTGTTGGGAAGGTATTTTAAGCTCAATGGGTAGGATTTCTTCATTGCCATACACTAGAGAATAAGGGGTATCTATAATAGGCGTTCTTATTAATGTGGGGTAGCCCCAGAGGGCATAAGGGATCTAGTTTTCCTAATCTATGAAATTCTTAGTCATCTTGTTGATTATGGTTTTAAAATTTTTACTGGCGGCTTTGATGGTGACATTAGTTTGAGGTTAGGGGCGAGAAGATTTGTGTCTCTAAATCTCGTACTCGTCGACTAGTTTCATGACCTCCACTTCAAAATAGAGCCCATTATTTGACACTAACTCATGGGGAGCTCCATATCGATAATTGATATTCCTTTTGATAAATGTGGCCACTTCCTTACCATTCAGTACTGCGTATGACTCGACTTTGACTCATTTGGTGAAGTAATGAATGGGGTTAAGGATAATTTCATGACCGTTTCAAGATTTGGGAGTAACATTCCTTGTGATGTCGATTCCCCAGGTGGATAAAGGCTAAGGAGAGGTAATATTATATCGTTCTCAGAAAGGGCAAGTGTTGGACATTGGAAAACTATTGGCATTTGAAGCATCTTCGAATATAGAATGTGTAATATTGAACTATGGTGTCCAAAAGTATCCTTGCCAGATGATCTTCATATCAAGGAATGACTATTCATATGAGCCCCACATTCGCTGTTGCTATCTCCTATATCATTTCTTTAACATCATCCCTTACTATAAAGTGAAAATAGGTTCCATCAAAGTTTTTTTTTAACAGTGCTTTATCACATATGGTGTATTGGGCAACCATCTTGTGAGAAGTTGCAAAGTCTTTATCATTTGCATCTTAGGGATACATACCATGTTTAAGAGGCACCAAACGTCATAAAACCATAACCTGACCATAACAGAATCTTCCTCTGTAACGAGTTTAATGTTGTAGCAGTGGGATGGCTTAAATTATTTTTCAACTAGTCATTGTTATTCCCTCAGGCATGTTGACCATGGAGTCCAGGGTAACAAGGGCGTCACCTAGGCTATTTTATGCACAAGGTAGGTCCTGGAAGGTGAATATTTTTAATTGGGAGGCCATTGCTTCTAGGTGGGCAGGAAAAAGGGTAGGAGTTTTTCGTCTTTGACTTTTAATTTTTTATAGATTTGGTCGATGATGAGGGCAGAGTCTCCGTAGACATTTAGGTGCTGAGTTCCTTTGTTGAGGGAAATCTTGAGGCCTATAGTGTATGCCTGATACTCAGTTACGTTGTTAGTGCAGTAAAAGTCTAGTTTGATGGAAATGGGAGTGTGATAGTTATCAGTGTCGATTAGGAGTATCCAAATGTTGTATCCTTTCTTATTGTAAGCTCCATCAAAGAACATTTTCCATATAAGGTCATCTTGATAGGTGTATAGAATATCTTTATATAGGAATTCAATGGCCCAAACATCGGTTTCTTCCCTACGGTAATCAACAAGGTACTTGAAGATGTCTCTCCCTTTCATATCTTTTTACATTACATACACAATATCGAATTTGGATAAAAACATCAACCAACGGGCCATTTGACTAGATAGAATAAGATTTTCTAGAAATTATTTAATGGGATACATATGGGATACTAATCTGGTAGGGAAGGCAAGCATGTAGTGTACTAACTTCTAGGTGACCCAAACCAAGGGAACGCTTGCTTTCTCTGAAATAGTGTAATTTACTTCGTACGCGACCAATTTCTGACTGTCATTATAAATGGATCTTTCCGTATAGGATTCTTTAATGTATTGGGCTAGCAAAGCCCCTGTTATAGTATCTGTTATGGTCAAGTACATGCGCAGAGGGAGACCTGGCTGTAGAGGTATAAGCAATGGAGGTCGGGTGAGGTATCTCTTGATTCGATCAAAATCTTCTTAGCTATCCTTATTCCAAACACTAGTGGAATCTTTTTGGAGAAGTTTAAAAATGGGTTTGGAGATAGACATCAGTTGGCTGATTAACTAACTAACGTACTATAATTTACCCAGGAATCCTCATACTTCCTTCCCCGTTTGTGGTGGTGGCGTTTCAAGTATGGATTATAGCTTGTCCAGGTCTACTTTGATTCCTGTCTCACTGATGATGAATCCCAAGAGTTTTTCTTTTGTGAGGCCAAAACAGATTTGTATGGATTTAGCCATATATGATATTGACATAGTCTCTCGAAAAACTTTTGGAGGTCGGGAATAGAACCTTTTCAAGTTTTAGACTTGATGATCATATCTTTTACATGGACTTCAACCTTATTGTGAATAAAGTCATGGAAGATGCTTGTGGTAACCCTTTGGTAGGTAGCCCTGGTGTTCTTGAGTTTGAATGGCTTGACAGTGTAGCTAAAAGTTCCCCACGGAGTGATGAAGGAGGTTATCTCCTAATGGTTAGGGTGAATCTTGATCTAGTTATATTTGGCAAATCCAATCACAAATTACTTGAGGGCGTGGCTACCTATGTTATCCATGATCATGTTGATGTTAGGTAATGGTTAATTGTCCTTCGGTGATACTTTATTTAAATCCCGGTAGTCAATGCAGATATTGACTTTTCCTCCCTACTTTGGCATGGGGACAATATTGGCGAGCCATGTAGGATATTTAACTACACGAATGAAACATGCGTTAATTTTTTGACCACCTCTTCTTTAACTTTGAGTGACCATTCAGTGCGGAGATTTCTTAACTTCTGTTTGATCGGCTTGCATTTTCGGAATTTTAGGATCTCATGTTGAGCTATTTTCAGGTTAATGTCGAGCATGTCCTCATAGGACCGTGCAAAGACATCCACGAATTCTTTTATTAGTTCTTTAAATTGGTCATGCTCATGCTCATGCTCATTAATGGTGGATCATGTCCTAATCTCGCACCTATGACTAGTAGAATCGAGATGAAAAATAATAGTCTCATCATCATTAATTTGAACGCGATTATGCTATTTTTTATTCACCTCATAAAGACCAGTTATGAATTGTTCATTTGTAAAATCATCATCAAAGGTTTGATTAAAATCAAGACGGTTAATGTAAGGCACCGCAAGATACTCAAAATCTTCGTTTATTTCATTTTCAGGAAACAAACATTGAAAACCTTGTCAAAAGAGGTATCAGTTAAATTGATATTAGAAAAGGGAATAACAACATTAAGTGAAGAAGCTAATATAGGGTAAACATCAGGGTTATGTTAAATCTGAGCTACTTGTATAGGCACAACATTCTAGTTGAGGAGAGGCATGTCAACAACTTTGATTTGAGTAGACAGATCTAAGGGTACGACATCTGAATAGATCACGTAGAGAATCAACCCTAGAGTCTACAAGTTGAATTATTCCTTGAAATAACTTTCCTCAGAATACCAGGCAATTGCCATGATTTTCTTGATGAAAGGTTCCACTTCATGTTAGCAATCTATAACCCAAGAGTTACTCTCTTGATATATGATTTCTGAACCCAATTTCATCTTCCTATCAACATGGTCATATCATGGTTCAGGGAAGCCACAAAAAGGGAAAGCTTGACCTTGTTCAATAAACCTTCCATTCAAACAGTCTTTGGAATCAATCCTTTCTTCTTCGAATATTCACTTCGTTCGTGTCCATCGAATTTGCTTTGAGTTATCCTGGTGAGGGCTAGTAACCTAGGACCCATGGGGGAAAGGCCTCTTTCAGTACTATAGGATTAAGGATGCCTTACTAGCATCGTCCAAGCCCTATTCTCGGCATGAAATGCATGTTTTTGAACATCTGAATCATGTTAACGTTTCCACGAGGGTTGTGTTTTGAATAAACACGATCTTTGAAACTTTCTCCTACTAGAAGTGGGAGTGGGTTAACTCTGAATCTAGAGAGGAGCACGTCATTAATCTCATGCTAGATTTTTAATGTCTAGTTACTATTGTTGTCATTATCTTTACTGTCCTCATCTCCCAAGATAATGAGAACCTCGGCCTTAGTGAAGATTTTTAGTTTTGGATAAAGAGAAGGAGATACCCCTCGGATGTTGTGGTGACATGAACGACCGAGGAGTAGATTGAAAGATGTAGGTACTTCAATGACTTGGAACTCAGTGCTAAGATTGATAGGGCCAAACCTTATTGCGAACTTTATGGACCCCATTAACTCTTAATGGTTTTTTTTGTAATCATGAAGTTCCGCAGAAGTGGTAATGAGATCACTTACTTTCAATCCCATCAATTGAAGGTTCAGAGAGGAGAAATATTGAGAGAAAATTTGTTATCAATAAGTGAAAGTATGACTATTCTTACCAAGAATTCAACAAAAATGTTGAGGTCATAATTGTTATCAAGGACGATCTTCGGCATCTCTACTTTGGGAAAAAAGAGTAGTCTAGAAGAGGTCAATGACCCAACTATGTTTATGACTTCATCGGCAGTAGTAAATGGAGGGACTGTAGGCCCTGCGAGGAGTTTTATCAAAGAATTTCGGTGCAGCTGAGAGGACATGAAAATCCCCTATATGATGATTATTGGTCAAGGACTTTACTCTTTTCAATGGTCATTTCTGGTATGGGAAGCTCTTTGCCAACTCCCTTTCCTTAATTTGTCCTGGTCACATGAGGAATTATATCATTTTAATGCCTCCCTGATCGAGTTATGTGGTTTACTGATGTGGGGAAGAATAAGAATCCCATGTCTTCATCTACCTCTGGATGAATGGCCACCATATTGATTTCCCCCAACAGATCTTTGAAGGATATCATTCCACATAAGTTGGCTACTAGACTGGTTTTTTCTCAACTAGGTTCGTCATCTGAGTTGTTAAAGTCACCCCCCATCCGATGGGGACTATGTACTCTTTCTAAGATAAATAAATGCAATTAATAACCTCAACGAATTCATTGTACAAATTTTCCCACTCAGCGGGGAGGTGCAAGGTTGAAGGGACGAACCGTCCCTAAAGCTTCAAAGTGGTGAGTAGCTCATCAATGTTGTAAATTTTATTTATCTATCGAAATGCATCTGCCATTATCTATTCTACATCATCTAGATTGACTTCTTTAACAAGTACCACTCATTATTCTTATTTCCGAGGAAATTTTTGAGCTTTCTTAAATAATCCACTGAATTTGCGATGATCAACAGTCATCTCGATGGGTAATTTTAGCCCAAACTCTAGGAGTTGGTTCAACACAGCTGGTAATTCCATGTCTTTCTCTTCACACTGGGTATGAATAGTAATAGAGCCCCTTGTTTGGAGTGACGAAGCATGATCAGTGAAGTAGGTAGGCTTTAGGATAAAATATGGGCTAACCTTGTGTGGTTTAGGTGAGATTATTGGTATGAAGTGTGATTTGTTAGGAATGATTTGAGCAGATGAGTAAATTTATGGGGCACTTTATAGAAACATGGCATTTGTATGGGTTTTAAGTGGGTTTTGAGTGGTATTGGGTTTAGGATAATCTTGTGGGGCGATGGTACCCCGATCAATTAGCCATTGGATCACATTCCTATGATGGAAGCATTGGTCGGTGGTATGGCCTGCGAATTGGCATAAATCACAGTGGGCATCAACTTTGAAATATTTAGGAGTTGATTTGTTAATTTAAAGGGTTCAAAGTATTTGATGAGGTTTTTTCTTAGCAGGGCCTAGAAGACTTTTTACAGGGGAGCATAGAGCTCAGTGTATTCATTATTGGCAGTATTAGGATGACTCTTTGGTGCCCCTAGAGGTAGCAGATTGGGAAATATTATTAATTATTAAGACTGTAACAGTGGCATGTTTCTCATATTTCTGGGGAGTGAATTGTTCGGTCACTTTCTTTGGCTCAAATTCAAATTTGGTAATGCCTTCCTGAATTTCTACAATTGCTACTCTAAGCGATCGAAAGTGTGGGTAGTATTATCCTCCCATGGACGCTCAAATATAAAGCAATAAGTTCTTCATCAGGATAATGACTTGTTTCTCCTCCGACGGTCTGTTGGCCATGGTAGCAATATTCTCTCTCCACCTTTCCATGAGGCTACTACTGTTTCCATAAGGTTCTGCTTAAAAAGCTCCATATCTTAGTGCGTAACCTCTATCTCCTCATTATACTTGTACTGAGACATGAATTCTCATACGACATCCTTTCAATTATAGATTCTAGATTCTTTTAGGGACAAAAACAAACGGATGGATATTTCTTTCAATGTTTGCGAAAACATTTAGGCCATTATCTCTTCATAGGAACTAAGGAGGGTCATGGCTCAGTGATAGCTTCGATGGTGATGAATTGGGGTTTCACTTCCACTAAACTTCTCAATGTCTGGCATCTTGAAATTCTCTGTCATTCTGGCTTTGGGATAGGGAGGCATATCGATGTAGTCCATGTAGTTCCTAGATATATTGACTTGGTTGAACTTCTTACTCAATGGCTTGAGGTCTCCCTTGACCTTGTTCAGTTCCTTCTCCTTAGGATCCATGAGTACTGACAAGTTAGCCCTTGGCTGGGCAAGGTTTGGAATAGGGAGTTGAGCTGGTGGTGACCAATTGGCAAGTGGGGCATATGAAACATGATGATACTCATTTAGGACCCAAATAGGCTCAGAAGTGTTTCAACCCATGGCACGAAGAAAGATAACCTTGGGTTCTTTGGGAATCTGGGCCCAGTGATGCTGCCTCTCATGGACCTCGGTTTGAAGGTTGTGAATCATGGCACTAAGTTAAATTGGTTGCACATTTGGTGCTTGGCTAGTGTTTTCCATAAAGAGATTGTGAAAGTAAATCCCCAACTCGAATGGAGTAGAAGATGAACTGACGGAGCTTCAGGGTAGTTTGACGAAAGAGAAAATCCAATAGGCATCCAAGCCAAAATCGAGTATGAGATCGACCTGAGAGGGAAAATGGTTCAAATTTAACTTTTAAAGAAAGACGAAGATTTTTTTTGGCATTTTAGAAGGAGTAGAAAAAGAGGTTTTGGTATTTTAAAAAGGGAGGGGAAAAGAAGAGGAATCTCAGCATAATTGTTATTAGTGTTATTATTATATTTTGACTTGTATTTGGTTTCCCTAAATGAAGAAATTTTTTTGGACAGGATCCGAGCATGGGAGAATAGGATTTGAAAATATGTAAGACATGGTTGAACTTGTTTCCAGGCTCATAGACGGGATCTTATTTTGGACAAGGGTAAAATTGCATGAAAATTTTGGCAATATGCTTACCTGGAATGTCGGCATAGTTTTGCATGGTAATCGAAAAACTAAATATGAGTGTCCTAGGTTTGACACCTGTATGAGGTTTATGTAATTGTTGGGCTAGTGGGAGAGTTCCTGACTTTTGCATGACTTCCACGATATATATATTGCCTATGAGGGAAATCATTCATCGATATGTGTGGACAAGCCATTTGACATACCTATTAATTGCCTCACTATATACCTCACGGGGACACTAAGTGTGAGAGAAAATTCGATATACTTGATGTACATGAATGAGTGTCCCTATATATACCTCCCATCGTGAGTTCGGTCAAATGGTACAGTGCGGGGAGAACCATTCAATATATGTTGAAGATACAAGGCCAATAGAAGGAGAGAGTCATATTGCTAAGCCTAACTGCAACCCACAGGACCAACACCCATCACAAAGTGATCCCCAAGTATAACACAAAATTTTGATCAATATTACTATGCTCTAGTTGATGTAATGTGCAAAAATGCATGAGTCTTAATTAACATATTATGAAGAGAGAGTATTTTTGGTATCACTTTTTATTAGCATGATGAGCAAAGGGATTACTATACTAACAATGGAACATATACAAGTATTATGATTAGTAAATCTATCAACGAGACTATACTATGCATGGATACATGTGAGTGAGTAGGGTACACGAGAATACATATAAGTGAGTGTGTGTGGTAATGATCACATACATGGATCAACTACAAGTGATGTGCGATATATGTAAGTGAGCATATATAAGAGTGTAGAAATTGTGGGTGTGTGTTAGTGGACCCTAAGCATGGATATTCTAATTGGTGTAAAGTGAAGCTAAGTGTAAGTGTGTGAAGTGCACATAGAGAGTATACATGTGTGTTAAGTATATAAGTGAGTGAAAAGTAATATATACATGAGACAGACATACAAAAAGGTAAATAGAGGATAAAATGGAACATATATGTAGGTGCATATGCACACATGCAAAAGAGAATAATACCCATGCAAAAATAGAGTATAGTCCTCTTAAAAAAAGTCCCCAGTAGAGTTCACCACTATGGTCATCCCGAGGTTAGGATCGGGGAGGATCTCCCAAGGTGGATCCTCATTCCTTCGCCCTTTTTGGTGTGTGTGTGGAATCGCATCCTTTCTCGGGGCGATCGGTCATCATCGATGAGTTGTGATATATAGAGATAGAGTCGCCAACCCATTTTGCATAAAATAAGAAAAAGAAATGTTGCCACCTCAAAAGTACGACATCAAGGACAATAATAATGCTTTCAAATCCAAGTAGTTCAAGGGTTCGGGGACTAAGTTAGGGAATCAGAAGGTGTTAGGCACCCATCCTTCCCTTACATTCTCTCATGGGCGTGTGTTAATCTTCTCCTGTTAAACTCCATGATGTGTGCGCTTATAGGCATAATATACATTGATAATGGAATCGCTCAACTCACGTCATGGATAAAGGCAGAGTGAGGTCATCATTAGGACTGTTATCAAAATAGTAATTCAAAGTATAGTGTAAGTGTTTGTCGATTCACAAGTCATTATATAAGAATAAATGCTTATATCATACAAGACACAAGAAAGCAAGCATATAAAATATATATTAAGAATGAAGAACAAGGCAACAAATTTGTGTGGGAGGATCCCAGTTTGGGGATTTACCCAAGACGCCTATGTTGCCTTAGGGCATCAAATCCCATGTAGTTTGAAGACAATAACGTGAGGAGTTTAACCGATAAATTCAACTGGGGACTTTGCTTATATGTATGTGTGTACAAAAAGGTGTTTTAGTGTGAGAAAATATAATGAGAGTTCGACGTTTGGAATTTACAACTAAACCCTCTTTTTCTCATCTTTTCTTTTTTATGAAAATAATGTATGTGAAAATCCTAATAATAAAAAGTTTGAAATTAAGGTATGTGATGCATTGAACTAAATTACTAAAGTAAAAATAATGTGACTAATGTAAAAATAAGAGAATTTAAAGACAAAGGGGAAGAATTGGACCTCCTTATGAAGACTTGAAGTGGATTTAGATTGTTGATAGTCTACTCTCATATTGAGGTGATAGTGGTATTGAGAAACGTGTGTGCTCGCGTTCAAATGATCAAATTATATATAAAACCCTTTTAATCCAAACAAACCCTAAACATGCAGCAGTATGTGATTGAATAAATTGATAATCTACGCAAGAACATTCAAACACATGCAATTAAGGAAAAATCTCCCTCAGGGGCAAAACCATTTATTTTCACTATAATTTGTAAGAAAACGGCTTACAATCGGATTACAAAGAAAATACAAGTTGACTAAGAATTACCCTCGGGTATTGGATTCTGTAGTCGCAGCTGGAATTATCCCTTTCCAGCAGGGCTGCAATGAAGAAGAAGAACGGTCTCCTCCACAAGGGTTGAACAAATCAAAGTTGTGTTCTTGGGTTGCAAAAGGATTCACAAAGGTTTGGAAGAATTGTGTGAATCAAAACATGAGTCTTGGGACTCAAAAATATGAAGACTAGATGTATTTGGACTCTCAAATTCATCTCCTAAAGTCTTGCAAAACAACTCCCCCGAAGTTGGTATTTATAGGAAAAAATATGAAGAGTCCCACGTTCTTAAAACTCTAAAATTCTATCCAGCGTACAAAAAAAAAACAGCATTCTTTAAGGAATTTTCTCTATCTTCAAAAGGTCATAACTCCTTCACCGTAGCTCGGATTGAGGTGCCGTTTTTTCCAGTATCTTCGTTGCGGCGAGCTCTTCAACTTTATAGTTGACCAGATCTCCGAAATATGGATGTGAAATTACGAAAATGCCCTTGAACTCTCCTATTGTGCCTTTTTTTTCACTGTTTTGACTTCCCTTGCGTACCACTTGCATTAAGTCTCTAAAATCTTGGAACGTGAAGTCATTGAGGCAGATGTGGGACATATTAGTGGAGATAATTCATGCTTGATTCCCGAAATTCGGATAGAGGCCGTCATGTGAGATCATGAGGAGACGTGCCAAATGTAGCGGCGTACGACATAAATAGATGAAACATTTCGGACATGTGAAAAATGTCCTTACAAATCTCCCCCTATGTCTATGCCGGTACATACATAAAAAATCCGAATTATCAAATATGAAATTGCCTATACAAATTTACCCTCCCATGAACCCAAAACTGGAAAAGGTACAAATGAATAGTCTTCATCGTTTGTTCTTTAATTCTTCAGGAATCTCAAAACTTTTCTCATCAGGGTGTGCAACATATAGATCTGCAATCTTCATACCTACACACATGAGACAAAGCAAATACCACGTGACATATCGAGTTTGCAATGAGATAACATGGATATCAATATATGATAAAAATATAAGCAACATCTCAAAAACTCCCCCAGAATTCAAACTCCCCCATAATATGATAATTCTTTCTCCCCCTTTTTATGATGTCCCCAAATGGACAAATTAGAGAAATAAATCAAATAAGCAAGTGCGGGGTGTCACTACGATAAAAACACACCATGAATAAACAGAAAGCAACCAAGTCAATGATAGCGTAAATGAAGTGGTGTTATCAAATTCGATAGGAAAATCAATGCATACAAACATGACATATGTGCACGATGAATATTGGATATTCCTAGCGAATGAACTCAAATGCTTCCTTTGGTGTAAAAGAGTGACAGTATAAGATATTGACTCAATCAAATCAAGAAATCAAAGCTCAAAATGATTTTCACACCAATAACGTCCAAAATGATTTTATGCTTTTTCAGGACTTTCAAGGAAGTGCAAACCCGTTTAGATTCTCCAACCAAACTCCCTCAGATATTGTATTGAATAGAGGCATTCTAAATTCTCAAACTTTGGAGAATTGATGGTGAAACCTAAGTGGCCCATATTTGGCATGAATTGCTTTTTATTGCCTTTAAATTTTTTCGGGCTCTTTTAACCTCTTTGGACCTCGGATATTAAAATTCCTCCATTTTTAGGTCCTTTTTAACGGTGGCTTTTGCGCAAAGGATATATGATTACCTTTCGCAGCCCCTCCCCGTTATACAAAAACACACAGTCTCACCAAAACGGTTTTTACATGCATTCCAATCTTGTCAAGTTTTATCGCATATTGTACATTGTATAGACAGGATTGAGATGAAAACACGCAAGCCAACATGAGATAGACAAGTGCAATAATCAAATATAGCCGTGCATGTGTGCAATAAAGGATATAGGAGTCAAACATGTAGGAAGATATCACTAATTACATCTCAAAGACTCCAATCAATGTAAAGCACATGGATGAAATGATGTAGCCTCTCAAATCTCTATCAAACAGTCACATGGATAAATGGAATGAAGTTGAGACTTGGCTATCTTACATGCTCATCCATAAAAGAAGCAAAATACAAAAATCTTTTTGGATTTTTTCAAAAATTTGGAAAAATAAAATAAAATCTTTTTGTGCTTTTCTCAAAAATTTTCTTAAAGGAAAATCTTTTTGTATTTTTTTTCAAAAAAAATATAAAAAGCAAAAGGAATAAAACAAAGTTGTACAACAAAGTAATGGTACATATAAAACAGACTAGAAATAGGAAGCATATGATATGAACATGAAGAAGCATCCTATTCTAGACATAGACCAACCCCTCAGTCAACTGTGCAAATCCCTAAAGATTTCCTAAGACTCTCAAATCTAAGGGCATCTAAAGGTTTCGTGAAAATATCGGCTAACTGACGGTCGGTAGGAACAAAACTCAGGGATACGACTTTCTCTTCAACTAACTGACGAATAAAGTGATCACGTATCCTGATGTGTTTTGTGCGCGAATGCTGAACTGGATTGCGGGATATGTGTATCGCGCTCGTGTTATCACAGGAAATGGTCATGGTGTCCTGTGATATCCCATAATCCTCCAGCATTTGCTTCATCCACAAGAGTTGTGTGCAACAACTCCCGGCGGCTATGTACTCAGCCTCCGCAGTGGACAAAGAGATGGAATTTTGCTTCTTGCTCAGCCAGGAGACAAAAGCAGAACCAAAATAGAAACACCCACCAGAAGTGCTCCTACATCCATCTACATCCCCAGCCCAATCGAAATTCGAGTAGGTGGACAGACGGTCATCGGTATCAAAGGAATACCTAATCCCGTATGAGAGAGTCCCACTTACGTATTTAATAATACATTTTAGATCAAGTAAATGTGACTCTTTTGGGGATGCCTGATAACGCGCACAGACTCCAACACTAAAGGCGATGTCGGGACGACTGGCAGTCAAGTAGAGGAGATTACCTATCATACTCCGATATAAGGTTTGCTCTACATCCTTGCCTGAAGTGTCCTTACTAAGCTTGGTAGTGGTACTCATAGGTGTACGTGCATGCTTAGCGGAGTCTAAACCAAATTTCTTCACTAGGTCTCTAGCATACTTGGATTGGGAGATGAACATCCCATCCTCTAGCTGAAGAACCTGTAGACCAAGGAAGAATGTAAGCTCACCAACCATGCTCATCTCAAACTCACTTTTCATCTCCTCCTCAAAGTGGTGAGCATGCTGGGAGCATGTGGATCCAAAGACTATGTCGTCCACATAGACCTGGGCAACCAAAATAGCACTGTCGTCTCTCCTGACAAACAACGTCATATCTACTCCCCCTCTCTTGAAGCCACGAGCTAAGAGATAGGAAGTAAGCATCTCGTACCAAGAATGGGGTGCTTGCTTTAAATCATACAAGGCTTTCCTCAGATAGTAGACGTGCTCAGGGTGCTGAGGGTCTTCAAACCCTTTTGGTTGTTCCACATAAACCTCCTCCTGTAGAATGCCATTCAAAAAGGCACTCTTGACATCCATCTGATACACCTTGAAGTGCAGATGACATGCGATGGCGAGCAGAAGACGGACAAACTCAAGCCTCGCAACAGTAGCAAATGTCTCCCCAAAGTCTACACCCTCTATCTGTGTGTAGCCTTGAGCGACCAACCTAGCCTTATTTCGGATTATGGTACCATTTTCATCCATTTTGTTCTTAAAAATCCACCGGGTACCTATCACATTAATCTCACTAGGTCGGGGGACAAGTTCCCAGACATCATTCTTTTTAAACTGAAGCAACTCATCCTGCATAGCAGATATCCAGTGTTCATCCTTGAGTGCTTCTTTATTGTTCTTGGGCTCGACTTTGGACGTGTAGCAAAGATGGCTAACAATGTTCTCTAGCTGAGCACGAGTCTTGACCCCTAGAGTGGGATCACCAACAATGGCAGAAGGGTCATGACTCTTGCGAACCCAAGCAGGTGTGTCCCCTAACACAGGAGTAGGGTCCACAGAGTGTGAGAGAGGAACAGGTAAATCACTGTCAGAACAATCCTCATCCTCACACTGAAGGTTAGGATAAATAACCGTCGGAGGTTCGTCATCTTGCACGGTGATGTTTATTGATTCCATAATCTTAGAGCTCTTCAGGTTAAAAACCCGGTACGCTCTGCTATTCGATGAATATCCTAGAAATATCCCCTCGTCGCTTCGGGAGTCAAACTTTCCTAATTGCTCTTTATCCCGTAGGATGTAGCATTTACTCCCAAAGACACGAAAATATGCGAGGTTGGGCTTCTTGCCAGTCCACAACTCATAAGGAGTGTGAAGTGTGTGTGGACGCAGATACACCCTATTCACCGTGTGGCATGCAGTAGACACTGCCTCTGCCCAAAATCTCGTAGAAACTTTACGACCTAGAAGCATAGATCTAGCCATCTCTTGGATCGTTCTATTCTTTCTCTCAACAATCCCATTTTGCTGAGGAGTTCTCACAGCAGAAAACTCATGTTTGATCCCAAGGCTATCACAGTACAAATCAACCTTTGCTTCCTTGAATTCAGTGCCGTTGTCACTACGTATTCTGTTAATAGTGACACCGTGTTGATTTTGCAAGACACGTCACTTGGTCGTTAAGAAATCTACAGCATCGGATTTCTCTCTCAGAAAACCTACAATGGAGTATCTGGAGAAATCATCTACCATCACGAGGATGTACCTCTTACCACCTAGACTCTCAGTACGAGTGGGACCCATAAGATCCATGTGAATCAACTCCAGAACACGAGAGGTGGTAATGGAATGTAACTTCCTATGAGGACTACGAATTTGTTTTCCCAACTGACAGGGTCCACAAACGGTCGAAGTTGACTTTCCAAGAGATGGTAAGCCACGTACTAGGTCCTTTTTAGATAAACGATTGAGATCTCTAACGTTCACGTGACCTAGACGTTGGTGCCACAGATCCATAGGAGTGACCGTGGCGCTGTTGCAGACAAGTGAGGATGTGGGCTCAGTCCCATAGCAATTATCCTCGGTCCTCACCTCTTGCATCAAAAGTTTACCGGCTTGATTGTAGACTTTACACGCGTCCCGGTTAAACTTTACTGCAAAGTTAGTGTCGCACAGCTTGCTAATGCTGAGAAGGTTTGCTTTCAAACCTTTGACGTACAAAACATTTTCTAGCTTAGGAAAACCAGGTAACTCGATAGTACCTCATCCTATAATGCTAGACTTACTCCCATCTCCAAAGGTGACTCTGCCATCTTGATAATCCTCAAGAGTAGTAAAAAATGAGGCATCACCTGTCATGTGTCTGGAGCACCCACTATCAAAATACCACTGTGAGGTATTATGTGCTTTGAGAGCAACATGAACAACAAAGGCCTTTTTATATTTCTTAGGCACCCAAGCAGAGATGACCTTTTGTTTGCCTTTGTTGGTTTTAGCTGGAATGTAAGAAGCATTCACTAACGGCGAAGACATCCGTCGGAATTCTTTCATCAAACTCTGAGTCGTGGCAGCTAAGAACTCAACTCGCTCTCTCAGACTAGAAAACTCATCAGTATGTCGTGCTGGAGCAGTAGTACGTCGTGTCCGACCCATGCTATAGCAAGTTTCCCTAAGGTGGCCTTTTCTTTTGCAATAAGTACAAAAGAGCTCAGTCAAAGGCGGACCTTGGTTTGCTTTTCTTGGTCGAACTCTCCTTCGAGGTTTTTTACGGTGACCATAAGGAGTTGTAGTAAACTCAGGAACTGGTCCAGGTGCAATTTGGGACGTGGAGGCACCATCATATCCAATTCCTTGACGATCACCAAAACCTAAAGCGGGGCCGAGGAGCATATTTCCCATCTTCCCAGATCTGTCCTCGATTTGTACCTTGACTTCCCGTGCTTTCTCAAGATCATGAGTCAGCTGGGCAACAAGGGCTTCAAGTTTCTTCCGAGTCTCCATGGAGGAATGGAGCTGACTCGTAAGACTAGCCACTTGCTTGATCAAGTCCCCTCTCTCTTTCTCTAGAGTACTCTCTCTCTCTCTAAACAAATTCTCATTCTCGACACAGGTAGATTCTCTTTCTCTCAGGGCGGTGCAGGTGGAGAACTCTATTTCTCTCGCTTTCCTTAAATCTTCCTCTAGGCAAGTGATCTTAAGAACTAACGTTTTGTTACGCTTTTTAGTTTTAAAAGACTCAGAATATAACTCAGCGTAGGCGCGTTGTATATCACTCTCGCTCTCACTTGTGTCATCCTCCCCCTCACTCACATCGATCTCACTATCGAGGTGTCCCTGTGAAGCATCATCCTCATCGTCGTGAGGAGAACTAGGAGTGCTCACTTGGCTGGCCATGAATGCGGTGAAGTTACACTCATGTGGTGACTCATCTCCAGAATCCACCGTCTCGACCTCACTGTCGTCACTAAAGGTAGCATTAAGAACAGCTTTCCCTTTCTCTCTATTCAGACGATTGGAACACTCAAAAGCTCTATGACCCCTACCATCACACTCAAAACATCTCTCACTTTCTTTGAGAGGAGGATTTTTGGAAACTTTTTCATTTTTCTTTTCAAACTTATTTTTCTCAAATTTCTTTTTATCTTTAAAATTGCCATTTTTCTTAAATTTGAGAATCCTCTTGAAATTTTTTTGCGAAAAGAGCCAAATCATCTAAGTCAAAATCGCACTCAGAATCTGACGTGTCAGTCTCTCTCTTTCTAGATGACTCTACCCTCTTTCTAGCTGACCCCTCACTCCTTCTCTCTTGGGCTTTAAGAGCAATTCCCTTATCTTCAGATTTAGCATTTTTAGGGAACATATCAATTTCATAAGTTTGCAAATCTCCTACAAGTTCTTCCAATTTTAGCGTATTTAAATTACCCATAGAATTTAGCACAGTGACTTTAGGGATAAAACGCTTAGGCAAAGAATGAAGAATCTTTTTAACAACTCTAGCATTCGGAATTTGTTCACCAAGATTAAAACTAGTATTCACAATGTCAGAAAGTCTAGCATAAAATTCATCAAAGCATTCAGAATCATGCATGGTGATTGTTTCAAATTGAGTTGTCAAGTTTTGCAACTTAGACTCTTTCACAGCATTAGTTCCTTCATGGGTGAGTTGTAAAACATCCCATGCCTCTTTTGACGTGGTACACGTCATTATGCGTTTGAACTCATCAGGTGTGACAGACCCAGAAATAGCACTTAGACCCTTAGAATTAAAAGATGACCATTTAATTTCTTCATCAGACCAAGAAATGTCAGGTTTCAAGTTGGTCACATTATCAACAGTCACGGTGGGAGGAGTCCACCCTCGTTCAACCAAAATCCAGACACGTTCATCAATGGCTTTTAAAGCCGACCTCATACGGGCTTTCCAATAAGCATAATTTGTCCCGTCAAAAATAGGCATTTTATAATATGACTTCTCCATTTGAACACGCACTTTTTTAAAAATGAATTTTTTCAGAAAATTGATATCTTAGAAAAAAAATTTGCGGAAAAAGGAATACGCGATAAATTAGTGTAACCTGCTCTGATACCAATTTGAGAAACGTGTGTGCTCGCGTTCAAATGATCAAATTATATATAAAACCCTTTTAATCCAAACAAACCCTAAACATGCAGCAGTATGTGATTGAATAAATTGATAATCTACGCAAGAACATTCAAACACATGCAATTAAGGAAAAATCCCCCTCAGGGGCAAAACCATTTATTTTCACTATAATTTGTAAGAAAACGGCTTACAATCGGATTACAATGAAAATACAAGTTGACTAAGAATTACCCTCGGGTATCGGATTCTGTAGTCACGGATGGAATTATCCCTTTCCAGTAGGGCTGCAATGAAGAAGAAGAAGAACGGTCTCCTCCACAAGGGTTGAACAAACCAAAGTTGTGTTCTTGGGTTGCAAAAGGATTCACAAAGGTTTGGAAGAATTGTGTGAATCAAAATATGAGTCTTGGGACTCAAAAATACGAAGACTAGATGTATTTGGACTCTCAAATTCGTCTCCTAAAGTCTTGCAAAACATCTCCCCCAAAGTTGGTATTTATAGGAAAAAATATGAAACTCTAAAATTCTATCCAGCGTACAAAAAAAAACAGCATTCTTTAAGGAATTTTCTCTATCTTCAAAAGGTCATAACTCTTTCACCGTAGCTCGGATTGAGGTGCCGTTTTTTCCAGTGTCTTTGTTGCGGCGAGCTCTTCAACTTTCTAGTTGACCAGACCTCCGAACTATGGATGTGAAATTACGAAAATGCCCTTGAACTCCCCTATTGTGCCTTTTATTCACTGTTTTGACTTCCCTTGCGTACAACTTGCATTAAGTCCCTAAAATCTTGGAACGTGAAGTCATTGAGGCAGATGTGGGACATATTAGTGGAGATAATGCATGCTTGATTCCCGAAATTCGGATAGAGGCCGTCATGTGAGATCGTGAGGAGACGTGCCAAATGTAGCGGCGTACGACATAAATAAATGAAACATTTCGGACATGTGAAAAATGTCCTTACATGGTATTAGATGATGGGTGAGAATATACTAAAGTAGTATGGAAAGGATGGAAGGAATATAGGAAATGGGCTTTTTAAGAGGGAAATAATTCTGAATTCGAGAGAATGTTCTTTGAATTACTGAGAGGGATGTTCGTGGGTGATTTTCAAAGTGAGTTCGCGACCTCTATTAATAGAACCAAAGAGGGTGTCAATAAGTGTGGTCTTATACCTTTCAATCAGTATAGAACCCGAGACACGTTGTTGATTGCCAAGGTCCTATGGGTGTCATTTTGCTTTCTGGGGCAGGTTTTCCAGACAAATGATCGTAAAATGAAAACCATAAGTCAGAATTGTGCACGGGGCAGACATTTATAAAGGTCATTTAGATCACTTTAAGAATTTATTGATCCACTATTGGGTTTTGGATTTAACCAACTCAAACGGGGACCAAAATCGCCTATTTGTCATTCGATTGGAAATTTCGGGGGAAAATAGATCGTTCGTCGAAACTCCAAGGTTGATTCACATATATGATGGGCTATTGGAATGGGTATTCAGTTCCCTTTGAGATTTTATTCAACTTTGTTCGGCTCAAAGAGTTGACCATGATCAAACGGGGCCCGAAAGCATCTGGTGACCCTTAAAGTAAAATGGGTAGTGTGTTCGTACAATAAGGTTGATTTGTGAACGAGGCAAACAGTTACAAAAGTTATTCTGAGACTGTAAAAGATTCATTCAACTTCATTCAAGATGAGGTCTTAGATGATGTCAAACAGGGTATGGGAGCGCTCGATGGCCTCGAAATTGGTTTTCAAGATAAAACAAATCATTTGTCTGTACCGTAAGGCTGATTCAGGCATGAGGCAAAGCATTGGAAACGATATTTAGAGCCTCGAAAATTGAATTAAAGTCAACATAAATAGTTCATCATGTAAAAAACTTTGTTCATGTTATGAATAAGGCAAAAGCAAAGGTCTCCCATTTTCTTTGATAGAAATAATTAATTCTTAACCCTTAGAATTGGTTTATTATGACATTTCATTTCCTTCTCATATTTCGTCCTCTTAAGGTTATAGATATTATATTCTTTTTGGTGATTACTTTTATTATTTTCATTAGATTTACCTTATGAATCTTGGGAGAGATAGTTTGCCTTGTTTCAATAATTTTAAATCAATGACTGAGAACCTTTTTTCTATATCTATTAAATATTTTTAATGTGATGGAGCTAGATAACTTACTATGAGTGATTTTAGATCCTTTGTTGATTCTTATTGTTTTCATTTGAGAGTGTTTGTTTCTCATGCCCAATATCAAAATGGCATTGCAAAATGAAAACATGTACATATAACATAGATATGACTTACTTTGATGATTAGGCTTTTGTTACTCAACATTTCTGGTTGGAAGCTTTTCTTAGAGCCACTTATTTATAGTTACTTTAAGTAAGTAACTCTCCATTTTAAGTTTTGTTTTCTGAGCTCCTGACTATTATTTACAAAAAGTGTTTGGTTGTAGATATTTTCAATAGTTAGGCCCACATATATCCCATAGACTTAGTCTTAAATTTATTCATTGTATATTTTGAGGTTGTAGTTCTTGTCATAAATGCTATAGATTATATAGCCCAAAAACTAATAACTTATTTATTCCTAATCATGTTTTGTTTAATGAGACTTTATTTCCCTTTCACCAATTTCCATCCGACACTCAGTATAACCACCAAGTCTTGTGACTCCTACTATTGTCCATCTCATTCAACTTTTGTCTTTTAATAATCATTGATCTAGTCCATTATCTCATATGTCGAATTATTCTCCAATGACTAGTTCTCACATGATGTTGCATTACCTAATGACCAATAAGCTCCTTTACTCCCACTTGAACAACTAGCCTCTTAGTTGCATAATGAACTCGAAGATCCTTTATTAGATAATAATCAATTTTCTCTTCCATTAACCATTATCCCCACCAAGGGCCGGTCCTGAGATTTGGAGTGCCTGTGCAAAACTAAATTTAAGGCCCTTGCAAAAAAATATTATAAAAAAATATTAAATACTTAAAGACTCATTGAAAAATAGTTCTTCTAGCATTTCTACTTACAAAATTACTGATTAAACACGCAATTAACAACGAATCTAATAGATAATTTATTCTATAAATATCTTAATTGATTGAATATAAAAAAAATATGAAAAAATGTCACCCGGTTTAAGCCATTTATTATTCCCTCTCCAATTTCATCCACTTGGTTAGTGTAGAAAGTAAGAACCTCATAACAAAAAAAAAAACAATTACATAAAAAAAAGATTAATAAGTAAGACCTTCATGAATTAAAAAATAAATTAGTATAACAAAAACATAGCCAATAATAATTTACATTTACTTTAAAAACCTATTCATACATAAAAGAAAATAGATTAAAAAACGATTGTTTGTTTTAGTAATCTATTTTTTTTCATAAAAAAATATAAAGAGGTCTTAATCTTACATTTGCCTTCAAGCTTTTAAAATTATGAATAGTTTATTGATTGTTGACTATGCCTTTTTTAGACCTCCTGTAAAAATCAAAACAAAAATAATAATAGTACAAAAGGAATAGAAGCAATCTAGCATCAAGTGCATTTGTACACAGAGAGAAAGAGGGACATTGGAGAGAGAGAGAGAGAGAGAGAGAGAGAGAGAGAGGGGGGGGGGGGGGGTGGAAATTGCAAATGAAAGAGAGAGAGTGGACACCAAAAAGATTGTGTGTAGTTAAAAAAATGAGTCCCTAGAAAAATGAGAATCTTAAATTAGTTTGATCATATTTTTTTGGATAGTTGAACAATAATTTATACAGATTTTTTTTATAGTTGATAAAATGGGCTCCTAAAAAATTAAACTCATTTTAAAATGAGCCCCTAAAAATATACATAAAATATTTTTGAACTCCTAAAATATATATATATATATATATATATATATATATATATATATATATATATATATATATATATATATATATATATATATATATATATATATATATTAGTGCTTGTTTTAAAATGGACCATGTTCTATTGCCCACCTGGCACATGGCCATAGCTGGCCCTGTCCCCACCTTATATGCTTTTAAATTCTCATAGTATGCATACTAGATATAAAAAAGGTGTTGGGAAGCCTAAATTATTTCAACATTTCATTAATTTATTTGTTCTACATCTTTATGAACCTAAGTCCTTTAGATAGGCTATTAATAATCCTCACTATTGTCAAGCAATTAAGGGGGAGTTCTCTACGCTTCAAAATAATGGTACTTGGTCTTTGGTCCCCTATGATAAATTTATAAATTTTGTGGGCTAAAAATGTGTGTTTATGTTTAACAAAAAACCTATGGAACAATAGCAAGATATAAATCTCGATTGGTTGATAAGGGTTTTTCTACAACAAGATCGGGTTGATTCTAATGAGACCGTTAGTCCCGTTATCAAAATTTCTACTATTAGAACTATTGTATCCATTATCATGTCTTGTCCGTGACATTAGTTAACTTCATGTTTCTAATGCATTTTTATATGGAGATTTAAAGGAGCACGTGTACATGGCTCCCACCTTGTTTTGTTGACAAAGTCAAACATCATTTATCTATTTACTTTAATTGCCACTTTATGGATTAAAGAAAGATTGTAAAACTTGGTTTGGGAAGTTTACTAGTTTTCTTCTTAACTGTTGATTTAAGATAAGTATTATAGATAATTCAATGTTCATTTGACACATTTTGAAAGAGATTCTAGTTATACTTTTATATATTGATGATATTAGTCTTTTTTTTTAAGAAAATGATTCAACAAAAGAAACTCGCCTAAGGGGGAGGAATCCTTTATACAGTAAAAGTATACAAAGTATAAAGCAAAGGGTTGGATCCCACAGCAGACTAACTAGGAACCTTTAACTCCTCCAAGAACTTGAGAAAGTAAGATAACAATGAATCTTGCCTTTTCCTATACCAAGTAAGAAGAAGACTCCAAAAACTGTACCGAATTCGACATAGGTCAAGTTCGACCCACTCGAACCATATCATATTCCTCTCTTTCCAGATAATCCAAAATACAATGAGGGACCATCATCCAGACCACCCATGATCCATTCTAACCCCTGGGCCTCTTTTAAGCCACCAACAACTCGCACACCGTACGCTGAATAATGTAGAGAACCTGGAAAGGGGCACAAATCAAATCTCAAAGACCCTAGTCACCTAACAGTGTAGAAAAAGGTGATTAGACGTCTTCTTCTCCTTCTTACATAACGAATATATGGTAGACATCTTCCTCCCTCTTGTTTTAAGCCAATCAATAGTAAAGATGGATTGTCTAGCAACAGTCCATACAAAGAGGCAAACCATGGGAAGCTTATAACTCTTACAAATGGTCTTCCATGGAAACGAAACCCCCACACAACCCCTCAATGCATAATAATATTCATTAAATAAAAAAATAGCATCTTGAGAGCTCGATCACCTAAACCCATCTTCCCCAATGTACATATTCGATGGAAAACTCAACCACTCAAAGAAATCCTATGCCTCTTACAACTCCTAATCATGGAGAACCCTACTAAACTTTCGATGCCACAACGCATGACCACATACCCTCCGCTCATCCTCCTTGACTGACCCCTATTTGTCTCCCCCATTCTAAAACATCCCCAAGAAGAGATTATCTAAAGATCCCCTTTCTCCCCATCACTTCGGAACCTGATATGACTCCCATTACCGGGATGGTAGGAAGTGAGTAACAGGAACTCCTCCAACCTCCATGCAATAAATGTCCACCATCGCACTCCATGATTAGAGAACCCGACCATAGAATGCCACACTAGTGGACCGACCCCATACCTATCTACCACCACTTTCCTCAAGAGTCAGTCTCCCTCCGTATTAAATCACCAAAACCACTTTCCCAATAAAGCCTTGTTGAAATGGTCTACGAACATCACCCCGAAAACACCCACTTTCAACGGCATGAACACCTCATCCTAACTCACAAAACAGTATTTGAACTGATCATAATGACCTATCCACAGGAAATCCTCCATAAACATCTCTAGCCTCTTGCCAACAGGACCAGGTAAAGGGAGTACAAACATAAAATATGTTGGAAGTCTTGATAACACACGCTTGATCAGCGCCAACCGACCCCCTTAGGAGAGGTAACTATGCTACCATCCTACTAACCTCCTTTGGACTCTCTCAAGGTCTGAATCCCACATTGAAGATGACTTAAACTTATCCCCTAAATGGAGGCCAAGATACGTAGATGGGAGCGATCTAACCCAACATTTAAGAACACTAGCCATGTATCCACTTTAGGCACGTCGCCCATGAAGATCATATCACTCTTCTTGACTTTGATACATAAACCCGACGCGACCTCAAAACACACTAGTATCATCCTCAACATCCTCAACTCATCCTCATATCCCCTATAAAAATAATGGTATCATCTGCGAACATAAGGTGAGAGATCTCGATCGGATGGGGACTAGGGCTCCTGATTAAAAAAAATCCAGATGACCAGACCACCCTCAATCGTACGACTCATCATTAGAGAGAATGACTCCATGACAAGACCTTAGAAATGAGCTTATACACGTTGTTGATGAGATTAACAGGCTTGAAATCTCTCACATTTATCGCTCCCCGTTTCATTGGCACTAAAGCAATGAATGTGGCATTCAAACTTCTTAGAAAATACCCCCATCATTGAACTCATTGAAGATAGCCATCACATCCACGTTGTGCACGACACATAACTATTGGTAAAAGGCCATAGTGAACCCGTTCGGACTTGGCACCTTATATCCTCACATTTTCCTCAAAACCTGAACCACCTCCTCCTCTATGAACACCCTTTCCAACTGATTCACCACGGCCCCCGAATTTCTCTCCACTGGTAGACCATACATATTAGTATGCCACGGCTCTTCCTCTGCATACCATCACTTATAAAACTGATTGATCTCCCTACGAACCTCACTCTCCTTGGTGAAATCCACCTTCCCCACTACCACTTTATCGATCTGGTTAAAACGGAAATGTTAGTTAGCCACTTTATGAAAAACATTAGTATTGTTCTCCCCTTACCTAAGCCAAAGAGCCCTGGACTTGTGCCTTTAACTTATCTCCTCCTTAATCAATCTCATCCCCACCTCCCTTTTTTTATCTTCCCTAGTTAAACTCTCAGCCCCCGACAGACCGCCCCACCCTTATTTCTCATTGAGTGCCCAAATATCCTCCATAACTTGCTAAATCATAACCGCCACATTCATGAATACATCTCCATTCCACCGAATGATGTTACTTTCGAGATGATACAATTTAGACACCAATCTGATGCTCACATTCCCCGCCACCTCAAACCCATTCCACCACTTCGGAACCCTCCAAACAAAATACTCCTCCTTTATAACCACAGATTCTTGAATCTAAATGGCATCCTCCCCCTTCCCCCTCCATACTCCAGGAGAATAGTGGAGTGATCTGAAGTCACTCGTGGTAATCAAGGTTGAGTTTCCCTCGAAGAATGTTCCTCCCACTTATTGAAAGTAAGAATCGGTCAAGTGAGGGATCGTACCTATGACTGGACCATGAGAATTGTGATTATTTGTATGTGTTTTATCATGTAGATGATAAAAGAAATACGATATAATTATTGGTTATTGGACAGTATGTTATATATCTTAGATTGATAATACACATATACTTTCAAACTCTCTCATAAAAAACCCTAACAAAATTTATCTTAACACTTACGACGGGTTGTTGTTTGGATTTCACCTCTGTAAGATCCAATATGCTGAGGTTAAGAGAAGGGTAATGATGAATCAAAACCTTATTCAAACTAATATACCCTTATACCTCATGTTATAATAAATAGTTATTAATTAATTAGAGCCCTTATTTGTAGGACTCATATTCATGCCCTTGCATAATTTTTCTTGGAAAAAATGAGGCACGATGATAATCACGGGAAAAAGAGTATGAGATATTGGAATTGGACCGCACATATACCTCTTTTATTAGTTCGTTCCATATATAGGGTAATCTTATTCATAGGTATGCGAATAAGAAGATAGAATTACTTAAGTACCTTGTAAATCATGGAGTTGATCTCCAGCAATAGTACTTATTCAATCGTATTCTATTTTTCATACCAGAAAGATGGAATGACACTATAGAGAATAAATTCCACACACGTAATCCTAATATAGCTCTGTTCATTCTTACGTTATTAGAGAAGGCAAAAAATATTCACCCGTTATGGATACAACTGTGTAAAGAGATCTTTCACATAGACTGTGATGTCCCGAACTATATACAAATAAAATTGAATCTTGCCAACAAGTTAAAAAATATGGGATTCCAAGTTCATGTCACGGATATCTTCCTCCTAGTTGTCCATGTGCAAAAATTCATATGATTTTAGAAGCAAATACCGAATGGATGGAGATCAGACACATTGAACATACTCTAAAGTCTTACTTCGAAAAGGTATATATATATATATATATATATATAGTAAAGTATAAAACTTATGTATGTCACAAGTTTGGCTCAGGGTGTCTTCTATATGAGCTTTTCATGGACTACCTCTTTTGCCCTCCAAACATTTGATTTCCCTCTGTTTTTTCTAAATATAAACTTATAATTGGATTCAAAATTTGGGGTATTTTGGTACTAAACAACTTTAATCATACCATATCCCTCATTTCTCACCTACACGCAACTCCCATTCCCCAATATCCTCTCCTAAGCTTCTCCCTATGTACTCCTACCATAGTAAGTGCTCTCTCTCTCTCTGTATCTCTCTCTCTCAAACATACACATGCCCCATTTATTCATTCACACCTTTAACATGAACACACACCACTGTTATATTTTAGACCTAACATTTTATCTATTTTTTTTCTTTTAGGTAGTTTGGGGGTGCTAATGGGGATTCAAGCATCATGGATGCTCAAGGCGTAATATTCAATGGAACTCAAGGCTACTCTACACATGCCTCCACGACCAAAGGTCTCTTAGTCTTTTACTAGTTGTATCTAAGATGGAAAGACAAGACTTAATGCTACCTCACATCTCAATCCTTCAAACTAAGTAGCTCTAAATATCCCATGGCGAGGTCATTTTCTAAAGCATGTAAGCTCTCCTAAGCCCTACTAAGCTTGGTCTCTCATAAGTACTGTTTGATCTCATACTCAGTATTACAATCGTTATATCATTGCAATTAATGTAATTAAAAGATACAACTTAACAAATTAATTTCACTATAAGGAAAAGGAGATGGTAATGTGTATTTGTCTTAAACATATATGCATGATTTATGGTCCGATCTATAGAAACCTGTTATGTAGACTCGAGAACCGTAAATCAGGACTGCCACTTATTGTATAGGTTCCATATAACTAGGAAATTACTTAAAAGATTCATTTTCTAATTATGGGTAATTATAATAAGAAAATAATATAAATAGTACAATATATTTTTAATTTTTGTGTGGACATAAAGTTAATGTAGCTAAATTATTTCATGTTGGATAGAAATACCCCTCTATTTTAATTCTTCAATAGAGTGAAATCGTAATGGTTTCATAATACTCATTGTGAATTTTATTTAACCATTTTCATGATTCCCTTAGACCCATAGATCGAGACAATATGCTCCCATGGTTTTTGTAGTAAAAAGTTACTTGATGTAGGAAGTAATCTGTTAACACTGTAAGCTTCACCTTACAGTCCCTTGTACCCAATTTCTTTCTTACCTCACCCAACAATCTAAATCATCATCGCTAGGTAAGCTTTGACCACATATGATGGTGTCATTCTTGTATATATCACCACAGTTGTAGAATAACCATCCATAGCTATATTTTTTCAATCGTACCATAGGCATGAGAATGATGATTGCTTTTTCTTAGGTGTCTCTCTAGCTTGACATAATGGAATTTCCATATAAACATATGGATAATCATCCCATGAGGTTCCAAACTGAGGTGCTTCAACTCATACTCACTATTCACTTGCTTAACCACAAGGTTGGTATCTCCTTTAATGCAACATGATTAGATGCCTTTTTAAAACTCTTCGAGACACCCTAAAATCAATGTCTCGTACTCTGCCTCAATATTTAAACAATTTTAGTCAAACTAAAAAGACAAAATAATCTCTTCCTTTCCTATGGACAAGACAACTCATGATGCTCCTTTGCCCTAAGAACGTTGTTCTAAACCTACCTCATAAACATTGGCTTATAAATTATCACCTAGTATATCTTCATGAGGTGGCTCGAATAATCACGAGGTGAAAATTTATAAAAGTCTTAAATAACCTTGGCTCTTGATTGCACCAAACACAAAACACTTTGATCGTAGTCATAGAGAATGAGGAAAAATCTTGTTGCTCCCCTAATAAAACCATTTTCACTAGACAACAAGTGATTAGATCACCTCTTGCCACTATATATATAGTGAAATATAACCTTTAATGTCTTAGTTTTAGGGATACAAAAACTAATGCCAAGTAGTGCCTCTCTATACTAATATACCCTACCTAAGGACCATGGATAATTCTACTCAGACTGTATAGGGTCTCTTTTTTCCATCAACCTATTTGCCAACAGTGAATCGTTATCCCATGTAGTGGATGTAATAAACAGCAACAAAGAATTTTTGACTTTATGTGGAATCATTTCTTGAGGAGACTTGAATAATATATTAATCTTATCGAAGGCATTCTATTGCGGTTCTTTCTAAAAAGCTGCATCAGTGGATGAGTGATCACAAATAAATCTGGGCTTAATTTTCCCAGGTAAGAAATTTTTCTAACAAAACTCTTTTGATCCATCTGTTTTATTTAATATCTCATGTCGAGGATGTCCTTTTTCTTGTCTTGATCCATATGAACTTTTTGTTGATCCACTATAAATCCTAAGAATTTTCCACTCGTTACACCAAATGCACACTTGAGTAGGTTTATCTTTACCTTGTATTTTCTAAACTTTTTGAAACATCTTCTCTCCCTTCTTTCACATGATTACCAAATCATCCACATAAAACCACAGCATTTCATGCAATAATTCATAAATAATATCAATTATTGTTCAATGGTTGCCAACCCTTGTATTTTTTAGACAAAAAATGTAGACAATATAGATTCAGTTATCTGAAGGAGTCCTCAAAGAAGAATATTATGTTCTAGTTGGATCCATATTGATCTAGTTATAACCTACCTAACCATACATGAAGCTATACATATCATGGCCAGTTGTTGGATTAATCAATATATCAATTGGATGTAAGGGGAACTCATCTTTGGGGAATGCTCTGCTAAGATCTCTAAAATCCACAAAATTGTGAATTTGTGTTTTATATTTCTTCCCCAGTGGAAATATTACATATTTTTCACATTGGATGTAGAATGGATTAGTAAATCAAGCCACTTGTGAGAGTTCCACCTCATCCTTTATCTTGAGATCCAACTCAGGATTTTATGTTATGGTTCCCTACTTGATCAGGATTGCTGAGGGTATAACATTTAACTTGTGATAACTCAGATATTGATCTAACCACAAGATTTTTGTGTAATTCCATGTGAATACATCCTTATATTCTTAGATTATCTTGACCAACTCCAGCTTCTTCGCATCCTCCAGGTCTTCCATAAGGGAGATTGTGTGACACCCCGACTAATTAAATACCGGGTAGCTACTCATTTATAAAATTAATTCAAAATGCCAAGTTGGTCCAGTTAATAGCATCACTGTCGAAAACATTTTAATGATTACTAACCACCTAGTATTTAAAAAGTAAGTGCCAAATTTTAATTAAAGTCTGATTAACATGCAACAAGTGTAATAAAGAATAATAACACCATTCACCATACTGAAGTAAATAGAATAACCATCACATAAAGTAAATAAAGTATGGAGGAAAAACTCCTCACTACAATCCCACAACGGAAATAAGTAAACCGAACTCTAAAACAGTACATGCCAAAGTCTGAAAACTGTAATGGAAATGTAACTCTAATAGAAATGGGCAACATGCCCTACAACTGATAGATAATGAATCTGGAATCCAAGTGATAGAAGCGTCTACAAGAAAATCCCTGTAGTTTCCACAAACAGCTACATCTCGTCACCTGAATGAATATCCTATGCATGGTGTCCTTGTGGCTGGGCACCTAAAATGGTTTTACAAAGAAAAATATATTTGAAAAGCAAACGGGTCAGAGCCCGAATGTGGAGTTATATTTTTTAAAAACCTGCAAGTGCTTTAAAAACATTTAAAACATTAAATGCAAAGTACATGTTAGGACGTGCACTCACATGATATTCTCACCTCTCGTCTAACTGTGCACTCCTAACGTAAGTACCCATCTACAACGACACAAACCACTAGCTAAGTGACATCATCTCTAGCTAGACTATCATAGGTCCTACCCATATTACTCGGTTCTATTAACATTATAACGCTCGTAATTAAGTAGGGGTTTAACATAAACTGAGATGCTCAATATGCAATATATATCACTATCAGTTAACTTGTTATATTTCTCGAATCAATACCATAATTATATTCACAACATTAACATGAAGGTTCCCATTAATTAAGTGTATATTATTCACATCATAAATATACAATATAAGCACCCCGAGAACTAAGCTGCGGTGCACACATACTCTGCTATCCATCCCGGTACATCACGTACATAAGGATTACATATTCCGAATCTCTCAGGAATAGTTCACAGATAACAACATCACAAATAATGGAGGCGAACACAGTCACATCACATAGGTCACGCACATACCTACGTTCCTACGATCAGCGAACTTATTAATATCCCAATAAGTCTTTCTATGACCTATGTTCATCAAGGTAACCAGTCTAAATCCGGGCAACACAAGGATTAGAGGGCCCTAAGCGAACGCAAACCTCCCGTGATAGAAAGTATGGTAGGTATGTCATACACACAATTCATATACCAATACTAAGTAAACACACATCTTAGTAATCCCGTAGTTTAATCGTAGTACATATCTCTTTCTCGTACTAACTTATAATTATCACTATTTATACTATTCCGGTTTATAATCATACGCGCCATAATTTACTCACGTCGTAGTAGACACTCACGTCTCAACCCAAACCGTCCAATTAATTTAACTCTCGTATATAATTTCCTTCTCATAAATACCCAAAAGTCCCAATTTTATCATTACATCATCATCATAATGTTATCTATATCCTCGAACAAGTTTACGGGACTCCAAAAATCAAAACAGTCCAAAAAGGCCCAAACTGCCAACTCGTTAGAAGTGTCGTTCGAACGAGACTGTTCGAACGAGATTCCACTGTCAACTCGTTAGAAGTCTCGTTCGAACGAGACTGTTCGAACGAGATTCCAGTTCGTTCGAACGAACTGTACCTTCTAACGATATCTCGTTCGAACGAGATATCGAACGAAACTGCCCCTCGTTAGAAGCGACTGGTCAATTCGTTAGAAGCTCATTCGAACGAGTTCGTTCGAACGGCCTGGGAAGGGGCTTCTAACGACCTACCAGATTCGTCCTAGATTTTCCTAAAACTCGTTTTTCACCATTTTTACTCCTCAAATCTCTTCTAAACTAAGTCCCAACAATCGTTTTAAGGTTTCTAAACAATCCTAAACATATTATAATCACATCCTAACACGTTTTGAAGGATCAATCCATCCTAACATCAATCAAATTTACAAATCTCTACACTTTTTCCCAATTATTCAACAACATAAACCCTAACTTTTTGAATCATGAATTAACCCAATATAAATCCGTTTTAATTTCTTCCAATCACAAATATTATGGGAATACTCATCTACTTATCATTCTACATGAAATTCTCCTCAAGATTTTCAAGTTCTAAGTTCCAAACTACATGGGTTTTCATTATCTTTCAAGAACAATTGATATTCTGCAATTTTCTAACATGGAAGGAACATTCTACAAATTTAAATATAATCAAAACACTTGCCTTGATTGTCTCTGAGTTTGGATGATGGTTTGATGAAGATTTCTGCAGAATTTCTTCTCCTCTCCAAGCTTCTTCTCCAATGGTGGCTTAAGGTGGCTAGGGTTTTCTTTGGGAAAGTTGTAAACCTAATGATAGCCTCCGTAGCTTAATGGGTTAATATGGGTTGGTTAGTGGTTTTAGTGGGTTAAATCCACATCAGATTAAAACTCCCAATTTTCGTCACTTTTAATTCCTCAAAATGTAAAATTACCAAAATACCCTTTATGATGCCGGTATGGCCTAAAAATACCTCGGAATCCAAACTACACCCCCGGCTAGTGTTTTCTGACTATCTCGACCCTTCCGGATGCGTTGGCGCACTCAAAACGACCATATGGATAATAGAAATAAAAATCACTTTTATAATTTAAAATAATATACCATGACGCGGCGGTCACATGCGTCTCAACAAAATTCCCAAATTGCCGTATATAAATCTCACGACAAATTTCATAATTCCAAATTCATATATAATCATATATGCACATAATAAAATACCAACTCGCATCCCGTTAGTATTTATAACCCGGATTAATTTCCAATTAATACGCATTTAATTAATTAATCCCAAAATAAATATAGTCAAAAGTACGGGGTATTACATACTTCCCCCCTAATAACTGAATTTCGTCCCGAAATTCGAAACTAGAAAGTACCTGCTAAAAATAACTCTGGATAACGTTCGCGCATCTCATCCTCGCGCTCCCATGTGGACTCCTCGACATTGTGATGTCGCCACTGAACACGCACTAACGGTACTATCTTTGACCGCAGTTTCCTCTCGCTTCGGTCCAAAATAGCAATCGGCCCCTCCTCGTAGGAGCTATCCGGCTGAAGATCGATGTCCTCCACAGCAATGTGAGAATGAGCCAGATTATCTCTAAGGTATTTCCTCAGCGAGGAAATATGGAACACATCGTGAATCCGATGGAAGTGCTCCGGTAGTCCAAGTCTATACGCAACCGGCCTGATCCGCTCAATAATAGGAAACGGCCCCACATACCTTGGTGCCAACTTCCCCTTCTTCCCGAAACGCATAATCCCCTTCATAGGAGATACCCTGAGCAAAACCTGGTCCCCCACTTGGAACTCCCTAAAAAATCTCTTCGCATCAGCATAACTCTTCTGCCTGTCTTGAGCTACCCGAATGCGACTCCGAATCAACTCAATCCTTGTCGAAGTATCCTGAATCACTTCCGGCCCAAGAAGTTTGTTGTCCCCCACCTCTAACCAACATGCTGGGGAACGACAAGGCCTACCGTACAATGCCTCAAACGGAGCCATGCCAATAGTGAACTTATAGGAGTTGTTGTAAGCAAACTCCACCAGTGGAAGGTACTGCTCCCATCCACCCCCAAAGTCAATAATGCACATGCGTAGCATGTCCTCCAACATCTGATTTGTGCGCTCAGTCTGCCCATCAGTCTGCGGATGATAAGCCGTACTCAACCGCAATTCCGTGCCCATGGCCTCCTGGAAACTCTCCCAAAACCTCGAAACAAATATCTTGTCTCTGTCAGACACGATATTTAGGGGCACACCGTGAAGTCTTACAATCTCTGAAATGAAGAACTGGGCATACTGTCCCGTAGTGTAGTCAGTCCTTACGGGCAAAAAGTGAGCGACCTTGGACAACCTGTCCACAATTAACCAAACGGAGTCGTGACCCCTCTGCGACGTAGGCAACCCCGTGATAAAGTCCATGGATATGCTTTCCCACATCCACACCGGGACCTCCAATGGCTATAGCAATCCTGCCGGTCTCTGATGATCCACTTTTACAAGCTGACAAGTGGCGCATTTCGAAACAAACTCAGCGATATCTCTCTTCATACCGCTCCACCAATACTGTCGTCTCATGTCCTGGTACATTTTGTCCCCTCTGGTATGTACCGCGAACCGTGAGCCGTGCGACTCTGCCATCACATCGTGTCGCAATTCCTCCCCTTCCGGAACTACCAATCTCCCATTGAAGCGTAATCCGCCGTCTGAGCTAACGGTATAGGACTCGGCTCCCTCTGCTAGTAATCGAACTATCTTCTCTTGACAGAACGAGTCATTAGCATGTGCCCGTACTACCTTCGTGACAATCTGCGGTGTAACGGTCATCACAGATATGAAAGATCGGGCCACTGCATCCTGGTGTCCCAATTCCTTCCACTTAGCCTTCCATACCTCTGCCACCTCATCTGCTGGCCTACGGCTCAACGCGTCTGCTACCACGTTAGCCTTTCCCGGGTGGTACTGGATGTCGAACTGGTAGTCCTTCACAAACTCAAGCCACCTACGCTGCCGCATATTCAATTCCTTCTGCGTGAACAGATACTGTAGGGACTTGTGGTCCGTGAACAGTTGGAACTTCTCCCCCAAAAGATAGTGCCTCCAAATCCGTAGGGCAAATACTACTGCTGCCAACTCCAAATCGTGCGTGGGGTAATTCTTCTCATGAGGCTTAAGCTTACGGGAAGCATAAGCTATGGCCTGTCTCTCCTGCTGCAATACACCTCCCAGTCCTTGCAAAGACGCATCGGTGTAAACCAAATACTCAACTCCCGGTCTCGGCAATGCTAACACAGGTGCTGAGGTCAATTTGTCCTTCAATTCATCGAATGCTAACTGACAGGCATCACTCTAGATGTATGGCACACCCTTACGAGTCAGATGTGTCAAAGGACCTGCTATCTCCGAGAAACCCCCAATAAACCTCCTGTAGTATCCTGCTAGACCCAAGAAACTACGAATCTCCGTTGGTGTCGTGGGCTGTCCCCACTCCCTCACCGTTGATACCTTCCCCGGATCAACAGATATTCCCTGGTCGAAAATAATGTGTCCCAAAAACTGGACTTCCTTCAGCCAAAACCCGCACTTCTCATATTTTGCATACAACTCGTTCTGACGAAGTGTCTGCAAAACCTGTCTCAAATGCTCGGCGTGCTCCTCCTCTGTCTGGGAGTAAACCAGAATATCATCAATGAAGACAATGACATACTGGTCTAGGAAATCCCTAAACACTCTGTTCATCAAGTCCATAAACACTGCTGGAGCGTTGGTCAAACCGAAAGGCATAACCCGAAACTCGTAAGAACCATATCTCGACAAGAATGCAGTCTTCGAGACATCCTCCTCCCTGATACGCAACTGATGGTATCCCGATCTCAAATCAATCTTCGAGAAGAAAGAAGCTCCTCTCAACTGGTCGAATAAGTCATCGATTCGAGGCAACGGATACTTATTCCGTATCGTGACCTTATTCAACTCTCGGTAGTCCACACACAATCTCAGTGAACTGTCCCTCTTCTTCACAAACAAAACTGGAGCACCCCAAGGTGAGGTACTCCTGCGGATAAAGCCCTGACCTAACAGCTGCTCTATCTGGTCCCGTAACTCCCTCATCTCAGCTGGAGCCATTCGGTACGGTGCGCGTGCTATAGGTCTCGTACCCGGTAGCAAATCTATAACAAAGTCTATCTCTCAACTGGGGGGTAAGCCTCGTATCTCCTGAAACACATCCGAATACTCCCTGACTACTGGGATAGAATCTAAAGGAATCACTACCTCCTTAGAGGTATCCTCCTCAATGTAATACAGATGAGCAGTCGATCCTCCCTCTGGGCGAGGCATCGCCACTATAAACATATCTTGCCTCGGAATGGCAAAAACAATGCTCCCGTTGAAGCAATCAATCATGGCCCTATAAGCTACGAGCCAATCCATCCCAATAATCACATCGTGAACATTCATATCTAATACTAACATGTCTGCAGGTAATACCAAACCACCAATCTCTACCCCCACTCCCCGACATATAAAGAAAATAAGTGACCCACTCCCCAATGGTGAGTCGACACACGTCACTGTGCTCTCTGCCGTAGCTAAAAATCCTAAAGCTTTCGTGAAGTGTGTAGCTATAAAACAATGTGTAGCACCCGTATCAAATAACACCCGACCCATAGTGCCATGGATAGGAAACGTACCCTCAATCGCGGGCGGTGCCTGTGGAACTGCAGCCTGGTGGACGTTGTAGACACGTCCATACTGTAGCTGCCCCTGCTGAACTGGGACTGCTGGAATGGGTGGCAATGCTGCCATCTGTGGCGGTGCGGGAAGAGCAGCGGGAAACATAGGCCTCTGTGGCTCCTGGCGAGCACCCTGCTGCTGCTGTTGTGGGGCCCTGCCCCTATCAGGACAATCCTGTCGCTTATGGCCAGTCTTGCCACAAACAAAGCACTTCCCTAGGAAGTTACCTCCTCTCTGTCCCTGCTGTCCCCGGCCCTGGTGGCCGTTACCGTTCCTCCCTTGGCCCTGCTGCCCCTGGTGAAACTGCTGCCCATTCTGCCCCTGTTGGCCCTGATGGCTGTTTGGACCCTGATGGCCCTGACGGAAACCTCCTTGTCTATTCCTGTAGTTCCCTGAACGAAACCTCTTATTATCCCCCTGCTGGGAGCCATGCTCATTCTGTCTCTGCCCCTGACCAGATTGTGCCCCGCTGGCACCATGTCCTCCAGTCCTGCCCTGATGGCTAGACTCCCCCGACCTCTTGCCCTCGGCCATATGAAAACGGTGGTCCTGGCAGTGTAACAATGCAGCGTTAACCACATCAGAATAGGTGGCCAACGATAGGTTCCCTAGCAGATGCTGACGGATCCTCCATGTCAACCCGTTGGTGAACTTCTCAATCTTTTTCTTCTCTGTTGGTATCTCATCTGGAACGATATTCAACAGATTCGTGAACTCGGCCTCATACTCGGCCACAGTCTTACCTTCCTGCTTCAGACTCATCAATCTCCTCCTCATTTCCGTATAAATAGCTGACGGAAAGTACTTGCGGTCGAACCACACCCAGAACTCCTGAATCGTGAGAGTATCCCTCTCCTCCATGGTGGTAATAGACTCTCACCACTATAGCGCAGATCCAACTAGCTTGAAAGTAGCTAGCACCTGCTTCTGGACATCCGTGCACTCATACATCCTTAAATGCCTCTGCATATCCCTCCTCCACTGGCTCGAGACTACCACATCTGAGCTACCTGCAAACTCTAGCGGGTGCGCTTTCTGAAAAGCATCACGTACACGCTCCCAAGCAGACGGGAATGCATTAGCCTGTACTGGCGCGGCAACCTGCGCCTGAGGTGGTGCCTGCTGAACAACGACAATGGCGGCATTTACCGCTTGGGCTACTATAGCTGCAACCTCAACGGCGTTCATCATGCCCTGAACTGTAGCGGGCTGGGGTTCGGGCGTTGCATCCCTGGGAACTCGTCGTGCACGTCGTGGAGGCATCTGAAATAAGAACAAAGTTTATAAGTTCGCTTTTTATAAACTTAAAATAGCTGAAGAACGAAGCATACACAAAAAGAGTACAACAGTCCTAAAATATAGGGCTCTATATCAAAGAAACTTAGCGGAAACATAATAAGCCGTCAGATCCTAAAGGACACTAGAACCTGATGCTCTGATACCACCTGTGACACCCCGACTAATTAAATACCGGGTAGCTACTCCTTTATTAAATTAATTGAAAATGCCAAGTTGGTCGAGTTAATAGCATCACTGTCGAAAACATTTTAATGATTACTAACCACCTAGTATTTAAAAAGTAAGTGCCAAATTTTAATTAAAGTCTGATTAACATGCAACAAGTGTAATAAAGAATAATAACACAATTCACCATACTGAAGTAAATAAAATAGCCATCACATAAAGTAAATAAAGTATGGAGGAAAAAATCCTCACTACAATCCCACAACGGAAATAAGTAAACCGAAAACTAAAACAGTACATGCCAAAGTCTGAAAACTGTAATGGAAATGTAACTCTAATAGAAATGGGCAACATGCCCTACAACTGATAGATAATGAATCTGGAATCCAAGTGATAGAAGCGTCTACAAGCAAATCCCTGTAGTTTCCACAAGCAGCTACAGCTCGTCACCTGAATGAATATCCTATGCATGGTGTCCTTGTGGCTGGGCACCTAAAACGGTTTTACAAAGAAAAATAGATTTGAAAAGCAAACGGGTCAGAGCCCGAATGTGGAGTTATATTTTTTAAAAACCTGCAAGTGCTTTAAAAACATTTAAAACATTAAATGCAAAGTACATGTTAGGACGTGCACTCACATGATATTCTCACCTCTCGTCTACCTGTGCACTCCTAATGTAAGTACCCATCTACAACGACACAAACCACTAGCTAAGTGACATCATCTCTAGCTAGACTATCATAGGTCCTACCCATATTACTCGGTTCTATTAACATTATAACGCTCGTAATTAAGTAGGGGTTTAACGTAAACTCAGATGCTCAATATGCAATATATATCACTATCAGTTAACTTGTTATATTTCTCGAAGCAATACCGTAATTCTATTCACAACATTAACATGAAGGTTCCCATTAATTAAGTGTATATTATTCACATCATAAATATACAATATAAGCACCCCGAGAACTAAGCTGCGGTGCACACATACTCTGCTATCCATCCCGGTACATCACGTACATAAGGATAACATATTCCGAATCTCTCAGGAATAGTTCACAGATAACAACATCACAAATAATGGAGGCGAACACAGTCACATCACATAGGTCACGCACATACCTACGTTCCTACGATCAGCGGACTTATTAATATCCCAATAAGTCTTTCTATGACCTATGTTCATCAAGGTAACCAGTCTAAATTCGGGCAACAAAAGGATTAGAAGGCCCTAAGCGAACGCAAACCTCCCGTGATAGCAAGTATGGTAGGTATGTCATACACACAATTCATATACCAATACTAAGTAAACACACATCTTAGTAATCCCGTAGTTTAATCGTAGTACATATCGCTTTCTCGTACTAACTTATAATTATCACTATTTATACTATTCCGGTTTATAATCTTACGCGCCATAATTTACTCACGTCGTAGTAGACACTCACGTCTCAACCCAAACCGTCCAATTAATTTAACTCTCGTATATAATTTCCTTCTCATAAATACCCAAAAGTCCCAATTTTATCATTATATCATCATCGAAATGTTATCTATATCCTCGAACAAGTTTACGGGACTCCAAAAATCAAAACAGTCCAAAAAGGCCCAAACTACCAACTCGTTAGAAGTCTCGTTCGAACGAGACTGTTCGAACGAGATTCCACTGTCAACTCGTTAGAAGTCTCGTTCGAACGAGACTGTTCGAACGAGATTCCAGTTCGTTCGAACGAACTGTACCTTCTAACGATATCTCGTTCGAACGAGATATCAAACAAAACTGCCCCTCGTTAGAAGCGACTGGTCAATTCGTTAGAAGCTCGTTCGAACGAGTTCGTTCGAACGACCTGGGCAGGGGCTTCTAACGACCTACCAGATTCGTCCCAGATTTTCCTAAAACTCGTTTTTCACCATTTTTACTCCTCAAATCTCTTCTAAACTAAGTCCCAACAATCGTTTTAAGGTTTCTAAACAATCCTAAACATATTATAATCACATCCTAACACGTTTTGAAGGATCAATCCATCCTAACATCAATCAAATTTACAAATCTCTACACTTTTTCCCAATTATTCAAGAACATAAACCCTAACTTTTTGAATCATGAATTAACCCAATATAAATCCATTTTAATTTCTTCCAATCACAAATATTATGGGAATACTCATCTACTTATCATTCTACATGCAATTCTCCTCAAGATTTTCAAGTTCTAAGTTCCAAACTACATGGGTTTTCATTATCTTTCAAGAACAATTGATATTCTGCAATTTTCTAACATGGAAGGAACATTCTGCGAATTTAAATATAATCAAAACACTTGCCTTGATTGTCTCTGAATTTGGATGATGGTTTGATGAAGATTTCTGCAGAATTTCTTCTCCTCTCCAAGCTTCTTCTCCAATGGTGGCTTAAGGTGGTTAGGGTTTTCTTTGGGAAAGTTGTAAACCTAATGATAGCCTCGGTAGCTTAATGGGTTAATATGGGTTGGTTAGTGGTTTTAGTGGGTTAAATCCACATCAGATTAAAACTCCCAATTTTCGTCACTTTTAATTCCTCAAAATGTAAAATACCAAAATACCCTTTATGATGCCGGTATGGCTTAAAAATACCCCGGAATCCAAACTACACCCCCGGCTAGTGTTTTCTGACTATCTCGACCCTTTCGGACGCGTTGGCGCACTCAAAACGACCATATGGATAATAGAAATAAAAATCACTTTTATAATTTAAAATAATATACCATGACGCGGCGGTCACATGCGTCTCAACAAAATTCCCAAATTGCCGTATATAAATCTCACGACAAATTTCATAATTCCAAATTCATATATAATCATATATGCACATAATCAAATACCAACTCGCATCCCGTTAGTATTTATAACCCGGATTAATTTCCAATTAATACGCATTTAATTAATTAATCCCAAAAATAAATATAATCAAAAGTACGGGGTATTACAGATTGATCTGGATTAAATAGATCATCTCCAACTTTTGTACTTGGGTCTTCGGGTGACCTTTAATGCACTTTGGATCATCTTCAATATCTTCCACAAACTCTGAGATGTTGGAATTATCAAAGACAAGAGATTTCCTTTGATTATCCACTAGAAAACACTCATATTATGGATCATCTTACTCAATATAATCAGTTGGCCCCTCACACATTTAAAAGAGATACACCACACTTTAATAACTAAGAAAATTCTTATATGACTTCATTGTAGTCCACTCTATGTCCACCTTCATACCTTTGATACCCCTTACCAGAATGTATATATCTTCATTCAAGTGTGTGTAAAAGGCATTATACACCAAGTTTTCTTCATCCTAGTAAAAGGTCTTCTTTGTTTCTTACATCTTAATATACATTCCATTAACTTCGACATTGTCACACTAGTGGTACGTCGAAGGGACCAAACCATGGTTGGGAATCCAATGTCTTCCAATCAAAAGATGGTAGGAAATAGATAACTCAATCCCATGGAATCTTATATGTGATATGAGATTCCCCATAATTATCCTAACATTTAATAAGGCATTGCAACGAACATATTCTCTGAGATTTTATGCTCCAAGAAAGAAATAAGTGGCATGATGTTAATCGATTCACCTCCATACATTAGCACTCCAAAAAAGCTAGTTTTGTTTATGCTCACTATCAAATATAATGGCATGATGTGGGGGAATTGTATTTGTCTATTTGCATTCGAAAAAGTTATCTCAGACATAAATCAATGAAAAAATCTAGGCATTGTGCTTTTCTATTTGATCAAAGGAATAAAAAAATATCTTGATATCTCAAAGATCACATGTGTAATATCCAAATGACTGCCTTGGGGCATCCAAACTTGGTTGAAGAATAATGAAAACAATGGTGACTTAGATACAACATGGTACTTTAGGTTAGGATCTACGATATAATCTTCTATTTGAGAAGTTATCTCATTGCCTCTTACACCAGGTTAATCACAGTTAATAACCAGATTAATCAAGTTATCTCATTGCCTCTTACCAAACAACAACCGTACATCCACTGGAACTATTTATCCTCTCTCCTTTCCTTCTTGGTTTGGGCATATGCCTTCATATTATGAGAAACCACCATATTTGTTCCATGATATGGAAGAGGATTTTTGTTAACAATGCCTTGAGGAATATGTAAGTTGCCAGAAAAAACTTGCTTGTTGATGATCCTCCTCAACGTAAAGAATAAGATTATTTCATGACCACAAATTTAATGTATATGGTTGTATTTAGGTCCATCTTGCATGTATGACAAAGGAGCATAAAGAGGAGAGTCGTTTGGGGGGAAAACAAGACCATCTGTCATTCTAGTAGTGTAGCAACTTATTTTCTCTTCAATAGGAAATGAAATATGAGTATATCCTCATGATTTAACCTTTTTCTTATTGTTCTTCCTCTTTCCTTCTCCAGTAGTCTTTGCTTCCTTTCCACCATATTTATAGTTCACTCATGGCGCATGGCTAACTATACTTGCTTGGGTTGTCTATTGTTAACATGATACATTAGGCATAATGGGGCTTGGGCGAATAACCCTAAATATTTTGTGAGCATCTATAGTGAAAGAAAATATCCCTTCTCTAGTCTCATTTATCAGATGACAAATGTACTTGGGTTGAAGTCCTTCAGCATGAATTTAAAGGATCTTGCTCTCCATGGAATATTCTCTAATATGCAGAGAAATTTCTTTAACACATTCGAATGTAAGCCATAACATCCTCATCCGTCCTTCACCTTTCACTAGCAAGCTCAGCCGGGGTAAACTCATCTTTTACCAGAACAATTTTTTATAAAAATTATATATGCATGTCTTCCCATGTAGACACACTACTTAGGGATAAATGAGAATACAAGGTACAAGATTTTTTTGTCACAAAATTGGAAAAATCACATAGATAGAGCATCTTATTTTTGTAGTAATCTCCTAAGTCCTCAATAAACTACATCGTATTCTATTTCGGGTTGCCCTATTTTCCATTGAATTTCTTACATAGGGAGGATATACCCCTAAGGGAATGGTTCATCGTTGTAATCCTCTGGGTAAGGAGTGAGGAAATCATTAAAAATGGATTCTTCCTCACTAGGAGTTTGTGAGGACAAAGCCATCATCTTATCCTACATGAACACTCCCTCTGATAGTGGGGTTTTGAGGAATCTCAACAACATGAGTATTATGTACCTCTTTATGTTTATTATCGTATAAATGAGTACGATTGATGTTGTCTTTCACCATTTCGAAGAGAATAACTCGTCAATTGAGTTGCTAAAAGTAATAGAGCGATTTGTGCTAGGGTGTTTATGGATAAACTGAGGTGTAACCCATTTTAATGGTGAAGAAAGAGTAATACATGCACTCTAAATAATAAGGAATGAACCCTAGTATATATCACAATGATGAGTTATAAATACGAATCATTTAGATAGTAAATGAAGCTCTGATGGATGGGAGAGAGAAACATACACTCTAAATACACCATAGGTAGGTAGAAAACACTAAAATATGGGTGGAATAGCGTTAAAGCTCAATTAGTGCTTGAGTTCTCGGTAAGAATGGGACAAGTGTGTTAATGGAGCAGAGTGAATGCTATGGTTTGCAATAAATATCTCAAAGTGATCTTATGACTCAAAGTTCCCACGGCTTATCTAATGATAAATAGGATACGGATAAGTTGAGCCTGAATGCGAGGTGGATCAAGCCCATTAAATGTTTGGTCAGGCTATGATACTTAACATGTCATTAGCATTGAATGGTGATTCAAATTCTCGAGTGACCATCCATGATGTAACGTAGCACATCAGGTGTGTCTGCACCATTTTAACCAACAGCTCTTTAAAGCATCATAATACTGAGGTATTTTTGATTTGGCAGATGTTACGTATGGTATGACGTCACCCAGTTCTTTTATGGAAATATACTATTTCTGGAACCATAACTTTAAGTCTTAGAATTAAATCTAGCCAAGTTTTCTGAGGTAATGCTCATTTAACCTAAGTTGAATGTTTTAACTTGCGTAAGTAAAATGGTTAAGTCCAATTCCTTAACAAAGCCTTGCTCTTTATCCTTTAAATTAAATCCCTCAAAGGTTCTTGAGTGAATTTCCTCGATAGAGCATGAAATATCTTATAGGGCCTACTAAACGTAGTTGATCATTGGTAAGAAGTAACCTCACAAATAATACCACATAGCTCATAAATAGATAAAAAAAAATGCAAGGTGAATCAACCGACTTATTTTGGAAGGATTCATTAGTATTTAAATAAGATAGAATTTGCATTAATCGATCATTAATCACATTAATAATAAGGTTTTCTCTAAGTGGGGAAGGTTATCTTTAATCCCTAATATGAACAAGTCCAGTTTGCTCAGCATCCATCAGGTTTTTCTGGTCATGGGTCGACAGAACACAAGCCCACCTCTAGTGGTCACAGTCTCCGAGACCTCCCCCTCATCATTCAACATCAGATAGAAAGGTTCACTCTTAAGTCTAAATTATCTCAAAAGTCTCGACATCACCATATGTTGGCCTCGTACCACACTAACAGGCCGATACCATCTTAACTATCTTGAGATGATCTATGCAGCTTCATAGTTGTCTCCCTAGAAGACCAAACCTCATCCTCAGCTCAAGCATGACCATCAGAGTCGACATTAATATCTCATGTGCATCATTGAGCCACGTGGACCAAATCGTTACAACAAATCTTCAGCTAACATGGGGGATTATTTCATCATCATGACACACTTTTATAGGGGACATATGGCATTCTCCTAGTGTATATCTCACCTCATGCACTGCAGGTGCATGCTTATAGGGTATATCGTGGACCCACAGGTCTATAAATGCCAACGTCATCTCTTCATTGAGGGCGAAATAATTACAACATTAGGACAAACTCTTCCCAATGATAAGAAAAAAAGAGAGAAGTATTTTGTAAACTATAACCCATCGCATTGAGTGAATTTTAGTAATATAAAAACATACTCGCTTATATAGTGGAATAGGACATTAACTAAACCACTTACATCTCTATGTTCTTAATTTATTTCATTTCCTTCTTTCATATTTACATTTCTGTGATTATTATCTCCTTTGTTGACTTAACTTCTTCTTGAAATTTTCATACATTTTAGTAGTGATTGTTAGCATCATCATTTTGGCACAGTCTATAGGCAATGATTTTCTTTTTCCTCTTCATTTTTCAGTTTGGACTCTCACTTTTGCCTATAGTAATGCATTGGATACACCATTATTTCTCCTGCACCACCATTGAAAGAGGTGGGTGGGTGTTCTTCAAGCCTCATATGGCCATTGAGTTGCTTGCAGGAGCTGTCCCAAGCTCCAACCCACCACCTCCTTAGTAAAAAAAAATGGTTGATGTGTTGGTGACGTGGTGATCCTAGGTGGCCAACCAGCAGAAGATGCCGGAGCAATTCATGGCATTCACCCAAATAGTTTTGGGAAGGGCTCCAAGTGACCCAATGATAGAAATCATTACTCCGGTCACTAAAGAGATTAAGGAATGAAAGACATGGGGACCACCCTGGTCCCTATGGAATAAGGTTCAACGCTATAAATAATTAAGGGATATTGTTGATCCTAGCATCTATTCTTAGGAAAACAAGTCTAGGACTGTCCAGATACCTAAAATTGTGATGTAGAGGAATATTGGGAACCATATGATGTTTATTGTAACACAATATTCTCATGCCTGAACTAACAAGGAAATAGTTCTCTACTGACACCTAATGACCTATCGAGAACATCATCTTTTGATTGACTCAACAGGGGGTTAACCTTTGACCGTCTTGCCCTAAGAGGATATTTATAAGATCGGCTCCTTCTCTCTTGATGTAATGTTCATCCAGGGGAAATGGTAGTTGATGTGATGATTGGCCTAATCAAAGACGAGATATACAAGAGCAAATGGAATTCAATTGTCGATAAAGGACTGTGCATCAAGAGCTGACACCATTTATAGTTTTTCTAAAATGAGGTGATGATAATGTTGTTACTGAAGAGAATCCTTATAATAGATACATTTAGAGGCTAGAAGACAAGATTGGCACTATGCTTAAACGTCGAGACCTCAACCTTCGTGGTTATATGGAGGGGTCCCCTCTCATTGTAAGGATATTGAGTTATCCTACTCCTATAAAGTTTAAGCCTCCTATTATAATCCTGAAGTATGTTGGGACTTCAAGCCCAGTTATCACATAAATAGGTACCACTCAGCGATTGATATATACTCCACTCTTAATGAAATGAGTTGTAGGGAATTTTTTATCACTCTCTTAGGTGCCTCTCATATGTGACATACGTCCTTGACCCAAAAATCCATTGGGACCAATTGTCCCAAAAGTTTATACATAATTTCTGATTCAGCATGAAGACGCTGAAGAAGATAACTCACTTCTTGAATATTAAGTAAGTAAAGAACCATACTCTGAGGGATTACATTTCTTAGTTCAATAAGGAAAAATAGGAGGTGGAAAATTATGAGGAAAACATCTCTATGGCAACCCTTGTCAGTGGGATAAACCTAGACAAATTGTTTTGGAAGCATCCTCCTAAGACCATGACTGAACTCCTGGCCTCGATCGGGAGGATGATGAATGTGAAGGAGGATGTGGAGGCTAAGAGGGGAGACAAGAAGGAGTTTGAAGGAAGAACGTCCCATCAGGTAAAGGATAAGGAAGAAAAGAAGAGGTCGGCTAAAGATAAATTTGAGGCTAAGATAAATGAGATCAAAGACGAAAGATAATCTTAATGGCTAGAAAAAGTATAGTCTCCTCCTTATGAGAGTGACAAGAGTTAATAGTTCGAGTTTCATGAGGACCATTGGAATACAACCAACAAATGCTTTGCTTTAAAGGATGAGATAGAGAAACTGCTAAAATAGGGAAAGATGTAGAAATAAATATACAGGAATGGAAATAAATAAAATTCTAGAAAAATCATAATGGAAGAGAGACAACAAGTCGAGATAAGAGGCCTTGGTAAATACAAAAGGATAATGTGTCTGATACAGAAGGAGATGACCCTAATCTCCCAGTGAAGATCCCATATATGAATGGTTATCTGTATATGATATCTTTTAATGTTAAACTAATATGTGGAGGATTGACCGGTAGAGATATGGAGTTGTACGACCATAAAGCCCATATTATAGAGTCTAAGTTAGAGCCAAAGAGAATGGATAGGGATATAAAGAAGGTGGATATGGATACCTTAGTCATTGGGTTTTCTAGGCTCAATTTTAAACGAATCTTGGCTCCTTATAGTAGCCCATTGGCAATTAGCACGAGAGTCCGTCGATATGATGCATCACATATTCTTCTTGGAGATGAAGGTTTGGTTGATGTTATGTTTTAGAATTGTTTAAAGGGTCTCAGATCAACAAAGAGATACTCGTCCAGGATCATAAGCTACTGATCGGCTTCTATGGATAGAAAGTTCACACTTTGGTGCTATTTTAGATGGATATGTGCATGGGCACCTATTCGATGTGCCCCACAAGAAAGTTAGATTGTTTTTATCATGGATAAGCATGTTATCTCAAATTATAATATAATTTTGGGAATGGTAGGACTCAAGAAGTTTGAGTCCATGCCTTCCATGGCCTAGTAAATGATTAAACTACTGAGTCCCTATTGAGTAGGGGAAGTATAGGGTGGACAAGTGGAGGCTCACGAATTCTACTTCTCCTTACCTAAGGAAAATGAGGCTCGTAAGAGAGCCACAACCTCGTAAAAAATTGACACTCTTGACCCGAGAGACGAGAAAAAGATAAAAAAGGGTGAACCAATCAAATATGTAAAATCCATAAACTTTAATGAGAACGAGATGGAAAAAAACATCCAGATAAATTTGTACATAAAAGCTGAAATCAAGGAAGATTTAATGAAGCTATTAAGAAGAAGACATAGTATCTTCACCTAGAGACATAAACATATGCAAGGGATGGACCCTCAGATTATCTGTTATCGACTGAATATTGATGAAAAAGTAAAACCTGTAGAACAAAGAGGAATAACTTATGCGAGGGACCGATATGAGGTAATTCAAGAAAAAGTCAAGAAGCTATAGTTAGCCAAGTTCATATGAGAATTTCAACATCCAAATTGGTTGTCCAGCGTTGTTATTATTTCAAATGCCGATGGAGAGTGGAGGATGTGTCTTGACTTAACTAACCTGAATAAAACTTATCCCAAAGATAAGTTTTCCTTACCCCGAATTGATCAGACGGTTGACACTATGGCCATTCATGAATTGATGAGTTTTATGGACACATATTCCTGTTATAATCATATTTTTACGCAAAAGGACGATACTGAGAAAACTTCCTTTATCGCGGATAAAGGGACATATTATTATAAGGTGATGCTATTCGACCGAAAGAATGCTAGAGAAACCTGTGAGAAACTGGTAAATAAGATGTTGGAAGGGGAGCTTGGGAAGACGATGGAAGTCTATGTAGACGATATGAAAACCAAGATCTTGAATACTGAGGATCATTTGGCTAATCTTGAGTGCATGTTCGACATAATAAATAAATTCAAAATGAAGTTGAACCCTGTAAAGTGCATTTTCGGTGTCCGTGCTAGGAAGTTTCTCGGATTCATTATGAATCAAAGGGATAGAGGCCAATGTCATAAACATCAAACGTCAATTGATATACAGACATCGAAGAACATCAAAGATGTTTAAAGGCTAGCAGGACAACTTGCACCACTTAACTATTTTGTCTCTATGGCAACAGAGAAATGTCTACAATTTTTTAGAATTTTGAGGAAAGCCTTTGTCTAGGATGAAGAGTGTCAGATATACTTTCAAGAGATAAAGACCATCCTAGGGTCATTGATGCTTCTATGTTGGCTTATTTAAGGGGAAAAGTTGTTTTTCTACTTAACTGTGTCAGATTCCGTAATTAGTGTGACCATTATCCCTAAAGACAAGGTTGTTCAAAAGATGATGTATTTTAATAGAAAAGCTTTGTAAGGGGTCGAGATTAAGTATTTGAGAATATAAAAACTAGATTACACATTGATACATGCTTCAAGGATGATGAAGCCTTATTTTTACACACATGCAATTGTGGTTCTCAACGACACTCCTTCAAAGAAGGTCATTCATAAAATTGAGAAATCGGGTAAGTTAATGGGCTAATTAATTGAGTTAGGTGAGTTTGACATCGCTTATAGTCAAGGAATGAAATTAAATGGAAATCTTTGGCAGACTTTATGGCCAAGTTTACATGGTCTAAAGATGAAAAAGATGTCCATGGAGTAGAAGTATCGGAAGTCATACAGAAAGAGTTTACTGTAGATATTATCTCGGCCCCGGATGGAACTGACTTCAAGTATGCCTTGAGGTTCAGTTTTATGGTGTCTAATAAAGAATCAGAGTATAAGGCCATACCGGCAGGACTCTACCTCCGAAGGGAACTAAACGTCGACCATGTAGTCCTCCATAATGACTTGCAATTGATTGCAACCCAACTATTGGTCATCCTTGATGCCAATGATCAGAAAATGGCCAAGTACTTAGCGAGGGTCATGAAAATAATGGGTAAATTCAAAGAGGTAAATATCAGGAGGATTGCTCTGCTTAAAAATAGTCTGGTTGATGCTCAAGCTAGGCCTTTTCTTGTTGAGATTCCAGAAAGGTCGATCATAAAAGAGGGTGGCAATGGGCTTGTGTTTTGTTTAAATCTAAATTGGGGGGAGCATCATGGATAAATCTGCAAATTAAATATATTTGAGATGGTGAGATCCTAGATTCCAAGGTCGAGATAAAGAAACTCAGTTATCGATCATCGAAGTTCACAATCATTACGGATGTACTATATAAGAGATGGTTTCTTCTACCAATTCTTTGATGTGTTCACCCTACAGTGGCAGATTACATCCCACGAGATTTCCACAAAGTTTCATGCATAAGTAATATAAATGGACGTTCTCTTATTAGATTAACACTCACTAAAGATGAATCTGAGTATATAAAAAAGTGTTAAAAGTGTCAGAGATTCACTAGTATTCCTCACCAGCCTCGTCAATAACTCTTGTCCATAATTGTGTTGTGCCCATTTCTAGTTCGGGGGATTGACCAAGTGGGTCATCTTCCCAAGGAAGCATGAAACTACCAATACTTGATCGTAACAATCGATTATTATTCGAAATGGATATAAGAAGAAGTTACGAGTTCCATAACCAAAGTTAAAACATTCAAGTTCACCTGGAGGAATATCATCTACTGATACATATTTCCCCATACTTTGATATCAGATAATGATAAGAAATTCAACAACCAGTCATTGGAGGCCTACTGCAAGAGGGTCGGCATCAATAATTTTTTTCTCAGCACCAGGATAGCCCCAAGTAAACAACCCAACTGAAGTCAAGAATCATGAAATACTTGATGGAATAAAAAAGAAGTTAGAGGATGCTAAAGTTATATGGAAAGAAGAACTACATGGCGTCCTATTGGATTACAGGATGAATGAAAGGATTTTGATGGGAAAAACACTGTTCATGATCACGTATGGGACTGAGGCCATCATCACTAATGAGCTTGGGCTTCCTATGATCCAGAGGCTAATATGGAAGAGAGAAGGCTTGAACTGGATGTGATTAAAGAGATAATAGAGGATGAGGGTCATCTTATCAACATATAACTTCCAGATTATAAAAAAAGAGGGTAAAGGCTAGGTCGATCACCATGGGTGACCTTGTATTATAGAAGGTTTAGTAGAAGCTGAACAAGCTCTATGTTAATTGGCATAGGACGTATGTGGTAACTAAAGAAGTCATACTAGGCACTAATAGACTGGAAAACCTAGAGGGTGATCCCTTCTCTAACCCTTGGAAGGAAGACCATCTTAAAAGATATTATTAGTTGTCTGTCAATTGGGAAAGTGTAATCTCTTTGTTCAAGGATTTTATTGTATTAGTTCATTTGTATGACAATGTGATATTAATGAAAAAGAAAACTATTGGCTCATATTTATCATTCTTTTTTTTAAATTAATTGATGCATGGCTCGGATTGTAGTAAACAAAGGAACATCATTTTTATGGTGAATTTGTTAACACTCATTCTCAGTAATACGAGAGTTCATGGGGAGTTTCGTCTTCTCTGTGCCCTCCCAATAATGTTGAGATAGGGGGATAAACGTATGACAATAATAAGGTAGTGAAAAACGAATTAAAAATCATTTATATATGATTGATTAAACATCATTCATTGTGAATTGAAGGTCATAACTCTCTCAGTAATATGAGAATGTACGAAGAGACTCGTCTCCTCCGTACACTCTCAACAATTTCGAGAGGGGGATCAATATATGACATCACTAATGTGGTGAAAAGTCCTTAAAAGTCATTTAAGTATGGTTCTTTAAACATCATTTTATGGTGAATTAAAAGTCCTAATTCTCTCGAAGATCATCATATTAAGAGTGTATGGAATGGTTCGTCTCGTCCAATTCAATGTCTAGAAGGGGGATTGGTGTAAAACATCACTTAGGTAGTATAAACCACAACTTACAATCATTTTTATGTAAAATGATTTTTATAGTTACTCTCACATTGTCCTATAGTAGCCTATTCTGATGGATGTAATGTATAAAAGTGTAATCAGAAGCATCATGTTTAGAACACCATTTAATGGTGAGAATATATAGGATGTAGGCACTATATTTTATTGAAAAAGAACCATTATATTATTGACTTTATTTAAGGCATTTCCATCAAAAGAATAATATTGTTAATTACAAATGATTAATCAGAACGAAGAGACGATTTATTAAAATAGGGCTACAAAAAAGGGTATAAGGCCATAGAGGGACACTCTAGAAAATAATGAAGCCTTAAGTCTCTGCCTACTTCTCTACTTACTCCTGATTGGCATTATCTGCTGCAGGCCCACTCTATACCTCTTCCTCAACATGGCCATCATCGATCGCTTCAGTTCCTTCTTGTATAGTGGTCTCAGATAGGGCCTCAGCCGCCACGTATGTCAAAGTAGTGGCGGCCAAAGGTAATGAGAAGTCAAAGGACTCAAAGTCCTTGGTTAGAGACAATACCTCTTTAAATTTGAGAATGGACTAGCAGGAATCCATCCTAGCCCTCTCATCAAGTACTGAAACCCATAGCTGTCGAACTCATCAGAAGTTTTAAAGCTCTCCATATCTTTCTTCCCGGCCTCCTTCACCTAGGCCTGATGTTTAGCTTTCAATCCTTTGATAGTTGTATAGTGGTCTTTTTTCGGACTATCCAAAGCATTAGGGTGCTTCTTTTCCAAGTTCTCAATAGCCTTTTAATGGATCTAGTCCTTCTCCTTTAACTATTATCTAATTGTCTTCTCAGTCTTATTGGCCTCAATGGCTTGTTCAATCATCAATAACTTATTTTGAATCCTTCGACTCATCCTGTAAAAAGGTACGAAGAGATTGCAAAGCATAAAAATAAAATTTATTATGAGACCGGATAATACTTGAGAAAATTAAGAACTCAAAGAACTTGAGAGATTCTTACCATGCTAGCCTTGTGCAGGCTGAAGTAACATTGATGAGTGGGGTCTGTGGTTTCTATGAACCTCCAATAAGAGTCAGTAATGAGGAAGTCAAAAACTACCCTGGCTCTCTACTTTTCATTAATAAGAGAGTTAGAGTTGATAGAGGCTTGGGTTAATTAGGATTCAAGGACAAATGTAGATGATATGGGAGTGGCCTCATCACCACCACCCCTAGATGAGCCGTCCTTTTTGCTATTTTTTGTATGTGGAAGGAGTGTAGATTCATCTTCTACATGTCCTTCCTTTTCTATGAACACTTGGCATGGCCAGGACCTCAGATGGTTTATTTTTTAGTCTAGATCGGGGGAGTAGGCTTCCTGCCGAACTTGTTTAAAATGTTTGTTAGACTAGGTTCTGCCAATTTCCATATCTACTCAAGAGTGTTGACCGCACGACGTACGAGCAAAAGTTTAATTAATATAAATATGTTAAAAATAAGAGATGACACTACAATTGTAAAACGTTTTTACTTACACATCTCGACTGGGGGGTAAAACCCATTTCTCATACTTTCTATGAACATAGAGTTCATCACCTTCTCGAACTCGATCATTCCATCCTCCTTGCCCTGAGACCAAATACGATGGATCTTATCTTGGCCCTGAATATGATGGATCTTTCCTCGGTCATCAATATTTAGGTCGGGTCGAGTTTGGAGGACACTGATTCATTTTCCATTTTGGGGGTAAGTCTAAGCTTAGAGGCGCTGCAAGGAACGTTGGTATCGAACTCCTAAGATCCCGACACAAAGAAGTATCGGGCTTCCATTGTTGGTTTGAAGTCTGGTTGACTATCAGGAGCTTCTTGTCGAAATTCCTGGCTATGAGGTGGAGGTAGCTAGGATGAGCGTTTATGGATGACTTAGTGTAACATGCCTGAAGAATAGAAACTAGAAGTTCAGTAATGTAAATCAACTTACAAAATTTGATAAATTCGATAATTATTCGCAAAGCATTTGGGAAATGTTAAGATTAAGAATGCACCAAACTAGGAAGGATTGTTTTGAAATTAGGATGGACGGGTAACCTAAATCTGACCTTAAACATCTGTTCATATATGACCACCTCACCCTATCGTCCATCAAATGCTTTCTTATTATTGTCTGGGACTTTCATATTGATAGTTGACTTGATCCTATATTGATGCCTCCAAATCAGAAGGTTATTTTCTTAAAATTATCTTTGAATTTTTTTTTGTAAGAAGTGTAAAGTGGATCCTCATTCTCTACATCAGAGGCATCCTCAATTTAATTAGCTAAAACTCCATTTGGGTATCTTGGGGTAAATTCATGGTAAAAAATGGCCGACAAAGGAACTGCTATGGGTGCTTTAGGGTAAACAATATTGACGCTGGGATCCTTTGTGTATGAGATCTCTATGGATATCTCATGGATGCTGGACTCGACATCACCGGAATCATCAAGATGATACGAGGCAACTTGCATGGTCTCTTTAAATAAATCCACTTTGTCAGACTTTTTGGAAGAAGAATGGATATATCCCTGAGAATACGACACTGACTGTGACCCCTAGGATGAGGTACCAGACATGGGTATGACAAAAATAGGTATGGAGGAACTACGACTAGTGGAGTTTGATTAATTGGAAGTATGTTTTCGGCCTTAGCTATGCATTTAACCTCGGCCTCAGGCTCACACTTATAGATTTCCCTAAGTATCCACTCCCTTAAGTGTGGATACCCTTTAAGTAATTTATAAAGACTCTTGTACATCCAAAAACTTATGGTTTTGACCAAGTTTGACTTAAATATCTAAAGGGGGGAACTTAATAATTTTCAAAGAAATTTATCCAAGAACAATAGAGAAAAGCTTGCCAAAGAAGATGATCGCAGTTCTCCTAAGACCCTCACCGACGATGAAAAAATAAGCCAAACCTAACATCCACTAGCTAAACTCTCTACCACCTCGAAGTCCAAAAAACTATGCCAAAAAATAGAGCAACTACGACAACCTGTCGAAAAAATAAAAATTTTATCAAAAAACCCAAAATGCAAAGATAAAGCAAAAAAATCTACAACATCAAAGAGAAAGAAAGATAATGGTTACTTGATAAAGGAAGAAGGCTTAGGAGAATGAAGAAAACCCTAAAACATGGGGTAAGAACTATGGTTGGAAGAGAGGTATAAAAGCAATTGCTCTGAGAAAAAGCGAGAAAAAAATTGGGAAGGAAAGAGAAAGTGGATTACAATTTTGGTATTTAAACTAGCTTATGCAGACACCATTAAGGCTCTAAGACCTAGGACGGAATGAAATAGGCCCTCCTTATCTAACATGCCAAGCCATAACCTAATTATATGTGTCCGACTAAGGAAAATTGATGGACGTGTCTGTATCGCAAAACGAAAAGGGTATCTCGACCCTAACACAACTTGTTTGCATCCTCAAAGCAACCCATGACACTGGGGGGCATCCTTGTATGGGGTCAGACAACTATACCCCAAAGCCTTCCACTTATGTCTAATTCTAAGGTCTAGTGTGTGATTGGTACGCATAAGCCTGGTCTCGTATTGGACTAAACTCGGCCCCATTCCACAACCCCTGCTCAGTATCCATAAGGTTCATCTTCTCACAGGACGACAGAATATAGGCCCGCCAAAAGAAGTCTTAACCTCTGAGACCCCTTCTTCAACATTCACAATCATAAAAGTAGTTTTAACATCCATTTGATTTAGTCCATATAAGGATTTAACTAGTTTTTGAGACTTTACGTTCAAATCCTTTAATGAAAAATCCTTCCTAATGATCTATATAAAATTTTTCTTCTAAATCTCCATTTAAAAAGTAGTTTTAACATTCATTTGATGAATTTCCATTTTATAAATGGATGCGAGGGAAATAAAATCCTAATAGACATAATTCCCATAACCAAAGAATAAGTTTCAAAGAAATTGAGTCCATCCTTCTATTTATATCCTTTGTCTACTAACCTATCCATATACTTTTCTATGGATCCATCTAGTTTCATTTTGATTTTAAAAATCCATTTACACCCTATGGTTTTACATCCTAGTGGCAAGTTAATTAGATACCAGGTGTGATTTTTCATAACAGATTATATTTAAGTATTAATTGCCACTCTCCAAAACGGAGCTTTGGGATAATTAAGAGCATCGTGATAAGATTGAAGATCTCCTTCGGACAAAAATGAAATATAATTAGGCCCAAAAGATATGTCTATTTTATGTCTTTTACTTTTTCTAAGTTCCTTTATTTCCATTTCATTTTCTCGCCTCCTAGTAGATGGCATATTAATATTCAAAGCAGCATCCTCAAGTCTAGTAGCTAGGTTATGTGGAAACACATGTTCAAAGAATTCTGCATCATGAGATTCAATAATAGTATTTGTAGATAAAATATCTACATCTAATTTAAACGCAAGGAACCTATATGTGCTATTTCTTTGAGCATTATTTATAAATACATGATCAACAGTTTTAGGACCGACTTTAGCTTGTTTAGGTGGAGGCATGACTACCTTAGCCAAACACCCCCACACTTTTTGGTATTTATATGGAAGTTTTTTTCCATTTCATAATTCGTAAGGAGATTTATCATATTTCTTAATGGGAATTTTGTTTAGAATATAATATGCTGAAACTACCACTTAGCCCCATAAGTTTTGAGCAAGACTCAAACTATTTAACATAACATTTACCATATCCTTTAGTGTTTGATTTTTACGTTTCGCTACACCGTTTTGTTTTGGACAATATAGTGTCATAGTTTGATGTATTATGCCATGAAATTTACAAAAGTCATTAAACGGCTCAGAATATCAATATATAGACATAACAAAATTTAGTGTAATCATTTATAAAAGTGATAAATAAATTCTACAACATCACTTTATGTTGAGATATATTCTAAAAATGCAAATACTTAACATAAAAATATTTTTTTCCTCCCCTTGTTTGAATTCCTTTTAAGTATCTGTATGAATTAATCCCAAAATATAAGTAGAGTGTCAGAGAAAAAATTGTGTCTCTTATGTATTGTCGTTGTTGCAACTGCTTGTTCCATCAAAATTCCATTGAACCTACAAATAAACTCAAAATATGCATAGGGGTATGTGAGGGAGTCAATCCAAATCTAAGGATGAAACAGAAAACAAGTGAAGACATGTGAAATTCATTTGCATATTATTATTTTTTATGATTTTTTCTATTTTTGCTTTTTATATATTTTTTTTATGGATTTTTCAAGGGAACTAACTATATACTAATTTTTAAAGTACTAACTAAGATGTAAAAGCTAATTTAAGAAAAGTGAGATAACAAAACTGTGTCAATAAATAAACTAACTAAATTGGACTCATGAGGGCTTCAAAATTCATCCCATGAATGGGATATTAGCCCTCAATAATCATCATCCAAAAATAAAAATAAAGGTAAAAAAATGAAAGCATGTGAGGATTTGAGTAATTAAAGAGGAATAGATCAAACTCATTTAAGCCTTGAATTGGAATGGAATCTTTAATTACATCAACAATATGTCAATTGTATTTTCTCACTAATATATTTATTGAATCTAAAATAAAAACTACAAAATAAAAATAAAAAATAAGAAAACAAATGACAAGATAATGGATGAATTCATAATGGACACATGCAAATACTCTCTATAGAGGAGTGGATAGAAATTTATCACACGGAGTTTAAAAACTAATTTGGAGATCTCTAGAAAATGGCCCCAAGTATTCAATTTATAGGGTTCACATGGAGGATAGGGTAGATTGGAGAGTTTATGTTTTAGTGTGCATGGAAATGGTGAGAGTGGCATGGGTGAGGATAATATCTGATTTGGTAAGAGGGTATAATAGAAAATGGGGTTTAGTAAGGTGTGAGGAGCATTTGGGTAAAAAGTAGGACATGAGGCTTTAAACACATGTGGGGTTATTTGTTGGCTTTAGTCTTGATGGGTAGTAGTGGGAAATGAAATGGGTTTTTTGAATTGGGTTTTGGTTTATGGGCAGGTAAGAGAAACATCGTTAATGGCTTTGGAGGTGAAATGTGTTTTTGATGGGAAAATGGAAAGTCGGGTTGGATTTGTAAGTGGTATGGACGGGGCCGATTTTAGCATGTTGGTCGCGGGTATAGGGCGATAGGTTGTCAGGTTTCGTTAGTTACGGGTCTAGGATCACCGGCGGGCGTGGTCGGGGTAGACTGCTGGAGTTGTGGTGGGGTTTAACAGGGAGGGTAGTGGTTGCGGGTTTAGGGGATTTCGGTTGAGACCGGGTTTTATTGGGTTTTGTGGTATGTTGGAATAATGGAGGTTAATGGGTGTTGTGGTTGTTTTGTTATGGAGTTGAGAGAGAGAGTGTGGGTGAAGGTTGAAGATGAAGTAAGTGGTATTTGGTGGGGTAAGGTGTAGGAGGAAATGGTGTGGGTGAGTGAGGTGTTTGGGTGCATGGGGTTATAGGTTAATATGGTGTGTGTGAATGAGAGTGTTTGGGTGAGGTAGGGTGTAGGATATGTATGTGTTTGTTTAACTTTGCACCCTAAATAAAATAAAATAAGAAAATAATAGAAATAAATCGAATAAAATACAAACAAGTAAAATAAAAATAAAAATCAACTAAAAATAAAACTCACTAAATAAAAATAACACGACAAACAATACAAACTCTAAAAACTAAACACGACTCAAATAAAAACTAATAAAATAAAATGAAATGAAACAAAACAAAAAAAATAATAAACTAACTAAAAACTAAAAACATAAAAAAATAAATCCTGTAAAAAATTAAAATCTACTAAAAATAAAACTCAAATCATAAAAATAAAAACTACAAAAGAAGTAAAAATAAAACGTAAAGTCCTAAAAATATAAAATCTAGAAAAACTAAAATTAAAAACTAATAAAAATAAAAAATAAAAAGAAATAGAAAAAAATTCTTGAAAATTCTAAATAAATAAAAAATAAAACCTAAAAATGAAAAATAAAAATCTAAAAACACAAACTAAATACACATGGGGTTCGGTCGAGGTTTAAGCTAGGTTAAGCTTGGGTAAAGCACGAGACTGGAGAATTAGCTACATAAATCGCACATTTACCTTGAACTAAGTGTTTGAACTCCGCAAGCGGCGATCAAACCTACACATTAAACAATTAAGCATATAAGAGCCAATTTGCTGAGAATTAGCAATTAAAATACGTCTATTAGGGGTATAAAATATACACTTTTGGGTGCTTATCACACTACCCCCAAACAGAACATTGCTAGTCCCCGAGCAAAAAGATAGAGAGAAATAAAGATAAGAAACAAAAAGTGTACCACTTTCGCGGGCACTTTCGATTGCACTTAGCATGTGCAACAAGCCTTTAAACCTATAGGTTGCCCTACAGGACTAGTTGTGTCTCGTGAGGGTTTACAGAGGATATACCCATAAAATTATTTATTTGCAAACGACAGTCAATCTTTTATTATACATAGAATAAGCGCATAGTCCATCATGAGATAAATATTTTGAGAAATACAAGCTAGAATTGTGTAAAAATATTTAGTTAAGTAAATACTCAAGGCACATTCTTCCTAAAACTCAATGTGTGTAGTGCGAATCAGTCAAAATGGGTCGAGTATCATAAGACTAATTCCTAGATTTCCCTTTCGGAATCAATGCTTCAACTTCAAAATCTCACGGATATCTCTCTCTCAAACGAACTCACGAGAATTGGGTGAATGTATCGCTCTTGTGTGTCAGTGGGTGAGTAAATATAAGCTAGTTCAAATGTCTCACACACATATAAGAAAGAGTGACATGTCGAAAGAAAAATGATCTCATGAAAGAATGTTAATCATAAAGTGAGAACGTCGAGTTATTCAACACGTTGACTTTCATTTGCCCGAACACCTACGGGAACATGGATGATTATGGGTGAGGGGGAAATGAAATGAGAAGGATGGGTTCGTGTGAGGTAGGATGGTGATATGAAGGATGGATGGTGTAAGTTTGAGAAGAGTTTATCACACTTTTACGAACAAATATCTTTATTTCTTGACTGCAACTTTCTCTTTTTTCTTCTTTTTCAAATACTCATGAATGTATGAGATAAATCTTCTAAAAATACTAATAACCCCAACATAGATTTGTATTTAACTTTTCTCCAAGACTGAACAATCAGTCTTAAAAAATGGGGTCAACAAGGTCAATCTCTTCTATGTGAGTGGATTCTAGCTCTAAGAAAGGCTTCAAGCATTGACCATTGATCTGAAAAAGGCTACCAAACCCTGGGATTTTTCACGGTGATGGCACCATAAGGAGAAACTGACTCAACCATAAAGGGTAAAGATCTCTTGGTTTTCAATTTTCCGAGAAAGAAATGCAACCGAGAATTATACAACAAAACTTTTTGAACATAGTGAAATTCTTTACGCATGATGTTTTGGTCATGGACCCACTTCATCTTGTCCTTATACTTCTTGGACAAATTATAGGCATCATTTCTGATTTCCTCCAATTCATTCGGTTGCAGCTTCCCATGGAAACCTGCCTCATCAATATCTAAATTAAGGGCTTTGACAGCCCAATTTGCATGATGTTCAAGCTCGACGGGAAGGTGACAAGGCTTGCTGAAGACCAATCGATAAGGAGACATGCCAATCGGAGTCTTATAAGCAATATGGTATGCCCAAAAATGTGTCGTTCAAGCATAAGGACCAATCCTTCCTATTAGGATTGATTGTTTTTTTTCATGAATTTGCTTGATCGCGCGATTGGAGATCTCAACTTGACCACTAGTCTGGGGGTGGTAAGAGAGAACAAGCTTGTGGGTAACACCACATATTTACTCCCATCACTAATGATAGATTTGGGGGTTCGAAAACGTGTGAAGACATGCTTTTGAGAAATTGGACCATAACTCGATGGTCATTGGTGCGGCAAGCTATTGCTTCGATCCATTTGGAGACATAGTCAACAACAACTAGAATATACTTAAAACCACGAGAGGAGGGAAATGGTCCCATAAAATCTATACCCCACACATCAAGAATTTCGAGAATGAGGATGGGTGTGAGAGGGATCATATGACAACGAGATAGATGCCCAGATTGTTGGAAATTGGAACAAGCTTGACAATAGTGATGGGCATCGTGAAAAAGGGTAGTCCAATAGAAACCACTCTATAAAGTGGCCTCCACAAGCGCTATTATGGTAAAAGGACAGAATACTGAGTTATTCACACTCAGTAACGCATCGACGAATGACTTGATCGGGGAAATACTTGTAAAGAAACGGGTTCCCCCAATAGTAAAACTTCATATTCACCATGAATTTGGAGCGATCCTATTTTGACCAATGATTGGAAAATTGATCGGTAACAAGGAAGTTGATAATATCAGCATACCAAGGTGAGGTGGAGATGGGAAGAAGTTTTTCATCGGGAAATGACTCTGAAACGGGAATATGATCATAGTCAGACGTGACAGTAGTACGAGAAAGATGGTGAGAAATAACATTTTCACAACCTTTCTTATCGCGAATTTCAAGGTTAAACTCTTGGAGTAAGAGAATCCACCGTATCAATCATGGTTTGGAATCCTTCTTATGAAGAAGGTGCTTAAGGGAAGCATGGTCAATATACATGATGATAGGGGAACCTATGAAATATGAGCAAAATTTATTAAGAGCAAACACGACCGCTAACAACTCCTTTTCAATGGTCGTGTAATGAAGTTGAGCATTATGAAGGCTTTTTCTAGAATAATAGATGAGATGTGGGTGCTTGTCAACTCTCTGTCCAAGCATGGCACCAAGTGAAAAATCAGATGCATCACACATGAGCTCAAATAGAAGAGACCAATTGGGAGGTTTCATGATAGGAGAAAAAGTGATCTCAGCTTTTAGGCGCTCAAAGGCTACGAAACATGCTTTATTAAAGACAAATGGTACTTATTTGGATAAAAGGGTTGTTAAAGGTTGAGCGATTTTAAAAAAATCCTTAATGAAGCGTCAGTAGAAGCCCGCATGTCCTAAGAAAGAGTGAATGTCTTTAACATACTTAGGAATAGGAAGTGTGGAAATCAAGTCAACTTTCATCATATCCACCTCAATACCGGAGCTAGAGATAACATGACCTAAAACAATACCCTTTTTGACCATGAAATGGAATTTTTCCTAATTGATGACCAACTTCTTTTCTTGACAACGCTGAAGGACCATAGTGAGGTGAGACAAGAATTTCTCAAAGGATGAACCAAACACAGAGAAATCATCCATAAAGACTTCAAGAAAATTCTCTACCATGTCACTGAAAATACTAGTCATAAACCTTTGAAACGCCGTACGTGCATTGCAAAGGCCAAGAGGTATACGAGAGTATGCAAAGGTGAGAAAGGGAAAAGTAAAGGTAGTTTTATCTTGGTCTTCGGGGGCAATGGGTATTGGATTGTACCTTGAATAGACATCAAGGAAGTAATAGTAAGCATGGTCGACTAAGCATTCAAGCATCTAATCAATTTATGATAGAGGAAAGTGATCTTTGTGAGTGACGACACTGAGCTTCCTATAATTAATACAAACACACCATCTAGTTTGTAAGTGGGTGGGAACAAGCTCGTCGTCACTATTTTTTATAACGGTGACTCCAGAATTTTTAAGCACCACATGAATGGGACTGATCCATTGGCTATTCGAGATGGAATAAATGATTTCGACATCAAGAAATTTTAAAATTTAAGTTCTCACAACTTCCTTCATCTCTAGATTGAGTTGTCGTTGTGTCTTAGGAGAAGTTTTGGCATTTTCCTCCAAGTGAATGCGATAGCTATGGACATTGGGGCTCACACCTTGAATGTCTAAAATGGTCAACCCTAAGGCAGTTCTATGTTGAGTGAGAGTGTGAACCAATTGCTCTTATTGATATGGGGTCAAGTCGGAAGCAATAATGAATGGGTGATGTTGGTTTGGGCCTAAAAAGGCATATTTTAACTCAGCATGTAATGTCTTGAGCTCCAAACTAGGTGGAAATTCGGGAGAGGCATCAGACTCAAATGCAGAAACAGAGTCCAAGGAAATATAGGGGCATGGATTAATTGGGTCATGCATAGAAACTAAAGTATAAAAAGTGAGAGGCTTAAATGGAGTAGCCCAAGTGGTAGTGTCCATCATAGGTGTAGAATCTAACAAGGAATTTACCACGGAGATGGAGGAATAAATATCAAAGTCGGACCCAAAGTGAGCCAAACATTGGTGGATAGGATCTTCTGGGTCGGTATGATCCAACATCTCCTGGACTAAGGATTCAATCATACATACCTCATCAATAAAATCAACGTTGGCCTTTTGTTTCATGAGGTTGAAAATATTGACTTCTATGGTCATGTTGCCACAAGAAAGATTCATGAACCCATATCGACAATTGATGATGGCACTGGCAGTTCCCAAAAAGAGGTGACCCAAAATGATAGGAATATTGGTTGGGTCGGGAGAAGGAGTGTATAAGATTATGAAATTTATAGGGTAGTAAAAGTCACAGACTTTCACCAAAACATCTTCAACTATTCCTTTAAGCACTTTCACAGAACGATCTGCAAGTTGAAGAGTAACCCAAATAGGTTTCATGTTTTATAAAACTAACACAAGGTAGAGGGAATAAGGTAAAAAATTAACACTAGCCCCAACATCAAGAAAAAGCATGAGTAGTGAACTTATGTCCTAACATGCAAGAGACAGTGGGGCGACCAGGGTCTTTATTCTTCACAATACCATTATCATGAATGAGGGAAGTGGATTGCTCAGTGATAAAGGCATCACAAGGAACATTCATCCGTCGCTTGACAGTGCACAAGTCCTTCAAGAATTTTGCATAGGAGGGAACTTGTTGAATCGTGGTGAGGAATGGAATGTTTATGTGAACATTATAAAAAACTTGCTTGATCTCATCAAATTGTTGGGCTTTCTCAGTCAGATACATCATTTGAGGGAATGGGGGTTTGGGCACTTAGATAGTGGTGGGCTCATTAAGCTTAGACTCATTATTTTTCACTGGGTTTATTGGGTGGGTTTACCTTAGGAAGAGGTTCTAATGGGCAATGATGAGTGGGTAGGATTTTCACATCCTGAGAATCTACAACACCATTGCCAACCTGTTTATCGGATCGTACAGTACTCACCTCTTTCATGTCCGCTTGGTATGTGGGTGGAGTGGAAGTGGATCCAATCTCATATGCTGACTCCTTGCCATTACCTTTAGGGTTAGGAATGGGTTGACTTGAAAAATGAAATTTCTCTCGCTCGGACCCAAACTGTGTAAGACGTTGCTCAAGCCTTTGGATGGCTTGAGTTTGTGCTTGCGTGGTTTGTTATTGAGTCGTGATAAATTGAGTTAAAAGATTATAGAGAGAGTAAGTGGACGATTGGGGTGGATGGGATTAAGGGGGTTGGAGGACCACATCTCGATTAGAAATAAGCATCTATGAATACTCATAGGAGGGGGGATGAACATGGACAATTTGATGAGTGGGGTTTGACGGTCCTCCATGGGGGACAAAGGATAATGGATGGTGTTGTTGATGGTACTGGGCAAGGTGGTTTTGGATAGGAGGGCGATGTTGCCTTTCTGAAACCCTAGGGGATCAACAATATTTTGTTATGGTTGTGATGGACCAAGGTGGTTGTCATACTTATAAGAAAATTACAGATTGTTCCTATTATTGGGATCGTAAGTAAACGACGGGGGTGCGGGTTTCCGAGTGGTATTAAAGGCATAGGCTTGGGACATAGTGGGCTTGGGATCATCTTGAATGATGGGGCACACATGAGATATATGATTTTGACTTAAACATAAATGATAAGAAGGGCTAGACTCATTGACATTCATCACTTGTTTAGAAAGAGAAACATTTTGTTAGATGGAGCAACTGAGAGCATCAACTATCTTAGTCAAAGTGTTTAAGCTATGAAACAAGGTTTTAAAATCGGGATCATTTTGGACCTCATACTTTATACCTACATGTGGTGGTTAGGATTTTAAAAATTCATCCATGCCCTCCCAATCTTGGGAGTCATCGCCTAATTCATGGAGAAAATTGTAGGCGACAATGGGAGTTAAGTGCATGAATTTTCCTTTTTGCATGGATTCAATCATGGTGCGAGAGGAAGGACTGAGACCATTGTAAAAACTATGGTTGAGGCGACTTTTCTCAAGACCATGATGTGGGAAATTATTGATCTAATCTTAAAAACGGCCCCAGGCTTCACAAAACTGTTCGGTTGGCTTTTGGTGAAAATCCTGAATGGCTTGGAGCATCTCATTGGTTTTACTTATGGGATAAAACTTGGACATGAACTTATTCACAAGTTGTTACCATGTATGGATAGAATATGGTGACAATGAATGGAGCCACATGGATGCTTTATGATGGAGAGAAAATGGAAAAAAGCGAAGACGAACATTTTCTTCATCTAGATTATGATTTTTGAAAGTTGCATAAACTATGAGAAATTTTTGCAAGTGATTGTAGGGAGACTCACCTTCAAGGCCATGGAAATTGGGCAACATGGAAATGGTCGCATGGAAAATTTTGAATTGGTCCGTCGGGTTGGGTGGAAGAACGATGCATGACGGTGGGGTGGCCATTATCAGGGCAAAATAGTCCCATAGGGCACACTCCTCATCCATGGTGGGTGAATGAATATATGAAGTAGAGATGTCAACTCGGGGACAACTCGAAGTGACTGGTGGTATTGGAAACTCAAGGGGAATACATGGTTCTCCTAACGTGGAAGAGACGGGAGAAAGAGTACGAGAATGAATTAATCGATAATTAACTCATAGCCACGTGGGCATGCAAAAAGGAAATTTTTTTGTTTTAGGAAAAAAAATTGGGGTTTTTCTAAAAATGAGGAGAAGAAAATATTTTTTTGGATATTTTTATAAAATTAAAGGAAAATCTTTTTGGAAAAAATAAAGGAGGAAAATATTTTTTTCTTCCTAAAAATCTAAAATAAAAATATAAAAGACAAAAAAAAAATCTGTTAAATCTAAAAAATATAATCCTAATATAATAAAACTAAAGAAAGATAAATTCTAATAAAACTAGAAAATAAATTCCTTAAAACCAATCCTAATAAATATAAATTAAAATAAAATAAAGAATAAAAACTAAAAAAAAAATCAAAATTGAAATAAAGAAATTGAAAATTAGAAAATAAATCCTAGAAAATTCTAACTCAATCGAAAATAAAACCTAAAAATGAAAAATAAAAATCTAAAAACACAAACTAAACACACATGGGGTTCAGGTGAAGGTTTGGGCTAGGGTAGGCTTAGGTAAGGTACGAGACTAGGGAATTAGCTACATGCATCGCAAATTTGCCTTGAAATAAGCATTTGAACTCTGCAAATGGCGATCAAGCCCGCATATTAAACAATTATGCATATAACACCCAATTTGCTGAGAATTAGCAACGAAGATATATCTATTCGGGGTATAAAATATACGATTTTAGGTGCTTATCATAGAGCGTTGTACACTTTGAATTTTTTTCATTTGAATTTTGATTCAACCCATATTTCACATTTGTGTTCGACATTTGCAAGAAATTTCGTGATATCTCCTAAATTCATTAATCATCTAAGTGAAGCGAAATTAACATGTCCAAGCCACTATTCCATAAATATAAGGTATTAAAGATATAAGGAAAATAATTAATTACATTAAAAACAGAGTCGACGGTTATATTTAGTTTGAACAATCCCTCACACACGTAACCCTTTCCCATAAACACCCTATTTTTAGTTAAAACAAATTGATCTGATTCAAAAACCATTTTGAAACCCTTTTTACTCAACAGTGAGCTTGAGATAAAAAAATTCTTATTGTTGACCAAGTGTAACACCTCGTTCAATGTAAGGACTTTTCTAGAGGTGAATTTTAAATCCACCTTCCCTTTCCCAGTGACCTCAACCACTAAAGAATTGCCTGTGAAGACCTTTTCTTCACTTCCCACCACCTCCTAGTAGGAAAAAAAATACTCATGTCTCCATACATGTGCTGGGTAGCCCCATTGCCACCCACCAGTCCTTAATGTTGCTAACCAGGTGTGCTTCTAAAATAATAAAAAAAAATTATTAGTTTTAATAATTGAAGCTTGTGCACCGCTATTAGATTTTTTTGAATTTTCACTGATTTTTCTTTTGCAGCAATCTTGAGCTTGATGTCCAGGTTTAACAAAAATAAACAGTCTCCTCCAAATTTTGTAATCCCACCTTTAGGCTTTGTAGATTTATTTGTTTCTTTTCCATTTCCCTTAAATTTATGTTTGTAATTATTTGATTTAAATTTATTTTTCTTCCTCCCACTACTTTCAGCAATGTTTTCTTTGGCAACCATATCCACGACAACATCCTTTTTTCCCTTAACACAGTAATCCTCTCCAATTCTAAGTCTAACAGTGAGATCTTCCATAGTCATATCTTTACATTTATGTTTAAAACCATTTCTAAATTCTTTCCTAGAAGGGGGAAAGTTTCTCAATAACATAAGCGACTTGTAAACCCTCGTTGATTTACATACCCACAGTATAAATTTTGTGAATAATGATTTGAAGTTCTTCTAATTGTGAGAAAACAAATTTTTTGTCAACCATTTCGAAGTTCTTACTTCCAAAATCTTTGGTTTTATATTTCCAATCTAACATCAACCATAAATCTCTAGCGGTGGGAACAAAAAAGAAAACATCGTACACAACATCCTCCAAATTTTTCAAAATATAATTTGTGCACATGAAATCAAAATTTTCCCATATTTGATTAATAACAATTCTTCCAGGTCAGGTCTCTTCAGAATTATCTTCCTTAATTTCTAACGTGTGATCAACTTCCACCAGATTCATATAAAATAGCATTTTTTTGCTTCCAACGTTTAAAATTCAAACCAGTAGTAATTTTTTTAAGCCTAGGAGAGACAATTGCAGCAGGATCAAATTTTTCCATTATACGAATACTAAATATTTTTGTCTTACATTGTTATCTTCGTATACTGGAAAATAGAAAAAGATAATAAATTGGAACGACTTATCTACATGATGAGGTGTGTGTTAGACACACAGTCTTAAGATAGAAATATTTCCCCCACTTTATCTACTGATGGCCCGAGCTCGAATATCTGTCCCCAGGATTCAACAGCGCAGTTCATCCGATTGAAGCACTCAATGGAGAAATATTGAACCACATAATTGTTGCCCAGAAATTGGAGAATGCAGAAATATGTTATTGAGAGAGAGATAGAAAAAATACATTCAACATGATTTGCAGAGCCCTTACTTAAAGGGATACACAAACTACCTAATCCCTTGAAAAGTGGATAACCACCTCCCCACTCAACCAATCTATAACGGCTATATATATATATGTGATTTTTTAATATTAATTAGGAAAACAATTTAATTAATTAAATAAAAAGAGTTTTAATATTAATTAAAAATGAATTAAAATTTATTTAAAAATGATTTTAAAAATTAATTGATTTTGGAACACAAGACCCAACCCCAAGTCCCAAGTCTTGATATATTATATAATATATTATTTATATATCTTTTTCAGTATAAATTCCCCAAATCCTCATAAATACCCTTAGTGGGTCTTGAACCCATGATCTCAAGTAAAGTATGTCATTCACACCAATATATATACTCAACCACATAAAACCCCCAAAAGTTTCGTAGAATAAAATGAAGGGAAAGTTATCCAATTTGGTACGTCTCCATCTTCATAGGACAAACATGGATATAAGAATGTCTAAATTTTCTATTCCGGATGAACGTGGCAAAAAAATAATTTGAAAACAAGGAAAAAAAATAAAAAATAAAATCATACCAAATATAAGTATTGGAAGCGTCCTACAACTTAACATTCAAAATGCAATTTTAGCATGAGCGGAAAAAATATTATAAAATTATCAACAATCCGAGAAAAACATGAAAATCAATCATTTGAAGGCTCTATAAATAGGGACATAGTCGGGATTTTTCGATAGTGGGAGGCTAATTTAATGGTAATTTTTTAGGGTTCGGGAACGGGAGTCCCTGAGCCAAAAATTTTGAGGCTATTTTTGAGTATTTACCAAATAATTACTAAAATATTTATTTAATCTAATTGTGTCCACTCCACTTATTCCGTCGTCGATGTGGAGAGAATGTAAAGAGATGGAGTCGTGAATCTATAATTTACAAAACAGGCAAAAGAACATGTCGGTGCCTCGAGAGAGCGGTATAAAAAACACACTGATGCTTATAAAACCAATAGTTTGAAGGTCTGGGGGCTAAGTTACAAAATAGGAAGGTGTTAGGCACCCATCCCTCCCTTTCAGTCTCTCATAGGGTTACGTTACTATCTTAAATTATTCATACATGAAGTGTATGTGTGTGTATACATGTTAATGGCAATCATAATCGCCCAACTCATACCATGGAAAATATAGAGTGAGGTCATCCATATGAATGTTCCTAAAATAATATTTAAAAAATATGATTTATGCGTTTATCGAAATATTGATCATTATAGTGAAATGATAATAAATGTTGGATGAAACGCTAATAAGGATCACAAACATAATATGTATTAAAATAATGTATAGATGAAAAGGTAACAAATGCGTAAATGGAGAATTTGGGATAATTGGAAAATTGGGCTATAGTCTGGGGTTTTAACTCGAAACGCCTACGTAGCCCATAAAGGCATTAAAGTCCAACTAGTATGCATTAAACATAAGCGTGGGGTTTATCCCATATATTTGAACAAGATTTTATTATGTGTGTGTAGAAAATGGGTTTCAGTTTTGAGAAATTGTGATGGGTAATCACGTTGGAATTTATAGATGTAACCTTCTTTTAGTTTGTTTTGGTTTTTTTATAGAAATTAAAGTATGTGAAATACAATTAATAAAAAGTTGAGATGTTAATGTGTATGAACTAAAGTAAAAGCTATATTATCAATTTTTTTAATTAAGGCAAAAATAAGAAATTTAAAGGGAGAGTGAAGGATTTTGGACCTTATTTGAAGAATTAAAGATTCATATTGATCTTGGATGAACTTCCTTGAATGTTTAGGTGAATTTTGGATGTGATAGAATAAGACTTTTCCAAATTGGGTATGAAAAGGATGGGAATGTAAGATTGAAATGAATTTTACATATGGAAACGTCGTTGATTGCAAGAGAATGATGCTGAGATCACTAATGCTGATGGATATGAGGTGTTCTTTTAGAGTGAGGTGATGCCCTCGATTTATAGGGGAAGGGGGTTCCTATCAGAATATACCTAGACCTTCTAATCAACAGTTAACCCTAGGCATACTACCGATATGTAGGGAAATAGACCTGCCAATCAGTTGTTTCGTGCAACTTTTTTTGAAAACATAATTCTAGAATGAAATTTGTTGATCCAAATCATGTAAGGGAATTACAATTAGAAAGGAAGTTTGTAGATATTTGAGAGTACTTTGGTCATCTCCAACGTCTGGGGGTTTACTTTGGGTCAAACGGGGCTCGAAAGCGCTCGTCGGTCCTTTGGACGGGAGATCGTCGAACATAAATAGATCATTTCTCCAAGATGTAAGTTGGAATTTTGCACGGGCTAGACCATTGGAAAGGTAATGCAAGGTACTTAGAAATTCCAAAGAGCTTCACTCAGTTTAGAAAGTACACTCATCTCAATTAGGGCTCGAAAATGTCCGGTGACCATTCGGAGTAAAATGGGTCATTCGCCCAATCGTAAGGCTGATTCGTGCATAGGGTAGACCATTGGAAAGGGTATTTAATGCCCTTTGAATATTAATTTAGTCTCATTCATGCTGAAGAGTTTACTTTGGTCAAATAGAGCCTGGGAGCACCCGGTGGCCTCTAGATTAATTTTTTAGGGAAAATGGATCGTTCGTCTGAATGGTTATGTCGTTTCACACATGGAGTGGACTTTTAGAAATGGGGTTTATTTATATTTGAAGACTCAAAGATCTTTTGATTTGAAGATGAAGTTTACTGGGGTAAAATTGGGGCCCTCGAGCGCCCAATGGCCTTCAAATCGATTTTTAGTAGTAAAATGGTCCTTTTATTTGAACCGTTATTCCGATTCTCGCATGGGTTAGACCATTGGAAAGGGTATTTAGAGACCTTTAATGATTCAACAAGCTTTCTCTCTTATGATAAAGTGGATCGAAGTCAAACGGGGCTTGGGGCGCCCGATGGACTCGGTATCAATACTCAAAGTATGACCTAGGTTTTGTAGTGAAATGGGGAGGTTCTAGTTATCTAAGGAGGGACTTAGGGCGTCTAAGAATTTGGTGTTTACAGATCCCCTCCGCGGGTAAGCTTGGAACAAGTGAAAGCCGTCGAATAGACAACACATGATTTTTTGGGAAGATGTCGATTCTTTGGACCAAAAAGGACGAGGATTACCAATTTTGAGGGTCGAGGATGATTCTAAGGACCTAAGGAAATGACGGGGATGACTGATTCTATTGATCGTGGTCGATTCCAAGGACCTAGGGTATGGAGCGACCAATTCTACCGGTCAAAGCCAATTCTGAGGGCTTAAGGTAGGGAATGACAAATTATGTGGGACGAGGTCAATTCTGACTACCTTAAGTAGGGGTGACAAATTATAAGGGTCGAAGACAATTATAAGGGTTTAAGTTGAAGTGACCAATTCTGAGGGTAATCCAATTCTGAGGGCATCAATGTGAGTGACAAATTCTGAGGGTCAAAGCCAATTCTGAGGGCTTAAGTTGTAGCGACCAGTTTTGCGAGTCAAAGTCTATTTTGGTAGCCTAAGGTAAGGAGTGATGAATTTTGAGTGTCAAATCCAATTATTAGAGCCTAAGTATAAGCGATTAATTCTGATGGTCGAAGATAATTTTTAGGGCTTAAGTAGAAGTGACCAATTCTGATGGTCAAAGCCAATTTTTAGGGCTTAAGTAGGAGATAACCAATTCTGCTGGTTAAAGAAAATTCTAAGGGCTTATGTAGAGGTGCGACCAGTTCTATGGATCGAAGCCAATTCTGAGGGTTTGAGTAGAAGCGACCAATTCTAAGGATCGAAGACGATTCTTAGGGATTAAGTTTTAGTTTTCTTTTGGAGACTCCACTGGGTAAAAGGTAATAATCAGAATATTAGATGTATACTTATTGGAGAATTTTTCTTCAATTTTTCTTGTGTCCTTTAGAGACGTTGCTGGGGACATATCCAATTTATTTTGGGAACTAGTGTTTTACTGGGGAAGTAAGTGTTCCTCTGGGGAAGCAAGTGTGCTATTAAAAAAAAATTCTTCATAATAAAGGTTCTAAAATTCATTTGGTAATTTTAGGAAGTTTCTAGGGAATTTTTTGGCATTTTTTGGATTTTTTTTTAATTTTTGTACAAAATTTCAGGGAGGGTGCCGACCGGTAGGGTGTAGGAGGTGACAAATGGTTGTATCACGGTCTTATGGGGTACCTAGGGCAAGTGAAGGGATAGTGCCAATAGCTATGTGAGTGACCCATTAAACTAAGGAAGGAGGGAAAGAAACCAATAGCATTTAAGGCCACCCTGAAATGAGTTATGGTAGAGGGAGAGGATATGAGTGTGATGATGAAGAATAGGAAGAGGAATGTAAACTCCAAGTTGCCTTCCGTGAATTTTATGAGCCATCTTTGAAGGTGAAGAAGAAAACTTAAAGTTGGAAGCTCAATTCAAAGAGTGTGCCATAGTGAATGATGATAGTGTTTTAATTGAGGATCTTAGGGCATGTGAGAGGACTCTTTAAAAAAAGAGAGAGCATGTTAAGGGTGAGAGAGATAGTCTTTGTGGTTTGAATAAGGATATTAAGAAATATATTATATAGTTTGATGAGTCTAGGAATTTACTTAAGTATAAGATAGTTGAGCTTGAGAAAAAATTAAGAGATTTGAGTAGCGTCAAATGTGGAGTCTAGGTTGCAAAAGTTGGATAAAATGTTAGGCACCATCCGTATCAAAGATGACAGCTGTGGATTTGTCTTCGATGATCATATTTCCTTCTCAACCAAAGCCAATATCATATGTTTAAGAGAGTTGATTAGGAACATTAGGAATGTTCAACCCTAAGGTAACACCCTTCCTCATGTTTACACTTGCACTCATTGCGGTAGGAAATGTTGCATATGTGTTTCTATGCTTTAATGGAAACCAAGGGATACTAATATAAAAGAAACAATTGAAGTAAACATAATTTAAACGCTTTTATTATAGGGGGATTCTAGGCATCTTATTACTTTTGTGTCTAAAATAAGCGAATAAACATTTTTTTATTCATACATGCCACACATAATAGGAGAAACATGTAGAAAACATAAGGGAATCACATGAGTTGATAAGTTATAATATAGACATTCCAGCAGGGACTGTCATCCTTGACTGCTATTTCCCACACGTATGTTATCAAGATAGTTTTTGGAGGTAAAACAAAGTAAAAGTTCATAGGTGAGGGTGTTATTTCATCTTCTTTGGTCTCAATGTCCATCTAGAATTAAAAAAATTAAGAAAATATGCCCAGTAGATAATTTTATTTCTATACAGGATGTGAGTAACATGTATTGTCAAAGTATAACTAGAATCAAATTGTGCAGATGTTATAGATAGAAATAAAAGGAAATACCATATAACTAGCAGGGGTATACTGAAGTCTATATATATGTAAAAGAGTAATATAGTGAAATGAAACTGATTATATTAAGTTACAATGATAAGGGTTCAAATTATAACTAGAAAACTCATTATAATATCACCAAAATAATATAATGCATTGGTACATGCAATCCCAAATAATTTTGGAATAATAAGTATCTTGGCACACTTAGCTTGATTGACACTCATACGTATGTAGAAATATGTAGCAAAATAATAACTATGCTCACTATATGAATCCAACAGGCCAATTATAAGTATGCTAATAGGGTTTCACTGATAAAATGTACAAATTGCATGGTTTTTTGCAATTATGTCAAATAGGATGCATGGTTATTCCACAATTAAGGGTTAGAAGTAGCTATGTATTGGGATTTGGAAATAATTGAGATATTGATACAATAAATATTCACGATAAATATGAACTACACAAAAGCATTCTTAATAAAGGTATGAGTTCAAATTATTAAATCGTGATACAAAAACATACACATGGAAAAAAAAATAAGTTTAAATGTTTAATACAGAAAAAAAAAATCACCTACTTTGAAAATACGGTTTGTGATTTTGTGCATCTATCTTACTGTGGTTAATTGGATAGTCCTAAATCACGGAGAGTTTAAGTAGGTAATATAGGTCTAAATTAATTCTTATGTGATGTGGTAAAGTGAATAGATAAAAACATTCAATGTAAAAATAATTAAAACAGTGCAATATGGAATTTGAAAAAGTTCAAAAGGTAATATTTTTCTTAATTTTGATTAAAATTTGGTTTTAGTGAAATGAAAAACAAGACTTTACTTAACCTAAAGAATTCACAAAAAAGTTTGGGAAAGTTTTGACAAACTCGGAAAATTTGCGAGGGGTTTATGTGTAAAATGAAAGTTGAGTTTTTAAACTTAAAACCGATTTTCTTGAGATTATGTTTTCCAGGGATCCAAATAGGGTGATGTAATATATTATTTTATTCCAAATTTGAAAATATAAAATTTTGGGAAAAAGAGATTTTTTTCTGATTAGAAACGCGCTCTTATGTGCTCAGTCAAATTTCACACGCTCCTGGTTTGACCTTCACTCGTGCCTGTATAATCCACTTTACCTTCAACGTTCACAGTTTGACTTTCGGGTGTTGAAACATTAACCTTAAATTTGAAACGTTTTAGAAACCCATTTGAGATGGTTCCTAAATGAAAGTTGTGTAATTTTTGAAGAGGATCCCACTGATAGTAGTTTCAAAGATTTTGGTGGGATAGTTTGAGCCATTGATTAACTGTAAAAAGAGAAAAATTTAAACCCGAGGGTAACTGATTTATAGCTATGATTCTTATTCCGGCATGGTAATGGTCGAATTCAATATTGAAATTGAAATCAACCATAAACCTATGAAATTTTCGTGCTCAAAAAATTCAAACATTGATTTAGGGCCTTAAATCTTGGTTTTGGTTCAATTACACATTGAACCTAGGTTCCTTAGGATCAAAGCTTAAGTTTCCTCACTTTGAAACTGGTTCAAAGTCAAGGAAGAAGACTCCACCATTGAAGCTCAAGCTTCAACGGAGTTTTCTAGTTTTTAAGCTTATATAATGCATGCATTCACACGTTAACATTCAAATGTAAAGACAAAAATTTACTCTATATAAGTGCAGAAGAATAACCAAACGAAAGAAAACAACATTCAAACATAAAATTATAGAGATGCGTAAAAATTGAAAATTTTACTTTGAAGGTGTGTTAATCTGAAGTGAGTTTTCTTAGGGGTAAATGGTGCCTTTTATACGGTTCGTGGGGGAGGGTTCATTGGTGGAATTTGAGGTGGGTTTTTACCTAGTTTTGTACAACTTTCAACCATGGTACAACTTGAGTTAAATGGGTACATTGTGTACTCCAAAGTGGTACATTCAATGTTGGCAGTCCAACTGGTCCCACATCAGTTGGGAGGTAAGTGGAAATAAGTTATGTTTTGGCTTTGGTCCTTGGGTTGTTTACGTTTAGAGTTTAGGGCCTATAAGTTAACTTATAAACTTTATAGGGGCATATATGCAATATCTCAAACATAGGGGATTGGTCCCTAATATTCTCGTAAAATATAAGTTATTTTGTCAAACTTTAAGTTAAATATAGCTTTAATTGGTATAGAAAAGTGCATAATAACATAATTTTCTATTCAAGGGTATATTGGTAATTTGGATAAAGTCTTAGGGCTTCCTGGAAATTTTATAACTTTAGAGAGACTAAGTGCCTATTTAGTGTAGGTTGTTATAGCAAAGGTCACCTTAGGCCTTTTTTTATGATCTTAAGAATGGTCCTAGGAAGCCTAAGAATATAGTCACCGTGGTTCCCAAAGATCTTAAGCGCCATGTAACACCCACTTAGGTTAGGAAATCGGAGATGAAGGCTTTACATATTAGACCTATTGATTCTCGTTTGCTTGCACATTATACTTCCCATGCTATATCTAATGGTTGATTGTGTTAGCTTCTTTTCCATACTCTAGTTTGTGCTTCATGATATGTGTTTGCTAGTGTTATGACATTTGTATTTTTATTTTTTATTTTTTGAGTCATACTACAAAATACAAAAAGATTTTGTTTATGTTTTGAATTAAGAGTTTGTTTTAAAAAATAATTTTTTTTTGAAAATTGGTATTTTATTTTGAAAATTATTAGAAGAACTCAAAAAGATTTTTGTTTTTCGTGTTTTAATTTTACACATTTGGTGTGGTGGCATATTGGTGTGTTTGATTTAAATTCACTCTATACTTTTCAAGTGAATAAGTCATTTTGTTATGATTGTAGATACTTAGATTGTTCTGAATCATGCTTGCAAGGAGTTTTTTCGAATTTGATTTGCTTAATGGATCCAACTTTGTATATGCCTCTACACACACATGCATGAACTTTTGGATTTAACTTCACATGTATATTTGATATTTATGAGATGTTCCCCCATCAATCTTGTCATCTACATGGTTTGTGACTATAAAGATTTGTTCATGAAAGAACCGTTTCTCATGAGAATGTTTGAATTGTATCGAAAAACATATTAAGTGCACAAAAAAGGGCTATGAAAGGAGAAAATCACCTTAGTGGGAAAGCCACCATTGTCAAGAGCCTAATGAAAAAAAAAGGCAATAAAAAAATCTAAAGGCCAACATAGTTTAGTTTCTTTGATCTTTCAAAAGAAATAGGTTCAAGAGAGTTGATAAAGGAAAGAAAAATAAAATAAAATAAGATATATGTTTATCTTTTGAGGGTGTTTAGTTGAATATCAATGGGTTTTCACAATGAATCCTTATTTTATCGTGACGTTATTGATTTGTAGAGTCATCAATATTCTAGGCTTGTGTGCATTGTGATTGTTTGCTCATGAAGTTCAAATTATCGTATACGGTCAAATATAACTTCTCGAACATATTTGAGCATTTATGTCATAATTTATTGGTATCTAGTTCATGTCCATTCATTCCATCCCACATGTTTTGACATATTGGTACTATGATGTTGTGTGAAGCTTATGCGCTTTGTGTCATGTTATTGTGATGGTTTATATATATATATATATATATATATATATATATATATATATATATATATATATATATATATAAAATAAGGAGTAGAATGTTGGTTACTATTCAATAAGATGATTGGCTAAGTAGAGGTTGAGATCAAAACACCAATGCTGCAAGAAATGAAGGGTTGGATTAGCTTAGAATGATTGAATGGTTGTGATTTTCCCTCCTACTAAGATCTAAGGGTGTGAGGTTGACCCAAACTTACAACATGACAAAATAGGAGAGAAACCCAAACCATTTCCTTTTATGCTCCCCCGTTTATTAGATTCATCACCACAAAAAACCCTAACATTTCAGTCAGACCTTCATCTCCCCAGCCTCCCCACCATTGTGCCCCTCCCCCCGATGTTCCCCCTACTGCTACCCTCTCTCCCGACTACCCCCCTTCATCCCGGTGCCCCTTTGCCATCCTCAACTGCAAACTCTTCTTCCCGCAATCGATAGGTACATCCTTCGACTAGCCTCTCATGTATTCCGATTCTTTATTGATATTTATGTTTATATATGTGTGTGGTTTAGATTTAGGTTTCAAGTAAAGCTTGTTATTTGTTTCAAATTAGGGCTTTTCCCTATTTTGGGTGGATTCAATTTTACCTGAACTATTATTTTCAAACTGAAGTGTGATTTTTGTTATTTTGGTTTTTAATTCAGGAGGTTTTCTAATGCATAAAATGCTATTACATGTGGTCTAATTCTTGGTCACTTGATTTGGGTTGAATGTCAGCAGGTATCTCTTCTATGTGTATTTTTTTACTTACTTTGTGAAGTTAAGATGAGTAAAGATTCATTTGAGAATATAATCTTATTGTCGATTTAATGATATTTTGTATTGATATTCGAGCCAGGATGATGTCAGGATGGTGATTCTTCTTTTTATCGACACATGTGATATGTTGGTACTACAGGGGTGTAATGTTAATAACCTCTGTTCTGAATCTCACCCGCTTGAATATTTGCATGTTTGGTGTCCCAAACTAGATTTTCCATTCCAATTTACATGTCCGTCGTGTAGTCAAGAGAAAAAAAAGACTAAGGTATTACTTCCTTACCATTAGATATCTTTTTTTGGTTGCCTACAAGTACTATATTGAGTTTTTATTGTGTTTAATGGTTGGACTCCATTGTGTATACATGTTGCTTGAATCAACTTTAGTATATTTATCTTTTTCTCACTAATTTTATGTTTGGGGAGTTTGAAAATTGGGAGATGTGTATTTGCCTTTTCTTTTATTTAAATGGATTTTCATCTTTTTCATGAACGTGAATTAATATATCAACCTTAACGAGTTATAACAGGCTTATTTAAGACGTATGCATCCTAAAGAGGTATAGCATCCTTAAAAATTCTACATAATTGAAAATTATATTCTTTTTTGATATCTTGAGTAGGGTCAAACGGAATTGAAAACTCAATTGTTCATTGCAAAACTAATTACATGTCAAATTTGGAGTGTAATTGTCCCAAAATGACTTTACATATTTCACTAAAGGTGGTTGTTGATTAATGATGGCTAAAGAAGTGATGTGTCAATGCATTTTTTTTATCTCTTATCCTCTTTATTTATAAGTTTCTCTCACTTATGAAACCTGCTTTGTAATATCAACATTTTCATTTTCATTGCCACCTAATAATTTCTTTGTTTGTCTCATAGAATTTGGGTTCATTAGTCATTGGTTATGGGGGAATCATCCTATAGCTATTGAATGCACAAAGCTCAATGGTTTTCTTATTCTCACATTTTTAATTATAAACCTTTATGCAAATTGAGACTTGATTATCTTTGGTTTGTTGCAGCCTCAAAAAGCATGGTCCGTGGGAGACGAGGAAGACGAGAAGAGCAGATAAGGTTTATGGATTGAAAGCAAGCAGATCAAGTAAGAAGGATCAGTGTGGTCTATTATATTTTATGGTATTTATAGTTATGGTTCCAAGTGGATTCTTTATGTTTTATTTTCAGAAAGCATTACGTTTATTCTTTATATAATGAATTTCATTTATTCCTTCACTTTTAGTGTATATGATATGAATGCCAAATAAACGTTTGTGTAATCGATTATGTATTTTATAAGAGGTCTAGACCAAGACGAAGTATTAGTATTGTTGTAGAGTATTTTTTAATTTCTTAAATGGGGGGATACTCCCTTTGTGTTAATAGGTGTAGGTATTTTAAGAATGAGGGGATAACTCATTCTTAAAATCTGAATTTTTTAACAAGTTAGTTTTACACTATTTGATGTTTTTTTGGTGTGTCAAGTGTGAGTATACATTCTCAAAATTCTTCTCAATAAGTTTTTTTGGGTGTTTTTTCAGCTATAGTTTTGGTGTGATTCTACATGACATTGTTAGCGTCAAGAACACGATTGTAATACAATTTTATTCTCCATTTCTAATTACTTCCGGCTCAATTGCACTACTTTCTCTATGAAATACACACTATTGATGATGTAATTTTTGGGAAGTCAATTCTGATATATATAATGGTGGTATTACATTGGTCCTGATATACACTATTTTTTGCAGGTTCCTTAATATCAAGTTTCACCTACTTCATTCAGAGAAGATGCGATTTTGGTTTGGCTTGGAGTTTTTTTTTGGATATGAGCTAAGTTTAATACTATGTTCTGCCTTATCATATGGATGGATTGGATTGGAAACATTTTTCTCTGTCTTAAATGGTCAAATAGTTTGCACCTACTCAACTATATCTACTACTATTTGTTAATTCTTCCTATCAACTCTTGGTATGATGAGCTACCTTGGCTTTTCTCCTATATTCATAAAAGGATTAATTGGTTCGATGATCAAATTTAGAATGAGGATCTGCCCCTGTTCATTACTCACTACTGCTGGCCTCCCTCTTCCTGGTACAACCATACTTGGGATGCTCTTCTTATTTATCTCACTTGCTCCTCTTCCTGTTCATTAGTCACTACAGATTGGGACTATGTCTGTGGCTTGGATTTATATATTGTAGACTGCTTCTTTTGGGATGTCTATATTGGCTTGGAGGTGTTAAACTCCTACTTGATGCTCCGTTTCAAGCTATGTTTGAGAAAACCTCCTTATGAGGCCAGTCTATAACATGTTTGTTTATCTTTTATTTTGTATGTGTTGAAATAAAACAGGTATGGAATATAACAAGTACGAAAATTTGGTTTCCAAATCAATTTTAAAATCTATATGTTTTTGAATTCAATAGTCATTTTAGTCATAATGTTTCCTTGGCCATAATGTTTCTTCAGTTTTCACGACATCAAACTGTAATGTTAGTACACTCTCTTAAGTCATTTTTTGCAACAGCTTGAGGATTCAATATCATATTTAAACAAATTTTTGCCGTGCCTTCAAGCACGGGCATTATATTATATATTTGAATGAACTAAAAAGAGTTAATGTTGAGTTAGTAGAATTGGTTTGTAAACATCCAATTTGCTCTGACTCATCAATGTTTCTTCAACCAATCTCCTCCGAATCATCTCAGTGTCTTCAATGAATACTTTTTTATTCTTGACAGGTCTACGAGTACCATTTTCCATGTGTCGTGGTAGTTCTTCAGATTGATAGCTTTAAAGTCGAGCTTCTTTTGAATTTGAATGCTTGCATAAGAGTAGCATTGTCGTCGTTTATTTGGTATTTCAATTTTTTTCTTGATCATTTGTACATCAATCAAGCTAAATTAGAGGGAAAAAAAAGAATTGAAGTTTTGCTTTGTGTTTAACTGAAGTGGGAGTTCAACATTATTTAGCTGAAGTGAGATTGTTACTTTGTATTTGTTGACATGTATGATTCGTGTTGTTTTCTTTACTTACTAAACTTTTGTAGATATTTTGATTAATTTAATATGGTTATTTCATTTCAATTATGTTGTATTTTTTGCACACATTTAATTCTTTTGTCAAGATACTATTTTCTCTCTCTCTCTCTCTCAAGTATACTATATACTTAGTTTCTGAAGTACAATGGATGCTGCAGATTCAAGGCGCTTGCGAATGCTGCAGGTAATGCCTTTGGCGTGACAAATGTTGCAGAGTACATCGAATGCTGCAAGTAATGCAGATTCACAGCGTGCTATCGCCACGACACTCTCCATGGGAGTCTTCATCAATCGATGACATCGGTGACACTAGAATCAATGACATGTGATATTTTATGATCACTTGAATCACACCTGGAATCACTCCTTTTGTGGATGTCAATAGAAATAGATGATATTCCAGTCATTGAAATACATGTTGAAGACGTTGAAAATCCCACACGAAGACTCAATTTTATTCAGGAGGAATAAGTTTGAACTCAATTATTATTACAAATTCAAATAATTCTTATTACAAACTCAACCAATATCTATGATTTGTATTTGAGCTCAGCCCCATTTTGGGTGTAATTGATGCAACGAAAAACAGAGGCAAACTTTGAAGTTCTTTCTTTTGCTAAGTTTAGAGCTTTTGGTATATGGTTCTAAACTTTGTAGCTCTGCTTTGTTCATGTGTTTATCATCAGGCAGCTATTATTTACATGTGAACTAACTTTGGCATGATATGAAGGGTCCGTTGTGGACGTTATGAAGGGACTTTTAGTGGTGGATGATGTTGTGAAGGAACTTTGGTATACTCATGAATCGGCAATATGACATGGTTATTGGGTTTTATGAATTTTTTTGATACAAATCTTAGCAGGTACTTTTATGTTTATCTCCCTCTCCCCATTTTTTGGGTATTTGTTGGTTTAAAATAGTTATTTTTAATTCGTAAATATATTTTTTAAAATTTATGCATTTTAGTAGTTCTTTGATTTGATTTTTTTTTGTATTTCGAGTTCCAAATGTTCACAACCAAGGTGTGTATGGTGTGTTATATTTGAGATAATAGCTATCTGCCATTTTTTTTCTTGGCAATAAAATGGTGTAATGGCTATACAAATTCAATTTTAATTCCATTGCTTGGCAACTACTATGTCTAAACTACCCGAGAACTCCGGGGGATGCGCCTTCTGAAAGGCATCCCTAACTCGCTCCCATAGAGAAGGAAATTTTGCTGGTACTGGCGCCACTGCCTGAATCTGAGGTGGATCTTGATACACCATCGCTAATGTGGCATTTACTGCCTGAGCAACAATAGTGGCTACCTGAGTTGTGTTCATCATTCCCCGAGCCGGAGCTAATGGATTCTCGAGGTGCACATCTGGGAGGCATCTGAAACAAGACGGAAGTTTATTAGTCTACAGTTATTATCAAATCTCCAATAGCTAAAGACGTAAGCGTAAATACAAGAATGCACAGTCCTAAAAATAGGGCCTTATATCAAAGACACTAAGCTAGAAGCGAAATAAGTCCTACAGATCCTAAAGGACACTAGAACCTGATGCTCTGATACCACCTGTGACACCCCGCCCAATTAAATACTAGGTGATCAGTCCTTTATTAAATTAAAAATTAAGGTGAGCGGTTGGATCATTCTTAACATCACTGTCACAAAATAAATTTTACAGTTTAAACAACCTAAATAATTAAGCTAAGTGTCAAAACAATTTAAACCTTATTTCTATTTTATTTAATTCCATTATGAAAACCTTTTCAATAATTAACAATTTAAGAATTGCATAAATGTTAAAGATGGAAATTAACATAGAAGAATTTAACCATTCAGATAAGCCAATACCAAGTTTAAAAACTAAAAATAAAATCATCCTGACAAGAATCACATCCCAAATAGTACCGAATACTGAAAATAAATGAACATAAATCTCTGAAAAATACAAATTGAATAGGAAAACGGGCGACACATTGCCTAACTAATTTGAACTAAAATAAGAGTAGAATCAACAAAGAGGTCGTCTAAGTAAGGGCCTGTAACTCCCACCTAAGCTACAGCGCATCTGGTCCAATAAATCTAAGCATGAGGCCCCTACGACTGGGCACCTGTAATATATACATATATATATAAGAGAAATGAAATAACAGGAAACGGGTCAGGGCCCGAGTGTAAAACAATTTAAAAATTAGTTTAGCAAGTACTTAAAATCCTTACCGGCTAATGTAACAACCACGTTAGTATGCGACACTCTCTTGAGAATTCTCACCTCTCATTTAGTGTGCACGCCTACCATACTATTAATCTCAGAAGTTTATTTTCACTTAACTTTCCCAAAAGGTTTCATCCCGAGAAAATACTACAGCTAAGATAATTAATTTCTGAAAATTAAACTCTCTCATATATCTTACCTTACTTAGAATACTCAGCATTATTACAAAATTTCCAAACACTTATAATAAAGTGGGAATAGTTATTCACTTCTTAACTAATTTTATGCATAATAGAAAGTTCCCATACTTAAGTATATATATTTTAGTCACTCATAAAATATATATACTATCGGCACCCCACATAAAATCTATGGTGCTGGTATACTCTGCTATCAAGTCCCCGTATCACTCGTACTAAGGAAAATACTAGTTCGAAATCACTCTCGAACTGTATTAACTCAAAACACATACAAATGGAGGCAAAGTATAGTTCCAAGTCGCTAAGAGGTCAGAACATACTCTCACGTCTCTTAAGACCATCTGAATATCACTCAAATAGCCTCTATCAAGGATACTATCTTCTAGGGTACAAGTCATTATCCCCAATAAAAGCCCAATCGAGATAAGACTGTCCCAGCGCGGAAACCTTCGAGATAACAAGTATCTCGAGTAAGATTTTTACTCAAATACATAATATATATAGAATCACACAGTCATATATATAAATATTTACATTTTCTAAATTAGATGCGCCCACGACTCATAATTATAATTATTCATTCTTAGCACATTTTACTTGATTATCTCGTATAACGGATTCTTCACTTGTATTCTCATATATAATTTACTTCATACTTACTTCTCGTCTCACGAAGTATCCTTTTTCCCTAAATAAAATTTCAATAGGCATACTCTCACTTACCTTTGGTCTAACGTCCTCACAAGTCTCGATCTTTCATTAAACGTACGCATGATTTCTTATGTGTGAATAACTCCCCGTTAACCCATAATTTCATTCTATATTAAATTTCACTTAACGAGGTCTACCTAGACCCTACTAGTCCTCTCTATAATTCATTATGCTCTATCAATGGTGATCAAGGGTTCCTACGCATTTTAACCGGATTAAACTTAAAGAAGAAAAATATGCAGTTTTCCAGGAGGGATCGATCAATTGAAGAATGGGGTCGATCGATAGATACCGTCGATCGATCGATGTTCTTGATCGATCGATCGATCGATCAAGCAGTTATGATGAATTCTGCCATTGGAAAGTTACGGGTTTACCTCTCCAACCTCCACCAAATTTCCATTATAGATCCCCAAACTCCCAAACAACATTACTATAGGTACTATATACCTAACTACATGATTTCCTACGTGAAACATGTTCAAATTCATCAACCATATCGAAATAATGGGGTAAAATTAACATAAACTTCAAGAACCCTAATTTTGGAAGAAACATCCATTCTTCTTATTAATTACCAGATTTCTTTGGTTTTAAATCAAAACTAATTTGTGGGTAATCCTCTACATGTGATGGGTATGACCAGAATATATTTAATTTCTCTAAACATGCGATTTATGATGTCTAAATTATCGATTTCTCCCATAAAACATGTTCTGGATAATCCTAAACTAACATGGGTGAGACATTAACTAATAACACAACAAGATAGATACTTGCCTGGAATTCAAGGTTCTGATTTGTGGACGAAAAAAGTATGGTTGCGTTCCTCGTTGCGCGATCCACAATTTGGTGGTGGTGGTGGTGGTGGTGGTGGCAGTGCAAACGGATGAGTCTTTGGCATTGGGTTGATTGGAAAGCTCTCCAACTTCTTCTCTAATTTCCATTCTTTGGTTTTGTCTTTGTTTACCCTAGAAGACAACTCCGAAAGGCTGATATATCCTTAGGAAATTCATGGGTTTAATTACCCAAAAATGCAAAATGTCTATAATACCCTCTTGGGATGCCAATTAGGCTTAAACACGCCCCGTGACTTAAACTAAACTCCCGGGTACACTTTTCTGACTATCTTGACCCTTCCGGACACTTTGGCGTACTAAAAAAGACCATACGGGTGACTTATAATTTTTTCACTTTTAATAATAATAATTTAGTCCTGACACGGCAATGGCGCGTCCCGACTTAAATTCCCATAATTACCATTTTCTTCACTTGTGACAATTTTTATAAAATCAATCTTATATATTACTTTACTCATTTAGTAATATTCAACAAATTTCCAATAATTACTAACTCTTGTCACGCTAGTAAATATTTAATTTAATTTTCGAATTAATAATAAATTAATATCTCAATTTAAATTTAATAAATCCCCAAATTTTAAAAGCCATAAAAATACGGGGTATTACATAGTTCCCCCCTAATAACGGAATTTCGTCCCGAAATTCGAAAACATAAGGCATACCTGGTAGGAATAAATCTGGGTATCTCTCGCGCATATCTGCCTTGTACTCCTAAGTGGACTCTTCCACATTATGATGCTCCCACTGGACCCATACAAGTGGGACTACCTTCGACCTCAATTTCCTTTGATTATGATCTAGGATAGCCACTAGTCTCTCCTCGTAAGAGCTGTCGGGCTATAAGTCAATCTTCTCTATCGCGATGCGGGTGTGGGCCATATCATCCAGAATATATCATCTCAATGATGAAATGTGGAATACATCGTGAATGAGGTGCAAGTTCTCTGGCAGCCCTAATCTGTATGCCACCGACCCAATCCTCTCGATAATGGGAAATGGTCCCACGTACCTCGGAGCCACTTCCCTTTATTCACAAACCTCATCACTCCTCTCATAGGAGACACACGCAGTAATACTTGGTCCCCCATTTTAAAGTCTCGAAAAAACCATTTTGCATCGACGTAGCTTTTCTGCCTGTCCTGGGCTACCCGAATGCGACTCCTATTAAGCTCAATCCTAGCTGAAGTTTCCTGAATCACCTCTGGTCCGAGAAACTTGTCATCCCCCACCTCTAGCCAACAAGTTGGAGAATGACAAGGACTGCCATACAATGCCTCAAATGGGGATATGATCATCGTGAACTGGTAGGAGTTATTATAAGGGAACTCCATCAGTGGAAGATATGGCTCCCAACCTCCTCCAAAATCGAGGACAGACATGCGTAGCATAGCTTCTAGCACTTGACTGGTACACTCTGTCTGTCCATCCATCTATGGGTCATAAGATGAACTCAATCACAACAATGTACCCATGGCGTCCTGAAATCTTTCCTAGAAGCGCGAGACAAAAATCTTGTCTCTATCAGACACGATATCCAGGGGCACCCCATGTAGCCTAACAATCTCGGCAATGAATAACTATTCATACTGGCCCGTGGTATAGTATGTCCGTAGTGGTAGAAAATGATCTACCTTGTTCAACCGATCCTCTATAACCCATATGGAGTCGTGACCCCGCTGTGATGTAGGCAGCCCGGTAATGAAGTCCATGGAAATACTCTCCCACTTCCACTTAGGTATTTCTAACGACTGAAGTACCCCGACGGTCTTTGGTGGTCTACCTTTACCATCTGGCAAGTAGAACACTTGAACATGAACTCAGCAATGTCCTTCTTCATCCCACTCCACCAGTACTGTCACCTCATATCTTAGTACATCTTATCCCCTTCGGGATGTACCACAAATTTGGATCCATGAGACTGTGTCATTATCGCATGACATAAGTTTTCTCCTTCTGGGACCACCAATCTCCCATTAAACCTCAAACCCCCATCAGAACTTACTGAATAGGACTCAGCACCCTTATCTAAAAGTCATACAATCTTCTCCTGACAAAACGTATCTGCTGAATGTGCCTGTATCACCCTCGTAATAATCTCGGGTGTGACTAACATGACCGATACAAAGAAATGGGCTACCGCATCCTGGTGACCCAACTCTTTCCACTTTGTTTTCCATACGTCTGCTACGTCGCCTACCGATCTACGGCTTAACACATCAGGAACCACGTTAGCCTTTCCCGGATGGTACTTTATTTCAAAATGGTAGTCTTTCATAAACTCCAACCATCTATGCTGACGCATATTCAACTATCGCTGAGTGAACAAGTACTATAGTGACTTGTGGTCTATGAACAAGCGAAACTTCTCCCCCAATAAGTAATGTCTCCAAATCCTCAATGCAAAAACGACCGCTGCTAGCTCTAGGTTGTGGGTGGGGTAATTCCTTTCGTGAGTCTTAAGCTTGCGGGAGGCAAAAGCTATGGCCTTCTCCTCCTGCTGAAGTACTCCCTCGATTCCCCATAAATAAGTGTCAGTGTACAATATATATTCCACTCTCGACTTGGGCAAAGCAAGAACTGGTGCCGAAGTCAACTTATCTTTCAGCTCATCGAAAGCCAATTGATAAGCATCGTCCCAAACATACGGTGCTCCCTTGTGAGCCAGATTCATCAACAGAATTGCTATCTTTGAAAAGCATCGGATGAATCTCCTATAGTACCCAGCTAACCCCAAGAAACTACGCACTTCTGTCGGTGTTGTGGGTTGTCCCCACTCCCTCACTACCGACACTTTGCTCGGGTCAGCCGATATTCCTAATTCTGACACAACATGCCTCAAAAACTATACCTCCCATAGCCAGAATATGCACTTCTCATACTTAGCATACAACTGATGCTCTCGTAGAGTCTGAAGAACCTTCCTCAAGTGCTCGACATGCTCCTCCTTAGTGTGAGAATATATCAGGATGTCATTTATGAAGACAATGACAAACTGATCCAAGAACTCTCTGAACACTCGGTTTATCAAGTCTATGAATACGGCTGGAGCATTTGTCAGTCCAAACGGCATGACACTGAACTCATAGGACCCATATCTCGTCAAGAAAGCAGTCTTCGACACATCCTGCTCCCTAATCCGTAGCTGGTCGTATCCTGATCTCAAATCTATCATCGAAAAGAAGGTTTCTCCTCTCAGCTGGTCGAACAGATGATCGATTCGAGGCAATGGATATTTATTCCGTATCGTGACCTTGTTCACCTTCCGGTAATCCACTCATAACCTTAGTGAACCGTCTCTCTTCTTGACAAATAACACCGGAGCGCCCCAAGGTGAGGTGCTCCTACGAATGAAGCCCTAACCTAATAGATGCTCTATCTAATCCCATAACTCCCTCATCTCTGCTGGAGCCATACGGTATGGTGTATGTGCTATCGGTCGAGTGTCCGACATCAAGTCTATGATGAAATCTATCCCTCGACTGGGGGGTAGACCTAGTATTTCCTGGAATATATCTGAATACTCATATATAAGTGGAAAAGAATCCAGGGGAATCACAATATCCTTAGAGATATCCTCCTCTTTGTAGTACAAATGGGTGGAAGATCCTCCCTCTGGGCGAGGTATCGCCACCAAAAATATCTCCTGCCCCAGAATGGCAAAAATAATACTCCTATCGAAACAATCTATCATGGATTTGTACGCGGCAAGACAATCGATGCCAATAATAACATCGTGCCCATGCATCTCTAAAACTAGCATGTCTGCTGGTAAAATCAAGCCGCCAATCTCTACTCCTACACCCGGCATATAAAGAAAATCGAAGACCCATTTCCTAATGGTGAGTCTACGCGTGTCACAGTGCTCTCTGCCGTGTCTAATAACCCTAAGGCCCGTGAAAAATGAGTAGTTATAAAATAGTGAGATGCCCCAGTATCAAATAAAACTTAACCCACAGTGCCATGGATAAGAAATGTACCCTCAATCATAGGTGGTCCCAGAGGTGTTGCTTCCTAGTGGGCATTATAGACACGTCCGTACTGAAATTTCCCCTGCTGAACTGGAGATGTTGGGATGGCGGGTAAGGCTGGCACCTGAGCTGGCGTTGGGAGGGCGGCTGGAAAGAGTGGCCTTTGTGGCTCATTACGGGCACCCTGCTGCTGTGGGGACCTATCTCCCTATGGGAAATCCTGGCATCTATGGCCATTCTTTCCACATCCGAAACATCTTCCCCTGAAGTTACCTCCCCTCTACCCCTACTGACCACGACCCTGTTGGCCGTTACCACCCTACCACTGGCCCTATTGGAAACACAGTTGATCCTGATGGACCTGCTGCTGTCCCTGCTGCTGACGGTGTTGGCCTTGTTGGCCATGCTGATTAAACTAGCCCTGCTGCCCTGCCTAAATCCCCAAAATCCCTGTCTGGAGTCACCTGATCGAAACCTCTTGTCATATTCCCCCTGATGGGAACTCTTCTCACTTTGACAAGTTTGCCCTTGGGCTGCTGGTTCCCTACCAGTACTCCTGCCCCTGTCATGCCCTACAGGCTGGACTCCCCTGCTCGTTTTCTCCCCTGTAGATGGAAGTGGTGATCCTGACAGTGTAACAAAGCAGCGTTGAGTACACCAGTGTAGGTACTTAATGATAAATTGCCGATGAGGTGCTGACGGATCCTCCAAGCTCATCCATCTACAAATAACAGTATCTTCTTCTCCTCAATTGGTGCCTCATCTGGAACTATAGTGAGAAGTTTAGTAAACTCCTCCTCGTACTCAACAACGGTCATACTCTCCTGCTTACGATTCAGTAAATTTTGCCTCATCTCAGTCTGTATGGCGAATGGGAAGTACTTGACGTCAAACCGCACACAGAATGACTGAATCGTGATGCTGTCCCTCTCCTCCAAGGTGGTGGTGGACTCCCACCACTGTAAAGCGTCCCCCACTAGCTTTAAGTAAACCAAAAGATGTCTTTGCACGTCAGTGCACTCATACATGCGCATATTCCTCTGGATATCTTTCTTCCATTGGCTGGCGACTACTATGTCCTAACTACCCGAGAACTCCAGGGGATGCGCCTTCTAAAAGTCATCCCTAACCCGCTCCCATGCAGATGGAAGTTATACTGGTACTTGCGCCACTGCCTGAATTTGGGGTGGAGCCTACTTCACCACCGCTAATGCGGAATTTACTGCCTGAGCAACAATAGCAGCTACCTCAGTTGCGTTCACCATTCCCTGAGCCGGAGATACTAGCTACTCGGGATGGGCATTCTTGTCTCGGGGTGCGCGTCTTGGAGGCATCTGAAATGAGAAGGAAGTTTATTAGTCTATAGTTAATATCAATTCTCGAATAGCTGAAGGCGTAAGCGAAAATACAAGAATACGACAACCCTAATAATTGGGCTCTATATCAAAGACACTAAGCTGGAAGCAATATAATCCGTACAGATCCTAAAGGACACTAGAAGCTGATGCCCTGATACCACTTGTGAGACCCCGCCTAATTAAATACCGGGTGATCTGTCCTTTGTTAAACTAAAAATCAAGGTGAACGGTTGGTTCATTCTTAGTATCACCGTTGCAAAATAAATTTTCCAGTTTAAACACCCAAAATAATTAAGCCAAGTGTCAAAAAAAATTTAGACCTTATTTCTATTTTATTTAATTCCATTATGAAAACCTTTTCAATAATTAACAGTTTAAGAATCGCATAAATATTAAAGATGGAAATTAACACACAAGAATTTAACCATTCAAATAAACCAATACCAAGTTTAAAAACTATAAAAGAAATCGTCCTGACAAGAATTGCATCCTAAAGAGTACTGAATAATGAAAATAAATGAACATAAATCTATCGAAAATCCAAACTGAATAGGGAAATGGGTGACACATCCCTAACTAATCAGAACTAAAATAAGAGTACAATCAACAAAGAGGTCGTCTAAGTAAGGGCCTGCAACTCCCACCTAAGCTACAGTGCGTCCGGTCCAAAGAATCTAAGCATGAGGCCCCTATGTCTGGGCACCGATAATATATACATATATATATATATATATAAGAGAAATGAAATAACAGAAAATGGGTTGGGGCCCGAGTGTAAAACAATTTAAAAATTAGTTTAGCAAGTATTTAAAATCCTTACCAGCTAATGTAACAACCATGTTAGTATGCGACACTCTCTTGAGAATTCTCACCTCTCATTTAGTGTGCACGCCTACCGTACTATTAATCTCAGAAGTTTATTTTAACTTAACTTTCCAAAAAGGTTTCATCCCGAGAAAATACTATAGCTAAGATAATTAATTTCTGAAAACTAAACTCTCTCATATATCTTACCTTACTTAAAATACTCAACATTATTACAAAATTTCCAAACACTTATAATAAAGTGGGAATAGTTATTCACTTGTTAACTACTTTTATGCATAGTAGAAAGTTCTCATACTTAAGTCTATATATTTTAGTCACTCATACAATATATATACTATCGGCACCCCACATAAAATCTATGGTGCTGGCATACTCTGCCATCAAGTCCCCGTATGACTCATACTAAAGAAAATACTAGTTCGGAACCACTCTCGAACCGTATTAACGAAAAAAACATACAAATGGAGGTGAAGTATAGTTTCAAGTCGTTAAGAGGTCAGCACATACCCTCACGTCTCTTAGGACCATTTGAATATCACTCAAATATCTTGTATCAAGGATACTATCTTCTAGGTACAAGTCGTTATCCCCCATAAAGTCCCAATCGAGATAAGACTGTCCCGGTGCGGAAACCTTCGAGATAGAAAGTAGCTCGGAATGATTTTTACACAGATACATAATATATGCACAATCACACAGTCATATATATAATTATTTACATTTTCTAAATAATTATATATATGCCCACGACTCATAATTATATATATGACTGTGTGATTGTGCATATGTAAATAATTTCGGTAGGCATACTCTCACTTACTTTCTAGTCTAGCTCCCTCACGAGTCTCGATCTTTTATTAAACGTACGCATGATTTCTTATGCGTGAATAACTCCCCATTAACCCATAATTTCATTCTACATTAAATTTCACTGAACGGGGTCTACCTAGACCCTACTGGTCCTCTTTATAATTCAGTATGATCTATCAATTATGATCAAGGGTTCCTATGCATTTTAACCGTATTAAACTCAAAGAAGAAAAATACGCAGTTTTCCAGGAGGGATCAATCGATCGAGGAATGGGGTCGATCGATCAAGCAGTTATGACGAATTTTGTCATTGGAAAGTTACGGGTTTACCTCTCCAACCTCTACCAAATCTCCATTATAGATCCCAAAACTCCCAAACAACATTACTACAGGTACTATATACCTAATTATATGATTTTCTACGTGAAACGTGTTCAAATTCATCAACGGTATCGAAATAATGGGGTAAAATTAACATAAACTTCAAGAACCCTAATTTTGGAAGAAACATCCATTCTTCTAATTAATTCCCATATTTCTTGTTTTTAAATCAAAACTAATTTGTGGGTAATCCTCTACATATGATGGGTATGGCCAGAATATATTAAATTTCTCTAAATATGCGATTTATGATTTCTAAATTATCGATTTCTCCCATAAAACATGTTCTGGATAATCCTAAACTAACATGGGTGAGACATTAACTAATAACACAGAAAGATAGATACTTGCCTGGAATTCAAGTTTTTGATTGGTGGACGAAAAAAGTATGGTTGCGTTCCTCGTTTCGCGATCCATAATTTGGTGGTGGTGGTGGTGGTGCAAATGGATGAGTCTTTGGCATTGGGTTGATTGGGAAGCTCTCCAACTTCTTCTCTAATGTCCGTTCTTCGGTTTTATATTTGTTAACCCTAGAAGACAACTCCTAAAGGCTGATATATCCTTAGGAAATTCATGGGTTTAATTACCCAAATATACAAAATGTCTATAATACCCTCCCGGGATGCCAATTAAAGCTTAAACACGCCCCGTGACTCAAACTAAACCCCCGGGTACACTTTTCTGTTTGTCTCAACCCTTTAGGACACTTTGGCGTACTCGAAAAGATCATACGGGTGACTTATACTTTTTTCACTTTTAATAATAATAATTTAGCCCTGACACGACATAAGCGCGTCCCGACTTAAATTTTCATAATTACCATTTTCTTCACTTGTGACAATTTTTATAAAATCAATCTTATGTATTACTTTACTCATTTAGTAATATTCTATAAATTCCCAATAGTTACTAACTCTTGTCACGCTAGTAAAAATTTAAATTAATTTTTGGATTGATAATAAATTAATATCTCAATTTATATTTAATAAATCTTCAAATTTTAAAAGTCATAAAAATATGGGGTATTACAATAGTGTTCGAAATCATTTTCGCTTTTATATTATGGCTTTGATGAAAGTGTCATACGTGAACGTTCATCATTTCGTTTGGACTCTCTTTAAGTGTAAGATGTAACTCGTTGTATTCCTTTTCTTGAAGATGTAACTATTTTTTAACATTTTTTATTGGTTTGCAGATGACAGTGGTTTTACGCATTCCTTTATGTTGCACTATGGTTTGTTAAAACGGAGAAAATAAATAATAGAAAAGGGGAAAAAAGATGAAGGCCAAAAATTTCCAAAAAATAAGCATAGAAGCAGAAGAGGAAAACCCTCATCTTAAACAAAAAGACTCTAATGACAAGAAAGAAAGAAGGTTGGCTTGAGAAGAGGTCAAATTTATCCAGAAACAGAGGGAGAAGGAATGGGAACTTCCAGTGATAATTACAACGACCGTGCTTGGTGGCGATGGTAGTGGATTGGTTTCGAAAGTGAGTGAGAAAAGCGAAAGGGGTGATGGGGAAAATGAGGAGTTGGTTCTACAAGATACATGGAAACTTCTGTAATGGTTCAAGACCCCAATATGGTGAGATATGTTGAACAAGAATTGTCAAAGAACAAGGGGAAGAACATTGACGAAGCAAACCAAGTTGAGAATGATATTAAACACGTAGAGGATGAACTGTACAAAATCCTGAATCATCTTAAAGTAAAGAGGTGAAACTCTGAAGAAAGCTGAAGTCAAGCTCCCCATTGAATACGAGCTGAGATATATAAAGGAAACAAAGTCTGCCATAAAGCTCCTACAGGAAAATATCCGTATGGGTCGAACCAAACAGATTATAGCATTCACTCAAGTTATAGTGTCGATTATCTCTAGCGTGACGAGGACTATGCCAAAAAACTCAGGAGATAACATCTCGAGCTTTACAAGGACATATGTGTAGAGAATAATGGTCTTGAATCTAAACCACCTGACTCTGGCAAGGAGCCAGCAGGTCGACGACAAGCTACAACAGATGAATTTATGCTCCAGCGATTTCACAAACGAGAACGCTATCGTGGGTAAACATAATGAAATTGCATTTTTGTAATTGATAACTTTGATTTTAATCTTACTAGAAGGACTTTTAGGGGTTTTGTGGAGATTGTTTGCTCATCTTTTACTTTGTAATGATGGTTACTTCGTTGATTAGATATAACTTTAAAATTCTACAACTCACCATACTTTGTATTTCCATTTATATGATTATTCCATTTATCTGTTTTGTATTTCCATCTCATAATGCTTCAATCATTATAGTACACTCAAAGATCTCATGACATGTCTAATTAATATCATTATGCAATGTAAAACTTCTACTATTTTTGTATACTCTTTTATCTTTATATTGTTTGGGATATTCCCTTTTCATACAACGCAAGAGTTTCTATAGATTACATGTATGGTAGAAATGACTTTTTCAGAGGTGTTTTGAGGGTCTAATGAGATCACATGTATGGTTGTCGTGAGGTGACTTTCTAAGTTTTTAATTTAAATTTACTCTACATAGTTTATAGTGTTTTAATTTACCGTGATTTGTTTCTATCCTATATAGGAAACTGTACATGTGAAAGGACTTTGAGATTATGCAACATGCATTGCAATTGATATACAACCTCTAGACAAGGAGAGTCCTCCTCCGCCACCACCAAAGAAGTCAGGTAAAGGAGTGTTCACGTCCATGTTTCGCAATAAGGGTTACAAAATGACTTCTCACATAGAGAAACATTATTGTGAGCCAGATGTGGTGAAGGGATTAGTGGAGGAATGATCTGTTATGCTGTTGGGAAGGTTTGTACATCACGAGTTATGCTTATAGCTTACTTATTTCATTTTTATTGCAACTTTGATTTATATACATACAAAATGATGTTTATTACTCATGGTATGAAAGTGATGTGGGTAGAATCTGACGTGATTGTGTGGGTTGTAGGTTGGATACAAAGTACCCAAGCTATTTGTATGTGCGATTTGTTAACTAGAAATAAAACTTGGGAGGGTATTTCAATATATATTGGATCATCAAATTCCAGAAAATTGCATACGTGGGATGGTCCTTTCCTTTTCTTAGGCTATCAAGAGAAAAATGAAGCAATGGAAGAGAAAAAGCCTTCTGGAGGTATGATAGTTTTCATTTATATTCACTTTAGCTCACGATTTCATTTATGATGGTGTAGTTTCATATTCTTAGTTTGAAAAGTAGAATGGTGGAAATGATTTAATGATTATGACTCATTAAATATTCAATATCCCTTTAACTATGCATTTTCTACATTTGTTCATACACTTGATTTATTTATGTTTACTTAGTTAGTTACTTTTTTAGACTGCTCTGCATACATGGGGCATATCTAGGATACATATTTCAATGAGTTTGTAGTAATTTGTTTGATGTAAATTTTTTTCTTTCCCACCTGGATCAGTACGAAAATTTGAATCAAGTCCTCAAATACATAGAGTAGAACTCACTATTGAAAACTTTATTGAATCATGGGGTTGTCATTTGTAGAAATTTGGTAGGGAGATCTATAATTACTATTTTTGTATTACAAATGAAGTAGTACACAACATTCAATTTTACTTATGTTCTAAATAATGTTAGTATTGACTTTTAAAGAGGTTCCATCCTTTTTGGCAATTTTATATTTCGAATTTTGTTGATAAGTACTATGCAATATATCTTGGAGGTCAACAATCCCACTCTTAATTTTATTCGTTGAAAGTCCTATCAGTCAAACAGTTCAACAGTTTTGTAGTTAACAAGTAATGATAATAATTGTTTCATATTATTAGTAACCGATAAATTTTATTATCCGCCGTCCTTAAATATTAAATAATGATGTTTTTGGTAAAGTGTATCTTGAAATATGTTTATCTGTAGATGTACATTTTGAATTTTAACTAGCAAGATCCTACCAAGTTTTCATGACCTAAACATTAAAGTTGGTTGTTTTTTAATGGATTTGCTGAAGTAACTAAAAATAGTCATTTGTTCCTATATTTTTATGTCTATGAAACATGGTATCAATTTTTCATATAAATATTTCTTAGGTATTGCATGTTCCATTTCCAATTTTCATTTCCTTTTTTAATATTCTACCACGGTTATCAACGCCTCCCTCTATAGAGTTGGATTGAAATAAATACGACGTGGACATCTATTTTCCTTTCCACCTTTTTAACTATAATACAGTTTTGTAGCACAAAATTCTTCGTGGTGGGTATTTATACTCTTCGTGGCACAACCAATTTTAGTACATAAGCAGGGCTGTCCCAATTTAAAGTCAATTTGAATTGGTTTATGGGGGTTTTAGATGATGTTTATTATTTAAATAAATGAGTTTACTTATTTTTTGCTATCTAACTCCTTACTTATTTCAAGTGACTAATTATATTTTTTGTTTGGTCAGGCCACATTCTAAAAACTACGGACAATCACCATAGTGCAACATGTGGGACGACCTTAATTGTTTTGTAAAAAGTATTTTTTATATGAATTTCTACTCTTCGAATTTTTTTGGATCGGTTGTTATCCCTTAAGTATGGTGGATAGTCCAATAAACAAAGGAGATTATGTCCATTTTTTTTAAATTGACATTTTGTTTATTTGAGGCACAATGTGAATTCGGTTGTTAAATATTATATATTTTATGTTATATGTGATTTATTTTGACTAATTTAGACTACTCGAATATTGTTGGACTATTTTTTATTTGTTAAGCAATGTGGAAATTCCTTTAAACAAAGGATATTATGACGATTTTTTAAAAAACAATTACACTATTTTGTTCGGGAATGAAATTTTTGTCATTTTACGATTACGTACTTTGAAAGTTTTTGCTGTGCTGTTTAGGCACATATTCTTCACATTTATCCCCTTCATTTCGGTATTTTTATGATCTCGTGCAGTGTAAGTAGCTTGGATTTGTCTCTTATTTATGCTACTAACCCCTTTTGGCAAGTATTTCTTGTTTTGTGTATTTCTCATGTGTTTTACAGGTATTTCATGCAAGTTAGTGCAAAGGAGAACTCAAAACAGTGAAAGAAACCAAGAAATGGAAAGTTGAAGGGCATTTTCGTAATTTTTCAGCCTTAGTCCGAAGGTGGGGCCAACTAGAAAGTTGAAGAGCTCTAAATTACAAGAATACTGGAAAAAATGGCACCTCAATCCGAGCTACGGTGAAGAAGTTACGATGTTTTGAAGTTGCGCGATAATGAAGAGTCTGGATGTGCGGATTTCTGTAATTAATTATGCATTTAATGCAGTGCAACTCTTGGAAAACTTGTGCCACAAGCGAAATTTGATGCCAAATTCGTGCAACTTGGTGCTATAAAAGACCAAGCCCTACCTCATTTTCAGAGTGGAATTCTAGAGAGAGGGAGTTGCTAGAGAGAGGCTAGGTTAGGAGTAGGTTAGAAGTGCTAGATTAAATTTTAGGGTTAGATTTTGAGAGCAAATTTTCTATTCCTTCAAGAGTTTTCATGAACCGTAGTTTGTAAGAAATTCTGGATTCCAATTCCATTTTTGTTGCTGAATTCAAGTAATATCTTTCCATTCTCTAGTTTTATTATTTGCAAATTATTTCCCATGTCTTGTAGATCCATAATTTTGTGTGTGAATTTATTCTTGAACCAAATCATGAGTAGCTAAATTCCCAAGGGTTGGGGTACATGAACTCAATCCAAGGCAAATTATTTATGTAGAAAATAGAGGTTAAATTAAAATATTGATTGAATCGTGAAAGCACCGCTTTATATTTATCTTTGATTTCGTATGGTACGGGCTTGAACCTCATATACGTAATGCTTAGAATCTATAAAGACTGGATTCATTCACCGCTTTATATCTATCTTTGATTTCATATGATGCGGGCTAGATCCCTTATATATGTAATGCTTAGAATGTATAAAGACCGGATCTAGTCAATAATTTTAATTTACAATTCTAGTATTCTATACGGTAATTTGTTAAGGATTGAGGGATTGTACCCTACCCTATTTTCTCCCATTTGTCAGATCTAATTTCTTTTGCACTTTTCAGTTTGTTAAATTTTCCTAATTATTAATCATCTTTTCGTTTTTTTTAAGAAATCATTTCAAGATTTAATAATTTTTCTTATTACTATTTGGCAATCTCGATCCCTGTGGATACGATCCCGACTTACCGGGTTTATTACTTGACCGACAGGCTTGCACTTGAGCCTAGAGTGAACGCATTTCTGAGACAAATTCTTAGTCGCGTCACGTGCCTTCAGGCACGGGCATTTCGCTAGTATATATATATATATATATATATATATATATATATATATATATATCTATATATATATATATATATATGTGTGTGTGTGTGTGTGTGTGTGTGTGTGTGTGTGTTCCCGATTGAGATTGTTTTAGACTTTGTTAGATGTTTATTCATTTGTGGATTTATACTTGTTATATTCCCTCTACATTTGAAGGTGTGTTTAAGTGTGTAGGTTTATAGTTTTACAACAATGCGACAAAGTTTTCAAGTAAAGTAAAGCTACTCAATTTTCAAGTAAAGTAAAGCTACTCAAAGTTAATATCGTTCGAAAGACCATAGTTTTTTATGAACAACTTTTTCACCTCAAGATCCTGCTTTCAGGATTTAAGGCGTGTTGGACTCAGATTTTTTAAGAACTTTTGGCGAAAAATGTTTTCCTACTTGTTTACAAAAGTTATAAAACCCTTTTATCCATCCTCAACGTTTACAGATCTAAGATTCATAATTATTATTATTTGAGATCTTGATATTGGGCACCAAAGATTGTTTCTTCCATCTTGATAGAACATGTTTCATGCAATGAACTCCGTTCATATTATTTGTGGTGGTGGATGGTTCCTAAGACTCATCGATGGATACCAAAACGTTCATGGACTCATGCATTGTGGACGTTAGCATAGGTGGACTACGGCATGGAACTTTGGAGGAGTGGTCAAAGATTCAAGATCATCATGGCTTGTGGGGGATCGAGTCGTTGAGTACGTATACTACCATCTTTTGTAATTTCGCATCATACTAAACTATTTGTCTAGGCCATCCAAGGTTTTTCCATTTTGTGGGTGTCCTCAACATCGGCATCTTAGGGATGTTTTTTTTTATTTTATCTACTTATCATTTAGATGCATGCTTTAAGGTAAACATATTAAATTTATTAAATCGGTTTTCCAAAAGAAATATTTAAAATCAGTTCTAAGTTTATTTGGGTAAATTTTGTTTAAAGTTTCATTATTTAAAATTAGAAAAATATAAAATATATGCTTGTAGTTATTCATACCATACTTGCCTAATGATATCGCATTCTTAAACCCATTATCATTACAGGAAATTTTTCCAAGCATGTTATTGTCATCAGTGGGGATTCAATTTGGATGGATTCAATCGTGCGCCACCTAAAGGAAGATGCTCTGCCAGTTCATAAAAGGGAAGAATACAAAATACTTCTAAATTCTACTCATTTCCACATAGTGACAGATAGAAAGCTTTACCAGTGCTCTTTTCAAGCAAACAATATCAAGTTGGCCCTTTACGAGCTTCATGAGGGGATATGTTGAAGCCATGCAAGGCGCATTTCGCTAGAGTTTAGGGCAATGAAAGTGAGATATTAATGGTCATATATGTAAATAAACGCAATTGTCTAGTTCCAAAATGCAAGGACTATTATCTTTTCTTGCCATTGGTACACCAATCGACTAGCGACCTCATGTCCTTCACAATTCCTCAGACATTTTACCAGTCGAGGCTTGACATCATTGTCCCGTTTACCTTGTGTCTAAAAGTAGGAAGTATTTCTCGATTGACACTAACTACGTTTCTAAATGGGTTGAAGGGTAACTCTCAACAAACATACAAGATGTCAATATGACCAAGTTCGTACGGAAGAACATCATAACATGATTTGGTATCCCTAAGATTATAATCATAGATAACGGGACTCAGTTCAACAGCATCATCTTTCAAAGCTTCTTCGACGAGCATAACATTATGCACTACTATAATTCAGTTGCCTACCATAAAGAAATGGGCAGGCAGACGCCTCCAATAAGAGAGTCCTTGACAAAATCAAAATGAAATTAGAAAAAGTAAAGGGCGCTTGGGTCGACCAACTCCCCCACATTCTTAAGGCATTTTGAACAACACCCAGGTGATCAATGGGACAAACACTCTTTTCTTTGGATTATATAATGGCAGTAGTCATCCCACTAGAATTAGGTGTGCAAACCATGAATTCCATCTTAGTCAATCAAGATCTCAATAGTGACGCAATCAAATCGGTGCTTGATTTAGCCGACGGAAAAAGATAATTAGCTCTTGTAAAACATGCCTCTTAAGAGAGACATTTGGCCAAGAAATACAATAGGGGTGTAGAAGAGAAGGCTTAAAGGCCAGGGACTACGCATATAGAAAGATTTTGGGCAGCACTAAAAATCCCTCAGATGGAAAACCTGGCCCCAACTAGAAAGGCCAATTTAAAGTCATTCGAGATGACTAAATTGGAGATTACTACTTAGAAAAAATGGAGGGAAGGGAGGTCCCCCAAACATGAAATTCAACAAATTTAAACAAGTTTTACTTTTAAAATTTTAGTTTATGAATAATGTTATTTAGTTTGTTTCAATTTTAAAGTTTCTTTAAGGAGTTGTTTCAAACTTCTAATACTTCTCACTATGCTTTGTTCCAAATGGAAGGAATCTTAGTATTTGATAAATAAGATCAATTGATTGAATGAGTTATCTTTAACAAAGTACTTATCACTCTGATGATTATCTTCTCTCAAATGTCTTATCTTAAGACTAACTAGTTGAGTGAACACAAGCTAACTTAGGATAAAGGTCTATGTAGGAGACTAAGTGTTTGATTGACAAATATAAAAAGGTTTTGATAATAAAAAAATATGAATAATGGCTTACGGCTGATGAAAGGACTACTAGGAAACCATAAGCAACTATGACTAACTGCACCACAAAAGTCCTTGTTGAGAACGGGCCTAAAAATCAGTGCATTTTTTCATTTATGAGTAAGGTTTAATGTGACAACATCACCTTAAAGATAAAACAAGAGATCACACATCAAAATGAAAAAATTCCATTAACACTTGAAGTTAGTAAAATGAAAATGAAAAAGGCAAAGAATTTACAACAAAACATTAAATATTGCTAGATCAACTATGTGACTAGGATGGCTCATTTGTTGAACTCCGAACTCCAGCAGGAAGAAAATATAATGCATAAGGACCAATAAAAATAGTCATATCTTTGATCCTTAACGGACTCCAAGGACTCACCCTATCAACCAAGTGTTAAGGTCGATAGAGTTCATGATCTCCATTAAGGCCATGTTCACTGAGGTACTTCCCTATCAGTATAACTAGAATGGAATCCATTGGTATCCACACAACATTAAGATTATAAGGAGGGATTTATTGGTTAAGGTAACTTGGGTCATACCAATACCATAACTTAGGATCCTATGGGACCCTTGCCACTGTCAATGCATTAACCCAACCATTTTATATCCATATTTTCATGCATCATTCAGGGAAGAACCCATACTAAAAGGGACCTCAATGTAATCATTCATCCATACTTGTCGAGGTTGTTTATGGAACTGCAATGTGAGATAGTAAAACTTCTCCGACTGCGTTTAGGAGGGGGATTGACCCTTAGCAGCTGCAACATTATCATTCAAATCCTTTTTAGCTTTCTCACATTCCTCTCTTAGCTGGCCATTATCTTCTCCTAAAAAGGTAGAGCCCTCTCCATCTTCTTTACTTGATCTAAATTTATTGTCTTTTGAGCTCAAGCCTCAAATATTTTTCTCCTTCGTAGGAATAGTGGCGAACTCTCTGACACCCACTAGATTGGTGTGCAGAATAAAATTCCTTATATAATGAGAAAACTTAATAATGGTCAGCCTCATATCAAGTTCACTCTCTCTATTGAGGTCTGGCAACTTTTGTTTAAATTCAGCAATATCAAGTTCACTCACTTTCTCTATTGAAGATGATGAAGACTACTTATGATTTTTTTAGCAGTAAAAATCATATCAGAAAGAGCGACATTGCCTGCAACCACTCGATGGAAGAGGCAACAAAGATACAAATAAGCATCTTTTTCTTGAACATACTCGTCAAGACCTAAATGATCATTATAATCGTCCTCATCATCTTCATCATGACCAATAATGGATAGTCTTTCGCATCGTTCTTGAAAATCATTCTGAGCGCCGACCAATTTTGTAAATATTATGTTAAACAACATAAAAAAGTTATTGGACATGTAAGGTTGTCAAATAAAATTACAAAAATCAGATAAAACGATAATGGTTGAATCAAACCATGGATTTCTTTATAGAGTATTACAAATGGGGCATGCCCCAACATCTTCAGGAATAAAAAAGAAATATTGTATTCCCTAACCAAAGCCCAAGGGACTATCTTTTCAACGTTCGCCTTCTCGACCATTTTCTTAGCATCCATGGCCTCACTTTGATTAGTGTTGACTTTACCAGATCGACAGCCTTATCCTCATCAGCAATCTTCACCTTCTCTCCAATTGGAGTGTCATCGTTCTCCTAAACCTTTTCCTCAAACCAAGGAGATGAACTTGGATAGTTCTTGCGTAAGAGGTTTAAGCCCTCACTTGTGCCAACGTTAACAGGAGCATCATCGAGTCATTCTTAAAAAGAACCTTATTAAGGTATGCAATCGGCATATCATCTTTTCTGAAGGCTTTCTCCCAGTCACGAGTAAAGGCATCATTATTGGTTTTTGACACACTAGCCAAGGCCTTTTCAACTTTGACCTTAGCTTCAATTTATTATCTCTTGGAGGTCGACCTTAGCCTTCTCATACTAGGCATCCTTCTTTCCTATTCTACAGTAGCCACTAGCACAACAGAATCATTGATCTTCTTCTTCAGATTAACCTTCTCGGCCTCCGGGATCTTAACTTTCTTACTGAACTTCTATTTCTCAGTCGTCTGGGTAGCATTTAATGACTGAGTCGCCACCAAGAATATTCCTAAATCTTCAAAGTCAACCTCCACATCAACAAAGCATCCCTTTACCCAATCATGCCTCTCCAATAATTGATCATAATCTACCTAGAATTGCAAAGTGATGGGTGAAAAAAAGTGAGAAAAATACAATAGACAAACACAAGAGAACGATGTAAAAAAGATCAACTTATCATGGAGAGGTTGTGATTGGCATCCTCTAATAACCTAGAGCGGGCCAAGAATGAATCAACTTATCTATCTGCAGAGAAAACACAAAACCAAATCAATTCCCTATGTTATGATTGACACGCTTTACAACTTAGAGTGGGACTTATCACCATCGTCTGATTTTTTAAGTGTTAATTTTTAGTGACTTATCACCATGTTTCCCTAAATATTTTTATTACAACCTAAATTATATAGTATTTTTTTATACAATGCTCTTATTTCCCTTTGACCTTCCAAAAAATATGAATTAAAACTAAATATTTAAAGCATAAAAATATTATAATGCAACTTGTCTTCGTCGATCTCTAAAATTGTAAAAAAGTCATCTTTAATAAGGTAGGTAAGCAAGTAAATATTTTTTGTAAAAAATACCACCAAGAGTGATCTCAAAAGAAACATCATTCTCATGGATAGTCCTAGATGATTTCTAATAAGCTTTTGAATCGTATCGTCACCATGATATTTCTCCCCCAAATTCTCTTGCAGAGTTAGTAGAATGCCTTTTCTTGTACTATATAGTATATAATGAAACTTTATCATCATGATTTTTTCCCGGAGAGAGCATGTGAAAAATATTTTTTTTTATTAAAACTACTATCAATCATAGGGTTTAGTGTTTCTGTGTGTGTGTGTGTGTGTATGTGTGTGTGTGTGTGAGAGAGAGAGAGAGAGAGAGTTGTATTAGGTTTGGGATAATACCCATGGGGATTTTGTAATTAATGCGGAGTTTGTAAAAAGGTATATAATATATACATGAATAGTGGATTATTGTTTATGGAATGATTTTATTAGGTATTATATATATATATATACATATTTCTCTTTTGGCTCCTAAAATATCACGGTTATTTAAAAATGGCCAATGAGCTATTAAAAGTGTCATGTAAGCCCTAAAACTAACAAACATATTTTAATAAGAACCTTCATTAGTTCCCACAATTAAGCCTAACAAAAAATAATGTTTTAAAAGGAAAAAAATAGATTTTATTTATTTTTTAAGGTAATATAGTAATTTAATTAAAAAAGAAGAAAAAGGAAAAAAAACAATTCCTTCCCATTTTTCATGTTATTGCGTTCTCGAAGGAGAGAGAACAACACTCTCAGACTCTATAAGCCGAAAAATTGGAAATTTTATTGATTGTTATTGACGGTGGTGCTAGGTTGCGATTGAAATGGGTGGATAGTTCTATTAATTGTGGTTCCGGAAGGAGGTTACTGTATGTGGTGTTTAACGTTGTACTGATGGTTATTGAGGGATGAATGTGGTACAGTGGTTGTGGCAATTGGAAATGGTGATTTTGGTATCCTATTTAATTTCTGGTGGGGATGAACCCGATTTGAGTTCCTATTTTTGGATTTTATGTTTGATGGGTGATGATAATGGTGGCTAGATAGATGGATTCGATTGATTAATGGTGCTGCTGGGTCTTTTGATTATTGCAATGATATTTGGATTGGAGAGAGTCAGATGAAGTTTCCTTATGGTAGTGGTTCCAGTAGTTGTGTTTCTGTAAATTTCTCTTTGTACAAAATAAAGTATATATTTTTGGAGGGATTGTTTCATCTCTTATGAGGAACATAAATAGAATATGTTAAGGAATTGTTTTTTTCTTTTTTGTATCTTTTTAATAAAAACTCATTTTCCACAAAAAAATTATTTCTCGTCAAACTTAAGTGCTGAAACTAATGGAAGGTCTTGTTAAAACATTTTGTTTAGTTTGAGGCCTAAATTGACATTTAATAGTTCAAGGGCCATTCTGAAATAATGTTATATTTTAGGGTCTAAGTGAGTAATGGTAATGTACTCTCTCTCTCTCTCTCTCTCTCTCTCTCTCTCTCTCTCTCTCTCTTAATATATATATATATATATATATATATATATATATATATATATATATATATACACGAGTACATGCCCGTGCCTGAAGGTACAGTGAAAATTTTCAAAGTACATAATTGCAAAAATGGCATAAATTTAGTTCCCTAACAAAACAAAGTACAATTTTAAAATAATTAGCCATAATCTCTCTTGTTTACTGGATTATCCATCCGGCTTAACAAATAACAAGTAGTCCAACAACATGTAAATAGTGTAAAAATTTAGAAAATTTGGACAAAGTTTCCTTTGTTTAGGAAATAAAAAGTTATCTCGCAACAATAATATTCAAACCCAAGAACATACACATAAAAGAGGGCACTATATTCAATATAATTTTTTAAAGTCATAAATATACATTACAATTGAACTAAAATAAAACAAATTTACGCAATCCAACTATGTTATTGTGTTCATATAACCAATAATTGTTTTATGCATAATCTTCTCTAGACCAAATAGATAACGGGATAACATATAAGAAGAAACAGTACACAAACAAATACAAATTTTATTGAAATGGAATGGAATGCCAAATAAACAAACTTAGTATTATTACAACCCGACACCTTGCAACAGAGAATGCTTCAACCTCATTGTGCTCAATTATTGGATCTTCACGAAGTTTCAATTTATTGGAAAATGTAAGCCTAGAACCATTCCACTTTTTATTTTGGAGTGGGCTTTTGGTGGAGAATACCCCTGAAAAAGTGTATAAAATTATATAATTATCTGAATTTGGAGACCCATGCAAAACACAAATCCATGAAGATGAGCTAAAACAACATTAATATGACATGCTTATATTTAGGGCAGTTTCAACATCCCCTACTACTTGATCTTGTTGATTAATCCTGATGAATTATGGCTCAAACTTTGAGTGAGTATATGTCAGTCTTTGCTTTATGTCCTTAGCTATCGTACAGAACATACAATGCTTTATGTTATTACTCAGCCTCATGAAATCTAATTTTAAATTACAAATGTTAACAGAGAATGCTTCTTGCACATCCACAACATATACCTCATAAAATTATCAATAGGTACTTCAAAGATAGAGTTTCCAAACAACACAATTTCCTAATAATTGATAATTAGAAGAAAATGATGCATATCACATTCACTATAAAAGCACATACATACACTACACCATACTGCTTCAAGCTAAAATATGTCAAAACTATATGAACCAAATTGAGTAAACTAACAAAGGTTCTGTTGTATTAAGAATTTTATAGGCTGAGTTCGTGATGCTTAGTACAATAAAGAGCATTATATTTGTAAGAACTCGTAACACGTGACAGTGACAAAAGCCTTGTACATAAAGCGTTGTGAATAATATATAAATGACAATCAATGCAATTAAACCTTTTCAGAATAAGTACATAAAGCCTTGTACATAAAATGTAGTACACTAACTACATAGTGAAGAAAACTAAACTATAAAAGAATAAAACATATGGAAAGTTATAAACAACAAAATTGAAATAATATCTTAATATAAGGTTCGAATCCTAAAAATTCTATCTTTAAATATAAATGCAACACATGAACTAATTGGTTTTTAGTCACTATACATGGGCATATTAACTAATTGGAATTATAATAAAAGTTAACTAACTAATCGAAGGCATTATCTAACTATCTAAAGAGAGACAAAAGGAAGCAATTCTTACAAAAGACCTAATGAAGATCCAGTTGGTATCTCACAATGGCGGGAAATGGATGCTTTGGACTATGGTGAATGGATTTGCTCGCAGCACAACTTAGGTTTTTCCAGAGCATGTAAAACTATCTTAATCTCCCTAAAAAATGTTGGAGTTTAGAATTTTGAGAACAGACAACCTCGATAAATATTAAATACAATCCATAAGATAAACATTAAATAAAAACCATGATACATGTTGAGGAGTAATTTTACATTCAACCAACAATTAAGAGAAAGCATTTGGCATTTTAGTAAACTTTGAATGCCAAAAGAGCAGAACTTTATGCACTGAAAATGAAATTTCAGATATGCAGCAAAATTAAGGTTTTGCACTAAAAATTATGTATAGTTGCTTCATATATGCAACTCCAACCCTACCTCAAATCAATGACACAAATGATTAAAACATATATGTTGCCGCATAAGGATCCAAATTTAACACTGGTGTTACTGAACTGATCCTGATTTAACGTTGGTGCTGTTGAACTAATCCACGTTTTTTCTCTTTACGCTGTTGTACAGATCAAAATTCAACACTAGTGTACCAACTTCAATTCGAGCTAATATGGTGATTTATGGATCATCATTACTAATGATATTATGCATATAATAACATAGAATGCTAAAATGGTGATTCATTTGCTTTTTCTTTTGAAATTTCAAGAGGATAACCTCAAATCCTTCAGATTCAGATATGGATGGGGAACCATTTGGAGTGTTAAGTATAGGAGACTCAATATTATGAATGGGAGAGTGATCTGATGATACTTTGTTGGCATGTTGTAACACTTATGCATGTAAATGATGGGGGGAATTAAACTGGTTGTTAGATGGATTAACATTAATGATAAGAGAGAAGTCATTCGACTAGGATCAAAGTTACCACGGCTACTGTCTACTTCAAAAGTACTTATAGCTTGTATTGTAATCTGGACTGGTTTTTAGAAATCATTACCACCACATGTTCTAGACTTAGACGTGCCTCTAGTCTTAGGTTGGATTGTAAAGTCATCATTATCACCATTTTTGTACACATAATATAGGTTGCCAAGTACTAAAATTCAAACTTCTACTTGTTTACTCAAAAGAAATCTACTTTTTAAATTAGAAAAATACGAAGAATAATAAAAATCTTTACTCAATCTAATGGAATATTAGATTATAGAACTATTGTACAAGTGAAGAAGTTAAAATACTCACCATTTCAACACCATAATCAACAAACTAAGCATTGTTAAGCCATAAATATCGTGTGCATAAAATATGTTTCTATGCAATGGTACATGTTGTTTTGCTCCATTGTCCAAGTGAAGATCCCTTTTAGTTCATCTATATAATATAAGAAGGAAAAACAAAACAAAAAGTAAGAATGAGATAATTGTATTTACATTTTGCAAATATGAAACTCAATACTCCTAAATCTCATCCCTATTACTACAAAACAAATAAATATGGCATCAACATTTAACATTAAACCTGAGACGATTCGAGTATATTTATATAGGTTCATGTGTTTGAATGATAATTATGTTTCCCTTCACATTGAAAATGAAGCAAAAGATAGTTTAAATCATGTGAAACATTACCATACAAACTTGGTAATATATTTAGTAAAAAGATGAAATTAAACAAATGAATTCAATCTTCCAATTACAAATAATGCTTAAAAATCTATTAAGAAGTCTTAAATAAGTGAAAAAGAGGGGGAAATCAAAGATTCAAAATTCCAATAGAAAAGTAATTAGATAAAAACCATAAACAATATTCATTAAATCAAACATAAAAATTAACCAAATTAAAGAAGGTAACTAACCATAAATAATAGATAATTATAATGCTCGAAATATGGCCTAATGCTCTACGTATTAGGCATCTTCTTCAATATTGTCTAGGGTTTAAATTGATAATAACTCCACATGTTATTTATCAATTAATAAATCTATATGTATAAATATTTTCTTACACATATGTAAGATTAAAAAACAAATCTATATGTAAACCTGATTCAAAATGTATACCGGTAATAAATCCCTTGATTTTTGAATTCCACTCGCAACAACAAAATAAATGAACTCATGGGTGAGTTGTGAGGTATCAACATCGAAACAAATGATTGAAACAAATTAGTTGTGATGTATCCTAAATCTCAGCAATATTACTACAAAACAAAACGTTCAAAACAACAGATATATGTGACAGATTTGTGCGCGTGTATGTGTAACAGATATGTGCATGTGTAGGGGGGGTGAGGGAGATTACCTGTAAGCATAGGGGGAGTAGGAGTTGGAGGGGGAAAATATGAGGATGAGGGAGAGGACAGAGGATGCGGTGGGGTGGGGCTGAGGGAGGGGGAGAGTTTTATGTCAGGTAAGTTTTGTTTTTGGGGCTGACGAGGGATCGGTCGAATGGTAGAGAATGAGATTTTTTTAGGGATGTTTATTTATTTTCAATGTCATATGCCTTCAATATGACATGGCACAATTTATCACCCTTACATCGTACCCTCAAATTGCACCACAACTGTCGAATTATTGGTACTATTCAAACACCCCTCTCCAAATTTTATATATATATATATATATATATATATATATATATATATATATATATATATATATATAAAGTAGGAAACTTATGTATGTCATACGTTTAAAAGATGATGTCATCAAGATGAATTTTGTTTACACTTCCTATTTTACCCCTCAAATCTTTGATTTCCCCCTCTTTTTCACTTATTAAATTTCCATTTCAATTCAAAATTTGGGGTACTATTGTGATAATCCGTTCATAAGTTTTTTGACACTCTTTCATTTCTCACACAAAGCTCTCACTCTCCCCTCCTGTCATTAGCAAGCCAAAAAAAAACCTACCTCATCTGCCTCCCTCTCTCACTCATCCTATCCCCCACACTAACCTCGAGCCATGTGCTCTGCAAACCCTCTAACCCTCTACCTCCCCCTCTCCCCACCACCGCCCCTCATCCGGTTCCCCTGTGAAATGCAACCAATCAACCCTCCTCCAACCATTTATCTCCGCTATTAATAGGTATAAATTAGGGCTTCCACCATTTTAGGTGGTTTTGAGTTATTTATTCTCTTTCAATTAGAATTTTTTTGTTGTTTACTTTTGTAGATGTGAATCGAACGTATTCCCCTCATTTTATTATTCCTCTCTTCTTTATTTGTTTTTATGTGTCTATATACACTAATGATGTGAGATTTGGTTTCCCATGATTTCAGATTTACGATTACAATTTGGGATTTCAGATTTGTGATTTTTGATAAACTCCCAAAGGTTAGATATATCTTCTTCAGATTTACGATTTTCCCCACGATGTTAGATTTATGATTTGGGTGTTGATATGTATATTTTCTAACTTTATATTGGTTTGAAAAAGGTATTTTTTATTCTATTATATACTTTGGTTTTTGTATTATTGAGATTTAATGAATGTATTGTGGGATTCAAAATGGATTGAAGAGTTAGTATATATATTTTATCAAAGTGGATTGAAGAGTTAGTATACATATTTAACTGGGTTCATAAATCTCTTTCCCGTTGCTTTATTGAAGATTTTTAGGTTGAAAAATTAAATAATGGACATAGACACTGATTTCTCAATTCTGTTACTTTTAACTTTTATCGAAGTTAGTATACATATTTAACTGGGTTCATAAATCTCTTTCCCATTGGTTTATTGAAGATTTTTAGGTTGAAAAATTAAATAATGGACATAGACACTGATTTCTCAATTATGTTACTTTTAACTTTTGTCGAGTTGCATTTTTTGGGGGAATATCTTTAAACTCTATTTTTATTTCCAAAATTGATATGCTTTTAGAAAGGATATAAATCCTCTTGATTCGAATTTCAATATGTTAGAAATCTAATTTGCACTAATTTTGTAATGGTTTAGCTGCCTCTACAGTTGATCGAGAAGTGAAAACGACCCTTAAGGGTATATTTTAGTTCACTCAGTTAATCTGTGTTTCATATATTGTTTAATCTCAGTCTTTATATCTAAACTTCTCTGTGTTTGATATTTTGTGATTGATATTTTATTTAATAAGAGATTTTGTTCACTCCTACCTTATAGGAGGCGTGTAGTGGGAGTAAGAGTTATCACTAGACATCATCATTTGGGCAAGACTTATCCAAATCTCTCTCCCAACAACTGCTTCTCAAATCTCACTCTCTTAAGGAATGAAGACGCTCAATCGCTACTTCACATCGTTGCCTCTTCTGGTCACACCGAGGGGGTGAAGATACTCTCAGTTGCTGACCAGTTGATTAGTGGTATAAACAGTGGCCATGGTGAATTATGAAGATTCTATTGATTTAATGAGCTGATGTTAATTTGAAAAATAGTGGTGGTCGAACTACTCTTTATTATTTTGTTTCATGTTTCTTCTTAATGACTTATTATTATTGATGATGTTTCCCTTTATTGCCAATGATATATTAGTTTTCTTTTTTTATTTACAAATATTTAAAAATGTGTAATTTAAAAATATAATTTTATTACTCTTGAAAAAGGAAAAATGGTTTTAAAGCTTTATTATCATTTTTTGTGTTCTTAGGTATGTGAATTTTCGTCGATGGCATGGAAAAGGAAAATATGGCCAGGATGAGAAAATATATCGAGATACATAGAACACACGTTATCTTAGATGTCATTATAAGATTTTGAGTGGTTTTGATTTTTGAATTATTTAGTTTCAATCTCTCTCTATGATTATTTTTTTATTCTTTCTACGATACTATAATGTCCTAGGTTTGTGATGATAAAGATGTTAATTCTGCACAATTAGTTTCTGCACAATTGTTGTACAATTAGTTTATGCACAATTAGTTTACGTAGCATATGATGGATTCTGCACAGGTGTTGATTTTTTGAATTATTTAGTTTTGATCTCTCTCTAATGGCCAAATCGGTTACTTGCTTTAGACTATTGATTTAATATATGTTCAGAGTTAACATTTTGTAACCTCATTGTAGGTGTTTGGATAAATGCTTATGTGATTGTCCCCAACATCACTCGAAGAACATTTACACCCCTCAATCTGGAAACCATTCTGTGATTTTCGTCAATAATAACCAACCACCTCTATGAAGACTTGGATTAACGGTTAATATTCTGCTATTGTGTTTTTAATAGTAATCAATGATGCACATAAGAAGAGGCACGGAAGAATGCATGTTACTTCTCTGCTTAGATGAAGAAGCATGGAAGAAATCCGTAGTTGAAGCCAAGAGGAATAGAGAAATTGAGAGGGAATCAGCCCGTCGGGTGTTGCAGAAGATGGAAAAGACGGTTAATATCAATGTGAATTGTGAGTTTATGAAAGACATGGAAAAGTTTAGGGTTGGCCCCAATGTTTAGGCCTCGAGGATATGAATCAATACATTTAATTATTTTCCCACCTAGCATGAACAAGGGACATAAACGTGTTTCATAGTAATTGACCATTTTTCATAGATGGCACACTTTATCGCTTCCAGCTGGATCCCTGATGCCTCTCACGCTGCTAGCTTATATTTTTGAAAGTTTGTGCGACTTCACAGCTTGCCTCAAAATATTACTTTTGACCAAAATGTGAGGTATATGAGGAAATATTACTTTCAAGTTGTTAATTTATTCCGTCGAAATATTTAAATCGTGTTTTTTGTCTCTCACTCTTATTTTTGAATGTCATTAGTTTGCTTTGAAGTTGAAACTCCAGGTCCAAAAAATTTGTCTTAATTTGTTTAATAATTCATTTTAGGAAAAAAATGTTGAATTCATCGTTTTACTCTACGTTGGTATGATCTTTAGATGCTCCAGTCACAATATCCATTTATTTTGAGTTTAAGTTATCTTTATATTACTTTTATATCATAAGTTGCTCCAGTTTTGAATCTCCGTTTGTTACATATTGAAATTGATTGACATTCAAATCATGGGTTGGTTATGGATTCCAATGGTGAAATAGATGAGGATATGAAGCCTTCTTTATAGAATACAAAATTTGGTATATGAGCAATGTGGTTTTGCAAATTACATGTTCGGTTCAAACTCTATGAAAAGAGACAATTCTTCCAAAGTTGGCATTTTTAATACTCCCACTGTTATTATTTACATCTTCGGTTCAAACTCTAGGAATGTTGACTGTTTTCTTCATAATAACACTTTTATGAACAAAACTTTTCTAAATTGATTTGGTGAGAACAAAGCAGCTGGAAGTTTTTAATACTCCAGAAGATTTTTCTTTCATTATTTAACTACTGTGCAGTTGCAGGTATAAATATAAATGTATAAATCTAAAATATAATACAAGAATAATCTTCTGTAAGTGACATTGTGTTCTTTATTTACCCCTCATTCAAATCGAAAGGGCACTTCATGTCTATTTTTGGCGTTGAAATGTAATGCATTGCTTCTTAGTCTAATATAAGAGCTGTATAATTTGTTTTGAAGTTTTTTTATTTTTTAGTTTGGGGTGAATTGACAGGGAATATGGTTGGATTGATAAGGAATATGGTTCGGGGTGAATTGCCTCATCAACTGCGATTTTTCCAAGGTTAGTATTTTCTTCAATTATATAATTAACTTATTTTTGCCGACATGAATGTATGAAATTGTTTTGGCGATAGATGAGAATGCAGATATCTTGGGCTATAAGCTGATGGCAAAAAATTTAACCATTCTCTTTCTAATTTACAGTCGCATCACTAAATCAGGTTTCTAGTGAATCAGATTACTTCCCTAGAATTCTAATGGTTGTCTCCTGATAGTGGAATCATGTTTTCGTTCTTCACTTTCTTCCGGTCAACATATGTTTGGATTTACTGATACTTTCATATTGAAATGCTGCTTTGAGTCATTATATAATCTTGATTTGTTGAAAAAAAAATATTAAAGTGTTTACACTTGGATGAGTCACAATTACCTTGCATCAAAACAAGTCTATCAATTCCTTTGATAAGTCCTATATTGTTAATATATTTTTTCCTTCGGTGATCTATCAAATTAAGTACCTGAGAAAACTCCCAATGATTCCTAATTTTAAGTTGCCTCAAATATTGGGGAGGTAGAGGAGACATGTGAACATGATGTTCTGCTAAGACCCGTAAATCACATTAGAAATTTCTATACCCTTTATCAATCTGTGTACAAGGAATAAGTGCTGTGCTTCATAAATCTTTAGATTTTATCAAACGGTGTTTGAAGAGGACCAATTTAATTATTAAGTGGTGCCTATCCAAAAAATGTAATAGGCATATCTAACAGTAAGCTTGATTACTGTTCAGCCGATGATTCACATTCACAGCACAACAATTTATCTATATCTATATCTAATGAAATGTGTATCTCCAAAGTTCTTCCCCTACTCCTGCGTGGTTAAAGTCCATATAGTTTGCATATAATTTATCTATATCTAATGCACTTATGTTTAAACTTTTGTGAACAGGCAACTGAAGTGATCTCAAGTTTGGTAGAAATAAACTCTTACAGCTACAGGTATATGCCTCTATGTGTCGCAATTTTTGGAATCCGCTGCAGGTATATGCCTCTGTGTCGCAATTTTATTGAATCTACTGCAGGTACATATCTCTGTGTCGCAATTTTTTCCCGACATGTTTTTTTTCTTCTTTTTTGTCCACATGGAATTTTTGCGACATCAAATGTTATTTTGAAGACCTCAATTTATTTCAATCCTTTTATTTAAATCTATATATCTCTATGATTTATCTTCTAATAATGTGTGTATGTGTGTTATATGGGTATTAATTATAATTGGATGGCTAGGCGTGGGCTAAAAATAAACACGATGACCAAGTATTATTCTCATACTTCTGTTAGTTTATATATGTTGAATTTTACCTTTGGGAAAACATTTAAATTAGTTGTATTTTAGACACTACTCTCAATCAAAAAATTAAATATGTCGCGCGAAATTTATGTATTTGTTTTCCTTTTGACAGGTACGCATCTGTGGAAGTGGAGATAAGAGGCGCAAAAGTTATGTGAATAGAAAGAGAATAATGAGTGGGTTGCACAGTTCACAGGGCAAGGATTTAATTCAAATCATGTCAACGATGTCTGGAATATCACAGAGCGTATGTGGGGGTTGCACCATCTTCCAAGCTCCAAAGACAAGTAAGTTAACACAATTGAGGTCTTCAAAATTCAATGGCACGAAACCAGTTTAGTAGCCTCAAATTGTTCTTTGTAGTCCATCCAGTGTTGCAGTCACTATTCCAGCATCATGTGAATCGAGAGTTGCTACAACAGACGTTATATGTAGTCCATCCAACATTGTAGTCACTATTCCAACATCATGTGAATCGAAAGCTGCTACAACGGCTATTATTAATCAGCAAAGGGTGCTGACTTTGAACATTTTAGGACTTAATGATGCAGCGAACGAAGCTCATTGAGTGTATCTGCATTCCATATGATGGAAATTGTTTTTGTATGTCCTAAGTTTTTGTTTATTTTCTTTAAAGTGTGTGTCTTACAGTTCAATATGACGAAATGGAAGTATTACTTCTAACTTACAACTAGATGATAATCCCAATGAGGTTCTGTAATTGACAATCATTATATTGAAACAACGAATAATGGTTTGCGATTTACACATATTAGGGGTTTATTACATAGTTTATATGAGTTTCTATGGTCGGTCCATAATAATAAAAACTATTTTTATTTTCTTTGTTGTTTTTAATTTTTTTAACAGAAAAAATAGTGACAATTCCAAAATGTTTTTTTTTTAATTTTCCAGTGTATTTATTACAAAAATTATATATTTTTAATAGAAAAACGATAAGACATTTCCAAAACTATTTTCAACCATTTTCTAAAATCTTTACAGGAATGTTTAAAAAACATTATCTTTGGTTTGTTTTCAGAATTAAAAAACATTACAAACTTTAGAAATTTTGTCGAGGAACGAAATTTTCACCATTTTGCAATTATGTACTTTGAAAATTTTGGAATTTTTGTCGTGCCAGCAGGCACGAGCATATATAAAATAGTTTCTCATATGTTCCAAACTCGAAATTAATTGTAGATTTAGTGAGGGCACTTGCCATCGTACTAAGGCATGTCTTTATGCATTTCAAAACTATCAGCGTGCCTTCAGGCACGGGCATACCCTAGTATATATATATATATATATATATATATCTGTGTGTGTGTGTGTGTGCACAAAATAAAATTAAAGGATTAGAGTTATATATACACACTAAAAAATAAAATGCTTTATTTTACGTTAGACTACCAACTAAAAATAAGTTGTTTTTTGTGGGTGATTGATATATAAAGATGATTAGAGCTATGATTAACAATTTTATAAATTTGGAGGCAAACCTAGAGATTAGAAGGAAGGCTAAGGAAAGGTGAAGGAAGAATTGGGACTTTTCATTTAAAGGATCTATCCTAGTTGTCAATAGGGAAAATTTTAGTAAGTATAAGACTATAATTGAGGTTGAATTATGATGTTATTCTTCGTTGTATTCTTAATTTAATATTAAAATAATTATAATTAGACTTTGTTATGAAGTTTGGATGATTATCATGATTTAGAATAAAAATCTTTAAATTGATGTTATGCCCATTGTAATTCACGATAACGGTTTCGAATCCCTTATAAATCTTGTGAAACAAACTGATATTGAGGTTAATTGATATTGAAACATAAGTAGAGTTCTTGAGATGATAATTAACGATTAATGTCTAAATATTGTATTAGAATAACTTAAAGTCATTATAGAATGGCTAGTGTTAGTACTGGTACAAAGATACATCAAAAAGGTAATGTTTTGGAGTGTTTAGGGACTTGGAAATGCAAAATTGGGTTCAATGATAGGCGATTTTCATTAGGAATAATAAGGGTTTTAATCAGAGCGTCGTTAGAATGAGCCTCATATTTTCGTTACAACTATAGTAGGGCTTCATTCGAACGAATAGTGTATTCTCGTTCGAACGAGGAGATAGAATGATAATAAAAAAATTATGCTTTTTTAATTTATAGGATTTAATTAAGGTTATTAAAAATGGGATTTAGAATTTTGACACTTAGTTGTGTAGGATTACTTATTTGTTGTATTACATGCAAACATATTGGGTGTGTGTACTAATGGGATACAAACTAGAGGGAATATCCATATGGGGTACCGACGATGGATACAAACACCCTGATGCGATGATGATGGGAAAGTCCTGGTTATGATTACACCAGACACTACGTGTTGAGATCTCATTATCCATACAATAAGATGTTTGGGAAGATCCTATTATGTAGTTCTGGGTATGGGTCTCTATGACTGGTGTGAAGGTGTAGTGATTATTACATTTGAGATGATTCAATAGTAATAAGTGTGCGACAACAACTATGCCTTATGCCCGTGAGTGATCCCTAAAGGTCATCGGTTGGGCCTTCATTATATGTAGGCTTGTGATGGGTCCATTTTATGTTATACGCATTTTGGTCCTTACTAGATTAAGATGATACTAATTTATATAATTTACTTTGATAATACAAAATGGTGATGTTCAAAGGAATAAATGTGGAATATTACTGAAAAGTCGGTAATGATGTAAAAGACTTAATCATGGGAAGCACCAGGGCCCAAGAGTAGATGCATTTTATATATAGTATTGTTTCCCTTGGTTCAACTTAAAACTAATAAAAAGACGGAATGAATGTGCTGTTATATTTTATTCCCAATCCATTTATATTGTTATACTACTTAGACTTGTTGTTTACGTCTCCTATTAACATTTTGTAAGACATATCCCTCCACTACATCCTTAACCCTGACTTGGGATTAATCTCCTCTTCATTTTTTATCTCATAGGATGTAGGTGTTGAGACCGCGTGCAAATACTATATCATCCTTTTTATGTTATATCAATTTCACATTTAATTCGGTTGATTCTTTATGTTTGTTTTAGTAAGTCTTAGTAGAAAATGACCGTATACGATGATTCTATTACTTTATGGATGTTGGATATCAAATATTACGTGGTTCACCTCTATTATATCTCATTTATGTACTTTTATGAATTTATTTAATTTTATTTCCAAGCATTCTTATAATGATATTCAATTATTTAGATTCTCGTGAGATGTTTTTACCTTAATCAATCTAGTATAAGATTTTATGGTGCATCACCATTGGTATTAAAGAATTTCAGTTTCTAGGGTGCAAGGGATCTTGAGTGCATCCACCGCTTTTTGCATAGTTTTCTTTGATACTTTAGAGTTTGCATTTATATTTTTTTACTATGTTCTTTGTATATATATTAATAAGATTTATTTATAATCTTTCAGATGGGAACACCCGTAAATGAGTAGGCAGGCTGCAACAAGACATTTGTGCTGGGTCTGATGCCACAATACCCTAACAGAAGCCGTCGCCACCTCCACCACGACCATCGGGATAGGTAGCTGTTATTACACTGACTAACCCGATCGCTATCATTTCATAGACTGTAGATTCGACAATGGCCTCCATGGAGCAGTAGTAGAAGCCTCCACCACTCCCACCTATCGTGGCTGCACATGAGCTACTTCATACGATTACCGCTTCATGAGAGAAGGTGATAAGATATTTTGAGAAGATACGTCTATTATAGTTCTTGCGATCTACTAATCCTATCATAGCATAACATTGGAGATGTGACATTGAGCGTCATACTCATTTACTAGAGTGAATTATATTAGAGATGTGACATTGAGCGTCATACCCGTCTAAGAGTGCAGTGACACACGAAAGTAAATGTCGGCCAATTTTAAGCTTGTAGGAGATTCATTATAGTGGTGGGAATTAGTTATCACTGCAGAGGACCGATCTTAAATGACTATTTCATTGTTCTGGGAAAAGTTTGAGGGGAGATATTTTCCTCGAGCACAAAAGGAAGATCTAAAAGATAAGTTTGATAGATTGAAGTGGGACGATTGTACAGTAGAAGGTTACAAAAAAGAGTTTACTTTAATGCCGAACTTTTCCCCAGAGATCAAAGATTCATAGTCGAAGAAGATGGAACATTTTACGTGAGGATTGACATATAGAATCAAGCACATTCTAATATCAACTCCAATGTACACTTATTACATGCAGGTAGTAGGGCTGCAAACGGATATTCGAAACTCCGCATCCGTCCGATATCCGAATCCGAATTTGCGGATATTTATAACGGATACGGATACGGATAGTACTAGTATCCGACACGGATAATTCGTATCCGATGTGGAGTATCCATTTTATTGGATATCCGTTTTACCGGATATCTGTATCCGTCAAACATATGTTTAAAATATTACTAATAATATTAGTATTAGTATTACTAATAAAATAATATTAAAAAAAACTTAATCGTTTATTACCTAAAACAAAATAAACATATACTCCGCTCAAAACAAAAAAGCCCTAAAGTTATAATTTTATTGGGTATGTTATAAAATGTCATGTATTATTATTTTATTGGGTATATTATCATGTAGTTATACTAAAGTTACAATACACCCTATCACACACAGCATACACACACTTAAGAACATATACTCCACTCAAAACAAAAAAAATACTAACTTCATTTCATTTCTCTTTTGAACAAAACAAGACAAAAGAAACCCTCATGTGGCTGTTCATTAGTTTCCTTAATTATAAATAATTGTAAGAGAGAAACAGAAAAGAATATACGAGAGAAACATAATAGAATGTAAAAGAGAAACAGAAAAGTAAAGAGATGGTTTTGATTGTGATGAGAACTGAAGTTAACAACAGGTATATTATATACAAAATAAAAATATATACTTATTAAAATAAAAATATCAGTATGTTTTGAAAACAAAAGGTCCATGAGGTTATCATTCTCAATAAATTTGATTTAATCTAAAAGGTGCATATTTATTTCTACTGTCATGGAATGCGAATGTTGTCTTTCTTTGAATTGCTTTAAGCTTATATGGATGGCTTTAACCATATTATCATTATGGATTGATACTATTATTATGGAATCCATAATTGTTAATGTTAGGAGGCAGTAATTTTGTTATATATTTATTTGGATTGGAATGGATATTTTAATAGTTATTTTTTGCGATGGCTAAATAATGTAAACGGATACGGATATTATAAGAATCCGAGGTATCCGAGCGGATACGGATATGGATAGTTGTTTTAACTATCCGGGCGGATACGGATATGGATAGTACATTCAGATAGCGGATACGGATATGGAAAACATGGTATCCGATCCGTATCCGTCCGTTGGGTGCAAGGGATCTTGAGTGCATCCACTGCTTTTTGCATAGTTTTCTTTGATACTTTAGAGTTTGTATTTATATTTTTTTACTATGTTCTTTGTATATATATTAATAAGATTTATTTATAATCTTTCAGATGGGAACACCCGTAAATGAGTAGGCAGGCTGCAACAAGACATTTGTGCTGGATCTGATGCCACAATACCCTAACAGAAGCCGTCGCAACCTCCACCACGACCATCGGGATAGGTAGCTGTTATTACACTGACTAACCTGGTCGCTATCATTTCATAGACTGTAGATTCGACTATGGCCTCCATGGAGCAGTAGTAGAAGCCGCCACCACTCCCACCTCTTGTGGCTGCACATGAGCTACTTCATACGATTACCGCTTCATGAGAGAAGGTGATAAGATATTTTGAGAAGATACGTCTATTATAGTTCTTGCGATCTACTAATCCTATCATAGCATAACATTGGAGATGTGACATTGAGCGTCATACTCATTTACTAGAGTGAATTATATTAGAGATGTGACATTGAGCGTCATACCCGTCTAAGAGTGCAGTGACACACGAAAGTAAATGTCGACCAATTTTAAGCTTGTAGGAGATTCATTATAGTGGTGGGAATTAGTTATCACTGCAGAGGACCGATCTTAAATGACTATTTCATAGTTCTGGGAAAAGTTTGAGGGGAGATATTTTCCTCGAGCACAAAAGGAAGATCTAAAAGATAAGTTTGATAGATTGAAGTGGGACGATTGTACAGTAGAAGGTTACAAAAAAGAGTTTAATTTAATGCCGAACTTTTCCCCAGAGATCAAAGATTCATAGTCAAAGAAGATGGAACATTTTGCGTGAGGATTGACATATAGAATCAAGCACATTCTAATATCAACTCCAACGTACACTTATTACATGCAGGTAGTGGATGCTTCACTGAGACACTTCCATGACTTCAATGAGTACCGAAGAGAGAAGGAGACTAATAGAACAAAGGGTGGTTGTGGACAAATATTGATGTCAGGCCAGGTAGGTGAGGTAAAATTCCCTTTCTAAAGAAGGTCGATTCACGTGGATCATTCCCGAAAGCAATTTAGAGGAGGAGTTAACCTTAGGTTCTAGTGTTACCATAGGCAATATGAACAGTAGGGCCAAAGACACGGATAATAGAGCCAAGTTCAGTGACACTAAGATAGACATTAGGTACTTCATGGTCATGGTCATGCACCTCCCATCCAAGGGTCATGCTATACATGTGGAGATGGGTCATTCGTTTTGCATTTACCTTAAGGGAAACTAGGAAGGACATCAGGGACAACAATAGGCTCTTCGAGCCCCACCTCAGTATCATAGTTTACAATTAACACTGGCAGAACTGGTAGAACCTCCAACTCCGAGGTTCCCTCATCTTCATTATGGACATGTGTATAAGTTTCATCAGGTGGATCAACCAGTACAGTTGCAAGCTACTGAGCATTTATTTTTATTTTTATGGATGTTATTCATTGATTTTGTTTGACACTAGATCATCATACTCGTTTGTTAGTTATACCTTTTCATATATTTTGAGTTTGATAGACATATCTGAGCATGAATCGTCACAAGTGTTACCCTACGTCATGTGTGTAGAGGCATAGTGGTTGAGATCAGTTAATTCTATTTTTCTATAAAATTAATTTTTTAGATATGACTACATATTATGTTATATTGGGTATGGATTGGTAAGCTCAGTATCATGCACATAGATTGTAACTAAAAGGCGATTAAGTATACCATTAATGGTTAGAAGATGTTTTTAGTAGAAGTGCCTAGACTCAAGGGGGATCCAACACACATTTGTATAATGTTGATATGAATTCATCTGAGGCTCTTATGATATCATTAGATTTTATATCTATTTGAAAAGATGTTTCGGGCATGTTTGAGGAAGTCCCTAGATTACCACCGACTAGGGAGGTAGATTTCTGTGTTGATTTGATATCGGTAACCAGACCTAATACGAGGGAACCGTACTCTTAACGAGCATAAGCATGGGCAATTCAAAGAGATACTGAAAGAATTTTTGGAGGTCTCTGCCTGGTTCTACGATAACATGCCTAGTATTGACTCAGAAATAGCTCAATAAGAGATCCCATCTCTTTTTGAATGTAGGACGATTAAACAGAAGCTAAGAAGAATCCACACTGAATGGTTGGTCAAAGTCAAAGAAAACGTGGTCAAGCAGTTAAACGTATGCTTAATTGTCATGATCGATTATCCCACATGGACCGCCAACATCTTCCCTCACTAAAATTAGGAGGAAAAGTCCGCATGTGCATTGACTATCGAGATTTTAACAGAGCATCTCTGAAGGATGATTATCCATTGTCCAAGATCGGCATGATTGTGGACAACATAACCAGCCTCGCCCTCAACTCATTCATAGATGGATTCTCCGGATACAACCAGGTCAAGATGCACCCGGACTGTCAGGAGAAAACCACATTCATCACCCCATAGGGAACCTTTTTCCTACACAATTATGTCATTTGGGCTCAAGAATGCCCGGGCTACCAACCAAAGGGATGTTATAACCATCTTGATGATTTGATACAAAAGGAGGTTAAAGTTTACATAGAGGACATGATTATTAAGTCCAACACTCTGAATGGTTACGTTCTTGCCCTCTGAAAGTTCTTCGAACTATAACGACAATACCAAATGCGACTAAACCCACATAAATGCATTTTTTGGCATCATGAAAGTAAACCTTTTAGGATTCATGGTTAGAGAAAAGGGAATCGAAGAAGACCCTTCCAAACTAAAATCCATACTTGAGATGCCACCACCACGAATAAAGAAGGAAGTCCAGGGATTCATTTGCAAACTTTAATACATCAGTGTATTCAATAGCCAACAGACCTCTATTTACGAGTCCATCTTTAAACTCCTCCGAAAGGATTCTACCAAAGTTTAGATTGAGGCTTGTAAGGAATCCTTCAATAGAATGAAGCAATACCTTACCCAACCTCCGATACTTATGCCACCGCAGTTAGGTCTACCCCTCCTCTTATAATTAATCGCAACAAATACCACGGTAGGGGATTTTCTAGCCCAATATATCTAAGAATACCTCAAGTAAAGGTCCATCTATTATGATAGTAAAAAAAGTATGTGTCTCCCTAGTCTAGGTTACTCAAAATTTATAGCACTATACTCACTTTTCCCACCAGACTAATGTCCCGAGTGGATCATATCAGTATATGCTTGAGAAAGCTTACCTATCTAGCCGAATGGACCAATGGTTTATTTTGCTAGATGAGTTTGATATTATGTATCTTACGCAAAATCCATGAAAGAGAGAGCCATCTCTGACTACCTTGTTGACTACCCCATAGAAAAGGTCGATGCTTGGGTCTCCGAATTCTCGAACGAAGATATTCTCAATACCTCTCAGGAGGACCTCTAATGGAAAGTGTTCTTTGACTGAGTTTCCAATAAGAAATGAGACAACATTGGGATGTTTATGATCTCCCCTAATGACTCTCACACTCCCATTGAAATTAAGATAGATTTTACCTAAACTAATATTCTGACCGAATACGATGCATGCATTGTAGGGATCAAAGTCTCCCTTGTAAAATTTATCAAAAACCTAGATGTCTGTGGGGACTTTACCCTCATCATCGACCATGTCTTCAGAAGATGGGAAGTCAAAGAGGAAAAGTTCTTATTATTCCATGCCCACTTACAGGAGTTGCCCTCCTAGTCACTAGATATCACCTTCCACTAATTACCTCACAAAAAGAACAACATAAGTAATTCCCTTGCAACACTGGACTCCGTGTTCGAATTTCCCAAGGGAATAACAATGGATCGTTTCCTAGTCAAAAAATAAGTTATGCCAAACCACTGCTACTACATTAAGCCCATCACAGAAAAAAATCCATGCATGGTCGGGTTCTGGTACTACCACATTTAGGAACCTCCACAAACATTGTAGGTATCCCAATGACACCAAAAATAAAGACCGTACAACCCTTTGGAAAGTGGCTACCCAGTACATCATTTATGACAAATCACTTTTCAAGGGAAACTTTTATGGAACCCATTTGCACTACATTGCAGAGGACGACATTGAAGAAGTGATGCAAAAGATATAAAATGAGGAATGTGAATACCACATTAATGGTCATAATCTTTCTAAGAAAATCATTCATCAAGGGTAGTATACGACCACTATGGTTCATGATTGCACTGCCTATGTGTGAGGATGACTCAAATGCCAATAGTTTGCAAACCTGCAACACCTACCTCCTGGGGAATTACACATCATAACTTCTCCCTGGAAATTCTCCACAAGGGGCATTGATATCATAGGGAAGCTCACACCCAAAGTTTAGAATGGATATGATTTCATCCTAGTTTCCATTGATTACTTCACTAAATGGGACGAAGATGAGTAATACGCAGTACAAAATGACAAGAAAGTGGCCAAGTTTATCTAAAAGAAAATCATTTATCGATATGAGGTTCCCCATGAACTAGTATCAGATAATGGGTTACACTTCAATGCTGAGGTCACAGAATTGGTCGACGAGTATGTGATTCAGGGATACAAAACGTCTCCCGATTGACCTGAAACCAATGGTGTTATCCGATCTGCCAATAAACATCTTAAATCCATCCTTAGAAAAATGATCGAGAGTTGCCAAGATTGGGCCGATCGAATTCCTTACGCCATTTAGGACTACCAAACTTCAGTTAGAACATATACTAGGGATACCCCTTACTATTTGGTATACGACATCGAGGAAATCCTACCCATTAAGATAGAAAGACCTTATCTACGTGTCATGATCGAGAGCAAAGTTAACAAAGAATACTTCCATCAGAGTCGCTTTGATAAAACTGTCACTCTTGGATGAAAAAATATTGAAGGCTCTATGCCACATATAAGGGTACCATCATCGGATAGCGTGATCATTCAACTGAAGAGTCATGGACTGTGGTGTCCAAGATGGAGACTTGGACATTAAGGAGAAAATATAACTTAATTGGGGACCTTAAGGAAAATTCTAGTCAAACTGTAGCGGCCCCTACACAGTGAAAAAGACTATCTCGGGAGGCATCGCTATGCTCACTGACCTCGTTGGAGAAGAGATTTCACGTCCAGTCAAATTGGAACATCTCAAAAAGTTCTACCCTTATTCCAAAATCTCGACGAACTATAACACTTCTCGTCTCCCTTCTATTGTAAAAAAAAATTAAAAAAATTCTTGATTTCTCTCTACATAGAACAATGTCGGGCCTTATCCTCTCAAAAAGCTTTTTTCTTTCAAAATGGAACTCATAATTTTTTTTTCAAAACCTCCAGAGGAAGAAAGGTAGCTCATACACCTTACATGGTCATGGTACCCTTCTTTTTCATAAAATTTTATTATTTCCTAATCTTCGAAAATATCGGTTCATTATAATTTACATCAACAAAAGGATTATATATGCCTTAGCGATCGGTATAGATAACTTAGACACAAAACTCATCAAGAGGCACAACGATATGATCAAAATCATTTTTTATTTCAAATAAAGAAATATGACACCATTACATGAAGTATCAACAAAGGGATTTAAAAGAACCACCCCCTTTCGCTGACTTAAAACTAGTCCTAAAACAAAAACCAGAAAAAAACATAAAGACTTGACAAAAAATAATCTCGGCTTTATAAAATTCTATCCAGAGCTTCCAGAAGACCTAGCCTCATCATCATCATCCCCCGGAGGTCTCCAAGTATCCCTTGCCTGGATAATATTTTGAATATGTTTCGTGGAGTCATACGCCCTGAACAGTTTAAAAAAAATACTACCCCCTCTTCCATGGTGTCAAAAAGAAAAAACCACCTATGGTTAGTCTCTTCCATGAGGATCTTTGATACTAATTTCCACATGAACTTCATAAAGTCCTTGAACACTTTCCAAAGCCTACATAAATATTAATATGGACGGATAGGTGAATGATGACTCTCCCATAAAGAACCCAGCCTTATACACCGAGATTCAGTCAAGTCCTCCACCAGAAAGAAGTCTAGTGTGCGAGGAGGAACTATTTTCTCCCATCCATCTTGGTACAAAATCCGCCAAGGAAAATATAATGAAGTATGTCATAGTCCAAATAACTGCGCATATCGATACTCTCCTAGCTCTGTAATAGGTTAAAATTCTTCCCAATATGGCATCGACTAGTGAAGGCCCCAGTCTCTGTGCTCCACAAACTAGTTGACCTAGTTCTCCATAGTGGGATCAAAATTTTAAAAGTATCGAGCAAAGAAATTCAACACACCTATCAAGGGATACTGAGGAGGATCCTACAAATGGAACCTCTTAGCAAACCACGTGAATAACATTGTCGCGATCCCCTTCAAAAAATTATAGCAACCTTCTCTCCAAAAAGCAAGACCATTCAGAGTCTCAGCCAGTATCGCTATCACAGAACTGCAATAGTAAGACATTTATCTTGTAATCGCAGATAACTGAGGATCCACCATTAAGTACCTCATCACCATCAAACTCCACGCAACAAGGATCACAAAAAACATTCACAATCAATCCCCAACAGTTGCTGAAATTCTATAGGAGTGACAGTAACCTCCCCAATGCTAAGATAAAGGTATGGGTAGTGTCCTACCACCTCTCTCCTAAAATACATCAGAAAAATGAGACATCTAATCTAAAGTAATATCTTCGGTGTAGACACCACACTAGGATCCTCTTCATAACTTCCTTCTTCACCATAAACCCTAGATCATTCTCTGAGTATCGATCTAGAGGCCACCGATCACTCTCGATCCCCGTTTGACTTCGATCAACTGTCTCATCTGAATGGGGCTGATCGTAGAACCCCTCTCGAACCCTAGATATAAATTCAAGCCAAACTGGAGTGTACCTTACATAGTGAAGAAGATTTTCTTAGGCAGCGCCGCTATACATGCAAACCTCAACGGAGAAGAAATGGGACGTCCAGTTAAACTGGACCGTCTCAAGAAGTTTTACCGTTAGTTTGAAATCTTGGCGCACTACGAATCTTCTCAACTTCCTTCTATTAAGAAAAATACCCGAAATATGTAGGGCTTGATACTCTAAAAAACCTTATGCTTTCAAAATGGAACTCAAAAGTTCTCAAAATACCCAGAGGTACGTAGGTAGCTCATAACTTTACATGGGCGTGGTGTCCATCTTTTTCATAAAATTATATTCTTTTCTAACCTCTAAGAATGACAGTTCATTTTATCATTCACATGAATAAAAGGATTATGTATGCCTTAGTTATTGGTATACATAACTCATGTCTAAAACTTATCAAAAGGTACAGTAATATGATAAATTCCTTTTTTATTTCAAATAAGAAGTTTCGTACCATTACACAATGTACTAGCGAAGGGATTCAAAACAACCACCATTCTTCGCTGACTAATCTATTCCTAAATAAAACCAAGCCTAATAAAACTTCACAAAATTACTCCCTAAATCCCAAATACAAAAATATCTCAAAGTCACCAAAAGATTCACATAAAAATAATACCAGCTTGACAAAAACCTTATTCGCTACTGTCGCAAGGGCCTAGCATCATCAGCATCGACTTCATGAGGTCTCCAAACTTCTCCTGTCTGGTTGATATTCAGACTACGCAGCATATAGTGGTATGCTCTGACCTGCCTATAAAAGACCACTACCCCTCCTTCCATGGTGTCAAAAATAACAAACCATCTCTGATCGATCTCCTTTGCCAAGATCTTCACCACTACACACTTCCAAATCCATTTTAGATAATCTCTGAACATATGCCAGACACTAACTACGGGTTGAGATCGACAGGTCGATGATCGAAAATTCTCTAGTAGAGAACCTAACCTCATGCGCATGCATTCAATTAAGTTGTCCACAAAAAAAAGTCTAGTGTTGGAGGAGGCACTATTTTCCCCCATCTTACTTAATGCAGGATCCATAAAGGGAAATAGAACGAAGTCTACTGCATTCCAACTAATTGAGCATACCAGGACTCTCCCAGTTCTAGGACAGGCTGAAGTTCTCCCCACTATGGCACCAACCAACGAAGGCATAGATCTCCATGTTACATGAACCAATTGACCCAGTTCACCACAAATCGGTAAAAATGATAAAGTACCAAGCAAAGAAATTTGGCATGCCTACCAAGGGACATTCAGGAAGAACTGCCATACGGAACCTCTTAGCCAACCACATGAGTAACATCACCAGGCTCCTTCTTAGAAAATCAGAGTTACCTTCCTTCCAAGCATAAAGTCCATTCAGGGTCTCCGTCAGTATCACCGCTGTAGGACTGTAATGGTAGGACATCCATGTAGTTATTGTATCCGATTAGGGATCCACATTTAAATCATCCGTCACCAACAAGGGCCTCGATGTTAGGCCCAGGGAAATAACTCCAGTATATCCCACATCGTTAAAATCCCTCAAGTGCATAGAATACATGGCATCTAGAAGAGAAATCATACCCCAAGTAACCAGCGATCGAGCCACCGATTGGGAACTGTGGAGCAACTCCTCTAACAACGCTTGAGGAGACTGAGAAAATTCGAGCACAACCTCTACTACTTTAGTATTGATACCAATATGGTTGATAACTCTTCATAGGTTGAGCAACCCCCATCCAAACTTAAATGAAAAACATGGTATTCGGTATACCAAAATTGCACCGCTACCGCTAGTATATTCAAGTCAATGCTCTGTTAAGCCACAAGGAGACTCGATGCAAGTTAAAAACCTCATAGTCCACGTTATACAAACACATGGATTCAAAATTTTCGAGGTAGGAAGAAAATTCTACGCCCATCGGAAGGGAAATTTTTGAAGTAATAGAGCAGAAAAGAAGAAGCAGTAAGTAACAAGAAGAAAGTGGGTGTGGATGGGAAAAACTACAGTCCTTATCTCCCCTTTTATACACAAATTTCTTGACAAATGAGAAGGGATCTGAGGATTCCAAATGAATTTCATCCCTACAAAGTTCTTTGCTTTGCAAGAAAGTGCAATCAAAGCCTTATAATGATTTGACTTGCTGATAGGAAGTACAAGGAGTATATCAATAGGTAACCCCGTATTTTAGAAGATTCCATCCTTCCCTTTTTGTCAAAATTAAATTCTCAAAAAAGAAATCCTTATTTTAAAAATTCTTGGGTTATTTCTTCTTACTTGTCCAATTTTACTTATCATTTCCCAAAATAAACTGTTTCCTCGAGTATATTAAGTTCTCCTTTTCTAAATAAATAGTCTTAGCATCAAAGTAAAAGTGCATGTAGGAAAACTCATTAAAAATCGAAAATATGTCCTTCATATATGTGTTGTCATTACATGATTACATTTCTCATGTAAAGAAAAAGAAGAATTACTAGAAAAACAAAAACAACGGGACTCTGCTCGAACCCACAACCTCTCTCTCTCTTTCTCTCTTAAACCCTCCCCCCATAACCCTCACCCCCACTCGCGTGATGAACATGCTCCCTATAGAGATGAGCGGTAGAACCTCTACTAGAAAAACTTAATCCCTCATCCAAGGAGACAGACGGAACCAAGTAAGAAGGAATTCAATCTTTGATATAAGCATTCGCATAGGCCACCCAATCCTTGATATCCTTGAACCAGGTGGGCATCGCCCGAACATACTACAAGCACAGAAACAAAAGACCATCCACTCACTAAAAAGCAACGAAAAATCAAAAGGGACAGAACAAGATAAGAGAAAAGTATAGCTTAGGCTGAAAAATGTCATCCATAAGCCTCATCAACCCCGACGCCGCTGTATTAGGACAGTGCGATATTCAGAGTGTCTCCCACTAGTCAACCAAAAATTATAAGAAGTGGGAGAGACATAAATACGAGGAGCCTCCCCTGCCATTACCACCGCCGATAATGTACCAACCGTGTTATGGGAACATTCCACCGGCCTGTTGGTACTCATACTTGAAGTTGTAGGTGGGAAAGGAATGTTCACCACATATTAAATGAGAGAGGTCATAAACAAGATCATAATAAAATCCAGGTAGTCCTAACTCGCTGTCGTGTTCGTGTTGAATATATACGCCTCGTCAACCATCGCCACCGCCCTATCCTTGACAGACATCTCCCCCACCCTACCCATATGCACCAGGGGAACTGGAGATGAGACCGTCACCTCATACTCCATGATATGTCACACAACCCTCTCTAACAAGTAGCAGGAGTACCCAAAGTCATGCTCCATCAACCTCTGAATCTGCTCATGCATACTTGTTACACCCGTATGCTGAGGAGCCATCCCCCATGGGTAAAAGGTCACCTGAAATCCCCGAAAAAAGATCAATATTCATGCAGAGAAAGAAAATTCTTAAAGAGGAGTAAAGAGAAAAACAAAATAACCTAATCGCTCATCAGCGTGTTTAGGGCCCGCCGCACCGCTGCCAGGGATAAGGATTGGTTCGATCGCCTATTGGAATTTCGCCTCCGGTACATCTTAAATAAGTAACCCAAATCCTCGTCCTTCAGTGCCATCAATCTCATATTGAGCCCTATCACCTCATAGAACCACATCTACAAAGGAAAAGAATCAACAAAGAATAAACTAAAAGAAAATGCAAGGAAATGTATAAGAAGAAAAAGAAATGCTAAAGTTACCTACAAAAGGTATGTGGCCCCCACAAAGTCTATCGGAATCACTGGATGAATGCATATATATAAGAATAAACAGTATCGAAGGCCATGATCCCCCAGTCATAGAGAGGGACGTCAAAAAATGTCCTAAAAAATGGCACAAACTAGAGATGAATGACGTCGCTGCCAAGAAACTACCCAACAAAAGAAGAATAAATAACTGAGCCTTCTGTCTCACCTGCCGACCGTCAGTATTATCAATCCTTCGGCACAAAATCACCTTCCTAAATAAGAGATGTGGACAAAATCCCCAAAAATGATGCTACCCACATCCCCTAATGCTGCCTGAACCGCCTATATCGTCACCCTCACAGTACGGTCCACCTCTATCTGCGCACCTTTGCAATTTATCCCCAGTAGCTGTTGCACATCAAGGGGAGTAACCATCATCTCCCCCAAACTCAAATGGAAGGTGTGGGTATTATCCCACCACCCTCTCCCAAAGCATACAACACCACAGTAGAACACAACTTCTCATCCAAGGCCCGTGCCAAACGGCCACAGCCAGCTGAAGTAATCATCCGACGCACCACCTCTGGAAGATACTCCCATACATCCATCAACCCATTCGTCCCCCTAGAATGAATGATCGGAAAACCTATGTCAGTCTTCCAAAACCAAAGAGAATAAAAAACCCTTCATTAGTATAAGAAAATAAAGAAAAAATGGAAAACAGAACCAAAGGTAATCATACTTACACTGCCACTAGGGATCCTCACCCTAAATGAATGGTAGTGCGCGGTCTCACATAAAAGATTGCACTCATCGCAAACGGTCTTAAACATATCAAACACATTCTCATTACCCAAGGCAAGTGGAACCCTAACCAACTACTCCAGGCTATCCCAAGTATCAATGCTCAACCACTCCAAGTTGTATTCATCGCTGGAAAGGCCCTCCACTTGAATGCTTGAAAAATAAAGGACTTAGTAATGATTTTAGAGAGAAGAATCAAAAGATTCAAAGGAATGAAGATGTGAAAAATAAGTAAGGCTCGTCCCCTTTTTATAGGATACTAAATGGCATGTCGATCGGTAGACCCCTGCATAAACCAATCGACACCTTCTCATTACTCTATATAAAGAAGCTCAGGAGACTGTGTCATTGATAAATAGAAACCCCTACAACATGTCGGTCGACAACCACAAAATTTTTGTACAAAAAAGGCCAAGAAATGCTAGAAAAATACAAAAATTACTCAAAACATTCCTATAATTGCCAAACAAATATTGGAACATTTCTTTATAAAGAAAACCATCTTTTGGAATGCAAAAACCCTTACGTTCTCCCGAAATCCCATGCAGAATTAATATTACAACATAAAATTTAAACACATTTTGCGCCAGCATCCTAAAGGATACTATAATTCCCCGGCAGAGTCTCGAGTCTAAAGTATTTCTAGCAGAATCCAAACCTCAAATCAAATTTTTTCCAGCAAGATTATAAAATAATACCTTCCCAATTTCCCTAACGGAATATCCAAGTTATAGGAATATTTCAGGATGCACAAGTAGACAAAATCTTTCATAGATTCCCCTTTTAAAATAGTGTAATGTCTTAAGGGTGAAGCCTTCCCCAATAGAGTCTCAAAAAATATAATCCTCAGTAGAACAATGAGTGCATTCGCATCCCCAAGGCAATTCAAAAATTCCCTAGGAAAAAAACTCCCTACATGTAAAACTTTAGGTCCATAGAATGAACCTTGACCTGAAGAATCAGTGTCTACAACTTTAGGTCCTCCAAATAAACCTCGACCCTCAGAATTTGTTGTCACTAGAATAGGTCCTTAGAATTGACCTTGATAACTTTAGGTCCTTCAAAAAGATCTTAGCACTCAGATTTGTTCGTCACCAATTTAGGTCCTCATAATCGACCTCAACCCTCAAAATCGCTCTCTATAACTTTAGGTCCTCCGAATAAAATCCATCACTTAGAATTAATCGTCATAAATTTAGGTCCTCAGAATCGACCTCGACTCTCAAAAATGATATTTACAAACTTTTTGTCTTCAGAATGGTCACTGAACCGCATAATCGGTCTCTACAACTTTACCTCCTAAAAATTAACCTTGGCCCCCATAATCAGTCGTCACAACTTTATGTCCTCATAAATGACCTTGGCCCTCACAATTGGTCTTCACAACTTTAGATCCTCATAATTGGCCTTAACCTTCAGAATCGATCGTCACCACTTTAGGTCCTCGTAATTTACCTCGACCCATAGAATCCGTCGTCATAACTTTAGGTCCTTAGAATTGACTTATACAATCAAAATTGGTCATCACCACTTGATGTCCTTAGAATTAACCTCAGTCCTTATAATTGGTCATCAGCACATTAGATCCTCGTAATTAACCTCGACCTACAGAGTTGACCTCAATAACTTTAGGTCCTCAGAATTGACCTCATCCCTCAAGATCGATCAACATAACTTTAGGCCCTCAGAATTAACCTCAGCCCTTTGATTGGTCATTACAACTTTAGGATCTCATAATTGACCTCGGCTTTAAGTCCTCAGAATTGACGTTGACCTGTAGAATCAGTGTCTACAACTTTAAGTCCTCAGAACTGACACAGTCCCTCATAATCACTCATCACCACTTTAGGTCCTTATAATTAACCTCGACCCACATAATCGGTATTTATAACTTTAGGTCCTCTGAAATAACCTCGGCCCTCATAATCTACTATCATAACATTAAGTCCTCATAATTGACCGCGGAATTGACCTCGACCCTGAGAATCGATCATCACCACCTTAGGTCCTCAGAATTGACATCGGCTCGCAGAATCGGTATCTTTAACATCATATCCTCAAAATTTACCTCGGTCCTCATAATTGGTCATCCCAACTTTAGGTCATCAGAATTGACTTTGACCCTCAGAATCGATCATCACAGCTTTGGGTCCTCAAAATTGACCTCGACCATCTGAATCGATCGTCACCACTTTGGGTCCTAAAAATTGATCTTGATCTACAGAATGGATCTCTATAACTTTAGCTCCTCAAAATTAACATCGACCTTCAGAATTGGTCTCTACAACTTCAGGTCCTCGGGATTGACCTCGACCCTTAGAATCTGTCGTCACAACCATAGGTCCTTAGATTTAACCCCGGCACTCATAATTGGTCGTCACAACTTTAGGTCCTTGAAATTTACCTCGGCCCTCAAATTGTTCGCAACCACTTTAGGTCTTCATAATTGACCTTGGCCCTTAGAATTGGTTGCTACAACTTTAGGTACTTATAATTGACCTTGATCATCAGAATCGATCATCACAAACTTAGATTCTTAGAATTAATCTTGAGCCTTAAAATCGATCATCACAAATTTAGGTCCTTAGAATAGACCATGACATGAAGAATTCGAAACTATAAGTTTAGGTCCTCGGAATTAACCTCGGCCCTCAAAATTCGTCATTACAACTTTAGGACCTCTCAATTGACCTCGAGCCCCCAAATCGGTCTTTACAACTTTAGTTCATCAAAACTAACTTCGATCCATATAAACAGTCATCCCTATCATCACCTTCGGCCCTTAAAATTGACATCGACCCTTTAAATCGATCATCCTCGTCCCTTTAGCTCCTTAGAAATGACATATTTCCCGAAACGTAACTGTGGTCTCTATTAGATGGCCTTCACTTGATCCAAGCATACTCGTCAAGGGGATCTATAGACACCAAATTCTAGGACCCTTTTAGTCACCTCCGTAGGTCCCTAGTACTTCCTCCTTAACCATAAACCCGAGGCCATACTTCGAGTACTGATCTAGAGGCCACTAGATGCTCTTAGGGCTCGTTTGACTCATGGTTACTTTTTTATATGAGAAAAAGGTCAATGAATCTTTGAAGGTATCTAAATTCCCTTTGCAATGGTTTGCCCCGTGTGAAAATCGGTCTTTTAGTTTGAATGAACTATTCATTTTACTATTCAAAACTGATATAGAGGCTACCAGGCGCTCCAGAACCCTATTTTAACCCAAATCAACTTCCTCGCTTGAGTGGAAGCTCAATGAATCTTCAAAGGGCTCTGAATCCCCTTTATAACTATCCACCACGTATGTAAATAAACCTTATAGTTCAGAAAAATGGTTTGTTTTCCCCTAAAAATTAATATGGAGGCCGCTAGGCTCTCTCGGACTCCATTTGACTCTATCAGCTCTTTAGCTCGAATGAGACTTAATGAACTTTTGAAGGGATTTGAATCTCCCTTCTAACCGTCCTGCTCGTGTTCAAATTAGCCTTACGGTATAGGCGAGCGACCCATTTTACTCCGACGGTTCACCAGTTGCTTTCTAGACCTGTTTGACAAAGGTTAACTCTCCGAACTGAATGAATCTTCAAAGGTATCTAAATTCCCTTTTCTAGCGGTCCATCCCGTATGTGAATGGACATTATGTTTTGGACAAATGATCCATTTTCCTTCGGGAATCTTTTATCCGAAAGACCTTCAGGCACTTCCTAACCCTATTTGACCACAGTAAACTCCTGAACCCGCGAGTGGACCTATGGATTCTTAAAGGGATATGAATACCATTTCCAGTGGTATGACCCATGTGCAATTTGCAATTTCATATTATGTTTTACAATCATTTTTAAAAAAATATAGATGATAGTCTTGAATGGTAAACCCATTTCCCTGCCTATCTGTAGTGTGTCTGGGGTTGCCTGCCAATAGGCTAATCAAGGATAATTCCGATCATCACCCCTTGACCCTATATAAAGGTATCATGAGCGCACTTCAAAAGTAACCTAAAAAATTCCTCTTGATGATGTCAACAACATTCTCTCAAAGTCAACTTGGTTTCTATATTGAAGCCTCTCCCCCACATTCAATTTCTTTCTTTTCTTTCTAAATTTAGAAATTCCTAGTTCCTCTCCTCCTACCACCTTCATCCATTTGCAAGATTAGGCCTTCAAAAATTAAGATCATTCTTAAAGCTTTCGAAGAAGGGCCACACCATTCACTATCTCTTTAAATTTACTTATTTTCTCATTAGTTATTTAATTCTTACTTTAGCATTTCATCTTTTTCATTCACACCTATTAATATCCCACTTTTTTATTAATAGAAAATCTCGTACTATATTTTCTATAAATAACCCAAAAATAAGAAAAAGGGGGTCTGCTTATAAATTCCAAACAGGGACTCCTCGCTACATTTTCTCGCACTAAAATATTCTTTCTCTACACACGCATATAATAAAGTCCCCAGTTGGATTTATGGGATAAACCCCACCCCCGTCTTGCATGTGCATTATGTGGACTTTGATTCCTTTTTAGGCTACGTAGGCATATCAGGAAAAGTACAAGATTCGAGTCCTCTTTTCCTGACAAACACACACATTATATTTTTAATTACAAAACACTCCTACGGATGACCTCACTCCGCCTTTTTCCATGACATGAGTCAAGAAATTATATTATATATATATATATATATATACATACATACATATGCACGCACACGCGCTTCAAGGAGTTATTAAGGAGGAGAATAACACATGCCCATGAGTTACAAAAAGGGAGTGATGGGTTCCTAACACCTTCCCATTCTATAACTTAGCCCCCGAATCCTTGAACTAATTGGTTTTATAAGCATCAGTATGTCTTCGACGCTGTTCTCTCAAGGAGGCAACTTTTCTTTTACCTATTTTGTGAAAAATTGGCTAGCGAATTTATTTTTATACATCACCCCACATTTTGAGGATAGCTGAAGCACCCCGAGGAAGGGCACGAATCCCATCACCGATTGCACGCCTGCAGGCACCGACTTGGGATGATCGGGATGGCTATGTATAGGAAAACCAACATCATTACATTTTTTCAACATACCAAATTCATCACAATCCAACGAAGGCTACAAGCCCCACTTTAAAACCAAGCTTCATATCCCCTTATTTGTATACCAACCAAGCCTCTAAGGCCTTTCCCTATTCAAAAAATTCCTAAAAACTGATTTTTGTTATTTTTTTCTAAAAATAAATACCTTAAAAAGGGAGCTCATTTTCAACCAAGACTTTAAGGACATCTTCAACTCAAACATATTCAAAAATTTCCAAAAAACACACCTTTCCTACTATTTCTCAAAGAAAACACTCAGCATCACATTAAAATGAATATTGAATAAGCTATTAAATCATGATAATTAAATAAAATATGAATCTATTTTTACCTTCTTGGAATCTCTTTTAAAGTGAAATGACGCTACATCAAGCATGCAACATGGTCAATACTGAGCTCCCCCAGTTAACGATGAATCTGAAAGAAAGTCACAAATGGAAAGAACCAAAATTAGATGTCAACTCATCTTCCCGAAAACGCTCTCTCCTTAGTACCAAACGTACACAAACTCATACGACTACAACCTCCTTACTTTCCCCTACATTCCCGTAACCCCCGTAGAGTTATCACCCAGGGATGGATGGTCACATGCAGTCCCTAATAGACAATCCACATGTACTCACGAGAGAAAATGATAGAAAATGCTAAAAAAATACAAAATTATCCAAAAAATTCCTAATATACCAAACAAATATTGAAACATTCTTCATCAAGAAAACCATTTTTTTAACACTAAACCCCTTACAAACTCTTGAAATCCCCAGAAGGCTTAATATTATGCTTTTATCCCATTCATAAACCCTAAACACACCTACTTCCAACATATGTCACACATAGAACCAACAATGCGCCTGCATCCAAGTCCACTACAATTCCCCAACGGAATCTCAAATCTCAAGTCTTCCCTATTGGAATCCCAACTTCAAAATAATGATGCCCTAGAAAAATTACAAGAGAACACCTTCCTAATTCATTAATGGGATCTCCAGGCTAAACTTTTTCCCCATTCATCCACCAGAGGAACTTCAAGATACGACTGCAAAAAAAATCACTCACAATTTCCCCAACGAAGTTATTGCCTCTCAAATCAACATAATTCCCAGACGGATGTCACGAGGGTAAATCCTTCCTATGTAGATTCTTAAAATAACACAATACCTTTGGAACCACAAATGGTTCTCCATCCCCAAGATAATTTATCAATTTCCTAGGAGTGAAACTCCCCGCGTTACAACTTTAAGTCCACAAAATCGATCTCAACCCATAGAAATGATCATCATCACTTTAGGTCCTCAAAATTAATCTTGATTTGATGAGTCCGTTGTCATCTTATTAGGTCCTCCAAATCGACCTCGACCAATAGAAACGATCGTCATTACTTTAGGTTCTAAGAATCGACCTCGACCCGCAAAATCGGTCCCAATAACTTTAGTTCTGCATAATTGACCTCGACCCTCAAAATTGATCGTCATCATTTAAGGTCCTCAAAATTAACGTCGACCTGCAGAATCGGTCCCTACAATATTAGGTCCTAAAAATCAACCTCGGCCCGAAAAATCGGTCGTCATCATTTTAGGTCCTCAGAATTGACTTTGACCCGGAGAATTGTTCCCTAAAATCCTACGTCCGCATAGTTGAAATCGACCCACAGAATTGGTCCTAATAACTTTAGTTTCTCAGATCTGACATCGACCCTCGAAGTGGTCACCCCCAACTCAACCTTCGGTCCTCATAATCGACATCAACCCTCTAACCTGATCAATCTCGTCCCTTTGGTCTGTAGAATTGACCTTAAACACTGTCTCCCAAAGTCAATGTGGTGTCTATTATCTGGTCTTCACTTGATCAAAGATCACTCTCGTGGGTCTCTATAGACACTACATTATAGGACACTCCTAAGCATCTTCTTAGGATCCTAGCACTTCTCTTTCATCATAAAATCTAAGTCATACTCCGAGTAATGATCTGAAGTCCGTCGGGCACTCTAGATCCCGTTTGACTGTCAATGAACCTTCTCACTTGAGCGATAGCTCATTGGATCTTTGAAGGGCTTTAAATCGCATTTCTAACTATTTTCCCTATGAACGAATCGGCCTTATAGTTCTGATGAATGAACTACTTTCCCCAAAAAACTGATATGGAGGCCACCGGATCCTCCCGGAATCTGTTTGACACTGACATCTCACCAACTCAAGTGAAGCTCTTTGGTTCCTCAAAGGGAACTTGATTCCCTTTCCAACATTCCACCCTGTGCATAAATCAACCTTAAGGCATAGATGAACGACCCATTTTACTCCAAAAGGTCACCGGGCATGTTTTTTGATCTTGGTCACCTATTCGAATAATATGCATATCTCTGAAACATCAAAATTCCTTGCATAACCATTATAATGGTCTCAACTATGCATGAACCGGCCTTATGGTTCGAACAAACGATCCATTTGCCACTTTTCCAAAACAACTTCGGGTGCTTTTGATCCCCATTTAACCACAATCAATGCATGAACTGGGGATCAACCTAATGGATTCTTAAAGGGATAAGAATTCCTTTTTCTAATAGTTCATCCTGTTCACGATTCAGACTTATGGATTGCGTTTTGCGACCATTTTTCCAGAAAATCTGCCTGAGACTGCCGAATGGCAAACCCATTTACCTACCTATCAGTAGTGTGTCTAGGGTTTCCTATCGATAGTCATGTCAAGGACAATGATGATCGGAATCCCCTGGACACTATATAAGGAGAGCATGTGCTCACTTCGAATGGCACCTTATAAATTACTCTCTTGGTGATCTCAGTAACATCCTCTTGAAGTCAACATGGTTTTCATATTGAAACCTCTACCCCACATTCTTTTTCCATCCTTTCCTTACCCAATTTGGAAAATTCCCTTCCCTCTCGTCCAACCAACTTAATCCACATGCAAGAGCAACCCTTCATCATTCAAGGTCAACTTTAAATCTTTAAAAGATGGTCCAAATCTTTCAGTATCTCTTTAAATTCTCGTATTTCTTCATTAGTAACTTATTTCTTATTTTAGTATTTCCTTTTTATTAGATTGCACATATTAATATCCAACTTTTTATTAGTAGTATTGCACATAATATATTTTTCTATAAAAAAAACGAAAAAGGAAAAGTGGATTTTCTTCTAAATTCTAGAAGGGCATTCTTCATTATATTTTCTCACACTAAAACATCCTATTTCCACACACATATAAGAAAAGTCCACAGTTAGATTTATAGGATAAACTCCACCCCATGTTACATGTGAACTACGTGGACTTTATAGTCTTTTTAGGTTATTTAGGCGTCTCGGGTAAAATTCGAGATTCGAGTCCTCTCCAATTTTAGTTTCTATATTATTTTCATATCATATATTTATAATTCATTCTTGTGTTTTGTACAACATATACCATTGTCCTTCAATAAATAATCGATGACGCAATGAATACACACCTTATATTTTAATTACTATTTTGGGAACACTCCTGAGGATGACCACATTCCGCATTTATCCATAGCACGAGCCTAGTAATTCCATTATTTTTTATATATACGTACACATACTTCATGGAGTTATTAAATAGAAGAATAACACATGGCGATGAGAGATCGAAAGGGAGAAATGGGTTCCCAACACCTTCCCATTCCGTAACTTAGTCCCCAAATCCTTGAACTAATTGGTTTCGCAAGCATCGGTATGTATTCGATGTCATTCTGTCGAGATGAAAACATTTATTTTGCCTGATTTGTACAAAATAGGATGGTAACCTTATCTCCACGCATCACCCCAATTGACGACGGGTGAATCTCCCCGAAGGGGCATGCCCCCCTGAATCGGTAGAGGGATGGCCACAGTACCCCATCTAGTTTCACTATCTAGGTTATTAAAAGCTAGGCGTACTGTACCCTGGTCACGAGATCCACAATGATCCATCTGGAATCATGACCTCTCTGTGACATCATTAATTCCATTATAAAGTCAATCGATATACTCTTCCACTTACAAACTGGAATCACTAATAGTTGCTGATGTGGCAATAATCGAGCATCCGTGTAAATATGACAATCATTGTTATCAGCTAACGATCAAAATGCAAAAAAAAAACTAAACTTTAACAACACTCAAATGGACTATAGTCCGAGTATAGAAGATCCATAGGGAATGCTGAATAGTTTTTAAGAAATATATTATTTCTCAAATAAAAGTGTAAAAGGTGATTAGGTATAAAGCGAGGAAAAGGAAAAAAGTAATAAAACTAAACAAGATTAAAAAAAATGAGGGTAGGGTTTGTAACAACCCGAGGTCTTGGAGACGATGATTTATTTATTTTGGGAGAAATAAATATTATTTTATTGGAGAATAATTAAATTGACAATTGAGGTCAAAATTTGGAGTCGGTAGAAAGTGTGTCAAATGGCAATTCTGAGGGTACCATTGTTTCCGGAAGGGTCGAGAAAGTCAAAATGACTGTACTTGGGGTCTATTTAGGTTCCGAAATAAATTAGGACCGTTTGACTAGAATTAAAGTTACCGGGTCATTTAAAGTGTGTATTATCATTTAAAGATGTGTATCTTGGGAGTTAAGGCTTATTAAGCCTACGGAAGATTTTTCTCCAAAGAGATAAAGAGAAATAGAAATAAAGAAATAGAGAAGAAGAAAGAAGAAGAAGAGAAAGAAGGAGAAAAGAGAGAGAAAGTGGATATTTTTGGCAAATACGCGATCTCAAGGCGGATTTAGACCCTACGAACCCGAGGCAAGTGATTAAACTTGCTAAATAATTGTTGTGTACCATTTATTGCATGATTTGTGGATTGATATTATGGGTTTTAGGTTTAGTTTAACAAAACCTAACTTTTGGGTATAATCATAGATTTGATATGTAGATCTTTGATTTAAGGATAAATATTAGTTTATATGTATTCTAGGATGAATATTAATGATATATTTGTGACTGGGTTAAAGAGAAATGAAGTAGCAATGATTAAAATGAATTTTGGGATTTTTGGCTCACTAAAAAGTAGCCATTTTCGAGGTTTCTGAAGGGCCGAATCGATTCGGCCTCCTACCGAATCGATTCAGAAATATACAGGTGCCCAGGTCTGAGTGACCGAATCGATTCCGACCCCAACCGAATCGATTCGGCCTGAGATAGAGTCCCAGGTCTGATGACCCGAATCGATTCGCCTTCCTGGTCGAATCGATTCGGAATTGGCCCGAATCGATTCGGAAATAGGGCTTTTGTGGGATTATTTTTCTAAGAAGGATTTCGTCCGATTTTTTTTTGAGGTTATTGATTGGGAACCTCTATAGGAGTTTTTTGGAGTATGTTTTGGATATTTTAGAGAGTTTCCCTAATAAGAAATTATTGGAGCCTTAACTGACTAAATTTGAGGAATACCGAATAGATATTATGGTATATTCTAAGTGGGGAAGCCTACCTTGATTTGGAGATTCTACTTTAAGAGAATAATTACAATTCATATGAGAGAATGAGAATAACTTAGAGATATAGGATCTTAGGAACCAATCCCAAATGGGATAGCTTTAAAGGTTCATAAAATGAATTGAATCATATTATGGATGGAGAATTATAAATGTAAATTGAGGTGCAATAGGATAAAGAAAATCCTTAAGTTAATAAAATTGAGAGACAATTTATAAGTAGAAGAGACATGCGAGCTTCAAGTGAGAAATAGTATAGTTTATACTAAGTGTGGATGACGGGTGAGAAATGACGATTAGTGTATCAAGAGAGAGATATACTAAACAATGACATTAAATCTATTGCCCCTAAGAGCGTATAATGAATATGAAAATGATGTGGCAGGTATACCTTATATGATGGTATATCTTTATTATGTGGGATGTATGTATACCCTATATGATGGTATATATGCATGGTTAGGGATACCCTCTCCTTGCTATCATTGGGAAGTTACGTGCGTAGAGGGTGAGCATCCTGGCTCAAAGAGCAGGGTGTGGATATTCCCCAGGTCATAGTCGTCCATGTGATTATTATGTGATACACATTTATTTATTTTGGGGGTGAGAGGTCGTGGGTATGTGTCGCTCTCACTTGCTGGTTAGGAACTATGACCGCTTCCTAGACATTGTGTGCGTGAGTTGATCACGAGGTGGGTGCCGTTGAACCCCACCAGGTGGCCCGAGTTTGCTACGATGCGTGGGCAACTGGAAGATGATAGCATGTGAGCTTGCGTCCTCGAATTATAGCTCGGTTGGATGGTTATTATTGTTGAGTGTGCTTGTACTTGGGTATCAAGGGCCTAATGGACCTCAAGGACTAACATTGCCAGAACTAGTGTATCGGGGGGGTTCCTTGTTTAGATTTCGCCTCGGCGAGACGTTCCACGCACGAACCGCAGTGTAATTTTGGAAATTGGGGAGAAGTTAGTCCTTAATGCCCATAATTATATATATATATATATATATATATATATATATATATATATATATATATATATATATATCACTTATTACGACAATCGACAGTACCAGGAGTAGTGTAACGGGGGGCTTCCTTGTTTGGATTTCACTTCGGCGAGACGTCCCACGCATGAAACGCCGTGTACTGTTGGGAATATTAATTAATTAAAATTGGGTATTAATTGGGTTACATGTATCATGCATTGAGGGCATAATGAGCCTCGAGGATCAATACGGTCAGGAGTAGTGTAACGGGGGGGTTCCTTGTTTGGATTTCGCCTCGGCGAGACGTCCCACGCACGAAACGTAGTGCCGTGTTGAGAATCGGGAGGAGTCTACTCCTTAACTCTTTATGCTAATAACTCATATATAATAATTATATATATTGTTTACATGCCATATAAGGGCATCACTAGAATAAAAAAATTCTAGTAATTGAGAATGTTAATGTATTGTGATGATGTGGTTATGAGGATGATTGTGCAACTTTATATGTTCAACAAATGAACTAATATAAAGATAACTATAACATTTAAATTAAAGTATATGATTTAGAGGGAACTCAGATAGGTATAGATTGAGAGATAGGTTAGATGTTTTTAATCAAATATTTCATTTGGGTTTTAAATTCGATTTTCTTGCCTAAATAGAATTGGGCATCCTTTTGGAGATCACGTGCAGACGCTTAGTGCGAGCTTTAGTTGTGAGGCGAGTGGAATTTTATGGAGAGCTCGATTCCATTAAATCATGTAATAATGCATTTATAATTATTATGCATTTTAATACACTTGCTATAAAATATTTTCAACTCGGGCTTTGACCCGTTTATATTTTCTCCCTCTATGTATATATATTGTATTACTTTAGGTGTTCCACCGCAAGGACGCCATTAATATACATCCATCCAGTATTCGTGGAGCTGTGGCAGTAGCGGATTGTTGCGGCACTTTGTTTTAGTTGATTCCTGTCTTTGTTTATCAAGATTATGATTCAGTTTGTATATTGAGTTAGCATTTAAGTGTTGTAGATTAACACTTTATATTTCATTTCTCAGATTATTGTATTGTTTGTTACCCGATAGCATATTCGGGTATTTTATTTGTACATTGTATTGCACTCGTGTATATATTTGGAGTTTTCACTTATCACTCACTTTAGTTAGATGTATATTGTGGGTTATGGTTGCATTATTGGTTTTGTTGTTGTTAAATAAAAGTTTTAAATTTTTGACAATCCACTTTTAATGATTTCGGGTACTTGGCCTTATATTATTATTATTGTCAGTTGATGTTGAGACTATGCCATCTGAGATACCTGATTTATTGTAGTATAGGGCTGGCCACCCATTATTATTTTGAGCAGGTTGTCACAAATGGTATCAAAGCATCAGGTTCTAGTGTCTTTAGGATCTGTGTGAGTTACTATGATCTTTCGTGAGCGTTCTTGATGTAGAGCCTTATTATTAGGATGGTTGCATTCATACGTCCATATTTCTTCTGTGATTTGAAATCATTTGAAAGGCGTTCTGATACAATTGTTCTTGTTTCAGATGCCACCGAAGGGAGGTCGTTCAGTCAAGGAAAATAAAGGGAATGTGCAACCCCAAATGACTTAAAGGAACATGACTACAGATGAAGTTGCCAATATTATGGCACAAGCAGTAACTGCTGCCATTTTTACGATGGCGCAACAATCTACCATTCGAGCAGCCCCACTTCATTTAGGATTGTCTTTGTGGGAGAGAGTGAAGGAAGATTTTAGTAAGGGGCATCCTCCCGAGTTTGCAGGGGGAGTTGATGCAATGGCTGAAATTCAATGCAAGAATAGTACGCAGAGGCAACTTCGTATGGTTGAGTGTGGTGAGGTGCAAAAATAATTTTTAGCTACCTTTAAGTTATTGGGTGCAGCTCTTCAATGGTGGGAGTCTCTTACCACATCTGAATAGAGAGATACTTTACCTATAACAAAATTTTAGGAACTTTTCGATCAAAGGTATTTTCCTTCCTCTACTAGGAATATGAGGATTTTTTAGGGTAATAGAACGGTGACAGAATATGAAGAAGATTTTTTTAGATGGGCGAAATTAGTACCTAATGAGGTAAATGCGAAAGAGAAACGTATATCAAAGTTTGTTCGAGGATTAGATTGGAAAATCCGGCAACATTTGTTAGAGAGTCCTAAGTTAGTGACTTTCATCGAGGTAGTGAATGCGACACTATTAAAGTGTCATGAATATCGTCTTCATTCGCAAAAGGGTAAGAACTTTGCAGATTTGAATTCATCAAGTAAGTTTGGCGAAGAGAGTGCCAGTAATACGAGTGGGCAGAAAGGATTTGTGGGTAAGTGTTTCTTTTGTAAAGAAATAGGTCATAAGAAGAGAGAATGTCCTAAAAGAGGTAAACAACCACATTTCGATGAAGTTTTAGAAGTACAACCCCTACAACAGATTCGAGGTCATTTTATATCGGGGGACCATGTTTGGGAGCCCATTGATGAGGAAGGGCAATCAAACTAGAGATGGAATGATGTAAGTTATTTTTCCCTTGTGAATAGGAAGATTACTATGTAAAGTTTTGGGAATGTCGTATGGGAGCTACTTATGAAAGGGTAGTGCTATAGCCCTATTATATATGTAATGACCCTAAGGGGAATTTTGAGCAAGTTAGACACTTATGTTATTATCTTTTGATAGACACGATAATTTTAATGCGCTCAAGAAGAGCTATAAAGCTTGTGGGGAATGTAAGAATGATTATGGTATGATAAGTAGTAATGATAAAAGATACTTCTTTTATGTAGTCATGTTAGACTTTTATAATTGTTGTATTCCAGATATGGATGAGCCTTATAAATGGCAATATATTGAAAAGATGTTATTTTTGATAAAAGTTTAGATTGTGGATTGTTGTGACACAGGAAAATTTTAGCTCATGATTATGCAAATTTTTGTGAGCTATATGTTGATATATGTATGATGATTTAAAAGACCTTGTGTTGGACATAAGGCACTTTATATTATATTATTTAAACCGTTTTTTTAAATAAACTATTTTCAAAATAAAACTTTTTATCGGCCTTTGCGCCATTTCAAAATGATTTTTATAAAATTAATTCTTTTTCAAACTCTAGTCCGGATTTAACAAACTCTCAATCCCCGACGTCGCTACATAGTAGTGTATTGGGAGGGTTCCTTGTTTGGATTTCTCTTTTGCGAGACGTCCCCCGCACGAAAGTGGCGAATGTCAGGAATTGAGAGGAGTTATTTCTTTGGACCATTCAAAAATTTTACACTATCAATATGTTAGTAATATTTATATTTATGGAATTATGGAAGTTTGGAGGCAAATGAAGCCTCATTATGATTGGTACGAGCATAAAGCTCGAATATAAAGGGTGTATGGGAGCCCTTGTTATGGAAATTGGTTTTGTAAAACTCAACATTGACTTAAAATAAAGTGGATTAAAATAAATTCATCGTGGGAAGTTAGCAGTTTGGAGATAGGATTAGTGAGGATGGGAGTAGTAGAACTAGTTGAGCTTTGGAGAATTAGTCTTAGCTAAAATTTCGAGGACGAAATTTTTATAAGTGGGGAAGTTTGTAACAACCCGAGGTCTTGGAGACGATGATTTATTTATTTTGGGAGAAATACATATTATTTTATTGGAGAATAATTAAATTAACAATTGAGGTCAAAATTTGGAGTTGGTAGAAAGTGTGTCAAATGGCAATTCTGAGGGTACCATTGTTTCCGAAAGGGTCGAGAAAGTCAAAATGACTGTACTTGGGGTCTATTTAGGTTCTGAAATAAATTAGGACCGTTTGACTTGAATTAAAGTTATCGGGTCATTTAAAGTGTGTATTATCATTTAAAGATGTGTATCTTGGGAGTTAAGGCTTATTAAGCCTACGGGAGATATTTCTCCAAAGAGAGAAAGAGAAATAGAAAGAAAGAAAGAGAGAATAAGAAAGAAGAAGAGAAAGAAGGAGAAACGAGAGAGAAAGTGGAGATTTCTGGCAAATACGTGATCTCAAGGCGGATTCAGACCCTATGAACCAGAGGCAAGTGATTAAACTTTCTAAATAATTGTTGTGTACAATTTATTGCATGATTTGTGGATTGATATTATGGGTTTTAGGTTTAGTTTAACAAAACCTAACTTTTGGGTATAATCATAGATTTGATATGTAGATCTTTGATTTGAGGATAAATATTAGTTTATATGTATTCTAGGATGAATATTAATGATATATTTGTGATTGGGTTAAAGAGAAATGAAGTAGGAATGATTAAAATGAATTTTGGGATTTTTGGCTTACTAAAACGTAGCCATTTTCGAGGTTTCTGAAGGGCCGAATCGATTCGGCCTCCTACCGAATCAATTCGGAAATATGCAGGTGCCCAGGTCTGAGTGACCGAATCGATTCGGCCTGAGACAGAGTCCCAGGTCTGATGACCCGAATCAATTCGCCTTCCTGGCCGAATCGATTCGCTGGGCCGAATCGATTCGGAATTGGCCCGAATCGATTCGGAAATAGGGCTTTTGTGGGATTGTTTTTCTAAGAAGAATTTCATCCCGTTTTGTTTGAGGTTATTGATTGGGGACCTCTATAGGAGTTGTTTGGAGTACGTTTTGGAGACTTTAGAGAGTTTCCCTTATATGAAATTATTGGAGTCTTAATTGACTAAATTTGAGGAATACCGAATAGATATTATTGTATATTCTAAGTGGGGAAGCCTACCTTGATTTGGAGATTCTACTTGAAGAGAATAATTACAATTCATATAAGAGAATGAGAATAACTTAGAGATATCTGATCTTAGGATCCAATCCCAAATGGGATAGCTTTAAAGGTTCATGAAATGAATTGAATCATATTATGGATGGAGAATTATAAATGTAAATTGAGGTGCAATAGGATAAAGAATATCCTTAACTTAATAAAATTGAGGGACAATTTATAAGTAGAAGCGACATGCGAGCTTCAAGTGAGAAATAGTATAGTTTATACTAAGTGTGGATGATGGGTGAGAAATGACGATTAGTATATCAAGAGAGAGATATACTAAACAATGACATTAAATCTATTGCCCCTAAGAGCGTATAATGAATATGAAAATGATGTGGCAGGTATACCTTATATGATGGTATATCTTTATTATGTGGGATGTATGTATACCCTATATGATGGTATATATGCATGGTTAGGGATACCCTCTCCTTGCTATCATTGGGAAGTTACGTGCGTAGAGGGTGAGCATCCTGGCTCAAAGAGCAGGGTGTGGATATTCCTCAGGTCATAGTCGTCCATGTGATTATTATGTGATACACATTTATTTATTTTGGGGGTGAGAGGTCGTGGGTATGTGTCGCTCTCACTTGCTGGTTAGGAACTTTGACCGCTTCCTAGACATTGTGTGCGTGAGTTGATCACGAGGTGGGTGCCGTTGAACCCCACCAGGTGGCCCGAGTTTGCTACGATGCATGGGCAACTGGAAGATGATAGCATGTGAGCTTGCGTCCTCGAATTATAGCTCGGTTGGATGGTTATTATTGTTGAGTGTGCTTGTACTTGGGTATCAAGGGCCTAATGGACCTCAAGGACTAACATTGCCAGAACTAGTGTATCGGGGGGGTTCCTTGTTTAGATTTCGCCTCGGCGAGACGTTCCACGCACGAACCGCAGTGTAATTTTGGAAATTGGGGAGAAGTTAGTCCTTAATGCCCATAATTATATATATATATATATATCACCTATCCCGACATTCGACAGTGCCAGGAGTAGTGTAACGGGGGGGGGGGGGGTTCCTTGTTTGGATTTCGCTTCGACGAGACGTCCCACACATGAAACGCCGTGTACTGTTGAGAAATGAGAAAATGAATTAATTAATATTGGGTATTAATTGGGCTACATGTATCATGCATTGAGGGCATAATGAGCCTCGAGGATCGATACGGTCAGGAGTAGTGTAACGGGGGGAGGGGGGTTCCTTGTTTGGATTTCGCCTCGGCGAGACGTCCCACGCACGAAACATAGTGCCATGTTGACAATTGGGAGGAGTTTAGTCCTTAACGCTTGATGCTAATAACTGATATATAATAATTATATAGATTGTTTACATGCCATATAAGGGCATCACTAGAATATAAAATTCTAGTAATTGAGAATGCTAATGTATTGTGATGATGTGGTTATGAGGATGATTGTGCAACTTTATATGTTCAACAAATGAACAAATATAAAGATAACTATAACATTTAAATTAAAGTATATGATTTAGAGGGAACTCAGGTAGGTATAGATTGAGAGATAGGTTAGATGATTTTAATCAAATATTTCATTTGAGTTTTAAATTCGATTTTCTTGCCTAAATAGAATAGGGCATCCATTTGGAGATCACGTGCAGACGCTTAGTGCGCGCTTTAGTTGAGAGGCGAGTGGAATTTTATGGAGAGTTTGATTCCATTAAATCATGTAATAATGCATTTATAATTATTATGCATTTTAATACACTTGCTGTAAAATGTTTGCAACTCGGGCTCTGACCCGTTTATATTTTCTCCCTCCATGTCTATATATTGTATTACTTTAGGTGTTCCTTCGCAAGGACGCCATTGATGTACATCCATCCAGTATTCGTGGAGCTGTGGCAGTAGCGGACTGTTGTGGCACTTTGTTTTAGTCGATTCATGTCTTTGTGTATCTAGATTAGGATTCAGTTTGTATATTGAGTTAGCATTCAAGTGTTGTAGATTAACACTTTTACATTTCATTCCTCAAATTATTGTATTGTCTATTACCCGACAGCATATTCGGGTATTTTATTTGTACATTGTATTGCACTCTTGTATATATTTGGAGTTTGCACTTATCACTCACTTTAGTTAGATGTATATTGTGGGTTATGGTTGCATTATTGGTTTTGTTGTTGTTGTTAAATAAAAGTTTAAAATTTTTGACAATCCACTTTTAATAATTTCGGATAGTTAGCCTTATATTATTAGTATTGTCAGTTGATGTTGAGATTGTGCCATCTGAGATACCTGATTTAATGTAGTATAGGGCTGACCACTCGTTATTATTTTGAGCGGGTTGTCACAGGGTCACACCCCCACCATGGGTTGAATAATCTGTAAAAAGGATTTCCATTCAAAAACATTTAACTGAGCATATTTAATTAATTATAAATACCATATATGAAGAAAATTAATTCAACAATGAAACATTTAATCGGAAATGGTCAGACATTGATTAATTTCACAATATCGGTATAAACACTAACATTGCATAACAAAGAAAGTTAAACACCTTACATTCCAAATTTAATACGCGAGGTTTCAATTTAATGTGTTTTTACGCAAAATGTAGATTTTAATCTAGTATCTAACCCACACATTGCACGGGCATTCGATTAAAGATTTACAAAATATGCAGTTAGAGTTTTTTCCGTCAATGTGTGGTCTTAATGAAAAACTAAAATGTAATGCTTATTGAAATATGAAACTTTGTTGAGCACTCCAAGCATCCTTTTTACTCCATCAATCCTTAATCTCTATTTTTGGGCTCCTGACAAATTTATGACATTTAAATTAAAAATATGTATCTGGGGTAACCATATATGTTGTCACCCCCTTCACAAAACCACCCTCTTGAGTAGCTGCCACCTCAGTCAATACCTGAGCAACATATGGAACCTCATTAGACATAAACTTCCTACACTGTGGACAAACATCTCTTGCATCATGAGCAACTTTTCGGTGATTGTTGGGACAATTTAAAAGATAGTCATTTTTCTGGTTGTGTTGCATGCCCGAGGCGACATCCTAAAATGAGGCCCCATAGATAAAGATAATGTGATTGTAAATTCATAAATAAATCATATTTAGTATTCTAAACAAATTTTTTATATGATTATTATTATTATTATTATTACTATTATTATTATTATTATTATTATTATTATTATTATTATTATTATTATTATTATTATTATTATTATTATACTTCATGCAATTAAATTATTATGTAGCTTGTCGCTTTTTCATTCTTTTTTTTTGGGGTCCAGACTTGTACTTTTTCGAATGTATAATTAACAATTGAACAATAAAACCCGACCCGGTTAATTATGTAGAATACAAGCACTAAATCTTCTTCAATATAAATAATTGTATGGTGTGACCTCAATTGAATAATAATATTTTGCATTACAAGAAAAAATTAAATCATAAATTAGAATCTTTTTATTTCAATATAAGAAATTTACTTTTAAATAATAAAATCGAAATAATTACTTAATTAAATTAGACATTAAACTAGGAAAAAATGTAACTCAACAATTGTACAATGAATGTATGAATGGAAAACAATGAAGCAAACAATCTCCATATGGAACCACGAACCAATGAAGTATGAAACAATGAAATCTCTACAGAAAACGAGAATTGGAAGTATATGGAAAACAAACCTCATCTAGCAGTGTCAATGAAAATGGTGCTACTGTGAATTGAGTTAGACAGAGACATAACAGTGGATGAGTGTCCGGCGTTGGATAAACTTTTGCAAAGTGGAACGGGTGGGTTTGGAGTGGCTTTAGTTAAGGGATCTGGGTCTTCGCTTGTTTTTGCCTGACCTGCATCCGAAACAGACTTACATCCATGCTAAAAAATGGTACCCCTGTGTCTAGCGAAGAAGAATTGTCCTGTATTAAAACTGCGTCCTGATCATTTCCCTTCATAGTTTTTTTGCTGAAAATATGAATGACTCTTGATAATATTCTTGTCCTCTATTCCCATTTCACCCTCACTTGCCTCTGAGGTAGACTTATATTCACACTCGGAGATGGTACTCTAAAATAAGGTACCATATCTGTTGGAAACAGCTGTCAAAGACAGCTGTCAAAGACAGCTGTTATTTTTAAGTTGCAAAACAAAGTTTGGCTCTCTCCGTGTCCCACATCGGTGGGAGTATTAATTTGTGTTGTGTATATTTACATTTTGTTGGGAACAAAGGTTCAGCCCTTTGGGCATTCAAGTTTTTGTGGGTATGTGGGGCAGACCCAATGGGCCAAGTCACGCGCGCCGCCGCCGTTCGGCCCGTGTCCGGGTCCGGGGTCTTGGGCTTGGGCTTGGGCTTGGGCTCATTAAGAATTAATTTTTTGGACAAATAAATTAACGTTTTTGGGCTTTAAAAATTAATTTTTTAACGGTAATTAATTCCGAAAAATTAAAACGTGTTTTATTCCGTGTTGATTTATTCAACCGAGTTGCCCACTATTTCCAGATTTCTCTCCACGTTGTTCACCAACGTCTCTTTTCTTTTTGCCCCATAAAGGAGCAGGTAGCCTCCGGTTTTGGTACACAGTTATCTACTTTCAACACAGAATTGAAAATTTTCCTTCTCCCAGAATACTTTTTCCAGAATAATTAATCTCATTCGTGTACAGGTTAATTATAGAATTGAGCAATTAATAAGGAATGGGTGTACACAGACCGGATTGATTCTTGTGCTATCAATCCGTAATTTAATTTTGGAGGCTGTTTTATCCTGGGGGTGACGGCGCTGTACACTGTCGGCACAATTGGAGGCAAAGCCGCGAAACACCTTAAAGAGAGCGACCTAGTCCACGACTCAGCCGTGTTCTTGACTGTCCAGTTCCGGAATTCTTATACTTTTCTGCCCAGATTTATTTGCACCAAAAATTGGGTAATTTCGTTCCTGATTTTAATTCTGCATTTAATTATTTAAATTGCTGCTACCACAATTTTAAGGTGTTTCATATTCTGCCATGGACGAAATTAACTCTAGTAACCTAAATAAGCCTTTCAAATATGAAGGCACTCATTTTAAACGTTGGAGCAAAAAATTGCAATTTTATTTAACTACAAAAAAAGTCGCATCATGTGTTCAATTTGACAAACCCGTAGTAAGTAATCCACCTACTGTTGAGGAAAGCAAAACAATTAGAAATTGGGAGGAAAATGATTTTTTGTGCAAGAACTATATTCTGAATGCTCTAAGTGACGAAATTTATGACTATTATGCCAATTATAAAACTGCGAAAGATGTTTGGGACACACTTTTTAAAAAATATGACATGGAGGAGGTGGGTGCTAAAAAATATGCCGTCAGCCGTTATTTGAAATTTCAAATGACGGATGACAAATCTGTTGTTGCTCAAACCCATGATTTGCAAATGATTGCCCATGAAATTATTTCCGAGGGCATGGTCTTAGATGAGCAATTTCAGGTGGATGTGATTATTGATAAATTGCCTCCACTGTTCAAAGAGTTTAAAAATATTTTGAGGCATAAGTCTAAAGAATTCTCACTAGAGTCATTAATTACTAAATTGAGAATTGAGGAGGAATCCCGAAAACAGGACTATAAAGATGAAATTCTTGTTGTGTCTAACAACAAAAATCAGAAAAAGAACCACACTCCAGTTGTTTTAAAGGCAAACGGAAAAAATATGAAAAATCAGAAAAAGAGCCACAACCAGAATTTTAAAAATCAGACTCAGACTCAGAATAAGTATAAGAACCCTGGAAATGGATAGTCTAGCAACTCGGGACAGTTTCTCTGTTTCAAGTGTGGCAAGCCTGGCCATATGGCTCGCAAATGTCGCAATGTGCCACAAGCACAAGAGAATTTGACCGAAGAGGACCTATGTGCTATGATTTCAGAAATCAACATGGTTAGCGGTGCCGAAGGGTGGTGGTTGGATACTGGCGCTTCCCGCCATATTTGTTATGACCGTAGTCTGTTTAAGACTTATTCTGAAACTGCAGATAAGAAGGTGTTGTTAGGTGATTCTCACTCCACTAAGGTTGCTGGTACTGGAAATGTGGAATTGAAGTTCACTTCGGGAAAGACTATTATCCTCAAAGATGTTCTTCACACTCCCGAGATAAGGAAAAATTTGGTTTCGGGTTATCTTCTCAACAAAGCTGTCTTTACTCAAACTAATGGTGCTGATTTATTTACTTTGACCAAAAATGGAATTTTTGTAGCCAAGGGTTATGCCACTGATGGGATGTTTAAATTGAATGTTGATGCAATGAATAAAATTTCTCCTTCTGCTTATATTGCTTGTTCATTTAATATTTGGCATGCTAGACTTTGTCATGTTAATAAACGACTTGGTAAAAATATGAGCACTTTAGGATTGATTCCCGAATTATCATTAAATGATTTTGAAAAATGTGAATGGTGTAGTCAAGCAAAAATCACTAAGACACCACATAAATCTGTTTTTAGAGAATCTGAACCACATGATTTAATTCATTCGGATATTTGTGAATTGGATGGTGTCATAACTAGAAATGGCAAACGTTATTTTATAACTTTTATTGATGATTGTTCCGATTATTCATTTGTGTATTTAATGAAAAATAAAAGTGAAGCGTTTGACATGTTTAAAATTTTCCTAAATGAAATTGAAAATCAATTTAATCGGAAAATAAAAAGGTTACGTAGTGATAGAGGCACCGAATATGATTCTGGACTATTTATTGAATTTTATAAAACCCACCGTATTATTCACGAAAAAACTGCCCCTTATTCGCCCGAAATGAACGGTAAAGCCGAAAGAAAAAATAGGACATTAACTGAATTAGTTGTTGCTATTTTATTGAATTCTGGGGCTGCCTCACATTGGTGGGGTGAAATTATTTTGACTGTGTGTCACGTGCTTAATAGAATTCCTAAGACTAAAATGAAAATATCTCCTTATGAAATTTGGAAAAATATTAAGCCTAACGTGTCATACTTTAGAACGTGGGGGTGCTTAGCCTATGTACGTATACCCGACCCTAAAAGGTCTAAATTGGCAAGTAGAGCATATGAGTGCGTTTTTATAGGCTATGCTATTAATAGCAAAGCATACCGATTTTATGACTTGGAAAATCAAGTTATTATTGAATCAAATGACGCCGATTTTTATGAAGATAAATTTCCTTTTAAATTGAGGAATAGTGGGGGCGAGTCATCCACTAATATTTCTTTAAATAAAAATAAAGAAAATAATGAATCCATTTTAGAAATTCGAAAAAGTAAAAGGGCTCGTGTAGAAAAAGATTTTGGTCCCGACTTTTATGCTTACACCTTAGAGGAGGATCTTAACACTATTCAAGAAGCCTTTTCTTCTTTAGATGCCGATTTATGGCAAGAGGCTATTAATGATGAAATGGATTCTTTGGAAACAAATAAAACTTGGCATTTAGTGGACCTTCCTCCTGGATGTAAAACAATTGGGTGTAAATGGATTCTTAAAAAGAAATTAAAACCTGATGGCACGGTTGAAAAATATAAGGCATGTCTTGTTGCTAAAGGTTTTAGACAAAGAGAAAATGTAGACTTTTTTGATACATTTTCACCTGTGACTAGAATAACGTCTATACGTGTACTATTTGTTGTAGCTGCCTTAAATGATTTAATTGTACACCAAATGGATGTTAAAACTGCATTTTTAAATGGAGAATTAGAAGAAGAGATTTATATGGATCAACCTGAAGGTTTTATTATACACGGTCAAGAAAATAAAGTATGTAAATTAGATAAATCTCTTTATGGACTCAAACAGGCACCTAAACAATGGCATGATAAATTTGATAGCTTAGTCATCTCTAATGGGTTTAAAATTAATGAAAGTGACAAATGCATTTATTATAAATATGTTGAGAACATTTGCACTATCATATGTCTTTATGTTGATGACTTGCTTATATTTGGTTCCAATATTCATGCCGTAGAAAATGTTAAATCATTATTATGTGCCAATTTTGATATGAAGGATTTGGGTGAAGCTAGTGTAATATTAGGAATTAATATTACTAGGTCAGAAAAGGGACTTTCTTTGGATCAATCTCATTACATCGAGAAAGTTCTAAAGAAATATAATTACTTTGACTGTAAACCTGCTAGTACTGCATTTGACCCTAGTGTAAAGTTATTTAAGAACACTGGCGACAGTGTAAACCAAAATGCTTATGCAAGCATTATTGGTAGCTTACGTTATGCTACAGATTGCACTAGACCTGACATAGCTTATGCTGTGGGAGTACTATGTAGATTTACTAGTAGACCTAGTATGGAGCATTGGCATGCTATTGAGAGGGTCATGCGGTACCTTAAAAGGACGATGAACCTCGGATTACACTATAATAAGCATCCCCCTGTCCTTGAAGGATTTAGTGATGCAGATTGGAACACCCTATCTGATGATTCTAAGGCTACTAGTGGATATATATTTAGCATCGCTGGTGGTGCAGTTTCTTGGAAATCTAAGAAACAAACTATTTTGGCTCAATCCACTATGGAGTCTGAGATGATAGCGCTAGCTGCTGCTAGTGAAGAGGCAGGTTGGTTAAGAAACCTCCTGTCAGATATCCCATCATGGGAAAGACCGATTCCAGCCGTTTTGATTCGTTGTGATAGTACCGCGGCTATTGCAAAAGTTGAGAACCGTTATTATAATGGTAAGAAACGACAAATACGTCGTAAGCACAGTACTGTTAGAGAATTTATCTCTACGGGTACTGTGAGGGTGGATCATATACGGTCTGAACAGAACTTAGCTAATCCTTTGACGAAAGGACTAGCTAGGGAGAAGGTGTGGAACACCACGAAAGGGATGGGACTAAAGCCCTTGGATAAATGAGTCATTTGTGATGGTAACCCAACATATAGACTGGAGATCCCAAGAAATATGTTCAAAGGGTAATAACAAGTCACAAGTGATATGGGTTGAATCATGCGATTATTAATTAATATAGAACGGGGTTTTACTCCGAGTCCATCCCTATGGAGCATGATATCCTGAAGCGAGTCAAGGATGAGTTATTATAACTCTTAATGAGATCTATAGCTCTATATTGAGTGGGGTACTTAGCTACAGGAGTATTCTTGATAAACTCACCTATGCGAATGTGGAAGTGTGGCCGCTTCCTATGGATATTTTGGGCAAATTCCTAAAGCGTTCACTATACTGGGATAGAAGCACATGGCCGTAACGTGCTAGCTATTAGACTTACACCCAAGTAGGGTTGTGTGTGGGATGTTGTCAGAGATAGATTTCAAAACTACGGTTACTCTAGTATATTCTGAATCATCTTTACTACGTAAAGGTTCAAGTCGAAAGACACCTTTGCCTATGCACAATTCTATAGATTATTGCTCGATAAAATGTTTTCAAGTTTTGCAAGTGGGGGATTGTTGGAAACAGCTGTCAAAGACAGCTGTTATTTTTAAGTTGCAAAACAAAGTTTGGCTCTCTCCGTGTCCCACATCGGTGGGAGTATTAATTTGTGTTGTGTATATTTACAATTTTTTGGGAACAAAGGTTCAGCCCTTTGGGCATTCAAGTTTTTGTGGGTATGTGGGTCAGACCCAATGGGCCAAGTCACACACGCGCGGGCGCGCGCCGCCGCCGTCCGTCCGGCCCGGCCCGTGCCCGTGTTCGGGTCCGAGTCCTGGGTCTTGGGCTTGGGCTTGGGCTCATTAAGAATTAATTTTTTGGACAAATAAATTAACGTTTTTGGGCTTTAAAAATTAATTTTTTAACGGTAATTAATTCCGAAAAATTAAAACGTGTTTTATTCCGTGTTGATTTATTCAACCGAGTTGCCCACTATTTCCATATTTCTCTCCACGTTGTTTACCAACGTCTCTTTTCTTTTTGCCCTATAAAAGAGCTGGTAGCCTCCGGTTTTGGTACACAGTTATCTACTTTCAACACAAAATTGAAAAATTTCCTTCTCCCAGAATACTTTTTCCAGAATAATTAATCTCATTCGTGTACAGGTTAATTATAGAATCGAGCAATTAATAAGGAATGGGTGTACACAGACCGGATTGATTCTTGTGCTATCAATCCGTAATTTAATTTTGGAGGCTGTTTTATCCTGGGGGTGACGGGGCTGTACACTGTCAGCACAATTGGAGGCAGAGCCGCGAAACACCTTAAAGAGAGCGACCTAGTCCGCGACTCAGTCGTGTTCTTGACTGTCCAGTTCCGGAATTCTTATACTTTTCTGCCCAGATTTATTTGCACCAAAAATTGGGTAATTTCGTTCCTGATTTTAATTCTGCATTTAATTATTTAAATTGCTGCTACCACAATATCCCTTTAAGAGCGTGCCCAGATCATATCCCTTCATAGCCATTCGCAAATAATATACACGACTCAGGTTTTTGTGGCAGGCTTATATTCACACTCAGATATAGTAATAGTACTCTCACATGTGCGAGTGGGAACGTCTTCTTTGACCCAGTTTTTCTTTGTTCTTTCCCTGATCATTTCCGTTCATAGACTGTTAATGAAAATATGAACACCTCAGAAAAGAATTGAAGTTCATCTTGAATTAAATGGAAGATCAACTCATGCGTTAGCAGTCCAAAACTTTGAGAAAGGAAAAGGACGGATCATGATTTGGGTTTGCCTTCCGTTAAAATAAATTTCATCAGTCTTTCATTTTATCTAACTAATTTTAAACGTTAAGAGGACTAAATATGAAATAAAAAAATAAAAATGAGGTCTTTTCATAAAAGACACTTATAGGAAAAAAAATATTTTCAAAATCTTAAAATAAAATAGGAAATATAAAAATTGAAAAAAAATACAATAGAAACATTGAAAATTGTAGAGTGTTAAATAAATTAAAAAATATAGAAAAATAAAAATAAAAATAAAACAAACTGAAAATTACAGTAATTTAAAGACTAAAAATTAAAGAAAATTAAAAAACTGGAAATTACAAAACATTAAAAATTCTGAACTTTACGAAAAAATTATAGAAAATACTGTTTTTTAAATTCTAAAAATAATATAAAAAAACATTTTAAAAGTTTGAAATAAAAATAAAAAAAAAAAGAAAAAAAATTTTGCCACAAAGAAATAGCGCTCCTAAAAAAAAACATTATTTCGAACCGAAAAAATTGTCTCTCCCGAAAAACTCTTTCCTTATATTTTTTTTTTTTTAAATAACCCTTATTTCCTGGAAAGAAAACATTTTCATTCCACAAAAACATATTTCAAGAACAAAGAACACTTACTTTCAGATCTAGTAACAATTTATATTTGGCCAAAAAACATATTTAGGGATAAAAAAAATCAAAATCTCAAAAAATTACAACCACAAAAACTGGATCTAAAACACAAATAAATAAAAAATAATTATGTCTACCACCAAACTAAAAAACTCTTCCCGACATCCAATACCTCCGACCAACGTTCAATCCAACCGATAGAAATCGAATACCAAACACTCACCGGTGGTCCGAGCTCCTTTCTTATTCGCCAACAAAGAAAAATCTTAAGGGTTGTGGTGGTCTGTTGAAGGTGGGGGAGGGGCAATGGAGTGAGAGGTGAGCGGGGTAGCCATGGCAACAACCATGGATGATAAGGGTTTAAGTTGAGATGGGTCTTATTTGGGTTCATCCATTTGTATACGAGTGCACATACACACATAAATCAAATTAATGAAGGTTGATTATTCATCTCACTTGCGTTTGTTCATGATATGGGTTTAACACAAGTTCATCCTTTATTCATAGGGTAGCCGAAAGTTGAATGGGAGAGTAGAGTTTTTCATTTTATATTTTGGGTTGGATGTGGAAGTTAAAATGAGAATGGAACTTGGAGAGTCAACAGACTCTGTTTTTGCAAGTTGGATCGAAGGCTTTTTGTGTTCCTTGGGGGGGGGGGGGGGGGGGGCTGCTTTTACTTTAAAAAGAAAAAAGGCTCACAATAATCTTTGTATCATCAATGGGAATTGTTGCATTTAATACTATTGTATTCGAGGTATAATATAGATCTCAAGAGCCATTAATGGCCGAAATATGACCCCAACCCTTAAACTAGGTACAACACATAATTAATGCAAGAAATAAACTATCTAACCAAAGAAAATAACAAATTAACTAACAACAACTAATTAATCAAAGTAGTAAATGAAGGGAAATCAATAAAACAATAAAATAAGGCTAAAATTAAAGGTACGAAAGGATGAACAGTCCCTACTTACATGAAATGGGTTGAAACCCTAAAGAGAGAAACTCCCAAATAAACAAACCCTAAAAGCTAACCTAAAATAAGAGATATCTATAATATAAACTGAACCCAACTTACATAGTAAGTTGTAAAAAGAAAAAAGGGAAAAGAAACAAAAAAGGAACAAGCTCCTGAAAAACTAAGCAGTCAATCGATTTACTAAATTCGATTGATCGATCGATCGAAAGGGAAAAATGTTATTGCCCTGCATCGTGGGCCTAATTTGAATGGTCGACTGACTGGGGTCTCAAGGCCGGTCGATCAGTGCTCTGTTTTGAGTGGTCCTTGTTCCAACATAAGGTGGAAAAAGTTAATTTCGAAATTATCTCCAACTTCTTCATCCGGATTCGAAACGACGTGTTGTTTATGGCCATGCGAAGCTAACTCATTATAATACACTTACATGGAATTCCACTGGGCTGTAAATCAAGTATGAGATGGTTAAAATTCCTTTGAAGTTGACGTAGACGACGGAACTTCCTCACAAAGCAACCAATCCACACTATAAGCGTTCTCATACCTACAAAAGCTCAATTATACCTCACAAAGCATTTAAACATATATAATAGAGGTTTTATGGTTAACAAGCATAAATATAGGCATTAGGGAATACAAAAGTGCTAGAATGCATAAATATAAAGGGTGCAAATATGCAATAATCATGACGTATAACACCCCCTAAACTTAAACATTACTAGTCCCTAGAGATGAAACAAAACAAAACTAGTCCAATAGATGGTTGTACAAAATGTATATAAGCGTAAACATATAAATGCTAGTTTTGTAAGGAACAAGGCTGCATTTAGTGTAAGCGAAAAGTTGTTAAACCCCTAGGTTATCCTTGTGAACGAGTGTTGTCTCGTGAGGATTTTTAAGTATGAAGCCCACAATCATCAAAGTTCCCTAAAAAAGTATGCCCAACTAATATACTACTAGCCGAACAATAATGAAAAAGTTTTCAAACATGTTATTAGCATAGTGAATAACTTCATGTAAAAGTCTGTATTATTAATATTATAATCATAGAATTGAAAACTTAAAACTGGGAGGAAAACTGAGCACATGCAAAGTGTGATTTGGGAAAACATTCATAAACCCAATAAACATTAAAGTGTGCATATAAATCAACCCTCAACGAATATTGCACTCAACAAATGAAATCACTATGAATGGGAGGTAATACATGGGACATGTGCGCATAAAGAGTAAATGGAAATGGAAACAAGGTCGGGCACCTCCCACTAATGAAGAACACTATTTAAAATGAAAAAGTGTACCACCTGTGACACCCCGACTAATTAAATACCGGGTAGATACTCCTTTATTAAATTAATACAAAATGTCAAGTTGGTTTAGTTAATAGCATCACTGTCGAAATCATTTTAATAATTACTAACCACCTAGTATTTAAAAAGTGAGTTGTCAAATTTTAAGTTAAATCTCATTAACATGAAATAAATGAATTATAGATGAATAACATAACCATTCACAATAAAGTCCCAATAGAGTGACCATCAAATAATAATGAATCTGGAGGAAATACTCCTCACAACAGTCCCAACACTGAAATGAATAAAATTGGTCTGCATCCTAAATTAATTACAAACCAAAGTCTGAATAACTGAAATGTAAAATGTCTCTAAAGGAAATGGGAGACATGACGTACAAATGATAAAACTGAACATAGAGTCAAGACTAGAAAAGGAGGCGTCTACTGTCAAGGCCCTGTAACTTCCACAACAGCTACAGCTCGTCACCTGAATAGAATTCCTATGCATGGTGTCTTTGTGGCTGGGCACCTAAAAAGGTTTTTACAAAAATAGATTTGAAAGCAAACGGGTCAGAGCCCGAATGTGGAAAATAGTTTAAAAATAGCAAGTGCTTTAATGACATTAAAACAATGAATGCAAAATACATGTTAGGAGGTGCTCTCACATGAAATACTCACCTCTCGACTATTTGTGCACTCCTAACGTACCGTACCCATTCAAGTGATTCTCATATCTATCTAGACCAAAATAAATTCTAACCTTTCTACTCGATTCGCGCTTTAATTCCAACTTCATCAATTAAATAGAGAGTTTTACTTAAATTCTCGGATTCTCAATTATTAGCAATACAATTCACTACAGGTTATCCCTTTTTATCTTTAGCGAACATTACGATAATTATACTCACAATTAAACATGACAAATCTTTCCAATTAACCATATATTATTCTCATCATAAATATACAGTACTAGCACCCCGATACTAAGCTGCGGTGCACACATATTCTGCTATCCCATCCCGGTACATCACATACATAAGGATCACGCATTTCGAATCTCTCAGGAATCGTTCTCAGATAGTAACAATCACAAACAATGGAGGCGAACATAGTTCACATCACATGGGTCACGCATATACCTACGCTTCCATGATCAGCAGACTTATTAACTTCTCAATAAGTCCTTCTCTGACCTATGTCCTCGAGGTACCAATCTATATCTCCCCCGTAGGCACACAAAGATTAGATGGCCCTAAACGAACGCAAACCTCCCGTGATAACAAGTATGGTAGGTATGTCATACACATAAAATCATATAGACTAAGCATGCAAACATCTTAGTAATTACCATATTTTATTAGTGGTATACTTCTCGTTCTTATACCAACTTTTAGTATTACACAAATCACTTGTCCCGGTTTATATGTATTTAAGTCATCAATTATCCTCGCATCGTGATTAGTCACTCGCGTCCTAATCCATAAATATCATTTGGTTCAAGCCACTCTTCTATATTTTACTCCTCAATATATCCCAAATCTCCCCACTATACCAATTAGTCAACAAGGGAAAGTTATCTCATCAATTAAACAAGGTTACAGGATACTAGAAATCAAATCAGGCAAAAAGCCCATTCTGTCAACTCGTTAGAAGTCTCATTCGAACGAGGTCGTTCAAACGAAGGGCATCGAACGAAAGTTCATTCGAACGAAAGGCATCGAACGAACTACCAACTCGTTAGAAGGCAGACTGTCACCTCGTTAGAAGCTCGTTCGAACGAGCTCGTTCGGACGACCTGGGCAGGTCTTCTAACGAGATGGCAGTTTCAAGCCCAGAAATTCTACTTCATTTTCCTCAATTTTCTTCATCTCTAAACTCATCCTAAAATCATCCCAAATAGTGTTTTAAGGTTCATAAACGTCACTAAACCTTCGTAGATCGTATCTTAACATATTATTGGGGTTCCAATCTTCCTAAATAACATAAAATTATCATCAATCCCCAATTTTACCCCAAACCCTATGAGTATGAATCCAGAATTTCATGTCTTCAATTTTATTCTTATAAATCCATCTTTTCATCATAAAAAGTTGTATTTCTTGTAGGACAATCATCAACTAACATTCTACATGCAATCCCTATAACATATCATGAATTTCTATTTCAAATTTCAAGGGTTTTCATCAAATACCCAATATTAAGCAATTTTATCAATTCTAAGCATGGAAGAAACATTCGCTTGAAATTAACGTAATTAAACCACTTGCCTTAGATAGTTCTCTGAATTTGATGTTGGTGAATGGATTGATTCTCTCCTTTCTCTATGGATTTTCTCCCAAGGTTGAAGATGGTGGTTTTGGCCCTTGTAAATTCTCTTCCCACTTCTCTCAAAACTCACGTAACCACTCTCTAACTTTCTTTGCTGATAATGGGTTAAGTGGGTTACTTAATAACCTATAATTAACTCCCAAAATTCGTTGGTCAATATTCCCCATATTTCAAAATTACTAAAATGCCCTTTTAAGTTGCCGGTTTAGCCTAAAAATGCCCCGGGACCCAAACTAAACCCCCGGCTAGTGTTTTCTGACTATTTCGACCCTTCCGGACTCGTTGGCGCACTCAAAATGACTATTAGGTTGATAAAAATAAAATTCACTTTTTTAATTTAAATAATTACATTCTTGACGCGACTGACATGCACGTCCCATCTAAATTTCCCAAATTGTCGTATTTCTGTCTCGCGACAATTTCAATATTTTCAATATTCATACCTCGTCATATATATCCACATTATAATCAAATACCAACTCACATCTCGTTAGTATTTTATCCGGATTAATTCTCAATTAATTTACATTTAATTTAATTAATCCCATAAATAAATATCAATAAAAGTACGGGGTATTACATCTCAATGAAAGATATCGTCATTAAAGTAGGCGAAATATTTTTACATATTATCAAAACTATTATGACCTTCGAATAAAAGTCACCCTAGGACTTTAATAGGGTTGTAATGTTGGTTTGGGGTAAAGGTTATGAAAGGGGGGGGGGGGATTATTTACAGAGTCAAAGGTGTTTCAGCATGAAAAACTTCAGATAATGGAAAATTACGAACAATTTCAAAATTGGAAAATGATTTCCATAACAAGCATTTAATATGAAATTGGAGAGCGAAAATGATTATTGAACACTAAATACATCATATACAAACTTTCTATTTCTCTTCTTTTCTTATTTTTCTCATATTTTTTTTGTTTTCAATTGCTTTTTTCACTTTTTCTTTTCTTTTTCACTTATTTGTTTTCTTCACTCGCACATGCTTAACTGTAGCTACATAATAATAACATCATTCAATCCCAAGAATCATTCCAAACAAAGATATAAAAGGTAATATGTATGGTATATAACTCCAATTTGGAGTTAGTTACGGGATTTTGGGTTATGAAACGAAAGGCTATATTAAGCCTCAAAGGGGTTGACTAGGGAAATATATAAGGGGAGGTCAAGGTCAATATGGGTGATGTAACAAAAATGGTCTATGATCCTTTCCTAAAGTTTATGCACTTATCGAGTTAAAAATATTTTTGAAAATCATGATCAAGTAACACAAATCATAAATGAACTCAAATAGTGGACGATCAAATGAAAGAAAAGAGAAAATACCGATAAATTTAACGTTATCAATGAGGAAAGAGTAATGTACAAACACTCACAAATGAAAAAAATCCTAAAGCTCACTCGGTGTAAGTATATACAATGCAACGAACGATTACCGACTTATAAAAATCTTAAAACACATCATTAAAACACAAAAAATGTGCATATGTGATGAATGTTTAATTCATGAAGTTATTCGTCATATCAATGATTTAAGGACTAAAGGGTACTAACTTCTAAAATCGAGAAAATGCATCATTGAGTTGTTTAATAAACCAAAAATTTATTAAAATTTATCATTGGAAACAAAGAAAAATTTCCTAACAAAGGAGAAAAAAGAAAGAACATATTTTTAAAATTTTCAATTTTTTTATAGTAAAGCATGCCTAGAGAATAACATGTCATCAAATCAATGGAACTAAAAAATAAATGGGAAGAATATCCCACACCCCCTAACTTAAATGTTGCATTGTCCTCAGTGTAAATCAATAACACGACATAAAGTGTGGAAATAAAATATTACCCAAACTTAGAGCGATCCCCGATAAATATGAGTCCATTGATTCTATAAAACATGTTAGAACCAAGCATAACAAAAATAATAACAAAAGATTTAACTAATTACACTAGACTAAAATTAAAACGAGATAAAAAGAAATAAATAAAAACTAACGATTTATAACCTACTACTTTAACTTCTAACTAAGTATACACTAGAAATTCAAATTTTTAGGGTCCACCGAAAATACAGTTTGACATTAACGGATAATTGGTGTACTCTCATTTGAGTACATGCCTTCGGGAAAATAGAAATTTCATTTGAACAATAAAAAGTCATGTGTGAGGAATAAGAAATGAACTATCACCAATTAAAAATTTTAAGCGGGTGGTAGGGGATTTGGATGCTAAGGGTGGCAAAACCACATTAATTTTTTAGAAAATTAAAATCACCTCCCCAAGGTTTTTCAATTGGAAAAGGGGGGTGAGGAAAGTTCAAGTGAATAGACCGTGAGATGAAGCATCTCAAACTAACTCCCGTTTAAGGATCGGATCAAAGTCCTTAAGACTTCGAACTGACTCTTGTGATAAATTTAATGGTTTGATAATAGTAGGGAACAAAGGAAACAAAGGACCATCAACCTCAATAGAATTTGAAATATTAATAAGAGGCTGAAATTCGAAAGTTCTTTAATCACTTTCAATTATTTCATCCTCAAAAAGTTGTTGAGGTGAGATGCAAGTTTCAACCTCAACCGACCTTTATGAAGAAGAAATTATCTCATCGAGTTCATCGTTCAATTCTAAAGACTAAGCTTTAAGAATATTGGATTGATCATTCATTTACTTGAATGAGAACTAGTAATAAAACTAACAAGCAGACATAACATCTGCTTGGGAGGTTTGCATATAATTCAAGGATTCCCCGCTTACAAAAGTTCCTTCCCAAGGCGATGAGGGATTACTTATAAATTCTTGAGTTTCACTCTCAAGTCGTTCATGCTCAAGAATTTCTAGTCATTATCGCATAGTCTTGGGAGTGTAACTTGGATAACTATTATCAAAACAATTAATGATATTTAAGCACTTACAGTGAGACATTTCAAAGTAGAAAATTAAAAAACACAACGAGCACCAAATTTCAAGGTTCTCGAAATAATTTAGCACAAGCGAATATATATATATATATACAAAGAAAAGAATACTACAGAATAATAAAATAACTACAATCTATAACAAACAATTCTCTGCAACATCGCCATTTTGATGTGGCGGTAATCAAGTGTCTGTGTAGATATGCCGATTGTTATTATTGTCTTTCAACTGTAATGAAAAAAGTTTGAACTTCAACTACACTCAAATGGAGTATAGCGGTTAGTCCGGGTATCGAAAATCCACGAGGAATGTTTGATATACTTTAATCGATTTATTATTTCTAAAATAAAAGTGTAAAAGATGATTATGGTGTAATAGAGGAAAAGAAAAAAGTAATAAAACTAAACAACATCAATAAAATGAGGGTAGGGTCACTTCCCTGCCATGGGTTGAACAATGCATAAAGAGGATTTTGGTTTAAAAACATTTGACCGAGAACATTCAATTAATTATTAACATCAAACATGAAGAAAATTAATTCAACAATGAAAGATTAAACATTTAATCGAAAATGGTCACGCATGGATTAATTTCGCAGTATCACTATAAACATTAATGTTGCATGACAAAGAAAGTTAAACGCCCAATATTTCAACTTTAATTCACAAGGTTTCAATTAAATGCATTTTTACTTAAAAACTAGATTTCAAACATCCAGACCCATTAATTGCAGAAATATGACCCCAACCCTTAAACTAGGTACAACACATAATTAAACCAAGAGATAAACTAATTAACCAAACCAAATAACAAATTAGCTATCAAAAATAAATTAATCAAAGCAATAAATGAAGAACAAAGCAAGAAAATAATAAAAGAAATATTAAATTAAAGGTAGGGGAAGATGAATAGTATCTACTTACATGAAATGAGTTAAAAACCTAGAGAGAATCTCCCAAAGAAACAAACCCTAAAATTTAACCTAAAATAAAATATATCTACAAAATAAACGAAAACCAACTCATATAGTAAGTTATAAAAAAAGAGGAAAAATAAACAAAAAAGGAACGAGCGCATGAAAAACTGATCAGTTGATTGATCAACTAAATTCGACCGATCGATCGATCGAACGAGAAAAATGCTATTGTCTTGCATCGTAGGCTTAATTTGAATGGTAGGTCGACTAGGGTCTCAAGGCCAGTCGGCATCTGCTCTGTTTTGAGTGGTCCTTGGTCGAACATGAGGAGGGAAAAGTCCTTACAAATTTGGCTCTAACTTCTTCATCCGGGCTCATAACGACGCGCTATTTACGACCACATGATGTTTACTCAATGAAAAATTCTATGGAATTCCACTTAGATGGAGATGAAGTATGATATGACTAAAATACACTTAAAGTTGAGTCAGACGACGAAAGTTCCTCGCAAAGCAACCAATCCACACCATAATCATTCATATGCCTACAAAAGCTCAGTTATACCTCAAAAAGCGTATAAACATACATAATAGAGGTTGTGTGGTTAACGAGCGTAAATAGAGGCATTAAGGAGAAAAAAATGCTAGAATGCATAAAGATAAACGTTCACTTGGCGATGCTAGAAAAATGCGAGTTTATGCTAGAATGCATAAATATTCATGACGTATCAGCTGCAATATCTCGGTTGGACTCTAATAGTCTACCTTCATTAAATGAAATGTGGCACACTTTGAGATAAATTCAAATACATCTTGCTTTATTCCATCCCACAAATATTGTCTATGTATATATCGATACATCTTATCCCTGTTAGTATGTAATAAAAACATTAACCTATGGGAATCTGTCATAACAAAATTCATTAAATGTCCGTCATCTGGGATTATAAGCTTTCCATTGAAGTGTATGACTCACTTCTAACCCATCGATTAAGATTATGCCCCCTCTGCCAGTAACCGTCGTACCCTATCTTGAAAAAAATGATCTCCTGCCAGCGCCTTCATAACCTGCGAAACAATCTCGAGTGTTATACTCAACACTGCCATATATGCTCTGGAAGTTTGATCATCTTTGTAAAGATCATACCACTTATATTTCCAAACCATCTCTAACTTCCCTGTAGGTCATCAGATTAACACCTCAGCCACCACATTAGACTTCCTGAGTGGTATTGAATATCTAACTAATAGTCCTTTATGAACTCTAACCACCTATGTTGTCACATATATAGATCCTTCTGATTGAACATACACTGCAACGACTTATGATCCGTGAACAAACTAAATTTCTCCCCCAGGAGATAGTGCCTCCAAATCTAGAAGGGAAAAACTACCATGCGTGGAGTAGTTCCTCCCGTGGGGCTTAGGATTTTAAAAATCATAATTTATAGCTCGATCCTTGTGCTGTAGCATATCCCAATTGCTTATGAGGAGGTATCGAATAATACAAGGTACTCCACTCATCCCCTGGGCAGTGCGAGCACATGTGTTGAAGTCAACTTGTCCTTTAACTCATTAAAATCTAACTAATAGTAATCATCCCACACGAACGGCACCCCCTGCGAGTCATATTATTAACAGACCCATAATCTTCAAAAAGACCTTTATGAAATGACGATAATACCCTACCAATCCTAAGAAACTATGAATCTCTATCAGTGTTGTAGGTTGAACCCAAACCCTCACCACTGCAACCTCACTCGAGGCCACTGAAATTCCTCTATCATACATAATATGACCCAACAACTGCACCTCACGTAACCATAATCCACACTTCATGAACTTGGCATACAACTGATGGTCCCATAACATTTATAGAACCATACGCAACTGCTATGCATGTTTACCCTTAGTTAGAGAATATACTAGAATGTCATCTATAAACACGATCACATACTGTTCAAAAAAGTCTCTGAACACCCTATTAGTGACAACCATGAATACAAATGGAGCATTGGTTAGACTAAATGCCATAATACTGAACTTATATGAACCATACCGCTTCAAGAATGTGGTCTTAGGGATATCCTGCTCCCAACTACGCAACTGGTGCTCAACCGATATCAAATATATCTTTGAGAAGTAAGTTGCTCCTCTCAACTGGTCGAAAAAGTCATCCATTCGAGGAAATGTTTATTTATTCTGAATCTTAACTTTGTTCAATTCTAAGTAATCAATCCTCAATCTGAGATACCCATCCTCTTTCTCAATAATCAATATTGGAGCACCTCATGACGATGTACTCCATCGAATAAATCATTGTCCCAATAGCTGCTAAATGTCGTCTCTCAACTCCAGCATCTCTAATCAGGCTATGTGATATGACGTACGTGCAATAGGCCTAGTCTTAGATGATAAATCGATAACAAACTTTCTCCTGACTCGACAGAAAATCTGGTATCTCCTAAAACACATTCACAAACTGCCTAAGAACTGTTCAAGTCTAATGATATACCCACCTCATGTGAGGTCTTCTCCTCAATATAGTATAGGTGAGTGCTCGACCCTCTCCCGGGAAGAGGCATCACCTCCAAGAACTTCTCCTTCCCTAGAATGCCAAACACAGTGGTCCTACCAAAATAATGCAGCATCGCCCTATACTCCTCCAAAGAGTCCATGCCAATAATGAAGTCATATCCATTCGTGTCTTATACGAGTAAGTCCGCTGCTAAACACAATCTCATGATATCTATTTCTACCCCTCTACTAGTGGAGTGGATAAGGGCCCCACTACCCAAAAGTGAATCGACACACATGATAATAATGTTGATTGTCTCTAAAAGACCAACCGTACGTTTAAATATAGTGGATATAAAAGAATGTGATACTTCGAATCAAATAATACCCAACCCACATGACCATGTATAGGAAACGTACCCTCAATCACTGGTGGTGCTTGCGATACCTACGAAATCATCAAATTATGAATGTTATAGTCACACTTATACTGCATTCGTCCCTGTTGTTATAGGATTGCTTGGGCGGGTGGTGATGCAGGATGTAATTGTGCCTGATACCCCTTTTGGGAACCTTCCTATTGCCCCTACCTCGTTGTTGACAATGTCTTTTCATGTGAACCATCTCCCCACTGAAAAAATAATTACCAGTAAAGTCCCCCTACCTCTAGCCTTACTAGCCATATCGAGGTTGTCCTAGTCATTGGCCCTACTGGCCTCGATCTTGCGGTCCATCCCCATTATTATCTTGTCCCTGCTATCCCGAAGGAACAAGTTGTAGCTGATGATATTGGCCCTACCTAAGCCTACTATCAGTTAGGCTGAATCATATAGACCAAAGGATCTTAGCTGGATCCACCTGCTTGAATTGTCGGTCAAACTGCCTACAAGACTGTGATTGATGTGCCCCATCAACACCATTACCTCCCACCTTTCATGACTCGCTAGAATATTTTGTTCTCTTACTCCCCTTCATCTCAAATAGATGGTCCTGACAGTGTAGTAATGCGACATTGATAACCTCTGTATACATCTTAAATGTCGGGTCACCAAGAAAGTGTTGTCGAATCTTCAAATTATGTCCATCCATAAAAAACAACATCATTTCCCCTCATAGTTCACCTCATCGGTCATAAAGTTTGCCAAAAGGGAGAACTCCTCCTGATACTCAGCCATAGATCGTCCCTCTTAGGCAACATCTAAAAATATCATTCGCATATCAATCAAAATCGTCGAAGGAAAGTATTTGTGGTCAAATTGCACCTAAAACACTGCTATAGTCATTTTACCCCCTTCATAGAAGTGGTGACTATCTCCCACCAATGTAATGTTGAACCCACTAACTTAAACATAACCATTATCTACTTTTGAGTGTTGCTACACTCAACCATGCTGAGATATTGATGAATGTATTCTTTCCACTAACTGGTAGCCTCCACATCTACACAACCCTAAAACTCTGGTGGATGCCTTTTGTGAAATGCCTCTCGAACCCTCTCCCACATTTATGGTCTATGGTGGGTCTAGACAATCGATTTCATCGATTTCTGTGGCTGAGTCTGTAGGAACTGATGTGCCATGGTGGTCATGGAGGCATTAACTACCTGTGCAAATTTATTGTCCACCTCTACAGCCGTCGTTGTCCAGTATGGCATCTGTGGCCCTTGCTGAGCCTCTCCTACATTTGCTTGTCAAGGAGCCCTGTCATGTCATGCTCTACTAGGTGGAAATCTAAAACTAGATCGAATTGGAATAAGTCCACAATCAATATAATATATAACTAGAAAAATGTAAATGCATAAATGAATGCAATAGTCTTAATGATAGGGGTCTATATCAAAGGATGATACGCGAGAATTGTAATTAGCCGCACAGATCCTAAAGACACTAGAATGTGATGCTCTAATAGAATTTGTGACACCCCTCTTATAAAAATAATCGGTGGCTAGACCTTTACTAAAATTAAACACAAATCTGAGTTGGATATTTTTTAGCATTACCATCGAATAAATAAATTAATTACTAATACCTTATTAAGCCCGGTGTAAAATTTTAATACTCGAATAAATTACCGTAAATGAGTTCATTCACCATAAATCATTAATTAAATAAATAAAAAATCATCGTAAGTAATATTTTAATGTTGAAGTAAATATAATAATCCAAATCACCGAATAAAGAATTGATATGGATCCAATACAAGTATCCATCACCATAGAAATAAAAGAATGGCTAAACAAAAGTTTGACAATGTGTGACATGCCTAAATAATAGCTGAATAAATCTTATCTAGAATCTCAAATATGGAGGTATCTAATGAAATATCTGCAAGCATCCAGAGCTTCTCTGGCTCCATCTGACTGGAAGCATTGCACATTCCTGGCATCCCTATAGTTGGGCACTAAATGATTTTTAAAATATTTTGATGTGGGTCAGAGCCCAAAATTTTTTGAAAATATTTTGCAAGTGTTTAAATTACATTAATGTATTCATATTTAAACTAGCATCGCACTCTCGTGAGATAATTCTCACCCCTCGTCTATAGTGCACACCTAACGCATGTAATTTTAACACCCTTGTTACACTACCCTACCTAACTATTGACACGTATCTTAGACTCATACGATAACCTTCTAGCCAAAATATATCACATATGTATTTATTCATTGATTTAATTCTTGTTTATCTACCACACGCACTAAAACATTTTAATTCCCATCATTACACGATGCATATAACTTCAACCCAGTTATTAATTCAATATTAACATATTGATATTATTCACCCGTATATATTTTTCACAGATATATATGTATATTCATATTTGATATTGTACACACACACACACACACACACACACACACACACACACATATATATATATATATATATATATATATATATATATAATCGTAATTTCCAGATCATTACCTCATGGATGCAAATCTCTATATGCTATTAAGCTCCAGGAATATATACCTCAAACAGGACAACCGGATGAGAAGCTCACCACCGAAACCAAATCATAAGCATAAAACCTGAGGCGATCATAGTCATACATCCATGGGTCATACCCATACCACATTATGCCACTAGACTCTAAACACACTTATAGTGGTGGTGAAATAGATCTTCGACCTGGGGAATCGCTGCTACACCTTCTAGCCAATGCCAGGGTGGACCATCCACTATGCACAACCGCCACCGATAGCATCCCCTTAGAGTAGTTATGCTTTACATATATATATATATATATATATATATATATTATGACACCTCGCCTAATTAAATACCGGGTGATCAACCCTTTATTAAATTAAAAGAGGTTTCTATTTTGGTTCATTCTCAGCATCACTGTCGAAAATCATATAAATTACTAACCGCATATTAGTTAATTAATCCAGTGTTACAGATGGTATTAGAGCATCAGGTTCTAGTGTCCATAGGATCTAGACGGCTTTTCATGTTTCAGCTAAGCGTTCTTTGAAATAGAGCCCTATTGCAGGATTGTTGTATTCCTCATTGTGTATGAGTATTTACGATCTTCTGTCGATTACTTTGTATTTGATGGTGAAGTTATACATATTTTAAATCTTATTCAGATGCCACCTAAGAGAGGATGACGGGATAGATCACCAGTGAGAGAGATTCATCAGGAGCAGGGGGTACCTCAGCCATAACAACGACCGAGAATGTTGACGACTGCACTTGTGGTCGAGATCGTGGCACGGGAAGTTAACATGAAGATGACCATAATGGCATGACATTTTTCACAGAACAGCCGCAATCGTTAGTGGCACCTGACATTAAGTCCCACTTGGGGTCGACCGATTGGTAGAGGGCAAGAAAAGCATTTCAGAAGGGTTTCCCACTAGGGTTTCAGTGTAATTCAGATATAGTAGTGGCCAATCTGTTAGAGAAGGACATTCAGTGCCACCTACGTATGACAGAGTGCAGTGACACTTAAAAATAATTTTTGGAAACATTCAAGCTAGTGGGTGTAGCTTTGCAGTGGGGGGAGTCTGTGACCACCGTAGTTGAGAGAGATGTGAAGAGCATTGGGGAGTTTTGGGTGTGGTTTGACTGTATGTATTTTTTGTCTCCTATTCAGACAGAGATGCGACGGCATTTTATCAATGTGTCTCAAGAAGATAGGAATGTGAAAGAATACGAGGATGAATTTACTCAGTTAGAAAGTTTTATGAAATATAAGGCAAATAATTAAGAGAAGAGGATGCATAACTTCATGGATGGACTTACCTGGAATATCCGACTGCACTTGTTGGATACTCTGGTGTTGGAGACATACGTGGAGGTTGTCAATGTAGCACCACATCATTTCCAGGATTAGTGATTCCATATGAATTATAGATGGGAACAGTGTTCGTGGGGCACAATAACAGCAGGAGTGGGATCCTCAGTAAGGGAACCAGGCCAAGAGGTTTAGGTCTGGTGGTTATCGATCTTAGAGTGTTGGGTTCAGACATGGTTAATAGGGCCCTCAACAACAGCAGCATTGCGTTCCTCAAGAGAGAATCAGTGGCAGGGAGGATTTCCTAGGAAATGTTTCATTTGTAAAGAGACCATGCCATAGGAGGAGAGATTTCCCTAAGTGAGGCAGGGGTAACCACAAGAAGAGGTCTTGGATGTAGAAATATTGCAGCAAGTTATGGGTCAGTTCGGACATAAGGATTACGTTAAGGATCCCATAGACCAAGCGATGCAACTAGCACTTGAAGGAAAATTGTCTTTATTATCTTATGAGTACAAGGAATATTTTTAATGACAAGAGGGCGTCACGATGGAATATTTTTGTCACTAGAATTCGTAAGTGAATCAGATTTAGTGGGTGCGTTGGTTGTAAATGCCTTATTGTGTATATATATAATTAATTACTGTGGGAGTAGCAGGTATTTTTTGTGTTGCCTACGTGAGAGAGAGAGGGTGTGTACACTAAGGGGATGGCTACATTACGTGTTAGTTTACTGCTTTTGAGAAATATGAGACTAAAGTAGACTACTATTCAAGTTTTTACTGGTTAGCGATATTTTAAGCAATGGTAGGCGGTAAGAGTAGGACTTCATATTCGTTGTTCCAGGATAAGATTTATTCTTTCTATGTATCACTTGAAAGATGATCTAGCCTATATATACATGTATATCTGTTATAGTGTGTTGAAGGATAGACTTCTAATAATATGTTTGTGTGGTCACATTTGATCCCGGTGAATAGGGACGTTTACTGATGTGATTCAGGGTAGATTGACTTACTATCGAGTGGAGAGATATAACTCGTGATTTATTCGCACTAAGAAACTAGTGCTAGTAAGAGCACCCTGATGTATGTTGTCTTTTATAGAATGAGGGTGGATGAGTATACTTTTATGTCAATAAAAAAGGATTTGGGGTCATGTGCTATGGGCCAAGGGCCTAACGAATCTCGACGACCGACAATGTTAGGTAGTAGTGTATCAGTGGGGTTCCTTGTTTGTATTTATCTTTGCGAAACATCCCACGCATGAAACTTAGCACGACATTGGAAATTTGGAGATGTTTAGTCATTAGGACATGAGTTTAGTACCTTGGTTATTATTCATATATGTAGTTATAACTTCGAGTTGATAGTTATATTACGTTTTAAGGCTAGTGGAGTCGAGTAACATTGGCGCAGTTATGCACGGGTTTAGGGTATATGAGCGCCCTGGATAGTTGAATTTTTTTAATATTATCCGCATTTAGGAGAGGTATAAATATATGTGACGATCTTAAGAATATACGATTCAGGTAGTGTAGAAAGCGTGAAGTGCGAGCCTTATCTGAATTTCGAGGATGAAGTTACTTTGCAAGGGGGGAGAGTATGTAATACCCCATATTTTTTAGGTTATATGATTTAATTAAATTGGTGATTTAGGATTTAATTAAATTGAAATTTAGAGTTTATTTAACTCTAAACTCGAGTATTTAGAATTTAAATTAATACACTCTATTTAAAATTCATGCGTACTCTATTTTTAGGTGGAAATAAGATAATTGTATAAAGTGACTCTATTGATGATTTAAAGGTCTAGTATACATGGGGTATAGTTTGGGTCCCGAGACAATTTTAGACCAAACTCGCACCGTATGAGGGCATTTTGGTGATGTGGTAAACTAGGGTAAGGATACCTACAAATTTTGAAAGCCTTTATTAGTACATAGTTGGGAGAGACTAGGGTTAGAAAGATTGAAAATAAAAAGAGGCCATTAGAGAAGAAGGAGAAGCCATTTTTGAAGCTTAAGAGAGTTTTTAAAGGATTCAACCTTATTCTTACACAACCATCATCGTTGGAGAGTGGATTAAAGGGGAAGACAAACAAATCCATTATCAACAAATGAAATTATATCTAATGGACCAAAGGCAATTGTTTATCTTTCGATTATTTTAAGCATGTTACAATAACCATGTAGGATAGAGTTTGATTTACATGTTTTTGGAAGATTTAATTTGAATTTGGGTTGGTGTAATCTATGAATTGAAGTAGGATTACATGTAGTAATATTTCTTTATGTTGGTGACATGAAATCAGAAGGTTTAGGATGATTTATAATAATGAATCTGGGTTGATGATTAAAAGATATATAGAACATGAGAAACTAGGTTTTTTATTATTTGTGAATATTAAATATTTTATGATCCATTTTTTTTGAGGATTTTATGATGTAATTCGTTACGAAAGGTTGTAATGATCCTATATGATGTTTAGTTAAGTTGGTTTAGAGATGTGATGTTTGCATGAAGGTTTATGGGAGTAAAAATGGAGAAAATCACAAAAACGTAGAATGCTACATTTTGAATCCATTTGGCCCAAAGAAAAATTGATTCGGATGATCAGATTTGGTGAATTTTTCTTCTTGATTTTATTTCCTCTTATGATTAATTATGTAGAACTTGGGGGTTAATCCTAGAATTAATTAAAGACTTAGAGGAAGTCAATAGGTATATTTTCGAGACTGGGTTAGATCTGAATTTGGATAAGATGGGAACTTTAAACTGACGATAGTAAATGGAGTGAGTTACAAATCAAGAATTTGGAATTTGGGCTTGGGGAAGAGTATACCATGACATAAGTCTATAATATATTGTGAATATCCTACTGGTTATAGCCTTAATTCACAATATTCTCTACTGAATTAATTTAAGGAGTAACTATGGGCCTTTTGAGTAGAGAATAATACTTTGGAAAAGACGATAGTGAGTTAATACTGTGAATTAATGATACCGTAAGTATTCGAGGAATAAATACTATGCACATATTATATTTAGAGGTGAAATGTATACCTATACGGGTTATTATTATAGGTTGTGTATGCCTATACTGAATATACATATGGATTAGGTTGTGTGTATACCTACTATTTTCTTTCGTGTATATGAACATACCTACGCTGCTTGCTACCATGAAGATCCCACATAGTGGGTGATCCCACCTTGACGAATCCACTGAGGTCTGCATTTGTGCCCGAGAGTATAGTGCTGATAGTGGATAACTATGTAAGAGAAATAGTGATGTCATCAAGTCATTTGGGTACGTTAGGTATGTGTGCAGCCCCAAAGACATAGTTCTATGATCGTCTCCAATATGTGAGATTTTGATTTATGATTCGAGGAGACATTCCGAATCACTAGTCAATCATTAGGTACGTGAGGTACTTAGAGTTGATAGCAGAGTACACAAGTGTGCATCATGGTGGCTAGCCCGATGGATGCTATATTTTATATATATATATATATGGGTGTTTTATCCTACTTATGTGTGATAGTACACTACACCAAATCCTGCGAATGGTCACGCCCAGTGGGTCACGGCCCAAGTCCGCGACCAGCTGGTCGCGGACTTGGGCCGTGACCCACTCCATATTTGGCGTGACCATATTAATTACCACACTAAATTATCGATGCTCTGGAAGTGGTCACGGACTTGGGCCGTGACCACAGTGGTCGCGGACTTGGGCCGTGACCAGGTCGTGACCATCTTGGCGCCAAACTCGCGCCAAAATTCCCTCCAAGCTTGGTCGCGGATGGGTCACGGCCCAAGTCCGTGACCCATGGCATGAGGAAGAAGTGAGTACACACATTGAGGGTCACGGCTTAGGGCCGTGACCATTTCTGGGCGTGGGTCACGGCTATGGGCCGTGACCATACCTTATTCAAGCACTATAGGTTGGATGACAATGGCCGCGCATCACAGATCGAGGGTCACGGCTTTGGGCCGCGACCATGTCTTGGTATGGGTCACGGCTATGGGCCGTGACCATACCTCATTTGGTAGCTGCTGTAGGTCGCGCAAGGGGGTCACGGCTGTAGGCCGTGACCATTATTCATCAATCAGGTCGCAGGCAGAGCTCTAAGGGTGTGGTGTGTTGCGATGGTGGGTCACGGCCTAAAGCCGTGACCAGGTCATTCCTAAAAAATAAAGAGGCGCGCTATTTCTTTTTTTCATTTGCCCGCTTCTCTCTCTCTCTCGTCAGATGTTGATGACCTAGCGATTCTCTCTCGTCAATCAGTTGGAGTATTCCTCAGCTTCAACCTACTAGCAGCAGCAGCCCTAGCTCCAGCCCTAGCTCCAGCCCTAGCTCCGCCCTAGCTCCAGCCCAGCCCCAGCCCCAGCCCCAGCTCCGCCCCAACCCCAGCTCTCTCCCAAGTAAATTTTATTCTTTTTCTCCATTAATTTATGTAGATTCCATTAATATATGTATATATAGTTTACATGTCTTTACAATTTATACACAGTATTTATAGTATATATAGATAATTTATATGATTTGAATTTGGGATAATATTTTTTATCTATATATATAGTATATATAGATAATTTAATGTAAAAGTATAAATAGTGTGAGATAATGTTTTTGAAACTTTAGTCTTACAACATATTAGGTTGTTAATATTAGTAAAAAAAACTTTGGGTAAGCCAATTTATATCACATATTTAGATTTTCGGATGTTAATATTAATCGACTTTGGGTGACCCTCATATTTTAACGGCATATTGTCCCTGAAATTAACGGCGTGTTTAAATTAACCCATTATTTTAACGGAGTGTAAATATTTTTTCAGATTTGGTATTTCACAGTAAGTGAGCATCCGGATAGAGGTGCAACGCTACTACCTACACATATCATGGTAAACTTTATGATATTTTTTATTTGTTTATCCAATTTTATAGAAATTGAATGCTCACATACATTATTACATACCAATTAGATACCACTTCTTCATTACATACCAGTTCTTCATTACACGCCAGGTACTCTTTACTTTAACTAAAGTAGTTATATAATTGATATGCATTATTTATTAAATCTTTTAGATGATAGAAGGAGTACGGGATAATTATTGGTTGTTGGCTTGTTGTTGGATAGTATGTTTGAAGGAATATGTGATAATTAGAAGGAGTACGGGATAATTATTGGTTTGATTGTTGGATAATATGTTGAAAATATTTTAGACTCCCGATTTCATAATACGACGATAAGCATAAAAACATGCCATCGAAGGGTGAAAACGTAAAACAAACACAAAACGGTCCCGTAAGAGTCATGAACACCTCGCACGGGACCAATGCAACTCATAGGAACCGACCGCGTAGTCACGGGGCTCCCGGTTTGAGTGTACGACGTAAATTTGCAAAAAGTTAGACTTAATTATAAAAACATGCCATCGAAGGATGAAAACCTAAAACAAAGACCAAACGGTCCCGTAAGAGTCACGAACACCTCGCACGGGATCAATGCGACTCATAGGAACAGACCGCGTAGTCACGGGAGTCGCGATTTGAGTGTATGACGTAAATTTGCAAAAAATTAGACTTAAGCATAAAAACATGCCATCGAAGGGTGAAAACGTAAAAAAATCAAAAAATGGTCTGGTAAGAATCACGAACACCTCGCACGGGACCAATGAGACTCGTAGGAACCGACCGCGTAGGGACGGGGCTCCCGGGTGAGTGTACGGCGTAAATTTGCAAAAAAATGAACTTAAGCATAAAAAATGCCATCGAAGGGTGAAAATGTAAAATAGCCTTAAAACGGTCCGGTAAGAGTCACAAACACCTCGCACGGGACCAATGTAACTCGTAGGAACCGACCGCATAGTCATGAGGCTCCCAGTTGGAGTGTACGACGTAAATTTGAAAAAAAATTAGACTTAAAGCATAAAAACATGCCATCAAAGGGTGAAAACGTAAAACAAACACAAAACGGTCCCGTAAGAGTCACGAACACCTCGCACGGGACCAATGTCACTCATAGGAATGAACCGCGTAGTCATGGGGCTCCCGGTTTGAGTGTATGACGGAAATTTGATAAAAAATAGACTTAAGCCTAAAAACATGCCATCAAAGGGTGAAAACGTAAAACAGCCTTTAAACGGTCCCGTAAGAGTCACGAACCCCTCGCACGGGACCAAAGTAACTCGTAGGAACTGAGCCCGCAGCCGCGGGTCTCCCGGTTTGAGAGTACGGCGGTAATTTGCTTTTTTCCACACTTAGGCTTAAAAACATGGCGTTAGAGGGTGAGAACTCGAAACAGCCCCCGAACGGCCCCGTGGGTGGCACCAACACCACCCACGGGACCAACGTAACTCGTAGGAACTTACCCCGCAGCCGCGGGTCTCCCGGTTTGAGAGTAGGACGGTAATTTGCTTATTTCCACACTTAGGCTTGAAAACATGGCGTTAGAGGGTGAGAACTCGAAACAGCCCCCGAACGGCCCCGTGGGTGGCACCAACACCTCCCACGGGACCAACGTAACTCGTAGGAACTGACCCCGCAGCCGCGGGTCTCCCGGTTTGAGAGTACGACGGTAATTTGCTTATTTCCACACTTAGGCTTGAAAACATGGCGTTAGAGGGTGAGAAGTCGATACAGCCCCCGAACGGCCCCGTGGGTGGCACCAACACCTCCCACGGGACCAACGTAACTCGTAGGAACTGACCCCGCAGCCGCGGGTCTCCCGGTTTGAGAGTAGGACGGTAATTTGCTTATTTCCACACTTAGGCTTGAAAACATGGCGTTAGAGGGTGAGAACTCGAAACAGCCCCCGAACGGCCCCGTGGGTGGCACCAACACCTCCCACGGGACCAACGTAACTCATAGGAACTAACCCCGCAGCCGCGGGTGTCCCGGTTTGAGACTACGGCGGTAATTTGCTTATTTCCACACTTAGGCTTGAAAACATGGCGTTAGAGGGTGAGAACTCGATACAGCCCCCGAACGTCCCCGTGGGTGGCACCAACACCTCCCACGGGACCAACGTAACTCGTAGGAACTGACCCCGCAGCCGCGGGTCTCCCGGTTTGAGACTAAGACGGTAATTTGCTTATTTCCACACTTTGGCTTAAAAACATGGCGTTAGAGGGTGAGAACTAGAAACAGCCCCCGAACGGCCCCGTGGGTGGCACCAACACCTCCCACGGGACCAACGTAACTCGTAGGAGCTGACCCCGCAGCCGCGGGTCTCCCGGTTTGAGAGTACGACGGTAATTTGCTTATTTCCACACTTAGGCTTAAAAACATGGCGTTAGAGGGTGAGAACTCGAAACAGCCCCCGAACGGCACCGTGGGTGGCACCAACACCTCCCACGGGACCAACGTAACTCGTGGGAACGGACCCCGCAGCCGCGGGTGTCCCGGTTTGAGAGTACGACGGTAATTTGCTTATTTCCACACTTAGGCTTAAAAACATGGCGTTAGAGGGTGAGAACTCGAAACAGCCCCCGAACGGCCCCGTGGGTGGCACCAACACCTCCCACGGGACCAACGTAACTCGTAGGAACTGACCCCGCAGCCGCGGGTCTCCCGGTTTGAGAGTACGACGGTAATTTGCTTATTTCTACACTTAGGCTTAACATGGCGTTAGAGGGTGAAAACTCGAAACAGCCCCCGAACGGCCCCGTGGGTGGCACTAACACCTCCCACGGGACCAACGTAACTCGTAGGAACTGACCCCGCAGCCGCGGGTCTCCCGGTTTGAGAGTACGACGGTAATTTGCTTATTTCCACACTTAGGCTTGAAAACATGGCGTTAGAGGGTGAGAAGTCGATACAGCCCCCGAACGGCCCCGTGGGTGGCACCAACACCTCCCACGGGACCAACGTAACTCGTAGGAACTGACCCCGCAGCCGCGGGTCTCCCGGTTTGAGAGTAGGACGGTAATTTGCTTATTTCCACACTTAGGCTTAAAAACATGGCGTTAGAGGGTGAGAACTCGAAACAGCCCCCGAACGGCCCCGTGGGTGGCACCAACACCTCCCACGGGACCAACGTAACTCGTAGGAACTGACCCCGCAGCCGCGGGTGTCCCGGTTTGAGACTACGGCGGTAATTTGCTTATTTCCACACTTAGGCTTGAAAACATGGCGTTAGAGGGTGAGAACTCGATACAGCCCCCGAACGGCCCCGTGGGTGGCACCAACACCTCCCACGGGACCAACGTAACTCGTAGGAACTGACCCCGCAGCCGCGGGTCTCCCGGTTTGAGAGTAGGACGGTAATTTGCTTATTTCCACACTTAGGCTTAAAAACATGGCGTTAGAGGGTGAGAACTCGAAACAGCCCCCGAACGGCCCCGTGGGTGGCACCAACACCTCCCACGGGACCAACGTAACTCGTAGGAACTGACCCCGCAGCCGCGGATGTCCCGGTTTGAGAGTACGACGGTAATTTGCTTATTTCTACACTTAGGCTTAACATGGCGTTAGAGGGTGAAAACTCGAAACCGCCCCCGAACGGCCCCGTGGGTGGCACTAACACCTCCCACGGGACCAACGTAACTCGTGGGAACGGACCCCGCAGCCGCGGGTGTCATGGTTTGAGAGTAGGACGGTAATTTGCTTATTTCCACACTCAGGCTTAAAAACATGGCGTTAGAGGGTGAGAACTCGAAACAGCCCCCTAACGGCCCCGTGGGTGGCACCAACACCTCCCACGGGACCAACGTAACTCGTGGGAACGGACCCCGCAGCCGCGGGTCTCCCGGTTTGAGAGTACGACGGTAATTTGCTTATTTCTACACTTAGGCTTAACATGGCGTTAGAGGGTGAAAACTCGAAACAGCCCCCGAACGGCCCCGTGGGTGGCACTAACACCTCCCACGGGACCAACGTAACTCGTAGGAACTGACCCCGCAGCCGCGGGTCTCCCGGTTTGAGAGTACGACGGTAATTTGCTTATTTCCACACTTAGGCTTGAAAACATGGCGTTAGAGGGTGAGAAGTCGATACAGCCCCCGAACGGCCCCGTGGGTGGCACCAACACCTCCCACGGGACCAACGTAACTCGTAGGAACTGACCCCGCAGCCGCGGGTCTCCCGGTTTGAGAGTAGGACGGTAATTTGCTTATTTCCACACTTAGGCTTAAAAACATGGCGTTAGAGGGTGAGAACTCGAAACAGCCCCCGAACGGCCCCGTGGGTGGCACCAACACCTCCCACGGGACCAACGTAACTCGTAGGAACTGACCCCGCAGCCGCGGGTGTCCCGGTTTGAGAGTACGACGGTAATTTGCTTATTTCTACACTTAGGCTTAACATGGCGTTAGAGGGTGAAAACTCGAAACAGCCCCCGAACGGCCCCGTGGGTGGCACTAACACCTCCCACGGGACCAACGTAACTCGTAGGAACTGACCCCGCAGCCGCGGGTCTCCCGGTTTGAGAGTACGACGGTAATTTGCTTATTTCCACACTTAGGCTTGAAAACATGGCGTTAGAGGGTGAGAAGTCGATACAGCCCCCGAACGGCCCCGTGGGTGGCACCAACACCTCCCACGGGACCAACGTAACTCGTAGGAACTGACCCCGCAGCCGCGGGTCTCCCGGTTTGAGAGTAGGACGGTAATTTGCTTATTTCCACACTTAGGCTTAAAAACATGGCGTTAGAGGGTGAGAACTCGAAACAGCCCCCGAACGGCCCCGTGGGTGGCACCAACACCTCCCACGGGACCAACGTAACTCGTAGGAACTGACCCCGCAGCCGCGGGTGTCCCGGTTTGAGACTACGGCGGTAATTTGCTTATTTCCACACTTAGGCTTGAAAACATGGCGTTAGAGGGTGAGAACTCGATACAGCCCCCGAACGGCCCCGTGGGTGGCACCAACACCTCCCACGGGACCAACGTAACTCGTAGGAACTGACCCCGCAGCCACGGGTCTCCCGGTTTGAGACTAAGACGGTAATTTGCTTATTTCCACACTTAGGCTTAAAAACATGGCGTTAGAGGGTGAGAACTCGAAACAGCCCCCGAACGGCCCCGTGGATGGCACCAACACCTCCCACGGGACCAACGTAACTCGTAGGAGCTGACCCCGCAGCCGCGGGTCTCCCGGTTTGAGAGTACGACGGTAATTTGCTTATTTCCACACTTAGGCTTAAAAACATGGCGTTAGAGGGTGAGAACTCGAAACAGCCCCCGAACGGCCCCGTGGGTGGCACCAACACCTCCCACGGGACCAACGTAACTCGTAAGAACTGACCCCGCAGCCGCGGGTGTCCCGGTTTGAGAGTACGACGGTAATTTGCTTATTTCTACACTTAGGCTTAACATGGCGTTAGAGGGTGAAAACTCGAAACAGCCCCCGAACGGCCCCGTGGGTGGCACTAACACCTCCCACGGGACCAACGTAACTCGTGGGAACGGACCCCGCAGCCGCGGGTCTCCCGGTTTGAGAGTACGACGGTAATTTGCTTATTTCCACACTTAGGCTTAAAAACATGGCGTTAGAGGGTGAGAACTCGAAACAGCCCCCGAACGGCCCCGTGGGTGGCACCAACACCTCCCACGGGACTAACGTAACTCGTGGGAACGGACCCCGCAGCCGCGGGTCTCCCGGTTTGAGAGTAGGATGGTAATTTGCTTATTTCCACACTTAGGCTTAAAAACATGGCGTTAGAGGGTGAGAACTCGAAACAGCCCCCGAACGGCCCCGTGGGTGGCACCAACACCTCCCACGGGACCAACGTAACTCGTAGGAACTGACCCCGCAGCCGCGGGTGTCCCGGTTTGAGAGTACGACGGTAATTTGCTTATTTCTACACTTAGGCTTAACATGGCGTTAGAGGGTGAAAACTCGAAACAGCCCCCGAACGGCCCCGTGGGTGGCACTAACACCTCCCACGGGACCAACGTAACTCGTGGGAACGGACCCCGCAGCCGCGGGTGTCCCGGTTTGAGAGTACGACGGTAATTTGCTTATTTCCACACTTAGGCTTAAAAACATGGCGTTAGAGGGTGAGAACTCGAAACAGCCCCCGAACGGCCCCGTGGGTGGCACCAACACCTCCCACGGGACCAACGTAACTCGTAGGAACTGACCCCGCAGCCGCGGGTGTCCCGGTTTGAGAGTACGACGGTAATTTGCTTATTTCTACACTTAGGCTTAACATGGCGTTAGAGGGTGAAAACTCGAAACAGCCCCCGAACGGCCCCGTGGGTGGCACTAACACCTCCCACGGGACCAACGTAACTCGTGGGAACGGACCCCGCAGCCGCGGGTGTCCCGGTTTGAGAGTACGACGGTAATTTGCTTATTTCCACACTTAGGCTTAAAAACATGGCGTTAGAGGGTGAGAACTCGAAACAGCCCCCGAACGGCCCCGTGGGTGGCACCAACACCTCCCACGGGACCAACGTAACTCGTGGGAACGGACCCCGCAGCCGCGGGTGTCCCGGTTTGAGAGTACGACGGTAATTTGCTTATTTCCACACTTAGGCTTAAAAACATGGCGTTAGAGGGTGAGAACTCGAAACAGCCCCCGAACGGCCCCGTGGGTGGCACCAACACCTCCCACGGGACCAACGTAACTCGTAGGAACTGACCCCGCAGCCGCGGGTGTCCCGGTTTGAGAGTACGACGGTAATTTGCTTATTTCTACACTTAGGCTTAACATGGCGTTAGAGGGTGAAAACTCGAAACCGCCCCCGAACGGCCCCGTGGGTGGCACTAACACCTCCCACGGGACCAACGTAACTCGTGGGAACGGACCCCGCAGCCGCGGGTGTCCCGGTTTGAGAGTAGGACGGTAATTTGCTTATTTCCACACTTAGGCTTAAAAACATGGCGTTAGAGGGTGAGAACTCGAACAGCCCCCTAACGGCCCCGTGGGTGGCACCAACACCTCCCACGGGACCAACGTAACTCGTGGGAACGGACCCCGCAGCCGCGGGTCTCCCGGTTTGAGAGTACGACGGTAATTTGCTTATTTCTACACTTAGGCTTAACATGGCGTTAGAGGGTGAAAACTCGAAACAGCCCCCGAACGGCCCCGTGGGTGGCACTAACACCTCCCACGGGACCAACGTAACTCGTAGGAACTGACCCCGCAGCCGCGGGTCTCCCGGTTTGAGAGTACGACGGTAATTTGCTTATTTCCACACTTAGGCTTGAAAACATGGCGTTAGAGGGTGAGAAGTCGATACAGCCCCCGAACGGCCCCGTGGGTGGCACCAACACCTCCCACGGGACCAACGTAACTCGTAGGAACTGACCCCGCAGCCGCGGGTCTCCCGGTTTGAGAGTAGGACGGTAATTTGCTTATTTCCACACTTAGGCTTAAAAACATGGCGTTAGAGGGTGAGAACTCGAAACAGCCCCCGAACGGCCCCGTGGGTGGCACCAACACCTCCCACGGGACCAACGTAACTCGTAGGAACTGACCCCGCAGCCGCGGGTGTCCCGGTTTGAGAGTACGACGGTAATTTGCTTATTTCTACACTTAGGCTTAACATGGCGTTAGAGGGTGAAAACTCGAAACAGCCCCCGAACGGCCCCGTGGGTGGCACTAACACCTCCCACGGGACCAACGTAACTCGTAGGAACTGACCCCGCAGCCGCGGGTCTCCCGGTTTGAGAGTACGACGGTAATTTGCTTATTTCCACACTTAGGCTTGAAAACATGGCGTTAGAGGGTGAGAAGTCGATACAGCCCCCGAACGGCCCCGTGGGTGGCACCAACACCTCCCACGGGACCAACGTAACTCGTAGGAACTGACCCCGCAGCCGCGGGTCTCCCGGTTTGAGAGTAGGACGGTAATTTGCTTATTTCCACACTTAGGCTTAAAAACATGGCGTTAGAGGGTGAGAACTCGAAACAGCCCCCGAACGGCCCCGTGGGTGGCACCAACACCTCCCACGGGACCAACGTAACTCGTAGGAACTGACCCCGCAGCCGCGGGTGTCCCGGTTTGAGACTACGGCGGTAATTTGCTTATTTCCACACTTAGGCTTGAAAACATGGCGTTAGAGGGTGAGAACTCGATACAGCCCCCAAACGGCCCCGTGGGTGGCACCAACACCTCCCACGGGACCAACGTAACTCGTAGGAACTGACCCCGCAGCCACGGGTCTCCCGGTTTGAGACTAAGACGGTAATTTGCTTATTTCCACACTTAGGCTTAAAAACATGGCGTTAGAGGGTGAGAACTCGAAACAGCCCCCGAACGGCCCCGTGGATGGCACCAACACCTCCCACGGGACCAACGTAACTCGTAGGAGCTGACCCCGCAGCCGCGGGTCTCCCGGTTTGAGAGTACGACGGTAATTTGCTTATTTCCACACTTAGGCTTAAAAACATGGCGTTAGAGGGTGAGAACTCGAAACAGCCCCCGAACGGCCCCGTGGGTGGCACCAACACCTCCCACGGGACCAACGTAACTCGTAGGAACTGACCCCGCAGCCGCGGGTGTCCCGGTTTGAGAGTACGACGGTAATTTGCTTATTTCTACACTTAGGCTTAACATGGCGTTAGAGGGTGAAAACTCGAAACAGCCCCCGAACGGCCCCGTGGGTGGCACTAACACCTCCCACGGGACCAACGTAACTCGTGGGAACGGACCCCGCAGCCGCGGGTCTCCCGGTTTGAGAGTACGACGGTAATTTGCTTATTTCCACACTTAGGCTTAAAAACATGGCGTTAGAGGGTGAGAACTCGAAACAGCCCCCGAACGGCCCCGTGGGTGGCACCAACACCTCCCACGGGACCAACGTAACTCGTGGGAACGGACCCCGCAGCCGCGGGTCTCCCGGTTTGAGAGTAGGATGGTAATTTGCTTATTTCCACACTTAGGCTTAAAAACATGGCGTTAGAGGGTGAGAACTCGAAACAGCCCCCGAACGGCCCCGTGGGTGGCACCAACACCTCCCACGGGACCAACGTAACTCGTAGGAACTGACCCCGCAGCCGCGGGTGTCCCGGTTTGAGAGTACGACGGTAATTTGCTTATTTCTACACTTAGGCTTAACATGGCGTTAGAGGGTGAAAACTCGAAACAGCCCCCGAACGGCCCCGTGGGTGGCACTAACACCTCCCACGGGACCAACGTAACTCGTGGGAATGGACCCCGCAGCCGCGGGTGTCCCGGTTTGAGAGTACGACGGTAATTTGCTTATTTCCACACTTAGGCTTAAAAACATGGCGTTAGAGGGTGAGAACTCGAAACAGCCCCCGAACGGCCCCGTGGGTGGCACCAACACCTCCCACGGGACCAACGTAACTCGTAGGAACTGACCCCGCAGCCGCGGGTGTCCCGGTTTGAGAGTACGACGGTAATTTGCTTATTTCTACACTTAGGCTTAACATGGCGTTAGAGGGTGAAAACTCGAAACAGCCCCCGAACGGCCCCGTGGGTGGCACTAACACCTCCCACGGGACCAACGTAACTCGTGGGAACGGACCCCGCAGCCGCGGGTGTCCCGATTTGAGAGTACGACGGTAATTTGCTTATTTCCACACTTAGGCTTAAAAACATGGCGTTAGAGGGTGAGAACTCGAAACAGCCCCCGAACGGCCCCGTGGGTGGCACCAACACCTCCCACGGGACCAACGTAACTCGTGGGAACGGACCCCGCAGCCGCGGGTGTCCCGGTTTGAGAGTACGACGGTAATTTGCTTATTTCCACACTTAGGCTTAAAAACATGGCGTTAGAGGGTGAGAACTCGAAACAGCCCCCGAACGGCCCCGTGGGTGGCACCAACACCTCCCACGGGACCAACGTAACTCGTAGGAACTGACCCCGCAGCCGCGGGTGTCCCGGTTTGAGAGTACGACGGTAATTTGCTTATTTCTACACTTAGGCTTAATATGGCGTTAGAGGGTGAAAACTCGAAACAGCCCCCGAACGGCCCCGTGGGTGGCACTAACACCTCCCACGGGACCAACGTAACTCGTGGGAACGGACGCCGCAGCCGCGGGTGTCCCGGTTTGAGAGTACGATGGTAATTTGCTTATTTCCACACTTAGGCTTAAAAACATGGGGTTAGAGGGTGAGAACTCGAAACAGCCCCCGAACGGCCCCGTGGGTGGCACCAACACCTCCCACGGGACCAACGTAACTCGTAGGAACTGACCCCGCAGCCGCGGGTGTCCCGGTTTGAGAGTACGATGATAATGTGCTTATTTCCACACTTAGGCTTAAAAACATGGCGTTAGAGGGTGAGAACGCGAAACAGCCCCCGAACGGCCCCGTGGGTGGCACCAACACCTCCCACGGGACCAACGTAACTCGTGGGAACGGACCCCGCAGCCGCGGGTGTCCCGGTTTGAGAGTACGACGGTAATTTGCTTATTTCCACACTTAGGCTTAAAAACATGGCGTTAGAGGGTGAGAACTCGAAACAGCCCCCGAACGGCCCCGTGGGTGGCACCAACACCTCCCACGGGACAAACGTAACTCGTAGGAACTGACCCCGCAGCCGCGGGTGTCCCGGTTTGAGAGTACGACGGTAATTTGCTTATTTCTACACTTAGGCTTAACATGGCGTTAGAGGGTGAAAACTCGAAACAGCCCCCGAACGGCCCCGTGGGTGGCACTAACACCTCCCACGGGACCAACGTAACTCGTGGGAACGGACCCCGCAGCCGCGGGTGTCCCGGTTTGAGAGTACGACGGTAATTTGCTTATTTCCACACTTAGGCTTAAAAACATGGCGTTAGAGGGTGAGAACTCGAAACAGCCCCCGAACGGCCCCGTGGGTGGCACCAACACCTCCCACGGGACCAACGTAACTCGTGGGAACGGACCCCGCAGCCGCGGGTGTCCCGGTTTGAGAGTACGACGTTAATTTGCTTATTTCCACACTTAGGCTTAAAAACATGGCGTTAGAGGGTGAGAACTCGAAACAGCCCCCGAACGGCCCCGTGGGTGGCACTAACACCTCCCACGGGACCAACGTAACTCGTGGGAACGGACCCCGCAGCCGCGGGTGTCCCGGTTTGAGAGTACGACGGTAATTTGCTTATTTCCACACTTAGGCTTAAAAACATGGCGTTAGAGGGTGAGAACTCGAAACAGCCACCGAACGGCCCCGTGGGTGGCACCAACACCTCCCACGGGACCAACGTAACTCGTAGGAACTGACCCCGCAGCCGCGGGTGTCCCGGTTTGAGAGTACGACGGTAATTTGCTTATTTCTACACTTAGGCTTAACATGGCGTTAGAGGGTGAAAACTCGAAACAGCCCCCGAACGGCCCCGTGGGTGGCACTAACACCTCCCACGGGACCAACGTAACTCGTGGGAACGGACCCCGCAGCCGCGGGTGTCCCGGTTTGAGAGTACGACGGTAATTTGCTTATTTCCACACTTAGGCTTAAAAACATGGCGTTAGAGGGTGAGAACTCGAAACAGCCCCCGAACGGCCCCGTGGGTGGCACCAACACCTCCCACGGGACCAACGTAACTCGTGGGAACGGACCCCGCAGCCGCGGGTGTCCCGGTTTGAGAGTACGACGGTAATTTGCTTATTTCCACACTTAGGCTTAAAAACATGGCGTTAGAGGGTGAGAACTCGAAACAGCCCCCGAACGGCCCCGTGGGTGGCACCAACACCTCCCACAGGACCAACGTAACTCGTAGGAACTGACCCCGCAGCCGCGGGTGTCCCGGTTTGAGAGTACGACGGTAATTTGCTTATTTCTACACTTAGGCTTAACATGGCGTTAGAGGGTGAAAACTCGAAACAGCCCCCGAACGGCCCCGTGGGTGGCACTAACACCTCCCACGGGACCAACGTAAATCGTGGGAACGGACGCCGCAGCCGCGGGTGTCCCGGTTTGAGAGTACGACGGTAATTTGCTTATTTCCACACTTAGGCTTAAAAACATGGCGTTAGAGGGTGAGAACTCGAAACAGCCCCCGAACGGCCCCGTGGGTGGCACCAACACCTCCCACGGGACCAACGTAACTCGTAGGAACTGACCCCGCAGCCGCGGGTGTCCCGGTTTGAGAGTACGATGATAATTTGCTTATTTCCACACTTAGGCTTAAAAACATGGCGTTAGAGGGTGAGAACTCGAAACAGCCCCCGAACGGCCCCGTGGGTGGCACCAACACCTCCCACGGGACCAACGTAACTCGTTGGAACGGACCCCGCAGCCGTGGGTGTCCCGGTTTGAGAGTACGACGGTAATTTGCTTATTTCCACACTTAGGCTTAAAAACATGGCGTTAGAGGGTGAGAACTCGAAACAGCCCCCGAACGGCCCCGTGGGTGGCCCCAACACCTCCCACGGGACCAACGTAACTCGTAGGAACTGACCCCGCAGCCGCGGGTGTCCCGGTTTGAGAGTACGACGGTAATTTGCTTATTTCTACACTTAGGCTTAACATGGCGTTAGAGGGCGAAAACTTGAAACAGCCCCCGAACGGCCCCGTGGGTGGCACTAACACCTCCCACGGGACCAACGTAACTCGTGGGAACGGACCCCGCAGCCGCGGGTGTCCCGGTTTGAGAGTACGACGGTAATTTGCTTATTTCCACACTTAGGCTTAAAAACATGGCGTTAGAGGGTGAGAACTCGAAACAGCCCCCGAACGGCCCCGTGGGTGGCACCAACACCTCCCACGGGACCAACGTAACTCGTGGGAACGGACCCCGCAGCCGCGGGTGTCCCGGTTTGAGAGTACGACGGTAATTTGCTTATTTCCACACTTAGGCTTAAAAACATGGCGTTAGAGGGTGAGAACTCGAAACAGCCCCCGAACGGCCCCGTGGGTGGCACTAACACCTCCCACGGGACCAACGTAACTCGTGGGAACGGACCCCGCAGCCGCGGGTGTCCCGGTTTGAGAGTACGACGGTAATTTGCTTATTTCCACACTTAGGCTTAAAAACATGGCGTTAGAGGGTGAGAACTCGAAACAGCCCCCGAACGGCCCCGTGGGTGGCACCAACACCTCCCACGGGACCAACGTAACTCGTAGGAACTGACCCCGCAGCCGCGGGTGTCCCGGTTTGAGAGTACGACGGTAATTTGCTTATTTCTACACTTAGGCTTAACATGGCGTTAGAGGGTGAAAACTCGAAACAGCCCCCGAACGGCCCCGTGGGTGGCACTAACACCTCCCACGGGACCAACGTAACTCGTGGGAACGGACGCCGCAGCCGCGGGTGTCCCGGTTTGAGAGTACGACGGTAATTTGCTTATTTCCACACTTAGACTTAAAAACATGGCGTTAGAGGGTGAGAACTCGAAACAGCCCCCGAACGGCCCCGTGGGTGGCACCAACACCTCCCACGGGACCAACGTAACTCGTAGGAACTGACCCCGCAGCCGCGGGTGTCCCGGTTTGAGAGTACGATGATAATTTGCTTATTTCCACACTTAGGCTTAAAAACATGGCGTTAGAAGGTGAGAACGCGAAACAGCCCCCGAACGGCCCCGTGGGTGGCACCAACACCTCCCACGGGACCAACGTAACTCGTGGGAACGGACCCCGCAGCCGCGGGTGTCCCGGTTTGAGAGTACGACGGTAATTTGCTTATTTCCACACTTAGGCTTAAAAACATGGCGTTAGAGGGTGAGAACTCGAAACAGCCCCCGAACGGCCCCGTGGGTGGCACCAACACCTCCCACGGGACCAACGTAACTCGTAGGAACTGACCCCGCAGCCGCGGGTGTCCCGGTTTGAGAGTACGACGGTAATTTGCTTATTTCTACACTTAGGCTTAACATGGCGTTAGAGGGTGAAAACTCGAAACAGCCCCCGAACGGCCCCGTGGGTGGCACTAACACCTCCCACGGGACCAACGTAACTCGTGGGAACGGACCCCGCAGCCGCGGGTGTCCCGGTTTGAGAGTACGACGGTAATTTGCTTATTTCCACACTTAGGCTTAAAAACATGGCGTTAGAGGGTGAGAACTCGAAACAGCCCCCGAACGGCCCCGTGGGTGGCACCAACACCTCCCACGGGACCAACGTAACTCGTGGGAACGGACCCCGCAGCCGCGGGTGTCCCGGTTTGAGAGTACGACGGTAATTTGCTTATTTCCACACTTAGGCTTAAAAACATGGCGTTAGAGGGTGAGAACTCGAAACAGCCCCCGAACGGCCCCGTGGGTGGCACTAACACCTCCCACGGGACCAACGTAACTCGTGGGAACGGACCCCGCAGCCGCGGGTGTCCCGGTTTGAGAGTACGACGGTAATTTGCTTATTTCCACACTTAGGCTTAAAAACATGGCGTTAGAGGGTGAGAACTCGAAACAGCCCCCGAACGGCCCCGTGGGTGGCACCAACACCTCCCACGGGACCAACGTAACTCGTAGGAACTGACCCCGCAGCCGCGGGTGTCCCGGTTTGAGAGTACGACGGTAATTTGCTTATTTCTACACTTAGGCTTAACATGGCGTTAGAGGGTGAAAACTCGAAACAGCCCCCGAACGGCCCCGTGGGTGGCACTAACACCTCCCACGGGACCAACGTAACTCGTGGGAACGGACCCCGCAGCCGCGGGTGTCCCGGTTTGAGAGTACGACGGTAATTTGCTTATTTCCACACTTAGGCTTAAAAACATGGCGTTAGAGGGTGAGAACTCGAAACAGCCCCCGAACGGCCCCGTGGGTGGCACCAACACCTCCCACGGGACCAACGTAACTCGTGGGAACGGACCCCGCAGCCGCGGGTCTCCCGGTTTGAGAGTACGACGGTAATTTGCTTATTTCCACACTTAGGCTTAAAAACATGGCGTTAGAGGGTGAGAACTCGAAACAGCCCCCGAACGGCCCCGTGGGTGGCACCAACACCTCCCACGGGACCAACGTAACTCGTAGGAACTGACCCCGCAGCCGCGGGTGTCCCGGTTTGAGAGTACGACGGTAATTTGCTTATTTCTACACTTAGGCTTAACATGGCGTTAGAGGGTGAAAACTCGAAACAGCCCCCGAACGGCCCCGTGGGTGGCACTAACACCTCCCACGGGACCAACGTAACTCGTGGGAACGGACGCTGCAGCCGCGGGTGTCCCGGTTTGAGAGTACGACGGTAATTTGCTTATTTCCACACTTAGGCTTAAAAACATGGGGTTAGAGGGTGAGAACTCGAAACAGCCCCCGAACGGCCCCGTGGGTGGCACCAACACCTCCCACGGGACCAACGTAACTCGTAGGAACTGACCCCGCAGCCGCGGGTGTCCCGGTTTGAGAGTACGATGATAATGTGCTTATTTCCACACTTAGGCTTAAAAACATGGCGTTAGAGGGTGAGAACGCGAAACAGCCCCCGAACGGCCCCGTGGGTGGCACCAACACCTCCCACGGGACCAACGTAACTCGTGGGAATGGACCCCGCAGCCGCGGGTGTCCCGGTTTGAGAGTACGACGGTAATTTGCTTATTTCCACACTTAGGCTTAAAAACATGGCGTTAGAGGGTGAGAACTCGAAACAGCCCCCGAACGGCCCCGTGGGTGGCACCAACACCTCCCACGGGACCAACGTAACTCGTAGGAACTGACCCCGCAGCCGCGGGTGTCCCGGTTTGAGAGTACGACGGTAATTTGCTTATTTCTACACTTAGGCTTAACATGGCGTTAGAGGGTGAAAACTCGAAACAGCCCCCGAACGGCCCCGTGGGTGGCACTAACACCTCCCACGGGACCAACGTAACTCGTGGGAACGGACCCCGCAGCCGCGGGTGTCCCGGTTTGAGAGTACGACGGTAATTTGCTTATTTCCACACTTAGGCTTAAAAACATGGCGTTAGAGGGTGAGAACTCGAAACAGCCCCCGAACGGCCCCGTGGGTGGCACCAACACCTCCCACGGGACCAACGTAACTCGTGGGAACGGACCCCGCAGCCGCGGGTGTCCCGGTTTGAGAGTACGACGGTAATTTGCTTATTTCCACACTTAGGCTTAAAAACATGGCGTTAGAGGGTGAGAACTCGAAACAGCCCCCGAACGGCCCCGTGGGTGGCACTAACACCTCCCACGGGACCAACGTAACTCGTGGGAATGGACCCCGCAGCCGCGGGTGTCCCGGTTTGAGAGTACGACGGTAATTTGCTTATTTCCACACTTAGGCTTAAAAACATGGCGTTAGAGGGTGAGACCTCGAAACAGCCCCCGAACGGCCCCGTGGGTGGCACTAACACCTCCCATGGGACCAACGTAACTCGTGGGAACGGACCCCGCAGCCGCGGGTGTCCCGGTTTGAGAGTACGACGGTAATTTGCTTATTTCCACACTTAGGCTTAAAAACATGGCGTTAGAGGGTGAGAACTCGAAACAGCCCCCGAACGGCCCCGTGGGTGGCACCAACACCTCCCACGGGACCAACGTAACTCGTAGGAACTGACCCCGCAGCCGCGGGTGTCCCGGTTTGAGAGTACGACGGTAATTTGCTTATTTCTACACTTAGGCTTAACATGGCGTTAGAGGGTGAAAACTCGAAACAGCCCCCGAACGGCCCCGTGGGTGGCACTAACACCTCCCACGGGACCAACGTAACTCGTGGGAACGGACCCCGCAGCCGCGGGTGTCCCGGTTTGAGAGTACGACGGTAATTTGCTTATTTCCACACTTAGGCTTAAAAACATGGCGTTAGAGGGTGAGAACTCGAAACAGCCCCCGAACGGCCCCGTGGGTGGCACCAACACCTCCCACGGGACCAACGTAACTCGTGGGAACGGACCCCGCAGCCGCGGGTGTCCCGGTTTGAGAGTACGACGGTAATTTGCTTATTTCCACACTTAGGCTTAAAAACATGGCGTTAGAGGGTGAGAACTCGAAACAGCCCCCGAACGGCCCCGTGGGTGGCACCAACACCTCCCACGGGACCAACGTAACTCGTAGGAACTGACCCCGCAGCCGCGGGTGTCCCGGTTTGAGAGTACGACGGTAATTTGCTTATTTCTACACTTAGGCTTAACATGGCGTTAGAGGGTGAAAACTCGAAACAGCCCCCGAACGGCCCCGTGGGTGGCACTAACACCTCCCACGGGACCAACGTAACTCGTGGGAACGGACGCCGCAGCCGCGGGTGTCCCGGTTTGAGAGTACGACGGTAATTTGCTTATTTCCACACTTAGGCTTAAAAACATGGCGTTAGAGGGTGAGAACTCGAAACAGCCCCCGAACGGCCCCGTGGGTGGCACCAACACCTCCCACGGGACCAACGTAACTCGTAGGAACTGACCCCGCAGCCGCGGGTGTCCCGGTTTGAGAGTACGATGATAATTTGCTTATTTCCACACTTAATTTTTATATTTCTACTTGGTTACTGATAATTTTAACTCATATATGCAATTTTTCAGCTTAATTAATTTTTTTGTAAAATTACTTGGTTACTGATACTTTTATTTTTTGTATCCTATCATTTGTAGGATTTTTGCGCGTGGATCAAATGAAGGAGGCAATGTTTTACAACATGATGATTATTTATATGTTGTGGACATTCAGGATAATGTTTTTTATGTGTTATAGCCGTGCAGGCTTTTATTGTTTAGTTTTATGGCCGTGCGGGCTTTTATAATTTGATTGTTGAATTTTATAGCCGTGCGGGCTTTATAATAAGCAGGTTTTTCATTTACAGGTTTTGGAATGTCAAGAAAATAGAGGAAACTCTGCCCAATTTTTTTTTGGTCTGTGAATTATTAAGACGTGTAATATTTTTATGTTTGTATATATATTTGTTTATTAACAACATTCTCAATTCGCAATTTGTGATTTTTTTTTATTGTTTTGCCTATAATAAATATTTGTAACACCTCGTAGCAACCGATGATGCACTCACAGGAACCCCAATTTTAGGATTGGGCAAAAAAAAATACATTTTTTTTAAATTACAGATAAATATGGTCATGGACTTTGTCCATGACCATTTTTACTTTTTTTTGTCGCGCTTAAAAATGGTCGCGGCCAAAGTCCGCGACCATTTTTTTTATTTTTTGTCACGGTAATGGGTCGCGGACTAGGGCCGCGACCAATTTTTTTTAATTTTTTTTTGTCACACACATGGGTCGAGGCCAAAGTCCGCGACCAATTTGTCACGGTCGTGGGTCATGGACAAGGACCGTGACCAATTTTTTTAATTTTTTTTTGTCACGCACATGGGTCGCGGACTTTGGCCGCGACCAATTTGTCACGGTTGTGGGTCATGGACAAGGGCCGCGACCAATTTTTTTAATTTTTTTTTGTCACGCACATGGGTCGCGGACTTTGGCCGCGACCAATTTGTCACGGTTATGGGTCACGGATTAGAGCCGCGACCCATCACGGCATGGGTCACGGCCTAAGTCCGCGACCATCTGCCGTGACCCCTCTCGGCCGTGACCATTTTTTGGTCACGGACTTGGGCCGCGACCCACGAAAATGGTCACGCCCGAAATGGTCACGGCCCAAGTCCGCGACCCACAGGTTTGGTCAGGGATTTTGGCCGTGACCAATCGCCAGTTTTGGTGTAGTGGTAGCGAGACTAGATAGTGTATATCTCAAACAATGTTTAATTTACTTAGGTATAAATGGTAGAAAAGATAGATTGTGCTAATATAAAGGAAAGAAAGTGTGAGAACTTAACATGAGGATCATAATAGTAAATGATGAGTAATGCTAATTATTAGTGGTTTGGTAACGTACTGTATGGGCAGTACGGGAGAGCTCGACTAGTTTATGGTTAGTTAGATCTTAAGACATAGTTAGATTCGGTAGCTTGACTAGGTGGGCTTAGTATAACACGTTAGGTTCGCACTATAGAAGAGAGGTGAGGAACTAAAGAGAGTGTACATTTAAACTTCTACTTAAATACTTGTTAAATATTTTCATATGGTTTTACTTCGGCTCTGACCCGTACTTGCAAAATATTTCCAAAACGTTTTAAGTGTCTATCCACATGGATGCCAAGCTTGACGATCTGTTCCACGGATGCGTAGATGCAACACTTGTGGATGATTGTAGGATTTGGACTTAGACGCTTCGGTTACTTCATACCTAGAGTAGGATGAATTTCAGTTGTTTCATTTGGGCATGTCTCCCCTATAGTTATTCGTTTTATTTAGTTATCAGACTTTGTATTGGTGGACTTAGTTTGATTTCTTTATATGTTTAGTTGGATTTTATATTAAGAACCAATAGTTTATTTCAGTATCATTTTATTTTAGTTAGTTATCTGGTGTTTAGTTCATATTATTTTACTACATGGATGGTTTGTTATTGTGATTATTTCACTTGTTATTGTTTAATAAAAAGATAAAATTTGGCATCAACTTTTTGAATACTAGGTGGTTATTTAAATTTTAACATTGTTTTCGACGATGACGCTAAGAATGAAACATATGAGACTCATGGTTTAAATTGGATGAATGACTGATCACCTGATATCTAATTAGACGGGGTGTCTCTCTCTCTCTCTCTCACACACACACACATTTATATAACTCGCTAATCATGTACATGTTACTCGTAGCACTAGCCCATAATCTCTGAGTCTAATCTTGACTCCCGAAAGTATAAGTAATTCGTTACTTAATTTATTCACACATATAATATGTAATCTAGACACTAAGTTATTGTCAACCAGCCCGTATCTCAATTTTAACCGAATTTCAAACTCAATTCTTATAATTAAAATTTCAAGTGTCGTTCACCCTAAACACCCATAATTTCATACCCCAGATTTATTCCCAACTAACCCAAGGTAATATAATATCCCATATAATTTCTAGAAGTCGTACTTTCTCATCTACGGACCCTCTATATTCATTTAACCCTAAACAGTTCACGAAAAACCCAAGGAACAAAACTATTTCCCACAACAAGTAGGAAGCGATTCAGCTTTTTCTTGCTGAATTGATTCTCCCTTGAGGGCCGAATCAATTCGATTCTAGGTAGTAGCCCTATATTTCCAATACAATGTTTATTATCTCCCCATCACCTAATTAAATGGATAAGATCAATTCAACCTAAGTATTTCATTATATATCAAGCTTAAATATGACTCCACTCATTTTCATATTTAAACTCATTCAAACATCATCTAATTTATAGGATTGAATACCTTAATCAAGAGTTGCACAATTTGTTAATTACCTTTCAAGATTTCAATAATCCTTATTTTTTCTTATTCAAAATTACATCTTTTTATTAGGATTAAATCTCAGAATTCATGTGAAACAATTATAATTTTCAATTATATGAAATCATTCCCCAAATCCCATTTTTCGTGTAAATCCACACAAAATCATAATTGTTTCACCAACCATGATATGAAATAAAATATGCATAAAATATCAACAAAGTTTAAACACTTGCCTTAGATTATCGTAGGGTCTGAATTCTGTCTTTATGAATACTCTTACATGAAATCCTCGCCTGGAGTTATCCCACTTCTTCCAGGATTTCCTTTTCTTAGATCTTTATTGGTTTCCCCCTTTTCTTTTCTCTTCTCTCTCACTTTTAGACTCTTCGAATGGTAGTGTGTCTTCCCTTACCATCCCCCATTGCTTATTATAATCTCATATCATAAAATCACCCGTATAACCTATGTGAGCCCAGACTAGTCTAAAAAGCCCCGGAACCTAATTACCACCCCGGGTACTTAATTTTTACAATTCTGACCCATTATAGATTATCTGTACACTCCAAATCACCACGTGAGTCACCTTTAATCAATTTATCCTATTATTCATATCACAACCCCGCATGCTCATCTCGAATGAGATACCGTTAATGCCGTCGATTTTACTCCCTAATGCCGTAATACCATTTGACATAATGTTATTTACTTATCGCACTAGTAAATATATTTTCACATAAATATTACTCTTTTTCTCACTCATTAATATTTATTAAATTCTCATTTTTTCTCATTTTATTTAATATACGTGCACACTTGTAAATTAAATGCTAAAAATATAAATACTCTATATTACAGGGTGTTTCATTAAATTTCATCATGAGATAAAATGTTATTTTTTTATTTAACAAGAACGTAACTGAAGTAAAAGTGACACGACATGATACCGATTCTTATTCTTTTTACAAAACACGACCCAATTAAATTGTAATACGACACAAAATATTTCTTTTACCTAACATTAGCACGGCCGAATTAAAAGCCACATGATAATAATAGAAATATCTTTTTGCTAAACATGAACATGACATAATTAAAATGTGACACAACATGAAATCTTATTTTTTTACTTAATACATCCCAATTAAAATGTGACACGACAAGGGAAAGTTAATTATTTTTATGTAACAGGACCAATAAAAGGGACATAAAGCTAAATATTTTTTTTATTAAACACGAGCACAAAAAAATTAAAAGGAGACACAATGCGATACTAGGTATTTATGTTCGTTTACCAAACCATTAATATGAAATTCTATTTTATCACCCAAGCTATGATTTTTTTTTTGTGTGTGTGTGTTAATGTATCGATGGGAAAATAGTCTCTATAGAAAATGGGTTAATTGGTGATCAAAATGCTCAACTAATGGTTTCCATCAATTTTGAACTTAAACTAAGTAATACAAAAATGAGTGAATTTCAATGCCTTAATAATGGGATCTAATGGACGTAAACATTAAATTACCCTAATAGTTAAATTTAATCAATTAGTTTTTACTTAAATGAAAAAGAATTTACACAACTGACTTAAGGGGTCTAATTGGCTGATATAAATGTCCTGGTGGAAAGGTGAGCAATTTTCTCCACATCATTAACTAACATTTGAATTTTTTATTATTTTATTTGTATATATTGTTCTTTATTTTTTTATTAGAACTTGGACATCATTTGCATGAAGAGTAATGCTACGCATCCTAAAACATCCCCATAATGCATTAAATGCTTGTATCATATGTGGAACCCACCCCAATGTACAAAAACTTAATGCACTTTGGGAGAGGTTTGTGAAATTTTTTTAGGACTCATATCGTTATTCTTATAGGAAATATATGCAAAAGAAAATGAATGGAGAGAGAGCAAGAAAAAATTTATCATACCATGATGTAACGATAGGATATGGGAAAAGAGACCTTTTCATGACACCATTTTGAAGAACTTCCCTTAAGGTCTTATTGAGGCACCAATTTGAAGAACATCCCTAATGACTGCACTACACATGTACTCTCTCTCTCTCTCTCTTAAAGGGAAAGTAACATAGAAAAAAAAATAACATTACTTGAAATCGATCACTATTAATTTTTTTGACTTTCCCAACCAATAATTTCACTTCTTGGGGTTTCACCACCAACTGACTTTTATTAATGAAAAGATATTGAAAAAAATATTTGGTGAAACTTTTTGTATCATACTTTCCATCGCCAAAAGTCATTTCGGAGGTCAAACACTAAAAATTGATAATTACAGAGTTGAAACTCAATTACAAATAAGGAAATGGTGCTAAACTCCAAATGACCCTCTAAAATAAGAATACATCCTCATATTTGATTGACAAGGAAAAGTGATATAATAAAAAATAAACCAAGATATTGAATAAAATGAAGGCTAATTACAAATGAAATTATATTACTAATAATTTTGTCCATATTCAAATCATGCATGTGCCTTTAATAACCCGACATTATAATAACATTTTTAATGGTCCCACCCATAAGAATGGTATGTTCCATTCTCCTAACTTAAGATAATCTTGCCCGCGTCCTTTCAGGAAAAAGAGACCATGCGATTTGTATAACTGTTTAGCACATTTCATTTTCATCCATTTTTCCCTCAATTTATTTTTCCCAAACACGTGACCTCAAAATTTTAGGTTGTCAATAAATTACTAATTAGGGGTAAAGACGTAATATTCAAGGCCTAGACGATCAATACCTGATTTTGCATTTTTTGGAAAAACATAAACATATTTATTGGGCACAATATCGGAAGATAAATGCAATTTTTTAATATGTTCTTGTTAAACCAACCGTGGTTATAAAATGATAAAAACTACTTGAAATTAACTCATGTTTGTTGAAATAATTTTTTTCTCAAAACGACATGTAAATAAACAATTCAAGATCGAGCATTTTTTAAACCCTTTTATCTAATTGAGCTCACATTATAATTCTTTTGAAATATCAATGACCATACTAGATATAGTATTATTTTCCCAACATATAAGATCAATTTGTTTTCATTCTCTTGTGATGTGGTTTGAGAATATCTCACAAAATTAACTAGATAAGATGGAAGTTATTTTAATAACACATTAAACCTTTGAAACCAAACATGAGAAACATTAATCGATTTAAATCATTTCACCCCTATAACTATTATCGAAAATACATGGATTCTCTATGCAACCCAAAGAACAACTTATCATTAAAAACAATCCTTATTATAGCCTATTCTATATTGATCAATAGTCCATTAGGAGTCCCCTTGTCTTAGATTATTCCTAGTTGTCAAACCTCTCATCCTTCACTTTAGTTATGTTAAAGAATCCAAGAATTGGGTGTGATATTCAATAGGATGGAAATATTTCATTTATTTTTATTTATCGCACTAATGTACCTAAATAGATAATAGACATAATAAACTATGATAAATGGGGACGATCCCTAAAATAAATGAGAGAAGTGTTCAACAATTGGTTATTGTTGATGGTTTAAGTAACACTGAGTCTTGGATTTTTCTTGGTGTTTTCCTACTGACTCGAATAGATTCATTGAGCAACCTTATTAGTCTCGATCCTCAATCTAGAGGGCGGTGGAGAAAAAACTCTGAGCTTGAAATGAAGGCACCGAAAGGAAACGGTCAAAGATTTTGTAAAAATATTAGCCAACTTGGCTTGTGATTTTATGTAACTAGTGACGAGTGATCCATAAGCAAACTTTTCCCCATAAACAATGAAAGTCTAATTCAATATTCTTAGTGCGTGGGTGAAAGACCGGATTGGTATATATGTACATGAAGTGCCATTATCACAAAAAGGAGTGGGGGACGGGGGATCCGGACACCAATATCATGAAAAAAAACTGTCGCCCTGATAATATCAATTGCAGTAATAGCCATGGGTGGAAATTTATCTTCCACAATAGGGAGGGTCATTGTATATTTTTTATTTAAAGTCCATGAAAGACCACTGTAATTAAGAACTGGGCATCAACAACTAGTCAACCAAGGAGTGTCAGGATAACCACCCCCCTCGGTATCTGAAAAAGCATAAAGACTAATTGGAGAGGTAGATAAGATGAGGGTAGTACATCATAAGGTTTCGCACAAATACAATAAAATGCATTTCACGACCTGAAGATGTAGAGTTAATGTGTAAGGGAAAATTTCCAATAGATTTAATTTGTTTCTAATTGACATAATTCATAAAAAAACTGTATGAGTCGTAGGTTAGTCACTGAGTTGTGATCCGACAAAGTCTATAACGTGTAATGTTGAAGATATTACGACAAAGCATTGAAGACGATATTCGTAACTGTGGGTACCTCGTCCATTTTTGTAGGCCCAAAGAAGTAGCTAGACTAAGCCCTATTAGAAATAGGGAGAGCTCGGCCCAAACTCAAAGGCCTCAAAGACAGCTAGTTAGCAAACGACCCATCGAGTTCCTTAAATCTCTCACGAGATATTTTAGAGATAGTGGGCTAACATGGGAGTGCCTAACACCCCCACTCTCTGAAGTTTACCTATATATATTGTACCCCTGTCCTAGGGCAAAGGGTATGCAACATAAAATAATCATCCAGAGAAAAGGAAAATACAAACTGAGAGTACCACCGTGGACGTAGGCAGTTAACCGAACCACATACATCTTGTATTTTGTATGGTTGTGATTATTATTGTTCTTTATTTTTCTGGTAATGACATTTACTTATAATTTGTGTTGAGATTTCTTCTCACCACAATTGGCACCGCCTGTGGGAAGCAATTGTTCTTCCTTAAAGAAAGCCTTCACTAAACAAGAACGTAGAATGTCCGATCATAGTAGCAATGCCCCTCAAGCAGGGGATATTCAAGAGAAACCTATCCCTCATAGGGTTAGATCTGAAGTTCTACATTCAAACCCAAGGCTTCGTCTAGAATGGCAATCCTTGGAAGAAATCTAGGGGCCAGCTAGGTCTACACATGTTTTCAGGCTGATCGATGCCTATGAGGTCAGGATCCAAGAGCAGAATGAGGCAACTCGCAAGTAGGAAGCCGAAAATGCTCACCTCAAGAGACGACTAGAGAGTATGGAAAGAGAACTTCATCAAAACATTACACAACGTCATTATCGGACTCATATCCCTTAGGTCAGAAGATCTCGCAGCCGAGGAGGGAGCCCAAGGCGTGGGTATCAAATAATTGAGGGGGACATGTCAAGTGACAACTGGTCCGAGCAACAACAACCAGCTCAGAATTACAGGAGCCCAGGCCGAAGGAATGACGATATATAAAACTTGGTCCAGTGAGAGATGGACCAAAACCTAGCACATCAGGGTGTCAGATCAATAAGAGAGCTAGCCAGGCGAGCTCTCAAGACCCAGATGACGTCCCCATTTTCAAGGGTAATAAAAGAAGAGGAGCCCCTCAAGAAGTTCACAATGCCCAGGTTCAAAATATATGATGAAAGACTAATCCCATCGACCATGTCAGACATTATAAGCAAACTATAACCCTTTGGAACCATAAGGATGCACTGATGTGCCGAATTTTCCTGTCGAGCTTGTACGATGTGGCCTAAAAGTGGTTCGAGAAACTCCCCCACAGATCTATTAAGAACTTAGAGTCCTTGGCAAAGCTCTTCACAACTCTCTTCATTACCAGAAGCATTTATCCGAAGAGGATGGATTCTTTGTTGACAATGAAAAAAAGCCCAAGGATAACCTCAAAGACTACTCAAAAAGATATTGGGTGGTATTCAATGAGTTCGAGGACTGCTTGGAGCAGGTCGTCGTTCATCCTTCAAGATTTTCTTACCCAACACCTACCTCTTGCACCAGCCCCTCACTAAGAATAAGGCCACAACCATCAATGAATTGATGGCTCATAATGAAAAATATGCCAAAGTCAAAGGCATTACCCATGTCAGTGCAGGAGAAAATTACCGAAAAGGGGAGGGGCAGGAATAAGGGCCAAAAGAAATGGAGTAAGAATGGGGGAAAGAATGGGATAAAGAGTGATGCATCGAAGGCATTTCAAGCAGTAAATACAGTTTTTAGATAATCGATTTACAATATTCTGGAAAAAATCAAGGATGAACAGTTCATTAAGTGGCCCAAGAAGATGGGCGGAGACCCTTTCAAGCAAAACAACACACTGAGATGTGCTTTTCACAAGGAGGGTGGGCACAAAACTGAGCACTGTAAAGCCCTCAAGTCCTACCTTGAAGAGTTAGCTCAAGCTGGAGACTTGAGTGAATTCATGCAAAAGAAGGCATAGAAGGTAGATACCAATGGTGATCAAAGGCCCAATAATGTGCTCGAGGAAGACATCGGCCATGAGTTCGCAGTAATCTATGGGGCGTACGACCTCCAACAAATTTAAAGAAATACAGTTCAGATGGAACTGAAAAATCTTATAACAGTAATGCAAGCTTTTCAGATCGATCCATCCAAAATAAAAGTTCGAAAGCATCGATGAGAAGAAGATGTTGACTACAACAAGCATATTGTTTTCACAGATGAGGACCTGGAGGGAGGGAGAGCCCCACATCATGATGCACTAATCATCACACTCATGATAGCTAACTATGATGTCGACAAATTGCTCATTGACTAAGGTAGCTCATCTGAGGTGATGTATCTTGATCTAAAGTAAGACACCGTTCCTTTAGTTGGCTTCGCTAGAACGATAACCATCCCCTTAGGAAAGATCATCCTGCCAGTAAGGGCAGGAAACGTCTCGAAAATGATCGAATTTCTCATGGTCGATATCGATTCACCCTACTAAGTAATCATCAACAGACCATGTATATATGCGATGAAGGTCGTCCCATAAACCTACCATCAGAAGCTCAAATGTGTGACTGAACGAGGAGTGGTAGAGATCCATGGAGATCAGGCGATGGCAAGAAAGTGCTTTATAGCAGCCATCCATCCTAAACCAGAGAAGAAGGTTGAAGAAGTTATAAGCAAGAACGAGGAACATGAGAGGCTAATGTGCTCCAAATAGCAACTAAAATATGGTAGACCAAGAGAGGAGGAAACCTGCTTCTCCCCTCTGAAAGAGTCATCAAGGACCTAGAGGAAGTCACCACTAGTATCAGGTAGAATGAAAGAAAGTTCTTAATTAGAACATCAATAACACACCGCGAGAAAAAGGGAGTAGGTTAACCTACTTCGGAGTAATGTAGATGCCTTTGCATGGGAGCCTTACGAGCTGCTCGGGATTGATCCTAACATCACGTATCATTGATTGCACGTCGATCCAGCTTTTAAACCAATACCACATGAATCTCAACGAACTGCTCTGGAGAAGGATAAGGTAATGGAGAAGGAGGTTGAAAAATTATTCGATGTAGGATCCATACGGGATGTCCAGTTCCCTAAGTGGCTACCTAACCCATTAGTTGTCCCCAAGAGTAATAAAAAGTGGAGAGTTTGTAGCGACTTCATTGATCTCAACAAAGCATACCCTAAAGACAACTTCCCCCTCCAGAAGATCGATCAGCTGGCGGGTGCCACGGAAGCACATGAAATGATGAGCTTCCTGGACACGTACTATAAATATCACAGATCCCTCTACACGAGTTGGATCAAGACAAAACAGCATTTATAACTACAATTGGGTTTTATTGCTATAAGGTTATGCCCTTTGGGTTAAAATATGCATGAGAAACTTACTAGCGACTGGTCACCAAGATGTTCAAAGACCAAATAGGAATCACTATAGAGGTCTACATCGATGACATGCTCTTCAATAAAAATCTCAAAGATGACCACCTCTCCGACCTATCAAGGACCTTTAAAATCCTGAGGAAGTACCGAATGAAGCTCAACGTGAGTAAATGTTCATTCGGTGTCCAGTCATGAAAATTCCTAGGGTACTTGGTCAGAAAGAGAAGCATTGAAGCCAACCCAGACCAGATTGATGCTATCAATAAGGTACATTCCCCCAAAAGATAAGATACCTACAGAAGCTCACGGCAATGCTCTCTGCCCAGAATCGCTTCATCATGAAATCTTCTGAAAGGTGTCAACCATTCTTCCAGTTACTGAAGAAAATAAAGGATGTGGAGTGGAACAAGGATTGCTCGAGGGAGTTAGAAGGGATCAAAGCTTACCTCAACATACCGCCTTTGGTCATAATCCTTAAAAAAGTTGATTCTCTATACCTTTACCTTGAAGTATCTACTTATGTTGTGAGTTCTGCATTGGTATAAGGGAAAAAGGGAATCCAATACCCAATTTATTACGTGAGTAAGACTTTTTTAGACGCCGAACAATGATACGTACCACTAAAAAAGCTGGCCTTTTCACTGGTGGTAGCCTCAGGAAAATTAAAACACTATTTCAAATCCCACTCCATCATCATACTTATTTCCTGCCCCCTCAAAGAAATCCTAAGGAAAGCAGACCTCTCAGGTAGACTGTTGAAGTGGTCGGTCGAGCTTAGGGGATTTGACATTCAGTTTTAGCCAAGGACTGTCATCAAAGGGCATTTCCTCGTCGATTTCTTTGTTGAGTTTATAGGAGAATTACCTCGTGACCATCCCTGGACTAATCACCAGAGAGAAGTTTCACTAGCGTTAGGCATGTGGAGATTGTATTTTGACGGGGCCTCCAATTCTAAAGGGGTAGGAGTATGCATTGTGCTAGTTACCCTAGAGGGTATAGTCCTCGAGTAAGGAATCAAGTTTGGATTTGAAGCCTCCAACAATGAAGAAAAATATGAGGCACTGATCGCAGGACTGCATAAAGCACGGATGCTAGGAGCAAAGGAAATGAAAGTTTTGGGCGACTAACAGTAGGTCTCCAACCAGATAAGAGGTGATTTCAACGCAAAAGATGAGAGGATGGAAGCATATCTCGCCATTGTCAAGAGGTTGATTGCTGGCTTCGAACACATAAATGTCCAACAGTTGCCAAGGGAGCATAACAGCCATGTCGATGCCCTAGAATCCTTGAGCTCAACAATCAACTCAAACTTAAAGAGGACAATTCTGATTAATTTCCTCGCACAACCAAGCATTACCAAGAATAATAAGCTACCAAACCCAAAACACGTTCTCCAGTTCGAAATATCCCCAAGTTAGATGGATCCCATAAAAGATTACTTGCAGAATGATGTCCTTCCAAGTTATAAGTAGACCGCCCACTAGATACGAGTAAAAAATGCTCGCTTTAATTTATCTCTGGAGGGCAAGCTCTACAAAAGATCTTTCACTATCCCTTACCTCCAAAGCGTTCATCCAAAAGACGTTGAGCGAGTCCTACGTGAACTCCATGAGGGAATATTTGGGATTCATATTGGGGGAAGGTCGCTAGCCTTTCGAGAAATGAAAGAAGGGTACTAGTGTTCGTACATGAAGAAAGACGCTGGAATCCATGCTCAAAAGTGCAAAAAGTGCCAACATCACGCACCTATGGTTCACCAGCTAGCTGGCGACCTGAAGTCATTTACTAGACCATGGCCTTTTATCTAATGGGGTATGGACATCATGGGACCTCTACCAACTACAGTAGGTAATCTCAAGTATCTGTTCGTCGCAACAGGTTACTTCACCAAGTGGTTATAGGCATAGCCATTAGAAAACATTAGAGACCCATACATGATAAGATTCATATGGAGAAACATCACCACTCGCTTTGGTATCCCCAGGACTATCATCACTGAAAACGGATCCCAGTTTGAGTGTGGCCTATTCCATGGTTTCTGTAGCGACCATGGGATCATGCACTACTTCAGCTCTGTGGCATACCCTCAGAGCAAAGAATAGGCTGAGGCTTTCAATAAAATAGTGATCGATGGATTAAAAAAGCGTTTAGAGCGAGCCAGGGGAGTATGTGTAAATAAACTACCCCATATCTTATGGGCTTATCGCACCACCCCAAGGTAAGCAACTGGAGAGACACCATTCGCACTCACCTACGGGGATGGAGGCTATTATCCCCTTGGAAGTTGGGATCCCTACCATGAGGTCGACCAAAGACAAAATGATGTAGCATTGCTCGCTGAACTTGACTTAGCCAACGAGCAAAGGGAATTGGCTCTAGTGAAAATAGAAGCCTACCAGCAACAGCTAGCAAGGCACTATAATAAAAAAGTCAATCCAAGATCATTCCAAGTTGGGGACTAAGTCCTGAAGAAAGTTCTTGGCAGCTCTGTGAAACCATCAGATGGCAAGCTTGGACCAAACTGGGGGGGTCCATTCAAGGTGATAAGAGACAACCTGCAAGGAGTCTACCCCTTAGAAACGCTAAAGGGAAGAGAGATACCAAGTGCTTGGAATGTGGCCAACTTAAAGAAATTCTACTTCTTGATTTCTTTTATTTTTTCCAACTTAATGTTGAATTTTCAACACTTCTCCAATTAATTAGATTAGTATATGCACCATTTCTAAGCTACAGGCTCCCCTCTTAAACATACAAAACCAATATCACAAGAAACTTATTGCTTAAAATAATAGGGTCGACATGTAATGACCCTCATCACGCATGTGTCAACTAACATGAATAACCTCCTAGATTACCCCTGGCAATACATGAATCCCTATAGGGGACCCTGAGGCAACATGGCTAACCTAGGTTGGTCGCCAATATTCTTTGGCCCAAAAATCCTACTCGGATAGAACATTTGATACCATGTGTATACTCTCCATTGCCTCACTTAGTCCTAAGGCAGTGTGACGACATGACCTAAAAGGTAAAGTAAGGCAGATTGGTACACTTAAGCATACTGGACTAGGGGATACTCACTTGATAACCAACTCTACCTAAGTTATACCTAGTTGGCTGGAAGAGCCCAAGGTAATTAAACAAAGAGATCAATAAAGAAAAAATAACACAACACATGTTTAGTATGAGAATCGCACAAAACATAAATATCTTATTATATCACTACATGTACAAAAAGTTACATATGCTAAGTGATTCAAACCCTAATGAGGAGTAGTCCACTGAGTGAGGTAGTCAGTTACTCATGCTCTTCGATCATCATTTGGGTGAGGAGCAAATTCCTCCTCGACTTCGTCTAAACTCATCTCCAAGAGTTGTCTTGGGATCTCATCTATAGGAATCCATCGATCATCCCTTCTAAATGGGTTTGGCATCAAAGTTGAGGGAGAGATTTCATGCCTATACCAGAGATAAGAGTTCTTGGGAACTTATAACTCCCTAAGGGCACTCATCCACCCTCTTACGAAAGCTAACTTCTCGACCTCCATCAACTTTGTTGGAGTGTCAGTCCAACCCTGGTCATAGCCATCTACCCATGCCTGTCGAGGATCCTTTTGGAACAACTGTCTCAACCTGGTAACATCTCGCTAAAGCCTGTCTGCAATCACATATACTCAAGTTACATCCACTTTCAGCTCGACAATCTCCCTCTGAGAACTACTGGGAAGGTTTCCTGCTCGTCTTATAATGGATGATTAAGAAACTTAGATAACCAATGGGACTGTGCTTCGCGCATTCTCCCTTAAGCGGGTGAGCTCTCGCTTCAATGTGTCATTTTTTGGTTGGAGCATGTCATCAACCAAGATGATTTCAGACGCTTCTAGGAGTTTCACTTTAAGAGCATTGACCTCTTCTTAAATAGAGGCACCAATTTCACTCATTTCCTCAAGCCTATCTCTTAAGTTGGCAACCAGATCGGACTAGTCCTTATCATCCTGGTTCCATGCTCTGAGAGATTTGCAAGTTTTTTTAAAGGCACGACAAACTTGGTCACTCACATTAGTACCAAGAATTTGGCATAAGCGAGAAGTGGTTGGGATATACTCGTTAAGATCCATAAGACACAAATTATACAAGCATCGAGAATAAATAAATCAGTATATGGAAAGGAGCATAGCTTCATTTCATTAAAACCAAAATAGTTCACATACAACTTCATCAGCGAGAAGAAGAGGAAAACATAAATACAAAAAATACAAGGCCCCGCTAAAAAGATTAGTTGGCAACCTCAGTCTGCTCTCAGGATGCTTAATTCTTCCCCATATCTGCAGCAGCCTCATTTTCACCTCCCTCAGATGGAACAACCACCATTCCCTGATCACTGGGAGTGTCAACAACAGTAGTTGGAACAGTTGGAACACCTTCACCAGTAACAGGAGGAGGCATTCCCTCTACAACAGGTTTCGAACCAAGGTCGTGCTCGTCGAAGAGAGGGGAATCAACATCTACCTCAGCTGCGAGCAAGGCCCTGTCCCAACCTTTCTTGAAGTTGAACCGACTGATGTAGCTGATCTGAGGCTCAGCATCCTGTATGCCGCGAGCCACCCAACAATATAAGAGCTCTCCTTCATGGTGGAGGCCTCAGACTCCAACTTTTTGGCCATCTCAGTAAGCTCTTTATTCTCCTCAACCATCGCTAGCTTGCTCACACAAACTCTATCATAAGACTGCCTCAGCTCCCCCAGCTCTTTAGACGCTGCCTCCTTCTTTTTGTTGGCTTCGTCCAAGGCAAGATCAAAAGATTTCTGAGCAGCACTTTCATCCTTTAGGCTCGCTTCTAGCTCAGAATTCCTCCTCTCCAGCTCGTCATAACTGCAATAGAGGATGGTGAAATCAGACACAAACTGCAGAGGAGTAAGAAAATGTTAGGGAAGAACGTTTGGAAAATAAAATTAGAGAGTAAAGAAGTAAAAATGGGTATATCAAGGCTAGCCCTGACCCGCTTTTAGGGATAACTGGTCGGTCCCCATTCTCGATGACCTCTGGTGGTCTACTAGTAAAACTTCTTTCTCAAGAACTTTCGGAGAAACTGAGGAGCAAGAGCGATAGAAGCCCCCTCATCCAAGGTAGACACGGGCACCAAGGATTATCCATTTTGTATCCTCGTGTCCTCTTTCCTCCTTTTTTATTCTCTCTCCTTCTTCTCCATTTTAACCATCTTCCTCTCCTCCTCTTTCTTCCTCCCTCTCTCCTTCACCAATGACTCCTCCTTCTTCCTCTCCCTTTCATGAGCCATAGTTTGGGAGCCAGTGGCAGTGTCCCCACTCCTAGATTTCTGCTTCTTCAGCCTGTGGGCCAGAGAAATATTATCCTCATCATCATACTGGATTCAATTCTTTCTAGGGGAGCCATAATCTCCTCGCTGGAACTCTTTGAACTCTCAAAATTCTCCAAATCCTCCTTCGAACTGGAAGATCCCTCACCACTTGAACTTTTCTCACTGGAATCACATTCAGCTCCACATATGTCACCTCTTACACTACCTTCACCAGAGATACTCTCCTCCTCATCCAATTAAATTAGCTCAGCAGCGACCTCCTTTGGGATATCAAGGTGAGGAATGCTATCAGCAGGACGGGGAATGAAGCTAGATCCTATGTTTTGTACTCTTAGAGGAAAGTAGCTAACCTAGGATGGTCGTCATCAGTAAAAAGTTCCCTTATCTTCCAAGCTTTTATCAGCTCAACAACTCAAATTTCGCTGAGAGCAAGTTCCAAGTTCTAAAGAAAAAGAGGACATAAGAAAAATATCACACTAATAAGAAATCAATAAGTAATATAAGAAAAATATCTACCTATATACTCCTCCCCAAAGAAGGGAATCCTAGGTCCCCTGTACCTACTCCCCTCGGTCTGGGGAGGGAACTTCCAGTTCCTAGAAATAAAGCCTTCATGCTAATAATCCTTATGGGAATCAAGTATATTGACTACTAACACCCTGTCAGGAATCCTAGATTTCAGGTAAAGTAGACCCAGGATGGTTCGAGAAAAGGTTTAACAGTAACAAATTTCAGTAAGACCAAAATTGGTTCTATAGACACCCCATTCCAGCACCCCCTAATCTCTCATTTGGTCCTTAACACCTCCGTGTATCACTATGAACCTAGGTTGTACCCTGAGTACTGACCTAGAGGCTATCGGTCACTTCTAGGATCCGTTTGACCAAAAGTAAAAATTTCCAGCTCAATCGAGACTGAATGAATCTTCAAAGGACACTGAAACCCCTTTCCAATGATCTACCTCGTGCGCGATTCTGACTTACGGTCCAGACAAACGACCCATTTTCCCCAAAAACTTGATCAAGAGGCCAGCAGACGCTCCTGGGCTCCATTTGACTAAATTTAACTCTTCATCTTAACTGCGACTAAATGGATCATCAAAATGATATGAAACTCCTTTCCAACGGTTCGCTCCGAGCCCAATTCTGACTTATGGTACGGACGAACGATCTATATTGCTCTGAAAGGTCATCGAATGCTTTCAGGCCCTAGTGGACCAAAGTCAAATCCTCAAACCAGGTCAAAATCTTTGAAATGTCGAAGTACATCTCATAACCTTTCCAACGGTCCACCTCGTGCGCTAATGTGACTTACCATGCAAACGAACGATTCGTTTGCGTCTGGCGATCTCCCCTCCAAAGGATCGACGAGTGTTTTCGAGTCACATTTGTCCCAAGGACAACTCCTGCACCTAGGATTAGTCCCAAGGACTTTCAAAGTTTTCTGAAGTACCTTTCCATTGGTATGCCCTGTGCGCGATTCGAATCAACGAATTGCATTTTACGTCCATTTTTTCGAAAGAGCTTGAACGAGACTACCAAACGGCAGGTTCAAAATCCTGCCTATCGGTAGTGTGCCTAAAGGCACCTGCCAATTGGTAGGACCAGACCTATGGCGATCGCAAATCCCCTGGGCCTATTAAAAGGAGGTCCTGACCTCATTGCAAAGGGACCCAAGATCTAAGATCCATCACTCTCTGCGAACTCAGAAAACCTCCCTCGAAATCAGCGTGATTTCTACATCCAAATCCCTTTCCAACCCTCACTTTTCATCACCTTTTTCACCAAAATTGATGAATTAACAACCCATCATCATCATCGAAGTGCAAGGGCTTCTCTCCAAGATTCAAGATCAAGCCCAAGATCTTCAAAAAGGTCCAACTTTCTTAACTCTTTGTTTAAATTCTCCTAAATTCGCATTAACTTCTTTTATTACTTAGCAATTTTTCTTCCCATCTCACACATACTAATATATGCTTTTATTTTAGTATTATTGTACATCTATTATTTTTCATATAAAAATACCCAAAAAGTAAGAAAAAGAGGGTTTGCTCATAAATCCAACGGAAATTCTCACACTTTTCTCACAACTAAAATACCTTCTTACACGCGCGCTAGGGGTGTAAGCGGTACGGTTTGGTCGGTAAATAGTAGATACCAATACCAAAACCAAACTCTAGATGGTAAAACCAATCCGTACCAGTTTACCACCCGGTACACCAAAATCAATACCAAAACCAAACCGACTGGTATTTCGGTTTTTTCGGTAATTTCGGCTTTTTTCTCGTTTCGGTAATTCTGGTTTTTTCTGGTTTCTTCTGGTTTTTTCTGGTTTTGGTAAATTCTGGGTTTTTTTTGTTTCTAGTTTCGATTTTTTCTGATTCAGTAAAGAACACTAAAAGTCCCAAAAAACCAAAAACAAAACCAACCAACTTTTTTAAATATTAAAACCAAAACCAAAACCAACTTTTTTTTGGTTTTGGTAAATTTGGTACGGTAATTTTGGTAAATTCAGTACGGTACCATAATTTTGGTATTGTTTTTTATGGTTTCGGTAAATTTGGTACGACATGGTAATTTCGGTATGGTTTTTTCTGGTTTTAGTAAATTCGGTACGGTAATTTTGGTAAATTGGTTTTTTAAATATTAAAACCAAAACCAACCAACTTTTTTGCCGTAATTTTGGTTTCGGTAAGACTGGTTTCTGGTATGTTAATATATGAAACCAAAACCATTTTTTTCAGGACCAAAACGGTACAGTACGGTAAAAGCTCGTACCGCTTCCACGCCTAACGCGCGCACACACATAAGAGATGTACCCAATTGGATTTGTGGGATAAAACCCACCCCTCATTTTGCGTGCGGACTACGTGGAATTTGATGCCTCTGTAGGATATGTAGGCGTCTTGGGGTAAAACTCGAGACTCGAGTCCACTTTTCTCTAATTTTTTATTTTTCCAACTCTTTGACTTAATTCTCTTAGATTCTACATATTTACATATACATATATTTGTTCTTAGTAGCGTATCATTCCATATGTGTTATCGTTCTGTTATAACGATCAACACAAGGATAATCGTATAAATCATATTTCCTAATAATACTTTTACGAACATTCCTATAGATGAATCGCTTTATCTCTTCCATGATACAAGTCGATGATTCATATCTCCATTACATATACACATGGACACATATCATAGGGAAATAGAGGAAAATAACAACAATCCATGAGAGATCGCTGTATCCATCCCCGATCCTCGTGACGGGCGGGAGCGTAAGGATTCTAGGACCCGCGCGTACCTCTCGGGAGCGCTTCGGCCCGCGTCATTAATGAGATGAAAATGAAGAGAGATGAAGTCGCCATTCTATTTTACTCAAAGCAGACAAAAGAAAAGGAAGCCATCCCGAAGGACAACATCCGAAGACATATTGATGCATACGAAACCAAAATGACCTGAAAAGGGTTCGGAGGCTAAGTTATGAAATGGGAAGGTGTTAGGCACCCATTTCACCCTTACGGTCTCTCATGGGTATTTGCTATTTTCCTTTATTTTCCCCTTGATATGTGTGCATGTGTATATGTAGTGGAGATAGGAGTCATCGACTTGTACCAAGGAAGAGATAAAGTGAGTCATCCGTAGGAATGTAAAGATAATATTAGAAAATAGGATTTGCGCGATCATTCATGCGTTGATCATTATAATGGAACTATAACGTATGTGGAATAATACGCCACCAAGAATATATATATATATATATATATATATATATATATATATATATATATATATATATATATATATATATATATATATATATATATAATCTAAGAGAGTTGAGTTTAGAGAAAATAGAAAATAAGAGAAAAAGTGAGAATAGGACTCGAGTCTCGGGTTTTACCCTGAGACGCCTACGTAGCCTATAGAGGCATCAAAGTCCACGTAGTTCGCATGCAAAATGAGGGGTGGGATTTATCCCATAAATCCAATTGGGGACTTCTCTTATTTGTGTGTGTGGGTAAAAAAAGTGTTTTAGTTGTGAGAAAAGTGTAAGAAAAGTGTGAGAATTCCCGTTTGGAATTTATGAGCAAACCCTCTTTTTCTTATTTTTTGAGTTTTATTTATATGAAAATAAGAGATGTGCAATAATATTAGATAAAAATTATATTAAGATATGTGAGATGAGAGAATAAAAGTGCTAAGTAATAAAACAAGTTAATGCGAATTTATGGGAATTTAAGCAGAGAATTGAGAAAATTGGACCTTCTTGAAGATCTCGAGCTTGATCTTGAATGTTGGAGAGCAGCCCTTGCACTTGGATGATGATGGAGGGTAGTGAATTAGCCAAGTTTGATGAAAATGACGATTAGAATTGAATGTTGGAAACGGTTTTGGATGTGGAAATCATGCTGACATCGAGAGAGGTTTTTCTGCATTTACTGAGAGTGATATGTTTCAGATCTGGGCTCCCTCTGCAATGAGGACATTGACTCCTTTTTATAGGCCTAGGGCATTTCCAATCGGCATAGCCCTGGTCCTGCCAATCGACAGGTGTGTTTAGGCACACTAGGCAGGGTTTGGGACCTGCCGTTTGGCAATGTCTTTCTGGCCTTTTCGGAAAATCGGTCGTAGAGTGCAAACCGTTGATCTGAATTTCACATGGGGAGGACCATTGAAAATTTAATTAAGAGACCTTCGAAAGTTCTTTGGATCTCTCTCGGGTTTGGGAGTTGACTTTGGTTCAAATGTGGCTTGGAAGTGCTCGTCGGTCCATTGGACGGGGAATCTTCGGACGCAAATGGATCGTTCATCCGCATGGTAAGTCCAAATTGCTCATGCAGAGGACTATTGGAAAGGTTAGTAGATGTACTTCAACATTCCAAAGAGTCTGACACGGTTCGGGGAGTTGACTTTGGTCAATTGGGCCCTGGAAGCATTTGGTGACCTCTCGAAGTAAAATAGATCGTTTGTCTGTACCGTAAGTCAGAATCATGCACGAAATGGACCGTTGGAAAGGGGATTTAGTTCCCTATGAAGATTCATTCAGTCTCGATTGAGATAAAGAGTTGACTTAGGTCAAATGGAGCCTGGGAGCATTAGGTGGCCTCTAAGTCAGGTTTCGGGGGAGATGGGTTGTTCCTCCGCATGGTAAGTCAGAATCGCGCATGGGATGGCCTGTTGGAAAGGGGATTTAGTGTCCTTTTAAGATTCATTTAGTTTAGGTCGAGCTGAAGAGTTTGACATTTTGGTCAAATGGAGCCTGAGAGCGCCCGATGGCTTCTAGGTCAGTACTCGGGGTATGACCTGGGTTTGTACTGATGAAGGGAGGTGCTAGGGACCTAAGGAGAGTTTTAGGGGTAACACAATTGGGTGTCTATAGATCCCCTCGACGGGGGAGTTTGGAACAAATGATAGCCGTTGAATAGACACCGCATGATGCTTTTAAAAATAGGATGAAAAATTCAGGGGGTTAAGGACAATTCTGAGGACCTAGGGGGTAAGGATGACCAATTCAGAGGGTCAAGGACGATTCTAAGGACCTAAGGAGAGAATAATAGGAATGGTTTCGCGGAAAGGTTTAGGTCAATTCCTAAGGAGGTGCTGGGGATGATCGATTCTGTGGGTCGAAGCCAATTCTGAGGGCTTGAAGATGAAGGTGATCGATTCTATGGGTCGAAGCAAATTCTTAGGGCTTAGAGATGAGGGTGATCGATTCTACGAGTCGAGACAATTCTGAGGGCTTAAAGATGAGGTGACCGGTTCTGCGGGTTAAAGCCAATTATGCGGGATTACGTTGAGATGACCAATTCTGCGGGTCAAAGCCAATTATGCGGGCTTAAGTTGAGATGACCAATTTTGTGGGTCCAAGGCAATTCTGCGAACTTAAGTTGAGAGGACCAATTATGAGGGTCGAAGCAAATTCTCCGGGCTTAGGTTGTGATGACCAATTCTACGGGTCAAAGCCAATTCTACGGGATTAAGGAAATAAGGATGACCAATTCTGCGGGTCAAAGCCAATTTTATTGGCTTTAGTTTAGATGATCGATTATTCAGGTCAAAGCCAATTCTGTGGGCTTAACTTGAGATAACCAATTCTGAGGGTCAAAGCCAGTTTTGTGGGCTTAAGGTGACGATCGCAGACCGAGGTCAATTCTAACCTGACGAAGGTGACGACTGAGGACTGAGGTCAATTCTGACCTAACTAAGGTGACGATCCAAGACCGAGGTCAATTCTGACCTAACTAAGGTGACGATCGAGGACCGAGGTCAATTCTGACCTAACTAAGGTGACGATCCAAGACCGAAGTTAATTCTGACCTAACTAAGGTGACGACCAAGGATCGAGGTCAATTTTGACCTAACTAAGGTGACGATAAAAAACCAAGGTCAATTCTGACTTAACTAAGGTGACGACCGAGGATCGAGGTCAATTCTGACCTAACTAAGGTGATAATCCAAGATTGAGTTGTACATACCTTCGGGAAAATCAAGGATCCTACTGGGGATAAAGATTGAATTTTAGGTTCCGCTGGGGAATAGTGAATGAGATGGGGAGCCGATTGCTGGGGAAATCCTTGCGTCTTTTGGAGACTTTACCTGGGGAGAATGATTCGTTGGAATTCTGTCGGGGAAAATTACCTTGTGATCTTAATTTGAGATGGGGAGCCGATGGCTAGGGAAATCCTTGTGATTTGGGAGATTTTGCGAAGGGATAGACAAAATTCCACTCGGGAAGTGATTAAGTGGTCCAGGTTTTGGACGTATTGCTCGGGGAGGTCAAGGACCTTTGAGGAATATGAGGTGATCCTTCGAGACCCTCCGGGGGTTTTATCGAGAGGAGATTCACTTGGCTTTTGAGGGTTCCATCGGGGAACTAGGGGTTTCACTTGAGGGAATGCAAAATTTTCTTGGCAAAAATGTTCTAAATCTTTTCGGGGATTTTTAGGAATTTTTTGAGGATTTTATGGTATTTTCTAGGAATTTTTATACGAAATTTTTAGGGGGGTGCCGGTAGACATAGTGCAAAGGGTTCCATTTGGCAGTGGCATGGACATTTGGATAGCCTCGAGAAGGTAAAGAGGTAGTGCCGATCGGTGGTTGGGGGGCAATACCGATCGGAATGACACTTGGCATCCTATATAAATGGGGCGAATTCCCTTCATTTTTCATTGATTCTTGCTTTCTCTTTCTGCGAACGTGGAGTGGAGGGACCGAGCGCCTCTTGCTTTGGGGAGTAAGAATTCCTTTGACACATTTGATCTGATTACGAATGAGCGGACCTTGCTACGAGAGCCGTCGCGTCATCGCTCTTCGAGGGTGGTGAGCCCCGACGGTTATGTAAGTAACCTGACTTTTGACATTCTTCTCTTTTTTCTTGGTGATTTTTCCTTTCTTCTTGAATTTTTGACAAGTTTTTTTCGTTTGACAGTCTGATATCTCTTTGAATAACATGCGTGCTCGTGGGACGATGGGGCTTAAGGACATTTGGGAGCATCTTCCACCTGTGGTGCTTTGCGTGGTATCATCAGTGGGTTTTGGGAGGTTGGTGTCTGCGTTGGCTGAGATGCTTCGTTCGACAGCAGTCTTATGCGCTCTGGGAGAGAGATGGTGGGATACTACCCATACTTTCCATTTTGGCTTTGGCGAGATGACCGTGACTCCCATAGACGTGCAGCAGCTGCTGGGGATGGAATGTGATAGAGAGCAGATAGAGGTGGATCGCTCCCTACGAGTCTGGCCGAAAGCAGTGCGGGTGACGCTTGGTGATGTAGGGAGGATAATTTTTGGGGATTACATCTAGCTGTCCTTGTTGAAGGATGTTTTGCTTAGTAGGGTGGTTGATGTGGAGGACGGGCTGCAAGTGAGGCAGATCGCCTGATTGTTCATATTATTGGTGCTGGGAGGTTTCAAGGTGGCATCGAGTGGCGACGTCGTCCATTTGTGGTTCTTGCCGTACTTGAGGATGTTTTCGAAAATCCCTCTCTATTATTGGGGGATTCTAACTTTAGCGACCCTCTATTTTTCTTTGGATGCATTCAACCGGTGCTACCGGTAAACTTTTACTGGAGCTACGTATCTTCTTGATGTATTCTTTAGTTTGAGCATTCTCCTCTCATGCATTCGCATTTTCCTTATGCGTATCTTTTTTATTGTGAATTCTTGTCTTTGGCAGACGTGGCTCTATAAGGTGATTGGGTGCAATACCCAGCTGATTGCCCCGAAGGACGAGACTGTTGGGGACTTCTGTCAATTGTATCAATGGCGGAAGGCCAATCGGTAGTCGAAGGGATCTCTTTCTCTGGAGGCGGTGCATCAGGTCTTGAATGGCCTGACCAGTGGTAAGGTAAGACTCTTTCCTCTTTAGTTTTGGTTTTTGCATGTTTTGATTCTGTATTAACTTATGCCTGCTGGGGATTTTCAGGTGACTTTTTACCCTTGATGGACAGCCATTCAAGATACGGGGGCGATTGGGGTGAACGCGTAGAAGAGGCATTTGATGGTGCATGAGTTTGGTCATTCTTGGTATCTTGGGGAGAGGGTGGTTTGACAGATTACTGAGGAGAAGGTGATGGTGCCACGTGCACAGCCTCTTACATGCATGTGGCAGGAGCGACTGTTGCCAGAGGATGCGAGGATCGCGGCAATGATCAGCGAGTCCTACCTTATGTGCACTGATGCGGCTGCGACGTATAACTATATGGACTTTGTCACGAGCTGGTTAATGGCGACCAGTATATATTATGCCTTGCATTTACCTTCTGGGGGTTCGAGTCGGGCGATGGGATCTTCCCACAGTGGTGGTGGTCCGTTGGCGTCTGCGGCAGTGGTGACTTTAGAGGTTCCCTTCGTTCAATTGTATACTTCTTCATACAATATTCGGCGGGTTGATCGAGGGATGGTCCCCATGTTTCACCTTCCTCATGCGATGGATCCAGAGGAGTTGGGTTTGACAGAGGAGGTTCTTCATCGTACGGTATACCTTTCTATTCTTTTCCTCTTTTTGGTTTCTTTTCTGTTTTGATCCTTTTTTCTTTGTTATTGATTTAACCTATTACTTGCAATAAGTCCGGGTGTCGACCACTTGGCTGAGGGACATTAGGGATTAGATATCTTCGGCGACTACCCATATTCGGGATGCATTCCCGGTTCCTTCTTTCATGGTGCCATCTGCTTCGTCTGGGGAGGACTCTAGCTTGGGTAGCGGTGGTGCGTCGTCTCGTCGTAGGGGAAAGAGAGCGCGTCGTAGGGGTGGAATCTCTTAGACAGAGGGAGAGAGAGAGAATGTGGGTTCAGGTTGAATCCCGTTGTTTTTTCTTTTCTTTTATTTCCTGCAAAATTTGATGTAACACAGAAGAATATATATATGCAATGCAATGGGGTTTTTTATTATCTTTTGTTAATGGTGAATGCATGCACATGCGCTTTTACTTTGTTTCTGAGACCGTAAAAAGAGATATTTTTGGGATTTGGAAGAAAGTTTTAAAAATGAGAAATTATATAGGGGTGGAAGAGGATTTTTTATCTGTTTGGGAATATCAATTTATTTTTTATTGAGCTTCTGATTTTAACAAAAGAGGAAAAAAGAAAACTTCCAAAAATAGAGGGTTATCAATTGGCAAGACCCTTGTTCTGCCTATCGGCAGTAAAGTCCAGTCCCATAAATTCAAATCTTTGATTAGTTCCCTATTCAGCCTCTTGTACTTTTTGGGGTAGGATTTCCTCCGATTTCTTTAGGGGTCATGTTTTTTGTGAGGGTTTTCAAGTATAAAAGAGGGTTGGGGCGGAGTGTTTTCATAACACCTTCGCATTCTTACTTGCCTACTATTTCTTAGTCTTGCAAGATGGCTCTCCCTGGTAGCTTTGAGTTTGCTAACTAACTTGAAGCCTTGGAAGCAATGTGCTCTTATAATGTTGACTATGATGCTTTCAATATGCGTTGAGTTTCTTTGTGGCGCAACCTTCCCATTGAGTGGAACATGTTGATGGCGGTGGTATAATTTTGGTACCCCGAAGGCCATGTATTCCCCTTTGGGTTGGATGAAGTTTGTCCTACCTATGAGGAATTTTCTGCTAAGCTAGGGGTAAATCCTAGTGTTGCTGCAGATCTTCCTGAGTTTTTTCGTTCTCCTAGGGATTTATTGGTTCACCTTCGGTGTCTAGACCACTGGTTGCTGGGGGAATAATCTCCCTTTCAGCGGTGTTACAGTCCATGCATTTGCAGGAGGCTGGCGATGCTGGATATATCGGAGCCGTTATTCTGGGATTCGTATCAAAATTGTTGCTGGTGATTGGGGAACGACTGGTGGATCCACAACTTGCATCTATTACTTTATGGATGCCATACCGTTGCAATCCTGCGGCAGTGATACTGGCGGAGACTTTAAATGGTCTGGATGCCGGGCGAGAAGGTCGTTTGGACTTTCTGAGGGGTAGCCCCGTGATGCTATTCATATGGTTGTCTGAGAGACTCCGGCTGGTGACTCCTCTGAAATACCCTTTTATTGGTTGTACCCAATTTCTTTTCGTGCTTTTTCATCAGCGTTGGCTCGGACATCGAGAGTTGAGAGAACTGGTTTATGGAGCATGGGGCTCTAAATATGTGGTGGTCAGTGCCTTGGTGAGGACAGTTGCTGCATATTCTTGAGCTGGGAGAATACCCGTATGTCCGGCTGGTTGGTCCCAGACATACCTCTTTCTATTTCCCTCGGTTACTCCTACTTCAATTTGGTTGGGAACAGGTTGTGCCACCTCTGACACTAGACTTCTTTTCGATAGAATATTTAACTGAGCGTCTGCACATGCGGCTTGGCTCTATGTGGGAGAATCGGCGTCCGTCGACCCGTCCTTCTCAGTCTATTGGGAGAGTTTGGCATATACCTGGGGATTATATGAAGTGGTTGTAGAGGGGGGTGGTCAGAAATATGTTGGAAGTGGAGATAGGACAAAAGTGTATTGTCTTATTTAATACCATGGAGGGAGGTGTTGTGGTTTTTCCTAAGCTGGTTCGGGCTTATCGGTCCACGAAGTGCCTGCGGCACTCTGTTCAGGCAGGGGAAGCTTGGGGACCCTAGGATGCAGATGATGATGATGACGGAGCGGGCACCTCTGGTAGTTGTGGATAGGACCCTTGGAGAGTTTATTTTGTAATGGGTAATAAATGTGGGGATTTTATTTTGGCTTTTTTTTACGAAGGTAGGGGAAGGGAGTTATCCGTTCATTTTCTCATGTAATTTGTACTGTAATTTCTTATTACTGAAATAAAAAAGTTTTTGATCTTCCAGTTGTGCCTTTTGATGAGTTTTGTATTTTTGAATTATCTATACTGATCTCTAAGGCATACGTAATCCTTTGTTCAAGTATATGTTAGAATGGATTGTTGTTCTCGGAGATAAAAAAAGAATAGTATTTTGTGAAAAATAAAGGGTCGTGCTTATATAAGATGTATGAGATGCCTACGTACCTATGGGGTTTTGAAAATTTATTTCAAAATGATTTTTTTTTTGCAGAGGATCAGGCCCACGTAGTTCTGGGTAGAGGGAAATGAAGATTTTTTTTCTTCTTTTTTTTAGAATACAAGGGAGATAAGAAAAATCGTAGCGTGCCGAGATTTCAAACTAGGGGTAAAATTTCTTGAGACGGTCTAGGTTGACTGGGCGAGCCATCTCCTCCCCATCTAAGTCGGTGAGCATGGCGGCACCACCGGACAGGAGCTCCTTTACAAGGTATGTTCCGCTCTAATTGGGCTTGAATTTTCCTCTGGGGTTCCAGATGGGTTCTATTATCTCTTTAAGGGCTAGGTCCCCTTCTCGGACACCACGGTCCTTGAATCTCTTGTTGAATGATCGTGCTATGCGGCTATGGTACCCTTGTATGTGGTATAGCATTTCTAATCTCTTTTCGTCTAGGAGGGTCAACTCATCAAGAAAGCTTTGGCACCAGTCTTCTTCACTGACCTTGTTTTCAAGCATGACATGCAGTGAGGGTATTTACAGCCCCACAGGTAGGACGTCTTCCATGACATAAACTAGAGAGTAAGGGGTAGCCCCAGTACAGGTTCGAATTGAGGTTCGGTATCCCCAGAAGGCGTATGGTATCCGATTGGCCCAATCTTGATAGCTTTCGATCATCTTGTTGATGATGGCTTTGAGGTTCTTGTTGGCGGCTTCGACTGCACCGTTTGTCGGAGGTCGGTAGGGAGAAGATTTGTGTCTCTGAATCACACACTCATGACCATTTATGTGACTTTTACCTCGAAATGTAACTCGTTTTCTAATACTAGCTCGTACGGGACCCTATATCGACAGATGATGTTTTTCTTGATGAATTTGGCCACTTTCTTGGCGTTTAGCACTGGGTATGACTCATCTTCGACCCATTTGATGAAGTAATCAATGGTAACTAGGATGAACTGATGCCCATTGGAAGCCTTTGGTGTAACTTTCCCTATGATATCGATACCTCAAGTGGAGAATAGTTAGGGAGCGGTCATGTTGTATAATTCACGCGGAGGCAGATGCTGAAGGTTAGAGAATTGTTTGCATTTGAGGCATCTCCGGACATAGGCAGTGCAGTCCTGGGTCATGGTAGTCCAATAGTAACCTTATTGAATGATCTTCTTGGCAATCATGTGACCGTTCATGTGGGGTCCATATTCCCCGCTGTGGATCTTCTGCATTATCTTTTCGATGTCAGCCCCTGTGATACAGTGGAGATGAGTTCCATCGAAGTTCCTTTTGAGCAATGCTTTGTGATAAATGATGTACTGGGAAACTAGTCTTTGAAGGGTTACTCGATCTTTCTTGTTGGAACCCTCAGGATACCTACCATGCTTAAGGAGGCGCCAGATATCATAGTACCAGCAATTGGTTAGCTCGAGATCTTCTATGGTGATGAGCGCAATGTAGTAGCAGTGGGTTGGTTTATCTTGCTTTTGAATTTAGAAGGGGGTCATTGTTATTCCTTCGGGCCTGTCGACCAGGGAGGCTAAGGTCGCAAGGGCATCGGATAGGTTATTCTTTGCTCGAAGTAGGTAATGCAAGGTGATGTCTTAGAATTGGGAGGCTAGTTCTTTTAAGTGGGCATGGAAGGGTTGGAGCTTCTCGTCCTTAACTCTCCATTTTCAGAGAACTTGACCGATAATGAGGGCAGAATCCCCGTAGACGTTTAGGCATTGAATACCTTTCTTGACAGCAACTTTGAGGCCTACCGTGCATGCCTCGTATTCAATCATATTATTGGTACAAGGAAAATCCAGCTTGATGGCGATGGAAGTGTGGGAGTCATCTGGGGGGATCGGAAGTATCCCAATGCCATATCCCTTTTTGTTAGCAACACCGTCAAAGAACATTTGCCATCGAAGATTGACCTGGGCAGTGGAGAGGATGTTTTCATCTGGAAATTCAGAGATCCAGACATCGGCTTCATCCATGGGGTAATCAGCGAGGTAGTCAGAGATAGCTCTTCCTTTCATGGCTTTCTGCGTGACGTACATGATATCAAACTCGACTAGGAGCATCAACCATCAGGCCATTCAGCTGGACAAGGAGGGTTTCTCAAGCAGGTATTTGATAGGGTCCACTCAGGATACAAGTTTGATGGGGAACGAGCATGTAGTGTCGTAACTTTTAGGTGACCCAGACAAGCGCGATACATGCCTTTTCCAAAGCAGTGTAGTTGACTTCGTATCCGAACAATTTAGGACTGGCATAATAGATGTCTCTTTCTTTGCAGGAATCTTCAAGGTATTAGGCTAGCAAAGCCCCAACTGTAGTGTCGGTGGGAGACCAGGCTGTGGTGGCATGAGTACCGGGGGTTGGGTCAGATATTATTTGATTCGGTCAAAATCTTCTTTTCAATCCTCATTCCAAACCTTAGTTGAATCCTTTCGAAGGAGTTTGAAGATAGGTTCGTAAATGGAGGTTAGCTAGTTGATGAACCGACTGATGTATTGCAATTTCCCAAGGAAACCTCAGACTTTTTTCTCTGTTTGGGGAGGTGGTATATCAAGTATGGCTTTCATCTTGGTAGGATCTGCTTCTATCCCCATCTCACCGACCATGAATCCCAAGAGTTTTCCCTTTGTAATGATGAAGACGCATTTTTGCGAATTGAGTCTCATCTAATACTGTTGCAGTCGTTCAAAGAACTTTTGGAGAGCGGGAACATGACCTTCTCTAGTCTTGGATTTGATAATCATATCATCCACATAGACCTCAAATTCTTTGTGAATTAGATCGTGCAGGATGGTTGTGATAGACCTCTGGTAGGTAGCCTAGCATTCTTGAGACCAAATGGCATAACATTGTAACAAAAGGTTCCCTATGGGGTGATGAACGTTGTCTTTTCTTGGTGGTCTGGGTGCATTTTGATTTGGTTGTATCCGATAAACCCGTCGACGAATGACTTGAGAGCATGAATGGCTGTGTTGTCCATGATCATGTCGATATTGGGTAAGGGATAATCATCCTTTAGAGAGGCTTTGTTCAAGTCCCGGTAGAGTATTTTGATATTTAACCTCATTTTTATGTTTAAAAAGTAAAAATAACCGTGTCCCTCTACCCGCATTATCTTTTACACTCTCTTTTACATCCATAGCTCTCTGCCACACCTCCACCCCCTGCCATGGCGGCTGCCCCTATCCACCCCATTAGTTTGGTCTCTGTCTTTATCACTCACGTCTCTGCTATGGAAATTTGATTAGAATGAAACAGGGGCGATTTCTTAGAATTGATACCATCATAGCTTTTTTAATTAAAATTAAAAAAGCATGTTAGGATACCTTGTGACGAAGATTTTACTCAAGATTTTATCCGCGATTCAGAAGATTCAAGATTAAATTACGAAGATTCAAGATTAAATCTCTAATGAGAGAGTAAATGATGAAGATTCAGAAGATTTAAGATTTACCTTGATTCCTAGATGCAGAAGCAGCGGCCGTATTCAGAAGATTCAAGCTTAGGGCAACTCTTAAAAATAATTGAGAGTCGTATGCGAATACATGTCTTGTGAACGAGGAAAAGTCACGATTTGTTGGAGGGAAATGAAAAATTAGAGGGAGCAGCTCTGGGACGCGCGGTAAAAAATAATTAGGTAACCGACGTTTTTACCCAAAACGAGGGGAAATAGCCAACGTTTTTATCAAAAACGTCACTCTTTTGTGACGTTTTTAATGAAATGCCACTAATATTTTGGCACTTTTATAAAATGTCCATAAATAGCTCACGTTATTAAATAGACGTCGGCATATATATTGTATCCCGACATTTTTACAAGCGTTGCAAAAAAAACGTTGTCATATTCACTTTTTTTTTGTAGTGGGGGAGTGAGGGGTCTTGTTAATGCAACGATTCACTTCAGAAATGGAATAGAAGGGTATGATTGTGAGGATGAACATAGAGTTTTAGACTATTAATATGAATCAGTAAGTGAAAGAGGGTAAGATGGAATTTTTTTAGAATTCTAGAAGTTGGTCGCAATTAAGAGTTCGGGAGGGGATGTTGAGATAAAAAGGGGGAGGAATATTGATGGGATGGGCGCGGATAATTATGCGGGAGTAGTATTGGGGGGTACTGAATGAGAGTTTAGGGTTGAAGGTGTCAAATGGATTCAGGATCTGATTGGAGAATTTAGCAAATATCTAGGCATAACATATGAAGGAAAAGACATGGATGCACTGGTTTTATTAAAAAAAATATATAGAACGAAAAAGGAGGGGTAAATTGGGAGGGATGGGGGGAAAATGATGGTACTAAATAAAGTTGCATATTATCTCATCGAATGTGAGGGGACTGGAGGACCCTCTTTCTTGAAATGAGGGATAGTTAGCGGAGCTATTACTAGGTGGAGGTCAGATATTTTGTGCTTGTAAGAGACAAAATTGGTGAGTGTGGATAGGAAGATAGCTAGGTCTATTTAGGGTGGGTGGTGGATAGACTGGTGCAGTCTGTACATTTTGGGCCCATCAGGAAGGGTGCTATTATGTGAAATTCCAGAGTAGTAGAAAAGTAGAGACTTTGTCGAGAAATTTGTCATTGTCTTATTTGTTTAAAAATAAAAATTATGGGGTTATCGTGGAGTTTCTTAGGGGGGGGGGGGGAGGACTCGATTAAATGGGAATTATGGGAAGAGTTAGTGAGTATTAGGGGGTGTCGTGGTTCACAGGTGTGATTTCAACATTGTCCAATTTCCATCATAAATGACAGGCAGGGGTAGAGCGAGTTCCTATATGAGGTATTTTTTAGTGTCCATTAATGAGATGGAATTAATGGATCCGTCATAAGAGGGTGGGATGTTGACTGGGTTCATTAATATGGATGATTTTATATTGTCTCGGTTAGATCAGTTTTTACTTTCTCATGGGTGGGAGGATCAATTTCCTAGGTTTATTCGGTCTTGTTTTCCCAAGGTGACAATGGACCATAGTCTGATTCATTAGAGTGTGGGGGTTGGAGAAGTGGGTGGACTCAATTAATGTTCGAAAATATGTGGTGGATAGATGTGGATTTACATATAAGGTGAAGGAGTGGTGGCAAGGATATGAGGTCAAAGGTAATTCTTGTTATGCATTGGAAATAAAGCTTTTTCTTCTTGGGGAGATATGAATTGGTTGAACAAAGAGTTTTTTGGGAATGTGATGGATCTCATGAAGGGGTACATAGAGGAGATTTGGGTTCTCAACGAGAAGAGAGGGTTAGGTTGTCGCCTTTTCAGGGGAAGAGAAGTTATTAAGGGATGAGAGAAAATGGGAGGTATGAATGAACTCGATTAAGTAAGAGATTAGTTGGGGACAAAAATCGGGGGGCATTATGGTTAAAGGAAAGTGATATGAACAATAAATTTTTCCACAAAGTGACTAACTCTCACCGTAACTTTAATTATGTTGGGAAAATTATAGTGAGGTGATGAGGGAAGTAAGGGATGAATCAGTAAGTATTTCGAGAGATTGTATATAGAGGAGGAATCTTGGGGAAACTTATTGGATGAGCTACATGTAGGGAGCATTATGGGGGTAAAAGTTTCTAAGTTGAAGGGATTATTCACGGAGGTGGATATAGTGAAGATTTTGAGATATATGGATGGAGATAAGGTAACTAGCCCACACGGTTTCACTATGGACTTCTTTCAGAATTGTTAGCCAGTAGTTTCTTCATTGAATTTCGTGAGAAGGGTTGTTTTCAAAGAATTTTGAATTCTAACTTTATAATGTTGATTCCCAAGAAGGGGGGTTGGTTGATGTGAGGGATTTTAGACTAGTTACTTTGACTGGGAGTGTGTATAAACTCATTTCCAATGTGATATCTGTCAGACTTATAAGGGTCACTCATCCGCCTATTTTCGAGGCTTATAATTCTTTTGTGGGTGGTAGACAAATTTTTGAATGCATTGATGGTGACTAATGAGTGTCTTAAGTCCAGGATAAGGAGTGGTGAGCCAAGTATTATCGGTAACTTAACATTAAGATGGCGTATGACTATATGAGTTGGAGATTTCTTATTTATCTGTTGGGGAGGTTGGGTTTCAGGGAGCGGTGGATGAAAACTTGCATTTTATCTGTTAAGTTTTGAGTTCTAATTAACATGGGTTCGAAAGCATTCCTTCCATTTAACAGAGTTATCCATCAAGGTGATCTCCTCTCCCAATTTCTTTTCATTTTTGTGATGGACTCTTTCACTAGGATCATAGGTCATACAGTAGAAGCAAGGTGGATTACTAGATTTCTGATTGGTAATTTGAATGTTATGTTAGTCAAAGTTTCTCATCTTCTATCTTCAGATGACACTAGCATTTTATGAGATGCACTCGGGGAACAAGTGAGATCACTGAGGTTTTTTCTTTTATGCTTTAAGGTAGTGTTGGGTCTTCACATCAATGTTAAAAAAAGTGACATGATCTCGAATGGGTGAGTTGTGAATGCAAGTTCCTTGGTTTGGGTGTTGGGTTGCAAGGTGGGTTCACTTTCCTCTACGTATATTAGCCTTACTTTAGGTGATAAATTAAAGTCCATATCTATTTGGGACTCAATTCTTGGGAGGGTAAAAATGAGATTGCTAGGTCAGAAGAATGGGTGTCTCTCTGATAGGGGAGACTAACATTAATCAAAAGCAAGTTATTGAGTTTACCTACTTATTTCCTATCGATTTTACCTTTGTCTAGCTAAGTGAGCTAGTTATTGGAAAAGATGATGAGGTATGCCTTGTGGATAAACAATTAGGAAAGGTTTAAATACTTCCTGGTGGTAGGATCTGTGTAAACCTCTTCAGGAGGGGGTTCTGGGGTGAAGAGGTTAGATCATTTCAATAAAGCCTTGTTAGGAAAGTTTTTTTTGTTATTTAGTTGAGAGGAGGAAAAATTATGGAGAAAAGAAATGGTACTTATAGTGGGGTAAGAAGGGGGTCTTCACAATTAAGAGATTTTTCACTAAGTTAAGGGGTTCGGTGAGATCTTTTTTCCCACGGATGGAAGGGTTGAGAGAGTGGGAACCCTCAAAAGTCATCTTCCTCATTTGGACCGTTGCTAGACAAGATATTTTAGCAATTGAAGGGTTACAAAGATGGTTCAAACCAATGATCATTCGTTATTGGATGTGTAAGGTGACAGAGGAGACGACTGACAATCATCTACTTCATTACTAGGTGGCGAGGTGGTTTCGGAATATTTTCTTTCCTCTTTGTCGAGTACGTTAGGTGATTTCACGGATGGTAAGTGAGGTTTTGGCATCATGTAAGAGTCATAGGGGTTGGAGGGAAGATATTAAACTTTAGAGGTGGTCTCTCAGTGAATCCTTTGGACGTTTTGGCGAGAAAGGAATATGAGGTGTTTCGAAGAGAAGGAAGTTGTCCCGTTGATACTTCTCTACACATTTTTTACTATTCTCCGTCTTTGGCATATAAACATTCACACCACGTTGCTTCAAGTGTTCATGCAATTCGTGAAGGGCCTTCAAGGGGTGAGTATATTTTTTCCTTCTTCTATTTGGCTAAGTGGGAGTCTTTGGCTTAGTACATATAGTGAGGTTTTTGAGCCAAATCTAGTGAGAGTTGTCCGAGCTCTCTTTGTTGGATACTTAACAAATATGGCACCATGGATGTTACCCTATATGGTCAAATATCAAGTAAACAATTCAGACTATGTTGTGGGTTCTATGTTAACACCACCCCCCACCCCACCCCCACCCCCACCCCACACACCAATTTTTTTTTTTTTTTTGGGGGGGGGGGGGGGGGGGAAATCCCATTACAACATTCTTGTTTTAAGCAATTTTTTGTTAACTATTTGTTAGTCTCATTAGCGTTTAATAAGTGTTTTATTTTATCATTTGTACAGATTCTATTACGTGTTATTGTTCTCAAGTTCGAAAGGGATATGGTTGAGGTCTAGGGGGGATATGGAGTATTCCAAACTGGAGGCAATTTCACCATAAACGTATGGGGTTACATTTAAAACAAATCAAGACATTTGTGTTTAGTGCAAGTCATAAGAAGACATAAGCATTTAACGCTTGATAACAAAATTGGGGTATCAAGAGACCAAAACAAAAAAATAAGAGGAAAAGCTCCCAACTACACAATCAATTACCAATGTGGAAGGTAATGAGGCTGCGCCTCCAAGACTTAGATATTTTTTTTTGAGCATACTTCTCTGTTGGTATAAGGATAGCTTGGCAGCCACGAGTATAGAGGTTCTTGAGTTTGTCAATGAGCTACAATCTCTTATGTAGCATGGGATTTCTGTGAGGGAGGTGTATTTATTTTCTTCTTTTTTTTTTGCTATTTTTTTATTCAGCTTGTTTAGCTGCTTTGTATACACCCTGTATACGAGTCCTCACCCTTTGCGAGTTTTTTCAATGGCTTTTACTTACCAAAAAAAAATTACCAATGTGGATGGATTCGTACTTGTTCCAACATAAATAGTAGATACATAGTTATTCTGACACACAAATATGGAACTCGGCGTATTATAAAAAAAATTTGATGGTTTGTTTAAAATAGTTTTAATTATATAAATAAATAATAATTGCTCGCATTTGTAAATATGTTATGCTTACTTGCTCAAAATAAAATTGAAACGTACCCTTTTCTTCGTGAGCTACAACGATTGGGGAGGTATGAACTTGAGGTTGCTAGTGGAATTCTTCGCCACATAAAGAGGAGGAGACGGAGTCATTGCATGGATAGAGAGGGAGAGGATTGAGATACAACACTTTAGTCGTAGAACACTTTAATCACACTTTTATCACACAACACTTTAGTCAAAACCCACCTTTTGGGGACTTCTCACCTTTTCCCACATTTATCTTTCTTACAAGCTAGATTAGATAGTAAATTTTGATACTACATTCTTGTTTCCCTTCTACATTTCCCTCAAATATGATTAAAAACTAAATATTTAAAACATAAACTAGATTCTAATGGAACAGGTCTTCGTCGATCTTTAATATTACAAGAAAGTTCTCTCTAAGGAACTAGGTAATGAAATAAACTATTTTTTGTTAAAAGTACCACCAAGAGTGAGCTCAAGAGAAACGTCATTCTCATGGGTGGTCATTGATGATTCCGAATAAGCTTTTGAAACATATGACCACCATGACATTGTGCTGCCAAATTCTCCTGTAGTCTTGGTAGAAATCTTGTTCTTGTAACCAGTAGTATATAATGACACTTTGTCATCCTCATTGTTGTCCTGAGAGAGTATGTGGAAAATATTTATTAAAAAAAATTCCATTAATCCTAGGGTATGGTTTGTGTGTGTGTGTGTGTGTGAGAGAGAGAGAGAGGGATTTATTAGGTCATCGATGGTACCCATGGAGATTTTTATATTAATGCGGCTGTTTGTAAAAGGATACATAAGATTTAATTGAGTAGTGGACTATTGTTTATGAAATAATTTGATTATATATATATATATATATATATATATAATGCTCTTGTACGGATTAATTCCGCATTTTAAGAATGTGGACAGGACGTGTGTCACATGACGGTGAGCCTAGAAATTATCGGCTAAATTATAGGCACACTCTCTCTATTCTCTGGACTCACCGTCAGGTGACACATGTTCGGTTCGCATTCTTAAAATGCGGACTGGTCCGCACGAGAGCAGTATTGTGTGTTTATATATATATATATACACACACAGTACTGCTCTCGTGCGGTCAAGTCCGCATTTTAAGAATGCGGACCGGACATGTGTCACCTGTCGGTGAGCGCAAAAAAGAGAGAGAGTGCCTACAATTTATGCGATAATCATGTTCGGTCCGCATTCTTAAAATGCGAATTAATTCTCACAAGAGCATTATATATATATATATTAGTTACAATTAAGCTTATCGTTTTTATACCTATATTTCTAATCAACCAAGGGTTAGCATATAATTTTATCTATAAATAAGATCCTAATTGATATTAGAGTAATTATACGTTGTCATAATTTTTAATATATTAATGTCTCATAAATTCATTGGTCCATCTAACTTTGTTACAATGAGGCCTCACACATTTAACAGATGCATTCATTACTCACCTATTTTCAAAAGGACCGAGGGTCCGTTTATAATCTATACCCCTGGAAATGAAAAATGTAGTCACTAGGGGTGGCCGTGGGGCGGGCCTGGGCAGGCCCGGTCGGGCTCGGGCCGGGCTTGAAAAATTAAGTGCTATCCCAAGCCTGCTCGGGCCCAGATCGGGCCTTATTATGTAATCCCAAGCCCGCCCAGATTTGAAAGCTCTTTACCCAGGCCCGCCCAATCGGGCCTTGTTATGTTAATTAAAAGATTGTTTTAAAAATTAAAATACCTATTTTTTTTATTTAAAGACCAATTTTTTTAATTAAAAATCTGTTTTAAACTCCATGTATTACAAAGTCCATATATAAAGTTTTCCACTCTACATGAAAAGACTTGATATACGTTTTTATATTTATAAAAGTCCCCCCCCCATATATATATATATATATATATATATATATATTTTCGGGCCTCGGGCCGGACCGGGTCTCATCGGGCTTAAGAACTCATGCCCAAGCCCGCTCAAAAAAAAATCGGGCCTATACAATTTTGTCAGGCCCTCTCTGCGGGCCTATTCACCTTACCCAAGCCCTATTTTTTTATTGGGCGGGCTTGGCGGGCCTCGGGCCTATGGCCACCCCTAGTAGTCACTGAGCTGGCAACATAAAAAGCGATGATAGTCTAAATGAATGGATCTATGATAGAAAATGAAGTTTGGATAGAAGGGTCACCATCCTTGTCAACCTCGTCCTGAAAAAGGGTTACAATCCATGTCAACCCACTCATGATAGAAATCTAGAAAGAGGATAACTTATAAACAAATTAGGAGTTGCAGTCGAGCTAACCAAAGGATGCTTGAAAGCCTTGATATGGGGAACGATGAACAAAGATGCCTACTCAATCTTAAGTTAGGATCTTTATGTTAAACATTGGCTAAAATATTGAGGGTTCAAGTGTGCAAGGTGAGTACACCTCACCATAGATTATGATCCATTTTATTGTCACGAGTGAACGTAATGGAAGTACTGGAGGGGAGGTTTGGTAGCTACGGACATTCTACTATACCAAAAGGGTCATTGATACCAAAACTATACTATATCTAGTTTGGTTATTGATATTTAGAAGAATTGTAGGGCGAACTTAATTATATAATGAGATTATAAACATGTTCCCGCTTTACTTGTTTATTTTACAAGTCTGTTTAAGCAAAAATTTATTTCAGCAAACATTAATTAATTTCAAGAACTTTCCATCATTTTACATACATGGTTAGTTGAAAAAAAAAATTGAAAATGACATTTATCTGGAAAAATTTATCTGTTTGGACAAAATGAATAATTGGGTATTGATTCCATGGGTTTGGAGTATTATGGATTTTCCCTTAATTGGTAATTTATTAACGATTGAACGACAGAGACAAAAGAGGGGTGATTGGGGGGGCCATTGCCAGGTGGAGGCCCGATATTGTGTGTCTTCAGGAGACTAAGATGAGCCATATGGATGCTTATTGTATTAATTCCATCTGGGGCGGGAGAGGGGTTAAATGGGTGAACTTAGAAGCTGATGGTGCTTCGGGAGGGGTGTTGATCTTGTGGAAGTCGGACGTGGTTGACTTGATTGAGACAATGAAAGGTGGATGGACCCTTTCTTGCCTTTTTAAAAATATTGAGGATGGTTTCACCTGGAGCTTCTCGGGTATTTATGGTCCAGTGGAGGATGCTAGTAGATGGGAATTGTGGGAAGAATTGGCAGGGGTTAGTAGGGTGTGGGATGCACCCGTTTGTATGGGGGGGGATTTCAATGTGGTGAGGTTCTCAGGGGAAAAAAGTGGTGGAGGAAGAATCGATAGGTATATGCGTGATTTTTCAGACTTTATTGATGAGTTGGAGCTGATGGATCTTCCGTTGGTGGGTGGGCTTTTTACTTGGTCTAGCTTCCGGGATAGGCCTGCCATGTCTCGCCTGGATCGTTTCCTAGTATCCAAGGAGTGGGAGGAGCACTTTCCTGGGGTGGTACAGTCTTGCTTGCCTAGGGTAACCTCGGATCATTGTCCCATCTTATTAGAGTGTGGGGATCGAAGGGAGGGTAGTTCGCCGTTTCGGTTTGAGAATATGTGGCTTAAAGAGTCTGATTTCGTGGATAGAGTTGGAGTTTGGTGGTCTAGTTATGTGGTGGAAGGGAATGCTAGCTTTAGATTGGTCTCTAAATTGGGCTTTCTTAAGGAAGATTTGAAAAGGTGGAATAAAGAGGTGTTTGGGAATGTCTGGCTGGGCACTACTAGTTTATTGGAGGAGGTCAGGAGGCTCGATGAGAAAGAGGGGAGATTGGGACTCTCAGAGGAGGAAAAAAGAGTTAGGGAGGGGAAAAAGGGGGAGATCGGGAAGAGGCTCATTCAGGAAGAAATTAGTTGGAGACAAAAATCTAGAGCACTGTGGTTGAAAGAAGGTGATTTAAATACCAAGTTCTTCCATAAGGTGGCCAGTTCTCATAGGCGCGGTAATCATATTCGGAACATCCGAGTGGGGGGAGTGGTTTTTGAAGAGGATAGAGAGGTTAGGGGGGCCATCTCTCAGTTCTTTGAGGGGTTGTTCAAGGAAGAGCAGGGGTGGGGACCCTCTCTGGATGGGGCTGAGTTTGCGCATATTTCCTCTTCTGAGGCGAATGGATTAGAAGGTCTTTTCACCGAAGAGGAGGTGGGGAGAGTTCTGAATTCGATGAGTGGGGATAAGGCGCCTGGTCCCGGCGGTTTCTCGATGGCGTTCTTTCAGCATTGTTGGACCGTGATCAAAGGGGATGTGATGCATTTTTTCCATGAATTCCACGATAGGGGTTACTTTGTGCCGAGGTTGAATGCAACTTTTATCACCTTGATCTCCAAAAAGGGGGTATCGATTGATATCAGGGATTTCAGGCCTATAAGCTTGATTGGTAGCATCTACAAGCTTCTTGCTAAGGTGTTGTCAGTTAGGCTGAGAAAGGTTATTGATCCTCTTATTTCTGAGTCTCAAAACGCGTTTGTGGGTGGCAGACAGATTCTGGATGCTGTTTTGGTAGCTAATGAGTGCGTGGAATCCAGATTAAGAAGTGGACTTCCGGGATTAGCATTCAAGCTCGACATCGAAAAAGCGTATGATCATGTTAATTGGGATTTCCTTATGTATTTGTTAAGGAGGATGGGGTTCGGTGAGCGGTGGTGTCGGTGGATCGGGAGGTGTGTTAAGACGGCCAGATTCTCCGTTCTGATAATGGGGTTCCTGAGGGGTTTTTTGCGAGCTCTCGTGGGCTTCGTCAAGGTGACCCGTTGTCCCCCTTCCTTTTTATTTTGGTCATGGAGGCGTTTAGTCGGATGATTGGTAAGGTGGCCCAAGCCGGTTGGATCAAGGGGTTCTCTTTAGGGGCTCCGGGTCCAGATAGAGTGGCTGTATCTCATCTGTTATTTGCAGATGATGCCATTGTTTTCTGTGATGCTGATCAAAGGCAAGTGTACGCTCTGAAGTTATTCCTTATTTGTTTTGAGGCGGTTTCAGGTTTGAGAATTAATGCGGGGAAGAGTGAGGTCATCCAAATCGGGGGTGAGGTTATGGTGGAGGATTTCGGGGGCATCACGGGGTGCAGAATCGGATATCTCCCTTGTACTTATCTTGGACTTCCTCTTGGAGCTAAGTACAAGTCTAAGTCTATCTGGGACCCGGTGTTAGAGAGAATGCGTAGAAAATTGGCAGGTTGGAAGAATGGGTTCTTGTCGAAAGGGGGGAGACTCACGTTGATTAAGAGTTCGTTGTCCTGCTTGCCTACTTATTATATGTCCATTTTACCTATTCCAGTGGCTGTTCGTCTAAATATGGAGAAGCTGATGCGTAATTTTATGTGGAGAGGCACGGAGGTGAGCTTTAAGCATAGTCTGGTTAAGTGGGAGGAGGTTTGCAAGCCGATAAAGGAAGGGGGGGCGGGTGTGAGAAACTTGGTTAACTTTAATAAAGCTTTGCTGGGGAAGTGGCTGTGGAGATTTTCTCGGGAGGAACATAGGTTGTGGAGAAGAGTGGTTAATGCTAGAGGGGGTGGTACTCATCTTGGGTGGGGGCCGGTGGTTGCGACTTTGCCTCACGGCATGGGATTGTGGAAACACATAGCGAAGGAGTGGAGATCATTTGCCAGTCATATCGAGTTTTCTCTAGGGAGAGGCGACAGGATCAGATTCTGGAAGGACAAGTGGGGAGATCAGGGATCCATTCAGGAGCTCTTCCCAGGGATGTTTAACCTTGGAGGAAATCAAGATGGTTTGGTGGTGGAGCACATATCGATTAGTGGGGAGGGGGTGATGTGGAACCCTCATTTCAGAAGAAGACTTTGGGACTGGGAGCTGCAAGAGGCGGATTTATTCTTTCAGTGGTTGGGATCGGCCCCCCGCCCGACGGTTATGGAAGATTCCCTTAAATGGAAGGGGGGAGGGACAGGGGTGTTTTCGGTCAGAAGGTACTATGAGATACTGAGCGGTAGGGGGAACCCTAGCAACATCTTCCCATGGAAGAGCATTTGGAAGGTAAAAGCGCCTCAGAAGGTCAGGTTCTTTGTGTGGACTGCGGCTAAGCAGGCGATCTTGACTCTTGAAGGCCTTCAAAAGAGAAGATACCGTCTCGCGAGTCGTTGTTGGTTATGTAAGGAGGAGGAGGAAAAAACCAATCACCTTCTTCTTCATTGTAAGGTGACGAGAGGTTTGTGGGATTTGTTTTTTTCCATGTCTTGTACCACTTGGGTTATGCCAGGGACTGTTAGGGCTCTCCTAGAAGGGTGGAAACCGCCGTGGGGATGGTCGGGGGATAGGAGAGTGTGGCGTATTGTCCCACATTGTATCTTTTGGACGATTTGGAAGGAGCGGAACGCGAGATGCTTTGACGGTATTGAGACAGCTCCATCGAGGATTCGTTATATGTTTTTGAGCACTCTGATTAGTTGGAGGAAGGAGAGGTTCGTCGTCTCGACTCAGGAGATTCTAGAGTACGTGGAAGGGTTTCACTCTATAGTGTAAGTCAGCCTTCTTGGCGGGGCTTTGTTTGATATCTTTCCATTGTTATTGTTGTATTTGTATTTTGTATACTTCCTGTATACGGGTTCGCTCCTTTAGCGATCGTTTAGTTATACATCATTTACTTATCAAAAAAAAAAAAAATTTGACATCAAGAGTGTAGGAAAAATCGGTACAGGAAAAAATTGATGAATATTAAATATACTAAACACTTATTATACAAATGGAATGGTCTCTTTTAATAACAGACATATTAGAGGAATATAACAGCAAATATGTAAAGGTTAATAACTGAGTTATTATGGAAAAAAGGTATGCGTATTTTCCTTATTATCATCTGAGTGTAATACCACAATTTATAATATAGTGACAAAGGTGGTTTACAATACGTGTAAAACTGGCCATAACTTCCAACTAGCTTTAGTACGTGGAGTATACTTTGTTCACTGTTAGGACTTTTAATCCGTTTCTATATGCATGAGAATAGGAGTAGTAGGTCTAGTGGGTATTTGGAGTCATCCACTGATATAAAGCGGTTTAGGTTGGTACTCCCCCGCAAGTGGATGGTGGTCGAGGAAGAACCATCCACTTGTCACGAGGAAATTGAAACTTGGACATAGTGAGACATTTTCTAAGTATGTTTGCAACTTGATCATAGGTAGATATAAATTGAACTTGCAGAATGGAAGTCTATTGCAGATTTTTGGTAGCAACTTGATCATGAACAAAATGGAAGTCTATTTCAACATGTAGCACAAGGTTGTCGCACCATAGGATATGAGGGTTATGAGGGGAGAATCCAATTTAATGTAGAAGTGATTTGATCCATATGAGTTTTGCCGTGATATCAACTATGGATTTGTTTTCCGCTTCACTAGAGGAACATGACAGTAGTTTGTGTTTCTTGGATTGTCATGAGATGTGATTGGAACCCAATTGAATTGTGAAGCCACCGGTAGATTTTCTATCATCAATACAGCTAGCCTAATCCAAGTCTGTAAAATCCTAAAGTTTAAGGGAGGATGATTTGGTGAGTCGAAGCTCATGAGATTGTGTAGCATTGAGGTATCAAAGAATTCTATTGACAAGAGCCCAATGGGTGTCCGTGGGTTGGTGCACAAATTGGCAAGCTTATTTACGGCGAAGGTGATATCAGGTCGAGTTAGGGTGGCGTACTGGAGAGCTCCGACAATTTGGCGGTATGGGGTGGGGTCAGGTAAAAGTGTGCCAGTAGTTTTGGATAGGGAGGAGGATGTGGATATAGGAGTGGTTTGGGGTTTGGAGTTAGACATGCCATGGCATTATAAGAGATCACATATATAGCGATGGTGAGAGAGGTACTTCAGTGCCAAGGAAATAATGAGCAGAACCCAGGTTTTTAAGAGAAAACTCAGTGCTGAGTGAATTCATAAGAGACTAAATGAGATTGGATTTATTACCCGTGATTAGGATGTCATCAACATAGATGAGGATAAGCACAATATTGGTGCCATCTTTTTGAATGATGATAGAGGAGTTAGTGTTTTAGCCAAAAAAATTTTGAGAAAGAAAATATTGAGTGAGTCGATGAAACCATGTACGGGGGCTTGTTTAAGATCATAAAGAGAATGTCTGAGTTTGCACACATGAGTGGGTCAGATGAGATCGTTAAAGTCAGAAACGGTTGAGTTTTCACGCATGAGTGGGTCAGGTGAGATCTTTAAGGCTTGGGGTTATTCCATAATGATATTTTCAGTTAGGAAACTATGCATGAAAGCATTATCGACGTCCAACTATAAGGTAAACCAGTTATTTGAGACAATAATTGAGGTAATAGTGCCAATCGTGGTAGTTTTTACAACATGACTAAATGTTTCATGGAAATCAAGGTCGTATTCTTGGTGAAAGCCTTTTGCTTCTAATCGGGCTTTTTATTATTCAAGGGACCCATCGGATTTACTTTTTATGCGATAAATCCATTTGCACCCAATGATGTTCATATTGGAGCAAGGAGGAATGAGAGACCAGGTGTTATTTTGAAGAAGAGTGTTCATTTCATTTGACATGGCATGTCACCAATGGGAATCTTTATTTGCAACCTTAAAAAAGGTTGGTTTTGTTGAACTAACATTGGTGAAATAGGATTGAGGCTCAATGTTATGTGTTGGGTGTGAGTGAGAGTGTAGCTGGGTGGGATGGTTTTGAGTGGATTGGGACAGCATGAGAGGATGCCGATCGACAGTGAGTTGAAGGCCATTGGGGTTACAGTGAGGAAGATAAGGGAATGATGTTGGGTGGGATTTTAAGGCAAAGTTTCTAAAGGGAGCAGTCGAGGGGAAAAGTACTAATATACCTGTTCATAGTAGGTGAAGGAGCTGGAACTGGTTTCTGGTTGAGATCAGTACCTGGTAGGGTGAGGTTAGGAGCGAAATGAGGGATAGTTCAAGTTGTGTGTAAGGTAGGTGGAGGGTTAGTGATAGAAGTTGGTAGTGGTAAAAGATTAGGAGAACTACCCCAAGGTTGGTTGGGGATAGTTGAAGATGGACTAGTAGTGCTGAATGTGGTAACACGAAACAATGTTCCATCAAAACGAACGTGGCAGGAGTAGTATATGCGCCCGGAATGAGTATGTAGACACCTATAACCACATTGTTAAGTGTTATAGCCTAGGAACACACAAGGATATGATTGATAATCCATTTTATGAGTTACGTAAGGGCGCAAATAAGGGAGATAAAGGGACTCATTTTTTTTAAAAAGAGTAGTCAGAGGTTTAAAAGTATAGTTTTTGAAAGGGAGAAATGTTAGAGAGGGTCTGTCTGGGCATGTAGTTAATTAAAAAAACAACACTTTCAAAGGCAAAGTGAAAAATAAATTGAAGAATTAAGGCTTGTTCCATGTGTGTGGGTCCCGTTTCAACAATGTGCCGATGACGGCGTTCCACAAAGGCTACTTGTTCGTGAGTATAAGCGTAGGAATAACAATGGTGAATTCCATATGATTTAAAAAAGGTGAAGGGTTTGCAAAATTCCCCACCCCAGTCAGTTTGTATATATTTTTTATTTTTGTGCTAAATTGCCACTGAACTAATTGTTGATACTGAATAAAAATGGAGTATACATCATATTTAGGCATTATAGAATAAAAGAAAATAAAGCTGGAAAAGTGATCAACAAAGATAACAAAATATTTGTGTCCATCACTTGAAATAATTGGAGTGGGGCCCCATACATCATTGAAAATTAAACGTAAAATAGAGGGAGAAGTCTTGACAAGAGTCAACAAATGTTGCCCAAACGATTTACCCATTTAAAATGCTACACATATGTTAGTCTGCCTAGAAATGGTAAATTGTGTCATTAAAGAATTCGTTGAAGGACTTGAGAGTGAGGGTGACCCAAGAGGTGGTGCCAAAATTTTGAGGAAGCTTTTGTGCTATGAAATACAGAGGGGTATGGAGGTGATGATTTGGTGGAAAGGGTGTAAAGACCATTTCTAGTCGGACCGTGGAGGAGTGGTGTCTCGGTAATGCGATCCTTACCAACACAAAAAGAAGTATGGAATTTAAAGAAAACATCATTATCTCAAGTGAATTTTTGGACAAAGAGAGAGATTAACAAATGTTAGGAACATGTAAAATATTATTAAGTTTAAGAGTAGAGGAAGAAATATGAATACAGGAAGTGCCAATATGAGAGATTGAGAGTCCCTTACCATTACCAATGAGGAGAGAGACACATATATTATATGCATAGGGGTGTTGAAGATAACGAAGATCTGGGGTGATATGATGCAAAACGCCAATGTCGGGTAGCCAATTAGGAATAACTGATGGAGGTGTGAGTAGAAGTGTGGGTTATGAGGAGTTTGTGTGACTAAAATGAATAGTGGGTGGTGTTGGGTGAGATATCGTAAGGGGCTTTGTGAATTTAGGACCTATTGTAATATGCATTTTGTAAATAGGACAACGAATATTTTATTTATAGTTCTACTCCCTATTTTGTAATAAAGCCACTGGTGCGGACCCATATTCATGAAACGTCATCCAATCACAGCATGCCACGTGTCCCTTTAATTTAAAAATAGAGACTAAAAATGGAAACAAAATGTTTGTTGTCCTATATCCATAATCGATATTATTTTAAGTTATAAAAGTACATAATCTAATATCGTAAAGAGGAGGGGGAAGGATTTAGTGGTGTGTGGTAGAAACCTGTGCAAATTTGTCAACGTAGTTGGTAAGAAGTTTGGTTGGAGTTGAAACATCAGCAACCACGACTGCGGCCTCGTCCACGACCACGGTAGGAGTTGGAGGTGTTGAGACTGTTGTAAGGGAAGGGAGAGTAAGATAAGGGTGGAATTTATGGGAGGAGGCAGGGCCGGCCCGAAAGATTTGGGGGGTCAAGGCGAACTTGTAAAATGGGGCCCTTTATATAATTTTTTTTTTCAAAAAGTATAATATGTATTTTTACAAGCTAACAAGAAAAGAACAAAATAGAATGCACAGCAACCCAACAATCAATCTAAAAATTTTCGATCACAAAAAAATAAAGGAACAATGGAACCTATTTTGCTGATAGAATAAAAAAATTAATAGCAGATTAAAAGGAGCAACAAGATTAATAACAAGAACTTAACAAAAAAAATTAACACTAAAAACTATAATTAAAAAAAATGACATTAACAAAAAAAATTATAACAAGAAGATATAACTTTCTATTCACTTTTAAACTACATTATTTAAATCTTTAAATATAAATGTTGTTTGTACGAATCTAAGTGTTTAAAATATAAAAAAAAATGACTACAAGAAAAACATTTAAATTCAAAAATATAAAATACAGCATTTAAATCCAAAAATTAACAACAATAATTATAATTAAAAAATGATAGATTAATTAAAAAAATGGCAACAAAAACTTAACAAAATGACAACAAGAAGAGGTAAAAAATGACAACAAGAAGAGATAGCTTTATATACACTTTAAATCTTAGATTAGTAAAATGACAACCTTCAAAAAAATTAATAAAAGGGTTTAACATATTAGTAAAAAAACGACATTTATATTTCTGGATTTAAAAAAATACAAACAAGAATAACTTAACAAAAAAATTAACATCATTTTACAAGTGTTCAATAAATTAATAAAAAATAACATTTATATTTAACAACAATGAAGATTTCAATCTAAAAAATTAACATGAGATAATGAGAGAGGGTGAATAAAAAAAATACAAACCTCTCGAATTTTTTGGGCTGAAACTTGAGAGTATTGTAAGCATTCAAAAGAGGGTTGATTTTTTTAGAGATAATGAAAGAGAGTTTAAATGGTTGGAAGTTGGATGGAATTTGGAAAGTTGATCTTGGGTGGGGGAGAGTCGTTTTTTTCAATTCTTAAATGAATGTAATGAATGAGCAAGTAGAGATGAAGGGTTAGTTGTTGGTGGGTGGATTTTAAGTTTATATTTTGGACTTGGGTCTATTTTTAGAAACTTATATAATACACACCTATACAATATTTGAGGCCTATATTTTTATATTAGATTTGGGGGCCCAAGGCGGTTGCCTCATTGGCCTACCCCTTGGGCCGGCCCTGGTCTTCGTCTCGAATTCAAAGATCTTGCTACCACCCTCACCACCCGTTCCACCCCGATGACATTCTCTGAACTTCACTCTCTACTCCTTAGTCATGAGTTTAGTGATGATGACGAACTCTCCACACTCAAAATCACCATGCTCTGTAACCCCTCGTCCTACCACCCAACTACTCATCACAACACTAGTGGGTATACCTCCTCCCAGGGCCGGCCCAAGGGGTAGGCCAATGAGGCAACCGCCTTGGGCCCCCAAATCTGATATAAAAATATAGGCCCCAAATATTGTATAAGTGTGTATTATATAAGTTTCTAAAAATAGGCTCAAGTCCAAAATATAAACTTAAAATCCACTCACCACTAACTAACCCTTCATCACCACTTGCTCATTCATTACACTCATTTAAGAATTGAAAAAAACGACTCTCCCCCACCCAAGATCAACTTTCCAAATTCCATCCAACTTCCAACCATTTAAACTCTCTTTCATTATCTCTAAAAGAATCAACCCTCTTTTGAATGCTTACAATACTCTCAAGTTTCAGCCCAAAAAATTCGAGAGGTTTGTATTTTTTTTATTCACCCTCTCTCATTATCTCATGTTAATTTTTTAGATTGAAATCTTTACTGTTGTTAAATATAAATGTTATTTTTTATTAATTTATTGAACACTTGTAAAATGATGTTAATTTTTTTGTTAAGTTATTCTTGTTTGTATTTTTTTTAAATCCAGAAATATAAATGTCGTTTTTTTACTAATATGTTAAACCCTTTTATTAATTTTTTTAAAGGTTGTCATTTTACTAATTTAAGATTTAAAGTGTATATAAAGCTATCTCTTCTTGTTGTCATTTTTTACCTCTTCTTGTTGTCATTTTGTTAAGTTTTTGTTGCCATTTTTTTAATTAATCTATCATTTTTTCATTATAATTATTGTTGTTAATTTTTGGATTTAAATGCTATTTTTTATATTTTTGAATTTAAATGTTGTTCTTGTTGCCATTTTTTTTATATTTTAAACACTTAGATTGGTACAAACAACATTTATATTTAAAGATTTAAATAATGTAGTTTAAAAGTGAATAGAAAGTTATATGTTCTTATTATCATTTTTTTTGTTAATGTCATTTTTTTTAATTATAGTTTTTAGTGTTAATTTTTTTTGTTAAGTTCTGGTTATTAATCTTGTTGCTCCTTTTAATCTGCGATTAATTTTTTTATTCTATCAGCAAAATAGATTCCATTGTTCCTTTATTTTTTTGTGATCGAAAATTTTTAGATTGATTGTTAGGTTATTGTGTATTCTATTTTGTTCTTTTTTTGTTAGCTTGTAAAAATACATATTATACTGTTCGAAAAAAAAATTATATAAAGAACCCCATTTTACAAATTCGCCATGACCCCCAAATCTTTCGGGCCGGCCCTGACGAAGCCCCATGAAAATATGGATGTTAAATTCAACTCGGGAAAGAGTATGACCTACTGCATTGATTTCTTTAAAGAGTGCCTTGGCTCTATGGAAAAAATTTATAGTAGGGTCATCACCTTGTTGTAGGTGACGCAAGTGAAGGTAGAGATTGAGAATAAGAGTTTCAGATGCTGACGCAAGGGCCTCGACAAGAGTGGACCAAATCTCCTTGGAAGTGCATAGACTAACAATGAGAGAGATTATTTTATTTGTTCTTCTTATTGTTCACAGACAGTGGCAGCAAGTTCATCCGTTGGGCAGGGATAACTGCCATCAACAAATCATAGTAGATTTTGGCCATTTAAAAAGGATTCCATTTGAGTGATCCAATGAAGATCGTTGGTGTCAAATAATTTGATGATGATATTGTGAGAAGAGAGACTGAGATTTTTGGTAGGGAAATGAGTAGAAATATCACTGGTAGAAGATCGAGACATAGGACCAGATCTCACTGTTTAGATGGAGAGAAGTGTTTTAAAGAAGGTTCTCTGATACCATAATAACATATATACATAATGTGTATATATATATATATGACCTGTAACACAAACAAGTAACCAAATACCCACATTTTTAGGGCTGATACCACTCGATTAATTAAAATTAAAGATTTTTCTTAAAAAATGACTCGACATCACATTGAATGAATTAACTGTTAGAGAAATACAATAGAGAAAGTGTTGCACCAAATTAGCTGATGTGCTAAGTAGATAAGAAAAGTCGTCTAACAGTTGATTAGAAATAGATTTGGAAACAAAGACATTGGAGATGGCCTAAGGGTTAACAACTGGGAACAAAAGACATGCTTATTTTCTTTATAATATAATGATTGAGGGAGTTTAGAATATGTGTATAACCGGTCGTAACTTCTAACTATCTTTAGTACATGCAGTAGGCTCTGTTAACTGTTAGGAGTCTTAATCAGTTTCTAAATACATGGGAATAAGAGTAATGGGTCTAGTGGGTATGTGGAGTTATCCACTGATATAACAGTTTAGGTTGATATGTTTTTCCTGAAAGGATGTGACCAAGATTTTCTTATGTTCGTGGATTGATGTGTACCATTATTATGCGTGGGACCATTAAAAAATATTACTAATGTCGGGTTAGTAAATAATTACGTTCGATTTTAATGGTTACTACTTTTTTTAGGAAATTAACATTTTATTAATTGACGGAGAAAAAATCTCTCCAATGGCACTTACAAGCGCAAAAACAGTCACTTGCAAAAAATAAACAAAAATCTAAAGACAAATTAAAAAGCATTTAGGCCCTTCGATTTCTATATTGCATTCGCTTACGGACGACGTTTCAATTGTCATTTTTTGCAGTCGAATTTTCATTTTTCGAGATAAGATCGGAATCCACCGCAGATGCTGAATCAAGTTTGGGGAGATCCACGAATAAATCAATGCCACGATCGTAGTGAATATGAACGCCAATAGGATAAACTTTGGATAACTCGCCACTTGTATTATTATTCTTTAAAGGAGTCAAATCTTCATCACTTTTGAAGTCTTTATCACAGGATAAAGTTTCAAATAAATCATTGCGCAAAACAAGTTTATCTCCCATTAAAACGATAGAATCACGTTGGATTAAGTGATGAATGTCGCTTTGTTTTTTATTCTTAAAATTTCCACGAATATTATCCAAATTTTCCCCCATAATATTTGGATAATCATAGTTAAAACACTCTCTTTCAAACACTGCCGAGTCAACCTCATCCGAATTATATTGAACTATTTGAGCATTGTTCTCAACAACTCCAACTCCTTCCTAGTTTTGTGGAACCTGATTTGATAGATCCTCATTTTGCATGATTATTATATTATTTGTAATATAAGTTTATCTGTAATTAGCTTTCAATTTATTAATTACCTTGGTTTATATTTTATTATATATATTTTCCTTGTCAATTAAATATGAGGATTTTTTATTATTTTATTGGGTTTATTAGAGTTTAACACCCATTTATTATCTCTAATTGTAGGATGTAATGTATATTCACTGTATACGGTTCTTCTCCATTAGCTATTAGTTTCTACAAAATATTTATTTATCACAAAAAAAAATCTCTATAATTGAGTTTAAATTCGATAATTATCATTTATTATGGCTTGGCACCAAAAATGACTTTAGTGATGGAAAAGTGTTGCAAAAGGTGCTACTAAATCTTTTGTTCCATATTTTTTTGTCAATAAAAGTCATTTCAGGGCTCAAGTTCCAAGAAGTAAAATTAGTAGGTGCCCAAGTCAATATCAAAGAATTATTAGCAACAAAATTTCAAATATTTCTATTTTTAATTTTTCATTTTCATTTCCCTTTGTGTGTGTGTGTGTGTGTAAGAGAGAGAGAGAGAGAGAGAGAGAGTACATATAAAGTGCGATCATGGGGAATGTTCTTCAAATTGGTGCCATGATAAGATCTTTTTTCCCAAGGGAAGTTCTTCAAAATGGTTCCATGATAAGATCTCTTTTCCCATGTCCTATTATTGAACTCGTGATATGATAATTGTTCGCTTGCTCTCTTTCCATTACTTTTCTCTTGCATCTCTTTCCTGCTAATGATGGCCATGTTCCAATCGAAATAAACAAACATCAATACATGAAAACTAAAATCATACAAATTTACAATGTTATTTATTATTTTTTGGGGGTATCAATGTTAGTTATTAATGTTGAGAAAATTACTCACCTTGCCATCCGGGCAATTATTGCCAGCCAACTAGACTCTTGAGTTGGTTGCGTGAATTATTTTTCATTTACATGAATACTAGTGCGATAAAATTTAATTATTAGGGTTATTTGATGTTTGGGTCCATTAGTTCTAATTATTAAGGTGTCGAGGTTCACTATTTTTCGTATTAGTTAGTTGAGGTTTATAACTGACGGAAGCAGTGAGTCGAGCCCTTTGATTGTCAATTAAACCACTTTTTAAACTTAAAAAACTTTTTTCCCATTAATACATCATTATACATTTGTATATTTTTGCATTCAAATATTTACACACACACACACACACATATATATATATAAATATATATATATTGTTTGAAAAAAATAGAATTTTATATTTTGGCTTTGGTAAAAAAAAATGCAGATGCGCTAGGATCGTGGTTTGTCACGCTTTTTATTTTTTCATGTTCGTGTTCAATAAAAAAAAAAGATTCGGTGTCGTGTCTAGGGGAGAGCCGGGATTGAGCATGAGTTGGGGGCTAATTTAATGGTTATTTATGGGGGTTTGGGGGTACGCTGGCCCTGCGGAACTAATTTTTTAGGTCATTTTTTAGTATTACCAAAGAATTACTTAAATATTTATTTCATCTAATGGAAAGATAAGTAAAAATTGATTGAATAAAGAATTTAAACCCTAATAAAGGAGGCACAAATATAAAAAATTAAATTATAATTAAAATCAACAATCAATAAAATTAATCCTAATATCTACCCTAAAATTAACCCTTTAAAAAATATCCTTAAAATTAACCCCAATTTTAGCATCAATTTAAATAGAGAGTGAGACAAATAAAACATATATTTTACAGTTCAACCCCAAGGTTAAACAAATAATATCCCTAAAGTTAGTCATAAAATTGACCTTAAAATTTAAACAAACAATAGGACTAAAATTTACTCTAACAAATGTTAGCTATTTAACCCTAAAAATAACCCAAAATTTAACATCAAGTTAAATATAGATAGAGAGATAAACAAGGCATTCCTATGTGTAGTTACTCTTCACACCTAAAATTTTGAAAATTCTTATATGTATATTTTTTTAACTTATGGGGGCTAAAGCCCCCACTGGACCTAAGGTCTCTCCATCCCTGGCCGTGTCTTTTTTATTGGGTATTGGTATGTAGAAATAATTAATTTGCCTCCTATCATTTCACATTTTAATTAAGTTGTGTTAAGTATTTAATTGAGTCGTGTTTGTGTTTAGTAAAAAAGATTTATTGTCACCACAGGTGGTTTTAGTCGGATCGAGTTAATGTTAGGTAAAAAAATAATTTCATGTCGTATCCCGATTTAATGGGGTCGTGTTTGTGTTCTGAAGAAAAGATAAGAATCTGGTTTTTACCGTACCGTTTTCATCCGAAAAAAATGATTTTGATTTCATAAATTAAAATACCAGAAATTGGTCTTACTGAAATCGAAATTATCGCAAAAAGTTGGTTGGTTTTAGTTTTAATATTACAAAAACTGATTTACCGAAATTACCGTATCGAATTTACCAAAATCAGAAAAAACCATACTGAAATTACCGTACCGCACCGAATTTATCGAAACTAGAAAAAATCGTACTGTACCGAATTTACCAAAATTACCGTACCAAATTTACCGAAACCAAAAAAAAGTTGGTTTTGGTTTTGGTTTTAATATTTAAAAAAGTTGGTTGGTTTTGTTTTTGTTTTTGTTTTTTTGGGGTTTGTAGTGCTATTTACCGAAACCAGAAAAAAAAATCTATCGAAACCAGAAGAAACCAGATTTTATCGAAACAGAAAAAACCGAAATTTCCGAAAAAACTGAAATACCGACAGATTTGGTTTTGGTATTGATTTTGGTGTACCGGGTGATAAACTGGTACGGTTTGGTTTTACCATTCAGAATTTGATTTTGGTATTGGTATCTACTATTTACCGACGAAACCGTACCGCTTACACCCCTATAAGAATTTATGGCAAGCCATGTTGCTTTTACTTAGGTATTGTGCGTGTTAGGTAAAAAAAAAAGATTTTATCTCATGGGTCATACTCGCGATTTAATTAAGTTCAGTAACAAAGGTATTTTTTTTTGGGGGGGGGGGGCAAGTGCCTACCAAAAAATCTGGGGGTAGGGGGGTTTAAAACTTGTATCAGGGTAAGTGTGCAATAATTAGAAAATAGGGTTAAAAAATAGTTAAACTTATGCCATTTAAAATCAAACCTAAACAAACCTAAGTCCCACTTATTTCTTTGTCCCCCACCCGTATCCCTTTTATGTCAAACCCCCTATCCTGAGTCCCTCTCCTTTCTCCTCCCCCACTGGTCTGTCGATGCTTCCCTTCCACCTCCTGCCGTGCCGACACTTCTATTTTTCCTCCCACCTTTCCGACTGGTGTTGTTGTGTACTGTGCTACCAGACTAGTTCATTCAGTGGTTAGTTTAGGCTTTAGCTCGCTAAATTAAATATCTAGTTCAGTGGTTAGTTTAGGCTAACAATTTAAGTTAATATTTAGGTAAACAATTTTGGTTAATATTTAGTAAACATGGTTACGATTTAATGTTTAACCATATTTATGATATAGTGTTTATCCTAAACAGTTTATTTTTATGATTTAATATTATTATAATTTAATAATTTAGGTAAATATGATTAGTTTATGGTTTAACATTTATTGTTATAATTTATTATTGATTTTTAGGGATTTGAAAGTTGTGGAAGATGATTTCTATCTATTGAGATATTTTTATTAAATCTTACATTTTATTGAACTTGCAATTTGTATATTTTTTATGATTTAATGTTTGGTGAGTTAGAATAATATATATATATATATATATATAAAAGACAATGTCTCTTGAAACTTTTAGTTATGAAAAAATATTATAAAAAACTCTTGAAAATGCATCCAAAGATGTGGTGCCCTCAATGGAAAAAATCGATGTCCAGAAGGAACATATCCCAAACGATGTCAAAAAATAAAAATTATCAATTAAATATTTGTAAAAACATAAAATTATCCCAAAAAGAATTGTAACACCATGTAATTATGATGATAGAGAATTTAATTATTTTGGTGATGATTGATTTAAATTTATCTGGAGCATTTAATTATATTAGATAATTACAGATTTAATTAATTCGGGCTATTTTTATTTAAATTTGCTTATGTCCTAAATTGAGGTTGAGGTTGGAGATTTTAGTAAAATAACTCGAATGGCGATTCGGAGTGCACGATTGATTTCGAATAGGTCGAGATAGTCGAAAAAGAGTACCCGGGGTAGTAATTGGGTCTCGAATTTTTTTTAGACATAGCGGGGCTCACACTGGGTTGTTTGGACTATTTTAATTTTGCCCATAAGCTTAATTTCGGGATTAGCATAATAAAACCTACGTTAGAGAATTTGGGACATACACAAATCAAAAAGAAAACCCTAGTTGTGCAGAGGAGAAAATAGGGGAAAATTGGTAGAGCTTTTGGGCGCCAAACCAAGAAGAAACTGGAGTGTTCTTCGTCAAACATTCGTCCACAACAAAGAAAATCAGACCCTAGGAATTTATTGAGGAAAGTAGTTAAACTTGCTTTCATTTAATTTGCAGTATCTCGATTCATATCGTAGTGGGTGTAAGTAAAATTTTTTTTTAGGTGGATTTTTACACGAAAAATGGGTATTTATGAATTGGACAAATTATCTGGATTAGGGACTCGATTGATGTGGTTTTTTGATTCAAAAGTGTGAGAATACAAGTTATATTTATATATTGATATTCAAGGTTGTTATATTGAAATTGAAATCAAACCTTGAGAAAAGTGGGTAGGAGAAATCGTAAACTGCGCAACTCAGATATTATGTTCCGTGTTGTAACTTGATATGGATTAAATGATAAAGGAGAAATTGAAAGCTGGGAGTTAATAGGTCTCATTATTGGTTTTACGGTTTAGAACTGTGTTGAATAAAAATGGAGGACACAGTAGTGGTTAGTGTTGAGCCGAAATCAGAGAGCTTGAGGTTTTCGCCCATGGCTGAAATGACACGAGATCGCGGGGAGGACTAAGGGGCGTCAAACCCAGCAGGTCATTCAAATGGCCTAGGACGTGGTACGAACGACACTACTTACACCAACACCGTTTTTTTTGGGGGGGGGAGGTGTTTAAGATAAAATTCTTTCCTTCGATCGGTTAAGGGTAAGGAATTTAAAGGGAAAGAATAGAAGGGGACTTTGTTATAGAGGATATAAATGGATGAACATCATGGAGGGTAATTGTTAGGGGTATTAAAAGATGGAAACTTAGGATATTAAATTTATTAAAGGCTGTGTAACAAAATAGTGAGACTTTAGGTAGATAAATATTACAGGGAGAAATTCTTAGGGCCCGAGGAGGTGGATTTTAAGATATATTTTATCTAGATAGAGTGACAATCTAAATAATTAGAATTTGGTGAAATAGATTCAAAGGTTAAAATATATACAAAGTTAGGGAGTTTGAGTATTAGGGTTGAGTGTCATCATTTGAATGAAATTAATTCATTGGAAATTTATTTAATTAAGAGTCGGGGTTGTGACTTTGATATTTTAGGAAGAGTGCTACGGGAGTTAGGAATAGGGTAGCCAGTTTAATTTATAATAGAGCTATATAATAAATTATTGAATATTAAATTTAACAAGGGGTGTTAAACTAAAACGTGGGATTTTGTGTAATAAATTTTAAAAGATGAAAATACGGACTGAATGAGTGAGTTTGGGTACTGAAGTTGGGTAATACAACTTGAATGAGCATTAATTAATGTGTTATTAATTAAGTTACAAGTCGGGATATAGACTTGAGTATTCTTGGGCTAGTGCTAGTAGTGTTAGGCATGGGTTAGCCGAACTTTTATTAAATATATGTACACGGTAGTGTGATAGTATATATATATATATATATATATATATATATATATATATATATATATATATATATATATATATGTGTGTGTGTGTGTGTGTGTGTGTGTGTTTGTGTGTGTGTGTGTGTGTGTGTGTGTACTTAATAGATATCGGTGTGAATGATATTTATAGGAATATATACCTCTCTAATACTATCATAGCATGTTGCATGATGTGGGAGAATCCCCTGACTAGAGAATGCATGGCGAGTATAATCCTCAGGTCATAGGCGTTCGTTACATTATATTGTGATTCTTTTCGGTATGAGATCCTTTGGGTATGATTCTATCTCACAACCAAGAAACTATGGTCGTCTCTGCTACGTTTATTTTTATTTTACTGATTCGGGGAGCTAACCGTATCAGGGTATCCGTGTGGATTGAGTATACCTGGGATGGTAGCATTTTAGAGAAAACATTCAGTGAGTTCTTACTCGGGAATTGATGGTTATTATACTTGACATGTGTGTGAATGTTGTAGTACATTATTACGTATATAAAATGAGTAGATAATTATATACGAGATTAATACATATGTGTGAATGTATTTTTATATAACTACTGTGAAAGTCATATGATTTAAAAATGGGAATTTCCTATATAACTAGTGTGAACATTATATGATTTAATATAGTTGAACTGATTAATAAGTTAATGAGTAGATAACTTAATAATCAATGTTAGAATACTAGGGTTAGAGTAGTGTGGTGGTAAGGGGTGTGATCCGGCTAGGTATGTGGGGTATCTTAACTATGAAGGGTAGTAGGCAAGCGTTATGTGTGAACATTAGAAGAGGGGTGAGTTATACCTCAAGTGAGTCTGACACTAGATTGAATATTAAGAGTGTGCATGCATGTTTAATTGTTGCAATTTAACTGCTTGCTAAATATTTTAAAAATATTTTACTTGGTCTTTGACCCGTGTTAAAATATTTTTCGAAACCTTTTAGGTGTTCAGCCTCAGGGACGCCCAGTTTGAGGATTCTATCTAGGGATGCGTAGCTGCAGCTCATGTGGAAGTTGCAGGACTTAGTTATAGACGCTTCATTAACTCATTCCTAGTGTAGGGACTTTTCTTCAGTACTAATTTGGGCATGTTGCCCTCAGATTTAGTATTCAGTTATTTATTGGACTTTGTGTATTCAGGTTATTATTTCAATGACTATTGTATTTTATTGTTGAACTGATAGTTGATTCGGTCATCTTTATTTATATTATTCATATGTGTTGAATTCAGTTACTGGGTTGTGTGGATGATTTTATTATTGTTTATTTTCACATGTTGTTAATTAATGAAAGATAAAAATTTGGCACTGATCCAAATAAACTACTAGGTGATTAGTAACTTTTAAAATGTTTTCGACAGTGATGCTAAGAATGAGGCATATGAAACCAACATTTTATTTTGATCATGGGATAACCACTCGATATTTTAGTAGGCAGGGTGTCACAGATGGTATCAGAGCATTAGGTTCTAGAGTCCTTGGAATATGTGCGGCTTATTACATTTTAACGCAATGTTCTTTGATATAGAGCCTTATTATATGATTTTCGTATTCCTATACGTATGCGACCTACGTTCTCCTTCTATTAAGTATAGTTGATGCGATTCATATAGGAGTTCGATTTGGGCCTATACACCGAACAACTTTGGAAGATCCGCGAGGGCCGTTAGAAGGACTACGGGGAGAGAGGCTCAGAAAAAGCCATGGAATATTTAGGGAATGGTGACCGCGATAGAAGTCATAATGGTTATTATTTAGGATAATCACTAGGGCGCAGTAGTTTCCCTAAACACCATCTTAGGAAGAGGTGATGCAAATTCAGACTCATCCAACGTAGGCGATAAAGTGGTGGGAAGTCGAATTAACTCTTTCGAAAAGACATCCGTTAGGATTCGGGTAAGAGGGGGAGTGTGATGGGTCAATGGTAGGAGATAACCCAAAGGAAATTGTGTAGGGTGGAGTGCAGTGGCACCCATGATTTAATTTCGAGAAAAATTTTGGCCCAGAGGAGCGGTAATGTAGTGATGGGAGTCATCCACCATATGGAGAGATACCATGAACAGCGAAGAAGTTGGGGTGATATTTGATTGCAAATCCCCTCGCAGGCTATTTAAATGGAGAAGCAACGGAGATTTCAATACTTGTTTCGAAAGGGTTATACAGTGGTCGGTTATGAAGGAAAATTGACATGTTTAGCGGACTTCGTACCCAACGAGGTGGATAAGGAGGATCAAGAAGGTTCGTAAGTCAATAATGGACTCATGGGTAAAATATATAATCATGGATGGGAAATTCGGATAGAATGACGGGTATCTTTGTTGTCAATGTTATGAGAAGGGGGCCAAAAGAGTTAGAGAATTGAACTGAAGGACAAGACTGGGATTAACAATTCTACTAAGGCACCGTGGGAGGTCATATCCATTAAAGACCCATTTTAATGATTGGGATCAATAGAATTCCTACCAGGTGATGGTAGATTCAGTTAGGGCCGTCAAGGCGAGCAATGAGTCCCATAGGACCAGCGAAGCCAAAGGGACTATGGGGGTTGTAATCAGGCTCAAGTATGCTAGGTCCGTGAGAAGGACAATCCCGGTATGGCCAGTGGGGATAGATAAATGGGAATAACACAGATAGGTGTCTTATGTGTAAATATTAGTAACACATGTGTGTGTCTTGTTCGGAGCGAATTGGAGGAAAATGACAGGATGCCCAGTGAGGGCAATAACTATAAGAAGTTTTTGGATTTGGTTGGGATGAGGGCGTTAAAGTTCAGAAACCATTTAAACCGCAAGTGCTATTGGCAATTGGAAGTATGAGTTTTATCCCGATATGATTGGAGTTTGTGTTGTGTGACATGAGCGAGTCACGGTAATTTATTAGTACTATATTCTCATGAGAAACTGGTTTAGTATGGGTATAGTTAATAGTACTAGTGTGTGTATATTCACCATTGAGTTAACAGGAAGGTGTGGACATTGAGAGGATATATTTTATGAGGATAATTCATTTTGAAAGGTGATATTTGAGTTATGGTTTTATCCTTTGTACGGACTTCTCGGTTACAGCAAGACTATCATGTTTGTTGTTCTGGGGGGCATAAAATATATGTTTGCGATGTCTCACTTTACAGAGGGTCGATCTCGCGGTGATATTTTTATGAAATAGACTTCAGGTAATACAGTTGTCTAGTTATATTGGATCCCTTTGAGTAGGGACTTTTACTGATGTGATTCAAGTTATATCGAGTTCACCATCGAGCGGAGAGTTTTAGGCTCATTGTTGTTTACGTGCTGAGAACTTAGTGATAGTGAGCGCATTTTATCATGTGACGCCTTGAGAAACATGTGCATAGACGATTTAATTTATGTGATTAGAGACAGAATTTTTGATATCTTACTTATTTACTTTGGACCCACGAATTTCGATGATTGACAATGCTAGGGGATAGTGCATTGGGGAAAGTTCTTTTGAGATTCGTTGCGAGATGTTACATGCATGGACCTTAATAAATGATCAGAGTGGTGAGATGTTGTTGGATGCTTGTGCATCGGTTTTAAAATGTTAAAATATTGAACATGTAGAGGAAACACTCTAGCTGAGAGATACTACGATATATATGATTAGTGGAGCTGGGAAATGCTACGAAGGAAGGACTGAGAAAACCTTTGTACCATAAGTTAAAGGGTGGGGCAGTATCGAGGAGAATTAAATTGTAATTTTTGGGGTAATCGAGAATACCTGTATCATATAACCATGCTGAGAGTGCGGAGCTGAACTTGAGATCAGTATGTTACGTACGAGACGTTAGTGATAATTATGATGAGATGTTTGGACTATGGTATATAATATGGTGAGACTGTATGTTTTCCCTTCCGAGATATGATTTACTTGTGCTAGTTATTACTTGAAAGATGGTCTACTGTATATATATGTGTGTATATATGTTATGGTGTGTTGCATAATATAACTATAACAAAATGTTTATGATGTTATATTTGATCTTGGTGGGTAGGGACGATTACTGATGGAATTCAGAGTGGATAGGTTTATTATCGAGTGGGGACATATAACTCGTGATTGATTCGCGCTAAGAAACTAGTGATAGTAAGGGGCGTTGTAATGTATGATGTCTTTTGTAAGATGAGAGTGGACGAGTATGCTTTTAAGTTAGGAGACGGGAATTTGGGGGGTACATGCTATGGACTGAGAGACTAACGGATCTCAACGACCTGCAATGTTACATAGTATCAGGGGGTTCCATGTTTGGATTTATCTTTGCAAGACGTCCCACGCATGAAACTTAGCGCAACGTTGGAAGTGGGGAAATGTGCGGTCCTTAGGACATGAATTTGGTACCTTGGCTATTATATGTATATATATATATATATATATATATATATATGTGTGTGTGTGTGTGTGTGTGTGTGTGTGTGTGTGTGTGTACAACATTGAATTGAAAGTTATATTATGATTTAAGCCTAGTAGAGTCGGGATACATTTGTGCGGATAAGCATAGGCACATGGTGTATGGGCTCTCTGTTATTAATTTAATTTAATATAAATCACGATTAGAAGGGGTAGAGATATGTGTAGCGATCTTAAAGGCATGTGAATAGGAAAATATTCGAGGCTTGAAGTACTAAACTCATCTTAATTTCAAGGACGAAATTCTTTTATAAAGGGGGAAGTATGTAACACCCCATAATTGTGAGCATACATAATTTAATTAATTTGGTGATAAACGATTTAAATTTATTTGGAGGATTTAATTAAATTAAGGAATTAAAGATTTAATTAGTTCGGGTTATTTTTATTTAATTTTACTTGTGTCGTAAATTGAGGTCGAGGTTGGAGATTTTAGTAAATTGACTCGACTGATGATTCTGAGTGCACGATTAATTTTGAATAGGTCGAGATAGACGAAAAAGTGTAGCCGGGAGTAGTAATTGGGTCTCGGGACATTTTTAGACATAATCGAGCTCACACGGCGGGTTTTGGACCATTTTAATTTGGCCCATAAGCTTAATTTCGGGATTAGAATAATAAAACCCAAGTTAGGGAGTTTGGGGTACGCAAAAATCAAAAATAAAACCCTAGTTCTGCAGAGGAGAAGAGATGGAGAAATGGGGAGAACTTTTGGGAGCCAAACCAAGAAGAAATTGGAGTGTTCTTTGTCAAACATTCGTCTACAACAAAGGAAATCAGACCCTACGCATTTATTGAGGAAAGTAGTTAAACTTTCTTTCATTTAATTTGTAGTATCTCAATTCATATCATAGTGGGTGTAAATAAAACTTGTTTTTGGGTGGGTTTTCACTCGAAAAACGGGTATTTATGAATTGGACAAATTATCTGGATTAAGGACTCGATTGATGTGGTTTTTATGATTCAAAAGTGTGAGAATACAAGTTATATTTATATACTGATATTCGAGGTTGTTAAATTGGAAATTGAAATCAAACCTTGAGGAAACTGGGTAGGAGAGATTGTAAATTATCCAACTCAGATATTATGTTCGGTGTTACAACTCTGTAAGGACATTTTTGTCCATTATCAATTTATATGTCGTACGCCGTTACACCGTTGAAGAAATTCAAGATTTATTCATAAGTCAACGGATCCGAATATCAAAAGAAGACCAGGAATCAAAGATTGGCTAACCGGACCGGTCCGCCCTCAACCGGACCGATCCGCTTGATGCAGATCCAGTATACCCCGGACCGCAAGCAAACCGATGAAGATGGAAATAACTGGACCGATCCGCCTCAACCGGACCGATCCGCCTCAGAATAAAAGAACCGATCCGGTCAATCGGACCGATCCGCCCCCAAGCCGGACCGGTCTGCCTGGGATAAATTCGGCCAGATCTGCTGAGATTTTGTAGGGCTCAAAGTTTCCTATTTAAGCCAACTTCGTGGAGTTGTTTTACAAGACTTTTCAAGATGATTTTCAGAGTCCTAAATACTCTAAGTCTTCACCTATTGAGCCCAAGACTCTAGGTTTTTGATTCACACAATTGCCAATCCTTTGTGAATCTTTTTGGTAACCCAAGAACACAACTTTTGCTGTTCCACCCTTGTGGAGAAGCCGTTCTCTTCTTCATTGCTGCCCTCCTGGAAAGGAAAAATTCCAGCCGCCGACATAGGAACCGACACCTGCGGGTATTTCTGTGTCACACACTTGTGGAGAAGCCGTTCTCTTCTTCATTGCAGCCCTCCTGGAAAAGGGATATTTCCAGCCGTCGACTACAGAATCCGATACCTGAGGGTAATTCTTAGTCACTGTATTTTCATTGTAATCCGAAATTGTATGTTACAATATTATAATGAAAATAAAAGGTTTTGCCCCTTTGGGGGATTTTTCCTGAAATTGTTTGTTTTTTATCCTGCATGCTATATTTTATTTGATAAATCATCTAGATGCATGTCTTAGGGTTTAACTAAAATTTGGGATTAATTAAAATTGGTTTTTATTTGAGAAGTCGCAATATTTTCGCTGCACCTACTCTCTCAAACTCGGTGTGGATTAAATGATAAAGGAGAAATTCGAAACTCGGAGTTAATAGGTCTGATTATTGGGTTTACGATTTAGAACCGTGTTGAATAAAAATGGCGGAAACAATAGTGGTTAGTGTTGGGCTAAAATCAGGGAGCTTGATGATTTCGCCCATAGTTGAAATGGCAGTAGGTCGCGAGGAAGAAGAATGGGCGCCAAACCCAGTAGGTCGTTCGAATGACGTTTCTTACACCGGTCGAGTTCGTTTTCTTTTTTTGGTTTTAAGATGTTCGAGAATTTTTTTCTTTCCATTGATCAGTTAAAGGGGAAGGAGTTTAAAAGGAAAGAATATAAGGGGACTTCGTTTTAGAGGATATAAATGGGTGAAACTCAATGAGGACAATTGTTAAGGGTCTTAAGAGATGGACATTTAGGAGATTAAATTTATTAAAGGGTGTGTAACCGAATAATGAGACTTTGGGTAAATACTTAGGGACTTGGGTGGCGGATTTTAAGATATATTTTATCTAGATAGAGTGTCAATATAACTAATTGGAATTTATTGAAATATATTCAAATGTTAAAATATGGACAAAGTTAGGGGGTCCGAGTATTAGGGTTGAGTGTCATCATTTGAATAAAATTAATTGATTGGAAATCAATTTAATTAAGAGTTGTGACTCAGATATTTTCGGCGGAGTACTACGGGAGTTGGTCATCAGGTAGACGGTTTAATTTATTATAGAGTTATATAATAAATGATTGAATATTAAATTTAACAAGGGGTGTTAAAGTAAATCGTGGGATTTTGTGTAATAAATTTTAAGAGAGGAAAATACGGACCGAAATAGTGAGCCTCGGTAGTGTAGTTGGGTGATTCAACTTTAATGAGAATTAATTAATGTGTGATTAATTAAGTTACAAGACGGGATATAGACGTGGGTTTTCTGGGGCTAGTGCTACGGGTGTTAGGCCCGGATTAGCCGAACTTTTATTAAATATATCCATACGGTACTGTGATAGTATATATATATATTTGTGTAATTTATAGATATCAGTGTGAATGATATTTTTAGGAATACATAGCCCTCTAGTGCTATCATAGGAGGTTGCGCGATGTGGGTTAATCCCCTGGCTAGAGAATGTAGGGCTAGTATACTCCCAAGATCATATGTGTCCGTTATTTTATATTGTGATTCTTTTTAGGGTGAGACGCTTTGGGTATGATTCTGTCTCACAATCGGGGAACTATGGCTTCCTCCATTGTGTTTATTTTTATTTTACTGATTCGAGAAGCTAACCGTATCAGGGTATCCGGGTGGATTGAGTATACCTGGGATAATAGCATTTTAGAGAAAACATTTGGTGAGTTCTTACTCAGGAATGGATGTTTATTATAATTGACATGTGTGTAAATGTTTTAGTATATTAGTACCTACATAAAATGAGTAGATAATTATATACGAAATTAATACATAAGTGTGGATGTATTTTTATATAACTAGTGTGAAAGTTATATGATTTAAAAAGGGGAATTTCCTATATAACTAGTGTGAACATTATATGATTTAATATAGTTGAACTGATTAATAAATTAATCAGTATATAAATTAATAATCAAAATAAGAATACTCGGGTTAGAGTAGTGTTGTGGTAAGAGGTGTGATCCGACTAGTTAGGTGTGGTAGCTTAACTAAGAAGTGTAGCAGGCAAGAGTTAGGTGTGCAGATTAGATGCGGTGTGAGTTATACCTCAAGTGAGTGCGACACTAGGTTAAATATGGAGAGTGTTCATGCATATTTAACTATTGCAATTTAACTACTTGCTAAATATTTTCAAAATGTTTTACTTGGTCTCTGACCCGTATTAAAATCTTTTCCAAAACTTTTTATGTGTCCAACCACAGGGACGCCCAGTTTGAGGATTTCATCTAGGGATGCATAAGTGCAGCTCATGTGGAAGTTATGTGACTTAGTTATAGACGCTTCATTTATTCATTCCCAGTGTAGGGACTTTTCTTCAGTAATCATTTGGGCATGTCACCCTCAGATTCAGTATTCATTTATATATTGGACTTTGTATATTCAGGTTATTGTATCAGTTACTGTTGTATTTTATTATTGAACCAGTAGTTGATTCAGTTATCTTTATTTATATTATTCATATTGGTTGAATTTCATTACCAGGTTGTGTGGATGGTTTTATTATTGTTTAGTTTCGCATGTTGTTAATTAATAAAAGATAAAAATTTGACACCAGTCTAATTAAATTACTAGGTGGATAGTAACTTTAAAAAGGTTTTTGAGACATATGAGACCGGCGTTTTATTTCGATCACGGGATGACCACCCAATATTTTAGTAGGTGGGGTGTCATAAGAATTATGGGGGCTAATGCCCCTGAACTCCCATCAATGGTTTGTGCCCAATCCAGAATAAATACCTAGGTCTGCCGGTGATTGGGTTGTACTCGCACTTGATAAAAATAGAAGAATGTATGTCATGTAATGTCTCATTTTAATTTGCTCGTTGAGTTTTCTAAACAAATATATTTCCTATTGTGTTTGTCGTAAGAAAATAAAAAAGGAATCAGGGAAGAAGAAATATTTTTTTATTGAATTTATTGAACGTGGTCATCTATTTCGACTACTTTATAATTTTTTCTCATATTATATTAATGTTGACTCTACTCTCTCGGAATTCATTCTCCGGGGAACTCTATTTAAAGTATTCCAGTGGACTGTTCATATATTATATGTGCGTGTGTGTGCGTACTCTATTTAAATTATTCCGAGGAACTCTACTCTCCCGCAGTTCATATATATATATATATATATATATATATATATATATATATATATATGGGGGGGGGGGTGATATGTGGGTATACCGATGTGTATCAATGTATTATGGCAAAACGGTCCTTTTAGTTCAGAATTGGGCCAACTGGCAGTTAAAGTGGCCAATTAACATTTTTCATCAATTTTTAGACTCCACCCAACTTTTTTTTTGATAAATAAATGTATTACAAAACCAATCACTAAACGAGCGGAACATGTATACCTCAAGTATCAACAAAGGCTTATAGAAAACTAGAAAAAAATGCAAAACTATCAAAATTCCCCACTACAAATCGCTATAAAGCTCCCCCACACTCTAAAAAGGTGGAAAATGGACTCCACCTACTAATAGAAAAAATTAATGGATCCCAACGTCAAAATAATAGGAAGTAGTGGACCCGACCTAAATGTTTTTGACATAATTACATTAAAACAGTTTTATATATATATTTAAAATCACAGTACAACTTATAATTATGCAATTTTGAACAAATGTGTGAATCAAAATTTAATTATTTTAAATATTTGTCATCAATTCTATTTTTAACTTGCATTAAGTATATTGTATCTTTGACCAAACACTGTCATGGGGTAATCAGTTTTTGGGGAACTAAAAAACTAATTAAAAAGAGGAAGTTAATGGAATCAGTGAAAATAATTTTAATTTTTTACACCCTGAAGAGTAAAACGGTGAAATATATTTAACCGGAGCTAGAAATATTGATTGTGTAACATTTTAAGTTAGGGTAGAAGATATAATTATTTCATTTTAAAAGATATAATAAAAATATTTAACTTTTTAAATAATGAATAAAAAAATTCTTTAATATTGTGGGGCGAGTAGTTAATTTGACGGTGCGGGACAAAATATTTTCAATAACAAAAAAATTAAGAAATCAATAAATGAAGATAAGGATAACAAACCAAATTGCTGCTTTGCTAGCGTTCTTGTCAGAAAACTCGTGAAGACAACGATTTCCACATTGTTCTAAGAGAAGCACATTTCCATGTTGGACGAGTTCCATCTTACCATTCTTTCTTAATGCCATTTCAGCTTCGATAAGCAAAAAAAATATATGTTAAAATTGAGCTCAAAGAATAGTCGATAAAAATCATGCATGTAACTTGTGCTTAGTTAAAACAATGTACTAAAAAATACTTAGGAAAGAAATAGGTAGTATGTGATTAAAATGGACCATGAGACTTTATGTGAGAAATTACCACATTCGAATTATAAATATAAAAAAAAATGAACCAAACTAATACTAAGAGTTCAAAAATAGAGCCCTTAATTCATGTGCTTTATGCATCTATGCAATAAATAACCATCCAGTAAACTTATGAACATATTTTTTAATTGGAAAAAATATATGTAAGAATTTTTTTAGCAATATTCACAAGAGAATAAAAAATGTACAACTTGAAAGTGTGTTTGTTTAAGATATTGCGGCAAAAAAAAAGTTAAAAACATTTTGTAGACGGAATCAAAAACGTTTTATAGTTTTCATTGGAATAAAATCAAAACATGCTAAGAACATTAAAAAAATAGAGTTTATTAACGTGCCAAAAGTGTATTCCACAAATAATTTCAGTATTTACTAAGTCGATTCCACAAATAAATCCACAACTACATCCATAAGTGTATAAACATTTTAAAAGAATATAATCTGATAGTATCACATACATTTTCACAAAGATGATTTTTGAAATAAGTAAAAACTAGATATAATTCCCAAGATATCGACAATCGATCGATTCTTATAAGAACCACCTGCAATCTGAAATCCGAGATAACACACGTAATTTTTTGAACAAAATTTCCGTCAAGAATCCATATTAACTATTAGCCCCAACTTTATTTTTCTTTACTATAAACCCTAACCCTACAAATTTGAAGAATAAAAACATACAAGGCAAACAGTCGCGAGTAGTGGTGAACAGAGAGAATCAAATACTCTTATTGTCTAATGGATATGGTAATAACTCTCTTACTATTGGATATGGTTGTTTTCAGGAAATAAGAGATATGATACTTGTAGTGAGGTTTTGGAGCCAAATCTAAAGAGAGTGACTTGATGATTTTTCATCGGATGGTTAACAAATATGGCACAAGGGATGCCACCCGCTATGGTAAAATATGAAGTGACCAATTCACACTAAGTTATGGGTTCTATGTAAACAGCCTTCCCTAATTTGGTTTTTGAAAAAGGCAAAAAAACGTTGGAATTTTCTTGTTTTAATCATGATTTCTTTAAATATGTCTTTGTCTCTTTAGCATCTGATAAATGTTCTTGTGTGATTTTGTTTTGTGTTTTTGTATGATATATTTTTCAAATTTGTATAGATTTTGTTTTATGTTCTCGTATGATTCTATTATCAAGTTAGAATGGCTAGGGTTAAGGTTTAGGGGGAAGGTGGAGTATTCCAAAGTGGAGGTAATTTCACCATAAAAGCCCAGGATTATATTAAGTGTGCTTGTGCAGATTTGATTTGTATTCTTTTATGATTTTATTTTCAAATTTGTATGGATTATGTTTTATGTTCTTATATGATTCTATTATTATGTTCGAAGGGCTAGGGTTAAGTTTTAAAGTGAGGGCAATTTCACCATAAATTTTTGAGGTTATGTTAAATTAGAATGCATAGGTGTTTTTTAGGGTTGACTTTTTGAGTTTTTGAGTGTGGCGAACAAAATCCATGAACCATAAATAAGGATTAGTCGAAGTGCACATAAGCTGGCCTGGACACCATAATATGCTACAAAAAACTAATAATTAAATGGAGCATTCACGTTTAGATCCTATTAGAGCTTTTTTTAGACATTCTACTCCAATCATGTTTGCCCTTACATATAAGTCCTACTCCGAATTTTTTGGAACTTTTTTTCACAATTTAAACCTTTTAAAACCAACCATCAGTAACTTCCTTGAGGAAGTTACATAAGTGGTTGAACATTTTTTTTTAATCTTCAAATGATCATAACTTTTACTTGAAATATTCATTTTTCGCAAAATTACTATTTTTATAATCTGCTCGGTGAGATCTATCAAATAAGATCCATGAAGCTTATATAATTTCAAAGAAAAAAAATTACACAGACAGTCAACTTTACTGTATGCAACAGAAATAGAAATAGGATTATATCTGTAACATTTTCACAAACAGTAATAGATACTGTGCAAACACAATATACATACACACACACACACACAGTGGATCCAAACCCTTTTTTTCAAAATTATCTTATTTTTAAAGGTCCACACTATCTAGCAACCTTCATTGGAGCTTCGATTTGAGGTGGGTAGGGTTAACATTGGGTTAGTTTATATTTTTAATATTTTCACAAGCAGTAACATTTACTATATTATAACACACACACACACACACACACACACACACACACACATATATATATATATATATATATATATATATATATGGTGGATCCAAACCTCTTTGTTCTGATATTATCGTATTCTCAATGCTCCGCGCTATCGGCATCCAATACCCAACACCACCCACCCCCATTATCGGAGCTACAACAACATTCATCAGAGTACTGATTTGGGGTGACAGAGGCTGCCGCTGGCGCGAACTTTAGGAAATAATAATAAAATATTTCATAAATGAGTTTTGGATCAACTGAAGCTCCGGGTTAGGGTGTGTAGGGTTAGCTTCTGATTAGTTTATATTTGTAAGATTTTCACAAACAGTAACATTCATTGTGTTATAACACAGTATATATATATATATATATATATATAGACACACACACACACACAGTTGATCCAAACCCCTTTTTCTGATATTGTCTTATTTTTAACTGTCCCGGCAAGCGGCATCTTATCCCCACCACCACTAACCTCAATTGTTGGATCTCTAACAACCTTCATCAGAGTTCTGATTTGGGGTAACATGGTGTGCCGCTGACGCGGACCATAAGAAATAAGAAACTATTGGATAAATGGGATTTGGATCCACCGGAACTCCAGTTTTGGGTGAGTAGGGGTAGCATTGGGTTAGATTTATATCTGTAATATTTTTACAAATAATAAATGTTATTGTTTGTGAAAATGTTACATCGGCATCCCATGCCAGCTCAAATCAGAGCTCTGATAAAGGTTGTTGGAGCTCCGACAATGGTGGTGGGTGGTGGTGGGGATTAGATGCTGCTAGCATGCACCGTTAAAAATAAGATAATATAAAAAAAAGAGGTTTGGATCCATCGTATATACTATGTTATATGAACACAATAAATGTTAATGTTTTTGAAATATTATAGATATAAACCTAACCCAATGCCACCCCTACTCACCCCAACCCGGAGCTCCGGTGGATCCAAACCCCACAGTAAATGTTAATGTTTGCGAAAATGTTATAAATATAAACATAACTCAATGCCACCCCTACTCACCCCGAATCGGAGCTCCGGTGGATCTAAAACCCCATTTATCTAATATTCTCTTAATTTCAGAGGTCCGCTCCAGTGGCACCCTATGCCACTACTACCCACCACAGATCATAACTCTGATGAAAGTCGTTGAAGCTCCGACAATGGGGGTAGGTAGTGGTGGGGATTGAATATCGCTAGCGTAAACCTTTAAAAATATGGTAATTTTGAAGAAGAAAAAAAAGGTTTAGATCTACCGTATATATATATCAAGGTTCTAAAAAACGCGGGGCGTGATTGAGGCGTGGAGGCCAAGCCTTAAGCCTTAGAAGCCTAGGCGGGCCTAGGCGTAAAAATGCGTGAAAAGGCGTTTAAGCCTTCTTAATATATTTTAATATTTATTAACCATAACAAGGCTATTAAAATACAAAAATTGCACATATAATAAAAATATGTCTGAATATTTTCAAATTAAAATACTATTTGATTATTTTGGATGAGATAATGGTCCGGTTTGTAAAGAAATTCTTTAAAAGGCGACATCGTTTCACTAAAGCATTGTTGTTTTTAGAAAAAAGTGCGTCTTAAGTGTTTAACCAAGAATAAGGCGTGAAAAGCGTAAGGCGAGGCGTTTCTCCCAAGCCTTAAGCCTAGGCGTGCCTAGGCGGAGCCTAGGCGGGTTTTTTAGAACAGTGATATATATATATATATTGTGTAATATTAACTCAGTAAATATTACTGTTTGTGAAAATGTTATATATATATAACTATTTCATAAATATATTAGCACAATAAGTGTTATTGTTTGTGAAAATGTCACAGATATAAAACTATTTTATTTTCTGGTGTATACAATAAAGTTTAATATCTGTGATATCACATTATATATATATATATATATATATATATATATATATATATATATATATATATATATATATATATCCAATGTGCACCTATTTATAAAGGTGGGTGCCACCGGCACCTAATGCCACCCTACTCACCACAAACCGGCTCTCCGGAGGATCTAGATCCCATTTATCCAATCTTATTTTCAAAGGTCCGCGCCAGCGGCACCCCATGACACTCCGGTGGATCCAAAACCCATTTATTCAAAAGTCTCTTATTTTCAAAGGTCGGCGCCAGCGGCACCACATGCCACCCTACCCACCCCAAATCGGAGCTATGATGAAGGTCATTGAAGCTCTAACAATGGGGGTAAGGATTGGATGCTGCTAGCTCGAACTTTTAAATATAAGGTAATTTTGAAAAAAGAGGGTTTGGATCCACTCGATATATATATATATATATATATATATATATATATATAGGGTAGGGCTAAATGCACTCCATTGTAGTCTTTTAACACTCCAAAATGTATATGAAATGTTTAAATTGTCAATTACTATAATAAGACAAAATCCATGCAAAAAGATGGACAAGGGTATTTTTGGCAATTCATAACATTTTGGATTGCTAGAAGATTATATGGACTGCATTTAACCATACCCTATATATATTACAACATTAAATGTTACCGTCCGTTTGTGAAAATGTCACATATATAAAACTATCTCATATTCTCGTGCATACAGTAAAGTTTACTGTTTGTGTAAATTTTTTTCTTTGAAATTTTATACGCTTCATGGATCTTATTTGATAGATCTCGTCGAGTAGATTTCAAAAATAGTAATTTTGCGAAAAAACGGATTTGTGAATCAAAAGTTATGATTATTTTAAGATTAAAAAAAAATGTTCAACCACTTATGTAACTTCCTAATGGAAGTTACGGATGATTAGTTATAAAATGATAAAATTATGAAAAAATTTCTAAAAAATTGGAATAGTACCTATATGATTATTGAAAAGTCAATGGGACTTATACGTATGTTAACCTCACAAATGGAACTCAAATATAATAATGCCTAATTAAATCCCTTTTTTTAATGGATTTGAAAAGAAGGATTAGTATTGCAATACATATTAAACTAATCAAGACATGAGCGTTGTATGCAAGACATAAGCATTTATGTAGTAACTGATTTAAACATATAAAACTACAAAGTTAATTTCCAATGCTGATGTCTTCGTCTTTGTCCCAATTCCTGACATTTCGTTATATTTAATTTGCTTGCACATAAAATAGCCAACCAAAGTTTATATTACCCAACTTAGAAGTGTGATTTTTGTTCTAATGACTTTCGGATTACAAAATTAATTCTAATCTCTTACATTCGCATGTCCTATTATCTTATATAGTTGGCCATCCTGATTTTTAAATGGCAACAAAACTGTAAGGTGCACTTATAACAATCAATAGATGAAGTTTAACACAAACACACACACATAAGTATGAATTTATATGCATACCTTTTATCATCTGCTCCTGCTTCATGTTCCTATACAACTGTCCATATTCGTACAACAGTTACCATGTAAGACAATAACTATGATATTCTTTAAAGAAATTTAATAAATAGCAAATTTATCCCCAACCTGAAGGTGACTTTTTACATGAGATATAGTTAGTCCCTTCACACCCATCAGCTCCAGCACCATCTTTGGTGTTGCCCCTAACAAAGAAGATTAAATATAAAAACTAAAACCTTTATGACACACACACACACACACACACACATATATATATACGGGGAAGAGAAAAAGAAAGAGAGAGAAATTACTTTGTTCTCCCCCAAGCTTCTCAACTGCATGGACAAAGCACTGGTTAAGATCACGAGTCCATCGGATCCTAGGCATTTTGTTTCGGGCATAAGCTCTAACAATGGGTTCTAAACTCAATTCTTCCATGTGAGAGAGAGATAGAATTTTTAGGTTATGAATGAACAAAAGGAAATAAATAGTAGTGAGACTGTTCTATTACGTTGTCCATTTGTGGCAGCTTTCCCGACCCTTGTGGGGGGCAGTTAAGTCTTTTGGTGTTTCAATGCTATAACGGAAATTTTCGGACAAGTTCAAAATTGCATTCATCAGCATCAATAAGAAGAAAGAAGAAGAAAAAAAAATTCAATGATGATGTTACATTCTAGAAATTCCCTCATTTATCATAGTAAATCATTCTCGGCTTTAAATCAGGCCGGTCAAAGTAGATGGCATAAATGACTTTTTCTCTTAGACAAGGAAAAAAGTTTGATGTTAAGATATCAAAAGTTTGAGGTTTTGAAAATATGATTGGTTAATGTCGTTCGCGTGAATCTATTTTTACTAATAATGTGAATTTGTCTAAGTGACATTGACCAATTAAACTTTTGATGTCTCACATATATTAAATTTTTTCCCTTAAAGAGCCAAACAAACTTTTGCCCTTTACAAACAAGTTGAGAGGGTTAAATCATCTCTAAGTAATGTTAAACTGTAATACACTACATTTTATAAACTATTTCAGTAATCTTAGTGTAATAGATACTCAATCTGTTTCAAATTAACAGTCTTGTGTTTTGTTTCAAAACGTTCTAAATGAATAGTCTATTTTCTTTTATTTGAACGTGATCAATGATGGTTCATTTCATAATCGAGAGGTAATGTGTATCTTAAGAAATCATTGTTTTCCAATAGAATCTAGTAATTTGGAACGATGTTTTATGAGTGTATTAATAAATCTAGGAGGGAGGTATTATCAAAATTATTGTCTAACATGACATATTACCGTTTAAGGAAGATATAATTTTTGTAACAATATTATGTTTTTGGAAGTAATTATTGGCAGTATTTATAATAAATACCAAACAAAACATTATTTCACATAAACTTCTAACCCCTCACGTAATGTATTCATGAAGCATCGGCATCAAGAAAACATATGTTCCAAGACTAAATTTTATTTTCTCAACGATATTATACATATAAAAACTTCACCAGAAATTTTTACAAACATGTGTGCTAGTTTATATAATGTAGTTTCTTAAATGTTATATTATTTTAGGGGGGGGGGGGGGGATTAATCTTTATTTTCTAAGATATAGCTTCTTATCCACCCTGGTTGCTCCAGCGGTAAGGGACGAGTTCAGATTGTGTGGGTTAAGCGCACGGTCTCGAGTTCGATTCCCCCAAAGGATACCAGACTTTAATTGTGGTGTGTGTTAGGGTGGCTCTCTCACTAGCACCCCATGTTTAGCTTGCATAGGAGAGTTCAAATGCCTCGTTCGTGTGGAGGTTCAGGGTTATAAAAAAAAAAGATATAACTTCTCTCTCTCTCAATATATATATATATATATATATATATATATATATATATATATATATATATATATATATATAAACTAGATCTAGAAGTGGTCAAGAATTAACATGTAGCTGACATATGAAAATTAAATGCATCTTCTCAAGGAAATATTACCTAAAGCCCTATAATTTAAAAACTTTCCTCATCTAGGAGACCAATATGTTCCTCTTATTCGGCTGCTTTACTCAACACATACCTGATAATTCGCACATACGTATTGTATTCACACTAGCCAATTAAATTTGTCCAATTAAATAGCAACGCATATATGACAAGTTATAAGAAGTTTGCAAGCGAAAGGACGCATATATGACATGTTATAAGAATCTCACATGCTTTGCATGTTGTGCATCCCATGCAAGGTGGCACGTGGAACCAGAGACGTCATGACAGATATTCCATAAACATTTAGGTGAATTACCTTTGTTTATTTGTGCACTTTTCGGACCCTTATGTTGTCAGTTTAGTCTTTTGGTCCTTTAACGGTAAAACAAAAATTTTCAGACAAGTTCAAATTTGCATTCATTGGTATCAGGCAAAAATCAGACGACAAAATGAAGGAAATAAAATCAATGAAGATATTACATTCTAGACATTCGCTCAAATTGTCATAGCAAAACATTCTTGGGTTTATAATAGGCTCGTCTAGTTCGATGGCATAAATGACCTCTAATCCTAGTTAATGACATCCTTTTTCTCATACTTCAAGACAACCCCAGAGAAACAAACGTTTTCACTTGTCATACTCTGATGAGGTTCGTTACAAACAAGTTAAAGAGGGCTAAGACCATCTCTAAGTTATGTGAACTTCAAATACCGTAGAGATTATCTAATATACTAATTTTAAAATCTTTTCACGTGATATTAGTGTAATATTATACAAAATTCAATCTAAATTAATAGTCTTACTTCCATTTATCAATTTTTCTTATTTAGATGTAATCAACGAAACATATTTTACGATAGTCAATAAGTCCTGATCTTGACCATTGGTAATGTGTATGTTTATGTATCATCATATTCAAATATTGCCTTTTAATTTGGACGAATGTCGTATGAGTGTATTGATGGGGTGCATTTGGGTGGCTGGCGTCGAGATATAAGAGGAACAACTCACTGAAAAGGAAGTATTGCAGGTTCTTAACTCGATGAGTGGAGATAAGGCACCTGGTCCAGACGGTTTCTCAATTGCCTTCTTTTAGCATTGTTGGACTGTTGTGGGGAGAGAAATAATGGATTATTTTGATGAGTTCCACGAAAGAAGTTACTTTTGAGGAGTATGGATACGACGTTCATAATCCTGATATCCAAGAAGGGGGTCGATTGGTATTAGGAATTTCAGATATATAAGTTTAATTGGGAGTCTGTACAACTTCTTGCTAAAACTTTATCGGTTAGGCTCAGGAAAGTCATCGACACTCTAATATTAGAGTGCCAAAATTCATTCGTTAGAGGAAGATAAATTCTTGACGCGGTTTTGGTGGAAAATGAATGTGTAGAATCTATTATTAGAAGTGGGGTTCTGAAAAATTGTGTGTAAGCTCGATATTGAGAAGGCGTATGATCATGTCAACGGAATTTATTTTTGTACCCGTTGAGGAGGATGGGATTCGGTGAGAGGTGGTGTCGATGGATGAGTAGATGCATATCTATGACCAGGATCTTGATCTTGATTAACGGGGTGACAAGGCGACTCTTTCCTAGTTCTCGGGGTCTCTGATAAGGAGACCCGTTATCCCCATTTCTGTTCATCTTGGTTATAGAGGCGTTTAACCGGATGAAGGTTCGTGTAGTTAAAACTGGGTGGATCAGTGTCTTCGTGATTGGGCATCCCATTACGAACAAGATTTCCATTTTCCATCTCATGTATGTTGGTGACATGATTGTTTTCTATAAGGAAGACCTGGTTCAGGTTCGAGCGCTGAACGTACTACTTATTTGCTACGAGGCAGTGTCGGGTCTTCTCATTAATACTAGGAAATGTGAGTTTATTCTAATTGGGAGGATTATAACATGGAGGCACTTGGATGCATGGTTGATTCTTTCTCATATACTTATCCTGGTTTACCGTTGGGAGCTAAGTATAAGTCTTGAGATGCATGGGAATCCGTTCTTAGAGAGAATGAGAAGGAAGATGGAAGGTAATTTGTTTAAATTTTGTGGTATAAATTATTCAATCAAATTCATTATCAAAATAAATAATATATATATTTTGAAAGACTCCATTTCCACAATCAATATTTTAGTAGTTAAATATGTAATTGATAAATAAAATGTATCGTTGAAGATTTGATAGTTTATTATTGAAAAATTAATGATTAAGAATCATTTTTCAACAATTAGCAACGAAACAAATTTCGTAACTAAAAGTTCCTATGATAGAATTGGCAACAAAATGAAGATATTTGGCAATGAAATGTTGAACAATTAGCTACAAAACAAATTATAAATTTTGTAGCTAAAAGTTTCTAATCTAGTTTATTGATATGATTGGCAACGAAATGAAGACATTTACCAACGAAATGGTTGGACAGTTAGCTATAAAAAAAATTGTAGCCTAAATATGATAATTGTCCATGAAGAAAATTTCGTGGCAAATAACCTAAACAATTGGCAATGAAAGTTAATTTCGAGGCCATATACATTCAGCGACGGGCCTTTGGCCACAAATTTGCTACAAAATAATTCCCATTGCCAAAAACTATCAACAACGAAACATGAACTTTTGGATACAAAATTTTTTGCAGAAAAATGTAAGAATTGTTATAGTGAAGGGTGGAAGAATGGTTATGTTTCGAAAGGGGGGAGGTTGACACTTATAAAGAGTATGTTGTCTTATTTCCCTACGTATTTCATGTCTATCTTGTATCTTCCTTGTGCTATTTAAAAGGAGATAGAGAATCTCATGAGAGATATTTTGTGGGGAGGCAATGAGGTCAATTTTTAATTATTTAGTTGGGAGGGAGAAGGTTGGAAAACCTGTCAAGGAGGGGGAAGTGGGAGTAAAAAAATTGGAGATCTTCAACAAAACTCTGTTTGGCATGTGGTTGTGGTGATTCCCGCGTAAAGAGAATATGTTATAGAGGAGAGTAGGGGGAGTGAATGGGGTGTTCATGTCTGGGGTGGGGGCCGAGAGTGGGGAGGTATGCACATGGGGTTGGGTTGTGGAATCATATTTCCAAGGTGTAGGAGAATTCCCTAGGCACACGGAGTTTCACTTAGGGAGAGGTGATAGAATAAGATTTTTGGAAAGATAGATGGGGGAACAACGAATTTATTCAAGATCAGTTACTCGGTATCTTCAGCTTTAGGGGAGAGGGCCATGGATGGCTAAAAGGTTGATCATATGTTTGTTATCAAGGATCAATAGAAGTGAAACCATAAATTCAGAAGAAGATCATGGGATTGGGAACTTAAGGAAGATGATGCATTTTTTAACTGGTTGAATTTGGCTCCTCATCCGTCGAGAGTGGGCGATGTCTTGAGATGGACGAATGGTGTTCATGGTGAGAGGCTACTATTATATATTTAGGGGTTATGGAAACTACAATACTTTTTTACCCTGGAAACAAATATAGAAGCTATATGTGCCATTTAAGGTAAGGTCCTTTATGTATACCTTAGCGAGACATGCCATTTTAACGATAAAGGGATTTAAGAAGAGAACGCGGTTAGTGAATATGTTAATTTGGATTTTAATCAATTTAAGCATCAATTCAAAGTCTATTACATTACCCGATATTGAAACAATATTTAGATTTATAATGTCGTTAACTTGTATTCTTTTAGTGCTTTGTTGTTGTCGGATTTGAATCAAAATTGATTTTATGGTTAGTGAATATGTTAATTTTAATTTTAATCAATTTAAGCATTAATTCAAAGTCCGTGACATAACCCGATATTGAAACAATATTTAGATTTATAATGTCATTAACTTGTATTCTTCTAGTGCTTTGTTATTATCAGATTTGAAAACAAAATTGGTTTTATGGTTAGTGAATATGTTAATTTGGATTTTAATCAATTTAAGCATTAATTCAAAGTCCATGACATGACCTGATATTGAATTTTTTTTATATGTATGATATCGTTAAATTGTATTCTTCTAGTGCTTTGTATATTTGGATTTGAGCATTAATTAAAATTCCATATACATGTTTTTACGAATAATAACACTTTTGTAGAAAATGTCTTCATCCTAGTGCGGTAACGGAGGCGACGGGAGATCCTCGGCCACTAGCCCCCCAAAATGGGGCAAAGTAGGGTCCGTCATCGAGAACAGGATGACAGTGCTGGCTAGATCCCTGGAGTTTCTGAAGGCGATCATCTTCCCGGAGTACACTGATTGGAGGTCCGTGCCAAATTAGCTCAACACGAGCATTTGAGGGGCACTACAGGTAGTGTATTTATATTTATATTTATATTTATATTTATATTTAAATTTAAATACAACTAACACTTACTTTATTTTTGGTTTGTATTTTTGTGGTATAGGATCTATTCGGCATGTCGCACATGTCCGCGAATCCACATTGGAACAGTAGAGGGATCAGTATAAGATGTGGAAGAAAAACATGCGAGCACGGTACTTTAGGAAGACTCGGGAGTCAACTCTGAGAGTTTGTCAAAAATTATATCGATGAGTGAATATTGGCATCTCTTCAATTGGGGAGGGAAAATCGTGTGAAAAAGGTGGGTGTGCACTACTCGTGGTAGACGTCTTATGCCGAGGTGGAGCACAGGATGGTAAGTTTTTATTTTTCTTAAATTTTAATTTTATCTTATTCTAATTTAGCATTACATTGTGTTACTTACTAATTTTGTATTATTTTATTTCATGAGACGGGAGTGGCCCTAGGGGTAGGCGCATAGGTTCGATGACTATGTGGAAATTTGGCCGAAAAAGGGCAAGGATAAGGAGGTGTCCTCGAGCGTCGCAGTCATGATGGTAAGTTATAATTGTTTAATTTTTTTAATTACGTTATAATTTTTTATTAACTTAATTAACTAATCGCGTAGTTTTTGTTGTTTCAGTCAAAGCTTAAGGAAGTGCATGAAAAGCAGTTTGATGCCGACAAAGTATCTTTAACTACGGATGCACTCAGCTAAGTGCTCAGGGCGGATCACAAAGGGAGGAATAAGGGGTGAACTCTTGGGTGGGGAAGTCGAGGATCATCAGGATAGAGACGAGCAACACTGGGTTGGCTCATAAGGTGGACACCCATGATGATAAGCTATCAAGGTTGGAGGCGATGATCCTATATATGTACACCTTCATGAAGCATCAGTGGGGGTCCACCTCTGATGAGGGCAAGGTCAAGGGGAAGGAGGTAGACGAGGACATCACTACTTCATTGTCGATATGTGCGAACTCTCCGTCCTTATATGATTCATTTCACATCTTGACCCCCATCGAATGGCCTATGTCAACAATCAGTTGGTCGAGCATGTTTTTAATCGATGTATTTGGTAGGAAGACGGTAGCGAGGGGGTTGAGGGACCTGGGCTCTCTCTCGAGTATTGTGGTTCATGGACGTCCCCTGCAAGACATTGAGGCAAAGGTGCTCATCACGCTTATTTTGGTCGGAAAGGATAATTCACCTTTGTGGTTGCAAGAACAATATGGCGTGTGGAAAATTAATAGGTATCTCAATACATATATCGTGTGGCCTTTCTTCCTCCTCCAATCTATTGTAAACCCTACTCTATGACATTACTTGTATTTCTTTTATTTGGATGTTGGATATTATTTTTTATATTTTTTATTTGGTTATGGATATTCAAATGTTGGTTTGGTTCTTGTTATGGATATTTGCATGTTGCTTTGGTTTTGGTTATCGATATTTGTATTTATTTGTGTTGTTTATTGAATATTAAATGTTCCTTAATATATATATATATATACTATTTGGACATGTTAAAATTTTCTATAACAGGTATAAATTTGTGCAGTGGTAGTGGCCACACTACCCAATAGTTTTTTTTTTAAATCTGCCAAAATTTATCATGGACTTTGAACGTGACAAGTCCGTGATAAAGAAACTTATCACGGACTTATCACGATCAAAGTCCGTGATAATTTTTATTTTTCACGGACTTTGACCGTGACAATTTTAAGCTTTTATCACGGTCTTATCACAGGCTTTGACCGTGATAAATTTATCAAGGTTAATCTCTGTGATAATTCTGTGACAAATATAATAAACTTGTCACAGTTTCTAACCATGACAAGTCCATGACAAATTCCTTTGTCACCCCCAAACTTGTCACGGTTAAAGACCGTGAAAAGTTTGACTTGTCAAGGTTTTTGGTTGTGATAAGTTGGTAGTTTTGGTGTAGCGTTATTTGACCAGTTAAGAGGAGAAACTTACTTCTCAAAGATTGACTCAAGATCGATGCATCACCAATTGTGCATTAAGGTGCAGGATGTTTCTAAGATAGCAATCCTGAAGTTTTATGGCTCGTATAAATTCAGAGTTATGCCATTTGGGATAAAGAATGACCTAGAAATATTCGTGGATTTCATGAATAGGGTGTTTATAGATTTCCTCAACTAGTTCCTCGTTGTATTCAGAGATGATATTCTAGTATATTCTCAGACTAGGGATGAGCATGCAGATCACTTGCGTATGGGTTTACAGATATTATAGGACCATCAGATGTACGTAAAGTTCTCAAAGTGTGGATTTTGTTTACATGAGGTGAAGTTTTTGGGAAATATTATATCTGATAGAGGCATTTCAGTTGACTCAAGTAAGGTTACATCGGTAAGGGATCGGGTGTAGCCGATGACATCGATAAAGATCTGTAGTTTCTTGGGATTAATAGGGTATTATCGTCGTTTCATGAAGGGATTTTCAAGGATTATGGGTCCGTTGACAAATTAGACTTATAGGGGTACCGTTTTGGTGGGATGATTACTATCATTTATCTTTCAACGAGTTAATGTACAAGTTGATTTCAGCACCTGTGCAGTAACTTGTATTTACCGAGTTAATGTACAATGAGTTAATGTACAATGAGTTAATGTGAGGAGTGGAGTAACTTGTATTTACCGATGCATCCTTACCGGGACTTGGGGGTGTGATACAGCAGGAGGATCAGGCTATATCATATGCTTTGTGAAATCTTAATCCCCATGAGAGGAAACACTACACACACGACTTGGAGATAGTTGTCATATATTTTTCCTTACATATTTAGAGGCATTATCTCTTGGGGAGAAATTTATTTTATCCATGGATCATAAGTCGCTGAAGTATTTGTTCACATGGAAGGATCTCAACATGCGACAGCGTAGATGTTTAGAATTTATGAAGGACTATCAGTTTGATATTCAGTACCACCCGGGGAAGGCTAATGTGGTGTTAGACGCATTGAGCCAACGACCTATGGGGGAGTTAGTGGCAGTCTGTAAAGCTAAGTGGATTGAGCTTCGCGAGGATGACGTAGTTTCCAAGTCTTATATGGCACTGTTGACTATCACACCCGAGATTATTATGCAAGTTGTAAAGGTCCAAGAAGGGGATTAGTTTTTTCAAGATAGAGTGTGGTAGTTGCTGTTAGAGGGGGCAGAGTCTTACTTGATCAGTTTCGAGGGAGGCTTACACTTCAGTGGGATACGTATAGTCCCAAATGATGGGAATTTGAGTCATTCTATTGTTACGGAGTCCCATGGATCGATATTTATAGTACATCCCAACGGGGATAAGATATACCAGGATATGCACAAATAGTATTGGTGGGCAGGTATGAAGCGGGATATTGGTGAGTTTGTCTCAAAGTGTACCACATGTCAGCTAGTGAAGGTAGACCACTAGAGGCCAATCAGGATGTTACAACCGTTAGATATTCTAGAGTGGAAGTGGGAGAGTATATCAATGAACTTTATTACAAGGTTACTAACATCACAGATGGGTCACGATTCCATATGTGTCATTATGGATCTCTAACGAAGGTTGATCACTTTTTTCCAGTAAAACCAACCTATAAGACACCAAAGTATTCCCAACACTTTATATCTGAGATAATGAGGCTATACGAGGTACTGATTAATATTGTGTTCTATAGGGATAAGATCTCCGTGTCCCATTTTTGGTTGAGTTTCAGGAGACGATGGAACTTGGTTGTGGCTGAGTATAATTTATCATCTCCTGACTCATGGGCAGTTTGATTATGTTAACTAAATGTTTGAGGATATTCTCGAGATGTGTATACTTGATTTTAGGGGAGGTTGGGAGCATTACCTTCTATTAATGGATTTCACATATAATATTTCGTACTAGTTCACTATCGCCATGGCACCTTATGAGGCGTTATATGGCCGACCTTATCGTTCTCCCGCTTGTTGGTTAAAGGAGGGGTATAACAAGCTCCTTGGACCTGAGGTGATCCAGGATACTTCTTCTAAGATTTAACAGGCAGAAGAGTAACGCGGATGCATATAGGAAGCATATAGAGCTGGAGGTGGGTGACCATGTATTGTTATGGATATCTCCTATGAAAGGAGTTATGAGATTTAGGAAGAAAGGTAAGGTTGTACCAAGGTACATGGGTACTTTCCTAATCATTGAGAGGATATGACTGGTGGCGTGTAGGCTTGCCTTGCCGAAACACCTGTAGTGGATTCATGAAGTGTTTCATGTGTCGTCGTTGACGAAGTATCATAGAAGTGAGATGGTTTATTGGCACATTCCAGTATATGAGATAGATTTATAATTGGATATATCATATAAGGAGAGACCAATTGCTATTTTGGATTGTAGTGAGTGTAAGTTGGGGTGTAAGGTGGTACCCTTGGTTCGTGTTGAGTGGGGGCATCATAATGTTGATGAATTGGTGTTAGAAGGGGAGGATGATATGCGAGAGAAATATCATGAGCTCTTTATACCAGGTATTCCTGAATTTTGGGGATGAAATTCCTTTGTAAGGGGGGAAGTATGTAACAACTCGTAATTTTGAGTAATTACATTTTAACGTTTAAATTACACATGTGCACGTAATTTAAATAAATTAAGAAATAATGAGAATTTAAATAAATATTAATTAGTGAGAAAGGATTAAATTTTTTGTGAAAATATATATACTAGTGTGATAAAGTAAATAAAAATTAGGTCAAACGGTATTATGTCATAAGTGCGTAAAAGTGATGGGATTTGACGGTATCTCAACCGGGATGCACATGTGTGGTTGTGTTAGGTTAAGATGGAAATTTATTATGGGTGACTCGGATTAGAATTATGAGTCAACTATTGATTCAGAATGGGTCGAAATAGTCAAAATTAAGCACTTGGGGTAGTAATTTGGTTCTGAGAGCTTTTGCACTTAGTCGGGACTCACACAATGGTATACGAGTCATTTTACAAGTGAGGGATAACCTAATTTCAGATTTTTTGTTGTAAAAATATATTAGTAATGGTAGGGGAATCCACACTACCATACAAAAGGTCAAAAAGAGATAGAGAAGATAAAAGAGAAGGGAGAAAGCTAAGGAGATCAAGAAAGTCAAAGTTGGGAAGGATTTTGAAGGCAATTCTCGAGCTAGGATCATCGTATGAAGGATTCAAAGGTAAATTCAGACTCTAGACTACTAAGGCAAAGGGTTAACTTTCTTAATACTTTATGTGGTGGTTTTAATTCATATTATCATTGGTAGAAACAAATGTAAATTTTTGGTAGGATTCACATGTTCAAGAATAAATGGATTTTGGAAATGATTTCATAAAATTGGGTTTGATAATTATTCCACATGATTTCTCAGTTTAATTCATATAGAAGGATTTAATCTTGATTGGAAAATTTTGAAGAATCGTAACCTTGAAGTTTAATTAAGAAATTATACAAATCTCAATGGAAGTGATGTCCCCTTAAATTTGAGTATATTTGGATGAATTGAAATATGTAAATGTGTAGAATCATATTTGGGATTGGTAGGAATTGAAACACTTGGATTAAATTTGTGACACGTACTAAATTGGTTTATGAGAAACTATGAAAACTCATATTGGAAATATGAACCAAGCCACTGCCCAGAATCGAATCAATTCTATCCTCAGGGGGAAATCGATTCGACAAGTAAATCAATTCGGTCTTAGAAACAAAATTGATTTGGACATGCTATGGAAAATAATTTGGGTCGTTCAATTAATCCGGGAACCATTTATGGTTTTGATAAATTTAGAGGGTTCGTAAATGAATAATTGAACTTCTGGAAATTATGTGGGTTCTTAAAATTCCTTGAGATTAATGGGGAATAAATCTAGGGTATGGAATTAAGAGTGTTTAGGATAAACGACACTTGGAAAATGATTAATGGTTTCGGTCAGGAATTCTTATGGAATTTGGGATACGGGATGGTTTGAGAGAGATTAGTGTCCAGAATAATATTTTGATTCTAAATTAAAAATAAGTAAGAGATTACTTATATATTCAGTAGTCGGGATTAGAGTCAGAGATTATAGGTTAGTGCCACAAGTGACATGCACGGGTAGTCAGGATTATGTGTGTGTGTGTGTGTGTGTGTGTGTGAGAGAGAGAGAGAGAGAGATCATATATGCATGTTTGATATATGTGAAACATACCTACTCTAGGGGATACTAATCGTGGAGGTTGCGCATACTGAGGGATCTACATTGATGAATCCTAGCAGGTGTAGTATTGATCCCCAGGCATAGGTCTAATGCACAATTATTATATGTTAGTTTGGTGTACTAAGGGGTAATGTGTTATGGTTATTACCCATGGACTTAGGACTATTACCACCTCTGGTTTTACGTTTACACTTGGGATTTGGTGGTGTGATTCCGTCCCGGTGGCCCAAGTTAAGGTGTATATCCATGGAGCCTAATAGCATACTAGAGATTCACATCCAACGAGGTAATGATCAAAGGGATTGATGTTATACGTATATAGCGAGCCATATATATGTATGTATACTTGATGTGATATGAAGATATGTATATAAGTGTGAAGAATATATATATATATATATATATATGTGTGTGTGTGTGTGTGACAATAATGTGTGAATAGTAAATGTATAACTGAGAAAAGCTATGCTATGTAATATGATATATAATATTTGCGAATTTTAATTATAAAGCAGATGTGAAAGCTAATTGAGAAAATAAAGTGAAATGATATACGCGTGATACAGGGTAGTGTATGGGACTTGTGTATGACTAGATAGGCTTAGTAGCATAACTAGAGGGCTTAAAATACACGCGTTAGGTGCGCACTATGATTGAAAGGTGAAGGTATCTCATAGGATTGCGACACCAATTTAAATGTGGAAGAGCACATTGCATATTTATTATTGTATCTTAATCACTTGCAAAAATATTTACAAAAGGTTTTGGGCTCTTAGCCATATCAAAATATATTTAAACTTTTAGGTGTAGAGTCACAGGGACTCTAGGCATGAGTGCTTGAAGGGATTTCTTTAGTCACTTCTATCTTTCAGACTCTAGATTGGACGCATTCAGTTATATTCGGGCATGTCGCCCATTGTCAGAATTTTATTCAGTTTTATTTAGTTCACTGTGATGAATAATTGTATTGAAAATTAACCGATGGTTTATTTGGTTACTTGAATTTTATTTTATTCTTGCATTCAGATTTGATTATGGTGATTGTGCATTTATTTATTTATCTGAAATAGTTCGTGCTAAATAATTTTATTTGAGGCATTTAATTAAGAATTAAAATTGACATCGGGCTTGAGTAATAATTTATTAGTAATTAATTGGATTTTCGACAGTGATACTAAGAACAAGTAGAATGAGATTCATGTTTTATTTTAATAAAGGGTTGACCACCCGTTATTTTAATAAGTGGGATGCCACACACACACACACACACACACACACACACACACACACACACATATATATATATATATATATATAGAGAGAGAGAGAGAGAGTATGGCTCCTATGTGGATGGAATGCGATTTAGCTCACGTCCGAATGAGTCTTAGGACCGCGTTTGTCTTTTATGGACCGCCTAGGGACCACCTTCTCTTTCTAAGGTTTCTGGGAATATGAATTTCTACCCCAATTCTTAATTAAAGTCTTTTAAGCTTCCTTTAACGCTTAATTAATCTGGAAGTCTAAGTGTAGAAGTTTCAGGGCTACTACTACTTCTTAAGATTCTTCTGTCACTATCGTATTAGAATTCAGAATAGCGAGGATTATCTATATAAATTGTTTTCTCAGGGAGTCTAGAAATTGTAAGAGGTTTTGATGGAAAATATTCTAGTCTTAAATACCTTATACGGTATCGTGGGTTTATCAGTCTAGTTTCTTTATATATTTGATTAATAATATCAATTTTACCATTATCTATAAATTCGTTTAAATTATTATCACCATAAGATGACAAAAATCTACGGTACGTTCTAGGGGCAGCAGTTTCTACGTTTTTAATGAGAGGGCGGATTCCTCTGGCTCTAATTAAAATAGCTTTTGTTTCAGCTAATCTTTTTCGTTTAATAAATTTTAATACGTCTATGATATCTTAAAGTATCCTAGTATATTCTTGATATTTTTCAGGTCTTGACAGTTCTTCTACAAAATCTTCATTTCTTAATTTTTGTCCAAGGAGATCTCGGATCCCAGTTCTAATTGTTTCTATTCTTGGTACTTCTCATGCTAACCACTCAAGAACCTGGTCTATATATTTGAAAGTACCACCTGCGTATACTAAATAAGTTTCTATAAGTTCTTTATCTTTAGGGTCTGTAAGTGTCCAATTTTGAATTTCTCTCATTAAGTCTAAATTTGTTTGATTAACAAATTATAAAAAGTCTTTAGTGATTTGTAGGCTCATACAAGATTCTTTTTAAAGCAATAATATGTAAAAATAGTTAAGGGTTTGGTTTGAGTTATACCTTCCTTCTGGTCTCCACTATCTTTATCTTCCTTCCTTCTTCTCTTCAGCCGTACTACTATTCTTCTTCGGTCTCGGTCTCCTACAACTCTCTCTTTATGTGTCGCACCTCAATCCACTATTTTGGCGTTGAACCGGTTCCTTGCCTGTACGCCTTCAAGCCTAACGTCCACCTGGCTAACGGCTCACGGCTAATCGACACCTGACGGCGATTCACCAGTATAACACCTTGTGTGTTACACTAGAGGTTCCACACAATAGTCCTCTATGAACAGAAAGTTGGAGACAATTTGTAAAATAATAACAACTCAACATAAGAGATTTTTGGAAAAGAAAATACTTTTATTGCATTGCATAAGTAAATACAACTCTCCCCTCTCCCCTAACTATGAGAGGTTTACTCACTCATATATATATTACTTACTACAAGCTTACACACTCTTTCTAGCTTCTAAGCTTCTCTCTCTCTCTAACTCCTTCTTCTAAAACTCAGATGGACGCTTCTTTTTATAGATAAGGGCACTACAAATGAATGGCAACCGGCTACCAAAAGCAATCCGGTGGAAGAATATAAATTATTAAAGCATTTTTATCTTTAAAATCTTATCAGCTGGGTCTACGGGCTTTTAACATCTTTTGATAATTGGGGAACCTTTTTCTTTTTGAAAAGAAAGGCCAACTGATGGGGCATTCCAAGTCTTCATCATGAGTCTTATCGTCTTGTAATAATGTAAGGGCATTAAATAATGTCTTCGTCTTTTTTATCAGTCTAGTGGCCCATGTGGGGCAGGCATCCTTTTGCTTTATGGAAAGCAGAGTCTAAGCAAATGAGTCTTCCATCTTCAATAATTCTTCCACTACTAAGGGGCCCTTTGTTGTATCTGTGTCTTCTTCTTCTTTGTCTTGGTTTGGTAGGGCATTGTTGAAAAATTCATCAATGAGGCCCATAGTTCTAAGGCTAGCTGGCAAAGTTATCTCTACCATTTCCTTGGATTCCTTCTTGAGCCTTTCGTTGAATGTCCCATCAGCTTGGATTATCAGGTCTTCTTTGTGGTAGGCAGTGTACCACCTATCTTCTCCTGTCAATAACTCCATGATTTCAATTATCTCCATAGAGTGAGCGATCTAGAGCTTGGACTTATCAATAATTAAATCTTTAGTCTTGTCTTTTGATAAAATCTCAACGTCTTTGAATATATAATTAGAAAATCTAATAAGTCTAAATCCTTCAACTCTCATTCCTCTACAGAAACTTGGAGCAATCTGATAGATTCTAGAAAATAGAGGAAGGAAGTCTTCTACCTTCTTAATATGCTCATGGACTATTTTTCCAAGAGCAATAGAGTCTTCAATATCTTTTATCTGAATGAGTCCAATGAACCCGTGGTCTGCAAGAGTTATATGAGTCATGTCCGATTTTCCAAAAAGATATGTTTTTGGAACGTCTTTGAAGAAAACATTGATCATTAAGGCATCTCTATTTATTTTTTATAATAACATATTAAAATGATCAATAATGTTATTAGTTTCTTTTTGAAAGTCTTCTGTTAATAGGAGATTATTATGACCAAATGGTATAACAATCTTAGTCTTTAAAGTCTTTTTCTGATAAAAGAAATCAGTAGATCTAGTTTTGGAGGATTCTCCGAGAATCTAAGCATAAGTTTAAGTCTGAGGTCTAGGCGCAGCAGTACCACTGAGTTGGGTAACTGCAAGTCTTTGAGTTCTCATAAATCTGGCAATGGATACCAAATTTTGCTTGAACTCTATCCATAGTCTATTCTTCACGTTCCACCATATAGCGTCTATAAGAGTATTTTCATCATCTAAATTTTATCAAGTCTGTGTATCTTTGATCGGGTCTATATTGGGGAAAATACATCTTCCCAATGAGTCTATTTTGAGTAATAATCTCTTGTCTAGATTTTCCTGGAGGAACCAAGATATCATCAAAGTTCTCTAGGATTGGTCTTTCTTGAGAGTCTTGAATATGAGTCTGTCTTTGCGTTGCACCAGCATTTGGTCTTACGTGTCTAAGATAGTCCGCAACGTCTTCCTTGTTCAGTCTATTTGTTCCAAAGGAACTCATGTCTTCTAAGTCTGATATTTGCAACATAAAGCATGAAATCATATTAGTGTTATCAAACATTGGATCTCTTGATATAATGTCTGGAATGGTATTTTTACTTCACTTAATATGTATAACATAAAAGTCATAAGCATTAAGCAATTGTTGCCATCTAATTAGTCTATTAGTCATTGATTTGGACAAGTCTAAATTTCTGAATTTTACTGCATAAGAAGAGTCAGTGTAAATAGTAAAATGTTTAGGTCTAAGAAACAACATATATTTTTCTATTGCCCTTACTATGGCTAAAACTTCTTTTTTCATAGGCAGTATATCTTGTTTATGGGTCTGTAAAGGTTCCAGAACTATGTCTACAAAGTTTCTTCTTTTTTGTCTGATGATCAATGGAAAAGTATATTGCTCCCCATTATTTATCAGAGGCATCTGTTTCTACTATAAATTAGTCTTCTGCATTAGGCAGTTCAAGTAAAGGAATATTCTTGACTACATCTTTAATTTGTCTTATTACTTCAAATCATCTTTAGTCCAATAAAAGGGATTGGTTTTGTCTGTTCCTTTTAATTTGGCCGTTAATCTTTGTCTTTTTGAAGCAAGGTCTTTAATAAAGTCTACAACACAATTAAACAATCCTAAAAATGATTGTAATTGCTTTATATCTTTAAGTTGGTCTGGAAACTCAAGAATCTTTTTGGTTATGTGTTCTGCTAAGGATGATTTTCCTTTATTACTATGCATTCCCACAAAGTCTATTTCTGTCTAAAAATAATTGCATTTTCCTTTTGGAAATAACAATACCATGTAAGTCTAATTCTAAAATAATCTTTTTAAGACGGTCTACATGCTCTATCTCAGTCTTACTGGCTATAAGAATATCATCTATATAAACAAGACAAAATTCTAAATAAGGTCTAATTATATTATCCATTCTTCTTTGGAACACTTGAGGAGCATTCAAATATCGAAATGGCATTACTAGCCATTCGTATTTTTCTTGGGACACACTAAAGGCGGCCCAAGTAATACTGTCTGGATGCATCTTAATTTGCTAAAAGCCTGATTTTCAATCAAACTTACTGAATATAATTACATCTTCAATCAAATTGATTAAATTATTCTTATCTGGTATCTTATAAGAATCAAATTCACAATTCTTATTTAATTGTCTATAATCTATAACTATACGTCTTTTTTCTCTTTTACGTTTAGATTCATTTTGGACATAGAAGGCTAGGCTATTATGTCTACTTTTACTTTCTCTAATAATGCCTAACTTAAGCATTTCATCTATGTCTTTTTTGAATTCTTCCCTATCTTCTTGTGAATATCCTTTCTTATAGGTTCCACCATTAATAGTGGCATCTGGGTTTATAGGGATGATTTCACAATAACTTTGGTCTTTATCCCACTTAGCGATGGAATTTTCTCCTAAAGTAGGCTCTATTCACTACACCAAATCTGCCCATTTGTCAAGGTCATTGACCTTGACAAATCCAACTTGTCAAGGTCAATGACCGTGACATTTCGAGGCGAGACAACTTTTTTTGTCACGCTCGTGTCACGGTCATTGACCTTGACACAAAACTCGCGTTTTGTGTCACGATCGTGTCGCGGTCAATGACCGTGACACGTTTGTCACGGTTTATAACCGTGACAAAGCCGTGACCCTTTTTAAAAAAATTGTCACGGTCATTGACCGTGACAATTCTGGGCAGAATTTAAAAAAAATCTGATGGGCAGTATGGCCACTGCCACTGCCCAGCAGTATATTTGTACCTGTTATAGCAACGTTGTACATGTTCCAAACATCATATATCCAACACAAACTAAAGATAATGCAAATATATATTCATGACGATATAATCCAAATATTCAAAGTAAAAATAATATACATGACGATATAATCCAAATATAATTAAAATGGACAAACTTAAAAATAATGTTACTACATGTCTTGGATAAAACTGAGGAGGTGAGTAGGCCACACGACATACGAATTGACGCACCCACTAATATACGTCGTGCCGCATTGTTCGCGCAACCACAATAGGGAGTTCTCCTTCCTGGGTATGACATGCGTGACGAGCACCCTGGACTCCATCTCTTGAAGCACACGTCCATGGACTATTCCACCCTCGACGATATTCGGGTCCCTCAACCCCCGCCCTATCCGCTGGCCAACAAATACGTCCAATATGAACACGCTCGGCCAACCAAGTGTCGACAGTGGTCTGTTGAAGGGCGCCAAATAGGGAAGTGGATCATCGAAGTACGAACGTGTCGGTGATGAAGCAGCGAGGTCCACATCCTCGTCATCCTGCGCCTCGTCCTCCCGTACCTCCTCCTCCACCACCTTCTCCTTTTCCTTCCCTTTCCCTTTACGGTCTCCACCCAACGTACGCTTCATGAATGCGTACATATCTTGGACCATCTCCTCCAAACGGGACAGCTTCGCGTCGTGTGAATCCACCGTTCGAGCCAACCCGGTGTCGCTCGTCTCCAATCCGATGATCCTAGATTGGGCCACCCGCGAGCTCACTCCCCTTGTCCTCCCCTTGCGATCAGAGCCAAGCACTTGGCTGAGTGCGTCTGTGGACAAAGATGCCTTGTCGGCATCAGACTGCGACTCATGCACTTCCTTAAGCTTTGCCTGAAACGACAAAAAGCACATGATTAGTAAAATAAGTAAACTAAAAAATTATAACGTAATTAACAATAATTAAACTGTCGGATTACTTACAATCGTGGCCGCGACGCTCGGGGACACCTCCTTGTCCTTCCCCTTCTTCGTCCGAAGAGCCACATAAGTATCGAGCCTATGTGGCTTACCCCCTGGCCCACTCCCTACCCCCTGAAATAAAATAAAGTAAAGTAAAATTAGTATCGGCCCCGCAAAGTAAAATAATGAAGTATAATATATTTATGTAGGTATAGATAAATTAAATCTTACCTGCATCCTATGCTCCACCTCAGCGTAAGAGGTCCGGCCGAAGTAGTGCACGTCCGTATTTTTTGCCCGATTTTCCCTCCCCGATTGGTGAGATGCCAATTGTCAATCCTCGATCTCATTGTCAATGAACTTTTGCCATTGTGCCAATGAGATCGGCTCCTTGGGCTGGACGGATCCGCGCCATTGTATAATGGACTCTCGTGTTTTCCCAAAGTACCGTGTCCGCATATTTTTCTTCCACGTCTTGTGTTTCTCCCTCAACTGCTCCAAGACGGAATCACGTAGCTTTGGATCCAAGTTGAATTGTTCATGTCCAACAAATACAATGTTAGTTGCGAATAAATATGAATATAAATATAAATATAAATATAAATATGAAATTGAAATTGAAATTGAAATTGAAATATAAATATAAATATAAATATATTACCTGTAGTGCCGCCCAAACAGCTAACTTGAACTCATATGGCACCTCCTTCCAACTCATAAACCCCGGGCCGATGACCGTCTTTAGCAGCTCGAGGGATCTCGCTAATAGCTCCGACTTGTTCTCGACGGTAATCCCAAATTTTCCATATTTGGGGAGCCTGGGGGAGGAGGAGCCCTCGTCGCCTCCGCTACCACCGAACCCAGACGACATCATCATAAACAACATTATCATCTTCGCCTTAATATCTGAAGGAGACATTTTTGCTGTAAAAAAAATGTTATTAGTACAGATAAAAAAAATGTTAATAGTACACATACACACACCCCTACCCCACCTGCCACGCACACACGCACACACCTACGCACACACACACACCCCACCCCCTCCCCCCACAAATTATAACAAAATATTATCAGCTCCCCCACCCCACCCCACCCCCACTACCCCCCTCCCCCACCACACACCACCATACACACACATATACACATACCCCACCCCCTCCCCCCTCCCTCCGCCACGCACACACGCACACCTACGCACCTACGCACACACACACACACACACACATACACACACCACCCCCACCCACCCCACCCCCACCCACCCCACCCCCACCCCCTCCCCCCACCACGACCGTGACAACTACATATATTGTTTATCAATAAAATTATGACATGAGATAATTATAATTGGAGCATAAATTTCATTATCATAAAGGGATAAATCCAACAAAGTACAAATATTCTACAAATTAAAGTGAGAATTAAATTTAGGACTTTCTAACAACATGCATGTGTATGAATTCTAACTAATGATATTCTTAAAAATATACAATTGGCAACATTTTGTGAATTTACTAAACTTTATATAATATTATCAAATTTTGTTAAAAAATTATCTAGGGTTTTACCTAATTGAATTAATTTCATGAATAAAATTATTATCAATTTAAATGAAAATATCAATTATTATCCAATATTTTTAAATGAAATATTTATTTTAAATGAAAATATCAATTATTATCCAACTATTATCAATTATTTATTTTGAATGTAAATAATATCCAAAAATGTAAATGTAAATAATATTCAAAACCCCACCCACCCCCACCCCCACCCCCTGCCCCCCTCCCAATGTTTATTATTTTCACAATGTTCTTACAATATTTGTTGATGAACTATGTGGGAGTATAACCCATATTGAATTATAAAGTAAAAATCTATAAAATTGATGTCTACTTTTAGTGTTGTGTATATATATTAGTTGATGCCACTATATTTTTAGCCTAATTAGATTCTAAGGTTATCTCAATTTATATTTTTCTTTTTCTATCTAATAATTTTCAACGTAAGAGCACAGTACATAATTCCAAACACGTCCTTTATTTTTTTTTAATTTCGTATCAATTTGGAGTTTTACTGTACGTTTTTTTATCTTGAGATTCTATATTATAACGTATGCGTAAGTTCCATAAATACCATTTCGTTTCAATTTTGTAATATTATGTTTTTTTCAAATATTTTAAAAGTTATTAAATGGGTTCCCCACCCCCACCCCCTGCCCCCCACCCCCCGCCACACACATATGCACACACCTACACACACACCCCACCCTACCCCCTGCCCCCCTCCACCACCCCCTCCCCCACCACACACCACCACACACATATATACACACACATATACACATACATACATATACATATACACACGCACACACCCCGCCCTGCCCCCACCCTGCCCCACCCCGCCCCACCCCCTACCCCCACCCTGCCCCACCCCCCACATACGCACACACATACACACATATATATATACACATACACACATAAATATACACACAAACATATATATAAATGGAAGAGAGAGAGAGAGAGAGAGAGGGAGGGAACGGCGGTAGGGAAAAAAGAAGGGGATAGGGTTTTTGCTGTAAATATAGTCACGGTCGTGTCAAGGTCATTGACCATGACAAGTATTTAAAGAATTGTCATGGTCAATGACCGTGACAAGTAAATTTGTCACGGCCTTGTCATGATCAATAACCGTGACAATTAGTTGTTACGGTCGTGTCAAGGTCAATGACCGTGACATAAAACCCGTATTTTTTGTCACGGTCAATGACCTTGACAAGGCTGGCCGGCTAAAAGGTGACAATTTTCCCATTTTGGTGTAGTGATTGCTTTCCTAATATTTTCCTTTTCTACTTCTATATCTATTTTCTTTTGTTTGGATATAGCTTGAACCTGTAATAAGGTTTGCCAGGCTTGATCTAAAATGCCTTGTTGTATAAACGTTATTTGCTTATAACACTTTTCGTCTGGACATTTACACTCGTTTTGTAAGGGCTTTTTAATTTTTAAGGCTTCTTGTTGGGTTGTAGGTCTAGGTCCACCATGCTCAGCTGAAGAACTCTGATGTTTTATGGGTCTATAATTGGGTTTGACCTGCATAAGGTCAAAGGCAGTCTTATGATCTATCAAAGGGGCTTTAATATTAAATTCCTCTGTATCACTAATTAATATCTTGTCATTATACTGAGTATAAGGATGATATTTACTAATAAAGTCTTGCCCTAAACTAATGTTTCCTGTGAAACTAGGACGAGGGTCCATTATCCAAAACCGATGATTAACGATTTTGTTGGTCTGATTTCCTAATTTAAAATAAATAGGTATAGTCTGGAAATATAAGGTAAATGGATCTCCATTAGCCACTTTACCATAGATTTCTTGAGTACTTTCTAAAAAATAGTCTTCAGGGAAGGCATTAGCCTTACAAATACTCTGAGAGCACCCTGTATCTATAAAAGCTAAAAGTCTTTTAGGATAGTCCACACCTGAGAATTTTCAGATGATTAAAATACTCTTATAGACGCTATATGGTGGAACGTGAAGAATATACTATGGATAGAGTTCAAGAAAAATTTGATAACCATTATAAGATTCATAAGAACTCAAAGACTTGCAGTTACCCAACTCAGTGGTACTACTGCGCCTAGACCTCAGACTCGTACTTATGCTCAAACTCTTGGAGAATCCTCCAAAACTATATCTACTGATTTCTATTATCAGAAAAAGACTTTAAAGACTAAGATTGTTATACGATTTGGTCATAATAATCTCCTATTAGTAAAAGACTTTAAAAAAGAAACTAATAACATTACTGATCATTTTAATATGTTATTATCATAAATAAATGGAGATGCCTTAACGATAAAAGGTTTCTTCAAAGACGTTCCAAAAATATATCTTTTTGTAAAATCAGACATAGCTCATATAACTCTTACAGACCACGAGTTCATTGGACTCGTTCAGATAAAAGATATTGAAGACTCTATTGCTCTTGGAAAAATAGTCCATGAGTATGTTAAGAAGGTAGAAAACTTTCTTCCTCTATTTTCTAGAATCTATCAGATTGCTCCAAGTTCCTGTAGAGGAATGAGAGTTGAAGGATTTAGACTTATTAGATTTTGTAATTATATATTCGAAGACGTTGAGATTTTATCATAAGACGAGACAGAAGATTTAATTGTTGATAAGTCTAAGCTCTAGATCGCTCACGCTATGGAGACAATTGAAATCATGGAGTTATTGATAGGAGAAGACATGTGGTACACTGCCTACCACAAAGAAGACCTGCTAATCCAAGCTGATGAGCCATTCAACAGAAGGCTCAAGAAGGAATCCAAGGAAATGGTAGAGATAGCTTTGCCAGCTAGCCTTAGAACTGTAGGCCTCATTAATGAATTTTTCAACAATGCCCTACCAAACTAAGACAAAGAAGAAGAAGACACAGATACAACAAAGGGCCCCTTAGTAGTGGAAGAATTATTGAAGACGGAAGACTCATTTACTTAGAATCTTCTTTCCATAAAGAAAAAGGATGCATGCCCCACATGGGCCACCAGACTGATAAAAAAGACGAAGACATTGTTTGATGCTCTTACATTATTACAAGACGACAAGACTCGTGATGAAGACTTGACACACCCCATCAGTTGGCCTTTCTTTTCAAAAAGAAAAAGGTTCCCCAATTATTAAAAGATGTTAAAAGCTTGTAGACCCAGCTCATAAGATTTTAAAGACAAAACTGCATAAATAATTTATATTCTTCCACTAAATTACTTTTGGTAGCCGATTACCAGTCATTTGTAGTGCCCTTGTGCTATAAAAGGGAGTGTACATCTGAGTTTTAGAAGCAGGAGTTAGAGAGAGAGAGAATCTTAGAAGATAGAAAGAGTGTGTAAGCTTGTAGTAAGTAATATGTATATGAGTGAGTAAACCTCTCATAGTTAGGGGAGAGGGGAGAGTTCTATTTACTTATGCAATGCAATAAAAGTATTTTCTTTTCCAGAAAGCTCTTATGTTGACTTGTTATTATTTTCCAAATTGTCTCCAACTTTATGTTCATAGAGGACTATTATGTGGAACCTCTGGTCTAACACACAAGGTGTTATACTTGTGAACTGCCGTCAGCTGCCGATTAGTCGTGAGCCGTTAGCCAGGTGGGTGTTAGGCGTGAAGGCGTACAGGCAGAAAATGAGTTCAACGCCAAAATAGTGGATTGAGGTGCGACAGATAAAGAGGAGTTGTAGGAGGCCGATACCGGAGAAGAATAGTAGCAAGGCTGAAGAAAAGAAGGAAGGAAGATAAAGATAGTGCAAACCATAAGGAAGGTATAACTCGATTCAAACCCTTTTCTATTTTTACATATTATTTCTTTGAAAAGAATCTTGTATGAGCCTACAAATCACTAAAGACTTTTTTAAATTTGTTAATCAAACAAATTTAGACTTAACTAGAGAAATTCAATATTGGACTCTCACAGACCCTAAAGATAAAGAACTTATAGAAACTTCTTTAACATACGCATGTGGTACTTTCAAATATACATACCAAGTTCTTGAGTGGTTGGCACGAGAAACACCTAGGATAGAAATAATTAGAACTGGGATCCGAGATCTCTTTAGACAAAAATCAAGAACTGAAGATTTTGCAGAAGAACTGTCAAGACCTGAAAAATATCAAGAATATTTGAGGATACTTGATGATGGCATAGACGTATTGAAATTTATTAGACGAAAAAGATTAGCTGAAACAAAAGCTATTTTAATTAGAGCCGGATGAATCCGCCCTCTCGTTAAAAACGTAGAAACAGCTGTCCTTAGAACGTACCGTAGATTTTTGTCATCTTATAGTGATAATAGTTTAGATGAATTTATAGATAACGATATAATTGATATTATTAATCAAATATATAAAGAAACTAGACTGATAAACCCACGATACCGTATAAGGTATTTAAGACTAGAATATTTTCTATCAAAACCTCTTCAAATTTCTAGGCTCCCTGAAGAAACTATTTATATATATAATCCTCTCTATTCAGAACTCCAATACGATAGTGACGAAAGAAGCTTAATAAGTAGCAGTAGCCCTGAAACTTCTACACTTAGACTTCCAAATTAATTAAGCTTTAAAGGAAGGTTTAAAGACTTTAGAAAGCATTGGGGTAGAAATTCATATTCCCAAAAACCTTAGAAAGAGAAGGTGGTCCTTAGGCGGTCCATAAAAGACAAACGCGGTCGTAAGACTCATTCGGACGTTAGCTAATCCATATAGAAAAATCTACATAGGAGCTAGACTCTCTCTCTCTCTCTCTCTTTCTCTCTCTCTCTCTCTCTATATATATATATATATATATATATATATATATATATACACACAGACACACACACTCTAATGATGACCCGGATGATGCACGGTTGGGTGTAACGCATTTTGAAATATTTTATTAAAATATTTAATTTAACATATAATTGTTATCAATATTTAAAAAAAATATCGTTGCCATAACCATGAGAATGTAAATTTAAGTAATGTGGTGAATAAAGAATACGACTTAAAACTAATATGAAAAAATGAATGTCAAGAACCAAATTGTCGTACAACAAACCATAGTCTGAAAATTCAAATTAAAAAAAATACATTCATAGTGAAATGAGATGGCGTCGTCGCGCAGATAAGCGAGCATGATGATATTCGTTTGATCGTATGCTTGTAAAATTCTCCATTCTGATTGAAATTTATTTTTAAACAGGTATAATTCTCAATGTTGGTAATAGTAAATGCCATCCAAAAAACGTAGAATATGATTTTGATGTCGGTTTTCTATTAACCATTATCTTAATAACTCTTTTAAGGATTTCTTTTAGGTAGACCCAATATGATGATCATTTTTTTGTGACTCGACTACTATGCAAGTCATGCATCGTGTGTTGATTGAAATTGACGCATGCGGATTACATAAAATAACCTATAGGTGTAACACGATTTAAAATACATTATTCTAATATGTAATCTAATATATAATTTTGATTAGTATTTAACTAATGAAAGACTGGTAAAAGTATAAGACCCATTGCTACAATCACCCCAAATCGTAAGCCTAGAAACACAATATCATATATAGTATGAAGTTAAGTTCTTATAATTAACTTTAGGCACACAATATTCAAGACTTAAGTACCGACATTTGATCAAGAAACATTATGAGTAATTGAAAAAAAAATATTATTTCATAAAACATCTATAACGATTTATTTTGATAAGAAACATAATGAAAATCCAATTAGTAAAAAAATTATTCCATATCCACCACAAATTGGACTTGATACCAATTGTTTGTGCAACTACTTGCATATCCACCATTATGTGTGTAAGTCGTGTCAAAAATCATTTAAATATCAATTTTATTGTTTTTTTTCTTTCAAAGCATATTATAATGTTCAACATGTCCCCACATATTTAATGTCAAATTGCAAAAAAAAAAGAGATAACATGTTTGATGAGAATCTCCCAAAATAAAATAGGTATCACCAAGTGAATTATTGGCATAGCTCTATAAGAAGATTCATATTAATTCCAATGTAATTGAAAATAAATATAATTCACATTTGTTCTGTCGCATTCTTGTCTCACAAAACAGTTAGATTATGATAAACAAATTACATTTCTTCTTAATTTTCTATTTAGCGGCTTATAATTTTAATTAAATTTCAATGTTTTTGTTTATATACAATTTTGACAATGTCTTAAAATTGGAAAAAGTACTCAATGCCTAATAAATGTGTTGTAAACTTAAACTATGAAAGAATAATGTTTGCTCGATTAATTAATGGACACCCATTAAATATTCGTTATTGATTCAACGTCATTGTTTTCCCTTCTTGGAATGTGTCATTATTTTCCCTTCTTGGAATTTGGCCCCCAATCAGAGTTTAGTAAAAAAAAAACGTTTTTATTATTAAAAAAAACTATCTTAGTCGTTTTATATATATATATATATTTTTTGTTTTTGTAAACTTTTTTGAAAAACAAATTTTCTTTTAATACAAAAATATTACAATATTTTTCTTCTAAATGTACGTTATTTTTCCTACACTTTCTTTATGACGATTCTATAGTTTGAAGAGTATAACTACTATCTCATAAGAAATGAGGAAATGTGCCTATATAGGTCAAATATGAGGCTTTGAATCTACAATCAATTAATTTATGGAGGAACATACTAATTGAATGGAGCTTTCTAACAACAACATTGGAGTTTTGGTACCTGCGTGGTAAAAAGATGCAATGAAAAAATTCAGGTCAATTTAGACACAAACAAGTCAAGATTTTAGGTTTCAATGTGGTACAACATCCAATAAACAAAACCCAGTTCGATTTAGACACAAACAAATCAAGATTTTAGGTACCCATGTGGTAAAAACATGCAATAAACAAAACACAATTAGATTTAGATATAAACAATCACTAAAGTAGAGTAAAAACCAAAAAGAAAACATACTAAGATGGGGGAAACCCTCACATTTTTCTTCAATCTCTCTAAACACTTCCTCCCCCCACAAATGGAGAGGGAGACCAATAACCTAAATCCAGTGATTTACCGACAGCCGGGACATTTTTGAGAAATTTCCCAATGGATGGCACTTGTCTAAAAGAAGTGGCACCCCATAGAAATACCAACTCTTCTTCTTCAAAAATCGGTCCTCTTCAAACTTTGGTGCGAAGAAGAAGCAAAATACAAAAGCGTCCAAAGACGGACCACAACACCGCCTACTAATCTCCATAACTCATTCACCCAAAGCTTCATTTTCTCAATCGCCGGTGGCACCCTTACCGGCTTATCCACACGGTCTACTAGATCAAATCGGATACCCCAATCGGGTCTTTAATGCTGAGAGAGTGAAATTGTTTGTTCTTCCAACCTATTATATTGCATCATTCAAACCAAAATCACTTTATATTAAGTCTAAGATGTCCAAAGAACGAGGACGACAAAATTTGTAAGAAACACTTATGGTTAGCCGACCCATCTCAACCTCACTATTGAACATCGCTTCTGGATTATCCACTTTGATTTGAAACACAATCAAAGCATCCATTTGTTTGTTCAACAAATTCGCCTCCTTCATGACCTCCTCAACTTAGAGGTTCAACATGATTCTTGTCACACTGATATTTCACAAATGTGTGGGTGAGGAATAATGATATGAAGTTGGAAGATATTAAAAGTGTAACTTAGAAAGTGGGAAGGTGGGTCAAAGGATAGTCCATCACGTTAATACTGAAAGAGTGCGCTTGCGTTCAAATAAAGAAATTATTTAATTAAACTCAATTTTTTATCAATTAAGTCCTAAACATGCATCTGGGTGTGATTGATGATGATAAAATCAAGCAAGAACATTCAAACACACACAAATGAGGGAAAATCCCCCAAAGGGGCAAAACCTTTTATTTTCACTATAATTTTGTAAAAACGGTTATAGGGATTACAATGAAAATAAGTGACACAAAAATACCCTCGGGTGTCGATTCTGATGTCGTCGGCTGGAACTTTCCCTTTCCAGGAGGGATGCAATGAAGAAGAGAGACGGCCTCTCCATAACATACTCCAGATGAGTAAATGATCCTCTTGAAGGTTTAAAGATTCACACACATATGTGGGAATGTTTTTGTGAATCAAAAAGGTTTAGAAAACCTTAAAAAGATGAAGTCTTATTCTGGGCTATTTTCGCAGAATTTTGAGATTGCAGAAAGACTTAAAAATCATGTAGAAGGTCTACAGGTATTTATATGAAAATTGAGGTGGTGGCTCATTCGAACGAGATAGCCATGTCGCTTGAACGAAGGACAGATGATGTTCGAACAAGATCGCGCGACATGCCTATCTCGTGTGAACGACAGTCCAAAGACGTTTGAGCGAGCTCGTCGTTCAAGGCACTTCGCTTCTACACTTACAAAAAATTATGCTTTTGATAAAAATTAATCCAGACTTCAAAAAATAATTTTCAAAAAAATTTCCCAAATATTAAAGCTCCAATAAACCATTTTACCGATAATGCGTAGTGGAGTAGTGGGAATGAGAAGCAGCACGTCGCATGTAGCATGATGCACGTTAAGATTATGGATGCATTGAATTTGGATAAAGGCCATCGAGGATGATCGTGTTGATGTGCCTAGGGGTGTTCACGGGTCGGTCGGTTCGGTTTTGACCGAGTTTTTTGGGCCGAACCGACCATGTCGGTTTTTGGAGGAGGAGAACCGAACCGAACCAAAAATGCTGAAAAATTGAATCGAATCGAACCGAACCGAATCGGGTCGGTTTTTGACAGGGCCGGTTCGGTTTGCCCATCGGTTTTTGACAGGGCCGATTTTATACAGGGCCGGTTCGGTTTTTTCCTTTATTTTAATAAAAAATATATTTTTTAATACCTAATATAAATATAAAATTAAAAAATATTATATAATATGTCAAGACTAATATAAATATAATATAAAATATAAAATTAAAAAGTATAAAAATTAAATCGGTTCGGTTCGGTTCAAAATCGGTTTTTTTATGCCAAAACCGAAAACCGAACCGCCCCTGTCGATTTTATACCTGATTAAACCCAACCGACCCTAAAAAAACCCGGCTCAAAAATTTTCGATTCGGCTCGGTTTTGTCGGTTTGTCGGTTTGTCGGTTTGTCGGTTTGGTCGTTTTTTTTGCACACCCCTAGATGTGCTGAAAGTAGCGGTATCATCAGACATACAAACTGTGATCTAGGGAAAAACAGAAAATTCCTAGATTCTACCCGGACATTTATAAAATTATGTCCTTACAAATCTCCCCCTATGTCTATGCCGGTACATACATAAAAATCCGAATTCGAATTATGAAATCAAATGACATACAAGATAATATCCCCATTAAACCCTCAAACTGAGAATACTAAATTGACATGTCTCCAAATCTTCAGCTCTTCAGAAACTTCCAAAGCTTTTCTCATCTGGGTGTGTAATCCAATAATGAACATTGTTGTACCTACACACGTGAGATAAAGCAAATACCCGTGACAAGCAATAGTTTGAAATATAATGATATGAAAAAAATTAATGATCAATTAAGCTTAAGAACAACATTCATAAATCAACCAAACACCAAAACAATTCTCCCCCCATAATTATTCTCCCCCTTTTTATGATGTCCCCAAATAGACATATATGAGAAGAATAAATGAATGCACATAGAGAATGTCACAAGGTAATAAACTGTTATTTTTTGTATTTTTAAAAAAATTTCACACATAATATGCAACTAAGAATCACACCACGAAAGAACACAAAAACAACCAAGTCGATGATAGCGTAAATGTAGGGGTGTGATAAAATTCGATAGGAAAATCAATGCATACAAACATTACATATGTGCACGATGAATATCGGATACTCCTAAAGAATGAACTCAAAATATTTCGTTGGTGTAAAAAGATGGTAATATGAGACATTGACTCAATCAAATCAACAAATCAAAGCTCAAAGTTATTTCCACACCCATAATGTCCAAAACTATTTCATGTTTTTCCAAGACTTTCAAGGAAGTGCAAACCCGTTTATATTTTCCAACCAAACTCCCTCAGATTTACATTTTGAATAGAGGTGATATAAATTCTCAAACTTTGGAGAATTGATGATGAAACCTAGTAGCCCATATTTGGCATATATTTCTTTTTATTCCCAGTAAAAAAAAATTCGGGCTCTTTTAACCTCTTTGGACCCCGGATAATAAAATTCCTCAATTTTTTTAGGTCCTTTTTAACGGTGGCTTAGAATCGCAAAGGGTAAATGATCCTTTCGCAGCCCTTCCCCGTTTTCAAATAAACACATAGTCTCACCAAACGGTTTTTACATGCATTCAAATCTTGTCAAGTTTTATCGCATATGGTTAGTTGTATAGACGAAATTGAGATGGAAACACTCAAACTAATATGTGATAGACAAGTACAATAATCAAATAAAGTCGTGCATGTGTGCAATAAAGGAGATAGGAGTCAAACATGTAGAAGGGTATCACTAATCTCATCTCAAAGACTCTAAGAAATGTAAAGCACCTGGATGAAATGATGTAACATCTCAAATCTCAATCAAATAGTCACATGGATAAATGAAATGAAATTGTGACTCGGCTATCTTAAATGCTCATCCATAAAAGGTGCAAATAAAATACAAAAATCTTTTTGTGCTTTTCTAAAATTTTTGTAAAAGAAAATCTTTTTGGATTTTTCAAAAAATATATATATATTTATACAACAAAGTAATAATACATATAAAACAAACTACCAATAGGAAGCATATGATATGAACATGAAAAATCATCCTATCCTAGACATGGACCAACCCCCCAATCAAGTGTGCAAATCCCCAAAGACATACAACAAAGTAATAATACATATAAAACAAACTACCAATAGGAAGCATATGATATGAACATGAAAAATCATCCTATCCTAGACATGGACCAACCCCCCAATCAAGTGTGCAAATCCCCAAAGACTTCCTAAGACTCTTAAATCTAAGGACATCTAAAGGTTTTTTGAAAATATCGACTAACTGACGGTCGGTGGGTACGAAACTTAGGGATACGACTTTCTCCTCAACTAACTGACGTATGAAGTGCTCGCGTATCCTAATGTGCTTTGTGTGCAAATGTTGGACTGGATTGCGGGATATGTATATCGCGCTCATGTTATCACAGGAAATGATCATGGTGTCCTGTGAAATCCCTTAATCCTCCAATATTTGCTTCATCCATAAAAGTTGCATGCAACAACTCCCGGTGGATATGTACTCAGCCTCCGCAGTGGACAAAGAGATGGAGTTTTTCTTCTTTCTCATCCAGGAGTAAAGAGCAAAACCAAAATAGAAACACCCACCTAAGTTCTCCTACAACCGTTTATATCCCCAGTCCAATCGACATCTGAATAGGCGGATGAACGGTTATCATTAGCAAAGGAATACCAAATACCATATGACAGAGTCCCACTCACGTATTTGATAATACTTTTTAGAGAGAGTAAGTGTGACTCTTTCGGGGACGCCTGATATCGCGCACAGACTCCAACACTAAAGGCTATGTCAGGATGACTGGAAGTCAAGTAGAGAAGACTCCCTATCATACTCCGATACAAGATTTTCTCTACGTCCTTTCCTGAAGTGTCTTTACTAAGCTTGGTAGTGGTACTCATAGGTGTACGTGCATGCTTAGAGGAGTCTAACCCAAATTTCTTCACTAGGTCTCTAGCATACTTAGATTGGGAGATGAACATCCCATTCTCTAGCCGACGAACCTGGAGATCAAGGAAGAAAGCAAGCTCACCAACCATGCTCATCTCAAACTCACTTTTCATCTTCTCCTTAAAGTGATGAGAATGTTGGGAGAACATAGATCCAAAGACTATGTCATCCACATAAACCTGGGCAACCAAAATAGCACCGTCATCTCTCCTGACGAACAACGTCATATCAACTCCCCCTCTCTTGAAGCCATGAGCTAAGAGATAGGAAGTAAGCCTCTCGTACCACGCACGGGGTGCTTGCTTCAAACCAAACAAGGCTTTCCTCAGATAGTAAACGTGCTCTGGGTACTTAGGGTCTTCAAACCCTTTCGACTGTTCCACGTAAACCTCCTCCTGTAGAATGCCATTTAGAATGACACTATTGACATCCATCTGATATAACTTGAAGTGCAAATGACATGTGATGGCGAGTAGTAAACGTACCAACTCAAGCCTCGCAACAGGAGCAAATATCTCCCTAAAGTCTACACCTTTTATCTGTATGTAGCCTTGAGCGACCAATCTAGACTTATTTATGATTATGGTACCATTTTCATCCATTTTATTCTTGAAAATCCATCTGGTACCTATCACATTAGTCTCACTAGGTCGTGGGACAAGTTCGCAGACATTATTCTTTTTAAACTTAAGCAACACATCCTGCATAGAAGATATCCAGTGTTCATCCTTGACTGCTTCTTTGTGATTCTTGGGCTCGACTTTGGACGTGTAGCAAAAATGGATGATAACGTTCTCTAACTGAGCACGAGTCTTTTCCCCTAGAGTGGGATCACCAACAATGGAAGAAGGATCATGAATCTTGTGAACCCAGGTAGGTGTGTCCCTTAACACAGGAGTAGGGTCCACAGAGTGTGGATGAGGTACAAGTAAATTACTACCAGAAATTTCCTCATCCTCACATTGAAGGCTAGAATCAATAAACGCCAAAGGTTCGTCATCTTGCACGGTTACATTTATTGACTCCATAACCTTAGAGCTCTTCAGGTTAAAAACTAGGTACGCTCTACTATTTGATGAATAACCTAACAGTATCCCCTCATCACTTCGGGAGTCAAACTTTCCTAATTGCTCTCTATCTCGTAGGTGTCGCATTTACTCCCAAAAACACGAAAATGTAAGGTTGGGTTTCTTGCCAGTCCACAATTCATAAGGCATATTAAGAATGTGTGGACGCAGGTAAACCCTATTCATCGTGTGGCATGCAGTAGACACTGCCTCTGCCCCAAATATCCTAGAAACATTACAACCTAAAAGCATAGATCTAGCCATTTCCTGGATCGTCTTATTCTTTCTCTCAACAATCCCATTTTACTGAGGAGTCTTCACAGAAGAAAACTCATGTTTGATCCCAAGGCTATCATAATAAAGATCTACATTTGCTTCCTTAAATTCAGTGCCGTTGTCACTACGTATCCTGTTAATAGTGACTCCGTGTTGATTTTGCAGGACATGACACTTGGTCGTTAAAAACTTTACAACATCGAATTTCTCCCTCAGAAAACCTACAATCGAGTATCTGGAGAAATCATCCACCATTACGAGGATATACCTCTTACCATCTAGACTCTCAGTACGAGTAGGACCTATAAGATCCATGTGAATAAGCTCAAGTACACGAGAGGTGGTAATGGAATGCACCTTCCTATGGGGGCTACAGATTTGCTTTCCCAACTGACAAGGTCCATAAACCATGGAAGTTGGCTTTCTAAGTGATGGTAAGCCATGTACTCGGTCCTTTTTAGCTAAACTAGTTAGATCTCTAACGTTCACATGACCTAGACATTAGTGCCACAGATCCATAGGAGTGATCATGGCGCTGTTGTAGACAAGTGAGGATGTGGACTCAGTCCCATAGCAATTATCCCTTGTCCTCACCCCTCGCATTAAAAGTTTACCATCTTGATTATAGAAATTACAAGCGTCCCGGTCACACCTTACGGCAAAGTCAGCGTCGCACAACTAGCTAATGTTGATAAGGTTTGCTTTCAAACCTTTGATGTACAAAAAAATTTCTAGCTTAGGTGACTCGGAGGAATGGAGATCAATCCTAAGACTAGACACTTATTTGGTCAAGTTCCCTTTCTCTTTCTCAAATCAACCATCTCTCTCTCTCTAAGCAAACTCTCTCTTTCTCTAAACAAACTCTCTTTTTCAACACAGGCAGACTCTTTCTTTTTTAAGGTAGTGCAGTAGGAGGACTCTCTCTCTCTCGCTTTTCCTAAATCTTCCTCTAAAGCGGTGATCCTAAGAACTAACTCTTTTTAGTTTTAAATGACTCAGAATATAGCTTGGTGTAGGCGCGTTGAAGATCACTATCGCTCTCACTTGCATCATTCTCCCCCTCACTCATATCACTCTCACTGTCGAGGTGCCCCTGTGAAGTAGCATCCTCATCGTCGTGAGGAGCACTAGAAGTACTCACATGACTAGCCATAAATGCGGTGAAGTTACACTCATGCGGTGACTCGTCTCCAGAATCCACCAACTCAACCTCACTGTCCTCACTAAGGGTAGCATTAAGGACAACTTTGCCATTTTTTCTATTCAGCCTAGTAGCACACTCAAAAGCTCTATGACCCCTATCGTCGCACTCAAATCATCTCTCACTTTCTTTCTTAGGGGGATCTTTAAAATCTTTTTCATTTTTCTTTTCAAACATATTTTTCTCAAACTTCTTTTTATCTTTAAAATTATCATTTTTCTTGAATTTGAGAATTCTCTTGATTTTTTTTGCAAATAGGGCCAAATCATCTAAGTCAAAATCACACTCAGAATCAGACGTATCTGTCTCTCTTTTTCTAGACGACTCTCCCCTTTTTCTTGTCGACCGATCACTCTTTTTCTCCTGCGCATCAATGTGACACCCCGCCTAATTAAATACCGGGCGATCACTCCTTTATTAAATTAAATCAAGGTAAACAGTTGGTTCATTCTCAGCATCACTGTCGATAAAAATAAATTTTCCAATTAACACCCTAAATAATTAAGCTAAGTGTCAAAAACATTTTCATACAAACTTTCCAAATTTTAATTAAAGAAAAAGATTTATTTATTTAAAACAACATTCCTACAATTAAGAATCACATCACAGTAAACCAGATAATATAAAACATTCGTCAATCGAATGTCAACATATGAAAACTAAAAATCACAAATCCAAACTGAATGAATCCCATAAAACAATACTGGAAATAACTGAAATATAAATGTCCCAACAACAACTGAAATAATGAAAAGGGCGACACGTGCCCAATAAATGAGAATGCTAGAATGGAGTCAATAAAGGAAGCCGTCTACGCAAGTGACCTGAAACTCCCACCTAAGCTGCAGCACGTTCCTCTCAAGGGATCCTAAGCATGACGCCCCTGTGGATGGGCACCTGAAATATATACATATATAAACAAGAGAGAGAGAGAGAGAGAAAAAGAAACGGGTCAGAGCCCGAAAGTGTGTTTAATTTAAAAATACGTTTAGCAAGTATTTAAATTGATACAGGCCAATGCAACAACATATAGGTGCCTAACTCTCTTGAGAAATAGTCACCTCTCTTCTAATGTGCACACCTATCGCACTAACCTTCCCAACGGTTTTGTTTTATCAATTAACGCACTAGTCTTTCTAAAAGATTTAACTTATCTTAGATTACTCGTAAGATTTACAATTCAACGATTCCATTAAAAAATGTTCCAAATGGTAACCAAAGTTCTCCATTTTTAACTTTATAAAATTAATAAGTTTTCCAATAACATATTATACTTTCTCAAAACAAGTATTCATAATTTAGTCCAGAATTATTCCTCACTTACTACGTTACAACAACAGTTTAAATCCCTCAATCCAGATATATATATAAAGCACTCGTATAATATATATATATATATATATATATATATATATATATATATATATTAACAGCACCAACATATAAACTATGGTGTAGGCATTCTCTGCTTTCTCAAAACAAGCATTTACAATTTTTAGTCATCAACCATGTCCTACATATCAAATCACGGTAGGTAGTTACAAATTTCAGAATTTCATATATATATTAACTACTCGTATAATATATATTATAACAGCACCGCCAACTAAATTATGGTGCGGGCATACTCTACTATCCAAAGCCCCATATCACTCATATTAAGGGGAATACATTCGGAATCACTCTCGAAATGTATTAACAATACATACACAAATAATATTGAGGCGAAGAATAGATTTCAAGTCTCTAAGAGGATGGCACATGCCTACGTCTCTTAGGACCATCTGAACTATCACATCGATAGCCTGTACCAAGGACATCTATCTTCTAGGGTACAAGTCAATATCCCCCATAAAGGTCCCATCGAGATAAGACTTGTCCCAGCGCGGTAACCTCAGGGATAGCAAGTAGCGTGGGCATGATTTTCACACATAGATAGTATATGCATACACAATCATATAACTATACTAACATTACCATATCAATATTAGGTAAATTCTCAATTCCCATAATTTTGACATTTCCATATTATCGTATTATTAGTATCGCGTATAAGGGTTCGTCTCTAATCTTAATTCGAAGTATTCTTCCATCTTATTACGTAACTCACATGGACTCTCTCTTCCTAAGTATAAAATTCAGTAGGTGTCCTATTTACATTCCAACGTAACCCTCTTATGTAACTTTCCCTTTAAAACGATAATTTATCCAACCTAAGGTAAATACCCCATAAATACCATCCTCGTCGAATATTAAAGATCCCAACATCTTTTCATATACCCTACTCGTCCTCAATGTCTCCCAAATTTCTTTATTAAGAATGCCCAATAATTATTTCACGATATACTTAATTTAACTAATTAAAGAAGGGAAATAGGAGTCTTCCAGGAGGGGTCGATCGATCGAAGCTTGGGGCTCGATCGATCGAAGCTCTAGGCTCGATCAATCGATCAAGCAGGTCTGGGGAAATTTCTGCAGAATGCAGTTACGGGTTTCATCACCAAAATCATACCAAATCCATATTTTCAAGTTCCAATTGTGACACCCCGCCTAATTAATCCCGGGTGATCAGTCCTAAATCAAGTTAGAACAGGTTTCTCATTTGGTCCATTCTTAGCATCACTGTCGTTTATTTAAATTACTAACCACCTAAGTGAGAAAAACCAGACTAGTGCCAATTTTATCTTTCATTAATTAAACTAAAACCCATACGGAAAAATTAAAGCAATAAAACCATCACAGATAATTGAACTAATCATTCCACAAATAAAAATAATTAACCGAATAAACCATCGGTCCAAAAATAAATCCCATAAAGACAAGAATAGAAATCCCAACAAGTCTAAAACAAATAAATGGAAAGTGAGCGACATGCTCGAATAACTAATAATGAGTCTCTACATTATGAATGAAAGAAGGAGGCGTCTATCAAATGTCCCGCAACATCCACATATGCTGCAGCAACGGATTTCCTGGAATCGAGTCAAGTCTGGCGTCCCTGTGGCTGGACACCTAAAAAGTTTTTAAAAATTTTTATAGCAAGGGTTAGTACCCAAAACATTTGAAAACATTTAGCAAATGATTAACTTGCAGTAATAATAAATATGCATGCTCTTCATATTTTAGTTAGTGTCGCACTCTCTTGAGAACTTTCCTTGCCCCTCCTCTAATGTGCACCACTAACGCTTTAATCATCACCTAGTTATCTATCTCATGACTAGATAATTATTAAAGTCCCTTAAATCCCTTCTACTCCCATATGAGTAACTGTGATTATGATTTTTAAGTCATTAGTGCCATCAACTTAATTAAATCATTTCCCTTTTTAATTCATATAACTACTCCACTCGTTATACATATACAACAACTCATGCTTGTATTTATTTAGCCCGTATATAATAATCACCTAATTATATACTTAGAAAATATTGCAGCATTCACACACATACTGAAATACATAAAACACTAACATCCACCCGAGTAAAATTACTCCCCGGATATAATTTCTCTAAAGTGCTAGTACACTAGGTATATTCACATATCCTAGTTATCCAAGTTAGAATCACTCACTAACTTGGTTTAGTATACGATTGGAGGCGGTCATATTCCTTCCCGGAGAGTGAGATGCCCCTCACCCCCTGCAACGGACGCTATGACCTGGGAATCTACTCGCCCTACTCCTCAAGCTAGGGGATTCATCCACTGCGCGTAACCTCCCCCTATAGCACTAGAGTATAATAATATCTAACCACTGATATTAAGGCATACACTATATATATATACTATCACACACCGTATATATATATACATACATAAAAATGTTCCAGCTACACCGTGTACTAACCCGTGACACAAGCCTATTCCATTTTTATTATGAGGTTATTACCCAACTCGAATTATTAATAATAGCACATTAATAAATTCAGTTACTTTTAATGTTGCCCTCACCATTTAATTGGACTAAATCTCATAGCCCGAATTAACCTCACCCGAGTCTAAATCCCGACTCTAAACTACTTAGTCCATTACTAAATGAAATAATATACTCCGATGTCGCTCAACCAATTGTGACGTGACACCCAATTTCTACTCCCATCTTCTAATTAATTTCCTCACAGTTAATCAGATTTAAATCATGTATTAATATTTTTCTCAATAATATAACACATAACAACTTTTATATAAATCCCTCCTTATATAAACAAACTGGGCGAACTGTCAGTTTCTGCCGACCGTCGATCGATCGACTTCATGGCGTCGATCGATCGATCGAACAGGTACTCGTCTTCTTCGCGAAGACGGACAGCCATGGGCGAAAATCTGCAAACCCTAATTCCTTCTACACTGAAACTCATTCTTTTTTTTTTGTATTTGTACATATTATGAAACCCACTAGAACTCTCCAGAATACTCATCCACATCAATAATTCGTCCATTAACTCCAATTTCTAAAATTTGGGGAAAGTTTCACCATTAACCCTAGGTCCATTTATACCCCAATTTCATCATAAATTTCGTTTCCAAATATGCAGATAACATTCTATCAGATATGCAATAATTCACCATTATCAGATTTTTACCAGAATTCACACCCAAATTTCGTAAATCAGAATTGTGGTTTTCAAAATCCCATGTTCATTCCATTAACCCCCCAAAATGGATTTCTACATAATCACTACACATGTATATGAATCGAAAACAGATTTAATGCTATTGCAAGTTATCCACTTGCCTTAAGGTTCGTAGAGTCTGAATTGGAGCTAAATCCCAAGGTTGAAGATGACCTTTGATGGCTCTCTTTGATCCCCAATTTGGCTTTGGCTGCTGTTAGGGTTTCCTAACCCTTAATTTGCTTTCTCTAATTAAGTTCAGCCACCCCCTTATTTCTTTTTATTAGATTAATTAACTTAATCCCGTTTTTTGACTAATGGGCCAAGCCCAAGTGACCCAAATGTCCCCGAGTGGGCCCGGCTATGTCTAAAAACGTCCCGTGACCCGTTCACTACCCCCGGGTACACTTTTCCGACTAACTCGGCCCATCCGAACTCAACTGTACCCTCAGAATTTGCATCCGAATTAATTTATAAAAATACTTATCCCCCACCCCATATAGTCTTATACCGACTTCCGAATGTGATAAGTACCTCCTTGTCACTAACACTCGAGGCGACGTAATTACATTATTACTATTCACTTAGTAAATAAGTTTTCCCTAAATATTAACCATTCAATCCTAGATTAATATTTATATATATTATTCTGTTCTAATTAATTTATTAAATTACAACACACTAAGTAATTTAAAATCTCCGAATTAATTAAATTTTAAATGTACCAAAAATACGGGGTGTTACATACTCCCCCCCTTATAAAGGAATTTCGTCCCCGAAATTAGATCGTACCTGCGTTGAAAAGTTCTGGATATTGTTCCCGCATATCCTCCTCTCGCTCCCAGGTAGACTCGTCAACATTGTGATGACCCCACTGTACTCTAACCAATGGAACGACCTTGGATCGTAATTTCCGCTCACTATGATCCAGAATTGCTACCGGCCTCTCCTCATACGAGATGTCTGGCTGTAAGTCGATCTCCTCGAGTGGAATATGCCAAAAGGCTCTCTCGCTCCTTCGATATTTCTTCAGCGATGCCACATGGAATACATCGTGTATTCGCTGAAGATGATCTGGTAATCCAAGCTTATATGCCACCGGTCCCACACTTTCAATAATAGGGAAAGGTCCTACGTATCGCGGTGCTAACTTACCCTTCTTGCCGAACCTCATCACCCCTTTCATAGGGGATACCCGGACTAAAACCTGGTCCCCAACTTCTAGCTCCACATATCTTCGAGAAGCATCAGCATAACTCTTCTGCCTGTCATGAGCTATTCGAATCCTTCCTCGAATCAACTCTATCTTGGCAGATGTTTCCTGGACAATATCCGGCCCCAAGAGTTTGTTGTCCCCCACCTCTAACCAACAAGCGGGTGAACGACAAGGTCTCCCGTACAGTGCCTCAAACGGTGCCATGCCAATCGTGAATTGGTAGGAGTTGTTATACGCAAACTCTACCAAAGGAAGATATTTCTCCCATCCTCCCCCGCAGTCCAAAATGCACATTCTGAGCATGTCTTCCAGCATCTGATTAACTCTCTCACTCTGTCCGTCAGTCTGTGGGTGATACGCTGTACTCAAGCGCAACTCCGTGCCCATTGCCTCCTAAAAGCTCTGCCAAAAGTGGGCAACAAAGATTTTGTCTCTGTCTGATACGATATTTATCGGCACTCCATGCAGCTTAACAATCTCTGCTATGAATAGCTGTGCATAACGCATCGTCTCAAAGTCTGTGCGTACCGGCAAAAAGTGGGCTACCTTGGTCAACCGATCCACAATAACCCATATGGAGTCGTGACCCTTCTGCGATACCGGCAACCCTGTGATGAAGTCCATGGAGATGCTCTCCCACTTCCACATGGGAATGTCTAACGGCTGTAGCATCCCTGATGGTCTCTGGTGGTCAACTTTCACAAGCTGACACGTGGCACATTTCGAAACAAACTCCGCTATGCCTCGTTTCATCCCTGCCCACCAATACTGCCTCCTCATATCTTGGTACATTTTATCCCCACCGGGATGTACCGCAAATTTCGAACCATGGGATTCTGTCATAACGGCGTGCTTTAAATCCTCATCCTCTGGCACCATTAACCTCCCATTAAAACGTAGGCCTCCTTCTGAGCTAATCGAGTAACCTTTCGCTCCCTCAGCTAACAACTGGCCCACCCTATCCCGGCAATTCTGATCCTCTGCCTGAGCCTTCACAACCCGCATAATGATCTCGGGTGTGATGGACAAAGCCGACATGCAAGCCTTTGCTACGTCGTCCTCATATTGAAGTTCTCTCCACTTCGCTTTCCATACCTCCGATATTTCCCCAGTCGGTCTTCTGCTCAATGCGTCTGCTACTACATTGGCCTTACCAGGATGATACTGGATATCAAACTGGTAGTCCTTCACGAATTCTAGCCACCGCCTTTGTCTCATATTCAGATCCTTCTGTGTGAAGAGATACTGAAGTGACTTGTGATCCGTGAATAGAGTAAACTGCTCTCCTAGAAGATAATGCCTCCATATCCTCAAAGCAAAAACGACCGCTGCCAACTCTAGGTCGTGAGTGGGGTAATTCCTCTCGTGGGGCTTTAGCGTCCTAGAAGCATAAGCTATATCCCTTTCCTCCTGCTGGAGCACACCCCCAAGACCCCGTAAGGATGCGTCTGTGTAAACCCAATACTCTAGCCCTCCCTTTGGCAATGCCAGCACGGGCGCAGATGTCAACTTGTCCTTTAGCTCGTCAAACGCTAATTGACAACTATCATCCCACTTGAAAGGTACCCCTTTCCGAGTCAGATTCGTCAAAGGTCCTGCAATCTTAGAGAATCCTTTAATGAATCGCCTGTAGTAACCAGCCAAACCCAGAAAACTGCGCACCTCGGTCGGTGTCGTGGGCTGTCCCCACTCCCTCACCGCTGACACCTTATCCGGATCCACTGCAATACCCTGATCTGACAAGACGTGACCAAGGAACTGTACCTCCCGTAGCCAGAATCCACACTTCCCGAATTTGGCATAGAGCTGATGATCCCTCAGTGTCTGTAAAACCAGGCGCAGATGCTCTGCGTGCTCCTCCTCGTTACGCGAGTAGATTAGGATGTCATCAATGAACACGATGACAAACTGATCTAGGTACTCCCTGAAAATCCTATTCATGAGGTCCATGAACACAGCTGGTGCATTGGTGAGCCCGAAGGGCATCACCCTGAACTCATACGATCCATACCGCGACAAGAAAGCGGTCTTAGGAACATCCTCTTCTCGGATACGCAGTTGATGATACCCTGACCTCAAGTCGACTTTGGAGAAGTAAGACGCCCCTCTCAGTTGGTCAAATAAATCATCAATCCGAGGCAACGGATACTTATTCCGTATCGTCACCTTGTTCAGCTCCCTATAATCCACACACAATCGGATTGACCCATCTCGTTTCTTCACAAACAACACCGGCGCACCCCACAGCGATGTACTCCGCCGAATAAAACCCTGACCCAGTAGTTGCTGAATTTGCTCCCTCAGTTCCCGCATTTCTGAAGGGGCCATTCGGTAAGGTGCCCGAGCAATAGGCCTCGTTCCCGGTGCCAAGTCTATAATAAATTCGATTTCTCTGCTGGGTGGTAATCCTGGTATCTCCTGGAATACATCCTCAAAGTCCCTCACTACAGGGATAGAGTTTAAAGGAACTGCCACTTCCTGCGAGGTTTCTTCCTCAATGTAGTATAGATGAGTGGTCGAGCCTCCCTCTGGGCGAGGCATCGTCACAACAAACATCTCCTGTCCCGGAATGGCGAAGATAAGGCTCCCACCGAAGCAATCAATCATGGCTCTATAGTTAGCGAGCCAATCCATACCGATGATCACGTCATGAACATGCATATCTAGTACCAACATGTCCGCAGGTAAAACTAAACCGCCAATCTCCACTCCTACTCTCCGACATATAAAGAATATAAGCGACCCATTTCCCAACGCTAAGTCGACACACGTAACAGTGCTCTCTGCGGTGGCTAACAACCCTAAAGCCTTCGCGAAATGTGTAGCTATAAAGCAATGAGTGGCCCCCGTATCAAATAATACCCGACCCATAGTGCCATGGATAGAGAACGTAGACTCGATCGCGGGCGGCGCATGCTGTGCTGGAGGATTGGGAACGTCCCGAACGTTATACACACGTCCGTAGTGCATCTGCCCCTGCTGCTGTGGGGCGGGTGGTGCTGCTGCTGCTGGCGGTATCTGACCCTGTTGCCCTTGCTGGGAACCCTGCTGCTGGCCTCTGCCCCTCTGCGGGCACTCCCTCTTGAAGTGTCCTGGCTGGCCACAGGAGAAACAGCGTTTCTGGTCGTCACCCTGCCGTTGGCCCTGATGGCCCTGACGTTGCTGACCCGGTTGGCCTCCCTCGTTGTTCCCTTGGCCCTGACGGCCCTGAGGAATCTGCTGTTGCTGATTAGGGCCTGGTTGCCCCTGTCTGAACCCCTGTCCTCCCGGTCGGAACCCACCAGGCTTAAACTTCTTAGCCTGGTTCCCTTGCTGGACGATGACCTGCTGCTGTGTGCCACTCGTCTCACTACTAGTGACTGCCTTGCCCTGCTGGCTCGGCTCACCTGCCTTCCTGTTCCCCTTAGCGTGGGAACGATGATCCTGACAATGTATAAGTGCGGCATTAACGACACCTGTATAGGTCACCAATGCCGGGTTTCCAATCAAGTGTTGCCTGATTCTCCAAGCCAGACCATCCATGAACTTGGACTTCTTCCGCTCCTCATCGCTCACCTCGTTTGGCACAAAGTTTGCCAGACGGGTGAACTCCTCCTCATATTCTGCCACTGACCTGTCACCCTGTACCAATTCGCTGAATTTCTTTCTCATCTCAGACTCAACTGCTGGAGGGAAGTACTTGCGGTCAAACCGCACCCAGAATTCAGAAATCGGCATCAAATCCCGTTCCTCAGCGGTGGTCACGGACTCCCACCACTGTAAGGCTTCCCCTGACAGACGAAAAGTAGCCAGCATCTGTTTCTGCACCTCTGTACCCTCTAACATGCGCAGATGGCGCTGGATGTTCTTCTTCCAGTCACAAGCCTCAACCACATTGGTGCTACCTCGAAACTCAGGTGGGTGACCCTTCTGAAAGGTCTCCCTCACTCGCTGCCAAGATGGTGGCCCCACTGGAGCCTGAACTGCTGGAGCCAAGGGAGGCGGTGCCTGGGGCTGTGGAAAATGAGCTGCCATAGCTCGCATCGCTGTCTCGACCGCTTGGGCCACTATCGCTGCCACCTGAGTGGTAGAAATCAACTCGGCTGGTGGTGGTGGTGGCGGTACCTGTGGCTCCTGTCGAGCCTCCCTCACCTCATCTCTAGCCTCAGCCCTCTCCGCTCTCTGTCTCTTTGGCGGCATCTGAAATAGATTGAATTGTATAAGTACACAATTTATACAAGACTAATAGCAGAAATACGATATCTCACAAGCGAAAAATATAATCAACAGTCCTAATAATAGGGCTCTATAACAACCGAACGCTACGCTGAAACGTAGAAAGCCGTACAGATCCTAAGGACACTAGAACCTAATGCTCTGATACCATCTGTGACACCCCGCCTAATTAATCCCGGGTGATCAGTCCTAAATCAAGTTAGAACAGGTTTCTCATTTGGTCCATTCTTAGCATCACTGTCGTTTATTTAAATTACTAACCACCTAAGTGAGAAAAACCAGACTAGTGCCAATTTTATCTTTCATTAATTAAACTAAAACCCATACGGAAAAATTAAAGCAATAAAACCATCACAGATAATTGAACTAATCATTCCACAAATAAAAATAATTAACCGAATAAACCATCGGTCCAAAAATAAATCCCATAAAGACAAGAATAGAAATCCCAACAAGTCTAAAACAAATAAATGGAAAGTGAGCGACATGCTCGAATAACTAATAATGAGTCTCTACATTATGAATGAAAGAAGGAGGCGTCTATCAAATGTCCCGCAACATCCACATATGCTGCAGCAACGGATTTCCTAGAATCGAGTCAAGTCTGGCGTCCCTGTGGCTGGACACCTAAAAGGTTTTTAAAATTTTTTATAGCAAGGGTTAGTACCCAAAACATTTGAAAACATTTAGCAAATGATTAACTTGCAGTAATAATAAATATGCATGCTCTTCATATTTTAGTTAGTGTCGCACTCTCTTGAGAACTTTCCTTGCCCCTCCTCTAATGTGCACCACTAACGCTTTAATCATCACCTAGTTATCTATCTCATGACTAGATAATTACTAAAGTCCCTTAAATCCCTTCTACTCCCATATGAGTAACTGTGATTATGATTTTTAAGTCATTAGTGCCATCAACTTAATTAAATCATTTCCCTTTTTAATTCATATAACTACTCCACTCGTTATACATATACAACAACTCATGCTTGTATTTATTTAGCCCGTATATAATAATCACCTAATTATATACTTAGAAAATATTGCAGCATTCACACACTTACTGAAATACATAAAACACTAACATCCACCCGAGTAAAAGTACTCCCCGGATATAATTTCTCTAAAGTGCTAGTACACTAGGTATATTCACATATCCTAGTTATCCAAGTTAGAATCGCTCACTAACTTGGTTTAGTATACGATTGGAGGCGGTCATATTCCTTCCCGGAAAGTGAGATTCCCCTCACCCCCTGCAACGGACGCTATGACCTGGGAATCTACTCGCCCGACTCCTCAAGCTAGGGGATTCATCCACTGCGCGTAACCTCCCCCTATAGCACTAGAGTATAATAATATCTAACCACTGATATTAAGGCATACACTATATATATATATATACTATCACACACCGTATATATATATACATACATAAAAATGTTCCAGCTACACCGTGTACTAACCCGTGACACAAGCCTATTCCATTTTTATTATGAGGTTATTACCCAACTCGAATTATTAATAATAGCACATTAATAAATTCAGTTACTTTTAATGTTGCCCTCACCATTTAATTGGACTAAATCTCATAGCCCGAATTAACCTCACCCGAGTCTAAATCCCGACTCTAAACTACTTAGTCCATTACTAAATGAAATAATATACTCCGATGTCGCTCAACCAATTGTGACGTGACACCCAATTTCTACTCCCATCTTCTAATTAATTTCCTCACAGTTAATCAGATTTAAATCATGTATTAATATTTTTCTCAATAATATAACACATAACAACTTTTATATAAATCCCTCCTTATATAAACAAACTGGGCGAACTGTCAGTTTCTGCCGACCGTCGATCGATCGACTTCATGGCGTCGATCGATCGATCGAACAGGTACTCGTCTTCTTCGCGAAGACGGACAGCCATGGGCGAAAATCTGCAAACCCTAATTCCTTCTACACTGAAACTCAGTCTTTTTTTTTGTATTTGTACATATTAGGAAACCCACTAGAACTCTCCAGAATACTCATCCACATCAATAATTCGTCCATTAACTCCAATTTCTAAAATTTGGGGAAAGTTTCACCATTAACCCTAGGTCCATTTATACCCCAATTTCATCATCAATTTCGTTTCCAAATATGCAGATAACATTCTATCAGATATGCAATAATTCACCATTATCAGATTTTTACCAGAATTCACACCCAAATTTCGTAAATCAGAATTGTGGTTTTCAAAATCCCATGTTCATTCCATTAACCCCCAAAAACGGATTTCTACATAATCACTACACATGAATATGAATCGAAAACAGATTTAATGCTATTGCAAGTTATCCACTTGCCTTAAGGTTCGTAGAGTCGGAATTGGAGCTAAATCCCAAGGTTGAAGATGACCTTTGATGGCTCTCTTTGATCCCCAATTTGGCTTTGGCTGCTGTTAGGGTTTCCTAACCTTTAATTTGCTTTCTCTAATTAAGTTCAGCCACCCCCTTATTTCTTTTTATTAGATTAATTAACTTAATCCCGTTTTTTGACTAATGGGCCAAGCCCAAGTGACCCAAATGTCCCCGAGTGGGCCCGGCTATGTCTAAAAATGTCCCGTGACCCGTTCACTACCCCCGGGTACACTTTTCCGACTAACTCGGCCCATCCGGACTCAACTGTACCCTCGGAATTTGCATCCGAATTAATTTATAAAAATACTTATCCCCCACCCCATATAGTCTTATACCGACTTCCGAATGTGATAAGTACCTCCTTGTCACTAACACTCGAGGCGACGTAATTACATTATTACTATTCACTTAGTAAATAAGTTTTCCCTAAATATTAACCATTCAATCCCAGATTAATATTTATATATATTATTCTGTTCTAATTAATTCATTAAATTACAACACACTAAGTAATTTAAAATCTCCGAATTAATTAAATTTTAAATGTACCAAAAATACGGGGTGTTACACCGATCGTCCCAGAATTCTACTACTAACATTATAACAATATATTAGATGATTCTAACGTAAGGCATGTACATCTACATCATTTAAACATGGATTTTCAACCTAAAATTATGTCCACTTAATAAGAACCCTAGAATTTTCTTAAACAGATTTCTAATGAATCTTTCTCCAGAATTTCTTCCTTATGATCACCAAATTTCTTGGTATATTACCTCTACATGGCAAGGGTTTCCAGACTCAACATATACATCAATACTACATGGATTTTCCTATAAAAAATTGGGTTTTCTTCCATAGTTTTCATCACAATTCATTCCTAAACTAATATGAAGATTGCATCAACGAAAATAGCAAGTTTAAACACTTGCCTGGGATTTTGGTATTCTGATTCACGGCTGATTTTGGTATGGCTGCGTTCCTTGTCTCGCGATCTACGCGGTGGTGGTGGCGGTGGTGCAAACCGGCGACTTTTTGGCCTCGAATTGCCTTGGAGCTCTCTCCTCTCTTCTCCAATGGCCGTCACTTGATTTCTGGATATTCTAACCCTAAGAGGCTAACCTAATGGCTGATATAGGTTGCTGAAATTCGTGGGTTTAATTACCCAATTATGTAAAATGACTAAAATGCCCTCCCGGGGTACTAATTAGGCCTAAAAACGCCTCGAGACCCAAACTAAACCCCCGGGTACACTTTTCTGACTATCTCGACCCTTCCGAATGCGTTGGCGCACTCAAAACAACCATACGAACAACTTATAAAATATTTACTTTTTATATAACAAAATTAGTCCCGACGTGACACGGGCACGTCCCGACTTAAATTTCCGAAATAGTCATTTAATTCACTCATAACATTCAATATGACCAATATAATATATATTACTTTGTCATAAGTAATATTCAACAAATTTACCATAATTACTAACTCTCGTCACGTTAATAATTATAACATAATTAATTTCCGGATTTCTATTAAATAAAACATTCACTTTCAATTTAATAAATCCCCAAATTAATATAGCATAAAAATACGGGGTATTACATACTTCCCTCCTAATAACGGAATTTCGTCCCGAAATTCGGAAAATAAGGCATACCGGGTAAAAACAACTCTGGATATCTCTCGTGCATATCTGCCTCACGCTCTCAAGTGGATTCCTCCACATTATGATGCTCCCACTGGACTCGCACAAGCGGAAGTATTTTCGACCTCAATCTCCTCTCACTATAGTCTAGAATAGCCAATGGCCTCTCCTCGTAAGAGCTATCAGACTGTAAGTCTATCTCGTCTATCGCAATGTGAGTATGGGCCATATCGTCCCGAAGATATCGTCTCAATGATGAGATGTGGAATACATCGTGGATGCGATGTAAATGTTCTGGCAATCCCATCCTGATATACTACCGGCCCAATCCTCTTGATGATGGGAAATGGTCTCACGTACCTCGGAGCCATCTTCCCCCTTCTTCCCGAACCTCATCACTCCCTTCGTAGGAGATACACGCAATAACACTTGATCTCCCACATCAAACTCTAGGAAGAACTGTTTCGCATCGGCGTAGCTCTTTTGCCTGTCCCGGGCTACCCGAATACGACTCCTGATTATCTCAATCCTCGCGGAGGTCTCCTGAATCACTTCTGGCCTAATAACTTGTTATCCTCCACCTCGATCCAACAAGTTGGAGAACGACAAGGCCTTCCATACAAAGCCTTAAATGGAGCCATACCAATCGTAAACTGATACGAGTTATTATAAACAAACTCTACCAGTGGAAGATGTGGCTCCCATCCTCCTCCAAAAGCGAGAACACATATGCATAGCATATCCTCTAACATCTAATTTGTACGCTCTGTCTGTCTATCTGTCTGTGTGTGGTAAGCTGAACTCAACCTCAACTCAGTACCCGTAGCCTCCTGAAAGTTTTCCCAAAAACATGACACAAAAATCTTGTCTCTTTCTGACACAATATTCAGGGGCACCCCATGTAATCTGACAATCTCAGCGATGAACAACTGAGCATACTGACCCGTGGTATAATCTGTCTTCACTGGCAGAAAATGAGCCACCTTGGTCAAACGGTCTATAATCACCCAGATAGAATCGTGACCCCGCTGTGATGTAGGCAACCCTGTAATGAAATCCATGGAAATACTCTCCCACTTCCACTCGGGTACTTCTAATGGCTGCAGTAATCCTGACGGTCTCTGGTGGTCCACCTTTACTAGTTGGCAGGTAGAACACTTGGACACAAACTCAGCAATGTCCTTCTTCATCCCACTTCACCAGTATTGTCACCTCATGTCCTGGTACATCTTATCGCCTCCCGGATGTACTGCAAATTGGGACCCATAAGAATGAGTCATCACTTCATGACGTAACTCTGCTCCTTTTGGAACCACTAATCTCCCATTAAACCGCAAACCTCCATCATAACTAACAGAATAGGACTCAGCACCCTCGCTTAAAAGTCACACAATCTGCTCCTGGCACAATGGGTCTGTGGTTTGTGCCTGTATCACCCTCGTAACAATCTCGGGTGTGACTGACATGACGGATATGAAAGAACGGGAAAATGCATCCTGGTGACCCAACTCCTTCCACTTTTCTTTCCAGATGTCCGCTACATCGTCTACCGATCTACGGCTCAACGCATCAGCAACTACGTTGGCCTTCCCCGGATGATACTGTATATCGAACTGGTAGTCTTTCACAAACTCTAGCCATCTGCGCTGATGCATATTCAGCTCTCGCTGAGTGAACAGGTACTGCAGTGACTTATGGTCTGTGAACAAACAGAATTTCTCACCCAATAAATAGTGCCTCCATATCCTCAATGCAAAGACGACCGCTGCTAACTCCAGGTCATGGGTAGTGTAATTCTTCTCATGCGGCTTAAGTTTACGGGAAGCAAAAGCTATAGCCTTCTCCTCCTGCTGGAGTACACCTCCAAGTCCCCGTAAAGACGCATCGGTATAAACCAGGTACTCCACACCCGGTTTCGATAAGGCAAGGACTGGTGCTGAAGTAAGCTTGTCTTTCAGCTCGTCGAAAGCCAACTAACAAGCGTCATCCCAAATATATGGTACCCCCTTGCGAGTCATATTCGTCAATGGACCCGCTATTTTGGAGAATCCCCGAATGAATCTCCTGTAGTACCCGTCTAATCCCAAGAAATTACGCACTTCCGTCGGTGTCGTAGGCTGTCCCCACTCCTTCACCGCTGACACTTTACTTGGGTCAACTGCTATCCCTTATTCAGAAACAACATGGCCCAAGAACTGTACCTCTCGCAACCAGAATCCACACTTCTCGTACTTAGCATACAACTGATGCTCTCGTAGAGTCTGAAGAACCTGCCTCAAGTGTTCGGCATGCTCCTCCTCGGAGTGTGAATATATCAAGATGTCATCTATGAAGACGATGACAAATTGATCCAATAACTCTCTGAATACTCGGTTCATCAAGTCCATGAAAACGGCTGGGGCATTTGTGAGTCCGAACGACATCACCCTGAACTCATAGGACTCATATCTCGATAAGAAGGCAGTCTTTAAAACATCCTGCTATCTAATACGTAACTGATGGTACCCCGACCTCAGATCTATCTTTGAAAATAAAGTTGCTCCCCATTAGTCGAACAGATCATCGATTCGAGGCAACGGGTACTTATTCCGTATCGTTACCTTGCTCAGTTCCCTATAGTCCACACACAATTTCAATGAACCATCTCTCTTCTTCAAAAACAAGACTGGAGCGCCCCAAGGTGAGGTACTCCTACGAATGAATCCCTGACCTAATAGCTGCTCTATCTGATCTCGTAGCTCCCGCATCTCTGTCGGAGCCATATGGTACGGTGCGCGTGCTATAGGTCTCGTATCTGGTAATAAATCTATAACAAAGTCTATCTCTCGACTGGGCGGTAGGCCTGGTATCTCCTGAAATACATCGGAATACTCCCTAACAACTGGGATCGAATCCAAGGAAATCACAACCTCCTTAGAGGTATCCTCCTCTATGTAATACAAATGAGCGGTCGAACCTCCCCCTGGGCGAGGCAACGCCACTACAAACATCTTTTGCCCCGGAATGGAAAAAATAATGCTCCCACCGAAGCAATCAATCATGGCTCCATAAGCTGTGAGCCAGTCCATACCAACAATCACATCATGCTCGTGCATGTCTAAGACTAACATGTCTACAGGTAATACCAAGCTACCAATCTCTACCCCTACTCTCCGGCATATAAATAAAAATAAGTGACCCACTCCCCAGTGGTGAGTCGACACACGCCACGGTGCTCTCTGCTATGGCTAACAACCCTAAGGACTTTGTAAAATATGTAGTTATAAAACAATGCATTTTCCCAGTAGTAAATAGACTTCGACCCAAAGTTCCATGGATAGAAAACATACCCCAAATCGCGGGTGGTGCCTGTGGGGCTGCTTCCTGGTGGACATTAAAGATATGTCTGTACTGTAACTGCCCCTATTGCACTGGTGCTACTGGAAAGGTTGGTAGGTCTGGTACCTGAGCTGGTGCTGGGAGAGCGACTGGAAAAAGTGGCCCCTGTGGCTTCTTACGGGCACATTGTGGCTGTGAGGCCCTAACACCCTTTGGGCAATCTTGGCGTTTATGGCCATGCGTGCCACACACAAAACATTTTCCTCTGAAGTTACTCCCCCTCTGACCCTGCCGCTGTTGGTGTCGGCCATGCTGACTTGGGGCTTTATTCCTTTTTTGAAACTGCTTCATTTTACCACGTTGTTGACTAGAATTTACCCGGTCTTGGGTAGTTTGCTGTCGCAATTTCGGAGTCTTCGCACATTTGTCAGCTTTGGTCACATGCATTTGGCTAACCTCTCTAGGTCTTTTGCCTTCTCTAAGTTGCATGCTGCGTTCTTGGTATTGTAAAACTGCAGTGGTGACTGCTTGTGCTACGATGCCTGTTAACTCGGCGGTTGATATTCTCTCTGGGAACACCTGAGGTGCGAGTCGATTTTTCTCGTCGACTCCCTCAACCATTTTAGCTAGTTCTTCTCGACGGTCCATCTGAAAATTTAAATGAATTTGGATGATTTCATCATTCAAATAAACAAATCGCAGAAGCACGAATTCCCAATGCATAGAGATGAACACTACATTCCTAGTATTAGGGCTCTATATCAAAGTAGGCAGCGCTGAAAGCATAATAAGCCGCACAGATCCTAAGGACACTAGAACCTGATGCTATGATACCACCTGTGACACTCCGCCTAATTAAATACCGGGCGATCACTCCTTTATTAAATTAAATCAAGGTAAACAGTTGGTTCATTCTCAGCATCACTGTCGATAAAAATAAATTTTCCAATTAACACCCTAAATAATTAAGATAAGTCTCAAAAATATTTTCATACAAACTTTCCAAATTTTAATTAAAGAAAAAGATTTATTTATTTAAAACAACATTCCTACAATTAAGAATCACATCACAGTAAACCAGATAATATAAAACATTCGTCAATCGAATGTCAACATATGAAAACTAAAAATCACAAATCCAAACTGAATGAATCCTATAGAACAATACTGGAAATAACTGAAATATAAATGTCCCAACAACAACTGAAATAATGAAAAGGGCGACACGTGCCCAATAAATGAGAATGCTAGAATGGAGTCAATAAAGGAAGCCGTCAACGCAAGTGACCTGAAACTCCCACCTAAGCTGCAGCACGTTCCTCTCAAGGGATCCTAAGCATGACGCCCCTGTGGCTGGACACCTGAAATATATACATATATATACAAGAGAGAGAGAGAGAGAGAGAAAAAGAAACGGGTCAGAGCCCGAAAGTGTGTTTAATTTAAAAATACATTTAGCAAGTATTTAAATTGATACAGGCCAATGCAACAACACATATGTGCGTAACTCTCTTGAGAAATACTCACCTCTCTTCTAATGTGCACACCTATCGCACTAACCTTCCCAACGGTTTTGTTTTATCAATTAACGCACTAGTCTTTCTAAAAGATTTAACTTATCTTAGATTACTCGTAAGATTTACAATTCAACGATTCCATTAAAAAATGTTCCAAATGGTAACCAAAGTTCTCCATTTTTAACATTATATAATCAATAAGTTTTCCAGTGACATATTATACTTTCTCAAAACAAGTATTCATAATTTAGTCCATAATTATTCCTCACTTACTACGTTACAACAACAGTTTAAATCCCTCAATCCAGATATATATATAAAGCACTCGTATAATATATATATATATATATATATATATATATATATATATATATATATATATATATATATATATATATATATATATATATATATATATATATATATTTTAATAGCACCAACATATAAACTATGGTGTAGGCATACTCTGCTTTCTCAAAATAAGCATTTACAATTTTTAGTCATCAACCATGTCCTACATATCAAATCACGGTAGGTAGTTCCAAATTTCAAAATTTCATATATATATATATATATATATATATATATATATATATATATATATATATATATATATATATATTAACTACTCATATAATATATATTATAACAGCACCCCCAACTAAATTATGGTGCGGGCATACTCTACTATCCAAAGCCCCATATCACTCATATTAAGGGGAATACATTCGGAATCACTCTCGAAATGTATTAACAATACATACACAAACAATATTGAGGCGAAGAATAGATTCCAAGTCTCTAAGAGGATGACACATGCCTGCGTCTCTTAGGACCGTCTGAACTATCACGTCGATAGCCTGTACCAAGGACATCTATCTTCTAGGGTACAAGTCAATATCCCCCATAAAGGTCCCATCGAGATAAGACTTGTCCCAGCGTGGTAACATCAGGGATAGCAAGTAGCATGGGCATGATTTTCACACATAGATAGTATATGCATACACAATCATATAACTATGCTAACATTACCATATCAATATTAGGTAAATTCTCAATTCCCATAATTTTGACATTTCCATATTATCATATTATTAGTATCGCGTATAAGGGTTCGTCTCTAACCTTAATTCGAAGTATTCTTCCATCTTATTACGTAACTCACCTGGACTCTCTCTTCCCAAGTATAAAATTCAGTAGGTGTCCTATTTACGTTCCAATGTAACCCTCTTATGTAACTTTCCCTTTAAAATGATAATTTATCCAACCTAAGGTAAATACCCCATAAATACCATCCTCGTCGAATATTAAAGATCCCAACATCTTTTCATATACCCTACTGGTCCTCAATGTCTCCCAAATTACTTTATTAAGAATGCCCAATAATTATTTCACGATAAACTTAATTTAACTAATTAAACAAGGGAAATAGGAGTCTGCCAGGAGGGGTCGATCGATCGAAGCTTGGGGCTCGATCGATCGAACCTTCGATCGATCGAAGCTCTAGGATCGATCGATCGATCAAGCAGGTCTGGGGAAATTTCTGCAGAATGCAGTTACGGGTTTCATCACCAAAATCATACCAAATCCATATTTTCAAATTCCAATCGTCCCAGAATTCTACTACTAACATTATAACAATATATTAGATGATTCTAACGTAAGGCATGTACATCTACATCATTTAAACATGGATTTTCAACCTAAAATTATGTCCACTTAACAAGAACCCTGTAATTTTCTTAAACAGATTTCTAATGAATCTTTCTCCAGAATTTCTTCCTTATGATCACCAAATTTCGTGGTTTATTACCTCTACATGGCAAGGGTTTCCAGAATCAACATATACATCAATACTACATGGATTTTCCTATCAAAAATTGGGTTTTCTTCCATAGTTTTCATCACAATTCATTCCTAAACTAATATGAAGATTGGATCAATGAAAATAGAAAGTTTAAACACTTGCCTGGGATTTTGGTATTCTGATTCACGGTTGATTTTGGTATGGCTGCGTTCCTTGTCTCGCGATCTACGCGGTGGTGGTGGCGGCGGTGCAAACCAGCGACTTTTTGGCCTCGAATTGCCTTGGAGCTCTCTCCTCTCTTCTCCAATGGCCGTCACTTGATTTCTGGATATTCTAACCCTAAGAGGCTAACCTAATGGCTGATATAGGTTGCTGAAATTCGTGGGTTTAATTACCCAATTATGTAAAATGACTAAAATGCCCTCCCGGGGTACTAATTAGGCCTAAAAACGCCTCGAGACCCAAACTAAACCCCCGGGTACACTTTTCTGACTATCTCGACCCTTTCGAACGCATTGGCGCACTCAAAACGACCATACGAACAACTTATAAAATATTCACTTTTTATATAACAAAATTAGTCCCGACGTGACACGGGCACGTCCCGACTTAAATTTCCGAAATAGTCATTTAATTCACTCATGACATTCAATATGACCAATATAATATATATTACTTTGTCATAATTAATATTCAAAATTCTTCCCATAATTACTAACTCTCGTCACGTTAATAATTATAACATAATTAATTTCCGGATTGTTATTAAATAAAACATTCACTTTCAATTTAATAAATCCCCAAATTAATATAACATAAAAATACGGGGTATTACAATCAAGTGTAATTCCCTGATCTTTAGACTTGACAGATTTAGAAAACATATCAATTTCATATGTCTGCAAGTCTCCTACAAGTTTCTCCAATTTAAGCTTGTTTAAATTACCCATAGAATTTAACACACTGACTTTAGGGATAAAACGCTTAGGCAATGATCTAAGAATCTTTTTAACAACTCTAGCATTAGAAATGTGTTCACCAAGATTAAAGCTAGTGTTAACAATATCAAACAGTCTAGCATAAAATTCATCAAAACATTCAGATTTAAGCATGGTGATTGTTTGAAATTGAGTTGTTAAATTTTATAGTTTAGACTCTTTCACAACATTAGTTCCTTCATGGATAAGTTGCAAAATATCCCATGCCTCTTTTAACGTGGTGCACGTCATTATGCGTTTGAACTCATCAGGTGTAACAGACCCAGAAGTAGCACTTAAACCCTTAGAATTAAAATATGACCATTTAAACTCTTCTTCGGTCCATGTAGTGACAGGTTTTAAATTGGTTACGTTTTCAAGAGTGACGCAGGGAGGTGTCCACCCTCTTTCAACCAAAATCCAGACACGTTCATCAATGACTTTTAATGCAGATCTCACGCAGGCTTACCAGTATGCATAGTTTGTCCAGTTAAAAACTGGCATTTTATTATATAACTTCTCCATTATGAATACACTCATTTTCAAAAAATCAATTTTTTAAAAAACTAATATCTTAGAAAAAATTTGCGAAAAATTACACTGTAAAGTTGTGTAATTGGCTCTGATACCAATTTGAAAGAGTGCGCTTGCGTTCAAATATAGAAATTATTTAATTTAACTTAGTTTTTTTATCAATTAAGTCCTAAACATGCATCTAGGTGTGATTGATGATGATAAAATCAAGCAAGAACATTCAAACACACACAAATGAGGAAAAATCCCCCAAAGGGGCAAAGCCTTTTATTTTCACTATAATTTTGTAAAAATAGTAACACGGATTACAATGAAAATAAGTGACACAGAAATACCCTCGGGTGTCGGTTTTGATGTCCTCGGATGGAACTTTCCCTTTTCAGGAGGGCTGCAATGAAGAAGAGAGACAACTTCTCCTTAAGATACTCAAGATGAGTAAATGATCCTCTTGAAGGTTTAAAGATTCACACACACATATATGGGAATGTTTTTGTGAATCAAAAAGGTTTATAAAAGCTTTAGAAGATGAAGTCTTATCCTGGGTTGTTTTCGCAGAATTTTGCGATTGCAAAAAGGCTTAAAAATTGTGTAGAAGGTGTAGAGGTATTTATACGAAAATCGAGGCAGTGGCTCATTCAAACAAGATAGCCATGTCGCTCGAATGAAGGACAGATGTCGTTCAAACGAGATTGCACAACATGTCTATCTCGCGCGAATGACAGTCCAAAGTCGTTTGAGCGAGCTCGTCGTTCAAGGCACTTCGCTTCTACAATTAAAAAAAATTATGCTTTTGATAAAAATTAATCCAGACTTCAAAAAATAATTTTCTAAAAAAATTCTCAAATATTTATGAAAATACTAAAGCTCCAATAAACCATTTTACCAATAATGCGTAGTAGAGTAGTGGGAATGAGCTGAGCAGCACGTCGCATGTAGCATGATGCACGTGAAGATAATGGATGCATTGAATTCGGATAAAGGCTGTCGAGGATGATCGTGTTGACGTGCCGAATGTAGCGATATCAGACATACAAACTATGATCTTGGAAAAAAACAGAACATTCCTAGATTCTACCCCGGACATTTATAAAATTATGTCCTTACAAATGCACATGTCATTAATTAATTTTTAAAAATCAATATTCTGATAAATTCTGATTTTATGTTTGAAGCGTTGTGGGAGAGGATACTACATACGTGTATATATATATATATATATATATATAAATATAAACACCACAAATAAGACACAAAACACAACAAGCTTTCCACACTACCATCGTATTGTTGTGTCCAAACAGGGTGATAAATGGGGTGAATGGGCGTGAACTAGTAGTAAGCAAAATATGAACTAATAACTAAAAATATGTCCTAGGATTTCTATCTGACTCCAATAATTTTATCAAACAAATATTTAACCTCATAGTTATTGATAAATTAAACTAATGAATGGATAAACAACCACAATATACATTGGCCTAAAAAATATTGGAGATTCTCAAATCAATAGTGTCAAACATCAATTGACTAGTAATTTTTTTTCCTTTTTCTCGCTCATTTTATTTTGAAGGTATCAATTTGGAAGAAATAATGAAAGAAATTGGCCTTAGAAATTTTTATCTTTTCTTTGCCTCTTAAATTTTTCGGCTTTTGCCATTGATTGCCTTTAAATCAAGGAAGAATTCTCCTTTCTTAGCCATTTCCCCTTCACACTCATATTTTCAACAAAGCAACAAACTCATGGGCCATGGTTCTTACATTCGCAAATCCCCGAGTCAAATATTTATATATATAACAAGAAATTTAAGAAACCACCTCACTTAGCTCATATAACATGTGATGTTAAAATCCAAAAGAGCTCGTTCATGTGTATGCGGAGGCATATGCAAAGTAAATCTATTAAGTATGTCATTTTCGAACTAATCTGTGCAAGCATGATTAAGAACAATCCTAAGCCTTAAAAACCATAATGTTCTAGACACATGGAAACATGGAATGAAGTGGATTCAAATAGACCATATGCCAAACAAAATGTGTAAAACTAAACGGAACATAAATAAAAATCTTTTTAAGTTTTAAACGTTTTTTTAAAAAGGCACAACTTGAAAACAAAACTGAAAAGACAAACAAAATCTTTTTGTGTTTTTCACAGTAAAGACCTTAAAGGGAAAATCAAAGTACAAAATATAAACATCATACAATTAAAAAGTAAATTTAATATGAAGTAAAAAATTTAGTGTATGAAAACATGCAAACACAATCAACCATAAGATATTGCATGAGAAGAATCTTGTTAAAAAATATGCAAAAATTAACCAGTCTTGTATTCAATGTCTCCAAAAATGATTTTCTAATCCAAATAGATGAAAAATTAATGCCTCGGATTTTATAAATCATGGTTACTCGGGATTTGGACTTCCTAGTACCTCTTCTAAGATCGTAATAAATAATCCTAAGGTGACCTATACTACCATATGATGATCATGAGGAATACGACCTTTGGGTTGAACTTTCCTAATGTCTTAACCTGTCGTTGACAATTTTAACAAATACTTGTCTTGGCTTTAGCAACGGAAGAATTTAAATTATTGAATCCATTTACATCACTAGTTGATTATCTTAAATTATCTTCTAATTTTAAAACTCTAAACTCAATAAAATATTTATACTCTTCGACATTTAGGGGCTCGTTCTTTGTATTTTCAATCCTTTCCATAAGGTTTTCTCTTTCCCACTAAATGTGAGAAAACTTATCGTAATAGTCTTCCCACATGCCTTCAAAACCTTAATTACTTTATCGTTACCTTCATTGGTATGATCATTCACCCTAGTCTAAAACTTCTTGGAGTACTCTAATTACTTATTAAAAACACAGACTCTACCATAACATTATTTATTGGACACTTCTAAATGTTGAACACTTTTAAATTGTTTAAATCACATTTCATGTTCTTGAGCTTCTCGCGGAGGGTATCTATTTGAGTTTGAAAAGTCTGCAAAAATTAGATTTCAACTTTTAAGAGAAAAATATTTTTTAATAAATTTAAATCTTTTCGAAAATTGCAAATTCAAACAAGTTATTTTTTAAACAAGATTATAACGCTCACTAAACTCCTCTCGAGTATCAAAATCATTATCATCGTTAAGCACGTCACACAACGTTTCACTATGATGAGCCATCAAGAGAAACAAATAAATAGCAAGAGAGATTCAAACACCTAAACGACCCTTAAAAACTACAGATTAACACGATAACTTACTGTACCCACTCTAATACCACCTGAAAGTTGTATACTACGTGTAAGGGGTTCTATATGGATCTGGTAAAAAACAAGCAAACAACTCTTTTTAAAATTTTCAAATTTATGTTCAATTATACTAATTAACACAAACTAGACTTAGCATTGATTAAATAATTTTAAACCAGATTAAATTTAAGTTCAATTAACCCAGATTAAATTTAAGTTCAATTAAATGATTAACCTAAATGAAGGTAGTGTTAAACCAGATTAACCAATTTTATCTTTATTATAAGGCATGTATCTAGGAGATAGTGGGATAAAATAGATCAATCCACATAACACGCCAATGTACAAGAAAACCCCATAATGGGAATAACCTCGAAATGCCTAAGCACACAAATTCAGTTTGTTGAAGAATTACAAAAGTCAATAGAGGACTCACACAACAACTCGATGCCCTCATTAGGCTTGACATGTTTTAGATATCTAACGTATCCTCCAAAATGGTAAGCATGAGTCCACCCATGAACTGCCACACCATATAAGATCACACATACCTCCGTATCCACCGAATAAGCTCATTAGTCATCTATGGATTGGACCAAAAAATCCACCGCTTCTTCATCCTAACACCACACCATGGAGTCCATCGTGTGTAAACAACAAGCGGTGTATGAAGTCCACTGCATGAAACGATTCTTAACTGGATGAAAATAATAAACCTTGGTTCCCAAAGCCTATAATAGAGAAAAATTGGATCTTTAAATGATTGTGTTTAATCTTGGGCTTGGGTTTGAAAAACATGATTATAAATGATCACATAAACATGGAGTACTTTTTGGAATTGTTTGGGAACTCATAAAGCATGAAAAGTTTCAATTATAATTGTTTCTTCATAACCCTATTTGTATAGGGTTTTCAGATAGGGAGATAAAGATGGAAAAAATGAAGAAACCCTAATTTTTTTTTAAAAATACCGACCTCGTTCGAATGAATTCAGAAGGCTCATTCGAATGAAATGACTAATCTCGTTCAAACCAACATGTAAATACCTTTCCAATAAAATAAAAGAGAGTACTTACCTTCATAACGCTCTCAAAATACGAATCCGCACCCAACCTGCTGTAACAAAGACGAGGGTGTGAGTCAAATACTTAGTGAAAAATTCACAACAATGCAATATTAAATCGAATAGCAGAAAGGATACTCTAACAGGTTAAACCTATATGAAAATGAAACTACCATATAAATATATACATACATAGGCACCATCTTTAATGATGAAACCACTTTTATTTTTAAAAAAGTGACTTATCTTGATTAGTTAACCCTAATCTCATAAAACAACTTCTTCCTCAACATGAAATTTATCTCTTTATTTAACACGCCTGGTTAAATACTTTAAAGAAATACACTATGTTCAACTGAAAGCCATTTATTTATCGAAATTACTCCTTTCATTTATACCAATCCACGTCAGTATATTCATTGAAAATCACCCCTTTCAACACATGTGAACATTGTTCCAGAAAATACTTATTTAACCTTTGAAAACCTTTGAAAAATACACCCTTGTGTTATTGTGGGTTAAACCTCTTAGGGTTCTTAATGACCCATTTAACTAGTATATTTTACCTTTCGTTTACTTTATGGATATTAGTCAATTTTCACAAAACTAGTCCACTTAATCCTACTAAAATTAATTCATTTACGTTAAGTTGTCTCTATATGTTTAACCATACAACCCCATTCTTGACATGTTCCAATTTTCATTATCTATTTCTCAAAAAATTTCCAATAACCACGTAATTTAATATGCTCCACACCGCCTGAGACGCCCTCATATGCTCAGGATAATTATTTTGGATCTTTCACCCCAGGGCTCTAGGCCTTCCTTATTGATCCCGGTGTTATTGAGTTTTTATTAATGACTTTTAAGATTTTGTAAATGTCCACACAAGTCCACTCTCCCTTTTACCCTTCCCAAGACAAAATCCAAGGTTTCACCCCAACCTTATGTTATCCTTTAAAAAAAATCATCATTTCACATCCTTTACACTTTAGCACTGATCTTATTTCTTACGACCAATTTGTGTAACACCCTATCCAACATTTTTTTTATTTTGTAAAAATATTCCACTTTATCTTAAAATTATTGTTTCACCCTTTTGATTCCAAACTTGTCTTTTCTTCCAATTTCATAAGTGTCAATTCCCAAACAATATTGTTCAGCTATACACGCCAACTTCTCAATTTTTTAACCCATTAACACTTATTCAACACCCTCTATAACCATTCTTCCAAGTCAGACCTTTATTTACTTTCTTTATCAAAGAAATCCAATTATATTTGAAGACTACTTATAAGAAAAATACTATTTCCTTTTTAGTATTACATGTAGTCTTAAAGCCTCATAATTATCACATTTCAACACCTTTTTCACACATATCAAGGGCTAAAATTTCTTACTTATTTATTTCATGTTTAAACCCACTAAAGCCTTCATTAAACTTGTTTATTTGTTCATCATCAAAATAATGCAAGTTCATAGGCATGGGGAGATGGATTCAAACTCCAAAAATATTATTAAATGGGCCAAACATACAATTTGTTGTATGGAATTTATAATACTTTGCAAAAATGCACCTTTCAACACTAAAGGACGTTTTTATTTCTTCAAAATCCAAACAACGTCCAACTTATATAAAATATTTAATTTTGCAAAATTAATATCAATTTTAAAATATTTTATTTCATAAAATGTTTGTCATCAAACTTCTAGAAATACACCATTTCATAAAATTCCAAACTTTATTTTCAAGAGTACTTTGAAATACTTGCTTACGAATTATTCCCAAGAATCACATTCTTCCAACATTTTTGTTTCATAAAAATATTTATTATTAAGTTTCCTTGAAAACATATCATTTTAATCAAATCATTGAAAACCCAATTTATACGACACAACAATTATCATCTTCATTTTAATATGCATTATACTCTAGTAATTTTTCTACAACACTTCTAATATAAAAAAATAGAGTCTTAAACTAAGAGTTGAGTTTTCCACCTCAAATGGATCTTTAAAAATAGTAGGAAGAGGGTTGAAGAAGATGGAAACCTCATGCATCCTAAGGTGGCTTTAAAGAGGTAGCCTCTCCGCTAAGATTGCCTTCATGAAAGATCCATTATAAACCTCCTCCAATCTCCACAAGTCTGCACTTCTTCCTCTTCAAAAATCCCCAACAATAAGATTCAAATTCGTAGCTCTTCACAACAATGGAGGAAATGGGTGTATTGAGTTTATTTGTGGTGGAATACTTCCAAAATATGGTGATGCAAGGTGCGTAAATGGTGGTTATAATTTGGAATGGTAATTGGGATCCATGGGAGCCCTAGAGATATTAGGGAAATAATGAAAATCTGATGGAAATAAGCCCCCAAATGACCTAGAAGTCCTTATATATCCAAACCAGTTCTAGGGGAAAATCCCTAAAATGCCCCCAAACCCTATTCTCGAATTGATCTGCTGTAGTTGGAGATTGACAGTGTTTTAATCTAATGGCTAGGAAGTTGACAGGACAACCTAATCTGTAGAATCTCAATTTTTTTTCAATCTCGTTTGAACGAGAATTGGACCTCGTTTGAACGGGAATAGGCACTCGATCGATCAAGTATTCGGACGACCATATAATGAGGTAGACTTGTTATTAAGATGGGTCTTGATTGAACCTCATTCGATCCCCACTTCAAACGACTTGAGATTCTTGTTTGAATAGCTCTTCTCTAGTTCTAAACTACCCTTTTTTTTATTTCTCCAAATTTCTCAATTTTATTAAAAACTCCTAATAATTATCATCAAGCGTCTAAGATCAATCAAATACATATGTAATACCAAATCATAATGATTCACATATGAATGCTTCCATAGAGTTATGGCTTGTGCAGAAAAAATTATAAATAATTAGCGCGGGGCATTACATTCTTCCCTCCTTGGGAAATTACGTCCCCGAAATTATAGACTCGTCAATCCTCAGGCTTATGGAATTCACCAATTTCTATTCTAAGTCATAGGAATCCTCCAAAACTTTGAATGCTAAGACAACATTAAATGCCATTTCCACGTGTTTGTCACCCAAAGGTTCGTGATCCCATACGATCTAGAGATCACCTTCAGGAGAGTCATCATATACACCTATAGTACTTGAATCTCCCATTTCTCAATGATCATAAATAATCAATTCCCAAGGCAACCTTTTCTAATACCCAAAGCATAGTGTTTCCTCTATTGATAAACTCTCCCTAGTGATCGATACTCACATAAGAGTAAACCGCAACACAATCAACACTTGATTCACCATCAAGATTTTTTTTCAAACCTTAGGATTACGTACATTATTTTCTCGTATATTTTTTAGTCATCATAACCACAAAATTCCTTTCACTAATCGCTCACATCAATGTTTAACACACCACTAAGACTCAAAACTATACGTCTGATTAATACCCTTTCACATGATCTTCACATGAATCTAGGATCACTCTTGGGATCTAACCAAGGAGCACACACGTGAGTATTACATAATCCAATTACTATGACAAACAACTCTTACTACTAAGTTTCCTCGAGTCATAACATTCTACGACGTCCTTAAGTTATCAACCCGCTCTTCACAACCAGAGTCCTTAATTACCATGCCAGCCAAATAATAGGTCACCACACCTAAGGAAAGAGAATACTATGAGAAACTGTGCGGCATAAAGTGTAGCCACTCACACACAGAGCTCGATGCAATAACAAGGATAACTTAGACAAGGGTACACCCAGTTACCGAGTTTCATTGACCATGCCAGTTCAATCGCGCTTTACTAGGCCAAATCATAGCGCACCACATCGTGGTATAAGTACTAGGTTATCACAATCGAGGGATACAATTTTATAGCATCAGAACCAAAGGGAAATATAAGAATTAGAAGAGATAAATAATATATCTAATAGAGCACCACTCATATACAACCGTAAAGGTTTACAAAGGCGTACCTATGCTACACATTCAAAATCCGCATCCCATCCCGAGCAAACTCAATGGATCTTAGCCTAAACATATGCCCTGGATCGAGTCACCAATCTAGACGAACCTAACCAAGACCCACTCATTTCCTCAGGAACGAAGAAACATACAAACCTAACATTCCTTTGAAATTCAAACGCTGGTTTTACCTTCTTACAGATAAGGTTTCCTTTTACATCCTTGGCGAATATGAGCCACCCCGATCGACGAATTTTAACCCCCTTATCGACACAGACCTTGTCCATCTCATTGGTAATGACCTTATCAATGTAATGTACCTAGGTTATAATCTCACCCTATCGTACCATAATCATACCCAATCTCTCCTTAGATGATACCAGATCCAACGAAACACTTACCCTATCACAACTATCATCGTCGTCAGATTACTGTCACCTATCCATGTGATGGCCAATCGCTCGTCATTAATACTATAAGGGTAACTTGTAATACTTGGACGTACACCCTCGATTGCACACAAGTCTAACAGGAATACCTAAGGTCTAAATGTACCTCTGCTAGTTTTATTCTAACAGATTATAGCGACTCATATCGATACTCGTCGTGCCCCAACATATTATCAAATTTTCTACGTTCAGGGCCTAAATCATAACATTATTATCCTTAGCCTCTAATACATTTTTGGTACTCCTCAAAGTCTAATTCAATCCTCTCTACACTGCATATCCACATTAAGTTTTGGTAGCCTCACTAAAGGCTACAGAAGCGACTCCCTTGATCCTTATAGATAACCCGAGATCATCACAAAAATTTCCACATCCTATAATCGGGAACAACACACTCTATAAAATCAAACCCTGCTACTCCCCTAAGGATACAAAGTATGCCCAAGAAATTATTAACTACAACCAGATAAGACTTTATCAACCATAATTTCCATAAAGCGATTATACCCTATGGTTTCTCAATATTAACTTCAATGATTGCTATCCAATCACCCCAATTATCATCCTATAATTCTCTAACATGGTAAGTCATGGCCGTCAGACACCTCAAAGCATCACCATAAGGTGACCTTTCATCCCAAAGATAATCCGAGAACCTCATTTTTACAACTAATGTTATGCACCACAAATTGAACCACAACCCGACACTACTAAGGATTTTTGGTAGGATACATGACATTGTGTGCGCACAGTACAACTCTATGTCTACACTCTCGATGTCACTAAAGATCTTATTTATCAAATTTTGCATCGTTCTTTCCAAACTAGCCCACAAGGTCCTACCTAAGCTTCATTCCCTTATCACTTAAAATCATCATTGTTACACACGTGAGACTCTTGTCAGAAATGGTCTGTAACTCTAATCACGACTTATGAGATTCATTCCTAGTCCAACAACCACTAAGGCACTCATCAATAAGGACAACATCCTATCAATTAAAACATAATGTACCGATCCTCAAGCATTTACTTAAAAACATTTAGATGCTCATTGAACTATCCACCAATCATAGTATTACCCCCTAAGATCATATATGCCTAATCACGTCATTCACATTAATAACACATCAATTCCATACCTAGGGACAATATGCATTTAAATAACCAATCTTCATTACTCAGTCATGACACATTAACGATAAAAAACTATCACTGGCTATAAGCGATTTGTGCCACCTACCCAATGGGACTCATCTTGCTCTATTAACATCTCAAAAGACTTTACGTCAATAAAGGTGGGACATAAGCACCTCACATTAAAAAACCACGGGGTCACTACTATCGACTTGTTAGGACACCCATAAATTATTAACATATATAATCAGAAGCGCAGAAGAAATTAATAATAACTAACTTGATCATATGCCACTTGGAACTAACTTACTTGTCGTGCTAGCCTCCTTGACTTCACCATCGAGGACACAAACTAAAGCCATTCCCAAAACTAGTGTGATCGATCCAAAATCAACACCAACGGCTAAAGACCCACTACCCACCTCACCACGACACTCTAAAAAAAACCTTGATCCTAGATCTCTTATACCATTTGTAACGCCCCCGGCCTAAATTTATGGGTTACCATTGGCCAACTCGTCCCAAATCGAACATTAGGTTTGAAGTGAAATGAAACTACCTACATAATGTTGCTAGTCCAGTTTTATTTAATTAATGTATTACTTGTTTAGCATGCAGTTTTTGTTTCCAATAAAGCTATGTGAGGGACCCGTAAGCATCCCCGGAATCCAACCATATAGAGATACTTACGTAAAATAAAAAGAGTACTTACCTACGTAAGGCTCTCAAAATATGAACCCAGTCCTAAACTACTATAACAAAGACGAGGATGTGGGCCAAATTCTCATTGGGAAATATACAACAACGCAATATAGAATCGAACGACAGAGAGAAGACTCTAACATGTTATACATACACGCACATGAAAGTACCTTGTATGTATATACGTACATTTACACCTACTTTAATGCATGAAACAATTTATATTTTCGAAAATGTGAATCATCCCGATTAATTAACTTTAATCACATAAAATAAGTTATTTTTCCTTAACTTGACATTTATCTCTTTATTTAACACACACGATGTAAGGACAAATTTTTCATAGTCCCTAGTTTACATTGTGTATGTTTTTTATCGTTCAACCGTTAATGGAAGTTCATGTTCATACATTCAAGAAGACATATCCAAATATCAAGTATCTTCGACAACGATCCACTACTATATTGATTTTGGTAAGGATTATGTTTAAGTTTTGTAGATGTTTACTTTATGATATATTTTACTAAAATATTTTTTTATCAAAATGAGGCATTTTTCTAAGCTAATTTTTTTTCAGAAATACATGTAGGCAAACTTTAAGAGTAAATATTTTTCGTTCCAGTCATTGAAACGACATCTTAGTGTCATTTAAATGACATAAAGTTGTCACTTAAATGACCTGATCAAACGACATCACATGTCGTTTCTTAGATCATGAGATGGGCCGTTCCTTGCTTGGTTCGAATAACTATGTACTGGATTGTTTTGTAATAGGTCGTGACTTAGGTAATTCAAACAACCTGTCCCTGGTGTTCAAACGACATAGGGAACTCGTTCGAATGAGATCCACTGACTCAACGTTTTGATTAACCTATAAATATCCGTTTTATGAGACTTTTCATTTAAGACTTTTACGCACGCAAACTTCATATCTGCAGACTTTTAGTCTTCACTTTTTAAGGCAAATTTATGTTTTAGATTCACAAGAAACATCCTATATACTTTTGTGAATCGTTTTGGAACCCAAATACTTCTTTGTCAAAGTTTCTCTTATAGATAAGGATTCTGTACTGCTGGATTGGTAGTTCTTGTGGGAGCTATTGCTAACGACTATGCTCATTGTGGATACTCGAGGGTATTCATTGTTGAAGGAGGAGCTACAATTCTTGAGGTTCTTGAGGGAATCTTTGTTGGTTTGAAGGTTGCAGTCTTTGTGGATTTTCTGCAGGCAATTCATTGTAGATTTCTCTATGTAATTGCAAGTTATGATTTACAATTTGTAGTGAAATAAAGGTTTTTTCCTTCCGCAATTTTTCTTGAAAATGATTTTTCCTGATATTGCTCTTGTGACTGTTTTCTTTCCATGTTTGATTTATTAACATAGATGCATGTTTAGAGCTTAATCTAATTTGATTGAAGGTTGAATCTAATTAAGTAAGTATGAATAAATTGGACATTTGTGAATTTCATAAATAATTGATATCACGGATTCTCAAATTTGTATCAGAGCCGGTTACTCAAATCATTGAGTGATCCTTTTTTCGTAAACTTTTTGTGGTATCAATTGTTTTAAAAATTGATTTTGAAAATTTTCGTAATTTTTCTGATGGATAACTTATATAATCAGATGCATGTCTTTAATGTCATAAACTATGCCTGTTGGAAAGCCCACATGAGATCGTCTTTAAAGGATTTTGATGAACGTGCCTAGTTAATATATGAAAGAGGTTGGATTCCTTCCACTATCACCATTGAAAATATCAGTAATCCTAAACCCGTGTCTGATTGGACTGAGGATGATTATAAATGGAGTACCCATAACTCTTGAGGCCTGAATGATATTTCCAGAGCCTTCACCCCTGATGAATTTTGTCATATCATGACATGAACCATGTTTAAACAGGCATGGGAAATTCTCTAACACATTACAAAATCTGACCACCCAGTTTGAGAGTATCACCATGTTAGAATCAGATTATTTTGACAAGTTTTATCCTAGGTTATCGGACAGAGTTAATATGAGTTTTAATTTAGGTGAGAAGATTGATGGTTAGAGGGTCGTGAAAAATATTTCTAGGTCACTCCTAAAACGTTTTATTCCTAAGATCACTATTTTGAACTCATTATGGATGTTAGATTCTCTTTAGTTAGAGGAACTCGTAGGAGACCTTCAGACTTATGAAATCGACATGTTTCCCAACATTGTTAATCCTAACGATAGAGCTATTGCACTTAGGGACCATTATAGAAAAAGGTGAGGAAGTGTCTAAGAAGAGATAAAAGAAAAAGAAATAGAGAGTTTGTGAGTTCTAGTCAGAGGGAGAGATTGATTTTGATGATATGGCCTTCTTGGATAATTTAAAAAGCTTCTCAAATTTTCCAAAGATAATTTTTCCAATAATTTTTTTTTGAGAAAAATAAAAAAAGAAAGGCGCCCAGTGATAACGGTGAGAAAGAGGAAGAAGTGAGATGTTATGAGTGCGAGGGAAAAGGGTACAAATCTTTTGAGTGTCCCACTATGCTGAAGAGAAAGGGCAAGAAGATTTCTAAAACTTCCACTCTTAGCGATAGTGAGATGAAGGTGATTTATTCGGGGGATGAATCATCACATGGTATGTGTGTTGACTTTACGGCTAGTCACATGAGCACATCTAGTTTGTCCCACGGCGATGAGGACACTTGTAAACATGAGATCCTCAATGATGTTTAGAACCATTCTGGCGATAGTGAGTGTGAGAGTAAGATTGCAAGTGAGGGTGAAAGTGATTTCCAAAAAGCATTTAGAGATTTATACGTCGAAACTTTGAAGATGGAGAAGTTGAGTAAAGAGTTTGGTCTTAAGGTGTTAGATTTGGAGAGAAATATAGAAGTTTTGAGGAAGTATGAGGCATCGACGAGTCAATTCGAGAAAGTGAAGGTTTCTTTATGTGAGTAGTTGATCGTCTTAGGCCGTAAAAAGAGTGAACTTGAAGCCCATGTATCCCAGCTCGAAAGAGATCTCAAAAGTTCCCGAGAGGTCAAGGTCACTGTAGAGGATACATCTAAGAAGGTTGGAAGAATGCTCCTCGATCCGTATTTGGGTAATGTTGAGAGACTAGGAATAGGTTATGACGGTGCGTCTACTTCCAATGTCGCACCCGAGCCAGTTATCGAGTTTGTGATAGATCCTTATGGCTCTCAACCTAACCCAAATAGGAGTCCGTTTACCCATAAGAGAGCACTTCCTAGACGTTTTGAGAGAGATGTTACTAGACCCGCTTATGTTTGTTCTTGTTACAAGAAGAGAGGACACCTTAGGGAATTTTTCTATAAGTTAGGTTATGCCTCATAGGTTTTTACCTCGTTATGCTACTACACGTGTTCAGACATAAACACACACACACACATGATACTCCATATTCTCATGCACATCACATGAGAGATTTTGAGCACTTTAAAGAGAAAGTTGAGTATTTAGTCAAGACTTCACATGATTTGATGGATATTTTAATTAATATGTCACCACCTTTGGAAAACTCCTCCGGACCTAATTATTGAGGTTTAGACTATTTGCTTGAAATAAATGATTTTCATGACGATATTTTTTGCCTATTGCTAGTGTGTACCAACTTTATATTTATTATTCCATTTTAATATATTTTTTGGGAAAACCAAAAATATTTTTGTTTTTGAAAGATTTTTTAAAAATATATAAAAAAATCTATTTTTTGAAGAGAATTGAAAAGGTCAAAAAGATTTTATTTTGATAAAAAAATTTAAAAATACAAAAATATTTTTTTATTTCTTTTTGCATTGTTTATGGATGGACATTTAGGATGACCAAGTCACATCATCATTTCATATCCATGTGACTATTTGATAGTGTTTTGAGATGATATATCATTTCATCCATGTGCTTTATAATGTTTGGAGTCATTGAGATGTGATTAGTTGTTACTTCCTACATGTTTCACTCATGATTTCCTTTAAGGAACACTTGAACATATTTATTTGATCATTGTGCATGTCTATCACATGTTGGTCGAAGTATTTTCACCTCATTCATGTCTTTAAAACACACCAAATGCGATAAAACTTAACAATAAAATTAGTACATCTAAGAACCATTGCCCATGAGGAATTTCTTTAATGTGAAAAAATGATGAGCCTACATGGGAAAGGGCTGCGATCGCCCTTTCAACTCGTTGTGAAACCCACCGTTTGAAAAGAGTCTAAGGAAAAACTAAGATTATTAAAAGAATCAAATGCCAAAAAGGGGACAATAAGGAATCTCTTAAAAAGAGAATTTAGAACATCAATAGAGGCATTATTATTTATGTGGGATTTTGGTTGAAAATCAATGGATTTATGTGGGATTTTGGTTGAAAAACGGCGAGAAAGAATTATGAATTATGGGGAACAACTGATTTACTTGATTTGATTTATGTTTATTTCATTTCAAACTCGATACTCCATTAAGGTATTTGTTTTATTTATTATGTGTAGGACTTTGGTGATCATTTGAAAAGCACAGAAAAGAAGAGCAAGGAAAGCAAAGAGAATTGAAGATTCTAAAGTTGAAGATTTTTTTTGAAGAATTGCATATTTAGTATCTTTCCTCTTTTGGGTGTCTCGGAGGGTATTAGATTTGTATAGGATATTTTATTGGTAATTGGGACAATTTTTATTTTGTAAATGCATAGATATAGGGGGATATTTGTAAGGACATATTTTTCATAGTCCCTAGTTTACATTGTGTATGTCTTATACCGTTACAACTATCAAAGGAAGTTCACATGCATACTTTCAAGAGCGTGGATATGAATATCAAGTATCTTCAACATCAGTCCTCTACGAGATTGATTTTGGTAAGGAATGTGTTTAATTTTCAGAGATGTTTTATTTTAGTATTGGGTTGTCTTTCTGAAATATTTTTTTTATCAAAATGAGACGTTTTTCTAACTTAAAATGTTTTCTGAAAGACCTATAGGCAAACTTTAAAAATAAGTATTTTTCACTACAGTCATTCAAACGACATAAGCTTCTGGTTCAAATGACCTGATCAAACAACATCACATGTTGTTTCTTAGGTCGTGAGATGGTTTGTTCCTTGCTTGTTTCAAACAACTGTGTATTGGATTGTTTTTCAATAGGTCGTTACTTGGATCATTCAAACGTCATGTCCTTGTCGTTCAGACGACATAAGAAAGTCGTTCGAACGAGCTGCATCGCCTCAACCTTTTTATTAGCCTATAAATAACTATTTAGTGAGACTTTTCATTTAAGATTTTTACTGCACGCAACCTGCATATATGCAAACTTTTATTCTTCACTTTTGAGCGAAAATTTATGTTTTAGATTCACAAAAAACATCCCATATAATTTTATGAATCGTTTTGAAACCCAAACACTTCTTGTTCAAAATTTCTCTTATATAGAAGGATTCTCTACTGCTGGATTGGTAGTTCTTGCGAGAGCTATTGCTGACAACTGCGGTCAATGGGGATACTTGAGGGTATTCACTACTGAAGGAGGAGCTGCAATTCTTGAGGTTCTCGAGGGAATCTTTGTTGGTTTGAAGATTGTTGTCTTTGTGAATTTTACGTGGAAAATTCATTGCAGATTTCTCTATGTAATTGTAAGTTGCGATTTACATTTAATAGTGAAATAAAGCTTTTTTTTTTTCAAATAGGGAATAGGTCAAAACATGCAAATTGACTTGATTCAAAAATTTGACCGTGTGTGTGTGTGTGTGTGTGTGTGTTTGTATATATATCAAAACTTAATCTAGAAATAACCAAGTATTGACAAAAATATAGCTGACATGTGCAAATTAAACTCAAATTATCAAGGAAACATAAAATGCAACACTATAATTTAAAAATTCTCCTCATTTTGGAGACCAATATTTCCTTCTTATCCGAATGCACTTTACTCAACATATACCCAAGACTTCTTAAGTACGTAGCATACTCACACTAGCCAATTTAATTTGATCAATTAAAATACGACACATATATGACAAATTACAAGAAGCTGAAATGTGAAATTACACATATGTGGCACGTTATAAGAGTCTTAAATACTTCGCATGTTGCCTATCCCATTGAGAGTGGAACGTGAAACCTGAGATGTCACAACTGATATTACGAAAGGTAAATTTCCTTTGTCCATTTATAAAGCTTTTTATACCCTCTTTAGTCCTTTAGTATTTCAATGATAAAGCAAAAAGTATCAGATAAGTTCAGATTTACAATCATAAAAATGAACTAAAAATCAAAAGGTAAAATGAAAAAATAAAATCAATGAATATATTACATTCTAGACATTCCCCCAAATTATAATCGCAAAACCTTCTTGTGTTTAAACCAGACACGTCCAATCAGATGACATAAATCACTTTTTCTCCTAGTTAAAGACAACCCTTTTTATCTTAGGTAAAGACAAACCCTAGAGGTAAAAAAACATCTTCTTTTTCTCATACTCAGATGAGGTCCATTACAAACAAGTGATAGAGATCTAAGACCATCTCTAAGTTATGTTGACTTTGAATACTTAAGAGATGGTCTAATATACTAATTTTAAAATCTATTTAAATAATCTTAGGCCCCATTTGGTACGTGATAAAGTTGAGCGGAATTTGATTCCTTATGAACATTTCTAAGAAATTGTAAGATTGTTGCAGTTGGTGCAAGATTAAGTTGCATGGGAATGTGGTCCCCAATGGAATCAGATTAACTCCTATGTTAGAAATTTGGTAGAATCAAAATCCATCCACTATAGGTAGAATTCCTATTTTTCCATGGGAATACTTACAAATGATTTTTATAAAGACAAAAATGCACTTAAAGATATTAAATTATAAAAACTAACAATAAAATCAAAACAATTATTTGTAAACACAATTTTGTTATCTCGGTTTGTATTAAATTTAAAGTCGAACAAATTTTATATAAGTATTTTTTTCTATACATGTAATAATTAATTTGAGTAACTTACAATATAATACATATATCTGTAATAAATTATTATATTTGATAAATATTGGAGTGTATATATATATATATATATATATATATATATATTTCTTAAAAATAATATTTGATTTCATACATTTATAGATATGTGTATGTGTGTGGTTTCTGAAATTTCAAAATGTAAAAGTACAATGACGTCTCGGATCTTATAAGGCTAAATTAAGGGCTCGGATATATCTCTCTAATTTTGATTTCCCGCCTAAGACTTTATGTCTTCTCCATATCCTGAAACACGCAACTTATCTGATATCATGAGTTCCTACCACTCTTCACACATACTCTCCCTCTCGAAACTCCCATAACATCTAAAGTCGCCCCTCTCAAAACTCTACCAGCTCCAAAATCCTCCATAGATCGCCTCCCTTCCATCCATATTAACTTATATACCTTTTCTATTTTTTTGTTAAGTTTCTGTTAGTTAGCTGATGTCATCATAATGACACATCAACTCCACTTAGTTAGTTTCATTATTGCTGGTAGTTAGTTGTAGAGTCGGTTTTGCTGTTTTCATTTTAGTATATATATAAACATGATGTAAAGAGATCATTAAGAGAAATAAGTAGAGAATTTTTCATTTCATCTTCTCTTTAATCTGAAATGGTATCAGAGCATTTTTTTTTCAAATTGACGATGCATTTCCTTTCTTCTTCATCGATCAATTAGGTTTTCTTGTCTATCCTTTCTTGTTCTTATTTTCCAATTGACGATGCATTTCCTTTCTTCTTCATCGATCAATTAGGTTTTCTTGTCTATCTTTTATTGTTCTTGGACTGTGGATCTCATGGCAACTATTACTAAATTGCCTGATACAACACCAGAAAGAATTGAAAAAGCCGATGAATCTTCGAATCCCTATTTCTTGCATCACGGTGATAGTCCTGGATCTGTGCTTGTTACGCAACAACTCACCGGAGAAAATTATCACACATGGAGAAGATCCATGTTAATGGCACTGACAGCAAAGAACAAAGTCGGATTCGTGGATGGATCAATTACAGAGCCTTCGGAAGGTAGTCCTCTTGTTCTTTCTTGGACTAGATGCAACAATATGGTATTATCATGGCTGTTGAATTCTGTATCAAAGGATATCGCATCTAGTATAATATACATCAATACCTCGTGAGATATGTGGACAGACCTTAAGGATAGATTCTCTAGAAGAAATGGACCTCGGATCTTTCAATTAAAGAAGTCAATTTCATCACTCACACAAGAACAATCATCTGTCACGATTTACTACACGAAATTGAAAGCACTTTGGGATGAATTGATGAACTATGGACACTGCACATGTGGAGCTCAACAATCTGAACATGTCCTGCAATTTCTTATGGGTTTGAATGATAGTTTTTCACATATTCGAGGCCAAATTCTGTTATTAAATCCTCTTCCACCCATAGATAAGGTCTTCTCACTTGTTGTTCAAGAAGAAGAACAAAGAAAGATTGGATTAGGACATGAGAACAACACTGAACAGTCAGCTTTTTTTGTTCGAAATGATAATTTTCGTCCCAATACTGCTGCTTCTGGTAATTTTCATGGAGGAAAACCACGTTATAACAACACCAAAGCATCATATCCTCGCAGGGATAGGCCTTTCTGCACTCATTGTGGGATACCAGGACATGTAGTGGACAAATGTTATAAAATACATGGTTATCCACCTGGTTTTAAACCCAAAGGAAAAGGACCTAGTCCTAGCCAAGGAATGCTATCTCAAGCACATCAAGTTTCAGCTGGCCCTAATCCTCAAAGCTTCTACACAAATCCAAGTGTTTCATAGAAAATGAACATTGAATCTCAGAATCAATCTCCACATCAAGAATTAGCCTCCACGGGGCTCAATAAATCTCAGTGTCATCACTTGATTCAGTTCCTTACCAATCAAATGGCTCAACAGTCCCCTCTTGACTCACCTAAGGATTCAACTATTGCCTGCTCTACTTCTATGACAGGTATATCTCACCCTTCTCTACATGATTCATGCTCAGCAGCTACTTTTTCTTCACTTAAAGATGTGATTGTGGATAATAACATTTGGATCATAGATACTGGAGCAACTGATCACATGGCTTGTTCCATTTCTCTCTTCATAAATGTCAAACCTGTTAGTAATACCTTTGTCAAATTACCAAATGGAAATAGAGCCTGTGTTAGTCACATTGGTAGTGTACAAATATCCAAATCTCTCATTCTCACAGATGTGTTATGTGTGCCAAATTTCACTTTCAATCTTCTCTCTGTTAGTAAGCTCACACAATCTCTAAATTGTGCTTCTTTCTCACACACCAATTGCTTTATTCAGGACCTCATCACCTGGAAAGTGATTGGGATGGGTAACAAGGTTGGAAATCTCTATGTGCTCTCCACAAACTCTTCCAACTACAACTCAAACACACCAACATCATCTTCTAATTCTGTTGTCAGCATCTCCAAGAATAACCTCTGGCATAGGAGATTGGGTCATCCATCACATGCCAGACTTCTACTTCTACAAGACCAATTGTCTGGTTTTTCTACATCTTATCCTCAAAATAATAATCCTTGTAATGTGTGTCCTTTAGCTAAACAAAGGCGATTGCCTTTTCAATGTAATGGTCACATTTCTACTATTCCTTTTGAAATAATACACTGTGATATATGGGGACCCTTCTCTGTACCTTCTATTGGTGGTTTTCAATATTTTCTAACTATTGTGGATGATGCCACTCACAGTACATGGGTTTATCTGATGCAACACAAATCCTCTATTCATAATTTGATAACTACATTTCTCAATCTTGTTAGTACACAGTTTCAAACTAAAGTCAAAATTCTTAGAAGTGACAATGGTCTAGAATTCATTCTCCGAGATTTGTTTCGTAAATATGGTATGATTCATCAATTAAGTTGCATAGAAACCCCTCAACAAAATTCAGTAGTTGAGAGGAAACATCAACATCTTTTAAATGTTGCTAGAGCCCTTCGATTCCAAGCTCATCTTCCCCTATCTTTCTGGGGAGATTGTGTGTTGACAGCGGCATATCTTATTAATAGAACTCCTTCTCCTATATTATCCAACAAAACTCCTTATCAAATGTTGTTTGGCAAGCCACCATCCTATGATCATCTTAGAGTCTTTGGGTCTTTGTGCTATGCTTCTACCATTAAAGCTCACAGGCACAAGTTTGCTCCTAGGGCCAGACAGTGCATTCTTTTAGGATATCCTTTTGGAGTCAAGGGGTACAAATTATATGATCTTCAGTCTCACACTACTTTTGTATCTAGAGATGTTATCTTTCATGAAAATATCTTTCCTTATTCCCAATCTACTCATCCCTCTAACACTCCCTCAAATGTAGTCCTTCCAAATATACCTACCAATGATTATTTTGATCATCCCAATTTCCAGTCATTACCTACTGAATGTCCCGCTTCCACTAATCCTCACCAATCTCAACCAGAAGAAACCAATATCCTATTCAATGCTCCTACTACTCAAAACCAACTTTTTACACAACATGTCCTTAGAAAATCAACTAGATCTTTAAAACCACCTTCCTATCTTCAAGACTATCACTGCCAATTGATTTGTTCAGGTTCAGATTCTCCTCATACACTCCCTAAACATCCCTATGACATCTCTCATTTTCTATCCTATCACAAATTGAGTCAACAACACAAAGCCTTTGTTCTGTCAGTCTCAAGTACGATGGAACCAGAATATTATTATCAAGCAGTCAAATCTCTTGAATGGAGAGAAGCTATGGCTAAAGAGATACAAGCATTGGAGGAGAACCATACCTGGGATGTTGTGCCTCTACCTCCTGGTAAATCAAGTATTGGATGTAAGTGGGTGTATAAGATCAAACATAAATCAGATGGTAGTATTGAAAGATATAAGGCAAGGTTGGTTGCCAAGGGATATAACCAACAAGAAGATGTGGACTATTCAGAAACTTTCTCTCCAGTGGCTAAGTTAGTCACTGTCAAAAGACTCTTGGCCCTTGCAGCTATCAAAGGTTGGGAACTCACTCAGTTGGATGTAAACAATCCCTTCTTACATGGTGAATTGCAAGAAGAGGTGTACATGTCATTGACACCAGGGTTCAAAAGTGAGGGGGCCCAAATGGTGTGCAAATTAAACAATTCATTATATGGATTGAAACAGGCTTCAAGGCAACGGTTTGCAAAATTCTCAGCTGCCTTACTATCTTTGGGATTTCAGCAATGCAAGTCTGATTACACTCTCTTTGTCAGAAATAATGGTTCATCTTTTATGGCTCTCCTGGTCTATGTTGATGATATCATCATAGCTAGTAATGATTCCAAAGCAGTCATTCATCTCAAGACTGTTCTCAATGACAGATTCAAACTCAAAGACTTGGGTTCTCTTAAATATTTCTTGGGTCTAGAGGTTGCTATAACCCCTCAAGGCATTTCTGTATCTCAAAGGCACTATGCCTTACAATTACTAAATGACACTGGCTATTTAGGCAGCAAACCAGTCCACTTTCCCATGTACCAGAACTCTAAGCTCAGTTCAGATGATGGCCCTTTGCTTGAAGATCCTAGTATCTACAGAAGGCTTATTGGGAAGTTATTGTACTTAACTATTACTAGGCCAGACCTATCATACTGTGTACATAGACTAAGTCAATTTCTCTCAGCTCCAAAAATTCCTCATCTACAGGCAGCCTACAGAGTTCTTCAATATATTAAATCCATCCCAGGCCAAGGCCTTTTCTTCCCTGCCACTTCCTCTTTCTCCCTCAAGGCCTTCACTGATGCAGATTGGGGTGGTTGTCCTGATTCTAGGAGGTCAATCACTGGTTTTTGCATATATTTGGGGGACTCCTTGATTTCTTGGAAATCCAAGAAGCAACATATTGTCTCTAGATCCTCCGCAGAAGCTGAATACAGAGCTATGGCCTCTGCTGTATGTGAACTTACCTGGCTGCAACAACTCTTTAAAGATCTTGGTTTTCCCTTTTCCCAACCAGCTGCTATATATTGTGATAGTCAAGCAGCCCTACACATTGCTGCTAACCCTGTCTTTCATGAGAGGACAAAGCATATAGAAATTGAATGTCATCTTATAAGGGACAAGATTCAGGAAGGAAGAATCAAGACCATGCATGTTTCATCCAAACACCAGCTAGCTGATATTATGACAAAACCTTTGGGTTCTCAGCAGTTTCATTTTCTTCTCAGCAAGATGGGCATTCACAACATTCAGGCTCCATCTTGAGGGGGCCTATTAACTTATATACCTTTTCTATTTTTTTGTTAAGTTTCTGTTAGTTAGCTGATGTCATCATAATGACACATCAGCTCCACTTAGTTAGTTTCATTATTGCTGGTAGTTAGTTGTAGAGTCGGTTTTGCTGTTTTCATTTTAGTATATATATAAACATGATGTAAAGAGATCATTAAGAGAAATAAATAGAGAATTTTTCATTTCATCTTCTCTTTAATCTGAAAATCCATGTTGATCATCATTTGTCAATGGGTATCACTTTATCTGAGTGTTTGTCCAATTATTTCTGTAAGTTTGTGGGCTTTTTAATTATCTAACTATGTATGTGCATAACCTTTTTTGTTGGCAGAAATGATGGAATTCATGGAACCTCTTTAGAAATTTCTCTATTAGGGTAAGATTTTTTTTTTTTATCTTACAAATGGTTTGAAAAACTACCCATTAATGTTTTGAAACCCTAAATTAGTGGACCTCAAAACCATTAGGTCCAAAGAAAAGAAAAACTTAAGTTTTCAGAACTACATGCTTGGGGATTCCAAAAACCATGAAAACAAGGTGGTCAATTATAGTGTTTGTGTCGATAGTGGGTTGGTATTTATAGATATGTTTGAAGACCTCCATTTTTTGTTCATTCATTTTGTCTATTTCAAGTTCAAATACCATGAGAACCAAGTGGTCTTTTAAGTCTTCCTTTAATTATTTTATTGCTACAAATTTTTAGGTTTTTACACGTTATTTCACTTATATGAATTGTAATGTCTTGTATTGCTCATAAAAGTATTCATGTTGGGTTCGATTTACTGTTCTTCCAAATGAGGTTTACTATTATCATTTATTTTTATGTTTAAAGATCTCTATGGGGTATTATTCTGTAAGTGTCGATTCAAAGTTAGGTTTTATTTTATGATTTGATTTTAGTGCAAATCTTCCTACTTTCAATTCGAAATCGATCCTTATTTTGCACCTCTTATCTTTCACCACCTACAAGTTGATAATGTCTCCCTCACTCTTTTTTATTAATTTTTTTTATTTTTTGTTTGAAAATCATATCTCAAAATTCTTTTTATAAACTTTGAATTATAATCTTGACTTTTGAAGTGGCTCGTCAAAATTTGATGCTTGGTTTATAAAAAAAGGGACTTCACATCAAACTAAATTCACGATTTTAGATTCTTCAATTAAAGATTTTTAGTTTTTTAATATTATTTTTGGTTGAAATTGTTTTTACTTTTGCAAATCTAACGGGATTTTTTCCTTTTAAATATCAAGTAAAGTCTTTGTTGGGGCATTACACTTTACTCTATTTTATTTTTTAAGCTAGAAGATTTATTTTTTTATGTTTGTATATTGGTTTTTTTTATACCCATTGCCCCCAAAACATTTGTCAATATATTTTTATTTCAGGATTATTATATCAGGAAAGTCTATGTTTGGATATATATTTTTTTAAGTCTCTACTTCGGAAATTCTGAGATGTTGGAATTTGTTTGATCCTACGAAAAATTATATATTAATTTGGTCTTCTTAATGTAATGTAGGCAATTTTACATTGTGCATCTCTTTGTATAATGTTCCTTCATATATGGTTACATCTTATGTATTTATTTTTTGTAAACAATTGCCTGATTGAGTGTTTCACATTTTTTGAAACTATTTTTTGAATATTTATTACTATTTTTAGCCATGTCATGGAAGAATTTTTTAATGACTATTTTGTGTTTCTATGGTGATTTTCTACAATCACTTTACTATTTCAGATTTCTGGCAAGATTTCGAGAACATAAAAGTTGGTTAGTTTCGATACCTCTACATACTTTATCTCAGTTTGTTGGCTAGTTCTTTAATGTTTTGTGTTGAGTTTGGGGAATGATTTATAATGTTTTCTACAAAGTACGTAAACTGATTTTATAATGTTTTGTGCTGAGCTTCTAATGTTTTGTGTTCATTTTATAAAATTTATTCTTATAATGTGCTATGGTTGGTGTATTAATTAGATTTTGAGATCCTTTAAGAATGGGTTGTCCATGAGTGCTTATTGAGTTCCTATTTAGTAGATGTAGTTTGTTTACAATTTAGTTTTAGATTAAATATATACAAATTAGATCATTATTATATAATCTGAAAATAATTAAAATGTACTCTCACAAGCATAACTTCATTGAATTTCATAGTTTCATCAAAATGTACTTTTTTGTTTGAATAATACAGATTTATTTACACTAGGGTTGTAATTAAGATTCATATAATAAGGAGTTAAGATATTGAATATTGGACATGATGTAAATAGTGTGAGTGTACTATTTTTTCATTGTACCATACATTTGGTCATGCTTTCAGTTGAGGGTGTACTTCTATATTATTCCTTTGTAAATATGGTGTGAGTATACTGTGTTTATAGACTGGGGGGATAATGTTCTTGCAACTGTGTTGATGGCAACATCCTCAAACAGTTTAGCCTCACAATGTAACCTGATATTCTCTCAACCATATCGATCAGCACCTGCAATAACTGCCATGACATCGACTGGTGGTTTACGTCATAAGCAATGTTTAGAATTCAATGTGATGTTCAAATATTCTTCCAAAATTACATTTTACTTTCATTAATCTGAACATTCTAGCACTGAAGGATAATACATTGGCGTTGTAGGCATACTCAACCACCACTTATGATAGCATTATAAAAGAACTTGGAACTTTCTATCAACTCATGTTTTGTTTTTTCCTTTAATTTTGATCTATGACATCCATTTTTGAAATTGAAGAAAAATGATTATCGTACTTAAAGGTTTGGTGTTGTTACTTTTCCAAGTTGCCCCTCTCTTTGTTCTCTACAATTATACAATTTTTTCATCACCCATGAATCACAAATTAAAGCTCTATTTTATTCATTATTGAAATGGAATACTACAAAGTTATGTGTCTATAACTAACATTGTTTGGATTTTGTAGGTGACAAGATTTTTTGGGGGAAAAAGATAATACAAACCCAACACGAACTTGAAAACACGAAGTCTTAGCAAATGATGTTTATACATTTAAGCTTTTCTTCTCTTTGATGAATGCATGTACAAACCTCCCAAGTAATAATTGATTTAGGCAGGTAACTATAATAAGTCCCCCAAGTTATATGTTTGAATTGATAATCATTTACTTCATTTTATTTCTTATAGTATAAGCTAATTTTTTTTTTCAAAATCTTCTATACAATGCAAACGTGGTGTGTTGCAAAGACATCATACATAACTAACTTAATGTTACGCTAGATTTTTGTCTCATTACTAAGCTGGTGGTATAAAGACATATGGATGGTAATGTAGGTACACAATCAGGTATGTGGTGTTTGGTGGTGCGTTTGGTACACAATCATGTGATGGCATAGATACACACGGATGCCAAAGATGTGTATGTGTTATAAAGAATGTGTAAAATATTTTTTTATATTTTTATACTCTCATTTTCACATTTGGATGAACTAACTTTTTTGGATGATACTAGAATAGTGTATTAAATGAACTAAGTTTTTTGAAATTTATAATCCTAACTTTTAGATAGTGAGGAAAATGAACGAAAATGATGACTCTAGATACCATCATCTGATTTCGTAAACATGCCCACAGATGTTATTTAAAGATAAAATTTACTTCCTTTAATTTTTTGGGGGGGAAACATTTTAATATTTTGTTTAGAATTTAGGTAAAATTTCTAACATTTAGGCTCTTTTTATCAAAGGCTCTGATTTGGTTGTCTGTACATGATCAATTTATTTTGTTTGTTTGAGAAATATAAATTTTATTAGAGTTTTCTAATGTAAAATATTACTCATGATTTGTTCTTGGGTCAACAATTCTCTGCGCCTCTATAATATATATATTAGTAACGAGAAATGCTATTGATTTTGTTAGATGCTCGCCTAGAATTTACATAATAGAAGGATTAGTATGTGTGCATCTTATACGGAATTAATAATTTAACTGTATGTATTAATTACGAGTGAAGTTCCAAACCTAATCACACTAACCAAATATTCGGATCATTTTTACAATCGTGTCTTAATTACGGTCTTGAATTTGTCCTCTAACAACAGTATATCATAGTAGAAACAAATTAAGATAAAACGTTTTTTACATGAAAACAATTATATAGTTATGAAAACCGTTTTTTTTAATAGTTAAAATGAACATGTAATTTTTTTTATGAAAAACAGTTAAAACAAATTTTTATATATTTTAAAAACAGTTAAAACATACTTAATACTAAAAAAAATGAAATTTTAAATAGTATTTTACCCCCATTGTATTTTGGATGAAAATGTCCGTTTTCCAAGAGTTATGTCAAATACGTTATTATTAGAAGGGGTTAAATCCAAAAAGTCTTTTGGAGTTAAAAATGTTACATTATTATAAGAAAAAAATATTATGTTCTTTTGTTGGTGGGAGTTAAATAGGTTATGCTTATCTTACTGATTGGGGAACGAAATTCTTTTGCCCAAATTTTTAAAGACCAATTTTTTTAAAATTATACTTTGTTTTGTCGGGAAACGAAAAAAATCGATTTTGCAATTACGTACTTTGAAAAAAAAATCGTTTTGTGATTTTGTACTTTGAAATTTTTCATTGTGCCATCAAGCATGGGATACACTAGTTAGTATATATTGTACATTTTCATGTCACTTTCGATGCAAGAACCAAAGGCAAAATTTTGATTCTCAATATGTATCGATTAGTTAATTAAAACAGAACGAAAGGATTTAGAATCCTGGTAAAAGGTTTTCTGATAATTATAATCCATCCAAAATATTATCATGATCTAAAAGGCGCCTTAGTGTAATATGAAAAAAAATGCAATTCAAATTTATAGTCTTACTTCCATTTCAAGATCTTCCATATTACTAGTCAATTTCTTTTAATGTAATTGGAAAAACACATTTCACAATAATCGTAATCTGTATGATTGAAAAATCATCATAATCAAATACCGTCTTGCAATTTGGATGGATGTAGCATGAGTGTATTAATAAATCTAGGAGGCTTTAGGATATTATCAAAATTATTCTCTAACACCACTAATTGTCATTTAAAGAAGATACATAAGTATTGCGATATTATTATTCTTATGGAAAGTAATTATTACAGGTATTTCATTACTACCTTATTAAACACTATTTATCCTAAGCTTCCGACCCTTCATACAATGTATTCATGATGCAACGGTATCAATATTATTTGAACTATATCTCAAAAGTCTTGTTATATTAATATACAACAAGCACAACCATATGTGGTCGCACAATTTCAAAAAAGCATATGTCCCAACTCTTGATTATATTTTCTCTAAAATATTATCCATACAAAATATTACACTAAAAAATTATTTCTCAAACATAAGTGTTAGTATATACAATGAAGTTTCTTAAATGATATATTTGGAAGAGAAGTTAATTTATATTTGATAAGATACAACACCTCTCTCTCTCTCTCTCTCATATCTAGAATTGGACAGGATTAAACAAGTTGTAGTCGACATGTGCCCTATTAAATGCATCTCCTCAAGGAAACACACCCTTATACACTAAATTTTAAAAACTCTCGTCATTCTTATACAAATATCCCCTCTTATCCGGCGGGACTTTTAGTCAACATATACTATAAATTTTGCACATACATGTCGTACTCACAGTAGCCCAATTTAATCTGACCAATTAAATCACGACACATACTAGACACCATATAAGAAGCTGCCATACAAATGACACATATATGACACGCTATAAGAATTTCACTTGCTTTGCATGTTGCGCATTCCTTGCACGGTGACACGCGAAACCCTAAACGTCACTGCTAGTATCGAGATCAGAAATTGATGAATAAGTATAATTCTTCCATCTTATAGTGATAAAATAGGCGACACTAACTTCTGCATGTTGGATGTGAATTTTGTTGGGGATTTTTAAAATAAGTGAGTAAAAGATTTGAGAGTAAAAGTTTGTCTCACATTGAAACTGTGTAGAGAAAAGTGAAAAACAAACCCAATATAAAAGGGAGAGTGTTTCATATTGAAAAATGAGTAAAGCTAAGTGATACCCATTAACCTACAAAAGGAGTAGGCAACCTTTTGTCCCACATTGGAAAAATATAAAGAAAGTGTGCACTTAATAAGTGCAAATGGAAGATAGAAATTTACTTCATCTAGCATTTAAGAGGGCTATTCAAGAGAGCTCCAATACGGTGTGAAGCACCGTACGCACGCGCTAGTGGCACACTTTGCACTTTGCGTGTCCGCAGTGGTAGTGGGTTGCCAGGATTCGTCTGGGTCGGATAGCTTTTTGGGTGGTCCGTGTAAAACCGGTTCGATTTAATTATACATGTTCGGAAATGGTTTAAGACTATTGGTAATTAATAGTCATACCATTTCATAATTAACTAAGACTGTTAATTCAGCAATCATGACTCTTGAAGACAAAACCTTTCACTATCTATAAATAAAGGCTGCGCAAATCAAAATTGCACATTATTCAGATTAACCCCGTTTCAGATTTTCCACACTTACATTTTCAGGAGATGCAAATTATCTTATTCTATTTTGGGCATAGAAACAGAATAAGAACTTGAAATTGCCTGTTCTTCGCTGCTGCATCTTATGGCTGTCTTCAAACAAACAATTTGCAGTCAGTGCAATTGTTTCATTGTATCTTGAGTACGGATTTACAGATTCTCGTTTGTATACCAAATCATCTTGGTGGGAAAAATACTGTATTTAGGAAAGTGAAGTCAGGCTTGGAAGTTTCCAGAATTTATTTGAAGTCCAACAGAATTGTATTCACGAAGTTTTATTATATTAAAGTTGACAGAATATTATAAATAGAAGAGTTCCATTTCTACCTTTGCATACATATTATTCAACAAATTTTCCTTACGGATTAACAAAAGCCTGGACAACTGTTTGTCATATTGTAAGCAATCGAGAATAAATTAACATTGAATTGAGATAGGTTGAAAGAGAATATTATATATTTGCATGTCAGTGTGTGTGTGTGTGTGTGTGTGTGTGTGTGTGTTCAACTGGCATATAGAATATAATAAAAATTTCAGATTGAATGTGCATATCAAAAGTTAAATTAATCACAGATCGAGATTTGATTCATCATTCCCATACACTTCAAACTAAAATTGTATGAGTAAAAGAAATTTGAAAACAAAAACTATGAGCATACCGATCTATCATTTATCAATCCAGTTATTGTGATATTTTGTGGGCATATATAGATACCAAGTATGCAGAATCCAAGAGCTTATTTATATAATAATGCATTGCATAGAAAGTGATTGCATGGTCTAAAATTTCTTTCATGTAGGTTGAACTGAATGTCACTCACTCTCTCTCTCTCACTTTGTGTGTGTGTGTGTATATATATATATATATATATATATATATATATATAGTACCCCTCTTGTGCGGACTTGTCCACATTTTAAGAGTGCGGACCGGACATGTGTCACCTGATAGTGAGTCTAGAAATTATCGGCTAAATTACAGGCACACTCTCTCTCTTTTCTGGACTTACCATAAGGTGACACATGTCCGATCCGCACTCTTAAAATGCGGACTGGTCCGCAAAACAGCAGTACTGTAAATATATATACGAACGACATGGAACGATGTAACAACCCAAGATTTTTGGGACAATAATTTATTCATTTTGGGGGAAATAAATATCATTTATTTGGAGAATAATTAAATTGGCATTTGAGGTCAAAATTTGGAGATGTTAGAAAGTATTTCGAATGGCTATTTTGAGGGTGTAGTTGTTTTCGGAAGGGTTGAAAAAGTCAAAATGACTGTACATGGGGTCTATTTAGGTTCTGAAATATTTTAGGTTCATTTGGCTCGAATTAAAGTCACCGAGTCATTTAAAGTGTGTATTATCATTTAAATTGTGTATATTGGGAGACAAGGTTTATTAAGCTTACGGGAGATCAAATATCCTTAGAAAGAAAGAGAAAGAAAGTAAGAAATAGAGAGAAGACGGAAAAAAGAAGAAAAAGAGAGAGAAAGTGGGATTTCCGGCCATTACGCGATCTCGAGGATCGATCAGACCCTACAAACATCAGGCAAGTGATTAAACTTGCTAAATAATTGTTGTGTACCATTTATTTCATAATTTGTGGATCAAATTTATGGTTCTTAGGTTTAGTTTGTTAAAACCTAACTTTTGGATAAAATCTTACATTTGTTGTGTAGATCATGGATTTGAGGTTAGAAATTAGTTAAATTGTGTTCTTGGATGAATATTAATGATGTTTATATGTTTGGGTTGAAGAGAAATGAGGAGAAGATGATTAAAATGTATTTTGGAGATCTTTGGCTTTGAAGAAATAGCCATTTCCCTAGCCCTTGAACAGGCCGAATAGATTCTCCCCCAACCCGAATCGATTCGGAATGTTCCAGCTTGATAGGTCTAAGTGACCGAATTGATTCGAACCCTAGCCGAATCGATTCAGACTGAGACAGAATTCCAGGTCTAATCACCCGAATCGATTCGCCTTGGAGGCCGAATCGATTCGGATTTGGCCCGAATCGATTCGAAAACAGGGCATTTTGGGGGATGTTTTTCTAGGGATAATTTCATTTCGTTTCATTCGAGGTTATCGATTGGGAACCTCTATAGGAGTTAATTGAAGTGTGTTTTGGAGACTTTTAGGGAGTTTCCATCATAAGATATTGTTTGGGTCATATGGACTTAATTTGAGAAATACCGATTAAAGATTATCGTATATATTAAGTGGGGAAGCCCACTATCATTGATAATTCTATTTGGAGATAATTATGGAATTATATGAAAGAGTGAGAATGCGCTTAGTGATATTAGATTTTGGAATCAAATCCCAAATGGGATAATTTTAAAGGTTCATATGATTGATTGTACCATATTATGGGTTGAGAATTATAAATGCTAATTAATGTGCATACGGATATAGAAATATCATTAACGATGATTAACTTGGGATATCTCTCACATTAATGAGAAATGCTAATTGAAGTGCATTAGGATATACAAAATATCTTCAACGTGAATAGAATCGAGAGACGATTCATATAAATAGAAGTGATGTGTGAACTTCAAGTGAAAAATATTATAGTGTATACTAAGTGGGGAAGTTATGTGAGAATTGACGATTAGTATATCGAGAGAAATATACTACATAATGATATTATTTCATCAACGCCTAAGAGCGTACTATGATTATGAAACTGTGTGAAATATATACCTTATATGATGGTATATATTTATATGATGTGATGATGTATGTATATATTATGCTGATGGTATATATGTATAATAGTGAAGCATACCCCCCCTTGCTATCATTGGGAAGTTGTGCGATGAGGGTGAGCACTCTGGCTCGATGAGCAGTGTGTGGATATTCCCCAGGTCATAGTCGTCTATTGTGTTGATATGTGATTTGCATTATATTTTGGGGGTGAGAAGTCGAGGGTATATGTCATTCTCACTTGACCGGTTAGGAACTATGACCGCTTCCCGGACGTTGTGTGTGTGTGACCAAAAAGTGGGTGACATTTAGTCCCACCGGTGGTCCGCAGGATGATATATGAGTGATGCCCTGGAAGATGATAGCATTGAGAATTTGCGTTCTCGAGTTATAGCTCGCTTGGATGGTTATTCTGTTATTGGTGTGATTAGTTCTTTGGGTATCGCGGGCATAATGGACCTCAACGACCAACATTGTCAGAAGTAGTGTATCGAAGGGGTTCCTTGTTTGGATTTCTCTTTGCGAGACGTCCCACGCACGAAACGCAGTGTAATGTTGGGAGTGAGGAGAAGTTAGTCCTTAATGCTCATATATATATATAGTATATATCTCGACGATCGACAATGCCAGCAGTAGTGTATTGGGGGGTTCCTTGTTTGAATTTTTCTTTGCGAGACGTCCCACTCACGAAATGTCGTGCACTGTTGAGAATTGGGAATAATAAATTAATTAATTGAATAATGAGAATTTTGGTTACATGCATCATGTATTGAGGGCATAATGAATCTTGATGATCAATACTGCTTGAAGTAGTGTATCGGGGGATTCCTTGTTTGGATTTCGCTTTGCGAGACGTCCCACGCACGAAACGCAATGCAGTATTGAGAATTGGGAATAGTTTAGTCCTTAGCACTTAGATGCTAATAACTCATACATTTATATAAATATTGATGGCACAACTAGAATATGAGAAATTCTAGTAAAAGAGAATGTTTATGTATAGTGTATATGTTAGTATGAGATTGTTTATGTGAACCTTATATGTGAAGTTAGTGAACAAATAATTGATATGGATAATATTAGAAATTGAAGAATACGATTTAAATGGATTTTAGATGAGTGTAATTTGGGATTAATTTAGATTACCTTGCCTAGATAGAATCGGTCACTTAATTGGAGATCATGTTCATACGTTTAGTGTGCGCTTTAGTTGAGAGGTGAGTTGGATTTTGTGGAGAGTGCGACTCCATTAAATCATGTCATAATGCATTATAATTATTATGCATTTTAGTGCACTTGCAATAAAAATGTTTCACCTCGGGCTCTGACCCGTTTATATTTTCGCTTGCTCGTATATATATATATATATTGTATTGTTGTAGGTGTTCCTCCGCATGGACGCCATTGATGTTATCCATCCAGTCTATTTGTGGAGCTGTGGCAGTAGAGGACTGTTTCGGCATTTTGTTATAGTCGATTCCTATCTTTTGTGTATCTAGATTTGGATTCAGTTTGTATATCGGGTTTATACCCAAGTGTTGTAAAGTAGCACTTATATATTTTCTTTCTCAGATTATTGTACTATCTGTGACCCGACATCATATTCAGGTATTTTACTTCATACATTAAGTCATATTCTTTTAAATATTATTTCGATCATGTGTGTGTCTCTTATAATATCTAGAGGTGTGTGGTTGGTTAGTAGTTGGATGTTTGGTTTTAATTAAAATGTTTTAAATTTTTTGACACCCTCTTTTTGTAATAATGGGTAGTTAGCCGTGGTTTTTGTTAGAATCGTCAGTAGATGTTGAGAATGATACACTTGCGATTCCTGATTATTCTACTATAGGGCTGGCCACCCGTTATTATTTTGAGCGGGTTGTCACAGGTGGTATCAGATCATCAGGTTCTCGTGTCTTTAGGATCTGTGTGGGTTACTACGATCTTCCGTAAGAGTTCTTGATGTAGAGCCTTATTATTAGGACTATTGTGTTTATACTGTGACACCCCGACTAATTAAATACCGGGTAGCTACTCCTTTATAAAATTAATTCAAAATGCCAAGTTGGCTCAGTTAATAGCATCACTGTCGAAAACATTTTATTATTTCTAACCACCTAGTATTTAAAAAGCAAGTTGCCAAATTTTAATTTAAGTCTGATTAACATGCAACAAGTGTAATGAAGAAATAGATAACACCATTCACCATAATGAAGTAAAACGAATAACCATCACAATAAAGTAAATAAAGTCTGGAGGAAAACTCCTCACTACAATCCCAGAACTGAAATGAATAACCGAAACTGAAATAAAACATGCTAAAGTCTGAAAACTGAAATATAAAAGATGTCTCTAAAGAAATGGGCAACATGCCCTACAACTGATAGATAGTGACTCTGGAATCCAAAAGATAGAAGCGTCTACATGCAAATCCCTGTAGCTTCCACAACCAGCTACAGCTCGTCACCTGAGTGAGAATCCTATGCTTGGTGTCCCTGTGGCTGGGCACCTAAAATGGTTTTACAAGAAAAAGATTTGAAAAGCAAATGGGTCAGAGCCCGAAAGTGGAGTTATTTTTAAAAACCTGCAAGTGCTTTAAAAACATTTAAAACATTAAATGCAAAGTACATGTTAGGACGTGCACTCACATGATATTCTCACCTCTCGTCTAACTGTGCACTCCTAACGCAATTACCCATCTATAAAGATCCATACTACTAGCTAACTGACAACATAACTAGCTAAACTGCCAAAGGTTCTACCCATATTACTCGGTTCTATTTAACATAACAACGCTCGAATTAAATAGAGGTTTAACGTAAACTCAGTTACTAAATATGCCAATGATATAACTATCATTTAACTCATTATATATCTCGAATAATACCGTAATATTTTTACAACATTAACAGGAGGATTTCCATTAATTAAATGTATATTATTCACATCATAAATATACAATACAAGCACCCCGCAATCTAAGCTATGGTGCACACATACTCTGCTATCCATCCCGGTACATCACGTACATGAGGATCACATATTTTGAATCTCTCAGGAATAGTACAGATAACACAAATCACAAATAGTGGAGGCGAACACAGTCACCATCATATGGGTCACGCACATACCTACGCTCCCATGATCATGCAGACTTATTAATATCACAATAAGTCCTTCTATGACCTATGTTCATCAAGGTACCAGTCTATATCCCCCCCGTAGGCACACAAGGATTAGAGGGTCCTAAGCGAACGCAAACCTCCCGTGATAGCAAGTATGGTAGGTATGTCATACACACAAATACTATATCAATACTAAGTATACACGCATCTTAGTAATCACCGTAGTATAATTGTAATACTCTACATCATTATACCATTATTCCAAACTTATGTATTTCAAGTCTCCCGTTAATATAAAGTTAAATTACCAACACGTCTCACGTCGTAGTCCCTTAACCTTAAAACCTATCTATAATAGATTATTAGGTTCCGATTATTCCCAAATATAACATCTTTATTCCTAAGGTCTTTACTTATGCTCTAAACCTTATTTCATCGAATTACACAATTTTGCACTATTAACCCAAACGTTACCTCTCTAACGAATTTCAATAACCTAGAATAATTCCCCGAATTGCATTCTAATTAAAGTCCACTACAATAATCACACCTACTGGTCTTCCTTAAGGGTGAGGGTATTCATAAGTTCTCCAAACATATTCTCCGAGGGTTTCCACCATTTAAAATCAAATTAAGGAAAATTTTACTCATCGACCTATGGATATCGATCGATCGATCTAGTCGATCGATCGACTGATGAATGTCGATCGATCGATCGAACAGGTATGGCTACGGACTGCTTCGTTCTGCAGATTTGAAAACGTCCCAAAACTTATTTCTAACGTATGATTCTCAGATATAACGTTATAGTAATGTCATATAACAATCCTACAATATTACTAACGTCCACAAACCACTAATTCAACATCTAAAGGCTACATATGGGTCAAACTTCATCAAAAACCTAGTTTCCAGATTTTATCTCAAGAACATTCATAAACTTCATCTTAAATCCGTTTTTGGTATAGCAAAAGTCAGTAATTCTCTTAATATGATTTTCCAGTAACATTCTACATGCAACCTATATCCCAAATTAAACTAATAACTCCAATCTTATGGGTTTTTTCATTATCTTCCAAGAACACACAAAGTTTTTGAATAATCTAACATGGAAGAAGCATTCTCCGAAATTTAAATGGAATAAATCACTTGCCTTGATTGTCTCTGGATTTGGTGTTGGATTTGTAATCTTTTTCTGCAGATTTCCTCTCTCTCTCTCTCTCCTTCTCCAAGCTTTCTTCTTCCAAAGGTGGCTATGGTGGCTAGGGTTTCCTTTGGGAGAGTTGGAAGACTAAATGATACCCTACGTAGCTTATGGGGTTAATAAAGGGTTGGTTGGGTCAATTCCTTATCAGATTACAACTCTCAATTTTCGTCACTTTTAATTACCCAAAAATACCAAATTACTAAAATACCCTTTAAGTTGCCGGTATGGCCTAAAAATACCCCGGGACCCAAACTATACCCCCGGCTAGTGTTTTCTGACTATCTCGACCCTTCCGGACGCGTTGGCGCACTCAAAACGACCATACGGATTATAGATTTTAAATTCACTTTTATTAACAAAATAATATACCGTGACGCGGCGGTCCCACGCGTTTCAACAAAATTTCTAAAATGCCGTATATAAATTCCACGACAAATTTTATAATACCAAGTTCATATATAATCATATATGCACATAATAAAATACCAATTCGCATCTCATTAGTATTTATAACCCGGATTAATTTCCAATTAATACGCTATTTAATTAATTAATCCCAAAAATAAATATAGCCAAAAGTACGGGGTATTACATACTTCCCCCCTAATAACTGAATTTCGTCCCGAAATTCGAATCTAGAAAGTACCTGCTAAAAATAGCTCTGGATAACGTTCGCGCATCTCATCCTCGCGCTCCCATGTGGACTCCTCGACATTGTGATGTCGCCACTGAACACGCACTAACGGGACTATCTTTGACCGCAGTTTCCTCTCGCTTCGGTCCAAAACAGCAATCGGCCTCTCCTCGTAAGCGCTATCCGGCTGGAGATCGATGTCCTCCACAGAAATGTGAGAATGAGCCAAATCATCTCTAAGGTATTTCCTCAGCGAGGAAATATGGAACACGTCGTGAATCCGATGCAGGTGCTCCGGTAGTCCAAGTCTATACGCAACCGGTCCGATCCGCTCAATAATAGGAAACAGCCCCACATACCTCGGTGCCAACTTCCCCTTCTTCCCGAATCGCATAATCCCCTTCATTGGAGAAACCCTGAGCAAAACCTGGTCCCCCACTTGGAACTCCCTGAAAAATCTCTTCGCATCAGCATAACTCTTCTGCCTGTCTTGAGCTACCCGAATGCGACTCCGAATCAACTCAATCCTTGCCGAAGTATCCTGGATCACTTCTGGCCCAAGTAGTTTGTTGTCCCCCACCTCCAACCAACATGATGGGGAACGACAAGGCCTACCGTACAATGCCTCAAACGGAGCCATGCCAATCGTGAACTGATAGGAGTTGTTGTAAGCAAACTCCACCAGTGGAAGGTACTGCTCCCATCCACCCCCGAAGTCAATAATGCACATGCGTAGCATGTCCTCCAACATCTGGTTGGTGCGCTCTGTCTGCCCATCGGTCTGCGGGTGATAAGCCGTACTCAACCGCAATTCCGTGCCCATGGCCTCCTGGAAACTCTCCCAAAACCTCGAAACAAATATCTTGTCTCTGTCAGACACGATATTCAGGGGCACACCGTGAAGTCTCACAATCTCTGAAATGAAAAGCTGGGCATACTGTCCCGTAGTGTAGTCAGTCCTTATGGGTAAGAAGTGAGCGACCTTGGACAACCTGTCCACAATTACCCAAACGGAGTCGTGACCCCTCTGCGACGTAGGCAACCCCGTGACAAAATCCATGGATATGCTCTCCCACATCCACACCGGAACCTCCAACGGCTGTAGCAATCTTGCTGGTCTCTGATGGTCCACTTTTACAAGCTGACAAGTGGCGCATTTCGAGACAAACTCAGCGATATCTCTCTTCATACCGCTCCACCAATATTGCCGTCTCATGTCTTGGTAAATTTTGTCCCCTCCGGGATGTACCGCGAACCGTGAGCCGTGCGACTCTGCCATCACATCGTGCCACAATTCTTCCCCTTTCGGAACTACCAACCTCCCATTGAAGCGTAATCCCCCGTCTAAGCTAACGGTATAGGACTCGGCTCCCTCTGCTAGCAATCGAACTATCTGCTCCTGACAGAACGAGTCATTAGCCTGTGCCCGTACTACCTTTGTAACAATCTGCAGTGTAACGGTCATCACAGACATGAAAGATCGGGCCACTGCATCCTGGTGTCCCAATTCCTTCCACTTTGCTTTCCACACCTCTACCACCTCATCTGCTGGCCTACGGCTCAACGCGTCTGCTACCACGTTAGCCTTACCCGGGTGGTACTGGATGTCGAACTGGCAGTCCTTCACAAATTCAAGCCACCTACGCTGCCGCATATTCAGCTCCTTCTGCGTGAACAGATACTGTAGTGACTTGTGGTCCGTGAACAGTTGAAACTTCTCCCCCAAAAGATAGTGCCTCCAAATCCGTAAGGCAAATACCACTGCCGCCAACTCCAAATCATGGGTGAGGTAATTCTTCTCATGAGGCTTAAGCTTACGGGAAGCATAAGCTATGGCCTGTCTCTCCTGCTGCAAAACACCTCCAAGCCCTTGCAAAGACGCATCGGTGTAAACCAAATACTCAACTCCCGGTCTCGGCAATGCTAACACTGGTGCTGAGGTCAATTTGTCCTTCAAGTCATCGAATGCCAACTGACAGGCATCACTCCAGATATATGGCACACCCTTACGAGTAAGATGTGTCAAAGGACCTTCTATCTCCGAGAAACCCCGAATAAACCTCTTGTAGTATCCTGCTAAGCCCAAGAAACTACGAATCTCTGTTGGTGTCGTGGGCTGTCCCCACTCCCTCACCGCTGACACTTTTCCCGGATCGATAGATATTCCCTGGTCGGAAATGATGTGACCCAAGAACTGAACTTACTTCAGCCAAAACCCGCACTTCTCATATTTTGCATACAACTCGTTCTGACGAAGTGTCTGCAAAACCTGCCTCAAATGCTCGGCGTGCTCCTCCTTTGTCTGAGAGTAGACCAGGATGTCATCAATGAAGACAATGACAAACTGATCGAGGAAATCTCTGAACACCCTGTTCATCAAGTCCATAAACACTGCTGGAGCGTTGGTCAAGCCGAAAGGCATAACCCGAAACTCATAAGAACCATATCTCGATAAGAACGCAGTCTTCGAGACATCCTCCTCCCTGATACGCAACTGATGGTATCCCGACCTCAAGTCAATCTTCGAGAAGAAAGAAGCTCCTCTCAACTGGTCGAATAAGTCATCGATTTGAGGCAATGGATACTTATTCCGTATCGTGACCTTATTCAACTCTCGGTAGTCCACGCACAATCTAAGTGAACCATCCCTCTTCTTCACAAACAAAACTGGAGCGCCCCAAGGTGAGGTACTCCTACGAATAAAGCCCTGCCCTAACAGCTGCTCTATCTGATCCCGTAACTCTCGCATTTCAGCCGGAGACATACGGTACGGTGCACGTGCTATAGGTCTCGTACTCGGTAGAAAATCTATAACGAAGTCTATCTCCCGGCTAGGTGGTAAGCCTGGTATCTCCTGAAACACATCTGAATACTCCCTGACAACCGGGATCGAATCCAAAGGAATCACAACCTCCTTAGAGGTATCCTCCTCTATGTAATATAGATGAGTGGTCGATCCTCCCTCTGGGCGAGGCATCGCCACTATAAACATCTCCTGCCCCGGAATGGCAAAAATAATGCTCCCGCTGAAGCAATCAATCATGGCCCTATATGCTACGAGCCAATCCATACCGATGATCACATCGTGAACATGCATGTCTAACACTAACATGTCCGCAGGCAATACCAAACCACCAACCTCTACCCCCACTCCCTGGCATATAAAGAAAATAAGTGACCCACTCCCTAATGGTGAGTCGACACACGTCACTGTGCTCTCTGCCATAGCTAACAATCCTAAAGCTTTCGCGAAGTGTGTAGCAATAAAACAGTGTGTAGCACCCGTATCAAATAACACCCGACCCATAGTGCCATGGATAGGAAACGTACCCTCGATCGCGGGCGGTGCCTGTGGAACTGCAGCCTGGTGAACGTTGTAGACACGTCCATACTGTAGCTGCCCCTGTTGAGCTGGGACTGCTGGAATGGGTGGCAAAGCTGCCATCTGTGGCGGTGCAGGAAGAGCGGCGGGAAACATAGGCCTCTGTGGCTCCTGGCGAGCACCCTGCTGCTGCTGCTGTGGGGCCCTGCCCCTATCAGGACAATCCTGCTTCTTATGGCCAGTCTTGCCACAAGTAAAGCACTTCCCTGGGAAGTTCCCTCCCCTCTGCCCCTATTGTCCCCGGCCCTGGTGGCCGTTACCATTCCTCCCTTGGCCCTGCTGGCCCTGATGAAACTGCTGCCCATTCTGCCCCTACTGGCCCTAATGGCCGTTTGGACCCTGATGGCCCTGACGGAAACCTCCCTGTCCCTGCCTGTAGTTCCCTGACCGGAACCTCTTATTATCCCCCTGCTGGGAGCCCTGCTCATTCTGCCTCTGCCCATGACCCGATTGTGCCCCGCTGGCACCATGTCCTCCAGTCCTGCCCTGATGGCTAGACTCCCCTGACCGCTTGCCCTCGGCCATATGAAAACGGTGGTCCTGGCAGTGTAGTAACGCAGCGTTAACCACATCAGAATACGTGGCCAACGATAGGTTCCCTAGCAGATGCTGACGGATCCTCCAATTCAACCCATCAGTGAACTTCTCTATCTTCTTCTTCTCTGTTGGAATCTCGTCTGGAACGATATTCAACAGGTTAGTGAACTCGGCCTCATACTCGGCCACTGTCTTGCCCTCCTGCTTCAAACTCATCAGCTTCCTCCTCATCTCTGTATGAACTGCGGATGGAAAGTACTTGCGGTCGAACCGCACCCAGAACTCCTGAATTGTGAGGGTATCCATCTCCTCCGCGGTGGTAATAGACTCCCACCACTGTAGCGCAGATCCCACTAGCTTGAAAGTAGCTAGCACCTGTTTCTGAACGTCAGTGCACTCATGCATCCTCAAATGCCTCTGCATGTCCTTCCTCCATTGGCTCGAGACTACCACGTCTGAGCTACCTGCAAACTCTGGCGGATGCGCTTTCTGAAAAGCGTCTCGTACACGCTCCCAAGCAGACGGGAATGCATTAACCTGTGCTGGCGCGGCAACCGGCGCCTGAGGCGGTGCCTGCTGAATCACGACAATCGCGGCATTTACCGCTTGAGCTACTATAGCTGCAACCTCAGCGGCGTTCAACATGCCCTGAACTGGAGCGGGCTGGGGTTCGGGCATTGCATTCCTGGGAACTCGTCGTGCACGTCGTGGAGGCATCTGAAATAAGGACAAAGTTTATAAGTTCACAGTTTATAAACTTAAAGTGGCTGAAGAACGAAGCATACACAATAAGAGTACAACAGCCCAAAAATATAGGGCTCTATATCAAAGAAAACGTAGCGGAAACATAATAGCCGTACAGATCCTAAAGGACACTAGAACCTAGCTCTGATACCACCCGTGACACCCCGACTAATTAAATACCGGGTAGCTACTCCTTTATAAAATTAATTCAAAATGCCAAGTTGGCTCAGTTAATAGCATCACTGTCGAAAACATTTTATTATTTCTAACCACCTAGTATTTAAAAAGCAAGTTGCCAAATTTTAATTTAAGTCTGATTAACATGCAACAAGTGTAATGAAGAAATAGATAACACCATTCACCATAATGAAGTAAAACGAATAACCATCACAATAAAGTAAATAAAGTCTGGAGGAAAACTCCTCACTACAATCCCAGAACTGAAATGAATAACCGAAACTGAAATAAAACAAGCTAAAGTCTGAAAACTGAAATATAAAAGATGTCTCTAAAGAAATGGGCAACATGCCCTACAACTGATAGATAGTGACTCTGGAATCCAAAAGATAGAAGCGTCTACATGCAAATCCCTGTAGCTTCCACAACCATCTACAGCTCGTCACCTGAGTGAGAATCCTATGCTTGGTGTCCCTGTGGCTGGGCACCTAAAATGGTTATACAAGAAAAAGATTTGAAAAGCAAATGGGTTAGAGCCCGAAAGTGGAGTTATTTTTAAAAACCTGCAAGTGCTTTAAAAACATTTAAAACATTAAATGCAAAGTACATGTTAGGACGTGCACTCACATGATATTCTCACATCTCGTCTAACTGTGCACTCCTAACGCAATTACCCATCTATAAAGACCCATACTACTAGCTAACTGACAACATAACTAGCTAAACTGCCAAAGGTTCTACCCATATTACTCGGTTCTATTTAACATAACAACGCTCGAATTAAATAGAGGTTTAACGTAAACTCAGTTACTAAATATGCCAATGATATAACTATCATTTAACTCATTATATATCTCGAATAATACCGTAATATTTTTACAACATTAACAGGAGGATTTCCATTAATTAAATGTATATTATTCACATCATAAATATACAATACAAGCACCCCGCAATCTAAGCTATGGTGCACACATACTCTGCTATCCATCCCGGTACATCACGTACATGAGGATCACATATTCCGAATCTCTCAGGAATAGTACAGATAACACAAATCACAAATAGTGGAGGCGAACACAGTCACCATCACATGGGTCACGCACATACCTACGCTCCCATGATCATGCAGACTTATTAATATCACAATAAGTCCTTCTATGACCTATGTTCATCAAGGTACCAGTCTATATCCCCCCCGTAGGCACACAAGGATTAGAGGGTCCTAAGCGAACGCAAACCTCCCGTGATAGCAAGTATGGTAGGTATGTCATACACACAAATACTATATCAATACTAAGTATACACGCATCTTAGTAATCACCGTAGTATAATTGTAATACTCTACATCATTATACCATTATTCCAAACTTATGTATTTCAAGTCTCCCGTTAATATAAAGTTAAATTACCAACACGTCTCACGTCGTAGTCCCTTAACCTTAAAACCTATCTATAATATATTATTAGGTTCCGATTATTCCCAAATATAACATATTTATTCCTAAGGTCTTTACTTCTGCTCTAAACCTTATTTCATCGAATTACACAATTTTGCACTATTAACCCAAACGTTACCTCTCTAACGAATTTCAATAACCTAGAATAATTCCCCGAATTGCATTCTAATTAAAGTCCACTACAATAATCACACCTAGTGGTCTTCCTTAAGGGTGAGGGTATTCATAAGTTCTCCAAACATATTCTCCGAGGGTTTCCACCATTTAAAATCAAATTAAGGAAAATTTTACTCATTCTGGGGAGGTCGATTGATCGACCTATGGATATCGATCGATCGATCTAGTCGATCGATCGACTGATGAATGTCGATCGATCGATCGAACATGTATGGCTACGGACTGCTTCGTTCTGCAGATTTGAAAACGTCCCAAAACTTATTTATAACGTATTATTCTCAGATATAACGTTATAGTAATGTCATATAACAATCCTACAATATTACTAACGTCCACAAACCACTAATTCAACATCTAAAGGCTACATATGGGTCAAACTTCATCAAAAACCTAGTTTCCAGATTTTATCTCAAGAACATTCATAAACTTCATCTTAAATCCGTTTTTGGTATAGCAAAAGTCAGTAATTCTCTTAATATGATTTTCCAGTAACATTCTACATGCAACCTATATCCCAAATTAAACTAATAACTCCAATCTTATGGGTTTTTTCATTATCTTCCAAGAACACACAAAGTTTTTGAATAATCTAACATGGAAGAAGCATTCTCCGAAATTTAAATGGAATAAATCACTTGCCTTGATTGTCTCTGGATTTGGTGTTGGATTTGTAATCTTTTTCTGCAGATTTCCTCTCTCTCTCTCTCTCCTTCTCCAAGCTTTCTTCTTCCAAAGGTGGCTATGGTGGCTAGGGTTTCCTTTGGGAGAGTTGGAAGACTAAATGATACCCTACGTAGCTTATGGGGTTAATAAAGGGTTGGTTGGGTCAATTCCTTATCAGATTACAACTCTCAATTTTCGTCACTTTTAATTACCCAAAAATACCAAATTACTAAAATACCCTTTAAGTTGCCGGTATGGCCTAAAAATACCCCGGGACCCAAACTATACCCCCGGCTAGTGTTTTCTGACTATCTCGACCCTTCCGGACGCGTTGGCGCACTCAAAACAACCATACGGACTATAAATTTTAAATTCACTTTTATTAACAAAATAATATACCGTGACGCGGCGGTCCCACGCGTTTCAACAAAATTTCTAAAATGCCGTATATAAATCCCACGACAAATTTTATAATACCAAGTTCATATATAATCATATATGCACATAATCAAATACCAATTCGCATCTCATTAATATTTATAACCCGGATTAATTTCCAATTAATACGCTATTTAATTAATTAATCCCAAAAATAAATATAGCCAAAAGTACGGGGTATTACATATACTTCCATATTTCTTCTGTAATGAGAATACATTTGAAAGGCGTTCTGATACACTTGTTCTTGTTTCAGATGCCACCGAAGAGAAGTCGTTCAGTAAGGGCAAAAAAAGGGGATGAGGTGGAACCCCAAATGCCTCAAAGGAACATGACTAGAGATGAAGTTGCCAATATTGTGGCACAAGCAGTAATTACTGCCATTTCTACGATGGTGCAGCAACCTGCCATTTAAGAAGCCCAAACCCATTCAGGACCGTCTTTGTGGGAAAGAGTGAGAGAAGATTTTATTAAGGGGCATCCTCCAGAGTTCTCAGGGGGAGTTGATGCATTATCTGCAAGTCAATAGAAGAATAGTATGCAGGAGCACCTCCGTATGGTTGAGTGTAGTGAGGTGCAGAAGCAATTTTTAGCCACCTTTAAGTTAACGGGAGAAGCTCTCCAATGGTGGGAGTCTGTCACCACATCTAAACAGAGAGATAATTTGCCTATAACAGATTTTTGGGAACTCTTTGATCGAAGGTATTTTCCTTCCCCGATTTAGAAGGAAACGAGAAGGAAATTGATGGATGTGTTTCAAGGAAATAGAACGGTGGAAGAATATGAAGAAGAATTTACTCGATGGGTGAAATTAGTACCTGATGAGGTAAATACAGAAGAGAAGCGTATATCGAAGTTTGTTCGAGGTTTAGATTGGAGAATTCAGCAACATTTATTAGAGAGCCCAGCGTTAGAGACGTTCGTCGAGGTAGTGAATGCGACACTATTAAAGTGTCATGAATATCGTCTTCGTTTGCAAGGAGGTGAGAACTTTAGAGATTTGGGTTCATTTTAGACCAGGGGACTTTATGTGGGAGCCTAATAATGAGGAGATGAAATCGGACTACAGATGGATGATGTAAGTTATTTTCCTTTGTGAATAGGATTATGCTATATGAAGTTTGGAAATATCGTATGTGAGATAGTTATGAGAGGGTAGTGCTATAACCCTATTATGTATGGAACGACCCGAAAGGGAATTTTGAGCGAGTTAGGCTCTTATATAATTATCTTTTGAGAGAATAGATTACTTGAAATCTTCTAGGAAGAGAGCTATAACTTTGTGGTGAATGTAAGAATTGTTATTGCGTGTTAAGTAGTAATGATAAAGCTACTTATTTTTATATAGTCATGTTAGACTTATATAATTGTTGTATTCCAGCTACGGAAAAGCCTAAAATGGAAATATATTAAAATGATATAAGATGATATTACTGAGAAGAAAATTCAGAAATTTGTGGACTATTGAGGAGCAGGAAATTTTGAGCTCATAATTATGCTAACTTTTATGAGCTGTATGCTTTTATGTATATGATGATTGTTAAGACCTTATGTTATGGGCATAAGGTATTTTATATATGTGTATCGTAAGACATAAACCGTTTTTAAAATAAATTGTTTTCCAAATAAATTTTTTTTATAGGCCTTTGGGCCATATCAAAATAATTTATGCAAAAATGATTTTTTTAAACTCTAGTCCGGAACTAACAAACTCTCAATCCCCGACGTCGCTACATATTAGTGTATTGAGAGGGTTCTTTGTTTGGATTTCGCTTGCGAGACCTCCCCCACATGAAAGTGGCGAATGTCAGGAATTGAGAGGAGTTATTTCTTTGGACCATTCAAAATTTTTATACTATTAATTTGCTAGTATAATCTATATATCTTTAGAATGGTGGAACTTTTGAGGAAAGAGAAGCCTAATTATGTTTACACGAGTATAGCTCGAATATAAAGGGTGTATGGGTACGCTAATTGTTAAAATTGGTTTTATATAAATTAAAAACAATTCGTCGTGGGTAGTTAGAGGTTTGATTATAGTGTTAGGGAGGATAAGAGTCGTAGGAACTAGTTGAACTTTGGAGTATAAGGCCTAGCTTAATTTCGAGGATGAAATTTTTGTAAATTGGGAAGTTCGTAACAACCCAAGATTTTTGGGACAATAATTTATTCATTTTGGGGGAAATAAATATAATTTATTTGGAGAATAATTAAATTGGCATTTGAGGTCAAAATTTGGAGATGTTAGAAAGTGTTTCGAATGGCAATTCTGAGGGTGTAGTTGTTTCCGGAAGGGTCGAGAAAATCAAAATGACTGTACTTGGGGTCCATTTAGGTTCTGAAATATTTTAGGTTCGTTTGGCTCGAATTAAAGTCAATGAGTCATTTAAAGTGTGTGTCTTGGGAGACAAGGCTTATTAAGCCTACGAGAGATAAAATATCCTTAGAAAGAAAGAGAGAAATAGAGAGAAGAAGGAAATAAGAAGAAAAAGAGAGAGAAAGTGGGATTTTCGGCCATTACGCGATCTCGAGGACGGATCAGACCCTACGAACATCAGGCAAGTGATTAAACTTGCTAAATAATTGTTGTGTACCATTTATTTCATGATTTGTGGATCAAATTTATGGGTTTTAGGTTTAGTTTGTTAAAAACTAACTTTGGGGTAAAATCTTAGATTTGTTGTGTAGATCATGGATTTGAGGTTAGAAATTAGTTAAAATATGTTCTTGGATGAATATTAATGATGTTTATATGTTTGGGTTGAAGAGAAATGAGGAGAAGATGATTAAAATGTAGTTTGGGGATCTTTGGCTTTGAAGAAATAGCCATTTCCGTAGCCCTTGAAAAGGCCGAATCGATTCGGCCCCAACTCAAATCGATTCGGAATGTTCCAGCTTGATAGGTCTGAGTGACCGAATTGATTCAGACCCCAACCGAATCTATTTGGACTGAGACAGAATCCCAGGTCTGATGACCCGAATCGATTCGCCTGGGAGGCCGAATCGATTCACAGGGCCGAATCAATTCGAAAATAGGGCATTTTGGGGGATGTTTTTCTAGGGAGAATTTCATTCCGTTTCGTTTGAGGTTATCAATTGGGAACCACTATAGGAGTTAATTGAAGTGTGTTTTGGAGACTTTTAGGGAGTTTCCCTCATAAGATATTATTTGGGTCATATGGACTTAATTTGAGAAATACCGATTAAAGATTATCGTATCTATTAAGTGGGGGAAGCCCACTATCATTAGGGGTGGGCACGGTCCGGTCCGGTCCGGGTTTTGCCTATTTTTTGGACCGGACCGAATATTCGGTCCTCAATTTTTTTGGACCGAGACCGGACCGATTAATTCGGTTAACCTACTAATTTGGTCCAGGCTTTTTTCGGTCCGGTCCGGGGTAAAAATCGGTCCTGACCCTATTTTATATATAAGTACATTTTATGAATTTTTTTATCTATTTTTCTCACAAATATATATACAAAAAAATAATACTCGAAACTCCAAGTGATATTTACATGGTTTTTTTTAACCCAAATAAAAAAATGTTTATACATATATAAAATGTTCCAAATTAAATTCATAAGTTATATACATTAATTCAAAAACTATACATAAGAAACACAATAACATTATTTTTATCATATATATATTGGAATCGGTCCGGTCCGATCCAAATCGGTCTTTTAATATAGTGGACCGCGGACCAGACCGGTTTAATCGGTTTTTAGGTTATGTGAACCAATTTTTGGACCGGTTTCAAAATAGCCTTAATTTTCGGTTCGGTCCGGTTCGGTCCAATCGGTCCATTCGGGTCGGTCTTTTTTTTGTCCACCCCTAACTATCATTGATAATTCTATTTGGAGATAATTATGGAATGGTATGAAAGAGTGAGAATGCGCTTCTTGATATTAGATTTTGGAATCAAATCCCAAATGGGATAACTTTAAAGGTTCATATGATTGATTGAACCATATTATGGGTTGAGAATTATAAATGCTAATTGATGTGCATACGGATATAGAAATATTCTTAATGATGATTAACTTGGGATATCTCTCACATTAATGAGAAGTGCTAATTGAAGTGCATTAGGATATATAGAATATCGTCAATGTGAATAGAATCGAGAGACGATTCATATAAATAGAAGTAATGCGTGAACTTCAAGTGAGAAATATTATAGTGTATACTAAGTGGGGAAGTTATGTGAGAAATGACGATTAGTATATCGAGAGAAATATAATACATAATGATATTATTTCATCTACGCCTAACAACGTACTATGATTATGAAATTGTGTGACATATATACCTTTTATGATGGTATATATTTATATGATGTGATGATGTATGTATATCTTATGTGAATGATATATATGTATAATAGTGAAGCATACCTCCTCCTTGTTATCATTGGGAAGTTGCGCGATGAGGGTGAGGACTTTGGTTCAATGAGTAATGTGTGGATATTACCCAGGTCATAGTCGTCCATTGTGTTGATATCTGATTTGCATTATATTTTGGGGGTGAGAAGTCGAGGGTATGTGTCGTTATCACTTGACCGGTTAGGAACAATGACCGCTTCGCGGACGTTGTGTTTGTGTGTGACCATGAAGTGGGTGACATTTAGTCCCACCGGTGGTCCCCAAGATGATATCTGAGTGATGCCCTGGAAGATGATAGCATTGGGAACCTGCGTCCTCGAGTTATAGCTCGCTTGGATGGTTATTATATTATTGGTGTGATTAGTTCTTTGGGTATCGAGGGCATAATGGACCTCAACGACCAACATTGCTAGAAGTAGTGTATCAGGGGTGTTCCTTGTTTGGATTTCGCTTTGTGAGATGTCCCGCGCATGGAACGCAGTGTAATGTTGGGAGTGAGGAGAAGTTAGTCCTTAATGCTCATATATATATATATATATATATATATATATATATATATATATATAGTCTATATCTGTACGATCGACAGTGCCAGCAGTAGTGTATCGAAGGGTTCCTTGTTTAGATTTCGCTTTGCGAGACGTCCCACGCACAAAACGTCGTGCACTATTGAGAATTGGGAATAATAAATTAATTAATTGAATAATGAGAATTTGGGTTACATGCATCATGCATTGAGGTCATAATGAATCTTGATGATAAATACTGTCAGAAGTAGTGTATCGGGGGGTCCCTCTTTTGGATTTCGCTTTGCGAGACGTCCCATGCACGAAACCCAGTGAAGTATTGAGAATTGGGAATAGTTTAGTCCGTAGCACTTAGATGCTAATAACTCATACATTTATATAAATATTGATGGCATAACTAGAATATGAGAAATTCTAGTGAAAGAGAATGTTTATGTATAGTGTATATGTTAGTACGAGATTGTTTATGTGAACCTTATATGTGAAGTTAGTGAACAAATAATTGATATGGATAATATTAGAAATTGAAGAATACGATTTAAATGGATTTTAGATGAGTGTAATTTGGGATTAATTTAGATTACCTTGCCTAGATAGAATTGGTCACTTAATTGGAGATCATGTTCATACGTTTAGTGTGCGCTTTAGTTGAGAGGTGAGTTGGATTTTGTGGAGAGTGCAACTCCATTAAATCATGTCATAATGCATTATAATTATTATGCATTTTAATGCACTTGCTATAAAAATGTTTTCACCTCAGGCTCTGACCCGTTTATATTTTCTCTTGCTCGTATATATATATATATATATATATATATATATATATTATATTATTTTAGGTGTTCCTCCACATAGACGCCATTGATGTTATCCATCCAGTCTATTCGTGGAGCTGTGGCAGTAGCGAACTCTTGCGGCATTTTGTTATAGTCGATTCCTATCTTTTGTGTATCTAGATTAGGATTCAGTTTGTATATCGGGTTTATATCCAAGTGTTGTAGAGTAGCACTTATATATTTTCTTTCTCAGATTATTTTATTGTCTTTAACCCGAAAGCATATTCGGGTATTTTACTTCATACATTGTGTTGTATTCTTTTAAATATTATTTCGAGCATGTGTGCGTCTCTTATAATATCTAGAGGTGTGTGGTTGGTTAGTAGTTGGATGTTTGGTTTTAATTAAAATGTTTTAAATTTTTTGACGCCCTCTTTTTGTAATAATGGGTAGTTAGCCGTGGTTTTTATTAGAATCGTCAGTAGATGCTGAGAATAATACACTTGCGATTCCATATTATTTTAGTATAGGGTTGGCCACCCGTTATTATTTTGAACAGGTTGTCACAAACGACACGCCAACAAGACGCAAAACAATGAAAATTTGGCATGATATTTCATATCCGTGTTAAATTTATGTCTTGTGTTTTTCATGTTGTATTATGTTATTCATGTTTTACTCCCATATTCCACTAAAACTTTGTTTAATTGAGTGTAAAAGTTATTAATCGTGTAACTCGTGTTGTGTCAAATGAAAAAATGCAAATATGCATCATGTCGTGTTCGTTTCTAAATGATTAGTCTTCTTGTATCACATATTTCAAAATGTAAACATTTATTCTTATGGTATTGTTGGCTTACTAATGTGTATACACAATTGAGTCTTGCACAAATCAAGCCAAAAGGATAGATTTCATTTTTATAGGTAGCGAGAGTATTGTTCAATAAATATGAACACTAAACATTGAACATCATTCATGACTCCTCTACATTAAAGACTTCCTCTTCTTGCTCATTGGAAGATATTTCCTTTTATGAGTTGTTATGTAGATAATGTCAAAGATATGGACCCACATTTACATTTATTTTAACTTTGAAAACTTTTTATGTTTGAAGAACAAGTGATTTAAATGTCAAAATATGCTTTGTTCTAAAGCCATAAGCGAAAGCCTTGGTATGTATGGCGTGTTAGGAAAATGAAAAACTTATTGGATACATCCATACGCACGACATGTTTTTTATACCATTTGAACGACATGCACGTGTTAGGCACATTTGTGTGTTATTCCAAACACCGTGTACACGACTTTATATTGGCCTCGTTCGGACGACATGACATTTTTATCGAGCAAAAACCGTGCGTCATGTAATACGCAAATCGTTGTTATCGATTCGGCGACTCAATGCACAAACCCTAAACTTCAACTACACTTGACAAGAAAGCATAGCGGTAAGTCGGGTATCGTAAGAAATTCACAGGGAGTGATTGAATTTTAGATTTTAATTAATTTACTACTTCAGAAATAAAATTGTAAAAGGTGATTTGGGGTTTTAAAGGAAATAAAGACAAACAGAAGTTACGCTACACAAAAGTAAAGCGAGGATCGAGATCGCATTCCACCACACGGATTTTAACAACTACTAATTATAGATAAGGCTCGAAAGCTATTTAACCGAGCATTTCAATTAATCATAAACTTCATGCAATAAGGAATTTAAGCCAAAGTTGCTTGAATAAACTGTAATACCCCGTATTTTCATGGCTTTTAAATTTAAGGATTTATTAAATTTAATTGAGATAAATTAATTTAATTTTAATCCGAAATGTTGTTTTAAATATTTACTAGCGTGACAAGAGTTAGTAATTATTGGGAATATATTATTTGTTGCATATTACTGGATGAGTATAGTAATATATGAGATTTATTTTTATAATATTGCCACGTGCGAATAAAATGACAATTGTGAAAATTTAAGTCGGGACGCGCCTGTGTCGTGTCGTGACTAAATGTGGATTAATAAAAGTGAATATTTTATAGGTGTTTGTATGGTCATTTTGAGGGCGCCAACGCGTCCGAAAGGGTCGAGATAGTCAGAAAAGTATACCCGGGGGTTTGATTTGGGTCTCGGGGCGTTTTTAGGCCTAATTAGTACCCCGAGAGGGCATTTTAGTCATTTTGTATTTTTGGGTAATTAAACCCACGAAAATTAGAGGGGTTATATCAGATGTTTAGGTTATCTCCTAGGGTTAGATAACTCAAAACACTAGAACGGCCATTGGAGAGGAGAGGAGAGGAGAGAGCTCTCAAGGCATTCCAAGCCTCAAAACGCAACCGTTTGCACCGCCGCCACTGCCAACGCGTAGATCGCGAGACGGGGAACGCAACCAGACCAAATTCAACACCAAACCAGATTTCTAAAAATCCCAGGCAAGTGTTTATCTTGCTTAGGGGTGGACAAAAAAAAGACCGACCCGAATGGACCGATTGGACCGAACCGGACCGAACCGAAAATTAAGGCTATTTTGAAACCGGTCCAAAAATTGGTTCACATAACCTAAAAACCGATTAAACCGGTCCGGTCCGCGGTCCACTATATTAAAAGACCGATTTGGATCGGACCGGACCGATTCCAATATATATATGATAAAAATAATGTTATTGTGTTTCTTATGTATAGTTTTTGAATTAATGTATAAAACTTATGAATTTAATTTGGAACATTTTATATATGTATAAACATTTTTTTATTTGGGTTAATAAAAACCATGTAAATATCACTTGGAGTTTCGAGTATTATTTTTTTGTATATATATTTGTGAGAAAAATAGATAAAAAAATTCATAAAATGTACTTATATATAAAATAGGGTCAGGACCGATTTTTACCCCGGACCGGACCGAAAAAAGCCTGGACCGAATTAGTAGGTTAACCGAATTAATCGGTCCGGTCTCGGTCCAAAAAAATTGAGGACCGAATATTCGGTCCGGTCCAAAAAATAGGCAAAACCCGGACCGGACCGGACCGTGCCCACCCCTAATCTTGCTTATTTCGTTGATGCATCATCCATATTAGTTTAGGAGTTATTAGGATGAGATTTATGGAAGAAAAACCCAATTTGAGATGGGAAATTTTCATGTAGTGATGATTTATATGATATTATGGAAACCCTTTGTCATGTAAAGGATTAAGAGTTTGATTAAGAAAAGAGTTCTAATCCGATACAAACACAAAAAAAAATTATTCCGGACGATCGGACCGTTGGAATTGGATGAAATTTTACAGAGAATTAGCTGAAGACGAGAGGAAGCTACAGAACAAAATTCAGCTCGATTGGACCGTTCAATATTTATTTTTGCTAGACAGTTTTATGTTTTGAGGACTCTTAGAGATAATAAAAATTCAATTAAAACTCCATTTTAATTCCGATTTCGAAACCGTTTGAAATTCTCATCTTTGAAAATAAAATTCAAAATCCATTAATGTAAGGCAAAATCTATATTTTTGGGATATTTTGCATAAGGGATAATGTAAGTATATATTAAAGGGGAGAGACACGTAGGAGAGAGTTACGTTGGAACATAAATAGATATCTACTGAATTGTAGATTTGGAAGAACAGAGTCCATGAGGGTTACGTAGTAAGATGGAAAAACCCTTCGAATTAAAGTTAGAAACGAACCATTATACTTGATAAATAATAGTGGGAAAATAAGGATAAATGTTGTGAATGTGGGTTATTGGATAAACCTAAATTGATATAATAAAAGTGGTATATTTATATGATTGTGTATGCATATACTATATACTTGTGAAAATCATGCCCGCGCTACTTGCTATCCCTGAGGTTACCGCGCTGGGACGATCTTATCTCGTGTGCCTTATGGGGGATATTGACTCGTACCCTAGAAGATAGGAATCCTAGGTACAGGCTATCGAATCGGTAGTCACGGTCCTAAGAGACGTGAGGGTATGTACTGACCTCTTGGACTTGGAAACTATGCTTCGCTCAATATTGTTTGTGTATGTATTTATACAGTTCGAGAGTGATTTCGGACTTGTATTCCCTTTAGTAAGATTGATACGGGGATTGGATAGCAGAGTATGCCCGCACCATAGTTTTTATGTGGGGTGTTGTTATGATATATATATTATACGAGTAGTTAATATATATATGAAATTCTAAAATTTGGAACTGCCTACTGTGATTTGATATGTAGGACATGGTTGATGACTCAAATTATATATAATTGTTTTGAGAAAGTATAATATGACACTGGAAAACTTTATTGATTAATAAAGTTAAAAGGAGAACCTTGGTTATAAATTGAAATCTTACGTTTTAAATACTTGTGCTGTTCAGTTGTAAATCCTGCGAATAACCTAATATAAGTTAAATCATTGGGGAAAGATAGTGTGGTATATGACGAGATAGACCATTGGGAAGGTTAGTGCGATAGGTGTGCACATGAGAAGAGAGGTGAGAATTTCTCAAGAGCGTGTCGCACTAATATGTTGTTGCATTAGCCTGTAATCAATTTAAATACTTGCTAAACGAATTTTTAAATCATATACACTATCGGGCTCTGACCCGTTTCTATTTCCTTTTCTCTCTTGTATATATATGTATGTATTACAGGTGCCCAGCTACAGGGGCGTCTTACTTAGGATCCTTTGAAAGGAACGTGCTGCAGCTTAGGTGGGAGTTGCAGGCCTGTTGTTTAGACGACTTCATCCATTTGATTCTACTCCAAGTTCAGTTTTATCTAGTAGGGGCATGTGTTTCCCTCTTTCTATTATTTAGTTGGTATTGTCAGAGATTGAAAATTTTACTTTCAGTACCTTTATTTCGGGATTTATTACTGTCAGGATGTTTTCCTTTAGTGTTGTAAATGTTGGGATTTATTATTAATGATTAAATTCGTGTATGTTCAATTCTATTTTTATTCTTAATGTGTGACTCTTTAGATGTTATTGGTTTAAGGTTTTATAACCGGATTTAATAAAATGAGAATAAGGTTTTAAATGGTTTTGACACTTAGCTCAATTATTTAGGGTGTTTAAATTGAAAAAGTATTTTTACGACAGTGATGCTAAGAATGAACCAACTGTTCACCTTGATTTTAATTTAATAAAGGCATGATCGCCCGGTATTTAATTTGTCGGGGTGTCACATAAACATTTAATCAAAAATGGTTACACGAGTATTAAATTTGGATTGTCGCTATAAACTCTAACGTTGCATGACGAAGAAAGATAAACGCATAGTAATCCAACTTTACGGAAAATATCATAACTTCTTCGTTAGAAATCGTAATTAGGAACGATCATAGGCCAAGCGAAGATAACTCAAAGGGATACAACATCCAAGAGACATTAGGTAAAAAAACTAAAATATGAAGTGACTAAAATTCCCTTGAATGTGCCCTAGAGTATGATTTTGAAGTAAAAAACATCTTAAATGTGCCATGGCCTCTTCATTACAACTCGGATTTATGCACCGTTGGCGAAAACGCGAAGAGAAATCAAAGGGCTTTCACTTTTGTGAAGAGCTCGGGATTCAAACCCAAATGCTGAAATTACTAAAATGCCTCCGAAGCTACAATATTCAACGAAACTTTTTCGGAAAGCATCCAAACTTCACACGAAGCACTGAAATACCAACAAAAGCTCAATTATACCTCATATAGTATGTTAACATATAAAACGGATGTTGTCTGGTTAACGGGCATAGATATAGGAATTAAGGTACCTGAGAGGGATAAAATACACAAGAATAAAGGGTGAAAAATATAATATTCGTGCCGAATCACACCCTCTAACTTACACATTGCTGGTCCCTATCAATGAAGTACAAAGAAAGAAGAAGAACAAGTAAACCACAAAAAATGAGATATGTACCAAGGGGATAAAATGCCACTTTCCAGGGCAAACGGTTGCATGTAGCATATGCAATAAGCCGTTAAACCTCTAGGTTATCCTGGTGGACGAGTGCCGTCTCATGAGGGTTTTCAGGGATGAAACTCACAAGCATCATATAGTTTCCTCAAAATATGCCAAATCAACATGCGACAAACTCAATAATAACGAAAAAGATTTCAAACACGTTATTAGAAAAAGGGAATGAATTCACACAAAAGTCCATTGTTATTAATAATATATAACTAACATCATAGAACTGAAAACTTATAAGTGGGAGGGGAGTGAGCACATGAATAGTATGATTTGGAAAAAACTTAAATAAATCGGATAATTAACATAAAGTGTGCATATATCAATCCTCATCGGGCATTACCCTCAACATATGAAATCACTATGAAAGGTAGGTAATATGCGGTACATACGGGCATAGAGAATAAATGTAAATGGAAACAAGGTCGCGCATATGTCACAATGAAGAATGCTATATACGAAATTAAAAACTGTAATCTCAATGAAATATATCGCACATTAAAAGAGGCAAAATGAATTTTCATAGATTATTAAAACTATTTAAACTTTTAAATTAAATTCACCCTAAGATCACATAGGGCATGATAGGGTTATAATGTAGGCTAGGCTAGGGTACGAAATGAAAAATATATGTACGTATTCAAAGTTGTTCGGGATGAAAACTTGGAATAATGGGAAGAATGTGGACAATAACGAAAATGGAAAACAACCTCCACAATAAAGCATTAAATATAACAATTGGAGAGTAACAAGGATTATTGAACTATACACAATATATACAACTTTCTCTTTCTTTTTATTTCTTTTTCTCATATTTTTTTAAGTTTTCTTTTCTTTTTTTTTTCACTACATTTACTTCTTTTCTCACTCTTTTCATGCACAAATTTCGACCACACTACACAACATCATTCAATCCCAAGCAACATTCCAAACAAAGGCATGGAAGGTAATATGTATGGTTTAGAACTCCAATGTGGAGGTGGTTATGAAATTTTGGGTAATGAAATGAAAGGCTATATTTAGGCTCAAGGGGTTAATGAGGAGAAAAATAAAAGGTGAGGTCAGGACTAATATGGGCAATATAAGAAAGATGGCCTATGATCATTTCATAAAGTTTACGCAATTCTCAAGTCAATTTTTTTTTGAAAATCATGCTCAACTAACAAATTTTAAGATATAAACTCAATTACTGAACGATCAATGAAGGAATAAAGAAATTACCAACGAAAGTAACGTTTTCAATGAGGAATGAATAGTGTATAACACTCACAAATGAAGGTAAGTCTCTAATCTCACTTGGTGTAAGTATATACAATGTAACAAAAGATTACCGAGTTAGAAAAATCTTAAACCAAATCAATAAAACAAGAAAAGAGCATGTGCTCATGGGATTAAAGTTTAATACATGAAATTATTCATAATATCAATGATTCGAGGACTAAAGTCTAATAACTGCTTAAATCGAGAACATGTATCGTTGAGTTGTCGATCGGATTGGGCAATTATTGAAATTTATCATTGAAAACAAGGGCAAAATGCCCAACTAAGAAGAAAAAAGAAAGAAAATATTTTTCAAACTTTACAATTTTTAACAAAAAACATGCTTAGTAACTAAAATGCGATGAAATCAATGGAACAAAACAAAGAATGGATTCAATATCTTTACCCCCTAACTTAAATATTGCATTGTACTCAATGCGCATTAAGAACACAACACATAGATAGGAAAATAATGATATTACCTAAAATCGGAGTGATCCCCATTGAGTACGAGTCCAAAGAATCTACAAAACAAGTTAGTACCAAGCATAATGAAAAGCAATAACAAAAGGTTTAACTAATTACACAAGACTAAACTAAAAGGAAAGAAAAACTAAAGAAAGAAAAAAAATAAAAAACTAACTATTTACAACCTACTATTTGGACTTCTAACTAACTATAGACTAGAAGTCTAAATAATTGAGAATCCACCCCAAAAATATTTTGACTTTGGAAGATCAACGGTGGACCCTCCTATGCAAGCATGCCTCCCGAAAAATATGAATTCCGTTTGAACAACGGAAGGCATGTGTAAATCATAAAATTTATGTGATAAATTTTAAGGGAGACAAGACTCTCATTTAGTTATTCATCACACGTTGGGGAAGCGATCCCGAGTCTCATTTTAATTAGTTTTAACTTCTCTTTTTCCTTTTTCACCATTTCCAACCAATCACCTTTTACACTTTTATTCTTGAAATAATAAACCAATTAAATTCTAATATTCAATCACTCCCTGTGGATTCTTGATACCCGAGTTACCGCTCTACCTGTATTGCAAGTGCAATCATAATTTAGGTGTTTGTATTGAGTAGGCGAAACGAAAATAACAATTAGTGTTCTGACACGACGCTACTTTTCGCGCTTGATCAAAGTGGCACCGTTGTCGGGGAGTGTGTTTTAAATTGTAATTGATTTACTATTTCGTAATATTTTTGTAATTGATATTTGTATTCTTTATTTTCTCCTTTCTTTTTGACTTGTGATAGATTATTTCAAGAAATAGAAATTTTGGTGCTTGTTGCTTTTGGTGAATTAGCTTATTTTGAAATGTCTCGCCATAACTCTTTAGATAATTTTAATTTTTATGCCAATAGTTCTCAAAGTTACACTCCGAAAACAATGCGAGAATGCCTTAAAATTCTTGAGTACGAGCGCATTGAGCGTGAAATTCAAGAAGTTGTAAGTAGTCCCTCATTGTCTTGGGAACATACTTTTCTTTGTGGGAAAAAGAGATTTATGAAGCTTGGACAAATAAAAAATGTCCAACTAAATGAGATTATTTCTTCTTCAAAAAGTTCGGTTGCGGTTGAAACTTGTGTTTCACCTCCACCCCTTTTTGACGAAAAAATAATTGAGAGTGATCCAAGCACTTTCAATGGTCCTTACTTTCCTTTATTCCCCATTATTCTCTAGCCGTTAAATTTATCACAAGAATCGCTTGAAATTATTGAGGACTTTGACCCGATTCTTGAACAGGAATGTTATTTTGAGATGGTTCAGCTCATGGGCTATTCACTTGCGCTAGCCCCACCTCCCCTTTCAATTTAAGAACCTCGGGGATATGATTTTAATTTTCCCGAGAACAATGTAGTCTTGTCTCCCTTAAAATCCAAACCCTCCATAATCCCACTAAAAATTTTAGTTGGTAATGGTTCATTTTTTACCCCTTACACATGCCTTCCATTGTTCAAACGAATTTCATATTTTTCGGGAGGCATGCTTGCATAGGAGGGTCCACCGTTGATCATCCAAAGTCAAAATATTTTTTAGGTGGAGTCTAAATTATTTGGACTTCTAGTGTATAGTTAGTTAGAAGTCCAAATAGTAGGTTGTGAATAGTTAGGTTTTTTATGTTTTCTTTTCTTTTGTTTTGTTTTTTCACTTCTCTTTCTCTTTTCCACTTCACTTTCTTCTTTTTTCACTCTTTTCATGCTCAAATTGAAACAACACTATAGAACATCATTCAATCCCAAGCAACATTCCAAACAAAGGAATGGAAGGTAATATGTATGGTTTAAAACTCCAATATGGAGTTAGTTATGGAATTTTGGGTAATGAAATGAAAGGCTATATTTAGGCTCAAAACGATTAACGAGGGGAAATATAAAAGGTGAGGTCAAGGCTAATATGGGCGATATAACAAAGATGGCCTATGATCATTTCATAAAGTTTACACAATTCTCGAGTCAAAAGAATTTTTAAAATCATGCTCAAGTAACATGTTTCAATATATAGACTCAACTAATGAATGATCAATGAAACAATAAAGAGATTATCAACGAAAGTAACGTTTTCAATGAGGAATGAATAGTGTATAACACTCACAAATGAAGGTAAGTCTCTAATCTCACTCGGTATAAGTATATATAATGCAACAAAAGATTACTGAGTTATAAAAATCTTAAACTAAATCAATAGAACAAGAAAAGCGCATGTGCTCGTGGTATTAAAGTTTAATTCATGAAGTTATTCATAATATCAATGATTTGAGGACTAAAGTCTAATAACTTCTAAAATAGAGAACATGCATCGTTGAGTTGTCTATTAGATCGGGAAATTATTGAAATTTATCATCGGAAACAAGGGCAAAATGCCCAACAAAGGAGAAAAAAGAAAGAAAATATTTTTGAAAATTTTCAATTTTTTAACAAAAAAACATGCTTAGTAACTACAAAACAAGGTAGTACCGAGCATAATGAAAAGCAATAACAAAACGTTTAACTAATTACATTAGACTAAACTAAAAGGAAAGCAAAACTAAAGAAAGAAAAAATAATAATAAAAAGCTAAGGGTCTGTTTGGTTTACAACTATAATTCTGTTTTCAGTGTTTAAATACAATTTTGACAAAAAAATGTGTTTGGCAGCCTGTTTTTAAACACTGAAATATAATGTTTCTGTATTATAATAAAGTTTTTCAAAAAACAGATTCTGGGTGTTTTATAACTTCTATTTTTTTTTCAACTCATAATTACTCATTCTTAACATGTTAATGCATTTATGCCCTAATATATAGTATACATACATAATACATTAATATGTAATTCTTATAAATAAAAAAATATTTATGTACATGTACAAAAAATTACGTATGGAATAATATAAAGTTAAATAATATTATAAATAGATACATGACCCTTATATATAGTTTTATACATATATTATTATGTGTGGAATAATATAAAATATGCATATAGTACATATGTATTAAAAAATATTATCAATTCATGTATGTATAATCTTATAGTGAATTATACATCTAATATCATTATATATATATAGTTAAACTATTTAACATACCTCATTAAATATATCTAAAAATACATGATATTAAATATACATGTATATATACATTTATGTGTCATGTACGTATGAAATATATATATATATATATATATATATATTATAAAGTAGAAAATTTGTATATGTCATAAGATTAAAAAGTGATGTCATCTTTATAAATTTTTCTACACTTCCTATGTAAGGGGTGGTCGTTCTCCACCATTTTAGCCTTCTTATTCTCTCCCACCACCTACCATGATACGACCACCCCTCCACCCTATAACACCATATTTCCTATGTATTCCACCTTATTTGAACCATATGTACCCATTTACACCATGGGTGAGGAAAGCTACGAATTTATGGAGATTTTTTTGGGGTTTCGTGAAGATAAAAAAGGCATTTATGGAGATTTTGGAGGAGGTTTTTACTTGGAAACTTGATGGAGCATTATTTTGGAGTCGGGCAACCTCCTTTACGCCACCTTAGGAGGTGGGAGATTGCCATCTTCTTAGACCTTCCACGCCTACTATTGTTGTAGATCCAAATGAGGAGAAAAATCTTACTCTTAGTATTAAGACTCTATTTTGTGTATTTGTAATATTGAATTTAGATTACACGAGTAGGATGCATTTGATTAAATAATGAAAATCATGTAGAGGAAGTAATAAACATTTTTGTGAAATAAAAATGTTGCAAAATATTATTTTGTATTACTGATAAAAATGATAGAAATCACAAATTATTTACTAAACTTTCATGCCTTGAAGTATACGTATGGATAGATACAAGTTTGAAGAAAGTTGAAGGTGTAAATCATTTATATTATCTTGTTTAGAACCCTTGTGTGTTCAAACTTTCATAAGTTTTTGTATGCTTACTAGAATTAAGAAATTCAAGTTGGATATAACTCTAGACTCCCATATGCATAATGTATCCAAAAATTAGAATGAAACTCCTTATGGTTAGACTTTCACAATGATTGTAAGTCGGTACACAACTTCCATATGCGTAATTTTCTTTCATATGCCATGAGTTTGATAGAGCTTTTGACATAGAAAATGAACTCTGAAAATTATGAAAATTTAATTTTATATTATTCAATATGTTTATTGAAATTGAGTAGAAGATAATATAAATTTATTATGTAGAAAAATTATGAAAATTCTTGGAACTTGGCTAAACTACAGAGGACCCTATAGGGCAGATTTGTTATGTAGTAAAGAAGGGGGAATATCTTGTTCTAGGGTACTTGAAGTGATGCGTCGTCTTTTGTATTGGAAACCCAATATGATAAATATTAAATTGTAATGGTTGATTATGATTTATTATATGATTTAGATATGTTAAATATCTTGACATGAATGTGGATGAGACTTCATTTATGATAAGTAATTTGAATGGGATCATATGATGCTTATGAATTGGGTTACATTTAAGTTATTCTTTGGATTATTTATATTCTTATGATGATACTAATATTGTAAAAATGATAAGAAGGGAAGAAGAACTAGTTGAACAAGTTCCATACAAAGGCATTAAGCGGTTAAGGTGATTGTACTCACTTATAAGATATATTTATACATGGTTTTGGGTATGATCAGAATATTACTCACTGGTAGGATGTATTAATACATGGTTATGGATATGATAAAAATATCACTCACTGATTGTAGAGGGGGCTTGAAGGTAATCCTGAGATTAGGGATAATCTCCCCATTAACAGCAGTGTTTGGGATTAAGGCAACTCAAGCGTGGCAGCTCAAGCGTGGAAACTCAAGTGAGGCGGTTCAGTGGTAGCTCAAGCAAGGCAGCTTGGCGTGGCAACTCATACTTTAGTCCTGTTGGTTATTTACTCTTGTTGTATCTTTTGTTTATATTGATTATGAGCTATAACGATTGTAAATATGTAATGAGTATAATGAGTTTGTGTGAGGTCAAACGGTACTCGCGAGAGACCGGATTTGGCAGGGCCTGGGAGAGCTTCCATGCTCTATCGAATGACCCCACAGCGGGAACCCCAAGAGTATGAATGGATCCAACCGTGACAATTTCTCCAGTTGCAACGGGCACTCAGCCTATGTCCCATTAGTTGTTGCTCCGGTGGCATCACTCATGAAGGAGATGAGAAATGAGATGAAAAAAGAGATGCTGAAATTCATGCAAGCCTCCTCGCAGTCTGATGGCAAGGTAGCTTCAGTCTACGATGACTTTTGGACACATTACCCCTAGGAATACATAGATGAGCCCTACCCAAAAGATTATATTCCTCCTATTTTAAAAATATACACAGGAAAGGGTGGAAACCCGAGGGAACACATTAAGCGCGTCGTTGAACACTTGGGGGCGCATTGGAATAATAAGAAGCTCAGGTTGATGGAGTTTTCTAAATACCTAACCGATAAAGCTTGCACTTGGTATTCTCATTTAGCTCCCAAGAGCGTTTCTACATGGGAGGAAATGCACATTTTGTTCGTCCAGAAGTTCTTTTTGGCGGCAGATGAGTTTACTTTGACCCAATTGGGGAGGGAGAAGCAACGAGCCGGGGAAGAAGGGTGGTGTATGTTAGAAGATTAAAGGAAATGTCCCTCGATGTGAGGGAGGAGGACAAATAATCCAAGGTATTACAGATTTTCATGGAGGACCTTCTTCCGGAGTACATTTGTCATCTCATTAATGAGACGCGCGAGGGGACTTTTTCGGTGTTCCTAAAAGCGGCAAGAAATATCTCATTAGTTATGCGGCCAAATCTAGTTGTGGTGCCCATGATGTTTAGGCAACCAATACAACCTATGGGGGGGGGGGAGGTCTCATCCCCGACGGGTAGGGTACAACGAGGGAGCTGATAGGGGAAAGGCGCCGAAGAAGGATAATAAGAGGAAGTTTGAAAGGGATAGGGAGGACCCACCACCATTGCCTTGTATAGTAGAGGAGGCTGTCAAATATTACAATGCAATGGTTCAAGGAGGAACGATCTATGAACCAAAGGAAATTCCTGCTGGGGAACCCGATGCGGCAACAAGGGAGGATCCCAAATATTGCCAGATTCATCAGAAGATCCAACATCCAACAGAGAGTTACTTCACATTGAGGAGAATCATAGATAAATATGAAAAGGTAGGGACGTTAAAAATCCCTCCACAGAATGTTAACATTAACCCACTCCCAGCCCATGGCGCCAATCTGGTGCTGGTTTATGATGGGGATGTAGGAAGAAAGGAAAGAGAGTTAATGACAAAGTAGGAGGAGTTCGAAGAAGTTTTGAAAGATTTTACTAAGGGAATGGATAACGTAGTATTAGCCTACGATGAAGCAAGTGCTAAAGACATGGAGGATGTATACAGCGTTGAAGGTGAGGAAGCAGACCCAGTCCTAGAATATTGTGAAGTTTCAAAATCCCTAAAGTTCACCAGGTTCTTCAACCAAGTGGGAATACCGAGGAAGAGTAGGTTGGAAATAACCCAAGCAATAATTGACATCGTGAGGAAGAACGCGGTGTGATAACCCACTCACCAAAATATGGGGTGGCCAGCCCGATACTCCAATATAACAAGAATCATGGATGCAATCATTCTCAGCATCACAACAATATAAAAAGTATACAGGATAACCACTCCATATTCCAGAAAAACGGGTTGCCAAAAATTTTGGTTTCAAAATTAAGAAAAGAATTTAACCAAGCCAATTTAAAAAGAAAGTGGAAACCCCGAAGATATAATATTACATACACATCAAAAATACAATAAGGGACCGAATATGTTGTCGGTTAATAGGCTCTTACAACAATGATATTAAATAAGTTCGGTAAATTACATAATACATTACATTAGAAAATTACAAAAGCTTGGGCCTCACGCCCGAGTCAATGACCCGATCATAACTAGAGTACAAGAATGAAAATGTCTATACCAAGTATCCCATAATATCCGCAAAGTATCACGGCTCCCCAAAGACATCGGAATAGGAAAGTCAGAACGGGCGTCCTTGCGGCGGAGCACCTGAGCGGATGTAAGATTCAGGCACAACAAGAAATATGAACGGGTCAGGGCCCGGTTTTATATGATCACCAAATGAATAAAGAGTATGAAAGTTATGAATAGTAAATCATGACTAACAGGAATAAAAATCTACCAACACAATTTAATGCATAAGCTAAGACATTTTAAATAATCATAGATCTAATTTAACTAAACAGGAGAATAAGAATGATTAGCATTAATTTAAAAGCTTTCATCAAGAATACTAATCCATTTCATAGTTCCGTTCCTTATCAGGAAATATAATCATAATTATAAGCTCTTTGTGGATTTCCATTCCTTATGAGGAATATCATCATTATCATATGCTCTTTGTGTCATGTCATTATGCTCTTTATGGAATTTATCATACATCAAGTCCCACTTGATTAAGAATTGTTATATTTATATACATATAACGATTCTAAGACCGCCCCTCCGAGTTTCCAGACTGGGCGCGCCCCTAAATGACTATCATCTTCCAGGGCCTATCAAATAAGACAACATGGGCACAAATAACGCAAGACGTCGGGAAGCGGCCATATGCCTGGGGGAGAGTTAGGACCACACCCAAAATCACCTCACCAGCGCAGAAACATACAATAATCGCTTATATGGCCTAGGACTATATCCACTCTGCATTCATTAGCTAGGGGGCAACACCTCATGCGCGAACTTCCCTTATGATACAATTTAGAGAGGTGTGATTAAGTAAATTATCATTTACCATATTGATGATTAAGTAAATTATCATTTACCATATACGTATGTTTCGTTTTATATGATACCATAGTCATTTACATTTTTTTGTAAATACCTCATATTATACCCGGAGCCATACTTAATACATCTTATCATTGTAACCTCAATGAATGAATAAACTTTCAATTTATTCTCCAAAGATTCGTTTGTGGGGTTATTGTAAATCATCAAGACTAACGTAGCTCAATTGAGCTTCTAAAGTCTCCCAATATGATACTACAACTCCTAGTCTCATAATAATCAACAAAAAGAAAAGAATTCCCTAACATTAATTAGCATACCCCCGGAATAACCCCATATAATTCATTTCTATTCTAGGGTGGTTACCCCACTCATCTAGGACTCTAGAACTCTATGTTTACTTCATACAAGAAGGTTCCTAGGTCCTAAGCCTAAAGAAAAATAATAAAAAATGAGTTAGAAAAACAACTCAAAAACAACCTGATTCCGAATCGATTTGCCCAAGGGCCGAATCGATTCACCCTGGGCAGCGAATCGATTCGCCCAAAAGCGAATCGATTCGGATGGCAAAACCAACATTATGTAATTGTCTGAATCGATTCGGCCCTAACCCGAATCGATTCGGGTTTTGCAGACATGTAAGCTGACCCCTTAGCGAATCGATTCGCCCTTGGGCCGAATCGATTTGCCCCTGCGAATTTGCCAAGAATGGGTTACGGGTTATAAACCCTAGTTTTCCCCAAAACTTAAATCTCTTCCATTTTTACACACATCCAACAACATTAAACTACCCCAAATCATCCTACATGATTATTAACTACTAAAACCCATAATTTCATCATCATAAACAAAGATTAGGGTTAAAACACCATAAATTCCATTTTTGATCCATAAATGTTAATACACCACTATCACACAATTTACTCGTCATAAATCATATATTAGCAAGTAGAAAACTTGCCTTAAAGTTGAAATCTCAGGTTTCTTTGTGGTAGATGCAATCCAAAGCTTCCTTCTCCAATCTCTCTTCTTTCTCCTCTTTTCTCCTCAATTCTCTTCTCACTCTCTCCCTTTTGGTTTGGTAACACACAAATGAGAAATGAAATAAGGTGCAAGACTTAAAATCATGACTTAAGTAAAAAATTCCCAACTTAAATCGTTAATACCACTTTAAAATGGCTCACAAATACGCACTTGTGTAAAAACCAATCAAAAGTGCCCGAAAAATAAAAATACAATATGGCACTTATTTTGATTGTCTCGCACATTTCGGGACTAACTACGCCCTCTAAATTGACATCCAACGATTTTATAAATCATTTCGAGTTCCGGTTTCATTTAAACCATAGTGTCATTCAAAACACATGACACTATAAAACATGAAATATGATGATATTTACTCACACATACAGTAAATACGCCACATTATAGTAAATATTAACTTTCAACTCGTTCAATTAATATTTACTCCATTTCCCACATTTTATATAATTAACTTATGCAGTAAATTAATAAAAAGAATTAGCCTCCTAAAAGAGAGGGTTGTTACATACTCCCCCCCTTATGAGGGAATTTTGCCCTCAAAATTCAGGTGTACGTTAATCGCAAAAAGGGTACACCATTCTAAACTATCATTCTATCACTCTTCACAAACCCCTCAATGTTGCGGCGTCCCAGATGGACTCGGACTAAGGTCATCACTATCGATCTCAGTTTATATTTTTCGTGTTCTAACATGGCCCAAAGCGTTCCTCACGAACTATCGATCCTATCTTCCTATGACGGAAGACGATACCCACATGACTCGACGCAAATAGCCTTACTTCTTGAATCATGTTACATCCCTCCTCGGGGACACCTACACAAATGCTAAATTGCTTAACCCCAACACTGCACAACTACTCTTCCTATAAGCGGAGCCCTTTTAAAGTATACGGCTCAATAATCCCAGTCACTAAAGAAATGTTCCGGGACTATTCCCAGTCCAAGGAGCATATTTTCCACTGGTTCCCTCCGACGAGTATGCGAATTACTCAACCAGCTATACAAGGCCACCCATGGTGCCATACCTTAGAAAATGATCTGAATTATTGTACGAAAATTTCCATCCATACAAGCTACTGCTCCCGTCCATCCATTTAGCCTAAGGCTCACATTCAAGGTATGCCTTTTGGCCTTACATTAACTTCTTCCATTCATTTATTCACTTTAGGGTGGTAAGATATACGCTATTTCCATACGGTTCCCATTACTTCCTAGAAACTTTAACAAACCTTCGACACGAATATCTAGTCTCGGTCCACCATAATTGATAGGCACTTCATACGTTTCTACCACTCCTCCATAAATAGCGAGGCATAATCCTCTACATATAGTCCGCCCACAATGGCCGGAAAAGCAACGATTTGGTCGAACGATCAACAATTTTGTCAAATAGGATCATGACCATTTCGGTGCCGGCAATTCAATGAAAATGTCTATGAATATAACTGTCTTCGTTCTGCTACTACTCTACTTCACACGAGTAGGTGAAATAGTCAGTCACAGACATAAATGCTCTTGCTACAAAGTCTTCCTAGTTGTGCTCGTTCTACTTGGCTTTCCATGCCTTCACTAATTTTTTCGACGGGTTTTCTACTCGACGCATCTATTACCCCAATCGCATTCCCTTAGTGAATGGGAATATCCAATCAATAGTTCTTTATGAACATCACACACCAACTCGGTTCCTCCCACAACATATTAATAACTTATTGCTCGCAAAAAAGACCAACTTTCCTGCCCAGGAAGTAGTGCCTCATTTCTTTAAGTCGATTACTACCGCAATGAATTCTAAATTAAGCGTGAAATAATACTTCCCACAAGGTTTAAGTTTGTGAGACTCATAAACAATGGGTCCATACTCCAGTATTATTACTCCCCATTCCTGGCAGAAACTTTTTCATTAAATCCACCCTCGCTCTTAACAACATGGGCTCAGGAGTAAAAGTAAACTCATCCTTTTAACTCCCAAAAGTTAGGTTATCAATGTACCACTCTATCTTAGAGATGCCTCGTCTTCTTTGGCCTAACTTTCCAAATCACTCGAGATTCCATACTTCTTATTTCTAGGGACCTAATCCATCTTAGAGTTAACCCACAACCTATTCGTGGTCAACTCCCTACAGCCTTCCTAAATCAACGTCACATGCCCTAAAGGCCTTATGTCCTAATAATCCTATGGTCGATATACATATATTTTATCTAAGTCGTATACGTATGATACTAAGTATATCCCTAGTGCCCAAGACCTTTCTCAACTTCCGACATTCGCTCGTTTTCATGCGTGGGACGTCTCGTCAAGGCGAAATCCAGACGAGGAACCCTCCCATTACACTACTACCTCGCATCGTCGATCATCAAGATATAACGATCTAAGACACATTCTCGGTACCGGTAAAATTCTAACTCGTAACCCTACTAATAAGATTCTACTTCTATATCTTACCATACAAATAACTGAGGATTTCAATAATTCGGACGTTTACTTTCTGTAAAGTTTCACAATATTTATCCCACAACATATATACATCTTTATAAATGGCATTCTCATCAAGGCATAACCATAAGTCTCAATTCGACTTCATATTTCAGTCTCCCTCACATCGATCAGAGGAGAGAACTATATACAGTGCTTTTATCTCGCACTTTAATAGCCCTTAATCACTCAATCACGTGATTCTCGTCTAACCCTTCCAACTCAAGTTCTATCAACAAAAAGAGAAGGGAAGAAAAATAAAAGAATATAATATCTCCACTCCCAACGTCATTAAGGTTCATGCGTGGAACGTCTCGCAAAAGCGAAATCCAAACAAGGAACCCCTCCTATGCATTACTACTTAACCTTGTTGGTCGTGGAGATAAGGCACAACAACCACAAACAAAGTAAACAAACAATCCAACACTCAAATAAGATAACACAACAAGAAATGAAAATCTCCTACCTACCTCAAACCACCTCTATAAGGTCTCGACCTGTATCCAGGAGAGATATTATAGGACGACTAGTTCCATCCTGAAACTAGAAGTAGGATAGCCTCGCAATTTTTTCACTTGCTATCACCCCAATCAAACCAAAATATCTTTACTCGCATAATAAACATAATGCAAGTACCACATAACACACATAATACTTTTAAAAAAATATCATCACTCGCTTTATAACGAGTGAAGCAAAATATAAAACTTCCCTGTCATGGAAGTCATATAATTACCCTATTTATAGTAGCGTCGATACTACCACAAGCTCAATATACACACCCGATTCTAGAGTAAACACAATACTACCCTATCTTATCATGAGGAATGCACCACCCACTACTAAGGTGGAATTCCCACCAACATTCTTGCCAATCACCCCGGGTCAATCCTAATGGTTCTCAGACACCGTACTCGAGTCTTATCCGAACCAATATTACTTCCATCAATGCCCCAACCAGGCACCTTATCCTTGCCCTTATTATCCAATCAACAGAATCAAGATGAGGGTAACTACATTCCACATCATAGCCACTATTCCGTCCCTAGCCGCCAAACAATTTCCTACTCAATCCCTTTTTACTTTCTCAACAAAAGAGAACACACTACCTACCTCCCCTTCCTTAGTTCAATGAAACCTCACCGGGCGAATATCCACCAATGGGGTTTCATGAACACTGTTCCTTCAGAATTGTTAATGACACTTATTTTAGAGCATATCATTCCACTGAAGGGCTCTTTCTTCCTTATACCAACCTTATTTTGGTGCACGACCTCCCTAACCTTACCACTCTTTATTCACTATCGGCCTCCGATCGAACCTCGTGTGAACATTTGAGGATCTACCTTATCTTCATTCCAGTTATCCCAGAGAAACTCGCAATTAAAAATGTCCACCGGGTTTCTCCATGGGAAAACTTCCTGCACCCACAAATATGGTGACTACGTTCCCACCATTTCAACACCACTCCTACGGGTGAAGGATTTTCCTCCATCCTTTTCATTTGGGCACTTTTATACCCCTCTCTAGGCTAAAACTCCTGGACCTTATACTTATACCGAATGAGGATGCATCTCCTCTATCTTACTTCAACGTGTGGCCCTTACCATGGGCTCTTCTCAACTTCGATTTAGCGTTGCTTGAAATCCCTAGCTTAGTACCACTCTCTACTCCCAGCGGTACTTGGAAAACTATATCTACTGTATTTAGTAGTCGCGGTAGCAAGATAGGAAAATGCTATAAAAGGGTGCGACCTCCAAAGTGGTCCTCATCCCCGACCATAACTTACAGTTCCTAGTAATCCCATCTCATGACGTCTTCACGGCAACCTTCTCTGGCGTCCTTCTTCAACCGACCTACTAACCTCACACGAACGCACAACATATTCTATTACTTCTACCTTATGGCAGGAGAACGAAATCTCACAAGAGAAATCAACGATCTTAATCCTAAGGCTCTATGTCTAATCAAAAGCAACGCTGAAAGCGTAAAACGTTCACACAGACTCCCAAGGACTCTAGAACTTGATGCTCTGATACCATCTGTGACAACCCACTCACCAAAATATGGGGTGGCCATCCCGATACTCCAATATAACTGGAATCATGGATGAAATCATTCTCAGCATCACAACAATATAAAAAGTATAGTGGATAACCACTCCATATTCCAGAAAAATGGGTTGCCAAAAATTTTTGTTTTAAAATTAAGAAAAGAATTTAACCAACCCAATTTAAAAAGAAAGTGAAAACCCCGAAGATATAATATTACATACACATCAAATATACAATAAGGGACCGAATATGTTGTCGGTCAACAGGCTCTTACAACAATGATATAGAACAAGTTCAGTAAATTACATAATACATTACATTAGAAAATTACAAAAGCTTAGGCCTCACGCCCGAGTCAATGACCCGATCATAACTAGAGTACAGGAATGAAAACGTCTATACCAAGTATCCCGTAATATCTGCAAAATATCACGACTCCTCAAAGACATCGGAATAGGAAAGTCAGAACGGGCGTCCTTGCGACGGAGAACCTGAGCGGATGTAAGATTCATACACAACAAGAAATATGAACGGGTCAGAGCCCGGTTTTATATGATCACCAGATGAATAAAGAGTATGACAGTTATGAATAGTACATCATTACTATCAGGAAAAAAATCTACCTACACAGTTTAATGCATAATCTAAGACATTTTAAATAATCATAGATCTAATTTAAGTAAACAGAAGAATTAGAATGATTAATATTAATTTAAAAGATTTCATCAAGAACACTAATCAATTTCATAGTTCCGTTCCTTATCAGGAAATAGAATCATAATTATAAGTTCTTTGTGGCTTTTCATTCCTTATGAGGAATATCATCATTATCATATGCTCTTTGTGGCATGTCATTATGCTCTTTATGGAATTTATCATACATCAAGTCCCACTTGATTAAGAATTGTTATATTTATATACATATAACGATTCTAAGACTGCCCCTCCAAGTTTCTCCACTGGGCGCGCCCCTAAATGACTATCATCTTCCAGGGCCTATCAAACAAGACAACCTGGGAACAAATAATGCAAGACGTCGGGAAGCGGCCATATGCCTGGGGGAGAGTCAGGACGACACCCAGAATCACCTCACTAGTGCAGAAACATACAATAATCGCTCATATGGCAATGGAATATATCCACCCTGCATTCATTAGCCAGGTGGCATCACCTCACGCGCGAACTTCCCTTATGATCTCATTTAGAGAGGTGTGTTTAAGTAAATTATCATTTACCATATTCATGATTAAGTAAATTATCATTTACCGTAATCGTTACCATTTCCATTTCATTTTCATTTACCCTTTTTTCGTATGTATGTTTCATTTTATACGATACCATAGTCATTTACATTTTTTTGTAAATACCTCATATTTTACCCGGAGCCATACTTAATACATCTTATCATTGTAACCTCAATGAATGAATAAACTTTCAATTTATTCTCCCAAGATTCGTTTGTGGGGTTATTGTAAACCATCAAGACTAACGTAGCTCAATTGAGCTTCTAAAGTCTCCCAATATGATACTACAACTCCCAGTCTTATAATAATCAACTAAAAGAAAAGAATGCCCTAACATCAATTGGCATACCCCCGGAGCAACCCCATATAATTCATTTCTATTCTAGGGTGGTTACCCCACTCATCTAGGACTCTAGAACTCTAATTTTACTTCATACAAGAAGGTTCCTAGGTCCTAAGCCTAAAGAAAAAGATTAAAAATTGAGTTAGAAAAACAACTCAAAAATAGCCTGATTCCGAATCGATTCACCCCAGGAAGCGAATCGATTCGCCCAAAAGGGAATCGATTCGGATGGGAAAACCAACATTCTGCAGTTGGTCGTATCGATTTGTCCCTAACCCGAATCAATTCGGGTTTTGCAGACCTGTAAGCTGACCCCTTAGCGAATCGATTCTCCCTAGGGGCGAATCAATTCTCCCCTATGAATTTTGCTAAGAATGGGTTATAAACCCTATTTTTCCCCAAAACTCAAATCTCTTCCATTTTTACACACATCCAACAACATTAAACTACCCCAAATCATCCTACATGATTATTAACTATTAAAACCCACAATTTCATCATCATAAACTATGATTTGGGTTAAAAAACCATAAATTCCATTAATACACCACTATGACAAAATTTACTCATCTTAAATCATATGTTAGCAAGTAGAAAACTTGCCTTAAATTTGAAATCTCAGATTTCTTTGTGGTAGATGCAATCCCAAGCTTCCATCTCCAATCTCTCTTCTTTCTCCTCTTTTCTCCTCAATTCTCTTCTCACTCTCTCCCTCTAGGTTTGGTAACACACAAATGAGAAATGAAATAAGGTGAAGACTTAAAATCGTGACTTAAGTCTAAAATTCCCAACTTAAATGGTTAATACCACATTAAAATGGCTCATAAATATGCACTTGTGTAAAAACCAGTCAAAAGTTCCCGAAACATAAAAATACAATATGGCACTTATTTTGACTGTCTCGCATATTTCGGGACTAACTACGCCCTCTAAATTGGCATCCGGTGATTTTATAAATCATTTCGAGTTCCAGTTTCATTTAAACCATAGTGTCATTTAAAACACATGACATTATAAAACATTAATTATGATGATATTTACTCACACATACAGTAAATAAGAAACATTCTAGTAAATATTAACTTTCAACTCATTCAATTAATATTTACTCCATTTCCCACATTTTATAAAATTACCGTATGCAGTTAATTAATAAAAAGAATTAGCCTCCTAAAAATGAGGGTTGTTACACGCGGTCCCCTCGCTGAGATGGAGGGGACCCATGGCCAGGTTGGTGAAGAAGTTTTTGTCAGAAGTAACCTTCAGTGATGCGGATAGGGCTATAAGATTCCCTCACAACAGGCCATTGTATGTGGCCGCCAGCATCAACGGAGTTATTTTTGCAAGGACTCTTATGGATGGGGGATCTTACATCAATATAATGCCAATAAACTCTTTCCACGCAACCAATATTACAAAAGAAAGGTTGGTCCCCATGCCCTTAGTGATTTAGGGATATAACAACCAGTCTTCCAAATCTATTGGTCACGTGAATGTTGGGATCGTGATGGGAAATATGAGTTCCCATATCAAGTTCCACATAATAGAGAGTGTAACTTCCTACCATCTTCTGATAGGAAGAGTGTGGATGCACAACCAAGGTCTAGTTCCTTCGATGTGCCACCAATGCACTAAGGAGAATATCAAGGGAACGGAGGTGACCATTAAGGCTATGAAGAGGCCCTTCACTGTTGAGGAAGCTCACTTCGTAGATGCGGCATTTTACACAGAGTTTGAGGAGGATGTTTGGGTCCTAATGTTAAGAATGGAAGGAGGATGGGTTCCCTCGATCAAAGAAAGGATGGGTCCCTTGAACGAGCAGAATAAAGAGGTTATAAGTAATGCAAGAGTGATGATCAAAGAAGCTCACCAGGTGGTCCCTCGGCCCCAAAACATCTCGAAATAGCTCAAAGACAGGATGAGGCCCAGAGTGGATCCGATGGAACATGATGTCCAATGACAAAGCATGGTGAGCCAGTTCTTAAGAAAAAGAGTGGTCGAGGCTACTAAAGAGAAAAAGAGCAGGAAGGGGATGAACATGAGTTAGACATGGGGAGGAACTACGGGAAAAAGGGAGAAATGAATATAAGTGTTGCTTACCCCCATTATGGCACCAAAAAGGGGAACCGAAATTATGGGTCTTGTCAGTATAGTGGGGAGAAGAATGCCAGCTACTAAATACGCCATTTCCACCTAAGGCATCTCATCATATTATAGTTCAGCATGAAAGAAAAGAGAAAGGGGATGGGACAAGAAAAAACTTGAGCCATGATAAGTAATTGTTTATATTACCTCAGGGGAACTCTCCTCAACTGCAATGATAGGGAGAATGATCTCGTGGTGTGATGAAAATTCAATAGGGGCTGGGGTAGTTGTCTCTAGTTCAGAGGAGATGCCCCCAGATTCAACGGAACCTCCCCCCACAATAGCGTCCTTCGTGCGGTGGGAATAAGTAATCCCGATCATGTGGGAATGGGGAGGATTAGTATCGTCTTGAGAGATATCTAAACGTCCCCCATGAAAGGGCTCACGGGAGGACTGGGTCTTCCTTCCTTAATTCCCTGTACCAAAGGTATCAAGAGATAAGCAGACGCAGCTTTCCTTAAGAAAAATCTAAATAAGAACAAAAACATGCACACATACCTCAGATCCGAAAGGAGAATGAGAAGATACAACCACCGTAAAGGAGGAGAGGTGGCAGCAACAGAAGGAGAGAACAAGGGATGTATCTTGGGAGTTCATTTCTTCAGGGACTTTGTACCTAGAGTTCTCTTCCTCGTAGCCATTTCACCAGCACCTTGAGGAACCCTCAAACTTTTTCTCCTCTTTGTCGTTGGCTCAGTTGGATCAACTATGATCATGAGAAAGGCAGATGAAGGAGGAATGACGACAACGCATCATTGAAACTCAGCGGTTATTCATTCTACCTCCGCCCGAGCTTGCTTTCTCAACTCCTTGCCCTTCTCTATTGGCATGACAGGAGGAACATAGGCTATGGGGAGTTCCTCCAAATGGGTTTGGGACTTGGATTTTAAGTATGTCCCACTTTTTCCCTTTCTACCTTTTTTGGATGGTGGCTCAAAAGGCCTTTTTCCAGTAGCAGCTTCGGCTGAAGGGGCAGGTTGTTTGGAGGTTGCAATGGCCTTAGGCTTGGGCGTGGTAGTGGGGATCATCGGGGAATAATGGGGTGTATCGTGGGGAGTTTCTTTAAAGGTTTTACTCAGAGGAAACTTAACTCCAAGAATGGAGTTACCCTTGAGACCCAGTTCGGAGGCAGAGAAATAATGGACTGGGAGATATTGGAGGGACTTTGTATAAACTCATGAATCCTGGTCAGTTTCACCAGATGGAACTTGGTGGCATAAGAGGTAGATACACCCCCTTACTAGTGGAACTGGGAAGGGTGACTCTCCCATTGATGGCAGAGGTCACACCAAGCACCGGTGCTAAAAGATAGAAGGTGAAAGCTTCAGTGAAAGTGTCCCTTGTATGGTTTTGTTGAAACACACGTTAAGGGGCCCCCTGATCAAACCCAAATTGCCTGCTACATTTATCAGGGTTATAATGTTCACAGGTGTATCCCCATTCAGTAAAGGAGGGAAGAAACCTATGGGTAAACAGAATCTCCACGGCCTACGAGGGATCTTCTATAATCGGGATGAACTTCACCATTGAGGTTGCAGAAGGAAAAAAAATCCCAATAATGGGAAAACATAGACTCGTTGTATCGCCTCATTACAAAAGATTACAAACGATTAAAAAAACCCCATTATCTCCTTCTGACTCTATTTTTTATGGAAACATAAGAGGCGTGGGGGCATAATAACTTGGCTCACGGGAAGAGAGATAGACTTGGCGGTAATCACAAGAAAATGGGTGTAAAGGAAGTCCATCAAGATAATGGTGTTGGCAAAATTGGCCAAGTTATAATGACCCAGTGATCGTTCCATATCGATATGAGTTCGATCGAGCCACGTATAGAGTGACCCCAAGGCAATGGAGACCAGAGGAAGGTTGAAACCTTGGACAAACGGATGGTAATATTTATGAGGTCCCTTCTGGGCTGGTCATTGGGTTTCCCAGTCCGAAAGAAGTGTGAAAGAAACACAAGAATATAGGATGGTAGTTCTAGAGATGTACCTCTACCTTGGCCCATTGTAGCAGTGACATCCTTCAGAGTTGGAGCTTCAAAAAAATAACTGATGAGGGGAGTAAAAGTGGCCTTATTTAAAGACCCAGTGCAACTACAATAGATCCGATCAAGCCCAGCTCGATCGACAGTCTCTTCGGCATCTAAGGCCTCATCGTGACATACAAACTCACCTATGGGCTCAAACCCAAGTAGCTCACAGACATACTCCAACGTGATGGTGAGTATCCCCACGCAGCAAAGAACGTGTGAGTTATGACGTTCCATCTGGAAACTAGTACTTACAGCGCAGAATTGTGTTTAAAAAGTGTGAACTCCCCAAACTAGTCGGGTCGATGAAGACTAACCTTCTCAAGAGCAAAAGCTTGAGAGCTCTGCATATATGTGTTCCAGGCAAAGAAATGGGTTGGCGACCCCCCAGGTGCCTCGAAATCGATCTGAGATAGGGGAAGTCACCACGGTCCAACCTAAAGTGTAGAGTCCCCTTTTAGGGAAGGTAGTCCCACTTCGACGAATCCTTATCTTCATCGCCCAACAGTAAAGGGTCATACTTGGCTGAGAAATGGCAGGTCTCACATGCATCAGAGAATTCATCATCTTCACCAAAGAGGGAAAACTGGCGGTAAAAGCGAAGTTGCTCTTGATGAGAAGCATTTAGGGTAGTGGTACTAGGGGTAGCAGCGGCGCCATAGGTGGCATAAGGGGAGCTTGGTTGAGCAGCGGAGGTGTCAACCTTTGCATCACTTGAAAAAACCATAGTAAGTGGCGATTAGCGAAATAGCTTGGTAAAAGGATAGGAACAAAGATGGAGGAGCACAACCACAAGTGGTGGCGTAAAAGATGAGAGAAGGAAGAAGCATAGGTAAAGAGTTGGATAATAATGGGGTTTTCACGTAAAGTTCTCTCTCTAAAGAAGATGGGAGCTTGAAGAAGACAAAGGAAAGAGAAAGGTATTAAAAAAAGAGTCCTTTGAAACCTTTTAAAACTGTCTATTGAATTTCCCACCATCGCACGTGAAAGGCCTCCTATAATCATTTTAAATGAACACGTTGCACTTCAGGAAGTGTTTTGACAACTTAAAAGACAGTGCCACGTCATTTACGAAGTGACGCTTGGGTAATAGAAAGCGTTCCCTTCTTAAGAAAGTTTGAGTTTTGGCGCCATAATTTTTTTGTCAGAAATAACTAATAAACTCCCAACAAAGAATCTGTTCCAATGGTTCAAAAAAGCTACGATGTCCCCTCGCCATAAGTCCAAACGTTGTTTAAATTGTGACTCGGCTGCATCGGGGAGAATTTTTTCTTTTTCAAACATAGTGAAGTGTTACAAGGGAGAATTTCACAAGTCTCAATGATAGGGGCAGTCCCAATGCAAAAATCACTGCTCACAACTGTACTCCATGATGGCATGAACGGAAGAATTTCACTTCCTCAGAGCAAAAACGAGTATTTGAGAAGGTTAGTAAGCCTTTTAGGAGAATTTTAAATAGTAAAGCTAGAACGGTTGAAGCTCAGTGTAAATAAAAAGTGGAGATGTCCCTTCGCCAAAGCACCAATAAGCCACACCACTTCAGCTCAGGTACATCGGGGAGAATTTTACTTTTTCCTGGAGGTTCTAATGCGATTCTATAACGAAGGAAAGGATGCCAAAAAAATTTCACACAGAGAAGATTCATCGGATTGAGAAGTTTTCATGCAAACATTTCTTGTTCCCATAATAACTCTCTCCACGAAGGGGAAAATGTAGAGGGGGATTGAAGGTAATCCTGAGATTAGGGATAATCCCCCCATTAATAACAATTTTTAGGATTAAAGCAGCTCAAGTGTGGCAGCTCAAGCGTGGCAGCTCAACTGAGGCAGTTCAGTGTGGCAGCTTGGCGTTATAACTCATACTTTAGTCCTGTTGGTTAATTTATTCTTGTTGTATATTTTGTTTATATTTATTATGAGCTATAACGATTGTAAAGATGTAATGAGTAGATGAATTTGTGTGAGGTCGAACAGTACTCGCGAGAGACCACGCTTGGCAGGGCTAGAGCTTCCATGCTCTATCGAACGACCTCGCCATAGGAGGTTCAGAGGGACTTGGTTTGGAGGATTGATAAGTGAGGCACCGTTGGGGCTTGTCCTAACCATCTTAGATACACGTGGTAAAATGCCAAAGGACCCTTACCGTGTAACCTCAGGCGGAGCAGCTTGGAGTTCCATCGGGCGTTGAGTTATGAACCAACAACCCTCTCTTAATGTCACATCTACTATAGGTGATGTCACTAGCCAACTAAACAATGTCAAATCTGCACTTGAGTAAACCACCATGGTATTTGGGGCTGTCATACAGTTGGTGATCCACCTTTGTGATAACAGCCCCTTAACACACAGTGGTTAGGCAAAAGGCATGTCTTGGCATTTAATGTTTATGACATGGAGATAACTAGTGCATCAGGTATTTAATATTTGTGATATAAAGTATGAGGGATGTCTTTGATATACATTGATGACTGAGTTGCCTCGGGAGTGGTGTGGGGGTTATTTAAAGACCCCAACCACCTCTAGGGAGGGGGATCATGTTCTCTTGGAGAGTTCATAAGTTATGGCTTGAGAAAAAGATATACCAGAGAGAGAGTTTTACTCACCCACCATTCTCATTTATTACAAAGCTTTTAATACTTGACAGGGATTCTTGAGGGTGGTTAGTGTATTTGGCTGCCTGCTAAGGCGTATCTAGGGTGCTTACTTCTCTCTCCCTCTAAATGAGTTACTTCAATGTTCATTGTTGTCTGATTGGGTTATACACGAGAGATTTGTGAGATTAAACTGAGTTTATCTTTATTAAGCTGTGTTTGCGTGTCTTGTAGTTAATCAATAGTTTTTCTAGTTAACTTATCACCGATGTACTCAAAATAGGGGTTATGCCTCCTTATTATCTAAACTACCCTCTTACACTGATAATATGTATTTGTACATGGTTATGGATATGATCAAAATATTACTCACTAGTAAGACAAATTTGTACATGGTTATGGATATGATCGAAATATTACTCATTGGTAAAATGTATTTATACATGGTTATGGACATGATCAGAATATTAATCACTGGTAAGATGTATTTATACATGGTTATGGATATGATCAGAATATTATGAATATGAAATTATTCATTTTGTCTATCGAAATGGGAGGTTACTCCCCAACCCGTAATGGGGGCGAATTGTCTATTACAGACAAGGGGTTACTCCTTAACCAGGAATGGGGGGGAATTTTCTATTACAGATAGGATATGTGAATCATGATTCAGGAAGGTTGGTTATTCATTGTGAATGTGGAATAAGTTTATACATTATTATATGGATATGATTTATTTCATTTAATTCTGTGCAATAGTGTAGCAGTGATGCATTCACTGAGCTATTTTTCTCACAGTTCCTATTTTTATGTTTTTCAGGTATTATGATGCCACTGCCAAATATAGGATGTTTGTGGGGTTAGAAAGAGATGCATAAAACAATGATTTTGGTAAAATTTAAATTTGGTAAATCTAAGCATACTTATTCTTTAAGTAAGTTTGAATAAGCACAATTACTTTAAAATTGTGAAAAGTTTTTAGTTTTATGGATTCATGTTGATGACTCAAAAGGATACTCGTGTTTATGGTTTAGTTAAGGCAATTGTTGTTTGACTCCCTTTGACTTTCAAACTTAATTATAAGTAACTAGGCTGGGGTATGTCAGCTTTTGGTATTAGAGACTAGGTTTTAGAGAATCTAGAGTTAGAAGCGCCTAGATTTGGCAGTGGATATATAAATTGTTTTGAGTCATAAGCATAAAATTTGAAGGATACAAATAAATATGTTGGATTCTCGAGATTTGTACATGAAGGGTTTGTTATTGAGTTTTAAATTAGCTTTGTCAACAAACATATGTTAGTTATATATATATATTATTGTACGGGATATGTAGTGTAAGGATCTTTCAAGAGAGGAAATAAGATGTTGAGTTTTATTCGGGAATGACAACGAATACATGTATTTTAATATGAATCATTCCATTATATTATATGTTGTATGGACAATCATGTCATTGAAGAAAATTTTTAAAGACAAAACGTGATATGACAAAATTGTGAAGTATTGGATGTGATCTCTTCCTATATTGGTATATGTGGACTTAACTCGTCTTACTTATTAAACCATGGATGGGTGCACGCCTCATCTTTATGGGAGAGTGATGTACGAGAACCAATATTAAATTAAAGGATGAGAAGTAAGGAGAATTACTAATACATGATTATGATTAGTCTTAAATTCTTAGAGTGTGAATAAAATGAAGATTCACATAGTAAAGGTGAAGTCAGAAGATTAGTAGTTGTATATATTTAAATTTAATATGTGAAGTGGTATGAGATTCAATTACTATTCAATATATCATAATTTATTTGAATATGGGATCATAGTGAGATATGATAAGTATAAGAAAATAGTAATGAGAGTTGAGATGTATGTCTTTAATAGTATGAGTACATGTAGTGGATATTACTCTTATGATGTTTTGAAATGCTTATATGAATAGTAAAGTTCATAGGTGTTAAAGAGTTGGAAGTTTAAAAATATTGAGGAGTCCTTTTAAGAGTATGTTGTGTATGATTATAGGAAAGATGCTAATCGGGTTAAAATATGAACAACTGGTTTGGGTGGGTATTGAGTTGTATTTGTTGTTGTACGTATGTATTATCACTAAGGGTATGTCATATAATGAATGTGGTTGACATTATAATGAGTCATTAAGAAGTATATGTAAGGGTAATGTGTTATGTGGGATAAGTTAATATGATACATTAAGGTACTTATACTAGCTATTTGAAAGAAATATGACATATAATAGTTAGAGAAGTATTATGGAGTTATTAAGTATGGTTATGGTTTTAAGTTGTTATGTTACGTTTAACATCCATGTTACCAAATTCGTAAAGTGAGTGTATTGGTGATGTTGCATGATACTATCATGTATTCTTTGCCATCTAATGCACAAGGGATGTTTGGAATTATTTGGAACTGTGTTACTTTAAGAATAATGTTGATGAATGTAAAGAAAACACTGATAGTGTCACTAAGGATTGAGGTAAGATTATGATTGTATAGTTATTGTGTTGGGTGGATAACTTGTTAAGGTTACTGTATGTTTAGTTAAATAACAATCCAACAATACTGAAAAAGGAATATAATGGGAGGTTATATTGAGTTCATAGCGCATGACTACATAATATATATGAAAGTGATTATGGAATCTTGGTTAGAAATAGACATTTGTTAAATAATTATTCATTATGAACATATGAAAAGTAGTGAGGCTATATTTAGATTAAGGATTGTAAGAACGATATTTAACATACTCTTAAACTTCAGAGATAATGTGGATAATACTTAAAGTCAAACATATGTATTTGGCATTGAATGGAAAATGTAGAGATGAAGTATAAAAATCTAGCCTTGTAATATAATATTTATGATTTTAAATATTACAAGATGATAAGGATACACTATAGGAATGAATAGAGAAACGTAAATAATGATAGTATGTTTATTAAAAATGTTCACTCATTGTGAATATAAGATGATACAGTCAATAATCTATTATGTGTGAATGTTAAACATACATATATAAATGTATAAAGTAATAAATGAGTTGGTAATTTATTTTCATGGATAATAAATCATTAGACTATTATCCTTACGCATAAATAATAAAGAAACTAATGATATTACGAAAGAAGATTCATCATACATCGAGGAACCAATGGAAATTCTTGATCGTAAGTAGCAAGTATTAAGGAACAAAGTTATTCCCTAAGTTAAAATTATATGAATGAGCCGTGGAATTAACGAGCCAACTTGGGAAATATATCATAGAATGAAGAAATAGTATCCCCATCTGTTTGGTAAGTGACATTCATATTAAATTTTGAGGACAAAATTTTCATAAGGGGCAAGTTGTTACAACCTGGATATAATTATGATAAATTCCATTTAAATATTGATTACCTTATGTGATATGGATAATGTGATTATTAATATATAAAATGTTAGGTTATTATGTGTAGTCTAATCCTACCTTCATAAATCATGAAATATCGAATTGGTTACAAACATAAAATTTTGAAGTTTTAGGTAGGAATATTCATGTTGGGGACTCGTTTTGAACCTTATAATATAACAATTGACTCAAGGTGAAAACTATATAGTTGTATGTATATGAGTTGGGTTTGAAACAAAACAAATAGCATATAAAACATATTTTCGAGTAAGAAGTTATACCGAATTTACGAACGAGGACAAATTTGTCCATTCCTTTTAAGTAGTGATTTGTCTTTTATTAAGACAAATGGTTTAATTTGATTGGTTGGAAAGGAAGGAAGACCTTTTAGACTTAAACCTCTCCATATAACCTATTTATTCATAAAATTTAGTCCTTGGTTCAGCTTTGGAGAATTTTATCTTGATGAAAGAGAATGGTGAAGTTGAGGAATAAGAATGCGAGGAGAAAAAATTGGGAAAAATCCATAGTAAATTATGTAAGAGTCCCTAAGGTAATTATATCCATAAATCTGATTATATTTCTTGTATTACTGACTTAAATAATAGAAATCATCAATTATTTGCTAAACATTGATTCCTTTATGTGTATGTACGGATAGATACACGTTTGATGGAAGTTGAAGGTGTAAATCCTTCACATTGCCTTGTTTAAAACCCTTGTGTGTTCAAACTTTCATAAGTTTTTGTATACTTACTAGAATTGAGAAATTCAAGTTGGATATGAAGATAAACTCATATATGCATAACATATCCAAAAATTAGAATTAAATTTCTTGTTTTTAAACTTTGTTGATGATTTTTAGTCGGTACATAGTTTCTATATGCGTAATCTTCTTGGATATGCCTTGAGTTTGATAAAATCTTTTGACATAGTAAATGAACTCTAAAAATTATGTAAATTTAATTTTGGATTACTCAAAGTGTTTATTGAAATTGGGTGTAATATCATAGAAATTTATTGTGTATAAAAATGATGAAAATGCATGGAAATTGGCTTAGCGATAGAGGAGCCTATAAGGCAGATGTGCTATGTAGTAAAAAAAATGGGCATATCTTGTTCTAGGGAGCTTGAAATGATGCGTCATCTTTTGTATTGGAAACCCAATATGATAATGATTTAATTGTAATGTTTGATTATGATTTATTATATGATTTTGATACCTTAAAAATCTAGATATGAATGTGGATGGGACTTCATTTATGATAAATGATTTGAATGGGATCACATAATGCTTATGAATTGGGTTACGTCAAAGTTATTCTTTGCATTATTTATATTCTTATGATGATACTAATATTATAAGAATGATATGAAGGGAAGAAAAATAGATTTAACAAGTTCCAGATAAAGGCATTAAGTGGCCAAGATGAGTCTACGCACTCGTAAGATGTATTTATACATGGTTATGGATATGATCGAAATATTACTCACTGGTAGGACGTATTTATATATGGTTATGGATATGATCAGAATATTACTCACTATTAAGATATAATTATACATGGTTGTGGATATGATCAGAATATTACTCACTGGTAAGACGAATTTATACATGGTTATGGATATGATCAAATATTATCAATATGAAAATGTTCATTTCGGTATAGTAAAATTGAGGTTACTCACCGATTTAGAATGGGGAAGAATTGTCTATTATAGATAAGGGGTTACTCCTCGACCGAAAATGGGGGTGAATTATCTATTATAAATAGGATATGTGAATTGTGATTTGTAAAGGTTGGTCATTCATTGTGAATGGGACATATAAGTTTATACATTATTATATGGATATAATTTATTGCATTTTATTTTATACAATAGTGTATTAGTGATGCATTCACTGAGCTATCTTTCTCACGGTTCCTATGTTTATATTTTTTCGGTCTTATTATGTCACTGCCAAATCTAGGAGGTCGGGTGGGGTTAGCAACGGATGCATAAAACTATGATTTTGGTCAAATCTAAATTTGGTAAATCTAAGCCTACGTATCCTTGAAGTAAGTTTAAATAAGCACAATTAATTTAAAATTGTGAAAATTTTATTTTTATTGATTCATGTTGATGTATCGAAAATGATACTTGTGTTTATGGTTTGGTTAAAGTAATTATGGTTTGAATCACTTTGACTTTCAAACTAAATTATAAGTAACTGGGCTGGGGTGAGTCATAATGTTTCAAAGTTTCTTGCAAAAATGTAAAGTTTATAAAAGATGGACATTTATTGAGTTTAAGAATTAAAATTATCCTTTATGAATTAGGAGTGTATTTTTTAAAGTATTAGAAATTTCTACAATGAAATGTATGTCTAACTAATTTAATAGGATTTTTGGAGTAAAATCCATCTTATCATATATATAAACTTGTAGTGCTTTGATAATAAATATGTGAACAAGTTTAAATGAGGTTTTGTTGGGTTTAAACAAGAAATACGAAAATTATAAATTCTAATCTTTAAAGTTTGTGAAAAAGGGGTAAAGACATGACAAATATAAGGTTGTAACACCACATGTATTGATAAAAAAGAAACACTGTTTTCTTATAAACTAGTCTTTAATAGTAATTAGATTTCTTGAATAAATAACGTAAATAATTGTATAATTTGAAAATATGGTTAGTAAAAGTGTTGGATAAGTTTTAATGGTTAAACATTGGGAATTTGGTGTGTGTAACTTAATAATGTTTTGAAAGATTAACACTTTTGAGTTTGGAACGAAAATAATCGAATAAAGAGGTTTCTAACTTGATAAGAATGATACTTTAAATATTAAAAAGATGTTAAAGTGTTTAAAGCACTTAAGAAGTAGTATGAGTAATTTAAAGGTGTTTTGCGAAAACAACACTTGTAAAATGGAGGAAAACGACAAGTTTAGTTAAAGCGGGACATTTTTATGAAAGAAAAATGTTGGAAAATTTGTAACACAAATTGGTCCTAAATGAATATGATTTGGAATAAAATCAAAGTTAAAGTGTGAAGGCCATGAAATGATAATTTCAATGTGTAACACAAATTGGGGTGAAATCCCTGGTTTGGCTTCGATTGGGAAAAAAAGGGAAAGAAGGGATAATGTGAACATTTGTAAAATGTTAAAAAACATAAAGGCAACTCAGATTACACCGGTATAATTAAGGAGGGCTTGGAGCCAAGGGTGAAAGACCCAAAACCACTAGCCAGAGCATAAGGTGGCATCACCAGCGGTATGGAGCCCATTAAAATACACAATTATTGGAAGAGTATGATGTAATGATAAAGGAATAAGGAACATGTCAAGAAAAGTCTTATGTGGTGAAAACGTGTTAAGACAACATAACTTGAATGAATTAATAAATGTTCCGTAATGGTTAAAATGGACAAGTGAATGTGAAATTGATTAATGTCCATAAGGCAAAGAAAAAGACAAAGTAAATGGGTAAATGGGTGGTTAAGCAACCCAAGTGGTTCAGCACATAATTAACACAAGGGTGTATTATGAAAGGTTTTCAAATATTAAACAAGTATTTTCTTACAGTGTGTTCGCGTGTGTCGAAAGGGTGATTTTCAATGAAAATACTAATATTGATTGGTTGAAATGAAAAGGGTACTTACAGTAAAGGAATGACTTTCGGCCAAACTAAGTGTTGTTATTTCTAGTATTTAATCGTGTGTGTTAAATAAAGGGCTAAATGTCAAATAAGGAGAAGGAAGTCTTTTGCAAGATTAAGGTGAATTAATTTGAATAAATAACGTTTTTAAAAAATCAATTTCATGCATAAGTATTCATATGTGTTTGTATATATAGATATATACAAGGTAGTTTCTTGTGGATGTAGGTATAATGTGTCGAGTCTTCTTTCTTCGGTTCATTTCTATACTGTATTTTGTATTTTCCCATTGGGCATTGGCTTATACCCTCATCTTTGTTACGACAAGTTGGGTGCGTATTTGTATTTTGAGAGCGTTATGTAGGTAAGTGTTCTATTTAATTTTACATTAGTAGCTCTGAATGCTTGGACTCCGGGGATGCTTCCCACGATTCCCCCATTTAGTTTGAACTTGAAATTAGAATCGCATGCTAAACAAGTGAAATGTTAATTGAAATAAAACTAGACTAGTAACATTACATAGGTTTTTTCATTGCACTTCACACCTAATGCTAGGGTTGGACCAGGTTAACTACTAGTAACCCATAAATTCGGGTCAAGGAATTAAAAATGGTATCAGAGCTCTCGGTTCAAGGTTCCTTTCGAGAGTAATGTGTTGAGGTCAGTAGTGGATCTTTTGACGTCGGTGTTGGTTTGGGTCAGTCATGCTGGTTTTTGGTGACGATTTAGTTAGTGTCCTCGACGGTAAATTCAAAGAGGTTAGAACAAAAAGTAAGTTAGTGTTAGGTGGCACATGATCGAATTGATATTTTTCAATTTGTTTCATGCTTATAAATTTAAAGATGTTATTAAGCTGCGAGTGTTCGTGCAAGTAAAGAGTGGAGACATCGTAGGTTTTAGTATGAGGTGCTTGTGTGTTAATTTGTAGTGATATGAGAAGATGATTGAGGTGTAGAGAATGATGAATGTCGTATATTTAATTAAATACATGACCTGTGTAAAGTCAATCGTGAAGATTAAGTAGCTTGTGTGTTATACCTAAACATTGTTGATTGGTGATAGAATTGTGTTAAGTTCTTCGACTAGGTACTTTCAGGGAGTTAGTACCAATGATGTGATTAGGTGGATTCAATCCTTGGGATAGTGTCTCGTTTTAACGCAATTGATGATAATGGGCATGATGGAGCGTGTTGATCAACACTTAGGATGTGTACTCAATCTAAGTCGGTAAGATATTATCTTTACAAGTAAGTGTCCTAGTGATTCTTGGTTAAAGGTCGTACCTTGAAGGTTATGACGAGTATTACTGGAAAATTGCAGTAAGTGTGATATATATGCAACATTGATGATTGAGGAGGCGTGTGAGTGAACACTAGATAGTCTTCTATGATGGCGGTTTTGAAAATATAATGCGATTTCAAGGAATAGGAATTTAGTGATGTCAATGATCCAAACTTAGAGGTTTATAAGTTATAGACGACGTCCTCTATCCTACCAAAATCCTTGGTAGCATTAGTTGTGGTTTGTTACGTTACTTATGGTCATAGATGTTTGGATGAAAGATAAGATCATTACCTAAGTATAAAGGCTCATTGTAGCGATCGAACTGGTGGCTAGGTGCGAGTTAGTCTTAGTGTAAGTGTCCGTATAACTAATTATGTGTGGCATCATTGGGAATAAAAATTGACAGTTGTGACGCCTTGAGGTGTTTAATGGTTAGGGTGTGTCGGGGATAGAGGCTCGTGAACCAGCATCCTTATGAGCGCCTAGTGATGATGATGAGGGTATTAAAAGGTTTGTGGAGTGCACCCATAATGACTAAGGAATGTGCGATGAAATTTTGTCGACTTGGGGACTTTTTATATGGAATATGTTTGATGTCCTTAGGAAACTAGTGAATTCCAGTAAGAGGAAACATTATCATCCTAGTAATGATTGCTTTGAGGGTCAGATGATGATCCTAGGTTATTGGTCAAGGTTTAGAAGAGTCAAATAGTGTACGTGCCAGGTGTGGCTTCTCGAATCGTTATAGATTGGGGGTGTACCCTCCAAGGAAGAGTGAGAAGCTCGTGTAGTTTATGGGGCATAGTTACTGAGTGTCATGTAATGACTAGTAGTGGCGATGTGACACCTTATTTTGAAGAGTGTTAGAAAAAGTATTTGAAACTTAAATTGGTGAAGCCATGTGGAGACTTAAAATGGAAACCAAAGAAGGGTATTATCGAAGCATGATTAGAATGTTGGCATGTGCCGACGGCATGCTAAGATTAGCCTTGGCATGTTCTTCCAAGTCAGTACGGACTAGGAGATGTATCCTTATGTGGTACTTACTACCCATAGATTGGCAATGGTGTCCGCTGTGGTCATCACGTGAATTTAGTTTGGGTAGAACCCGAAAGTAAGCTTAGAGGCAATCTCGCGTGGTCAAAGGACACAGTGAGGTAAATGCCTCTCATACTAATGCCTAAGGGAATATGGGATTTTAATCATGATATGAGAACGTAGATAATAACCTAGGTGTAGTAGGTTGGTGACATCGTCACTGGTGAGCGGACTAGGTCAGTGTGAACAAATTAGGCATTCTCTAATTGGAGTAGTCCATGTGCTAAGGATACGAGGGGTAGGGACTTACTCCCAAGGAGGGAAGTTGGGTTTAGACTTCCTAGGGAACTGCAGATTTATACGTTTCTTTCATATTACGAGAATAAATGGTTGTGATTCGATACATCGTGGTTGGTGACCCAAGGTAGGGTATGTGGCTAGGATTTGTACCCGGTGAGAACGTCGAGAATGAGTGACATGACTTCATGCATATGGCGTAGGGTTGCTTTCGTAAATCGTATTCGGACGCTTATGGGTGAATTTCTTGGGATGATTTCTTGTTACTTATCACTTTCTTATGTCCCTTTCGGCTTTAGTAGGTGTTCTCATGTATGCGATAACTCGAATTGGTGCCATGTCATGGTATAGCGCGATTGAACCTGGTAAAGCGCGGTGGACCGGGTGTAGTCAATGCATCTCAATGACTGGGTGCACCCTATCTGAGGTATTCTTATTATTTGTTAAATTTATGTGTATAAGTGGATACGCCCACACAGTTTGCTCATATTATTAGCCTTTTTGAGGATTAGTGACATTTCGACTAGCCGACATGGCAGTCAGTGGCTCTGGTTATAAGAAATAGGATGATGGCTTGGGGATACTATATAGAATTGGAAATCAAGGAAGCTTAGCACACTGTATTGCTTTGCCACAGTGAGTGGACTAGAGAGAGGATTAAGTGAGTGCTCAAACTTGAGAAGCCTAGAGTAGTACTAGGGTCATCAGAGTGACTTTACAGAAGGTATCAACCAAACACTCAGTCATGATTTGGTAGGTGTGTTACTTTTCGGAGTGATAAATCAATAGTATATGGTTAGTGGTAAGCTCAGGCATAAATGTGTGGTTACGATAACCTAAAAATTTTGGGGACGCAGGATGTGTGGTCCTAAAATGAAATTGGTTTTGATGATGTAAATGATGATTGGCTGTGTTATGGTCCACTTTGGGTGAGTGTTTATCGCTAGAGAGATTTTCCCGCGGACGGGCCAATATGTCTTGGGTACTAGAATAGGTAGTACTCGAAATTATTTGGACATGTTCATCAAGTGAGTAGAGACTCTGATTCGATTATGTGACATTCATGGTTAGAGAAATGGTAAGCGTTAAATCATGTCGCAAGTTAATTATTTGCTCACAAGACCTGTATGTGGGCATGTAGTGTGACCTTAGTATTGAGGACTTCGATGATTTTGTCTTGGAGGACCTATATGGCTTAGGATATAACTTGGTGAACCCCATAAGCTTAAGGATTGACGAGTTGAGAATTTCAAGGGTAAAATTCCCCAAGGAGGCAAGATTTTAATACCCCGCCCTAATGTTTTATTTAATTTCTCTGCATAAGTTAAAATTGAGTGATAACCTTAGGAACTGGATAATTATGAGTGGGATTGCATTCTGATTTATCTATTGGGGTCTTGATGATAATTACTGGAGGTTATGGGTTAAATTCAAATAAATAGCGAAATTGTAAAGGAAAGGGTCGTTCGAGCGACACGAAAGTCATTTCAAATGAGGTACAAGGTTGCTTAAAATAGGGTATCAAACGAGCTTCAAGTGAGCTCCCACTGTGTAACTATCAAGGGTCGTTTGAAGGTCGTTATAAGACATGGATTGAACAATATGCACTTGTCGTGCGAACGAGGATCAATGTCATTCGAATGAAACATTTTGGAATTGTGTGTATCAGAATGCCCTAGTGTGCTTTCACATTCAGGATCCTAGATTTGATGAGCTGTTGAGCACTTAAGATCTCAAATTGGGAAAAATGAGAATTTTAGTCTTTTCAGGTTTTTTATAAGGGTTGTTTGGGCTTATTTGGGGTTATTGGAGTTGAAAGAGAAGAGAGAGAGAGAGAGAGAGAGAGGTGGTCTTCCTCCATAATTTTAGTCTTCTTGCTCTCTCCCACCACCACGCTACCACCTCCTCTCCACATTATAACACCATATTTTCTATGTATTCCACTTTATCTGAACCATGCATATCCATTTCCAATATGGATGAGGAAAGCTACGAATTTATGGAGCTATTCTTGGGATTTCTTTAAGATAAAAATGGAATTTGTGGAACTTTTGAAGGGGGTTTTTGCCTGAAACTTGATGGAGCATGCTTTTGGAGTGGGGCAACCTACTTGAGTCCACCTTTGGAGGTGGGAGGTTTCCATCTTCTTAATACTTTCACGCCTACCATTATTGGAGCTTCATTTGTGGTGGAAAATATTACTCTTAGTATTAAGACTCTATTTTGTGTATTTGTAGTCTTGTTAGATTACATGAGTAGGATGCATTTGATTAAATGATCAAAATCATATATAGTAAGTAATAAACCTTTTTAGGAATTAAAAATATTGCGAAATATTATTTTAATGAAAAATAAATAATGAGTAAATATTCATACTTTCTTGGCATGAAGATTAGGATTTTTATGAAAATGGTGTATTTCCTAGAAAATTAATGATAAATATTTTATGAAATAAAATGTTTGAAAATGATGAATAATTTTGCTAAATTATTGGAGAAATAATGTTTTAATGTTTCTTGCAAAAATGTAAAGTTTATAAAAGATGGACATTTGTTGAGTTTGAAGAAGTAAAAATATCTTTTATGACTTTTAAGTGCATTTTTGAAAGTACTATGAAAATCTAGAATGGAATGTATGTCTAACCCGTTTAATAAAATTTTTATCGTAAAATAAACTTGTAATATTTTGATAATAAATATTTGAACAAGTTTAAAGGAGGTTTTGCTGGCTTTAGATAAGAAATACGAAAAGTAGAAATTTTAATCTTCAAAGAGGGGGGAAAGGGGGATAAAGGCGTGATAAATAGAGGGTTGTAACACTACATGTATTGATAGAAAGGAAATGCTATTTTTTTTTTATAAAAGTAGTATTTAAGAGTAATTTAAATTCTTGAATAAATAAAGTTATGAAATTTCTACTTTAGAAATATGGTTAATAAAGGAGTTGGGTAAGTGTTAATGGTTAAACATTGCGAAGTATGTGTGTGTAACTTAATAATGTTTTCCAAGATTAACACTTATGAGTTTGGAAAGAAAATAATGGAATAAAGAGGTTTTTAACTTGAAAAGAATGATACTTCAAATATTAAAAAGGTGTTAAAGTGTTGAAACAACTTAAGAAGTAGTATGTGTAACTTAAAGGTGTTTTGAAACAACAACACTTGTAAATGGAGAAAAATGACAAGTCTGGAAACAAATAGGTAATATGGTAATTTTACTTGAAGTGGGAAATTTTTATGAAATAAAAATGTTAGAAAAGTTGTCACACAAATTGGTCCTAGATGAATATGATTTGAACAAAATTCAAATCTAAAGTGTAAAGGCCATGAAATGATAAATTCAAAGTGTAACACAAATTGGGGTGAAATAGCAGGTTTGGCTTCGACCGGGAATAAAAGGAAAAAATCAATAATGTTGACATTTATAAAATGTTAAGACACATAAAGGGAACTCGAATGACACCGAGATAATTAAGGATGGCCCGGAGACCTGGAGTGAAGACCCAAAACCACTGGCTAGAGCGTATGGCAGTAGCATCATCGGCGGTATGGATCCCATTAAAGGACACAATTATTGGAACATTTTGAGATAATGGTAAACGAATAAGGAACATGTCAATAAATGGGTTATGTGGTGAAAACGTGTTGAGATAACCTAACTTGAATGAATTAATAAATGTTCGAGTAAAGGTTAAAATGGATAAGTAAATGTGAAATTGATTAATTTCTATAAAGAAAAGAAAAAGGTAAAGTCTGTGGGTAAATAGGTTGTTAAGCAACCTAAGTGGTTCAACCCATAATTAACACAAGTGTGTGCTGTGAAAGGTTTTCAAAGACTAAATAAGTATTTTCTCACACGGTGTTTGCGTCTTTCAAAAGGGTGACATTGAATGAAAATATTAATATGGATTAGTTAAAATAAAAAGGGTAATTTTGGTAAAGAAGTGACTTTCAGTCAAACTATGTGTATTTGTTTCGAGTATTTAACCGTGTGTGGTAAATAAAGGGAAAATTGTCAAAATAGGGGAAGGAAGTCTTTTGTAAGATTATGATGAATTAATTTGGATAAATAAGGTTTTCATAAGTAAAACAGTTTCATGCATAAGTATACGTATGTGTGTATATGTATATATACGATGTAGTTGCATATGCACGTATGTATAAGTCTTCTTTCTATCGTTCATTTCCATATTGTATATTGTGTTCTCCCACTTAGCATTGATTCACACCTTTGTATTTATTATAACAGGTTGGGTGCGGGTTTGTATTTGAGAGTGTTATGTAGGTAAGTCTTCTATCTAATTTTGTATTAGTAGCTCTGTATGCTTGAAATTAGAGGATACTTTCCACGGGTCCCCCATGTAGTTTGACCTTGAAATTGGAATTGCATGCTAAATAAGTGAAATATTAATTAATAATAAAACTTTACTAGAAACATTATATAGGTTGTTTCATTTCAATTCACTCCTAATGCTCGAGTCGGACATGGTTTACTATGAGTGGCCCATAAATTCTTTTCGGGTGTTATAAATCAACAGATGATTTTTGTCTTGTTAAGAACTTTGCCATGCAATTATATTGACCAAATTGACTCGATCTAAAAAGACTGACTTTTCAGTATTGTTTGGGGGTGATTCTCATCATCCTCACTCATTTGAGAAGATATTCTATCCTAGTTCATATCTTTAGGGGAGAGTTTCTTATAACTGGATGAATATGCTAAACTTAGCTCTATCGAGAGGCAAAGAGTTGTGTCTTGTTTCCGAGTATGAGTTTTATCTTGTTTAGGGGTAATGTTTAAGGCTTTCCATATGTTTTACAGAATTGTACATTTTGTCTCGTAATACTTCTTCGGGTTTCTCCTTGGTTACGTCCTATGGTACACTTTCATTTTGACTAGGTTAATATATTTCCCACCTTGTGCTTTCAACTTAAGTCATGGTTTTAATATCAAGGACGATTTGCTCTTTTGTTTGGCGGTGAAAAAATCATTAAAATTGAACCTCTTTTGAAAATTTTGTCACAAACGGGCCATTTTAATCTTTTAAACATTTCTTATCTCATTTTTGACGTGATTTATCCATCATTTATTTTTTTAGAGTTTAGGAATACTCTTACTAGAACTTGAAGTCGTACTTTAATCTTATAGGCTTAAGTAATACCTCATATGAAATTTTGAACCTTGAATTCCAAGACTTAAAAGTTTTTGTCCACTTATCATGTCATGAAAATTAAAAGTTAAAGGGGGTAAAACTATTCTAAGGAAAACTTTAAGGATCACTAATTGTTAATTAAACTCGCGAGTTTCAAGATTTTCACCTTTTTGAGGGTTTTGATGAAATATCCAATTCACAAGTTGACTCAACTTTCTTTAGGTACCATACTAAAATCGTTCCAAGATCACATTATTCTTCGTTTTCGGCGTAGTCACAAAGAATGAAATCACTTTCGAGTCATAAGAAACACGCATCTTGTAGTTCGTCTCAATCACTAAACTTTCACCCATCTCTCTGTACACTTATTATGTCCATATATCTTCATTCATGATCTAATATCACCATTATCCTTCCATATTTTCCCATATATCTCCCCACTTTATCCATATATCCTAATACCCATCACTACCATCTTTCCTTAGAAAAATAGCGTTTGAAATTAAAAATAGAATTTGTCTTCATTTGTGTTATGTAAAAATAATTTGCATCGCATAAAAAAAGCAAAAGCAAAAGAATATATATATATATATATATATATATATATATATATATATAAATGATAGATAAATCATTTGATAAAGAATTTATGAAATTGTAGTCCACTCTTGTCAAAACTTATGAAAAATCATCCATTTTCCCCATCTAATTTTTCCCATATCAATTACATTCTCTCTCGTTTATACCGAGGTAAGGTCTTCGGGAAAATAAAAAGTCTACATGGTGAATAAATTGATGTTCTCATAAACGTGGTTTGCATTTTTTTCATGAGAACAATTTTCTTTCATGCATCCATTATTTCTTATGTGTCTTGGACATTTCACCTTGTTTTACATTTACTCATCTCCTCACACAAAGGAGTGATACAACCACTCAAATCTCAATGATTTCATTTTAGAGTGACATATCTAGTGAGATTTAAAGATGAAGCGTCAATTTGATATAGCAATCTATGAATTACTCTTATGCTACTTGAAACTATTTTGAGTGATTCGCACTACACAAGTTGAGTTATAGGAAGGATTTGCCTTGTGTATTCAATAAGTTTAACTTTTCGTATATTTCATAGTTCTACACTCATATTTTTGTATTAGGTATGATGGATTTTGACGATTTATATGTCAAAGAAAAGATTAACAATAATTTTAAATTTTTTTTTAATAATATGTTTTGAATATGGTGGGTATATTCACTAAGAACCCCATGAGACGACACTCGTCCTCTAGGGCAAACTAGAGGTTGAACGACTTGTCGCACATACTAAGTGCAATCGCAAGTGTTTGCACAATTGACATACTTCTAGTTACTTATCTTTCTTTCTCTCTATTTTTTACTTCAGGACTAGCAATGTTCTGTTTAAGGTGATGTGATTGTAGACATTCTGGGGTATCGAATTCCATTCGGTACACACGGGGTGTGCCCTTTCTCGGGATGCTCGTTCATCATCATTATGGGGGATAATGTAAAGAGATAGAGTCTCCAGCCTATTTAGCTCAAAACAGGAAAAAGAATGTCGTCGCCTCGAGAGAATGACACCAAGGACAATGATAAGGCTTGCGAAACCAAGTAGTTCAAAGGTTCAAGACTAATTTAAAGAATGGGAAGGTGTTAGGAACCTATCCGGCCATTTCGGTCTCTCATGGGCATATGTTAATATTCTCCTTTTAGACTCCGTGGTGTGTGTGCACATGCGTATAATATAAATGGCGGAGAATGGAATCGTTTAACCCGCATGATGGAAAGAGACGGAGTGAACTCATCCGTAGGAGAGTTCCCAAAAATAAAAATTTAAAATATGATGAGTGTTTGCCGAATCACAAGTCACCGTGGAAGAAAAAATGTGTGTATCAGATGAAACACAACCATGTAAGAATATATATACACACACACACACACACACACACACACACACACACACACACACACACGCACACACACACACATAAAAGATATGGAAGAAACATATAAACATGCATAAAGGAGGAATTGAATCTCGGGATTGGTCCAAGACACCAACGTAGCCCAAAGAGAACCAAAGGTTTCAAAGTTTGAAGATAGAATTGGGTGGGGTTCAATCCATAAATCCAAATGGGGGATTTTTCTTATGTGTGTGTAGAGAAAATGTGCTTTTAAGAGTGAGAGTGTGAAATGGAAATCCCTCTTTTGGAATTTATGGATAATCCCACTTTTTCTTCCTTAATAAAAAATAGATTATGTTCAAATACTACTAATAGAAAGTTGAGATTAATGGATATGATATAATTAGGCAAAAGTACTAAAATAGAAAGAAGATAATTAATGCTAAAATGGAAGAATTAAAGAAAGCGATGAGGAATTGGACCTCCTTATGAGTCCTTGATGTTGACCTTGAGATTTAATTATGCTAATCTTATAATGGTATAGAAAGGTAGGGGAAATCACCAAGTGAGGTAAGAAAGTGATGGAAGGTAATGTTAGAAAATGGGTTTTTTAGGAAAGGGAACAACTCTGAATTTGAGAGAATGTTCTCTGACTTACTGAGAGGGGTGTTCAGGGGTGCCTTTTAAAGTGAGGTCATGGCCTCTATTTATAGGTCCAAGGGGGTGATGATCATCATGGTCCTAGACCTACCTATCGGCATAGCACCTCAGGCACATTGATGATTGGTAAAGTCCCCGGGGTGCCTATAGGTAGTCCAGAACAAGTTTTTTGAAGACCATAAAATGCAAACCATAAGCTCAAATCATGAACAGGGTGGACCGTTAAAAATTGAATTAATAGAACATTAATAATCCATTGAGCCACTCCCAGGTCCAAAAGTTGACTCAAGTCAAATGGGGATCGAAAGCACCCGATGGTCTCTAAAAGGGATGTTTTTGCTGGAAGTTGGATTATTTGTCCGAATCGTAAGACCGATTCATGCACGGGGTGAATCATTTGAAAGGAAATTAAGTTACTGTATATATTTCATCAAGATTCGTTAGGTTGGACAGTTTACCAAGGTCAAACGGGGCTCAGCAGTGTCGGGTGACTTTTGGAGTAAAACAAGTCGTTCATCAGAAATGTAAGGCTAATTCGCACATATAGTGGACCGTTGGAAAGTGTATTCAGAGTCCTTCAAAGATTCATTGAGTTGCGCTCAATATGGAGAGTTATCCGAAGTTAAATGGGGCCCGAGTGCACGCAGTGGCCTCTAGATATATTTTAGGATAAAATGGACCATTCATCTGGACCAATCAATTTGATTCCTGCATGGGATGGACCATTCTAAAGGGGATTTAGATCCTTTAGAATATTCATTGATACTTTTCTTAGGAAAGAAATTTTATCAAAGTTAAATGGTGGCCTAGGAGCGACCGGTGGTCCCCAGATCAGTACTAAAAGTATAATGGACCGTTCATCCAGACTTTAAGTTCGATTTGTGCACTGTATGGACCATTTAAAAGGAGATTCAGAGACCTTCAAATATTCATTGAGATTTTTCTCAAGCAAGATTGTTAACCAGAGTCACGTGATGCCCAGGAGTGCTCGGTGGCCTGCATATTAGTATTCGGAGTATGAGTTATACTTTACGATGAACGAGTGAGTGCTAGGGATCTAAGGAGGTGCATGGGGGTGTCCTATCGAGAGAACCTCGATGGGCGAGTTTGGAATAAATGAAGGATGTTGAATAACATATATGACATTTACATTGGGGAAGAGGACATTAGGTCAATTTTGCAGACCTAGAGGATGAGGATGACCGATTTAGAGGGTTGAGGTCAATTTTGTGGACTTAAGGAGTGTAAGGATTGGTTGGCAAGTTAGGGTCGATTCTGAGGACATAAGGAGTGTAGAAACTGACTTTATGGGCCGAGGTCAATTTTGAGGAGCTAAAGTTGGGATGACTAATTGTGTGGGTCGAGGTCAATTTTGAGGACCTAAGATTGGGATGATTAATTCTGAAGGTCGAGGTTAATTTTAAGGAACTAAGGTTGGGAAGACCAATCCTACGGGTCGAGATAAGTTATGACGACCCTGAGTTATGATGACTGATTTGATGAACCGTGGTCAATTCTAAGGACCTTAAGTTGCGATGACTAATTTTGTAGGCCGAGTTCAATTATGAAAACCTTGATTTGGGATGACCAATTCTATGGGTCGAGGTTAATTATGAGGATCTTGAGTTATAACGATTAATTTTGTGGGCCGAGGTCAATTCTGAGGAGCTTGAGTTATGATGACCAATCTGCCGGTTGAGGCAAATTCTGAGGAGCTTGAGTTATAATGATTAATTTTATGGGACAAGGTCAATTATGAGGACCTTAAACTCTTATGACCAATTTTGTGGGTCGAGATCAATTCTGAGTGCATAAAGTTGTGATGACCGATTTTGCAGGCCAAGAAAGTAACTTAAGTTGGGATGACCAATTCTTCAGGTTGAGGTCAATTATGAGGACCTTGAGTTGTGACAATCGATTCTGTGGGCTGAGGTACATTTTGAGCACGTTAAGTAATGACGATTAATTCTACAGGCCGAGGTCAATTCTAAGGACCAAAGGTTGTGATGATCAATTTGATTTTACATGTTGAGGCCAATTCTAAGGACCAAAGATTGTGATGACCGATTCTGCGAGCAGAGGTCAATTCTACGGACCTTAGATTTGGACGACCAATTGTGCAAGTCGATGTCAGTTATAGACACCTTGAGTTATGATGATTGATTCTATGGGTTGAGGTTAATTTTGAGGACCCTGAGATGGGATGACTAATTCGGTGGGACCAAGTCAAATATAAGGATCTTGAGTGTTGACAATCGATTCTGTAGTCCGAGGTAAATTTTGAGGACCTTGAGTAAGGATGACCAATTTTATGGGTCAAGATTAATTCTGAGGACCTTGAGTTATGACGATCGATTATACGAGCCGCGATCAATTCTGAGGACCTTGAGTTGTGATAACCAATTATGTGGGTCTAGGTCAATTTAGAGGACCTTGAGTTATGATGACCGATTCTACAGGCTGAGGTTAATTAATAGGACCTAAGGTTGTGATGACTAATTCTATAGGTCAACGTCAATGTTAAGGACCATGAATTGGGATGACTAATTATGTAGTCTGAGATCAATTTTGAGGACCTTGAGTTATCACGACAATTTTTTTGGGCCAAATTCAATACTAAGGGCCTTGAGTTGTGATGATCGATTCTACGAGTCAAGGTTAATTCAGAGGACCTTGAGTTATGACGATCAATTTTATGTGTTGAGTTCAATTCTGAGGACCTTGAGTTGAGACGATCGATTATAAGGGTGGAGTTTAATTCTGAGGATCTTGAGTTGGGATGACCTATTATGTAGGATGAGTTCACTTCTTAGGACCCTGAGTTATAATGACCGATTCCGCGGGCCTAGTTCAATTATTCAGATCATGAGTTGTGAGGACTAATTCTTTGAGTCGAGGCCAATTCTGGGGACCTTGAGTTGTGGTCCAAGGTTAATTCTAAGGACCTAAGGTTGTGATAACCAATTATGCAGGACGAGGTCAATTCTAAGGACCTTGAGTTGGGGTGACAAATTTTGCGGGTCGAGGTCAATTTTTAGGACCTTTAGTTAGGATAACCAATTCAACTGGTTGAAGTTAATTCTAAGGACCTAAATTTGGAACGAGGGCCATGGTCTATTTTAAGGACCTAAATTGCGATGACCAATTTTGCGGGTCGAGGTCAATTCTAAGGACCTAAGGTTTTGATGACCAATTCTAGAGGCCTATGATGTGTCCCAAATGCGCCACCTAGACTCAGAGACACTAACATCGGCCGAGGACAGAGCCGACGTTGGAAGGGCCTTGGATCAGTGGCCAGCAGCCTCGGCGATAGCAGGGTCGGCCAGGGCCGACACCACCACCAACCTCATCAGGGGTCAGCGGTTCATCAGTTCACCCAGGAATGATGACCTCAGCCGGGGATAGGCCGAGGTTACAAGGAGCCATTCTTCTACCAAGGTCAACCCCATCAGTGAATCAACCGATGTTTCAGGCCTGTTCCAGCTTAACCTCGGCCCAGGATGACCTTAATACCTTACCTCGGCTTCACGTAAGCCGAGGCCATACCGGCTCATCTCGGATTGGATGGGTAGCTAAACCTTACCAACCTCGGACTCCTCTAGGCTGAGGTCATGACCAAGTGCGGAGGCTGAGCTCTTATTGATATGTGTGGGCAAGGACACGTGGACACAAATCAGTTATAACAAATTATTCCCCCCACGTGAGGGGAATATTTCATCATCATTCTCTACATGTGACAGGGGCAGATGTCTTCATCATATTGACTAGATCAACACACACATGCTCTTTACATGCATGGGGGGGTACACTACACCCCCTAGGCACTATAAATACTTATCTTCTCCTTCTTAGAAAGGGATCCTAAAAAATTGGCAAGCCTAGCTAAAACTGTGTCTAAACGCACAATAGAGAGAGAAGGCTTGAGAGATTGTATCCATGTCCATTAGAGCCCTCATATAGTGATACATATCATACACTTGCACAATGGATGTTGGCCTAATTGGGTGAACCACTTATATTCCGGTGTGAATCCTCTTTTCCTCACCTTCTTCTACTATATGAGTGTATACCCTTATGATGCCATTGTTAACATTGAATTGAGCTCACAAACACCTTGAAGGGTGGTGTTGTTTCCAGCATCATCATTTTGGCGCCGTCTGTGGGAATTTTGAAGATATCAATTCTTCCTCCTCTTCAGCTTAACCTTATCGGAGACTCTGGTGGTGAACCAGGCACCACCCCTTGCGTGGAGCTGCTTCACCATTGAAAGAGGTCCTTTAAGGTATTAAGATCATCTTCTACTCAAGCTCTTTAGTGTTAACATATGGCACCAGAGGTACCACCGCCTCTTCCGCCGCCTGGTGCGGGAGGACCAAGTTCCAACGAAGCTCCGCCTCAGTTCGAAATGGCGGAGGTAGTTGTAGCCTTGAGGTCTTTAGCCGCAATGCAACAAGCTATGCAGAAGCAGTTTGCACAGCTCAGCCAAACTAAGATGAGGCCACCTGGAGTTTCATCAGAAATGATCACTCCGGAGGCTGTCCAGCCTCATCCTGATGCCAGGGGACCATCCCAGGCACCAATGAAGGACTAACCTGCCCCCAAGTGGAGGAGGGACGTTGCTTACCCTAGGCGCTTGGGGAGGCAAGTAAACCCTTTCCCGAAGGACATGTATGATGATTTAGAGGCGGAAGATGTGCTGAAAGAATGTTGGGAGCCGTATGAGGTCTTAAATAATATTGTACGTCCTCTTGAGCAGAGCCGAGTTTGTGGTGGCTGAGGAGGTGAAGAGGCCCAGCAGCGAGGATCAGCTTTTGATCAATTGCGTAGAGGGTCAGCCTTTGAGAGGTTGGGCTCAGTAAATGACCTAAGACAGAGGTTATCAAGGTCAGGGAGCGCAGTCGGCTCACAAAGAGGAGAGGGACAGCATCGGCCACACCAAGGCCGACCTCACGCTGGAAGAGGTAGAGATCAGGAAGAAGTAGAATCCATCGTCCTCAATGAGGACGAATCGGAAAAAACCATCCAGGTCGGCAAAGACTTAAAAACATAAATAAAGGAAGAACTGATAAACTTCTTGAGGAATAGTCAGAGTGTCTTCGCTTGGAGTCACACAGACATGCCCGGCATCAACCCTAAGGTTATGTGTCTAAAGCTTAACGTAACCAAAGATGCCAGGCCGATCAAACAAATACGAAGAGTTTACTCCAGGGAAAAGTACGACGTCATCCAGGAAGAAGTTAAAAAATTGGAAGAGGCAGAGTTTATTAGAGAAGTCATATATCCGGAATGGTTATCGAATGCAGTCATTGTGCGCAAAGCCAATGGAAAGTGGAGAATGTGCGTCGACTTCACTAAACTGAACATGTCTTGCCCAAAAGACATCTATCCCTTACCTCGGATAGATCAGATGGTAGATGATACTGTAGGGCGCGAGCTCATGAGCTTCATGGACGCGTATTCAGGCTACAACCAGATCTTCATGGATGCGGAAGACTTAGAGAAAACAACCTTCATTACTGACAAAGGGACGTACTGCTACAAAGAGATGCCCTTCGATCTGAAAAATGCGGGGGCGACATGCCAACGTCTTGTGAATAAGATGTTCGAAGATCACATAAGCAAGACTATGGAGGTGTACGTAGACGGTATAATGACGAAGAGCTTAAAGGCCTGCACTCATGTGGCAGACCTTAAAAAAACCTTCGATACTATGGACTTGTACAGGATGAAACTCAACCCCGTGAAGTGTGTCTTCGAGGTAGGAGCTGGTAAGTTTCTTGTATTTATCTTAAATCAAAGAGGAATCGAAGCAAACCCTGAGAAAATCCAGGCTTTTCTTGACATGAAGACACCAAGGAGTATCAAGAACGTCCAAAGACTCACGGGGAGAGTGGCCGCACTCAACAGGTTTGTTTCCAGAGCAACAGACAAGTGTCTTCCATTATTTAAATTGCTTAGAAAGGCCTTCCAATGGGACGAAGAGTGCGAAGAGGCTTTTAACCAACTCAAGTCTTACCTTGGGTCTCCCTTGTTATTATCTCGGCCCATAGTAGGAGAGAAATTGTATGTTTATCTAGCTGTCTCTGAATCGGCTATCAGTGAAGCCATAGTACGGGAAGACGTTGGAATCCAAAGGCCTATGTATTTTAATAGTAAAGCCCTTCAAGGGTCTGAGAAAAATTACCCTCGTATGGAAAAGTTAGCCTACGCCCTGATACATGCTTCTAGGAAAATGAAGCCCTACTTCCAAGCCCATTCCATGGTCATCCTCACCGATTCCCCACTAAGACAGGTTCTACATAAATTTGAGAAGTCTGGAAGATTGATGACCTGGGCCATCGAGTTGGGGGAGTATAACCTTACTTACCAACCTAGGTCAACCATTAAAGGGCAGGCCCTCACAGACTTTGTTGCCGAGTTCACATGGGAAGAGGCCGAGGTAGAGAATGACCTAGTGGATGCTAAAGGGTCAAATAATAAGGTCTTCTGAGAACAGGAAGAGATTGCACCAAACGTCTTTCGAGAACAGGAAGAGGTTGTGCCAAACGTCTTTCAAGAATAGGAAGAGGTCGTATCTAAGAAGATCAGGAGCGGAGTAGCGGAGAACGAGGAAGATCGATACCTATTCAGGCAAGGAATCATTTCGGAAGGGGCCTTCTCATTGGATACAGACATTTGGAATCTCTTCGTTAATGGTTCTTCCTGTGACAGTGGAAGTAGTGCAGGGTTGATACTTTTAGCTCCAGATGGTGCCAACATTGAATACGCTTTGAGGTTCAACTTCAAGGCCTCTAACAACGAGTCAGAATATGAAGCCATGATAGCAGGTCTCTCATTGGCAAAGACTTTAAGAGTAAGACGACTCCTACTTCATAACGACTCAAGGTTAGTTGTCAATTAAGTACTGGGAGTCTATGAGGATAAAGATGAAAGGATGTCTAAGTATCTGAAGAAGGTGAGAATGATGTTAGAATATTTCGAAGAGACAAGCATGAAGAGAGTACCTCGACAAAGTAATAGCCACGCAGATGCATTGGCTAGGTTGGCCTCGGCGACAAAGACAGACATCAGAAGGACAGTACCGGTCAAGGTCTTAGCAAAAGCGACTATCGAGGAAGAAGAGGTTTGCACCCCTTGTCTCAATTTAAACCTAGGAGACTTATGGATGGCCCCCTCATCAGATGTATCAAATAGGGAGAGCTACCGGAATCCAAGCTTGAGAGGAGGAAATTGAGATATAGGGCTGCCAAGTTCTCCATAGTAGGAGACGTCCTATACAAGAAGGGATTTATGTTGCCTCTCCTCAGATGTGTGCATCCCACCTAAGTTCCCCGCGTCTTACAGGAAGTTCATGAGGGTTCTTGCTCCAGTCACATAGGTGGAAGACCCTTGGCCAAAAGGATAATTACACAGGGATACTGGTGGCCAACCTTCACCAAAGATGTGGTAGCTTACGTGAAGAGGTACTATAAATGTCAGAGATTCTCCACTATTCCTCACTAACCTCATCAACCTATGACGTCAATCACTTCCCCATGGCAATTTCTAGTATGTGGAATTGACTTAGTAGGACCCCTACAAAGAGCTGAAAATAATTACCAGTTTTTTATAGTCGCCATTGACTACTTCTCAAAGTGGGTGGAGGCAGAGCCGATGATAACGATCACAGAACAGAAGACATTCCAATTTATTTGAAGGAACATTATATGCAGACATGGCCTCCCAAACACTCTCATCTCAGATAATGGAACCCAGTTCAAGAAATCCTCTTTAGAAAAGTACTGCGAAAGAGTGGGGATAAAGCAGTTCTTCTCATCTCCCGGCTGACCTTAGGCAGACGGTCAGACAGAAGTCACAAACAGAACAATCCTCGACGGAATCAAGAAGAGGTTAGAAGAAACAAAGGGGAGATGGACTGAAGAGGTTTACATTGTGTTATGGGCCTACAGAACCATGGAAAGGACACCAACAGGAGAAACCCCGTTCATGCTAGCACATGGCTCAGAGGCTGTCATACCAACAGAAGTGGGACTCCCTACTCATAGGGTTCAGACCTATGACCCTGATAAAAATGGGTAAGAGAGGATACTAGACCTAGATCTGATTGAAGAGACAAGGGAAGACACATAAATCAGACAAGCAGCTTACCAGCAGAGAGCAGCAAAATTCTACAATCAGAGGTTGAAGTCAAGACCCATTGTCATGGGAGACTTAGTACTGAAAAAGACCCTACAGAAAATAAACAAACTCCACCCAAACTGGCATGGTCCCTACAAAGTGACAGAAGAGGTTGTGCCCGGGACCTACAGGCTAGAAAACCTAGAAGGGGAACCTTTCGCTAACCCCTGGAATGCTGATCACCTAAAGAAGTATTACATATGATGTTGCAAAAAGTTATGTAAATGTACCATCTTATGAAGAGGTTATTAATAAGAGATCATTTTCTATGTCAATTTTTGTATAACATCATTAATTTGGTGAAATTAATTATGAGGATAACATCTTAGTTGATGGACTAAGACCTTTATAACACCGTGATTTGGTGAAAAGGTCTGAGGTCAGACACCATACTAGGATGACCTCAGACCCTTAACATCATTAATTTGGTGAAATTAATTATGAGGATAACATCTTAGTTGATGGCATTTGACCCTTATAACACCATGATTTGATGACAAGGTCTGAGGTCACACTCCATACTAGGATGACCTCAGACCCTTGACATCATTAATTTGGTGAAAGTAATTATGAGGATAACATCTTAGTTGATGGAATCAGACCCTTATAACACCATGATTTGGTGACAAGGTCTGAGGTCAGACACCATACTAGGATGACCTCAAACCCTTAACATCATTAATTTTCTGAAATTAATTATGAGGATAACATCTTAGTTGATGGCCTCAGACCCTTATAACACCATGATTTGGTGACAAGGTCTGAGGTCAAACACCATACTAGGATGACCTCAGACCCTTAACATCATTAATTTGGTGAAATTAATTATGAGGATAACATCTTAGTTGATGGACTCGGACCCTTATAACACCATGATTTGGTGACAAGGTCTGAGGTCAGACACTATACTAGGATAACCTCAGACCCTTAACATCATTAATTTCGTGAAATTAATTATGAGGATAACATCTTAGTTGATGGACTCAGACCCTTTTAACACCATGATTTGGTGACCAGGTCTGAGGTCAAACACTATACTAGGATGACCTCAGACCCTTGACATCATTAATTTGGTCAAAATAATTATGAGGATAACATCTTAGTTGATGACCTCAGACCCTTATAACACCATGATTTGGTGACAAGGTCTGAGGTCAGACACCATACTAGGATGACCTCAGACCCTTAACATCATTAATTTAGTGAAATTAATTATGAGGATGACCACGTAGTTGATGGCCTCAGACCTTATAACATCATTGTGGTGATGGTCTGAGGTAAGACTTAATTTAGTTTAAACAGACATCATTGCAATAAGACTTCAGAGCTAAAACATCGCATGGAAAATAAGCATTCAATAAACAAAACAAATGAAGTAAAAACCATCCTCAGAGGTTGCTATCCAGTTGTAAAAATTCAAAAATATAAGTTGACAATTTTCTTCAGAGTTTACATCCGATCAGGGGTTACAAAAAAGTACAGAGAGCTTCACAATTGAGCCTAAGGATTTGAAGGGAGAGTGCTGGTATCCTCGACCTGATTCTCTTAGATGACGTTGGTTACCTCGGCCCCATCTTCCCTGTGGTAAGATCCCTCTATCTCCGTATCGTCCACTGCGGTAGTCTCTGCAGGGGCAGCGACCTCCTCTTCAACCTCTTGAAGGGCTTGGGCAAGCTGAGGGTTAGCAAAACCCAGACCTATGAAGTAAGAGGCCTTCAAACTTCCTGTCTCCTTTTCCTTAGCAGCCACCCATTTGATAGTAGCCTTAATACCTCTTTCGAGGTACTCAAAGCCGAAGCTCATTAATTCATCGGAGACTTTATAATCAGCCAATATCCCCTAAGAGGCATCCTCGAGGGTTGCCTTCACTGCAGAGTCGACCTTTTGTTAGAGAACGTCGTCCTTGGACTTCAGAGCAGTAACATGGTCCTTTTTGAGCTTGGAGATCTCTTTCTCTAGGTCTTTAACATTCTTCTCAGACGCTGCCAAAGAAGACTTTAGACGGTCTACCTCGGCATTCAGGGAGCTTTGCACCTTCTCGGCCTCCTGACCCTTCTGGATGAGTGGTAATTTCCTCAGGGTCCAATTGGCAAGATGATGCATGGCAGCCAGGCCCTGCAAATCAAGTGATCGTGTATATGAGTTGAAATTCAAAATAGAGGTTACACTTTGAAGCTATACTAAAATATGAAGACATACCTGAATAGACCTGTGGAGGCCCAACTAAACTAGTAGAGGTGTGTCCATGGACTAGTAAAAATGTTTGTCAGCATCGGTCATGGCAGAGCCAATGGCATCTAGCGCCTGTAGACTGTGGCCTATGATGCTATCATTGATTTTTAGTTGCACTATACGAATAGCCAATGCATCAGCAGAGGATATCGGGATGGCAGAGTCCAATGCATCAGTAGAGGATATCGGGATGGCTGAGTCCGCACCTTTTTTCTTCTGCCTCTAATCCTCGGGGGCAGGGTCGATAGAACTTCTCTTCTTTGTGGCCTGGGCCTTCGAGGTTGAGGGAGGGGGAGGAGGGGCATTCAGACCTGCCTTCTTAGCAAGATTTATTAAACTCGGTGATGCCATTTCCCAAAGCTCGTCGAATATTCCCTTCGGACGCTCTGCAAAAGAGAAAGGTCTGAGTTAGAGAGTCAAACATGCATAAACTCAGAGGTATATCTTGGAATAAAAAACACTTACCAAGCTCTGTAAGAGGACTTCTCCCTAAACCAGTCTCAGAGAGGTAGTGGGGGGTCATTAAGTTTTCAAATTTGATGAGCAGACCATGCATCCCCTGATCCTGAAGGTCTTTGACCTTCTGAAGATTTTGCAGGCTTAGACCAAGGTCGGCCTTTGTAGACATTGTAACCTTTACCCATCTTATAGGCAACCTTGGCTCTAGTGGGGAAGAGGGGACACAGGGGCCAAACTCCCATGGCCCTGAGGCAAAGAAGTAGCGAGGCTTCCAATTATGATTAGAAGTGTAAGTTATCTGAAGCATCTTCTTTTCAGGTTTCCAAGCTACAAAATGATAATAGCTCGGATGGTTTCTGGAAGATCAAGGGACATAACATCCTACAAAGACTTGGACTGGAAGGTCTGAGTGATGAACAGCCTTCCATAAGACGATGGCCCTAATTATTAACCTCCAAGCATTGGGAGACAACTGGGAAGGGGACAAGTTGATGTAGCCTAGTATAGACCTAATGATGGTATGGATGGGCAAACGAAACCCCAACTTGAACATCTGCTCGTACAAGAAGATCTCACCATCTCGGCCGTGGTAAGCCCTCTCTTCCCTCAGAGGTCTCCTGAGCTTTATGGAGGGGCTGATGGAGTATAGGTATCTGAAGCAAAGAAGGTCGACCTCGCTAACTATGCTCTCAATATCGACCGCCTCAGAGACGTCGACATCACTCTCGACATCATCATCGTCATTATCTAACTCAACATCGGCCGAAGCAGATGTTGGAGCGTTACTTGGGAACCTCTGAGCAAACTCAGCCTCTGTGACGGCCGACAGGGGAATGGCGTCGAGTATTGGTGGAATATCCATGCTTGGTCCAACAATATCAACCTCTGAGGAAGAGGACGATGTTCTTGAACTTTTATGAGACGAGGCCCGACTGGAGACCTCTACTTGATCAGGGACCTGATCTTGTTGATTTGAGAAGTCCATAGCGTTTTGAAAAGAATCCACAGACATAGGGTCTGATGTGGAAGACTCAGACTCAGACATTGGTGAGGGTTCAACAGGTACCTCGGCTTGGCTAGCTGGCTTTGATGGTTCAGAGTATATTACCTTCAGAGGTAGGGGAAAGTTAGGTCTGAGGGGGAATTCCTCTAACCTGCGAGCTTCCTCCTGTGCTCTTTCTATTTGCCTAATTTTCTCTATAGTCTTCTCTCTGAGAGAAGGGAACTCCTCTAAGAGTTGGTAAAGGGGTCAGAGCATAAGAGGTAGACCCTACACTTACAACTCTCCTAAACAACAAACAAAGACTGGCAAATGGAATGATTCAACTAAGGATTAAACTATCAAAATTTAAGCAATTACTACGAAGAATAGTTCGCCGGAAAAAATGGAACCTTGTCGGAAATCTCCAAAAACTCACCGGAAAATGAAAAAGTAAGAAGAAGACTGGAAAAATGAAGAAGATAGAATGGTAGAGGATACCTGGAGATGAAATGGTGAGGGTGAAGGAAGAAAATGGGAGAAATCACCACCAAAAGCTTCAAGACCAGAGCCTTTCTAGAGAGAGAAAGTTGCAGACGCGAGTTGAACTAGGAAAAAGAGAGAAGTGAAGAAGAAAGAGGGAAAATAGGGCTTAAATCCTTAATGTGAATGCACATTTACCAAGGCCCATCATTGCCTTGGGAGCCCCAAAGGACGGCTGACATCATTGCCTTGCAAGGCACGCCTCACACTTCAGCAATAGACAAGTGTAAAATGGACATTGGCACAAGAAAGACCTCAGAGATATAGAGACCCCACAGTCACCTGCTCTAACATGTAACTAAGGTATGGGGGTGATTGATGTGTCCCAAATGTGCCACCTCGGCTCAGAGACACCAACCTCGGCCGAGGATAAGGCCGACGTTAGAAGGGCCTTAGATCAGTGGGCAGTAACCTCGGCCAAAGCAGGGTCGGCCAGGGACGACACCACCACCAACCTCATCAGGGGTCAGCAGTTCGTCAGTTCACCCAGGAATGATGACCTCGGTCGGGGATATGTCGAGGTTACAAGGAGCCATTCTTCTACCAAAGTCAACCCCATCAGTGAATCAGTCGATGTTTCAGGCCTATTCCAGCTTAACCTCGGCACATGCCGACCTTAATACCTTACCTCAGCTTCACGTAAGCCGGGGCCATATCGGCTCATCTCGGATTGGATGGGTAGCTAAATCTTACCAACCTCGGACTCCTCTAGGCTGAGGTCATGACCAAGTGCGGAGGCCGAGTTCTTATTGACATGTATGGGTAAGGACACATGGACACAAATCAGTTATAACAAATCATTCCCCCCACGTGAGGGGAATATTTCATCATCATTCTCTACATGTGACAGGGACAGATGTCTTCATCATATTGGCTAGATCAACATATACATTCTCTTTACATGCATGGGGGGTACACTACACCCCCAGGCACTAAAAATACTTGTCTTCTCCTTCTTAGAAAGGGATCCCAAAAAATTGGCAACCCTAGCTGAAACTTTATCTAAACGTGCAATAGAGAGAGAAGGCTTGAGAGATTGTATCCATTGCCATTAGAGCCCTCATATAATGATACATATCATACACTTGCACAGTGGATGTAGGCCTAATTATCCGAACCACTTATATTCCGGTGTGAATCCTCTTCTCCTCACCTTCTTCTACTATATGAGTGTATAACCTTATGCTACCATTGTTAACATTGAATTAAGCTCACAAACACCTTGAAGGGTGGTGCTGTTTCCAGCATCATCAGCTGAGGTTAATTTTGAGGTCCTTGAGTTGTGGTTAGTGAGGAATAACTCCACGGGGGAAGGTGTAAATAATTTTGGGTGCCATTGTACTTTGGGTTTCATTACTAAATCTGTTGTCATAAAATTCCACTAGGGAATGTGCAAGTTTGTGGATCCTGCTAGGGAATTGCTTCATTGGTTCCGTTGGTGAATATGCTGATAATAAGAGTGTAAAAGCAATCATGCTACGGATTTTGAGAGTTGTAAAGGGTTTTGATGTTCTAAAAAAGATTTTCGTGGGAGAAAATAAGGCATTATATTTTCCAAGGATATTTAGGAATTTTAAAGAACTTTTCGAGCATTTTCTCGTATTTTTCAATGTTTTCAAGATAAAATTTTGAAGGAACTACCGATAGGCAGGCCTAGGGAAGTACCTATCAGCATAGGTCACGGACTGTTGATCTTCTTCAGGTAGGGGCAAGGACACCACCAACCTTCGTTTATTCTATGGCTTCATAACTTTGCTTTTAGGCAGATTGCTAAATATTTACCGGGGATGTGTAACACCACATATTTCCGTGCATGTATTATTTAATTAATTTGGGAAATTTTAAATTACTTGTGTGTCGTAATTTAATTGAATTAATTATGGTGATATTTATTTAAATATTAATCGGAGAGTGAATGGTTAATATTTAGGGAAATTTAATTACTAAGTGAATAGTAATAATTTATTTACGTCATAATGTGTATTTGTGATGTGGCATTTATTTATCTCAACCGGGAGTCAGTATAGACTAATTTGGGTGTGAGATAAGGATTTTTATAAATTAATTTGGATGTCGATTTTGAGTGCACGGTTGAGTCCGGATTGGTCGAGATAATCGAAAAAGTGTACCCGGGGATAGTAAATGGGTCATGGGGCATTTTTGGGCATGACCAGACCCACACGGGGGTAGTTAGGCCATTTTAATTAAGCCCATTAGGCTAAAAAAGGGATTAGTGTTTTAAGACCTCAATCTAAGAAAAGGAAAACGGCAGAAAACACAATGGAGAACCTAAGGTCTGGAGAAGAAGCCATAGGGAGTGATTTCGCTGCAAAATTGGTGTCTTGGAGACCAGGCAAGGAACCTATTGGAAGTTCATCATCAACCTTGCGAATCATACTCGGATCAGACCCTACGAACCCATAAGGCAAGTGGCTAACTTTCTGTGATGTTTAATTGTGATATTCAATTCATATTTTAGTGATGTGTAAACCAAAATCCGTTTTTGGGTATAAATGGGTACAATTTTTTTTTTTTGTTAATGGAACACTGGAATGAATTCAAAGTGAGAATTAATTGTGTTACATGGTTCTGAGTATATATATCTGATGTGAATGTGAAATCCAGTAGAAATTATAAAGGGATATAATTGGGATTGGTGGTGGAAATTAAGGGCGACGCATTGCGAATGAATTTTGGGAAATAAATTCAAAGAAATAAAATAACAGACTGGGTGAATAAGTTCGGGTATAGTAGTAGGGCAACACTACTCATTTAAATTAATGATAGATGAAAACTAATTAATTTGGAGTCGGGGATTTGACTCGGGTGATATTTAATTTTGAGACACGTGAGTGAGTCCGGGTATATGGGTTGAGTGACACCAAGGTATTAAATTAATTAAGGCATAAATGAATTAATTTAGAGTCGGACCATAGACTCGGGAAAGCAATGAATTAATTAATGTGTAAATTAATTAAATTAGAGTCGGACTATAGACTCGGAGAAATTTTAGTCTAGTGCTATGGATTTTTGTACACGGTAATGCCGAGAACTAATTATTATATATATATATATATATATATATATATATATATATATATATATTGTGTGTGTTATTAAATATCAGTGACTAGATATTTATTTAATTTATATACTCTAGTGCTATAAAGGAGGTTTGCGATGTGGGTGAATCCCCTGGCTTGAGGAGCAAGGAGAGTATATCCCCAGGTCATAGCGTTCGTTATATGGGTGAGGGGCTTATCTCACTTTCAGGAAAGGAATATGACCGCCTCCATTATATCTTTATTTGGACATGTTAGTAAGCGATTCTAACTTGGGGTAACTAGGTGATGAGAGTACATCAAGTGGAATATCACTTTAGAGAATACATCCGGTGAGTTATTACTTGGGAGGATGGGTTATTTTTATATTCAACATATGTGTGAATGTTGTAATATGGCTCTACGTAGATAATGAGATAGATAGTTATATACGGGTCATTAAATACATATAGTGTATTGCAAGTAATTATATATGGGTTATATTCATATTCAACATACGTGTGATTGTTGTAAGATAACTTTACGTATATAATGGGGTAAATAATTATATACGGGTAATTCAAATACATGGAGAAAATTGTATTATTTACATAACTAGTGAATGTTATATGGCTTTCAAGGAAATATGATTAACTAAGATAAAGTGGTAAATAACTTATAAATCATGCCTTTAAAATACCCGGGATTGAGTAGGGCGATTGACAAGAGTTATATCAAGTATCTAGCTTCGGGGTTGAGGACTAGGTGGGATATAAAGGAGGCATTAGGTGTGCACATTAGTTGAGGGGTGATTCTGTCCTCAAGGGAGTGCGACACTAATTAAAATATGAAGCGCATTCATGCACGTTTTATTATTGCAAGTTAATCATTTGCTAAATGTTTTCAAAATATTTTGGGTTCTAACCCTTGCTATAAAATATTTTCAAAACATTTTAGGTGTCAAGCCACAGGGACGCCAGACTTGATTCATTCCAGGGATTCGCTGGTGCAGCATATGTGGATGTTGCAGGATTTGGATAGGCACCTCTATTCCTTCTGTTCCTAGTGTAGGGATTTTCTATCAGATATTCGAGCATATTGATCACGGTTTGATTTAGTATTTACTTCAGATACTTGAGATCCACTATTGTCTGTATTTACATTTGTGTTGGATTTTAGCCAATGGTTTATTCAGCCAGTTTTTTATTTATATGTGATGGTTGGATTCAGTTAGCTCATGATTGTTAATACTTTATTTTCTCATGAGTAATTCATTGAATTAATGAAAGATAAAATTTTGGTACCAATCTAATTTCACTTAGGTGGTTAGTAATTAAAAAGTTTCGACAGTGATGCTAAGAATGAACAAACTGAGAAACCTGTTCTAATTTAATTTAGGACTGATCACCCGAGGTTTAATTAGGCGGGGTGTCACAGGATGTAGGTGACCTTTAATCCTTGGATTATTCCTTCGAGGGCCGTGGGGGCTAGAGGTATGCAGGTGTAGATAAAGAGGTTTATAATTGATGAGGTGGTGCGACGATGAAGTGACACCCATTTCTAATTATTTCCTTTCGGGATTTCTCGCAGATTTATTGTGATTGGGGGATGTTGTATTCTTGATGTAATGGCTTTTCACCTGAAAAGAGAGATGCAAGAAGGCAAAAATGATGCATATATTTTTTTTTGTTATCTTGATTAATGGCTTACTCTACATGTATTTTAATTTGTTGTTGAGGTTATTTTCTTTTGCGAAGACAAAAATGATAATGAAAATGATTTTGAGGAAAATATTTATTTAAAAATAGGTGTAATAAAAAGTAATACCCCAGGCGTAACTTTTCAAAGTAAGGATTTTTGGAAATTAATTTTGGGCAAAGGAGAAAAATGGAAATTTTATAAAATAGGGGGGGGGGGTGCTTATTGGAATACCCCTTGACCTGCCTATCGGCATAGGGATCAAGTCTAATCAATCATCGGATTTTATTATGCTTTCCTGCATTCTTGTGGTACTTTGTGGGGGTAGAGAGTAAAATTGAATTTCGGGTGGTTTGTTTTTTTGCCATGATTTTTGGGTATAAAAGGAAAGTTAGGGGATGTCTTCTTTTCACCATCAATCTTATTTCTTTTTATGTCTTCCCAATATTTTCTCAAATTCCTCTTTCAATGATGAAGAATTATCTTCTTACCTAGAAGGTTTTGGGGCCATGTGCCTTTATAAAATTGACTATGACACTTTCAACATGCGTCGGGTCTCTGTATGGCACAATCTTCCATAGACTGGAATTTAGTGGCAGTAGTGATACAATTTTGGTACCCTAATGATAATATCTTTAGATTAACCCTGAATGAGATTTGTCCTACCTATGAGGAATTTTTAACAATGTTGAATGTTAACCCCGGTGTTGCAATGGCTATTCCTGATCTTTCCCCTTTATCTTGGGTATCTCTGGCTAAGTTACTCCATATTTTCCTTTCGATGGATCGACCGTTGGTTCATGGAGGGACTATTTATCTTCCAATGATTATTCACTCGGTGCGTCAGAGGGAATTTGTTGAAGTTGGCTTTGTCAAAGCTGTTGCTTTGGACATGACTCTGAGGTTGTTACAGGTGACAGGTGGCTTAACAATTGATCCTTTGGTAACCAAGATAGTGGCATGGACATCTTACCATTGCAGTCTTGCAGTGGTAGTGCTAGTGGAGACCTTAAACGGTCTTGATGCTTAGAACAAGGGTCATTGTAATTTTCTGAAGTGTAGACCCTGATGATGCTGGAAATAGCACCACCCTTCAAGGTGTTTGTAAGATCAAATCGGTGATAACAATGGAAGCTCAGGTATATTCTAAATATAAGAGATTGAGATGAGGAGAAGAGGGTGAACACCAATACGTAAGTGTTTCATCCAATTAGTTCTACGTTCACTATGCAAGTGAGTGAATAAGGTCACTAAAATAGGGCACTAATGGCCATGGATACAATCTCTCGAGCTTTCTCTCTCTACTGTATAATTTGACAGAGTTTGGCTATGGTTGTCATTTTGGGATCCTTATCAAGGTAGGAGAAGACACCTATATATAGTGTTTGGGGGGTGTCATGTACCCCCCATGCATGCAATGAGCATGTATGTGTTGATCTAGCCAATGTAATGGAGACATCTGTCCTTGTCACATGTAGAGAATGATAATGAAATATACCCTCACATGAGGGGGTTGATTCGATTACAACTGATTTTGTCCACGGGTTCCTTCCTTTGCATATGCTTATGAATGCTCGGCCCTGTCCTTGGAAGGTACAACCTCAGCCTTAAAGAGTATGAGGTTGGGGAAATCTGAGTACTAACTTATCCGAGGTTATTCACGACGAGTTCGGCCCAATAGAAAGCCGAGGTAAGAAGAGAAGAGTTGTAATGTCGGCCTAGGCCGAGGTTACGTAGGCATAGTTGGAACGTCGACTGATTCCTAGCCGAGGTTGATCATGATGATTGTGGTGATCTTTACTGACCTCGGTTGATACCTAGCCGAGGTTGATGTATGATGCAGACTTGTGGACGACCTATTGGATAACTGACAACATGAGCCATGTAGACCTCACCTGCTCCCTGGTAGTGGGGTACTAATAATGTCGATCGTAGCCGACCTTATGTTGGTCGAGATTGCCAATCACCAATTTAGACCCCTTACTACCCCGGCCACTATTTTGTCGAGGTTAGTATCTCCGAGCTGTCAGGTATATTTTAGGCACACCAATCACCCCCCTAGCCCTTAGATTCTTATGTGAATGGGTGACTATGGGGTATGTAGCTCTGAGACCTTTCTGCATGGTGCACCAATATTCGTTTGACAAGTGTCAAGTATTGTAGTAGATAGCGTGTTGGCCAATTGCCATGATTGTTTCTTTTTAGGCCCCCAAGGTAATGATGGGCCTTGTGGCGTGTGCATATGGGTTAGGGGTTTTTAAACCTCATTTCCTTCTTATTTTTCCCATTTCTTCTTATTTTCCTGCCTAAATGTCTTCTGTCCTCTCTCTCCTCTCCAAGAGTCTCATCGCCACTCAGACCTCTGCATTTTCGTTTCCCTTACTCTTATTATCCTTCATCTCGCACTTCCTCAGGTATTGTCTTCACATTTCCTTCCATTTATAGCCTTAGTTATGCATTTCTTGTATTTTCTGGCATTTGTTATCATTTTCTGGTGATCCTATGTGTTTTTCGGTGACTTATTAAGTTTTTCGGTGGTCCCTGTTCTTCATTTTTCTTGCTTTAAAATCCCAATTTGATCCTTAGTTAAGTTGCCAACTTGTTTATTTTTGATTTATTATCCTAAGTGTAAGGTCTGACTCATATGCATAGACCCCTTTATCAGCTCTTAGAGAAATTCCCTTCTCTTAAGGAGAAGACTCTAGACAAGATTAGGCAAATAGAACGAGCCCAAGTGGAAGCTCGTAGGTCTGAGGCATTCCCTCTCAGACCTATCTTTCCACCCCCTTGAGGGTGATATACCCCGAGCCAACAGAACCAGTTGAGCCAGTAGAGACTCAGTTGGAACCCACTCCAATGTCTGACTTTGAGTTATCCACCTCTGACCCCATGTCTGTTGACTCATTTTAGGAGGCAATGGATTTCTCCATTAGGTATGATCAGGTTCCTGATCAGGCCGAGGTCAAGAGTCACACCTCATCCCACAACGGTTCTAGCTCTTTACAGACTTCTTTTGATGTTGAAGTTGTAGGGACGAGTGTGGTTGTTCCACTGATAATAGATATTATTCCTTTGTCGCTTGCCACAGGGGCTGAGTTCGCTCATAGGTTTCCTGATGGTGCTCCTATGCCTGCCCAAACCTACATCGCCAGGGATGAGGATGATGGTCACGAAAGTGACGTTGACATCTCGGAGGCAGCCGAGATAGAGAGCACTGTCAATAAATTTGATCTCTTAGCTTTTAGGCATCTTTATTCCATCGGTCCTTCTATTAAGCTTAGGAGACATCTGAGGGATGAGAGGGCCTTCGATGATCGAGATGGGGAGATCTGTGTATATGAGCAGATGTTTAAGTTAGGATTTCGTCTCCCCATCCATCCAATAGTTAGGGACATATTGTCCCATATCGACCTGGCCACTTCCCAGTTGTCTCCCAATGCCTGGAGAGTGATGATTGGAGCCATCATCTTATGGAGGAATTTCATCATTCATTCAAAGATGACTTATGGGAGATGTCTGTGCCAAGTCTTATTAAGATGGTGAAGAAAGATGGGCTCAATGCTCCCTCTTCTCCCCCTCCTAAGTAGGACGTCGGCACTCCTAAGGCCGATGCTACAAAAAAGAGGAAATCTTCCACCACTGCCCCAAAGGATCAGAGGTAAAGCAAAGCCCAAAAGAGCAATTGCGCTATCCCCATTTCATCCGACGATGCACTTGCCTCTCATCTAGAACAACTAAAGATTAGTAACATCCTCATAGGTCATAGTTCGAAAGCAATGGATACCATCAGTTTTACGATGACCGATACTGACAAGCGCTTCCTACGCTCTATCGATACTCCTTTGCTGGCTGAGTTTTGCCTTCACAGGTCTATCCAAGTAAAGACTGTTTCAAGTATAACCTCATCTTTGATTTTCATTGTCTTGATCTAATACATATAATTTTGTGTTTCAGGGTATCCTCTCCATGCACCAGTTATTCTCACGATCATTCTCACTATCCTATTTAATCGAGTATTATTCTCCACTCTAAGGGCCGTAGTTATTCCTTGCTCTATCTCAGTAGCTAAGTCTTCCTTACCCTACTAGTTGTTGCCATAAGTTCACTCATGCTTTCCCATAACCATATTATCATTCTCATGATTTAATTATAATTTAATTCCGAATCATTCTAGTCTTTACTCTTTTCTTAAGACTACCACATGACCTTATCCAGGTCCTACTATTATCCCATAAATCTCTCATAATGATTTATACAGGCCCCAACGGTCACCCAAACATTTATACGAATTTTAGACGCTTACATAAGCAAAATAGTCAAATCTGGCGGGGCCGAATCGATTCGCCCAAATATTGAATCGATTTTTCTTGCCAAATCGATTCAGTCTTGGACCAAATCGATTCGATTTGTACCAAGTTGTCTTCTTCCACTACGCAGGTGCGTTTTTTCACTATCAACACCCACATAACTTACATGTTTTTCTACCAAACGTAAAACCAATTGTCCCAAACCTTTTTCACATGTAGTAGGACAATTATTAACGTAATTTTTACATCAAAACACTATGAATATCATTCAAGAATGGATTTAATCATCTAATCCTAAAAAACACTAGGTTTTCATATTCTCCATTCATCTTCAACATAAACCCTGAATTAATTAGTGGATAACAACTCAAAATATCTAATTTATTATCCTTTACTGATATCAAATTATTCTACATGCAATTTCTACCCAAACATGCATTTAAATCATTCTTTTATTCTAAGAATTATCACTTTAATCAATATATGATGAAACCCTAGTCACATGGGTATTATAACTTTAAATAACTTGTATATAAACATTTTTCTTTGATCATTAGGGTCTGATTTCGTGGCTTGGTGATGAATTTTATTGTCTTCTCTATCAATTCTCGCTCCTAGGTTGTTTGTGGTGCTAGATTGAAATGAAAAGCATCAAGAATCTCCTCAAAAGCTCTAAGGACTCTCTCCTTTTGTGCTCGAATGGACTCCCATTGTATTTTGAGTTGCTAACCCTAGCCCCTCTTATATAACAATTGATGAAGGAGTTAGAAATTATTAGGTCTCCTAACCCTCATTTTCCAAATGACTAAAACGCCCATAAATGGTGTTGATTTAGCATAAAAATGCCCCGGGAACCAATCGACACCCTCGGGTATAATATTTTGACTACTTAGACCCTTTCGAAGTCATCCATGATATCGACATCATCATCCTTGTCACTCTACATAATTATTCTATCTCAACCCCAAATTAGTCTACATGCGACTCCTGGTTGAGATAATTCCAATTACGCTAATTTCCATATGTTATTTACTATTTTCACTTAGTAAATTAATTTCATAATATTAATAATTACCTCTCTCTAGATTAATATTAAATAATGAAATTATCATTCAATTCAAATAAATTATTTATCTCGCGTAATTCAAAATAAAACTAATTGATTGCGGAATTAATTAAATTCAAATACTCAAAAATATGGGGTGTTACATACTTCACCCCTTACGAAGGAATTTTGTCCCCGAAATTAGTTCATACCTGTAGTAAAAAACTCTGGATCATGCTCTCGCATGTCATCCTCCCGATCCTAAGTAGACTCATCAACACCGTGGTGTCCCCACTGAACTCTGACTGGTGGCACTACCTTAGACCACAGTTTATGCTCACTATGATTCAGAATAGCCACGAGTGTCTCCTCATACGAGGCATCTTGCTGCAAATCAATCTCCTAAAGTAAAACATGCCAGAAAGCTCTCTCTCTCCTCGTGGACTTCTTTAGCAACGCTACTTGTAATAAATCATGTATCAACTGAAGATGCTCTGGTAATCCTAATCTATATGACACTGATCCCACTCTCTTAATTATCGGGAAAGGTCCCATATATCTTGGTGCTAGCTTCCTTTTCTTGCCAAATCTCATGATCCCCTTCGTGGGAGACACACGAATTAACACCTGGTCCCTAACCTCTAACTCCACGTGCCTCTAGTCGGCATCAACATAACTCTTCTACCTCTCCTGAGTAATTCAAATATTTCCCCGAATTAGCTTAATCTTGGAAGTCATCTCCTGTATCATCTCTGGCCCTAATAAATTGTTATCCCCTACCTCTAACCAGCAAGCGGGCAAATGACAAGGTCTCCCATATAATGCCTCAAACGGTGCCATGCCGATAGTGAATTGGTAAGAGTTATTATACGCAAACTCTACTAATGGGAGGTATCACTCCAATCCTCCCCCCATATTCAGAATGCACATCCTCAATATGTCCTCTAGCATCTGATTAACCCGCTCAGTCTGCCCGTCTATCTGTGGACGATAAGCGTTACTCAATAACAAGTCTGTACCCATGGCCTCCTGAAAGCTCTATTAGAAGTGAGACACTAAAATCTTATCTTTATTAGACACAATGTTAATTGGAACCTGTGTAGCTTAACAATCTCGGTAATGAACAGCTACCAGTGCTGACTCGTCTCGTAGTCAGTGCGGATCGATAAGAAGTGGGCCACCTTGGTCAACCGATCCACTATCACCCAAATAAAATCATGACCCCTCTGTAATGTCGGCCACCCTATAATAAAATCCATCGAGATACTCTCCCACTTCCACATGGGAATTTCCAATGGCTGTAGCATCCCGGAATATCTCTAATGGTCAAATTTCACAAGCTGACAAGTAAAACATTTCAAGACAAACTCTGTTATGTCTCTCTTCATTCCTTCCCACCAGTAATGTCTCTTCATATCCTGGTACATCTTATCGCCGTCGAGATATACTGCAAACCTTGAACCATGGGACTCAATCATCACAGCACGACTCGAATTCTCATCCTTAGGAACAACTAATCTCCCATTATAATGTAAACCTCCTTTCGAGCAGATTGATTAATACTTCGCACCCTCAACTAATAATTATCGCACCCTATACTGACAGAAATGATACTCTGCCTACGATTTCACTACCCGCATCATAATTTTGAGAGTGATAGATAACACTTCCATACATGCTATGGAGACCTCATCATCATGTCGAAGCTCTATTCACTTCACTTTTCATACCTCTGCTAACTCTCCAGTAGGTTATCATCTCAGTGCGTCTGCTACCACGTTATCCTTACCAAGATGATAGTATATATCAAACTGGTAATCCTTCATGAACTCTAGCCACCGCCTGTGCTTCATATTCAGATCCTTCTGTCTGAAGAGATACTAAAGTGACTTATGATTCATGAACCATGTAAACTAATCTCCTGAGAAATAATGCCTCCATATCCTCAGAGCAAAAATGACCACTGCTAACTCAAGATTATGGGTGAAATAATTCATCTCATGTATCTTAATGTTTTGAGACGCATAAGTTATGGACCTCTCCTCCTACTACAATACACCCCCCAAGTCCCTATAAGGATGCATCAGTGTAGACCCGATACTCCACCTCACTCCTAGGTTATGCTAGTACTAGTGCTGATGTCAACATATCCTTCAACTCATCGAAGGCCAGCTGACAGTGGTCATTCTACACGAACGATACCCCCTTGTGAGTCAGGTTCGTTAATGGACCCATAATATTTGAAAATCCCTTAATGAAGAGGCAATAATACACGAACTAACCCAAGAAGTTGTGAATCTCCATCGGTGTCTTGGGCTATCCCTATTCCCTGACTGTCAATACCTTACCCGGATCAACTACGATACCCCTATCAGACACAATGTGTCCGAGAAACTGCACCTCCCAAAGCTAAAATCCATACTTCCTAAATTTAGCATACAACTGATGGTCCTGAAATGTCTATAAGAGACTACGCAGATGCTCCGCATGCTCCTCCTTAGTACGAGAGTGAAACAAGATGTCGTCTATAAATATGATCATGAACTGGTCTAAGAAATCCTGTAATACTCATTCATGGGATCTATGAACACTACGGGTGCATTGGTGAGCCCTAACAGCATCACCCTGAACTCATATGACCCGTATCGCATCAGGAAAGAGGTCTTAGGAATGTCCTCCTTCCGAATACGTAGTTCGTGATAAAATGATCTCAAATTAATCTTTGAGAAGTAGGCAGTCCCTTTTAACTAATCAAATAGGTCATCGATACTCATTAATGGATACTTATTTTGTATCATACCATTGTTCAACTCCCTATAATCTGCACACAAACGAAGCAAACCATCCCTCTTCTTCACAAACAACACATGTGCACCCCAAGGCATTGTCCTTCACCAAATAAAACCCTAATACAAGAGTTATTGAATATGATCTCTCAACTTATGCATCTCTACAGGAGTCATGCGATATGGTGCACGGGCAATAGGTCTCATACGTAGTGTTAGGTCAATCACAAACTCGATCTCTCGGTTGGATGGTAATCCAGGTATCTCCTGGAATACATCCTCAACATTTCTCATGACCAAAATCGAGTATAACGGAATCACTACCTCCTGTGAGGTCTCCTCCTTAATGTAGTATAAGTGTGTGAGCTACTCTCCCCCAGGAAGAGGCATCGCCACAAGGAACATCTCCTACCCCAGAGTGGAAAACACAATGGTCCTATCATAGCAATCTACCATCGCCCTATATCCTACCAACCAATCCATAATCAGAATCACACCGTACCCCTCCATGTCTAACACTAGAAGGCCTATCGCTAAGATCAGTCTCCCTATCATGATATTGACTCCTCTACAAATTGAGTGTATTATTGAACCACTAGCCATCAGTGACTCTACACACATAAAGAGACTACTCGTGGTCCCTAATAAACCAACAACTCTAGAAAATCTAGTCTTAATTAATGAATTTGATGACCTAGTATAAAAAAGAATCCTACCCTCAAGCTAATGAATAGGAAACGTACACCCTATTACTAGAGGTGCCTGAGATGCAGGTGGCATCGTTATGTATCAAACGTTATACAAATGCCCATAGTGAATCTATCCCTGCTGGTTCTGAGGGGCTGGTGGTTCTGGTGCTATAAGAGTTAAAGGAGCTTGCTATCCCTGCTTTTATGCCCTTCCCTGTTGTGAGCAATCTCTCCTATTGTGACCCTGCTGGCCATAGATAAAGCATTGCCTCGGGAACTCTCTCTGCCTCTAGCCCTAGTGTCCTGATGCCATCGACACTGATGGCCTCCCCCTAATTCCCTTGGCCCTGACGGATCTGATGAAATGACTATTAATTTGGGCCTTGCTGACCCTGTCTATAAGCTTGCCCCTCTGGTCAGTACCCTTTGTGCCTGAATCTCTTGGCATTGTTCCCCTATTAGGAATCCTTCCCAGATGAATAACTATCTGCTATTATAGTTTCAAGCTCACACCACACCCATTTTCCTTGACCTACTGGCTAGTATTTCCACCTCTCTTGCTCCCCTTCGCATGGAAATGATTATACTAATAGTGTACAAGAGAGACATTCATGAAATCAATATATGTCACCACTACGAGGTTACCGATCAAATGATGCCTGATCTTTCAGTCCAACCCGTCCATAAACTTTGTTTTCTTTCTCTCCTCATTACTCACCTCATCTGGCACAAAATTAGCCAGACGGGTGAACTCCTTCTCTTACTCAGTTATCAAGTAGTCACCTTGTGCTACTTCCCCAAACTTCTTTCGCATCTCTAACTCGATTGCAGGCTGAAAGTATTTACGGTTGAATCTTACCTAGAACTCACTAATGGTCATCATATCTCTCTCCTCAGCAGTGGTCACTGACTCCAACCACTATAAGGCTGCTCTAGCCAGTCTAAAGTAGCTAACATTTATTTCTGCTTCTCAGTACACTCCACCATTCATAGATGGCACTAAATATTCATCTTCCACTGACATGCCTCCACCACATTAGAGCTACCCTGAGTCTCGGGCGAGTGGACCTTATGGAAGGTCTCTCTAACTCTCTGCCTTGTAAATGGTCCTGTCTAGGCCTGAATGATCGGTGTCACTGGCTGCTGCAGCTGGGGCTGGGGGAAATGCATTTCCATAGCTTGCATCGTTGCATGGACCGCCCGAGCCATAATCTCTGCAACCTGGGCCGTCGAGATCATCTCTGGTGGTGGTTATGGATGAGGCACCTCCTATGGCTCCTAGTGAGACTCCCTCACCTCATCCCTGGCTGCTAACCTACCTACTCGCTCTCTCCTTGGTGGCATCTAAAAACATATCGAATTGTATAAGTACACAGTTAATAAAAAATCTAATATATAAAGTGCAATATCTCAAACACGTGAGGATAAAAGCAATAGTCCTAATAATAGGGTTCTATAACAAAATAACGAATGCTAAAATCCTAATAAGACGTACAGATCCTATGGACACTAGAACCTGATGCTCTGATACCATCTGTGACACCTCGCCTAATTAAGTACCCAGTGATGAGTCATTTATTAAATTAAAACAGGATTGATAAAATAGTTTATTCTTAACATCACTGTCGAAAACCAAATTAATTACTAATCACCTATTAGTAAACTAAGTCAGTGCCAAACTTTATCTTGCATAAAATAGACAAATAATAATATGTGGGAAACATAATTACAAGATTCACATAATACTAGAGTCCAAACCATCTCAAGTAAATAAATAAATAATGTGTTGTCGAATAAACCATCGGCTAAAAATCCAAACCAAATAATGAATCCAACTAATAAGAATATTTGAATACAAGTCTAAAACTGAAATACTGAATAAATAAATTCTCAAATGGGGTAACACGCCCAAACTGAAAGACTGGAATAAACTCCTATGTTAGGAATGAAATGACAGACACGTCTAATCAAAACTTTGCAAGCCTCCACAGCGCTGCAGCTATATGTCTTTGTAAAGAATCAGAAAGTTTAGCGTCCTTGTGGATGGAGGTTTTGAAAAGATTTTATAGAAAGGGTTAGAACCCAAAACATTTTGAAAATAACTAGCGTGTATTTATCACAATTTAAAAATCAGTTATTGATTACACATGTTAGGTTCACGTACACTCGCTTGAGTTTCCTCACCCCTCAACTATTGTGCAAGCCTAACATTTCTACTTAGCCCACATATCTAGTACACCTAGGCTAATTAGGCTTAAGTATTTCTGAATACGAACACGTCTATGTTCCCATATTACCCATATAGTACTTCACCCGTTAGTTAACATTTCTCATACGTTATAATAGTTGAAATTATCATTTCACTTGTATTATCATTTTTCAATTAATTAAGTTTCACTCCTTAATTCAATCTTTAGATATCCACTATCTAACTGTCATCTGTCACACATAAGTAGAATATTCACATAGGTATATGTATATATTTATCTCGCTAATATATATATATCATTACGGCATCTCTCAAAAGGACCACCCTGAAACATGGGCATACTTTGTTATCAGTCCAAGTACCTCTCGTACTAATAGGGACAAATGGTTTGGTATATCTCCTCGAACCCAAAATCAAATAACAAATAGTGGAGGAAAACACGGTTCTGAGCATTTGGGCTACGCAGATACTTAACGTACCCAAATGACATGCCGGACACACTAATACACGATACATAGTGAGCCTCCCTAAGTTCTATGTTCTAGGGCACAAATCTAGACATCCCTGGAATTGATAAGGTGCGATCACCCACTGTGAAGGAACCTCCGTGATATTAGGTAGCGTATGTATGTTAACATATATCATCAATCGTATAATATTTACACACACAAACAATATATATTCAGTAGGTATTCACACAACCTAATTATTATCATCATTTATATGTAGTATATATCACTCGAATACTCACCGTACATTCAATTTATGATCATTCTCACTATCCACTACACCAAAACAGTTCAATTGTAATGGGCAAAAACTGTTACAAAAAAAAATTTGTAACGGATTAAATCCGTTAGAAAATTGGCGTTATTTATTTTACTAACATATTTTGTAACGGATAAAATTCGTTGCAAAATTAATATTTGTAACGGACGAAAACCGTTACAATTTATTTTGTAACGGATTTAGCATTGGTACATATCCCATAGATTAGTAACAGATTTACTGAATTGTAATGGTGTTTATCTGTTACAAATATAGATTTTGTAACGGATGCAAACCATTACAAAATACATTGTAACGGACTGAGACTGTCATATATTTGCAACAGATGTTTTGATTTGTAACGGTTAAATTTCGTTAGCAATATTGTTATGTTTTTAAAAATATATTAATTTCTCATTAAATAAATAGATATTAATACACTAGTTAAACTCGTTCTCAACAAATGGCAATGAAAATTCAATGCCCACAAATTTCACTCAAAACATAATTCCAAAACATACATGACAAAATGAATGACACTACATTTCAGTGATATTAAACCCATCTAAAATTATATTTCATTCATAACCATTAAAATTCCCAAAAGAAAATGTGGTACGAGACAAACCATCTAACTTTTAACCATAAACTTGAATTGAAATCTATCATCATTGAAGTTCTAAATATATTATTCCCCCAAAAGTAGTCTTCATTATATTCCTTGCAAAAGTAGACTTCATTCTCCCAAACGTAGTCTTCATATTTCCTAATAAGAACATGTTGAACAAACTCCACATTAGTAAATGTGCAAGTATAAATGAGTAAATAACATAATTTACTAATACATTTTTGTGGCATTAGCGAGCATGTAATATTATTGGGGATTCATCGATACACAACAAACGATCATAGTTACTTTGGTATCTCTTGATGAGTTAGTACCTAAATCTTGGTTGTTAGGCTATTGTTTTCAGTTTTCGCATCCGCCCCCAACGCCCATTTTTAACCCCCCCCCCCCCACACACACACACAAAAAAATAAAAAAAATAAATGCATATACTAGTCAATTAGGTCAACCGAGAGTTCGATGAAGACGCGTTTAGTTTAGACAAGTTGACTTGGTATCACTTAATGCGTTTCTACCTAAATCTACGCCTTTAGGTTACTGTTTCAAGTTTTCGCCCCCAACACCCATTTTTAACACCAAAATGAAGCTTATCTAGTCAATTAGTTCAACCAAGAGTTCAATGAAGATGTGTTTAGTCTAGACAAGTTATTTTAGTATATCTTAATGTGTTTGTACCTACTTCTAGGCTGCTAGGTTGATGTCTTTAGTTTTCGCCCCCTAACGCCCATTTTAACCCCAGAAAAGTATGTACTAGTCAGTTAGGCCAACCTGATATTCCGATGAGGATGAAGTTAGTTTAAACAAGTTACTTTGGTATTATCGGATGTGTTTATACCTAAATCAAGGCCGCTTGGTTGTTATTTCAATTTTCTCCCCCCAACGCCATTTTTAACCCCAAAAAGAAGTGTATACTAGTCAATTTGGGCAACAGAGACCCGATGAGGACACTGTTAGTTTAAACAAGTTACTTTGGTATCATTTGATCTGCATGCTTAAAGTTAAAATTAATTTAATGATGATTAGTTGTAAATGGGAGAGACAGAGGCTTACAATTGGGTATGGTAAGCTTGAGAGTACGGAAACAAATATCATATAGAGTTCATTATCCAAAACCATACACTCATCAACATTCTCAACAAGCCGATTCACTGACAAACTCACATTGTACGACTCCACAATCGTATTCATCACCTTAGGCAACGGAAGCACCGATAAAGTTAACATCATCCGATCATAATACACCTTCCTTATCTTTGATATAATAGCATCCGCATCCCAGACCTCATCCCTCCCCCCAACGAAAGTGACACCTGAAACAATACAAAACCAAATACACATTACAAATTAGTCCTTCTACACTGACACACAAAATCGACACATTTGGTGCAACACACTGACATATCGCACTCGTATTGGCTCATGACTAGGATTCACACGGTTCCACCAATAATGGAGCTTAGGCACAAGGCAAGGCACAAGGCAATGCAGGTGATACACGTCCGTGTGTCACACCAAAATGTGTCAATTTTATGCTTCGGTCTAGAATTATCCATAACAAATCATTAAAATAAACAAACAAACCCACTATTTGTTTTAAGAGCATCGAATACGTACCAGATTAGTAATTAACGGTACAATAGCTTTAGCCTAAATTTAGTAAAACTGAGAATAAGACATAAAAGCGTTGTGGGCAATGGTGCAAATTTATGTAGCACAAGTAAAAGTTGAAAGAGAAAATAAATCTTACGTCTCAGTTGATACTTGTGATATAAGACTTTTGACTTCTCTCACAGCTGAACTTATAGTATAAAGGGTCATCTTCTTAACCAGTGAAGGAAAAGAATCAGTCATTCCCTAGTCAATGCCCATTTTATGTTAAGCTGATAATCTTCTCTACTTGAAAGGTTACATTGATCACATATTAAAAAGTTTATAGATACACCAAATATAGTGGGAAAACGCAAATTGTTCAATTGTCTGCCATGTAAGTTTTATTAATTGCCCTTCTATGGACAAGGGCAGTATCAAGATAAATTGCATTCCATTACCCTTTACGTAAGGGCCCAATATATTATACACAACATTGCTATCTACTCTTAACTAATAATTTTCACCATTGATATCGAGCACAAATAATAATATCTTTTTTTGAAACAAAAACCACAACTGAAAGTCACTATATGTGACACAGTCTCTCATTATTCATGCACAAAAATAGTGGATGATTTCAGACAGGGATTGGATAATGCATTATAATACCTGCAGCATTTGTTAAATTACATGATCATTGATGATTAGCCAAGAATTCTCGATGTGGGACTTGATCGCCTGGAAGATTACCAATGCCAAAAATAGAAATTTTAACAATAAATAGTAGTAACCTAGATATAGCCCCAACATAAACAAAAGATCTGAATCGAGGAATAATACGACCTGTGTCCAAATTATGAAAGTTAAATTTTCTTATGAAAAGATTTAATTCCCAATTTACCCTCCTAAAAGTTTTCGGTATTAATGGACAACATTACAAAGTGTGTTGTTTCAATTTATAGTTTAGTGTTTTTAGCTGTCTATACTTGAAGCCTTGAGACGCATAAGTGCTCAACTATACTATATTGTACAAGGCTTGGACCAAATTGTATACCAAGGATCAACTATACTTTTGTACCAACTTCGTTGAGGACAATCTGTAGGACATTATACAACTGTTTAGCCCATCAATATTTTCAGTTTGTAGCTGTAAGAAAACAAATACAGTTTGTAACTCTATTTGCAATAATATAAATTAAGGGAAAATTAAGATACACACGAGTCCTATTTTCCTTTTTAAGTACGTCCCAAATAAAGAGCCCACTTTCCTCTTTTGGATGTAGTAAACAAACCAAATTTTACAATATTGAATGAGCATTGATCCTAACCATTAAATTGAGTTGTATCCTTGTCGTAGTTTCTATATAGGAAATATTAATTTGGGACAAAGGGGGTACTATTTATGGGAACAAAACTTTTAATTTGGAACAAAGGGAGTAAATATATTTTTGTAAAATACCAATGTACTATATTAGAGTATTTAAATTTCCATAATCTACATCTACCATCTATGCACAGGAAATTAACTAGGTATATAACGATTGTTAGGTTGTGCTAAAAGTCAGGATGTAAGAAGTGAGGTACCTCTAGTTTGTCTTCCTTAGCTCTGTTTTTTTGGGAGCAAACGGAAATCTTCAGTCAATCAAACACATTCTTGAACATTTTTAGGAGAAACAAAGTCAAGAGACACTTTAATGCAGGACTGTATATTTCTCACTTGATGAGGACTTCCTGCTGGAATAAAAACTACCTCACCAATGTGTTGTTCGAATCTCCGGTTCAACATTGAATTCCGTTTGTCCATCAACTGAAAATAGTGTTTGTGGCAGTACAAATTCCCCAATGAATCAGTCTCACTACAGCGCGATCTCTGGTCGTCCGTTCGATGACAGCGTTGACCATCGGTATGAGGAACAACATCAAAGATGGAATTGATGACTTCAGCCTAACACCGATGTATATTTGTTCAGCTTACCAAATAAAATAAAATTTCCACCTGCATTATTCCTTCAGTTATGTTCATAATACATTACCACAACCTAGACTCGACAAACTAACAACAAAATAAGAATCAGTCGTAGTCATTCCCTCTAGTTCTTGTTTGGAATTTTTTGTACGTGAAAAATAAAATGGTGAAAAAGTTCAGCCAATTAGATTTCATGCAATAATTATATCATTTGGACAATGCTTTGGACAAAGTGAATTGTATTTCACTTCAAATACATTTCCCCATAGGTGAAAATAATTTACTCCAGACCAAACAGGCTCTAAAGGGTCTCTGCTGATATCACGTCACTACTATGAATAGTTGTTTAGAAAGAGCGAAACATCTTTGAGCATATATACAAAGAGTATTTACATCACCAAAGCATACAAAAGATACTGTTGTAAGAATATGACTAGTGTGAAGCATTAAATAGATGCCCACAGGGCCTGGACGCTAATTTCAATTCTCAAAATTTATGTAAATATTTTTCCTTCCGAATCAAGAAGTGAACTGTAGAATAAAGACAGAAGATCAAAATGAAGTTAGGTACATACTTCTGCAAAGATGCAAACTTGAAAGTAATATCATTGGCATATGATACACCAGGAATGTCCTTCATCATCAACATCCAAGTAGACAATTCATCCTCCAACGTCTTTGCGCTCAACTAGATCTCAGATAACTTAAGAATCTCTGACTCTAACCTCTCTCTGATACACTTCAATTAATTTCTCTTTAAATAACTCAATGTTTTCATGTGAAGATTTTAACTTTCGCATTTCACGCACTTTAGACTTCTGATGTTGAGTTATTGACAATTTGAATTAGCACAAAGTCACAAACATTATAGATTATAAATCTTACATAAAAATAAAATTCAAAGTAAGTAAGATAAAAACCATTATGGCGGAACATTAAACAATATCAAAGTATCTCAAGTCTCAACACCTGAAGTACCCCTACTTGGAGCGTGAAGGAGCGTTAAAGTTTAACAATAGATATAAAACGTGTATACATACGAACAACTTATATAGCATCATACCCTCATCATTATATACCTAGTTATGCATTTTTACCATTACATCAATACGATAATGCCAAATTAAACCCATAACTTAAGATCAAGTGAATTTTTTGACAATGGTTACATATTATAAATTTATTTCCTCTCGAGTAACAAGTCACTTTATGCATCAAGGAGATCAATGCACATGTTATCGCTTAGGATTAAGCAAATTTGAACTTCCCAACCCCAATCCATGTGTGCACATTTTACATGAGAGATATTTTGAGGGAGAATGAAATAAATTAGTTAAATATGCAATGATTTCATGTAAGAGAAGAGATCAGAATGTTTTAGATGTGCATTTACCATGTGTATAAATATCCAAATATTGTAGTAGGAAAAAAATCAATGAAATGAATTAATTGAGCATTATTCTTTAGGCTCCATTCTTGTATTCTTCATTTTCATCATTTATTTCCTCTCATGTCCAATTGAAATGGTCGGGGTCGTGACTAAGAGATAACTTCCTCAATCCAAGCAATGAGTGGTGCATCTTCTCCACAGGGGTTAGCTAGGAAGTTACACGAAGTCTGACTTGGTGTTTGGACCACTTTCCAAAACCAAAAAGGTGAGAAGGTTGTGCAAATTCAAGCAAAAGGTCCGATCTAACAGCATCCGCAACCTTGTTAGCATGATGTAAACTATGTGTTCACAGGTGTGAAGAAATGGTTTGAGGGAAGCTAAGAGGCTACGAGGAAACTTGAAAAATCGCCAAAAGTGGGCAAACCACTTCACAGGTTTTGAAGTCATGTTTGCAAGATGCGTAGATGCCAATTTCAGTTTCCTTTAGTATTTTAACTTAAAGGAAGGAAAAACAAACTATCCTATCATTTCTAATGTGTGAAAAATACTTTTTGATTAATAAAAATATACCACATGTATTATGAAGCCACACAATAGCTTTTCAAAATTGTTTCCAATTACAGATACTTTCCTTTTTCAGCAAGATAAGGATGAAGTCTTCCATGAGAACTTTATCAACTTTCAATGGAACAAGTAAACCAGCGAAGACTCAACGTATTTGTTAAACGGAATTAAGATAATCAAAGGTAGAACATGCTCTCCTTTAAGTCGGAAGGAATAATATCAAATATTTGAGTGGGTTAATAAATGATTTTTTGTAATATTTGTGTTCTCAGAAGTATCCTCTATTGTGAATCCTAATGGTGAGAAAGCACCATCCACGCATACTTTGACACTTTTCATGTATGCACAATGTTTTAAATTTCGGTTGTGTAGGGTGTCGCATTTTGGCTCCAAAGTCGGGTCTCGCAAATCATGTCACGCATCGCGCGAGCAATTTTTGTATTCACGTATCCAATGAAATAATATGTGCATGAGAGTATACTGAGTTTTTTTCAAAAAGTGACGAAGAAAGTTGTAATTATTAAAAACTCGTAAGAAGACGAGCATACGAGTTCTTCTAATTTATATTAAATCTCTATATCTTACGAATTGGGACTTTATCTTCAACTTCCAAGTGTTTCACTTATGTAACTTATTTTAACACAATAAACCAAAACTAATATGAGAATTAATCTGAGGCATACATGCACATAAATAGTTGAAAATTGAAGCTCCTCTCAGTGGTAGCCAACTGACCGGAACATCACCCTCAAAATAATATAAAATTATATCTTGATACATCTAATGAACAGAATCTATGTAACATGTAACAAATCTTAAAAAACCTGATTCGGGACTCATGATCCATAAATAAGACATAAATAATGTGAAGAAGACATTACAGAGCTCAACTGGATCATCAATATCCTTAAAGTTACCTTTAACATACCAGAAATGTGATGAGCAATGCCCAAATAGGGAACAAGATTAGACCAAAAATATAATGATAGAAAATATGAACATAAAACATTTATCCTACTTCTTTATCAAATCTTGGGACCCAAAACTAAGAAATGTAAAATCCAAATCAAAACAAACATATCCAACCCTACAAGAACTACATAATCCAAACAATAAAACATAAATCTCAATTCTAGTTGAACAACAAAAATAGAGGTATATTTGAACAAAGTAATAATAATTTCAACAAGAACTAGTAGAGGGTTTTTTATACAAGACAAGATAAGCAGTGATAAAAGAGTCGAGTCGAAAAAGCTTGCCTGTATTTCAACAAAGTAAAAATTCTAAAGTTAGATATTCAATTTTGATTAAGGGTCTGATTGTTTTCTATCTCTTATCCAAATTCCAAATCATATCCCACAAATATAAATCAACCTATTGTCTTATGTTGTGTTGAACAAAAATATGGTCAACTAGTATACAATTGAGTGAATAAAATCCGTAATGAAATCAAATAATAGTTCTTACAAATAAGTAAGTAATTCTAGTGATCAAATAAAATTCACGGTCAACCATCCCTTAGCCATAATTGATTACCGTGATCGGGGGTTGAGCATAGATTTTATGTTATGGTTCAATCAGTTTAGAGCTTACACCCACGAGACTACAATCACTATAATTTCTCGTTTAATTTGACGTCTAGGTATAAAATTCAGGATTTTTGTGTAATCTTTCAACCTTAAGCGAGTCAAGAGTCATAGATATGTAGGATTTCATGCAATACTAAAGAGTCCAACCAAATTGGCACTCAAGATTAAAGTTCAAAACATAATAATAAGAAAAAAGAAAGTGGTGGGAAAAGTTGTCTACTAACTAACCAATACAACTACTGCATATAAGAATCTCAACATAGACAAAGCATTTCATGCCAAACAAACAAACATATACGAAATTATTTAAAGCTGACAAGATTTTAGACTAAAGATTTTTCCTTTTCATAAATATCTCTCAAATGAACTTTAGAATCTAATAAGAAGTAAAATTATCTACTATAGATTTTCAAAAGATTTAATTAATAATCAGAAGGTTGTGAAAAAGTTTTGATTGGTGTATAAAAACGTACTAAAAACATAGTAGACCCCCTTATGTTCAAGTCTCCATAAATATTCCTCATAAATATTCTCGATAGAATGAATGTTCTAGAAATCATCCTCAGAGGCAAAAGCATAGCTTTAAAAATACTCTCGTAAAGCAAAATACATAAATCGATATATACTATTAATATAAAAATTGAAATATCTCTCCAGTTAAGGTGTTGGTCCGCACAGAATTATCCTTGGAAGAATGAAAGTTTATTGATTTAATCATTACAAGAGACCAGATTCATTTAAAAAAAGGTGGAATTAAAAATTAACATAATGACTAGCAGGAACCAAAATTAAATAATGTACCCTAACATGTTATCATTTTCCTATACCACATGAAAACCCTAACTAAAAACGAAATTCAACTATGGGAAAATAACAAATCTATGCATAAAAAACCAAATGGAGGCAGAATAAAGATCATATGGTTAACCCCTAAATAACAAGAACATATATAAGCAATAGGGAATTACAAGAGTATGAGAGAGGTGGACAAAGATCCAGTCCATGCTAGAGGGGGCACTGAAGATAGAGAAGACAACACCCGTCTTTACTTCTCGTTAATCCACCGCTGACGACATCGGTAACCTGGACGGTACAGGGCATGCCAGCGGATACATGTCTTTAATAAATCCATCGGTGGAAACACACGAAGATCGAAGAATTAGCCGGAGATGATCATTGAACGAAGTTGAAAAACAGTTCAATGATTGTCGTCAAGTGCGCAGGTATTTGATTTGGTAAAGTGGATAATAAACAATAGGTAGAGAGGTTGTGCGTGAAAGAGGGAGGGGAACAGGCAGAGGGAGTGGTCGAAAGTTTTGGGAATTGGGGGGGAAAATCCCGTCTGACTTGCTCTATTTATTTTTTATTTTTTCTTCCTTTTAATGATACATTACAACGATTACTCATATATCCCAACGGTTATATTTTATTTGTAACAGTTTTTAACCATTACAAATTTTTAATGGATAAAGTCCGTTACAAATAGAAAAACAAATCCGTTACAAAATAAGTCTTTTGGTGTAGTGATCATATTTAATGGAGTATTATTCTCTGCTCTAAGGGGCCTAGTTACCCCTTGTTCTATCTCGATGGATAAGTCTTCCTTACCCTACAAATTCATTCCGTAAGCACAATTATGCTTTCTCATTGTCATGAATTAATTAAAATTTAAGCCCGAATAATTCTAGTCTTAACTCTCTTCCTAAGACTACCCCATGCCCTTATCCAGATCCTACTTTTATACCATATATCTCTCGTAATGATTTAAATATGACCTAACGATTATCTAAACATTTATACGATGTTTCGAGGTTTACATAGGGAAAATAATCAAATTTGACAGGGTCGAATATATTCGCCCAAATACTAAATCCATTCTCCTTGCTGAATCGATTTGGTATTGGGCCGAATCGATTCGATTTGTACGAGGTTGTCTTCTTCTCCTACGCAGGTGCGTTTTTCACCATTAACACCCACATAACTTACATGTTTCTCCACCAAACATAAAACCAATTGTCCCAAGCCTTTCTCACATGTATTAAGACTGTTTCTAATGTAATTTTTACATCAAAACATTATGAATATCATTCAAGAATGGATTTAATCATCTAATCCTCAAAAACCATAGTTTTTCATATTCTCCATTAATCTTCAACATAAACCCAGAATTAATTTGTGGATAACCACTCAAAATCTCTAATTTATTACCCTCTATTTATATCAAATCACTTTACATGAAATTCCTACCCAAACATGCATTTAAATCATTTTTTTCTTCCAAGAATTATCACTGTAATCAAAATATAATGAAACCCTAGTCACATGGGTATCATAACTTCAAATAACTTGTATATAAACAATTGCCTTTGATCATTAGGTTCTGATTTCATGGCTTGGTGATGGATTTAATTGTCTTCTCTATTAATCATCACTCCTAGGTTGTTTGTGGTGCAAGATTGAGATGAAAATCTCTAAGAATCTCCTCAAAATTTCTAAGGACACTCTCCTTTTATTCTCTAATAGAATGACATTGTATTTAGAGTTTCTAACCCTAGCCCCTCTTATCTAACATCTGATAAAGGAGTTAGAAATTCGTAGGTCTCCTAACCCTCATTTCCCAAATGACTAAAATGCCCCTAAACAATGTCGTTTTAGCGTAAAAATGCTCTAGGACCCAATCGACACCCCCCAGGTATACTATTTTGACGATTTCGACCCTTCAGGGGTCATTCGTGACCTCGAAGTTATCATCCGAGTCACTCTACATAATTATTCCATCTCAACCCCAAATTAGTCTACACGTGACTCCTAGTTGAGATAATTCCAATTACGCCAATATCACTCACTATTACGCATAATAATTTCCATACGTTATTTAGTATTTTCACTTCCTAAATTAATTTCATAATATTAATCATTATCTCTCTCTCGATTAATATTAAATAATTGCATCATCATTCAATTCAATTAAATTACTTCTCTCCCAAAATTTAAAATAAAACTAATTTATTACCGAATTAATTAAATTCAAATACTCTGAAATGCGAGGTGTTACATTAGGGTCATCCTAAGTGTCACAACACACATATATACGAGAGATTTCAGCCTTAATCCACACACTTCCAAACAAATTAAAACACTAACATCTAACATTTTATCAAGTTCTAATATTCACAACATTGTCAATTCACAACGTCGGGACACACGACTAAGTCGTAACTAGCTATACTAAAACATGTTATCCTAAAGAAAAGAGACCAATCAATTCATACAACTATATGAAACAAATGTGAAACCACGTGAGCACACAACTAGTGTAGAATAAAGGCTCTTCTAAAGAAGAGCGCACTCATTTACCATGATGCATTATTCGCAACTGGCTTTACCCGCATCACAACTGAGCTTATGCAGGGCTACAATCGAACCACAACTGATAAATAACTCCCCATTGCTGGGATCAAAGAAGGCACAAGGAATGCAACGAATCAGGTGACCGCCACTCCAAAAAAAATAATCAAATTTTGACAACAAATTGTACCACACGAAGTACGAACCGACAACATACCCTCAAAATTTATGACCCTCACCGGCATCCGCTAAAGTCTTAGCGTTGCCACATACACTTACTTAACCCATTAAATCGTATGAGTCCTAATCATGAATCATCAATCCTTGCCAAAAGAGCGAAACACAAAGTCAATTCATTTGAGAAGTTGAGACGCTAGACTTCCCTCCTTAGGACCAATACCACTTGATCCATCATCAGTAAGCATAACCATACCAAATCAAGGCGAAGTTAAATCTCTGGAGCTTATCATTAAACCATCGTACCTAGGCCTCCATAGTTTCAACACGTGATATTTAACCCCAATTTTTTAGATCACTCTCATCAAATTAAACACAATGCTCACATGGTTTCAAACATTCAACTCACGGACCATTGCTAATACTCTTAGCAACATCCTACATGATCCCTGATCATAAATATTCTAATGACATCTCAAACTTTCAATCATTATCCATGCCTAAATGAAATGATTTCCTTCACTAGTGTCACACCAAATCACTCAGGTAGCACACGCAGGAGCTATAGTCGATCTCAGCACTCCCTTACAAGTGTTATTTCTAGAACCATGATGAACATCATCATGTTCTAAGTCTCTCGGGTGCAGTACCTATCCAATATCAATCTAATTTTGGCCTTATCCTAAAAGGTCATATCCTAAGACATGCTTATAAATCAAGGTCGTGGTACTAACTTCAAAGTACTCCCATGAGTCAACATGAGTTAAACATAATAAGTTATCAATGATTTACCGTCATCACAAAATCCTCACAGAAGGAATGATTCTCAAATGCTTTTTGGGTGATAGCCATCAAAATTAGCCATCTCTTTAGTAGATACACGTTTATTATAAGAAATTAAAAGTCTATCATGACCTACACACAACCTCAAATTTACTACAATGTAATGTATATCAACACATTAACCTCGACATGACAATGATTTTGGGACACTAATTGAACTACTACCCAAAGTGGACATGTACATCCCCGTGTAAGAATTGTTATGGCTGAATCCTATATGACAACTGATCACGATCACCAGCTTGTAACCTCAAGATATTAATCTTAGCCGCTATGTGTTTTACCGACCAAAAGGTTATACCCTCGACATTATAAGGAATCCCAAAGTTTCATGGAGAGACATCATTTTCATCATGATGAACAATACTCAACCTTAAGTTTACTATTACTAAGGAGTGTCTACTATATGTGTTAACATCTTGCTAGCTAAACCTTAGTATACACGTCCTAAGAATTATTAATATTGGTTTACATGTCTATCCAAATTACTAACTGAAGGTCAATTTCATTAAACCAACTTACTACTCATTTCCAAAGAGTGTCCAATGTAACTCGAGTACTTACCCAAAATGTCAACCCACAGTTAAATTCACTAGACTACATCATTTGATCCTCAATGAGTTTTCAACCACGATAACTAAATTGTCATGCTAAGTCTACACCATACTAACGTGATAATCTACAAACTTGCACAACTCTACATTTTGGTAGGATACAGGACATTGGGTATTACCTGTAAACACTAAGTCCCACACCACGGACGCCACAAGGGATCCCGTTCGTCAATACCACACTATCATCTCTAAAACTATGAATTAATACTCATAAGTTTTGGTAGGACATAGGACATCGGGTATTGCCTAAGAGGAGGCTCACCCTAATGACACCGCAATATATCCTATCCTAGAACATCACAACGGTAGTTCTTAACACAAAATCACTAAGATTTTTCTTGGTTCACTCCTATGTTACCTCAAATCAACTTAATTATCTAAACCCACATTATAATCAAGATACACAACATCAAGTCCTCAACCAAGGGACCAAATATGTTCTTACCACATAATCGATATTTATAAACATCAATAAATCACCATATCTCCATAGATGAAATATACAACCTTTACAGATAAGTCGCAATGAACACAACTCGATGTTGCTACTATTACTAAGTCTACTCTCAACACTAAGTTTCCACAATAATTTTCACACAATAGATCACGATTTTTCCACCATTCACCTACCCTAATACCCATGAATTAGCAACACACCTATATCGAAATGCTGCGAAACATGAAAGGACTACTAACTTAGCCGTTTACCATCTCACAAAAGTTGCATATCGTGATAATGTCCTTCACTTCACCATCTAGGATACTAATTGAAATCATTACTAATCCAGTGTGACCAGCCCAAACAAATATCGACATAGAGAAGATCTGATACCGACCTCACCATGTCACACGTGAAAGGAATATTAAACCTAAAGCTTTGATGTCAAGTTGTAACGCCCGACCCGAATTTAAGAGTTAATAAAGTATCAACCTGATATGTTTGGTACGTTAATTGTGAAGTGCCGTGAAATAACCTAAATAATGTTTATAATCCAATTTTACTATTATTTAATGTTACTCTTATTGGCATGCGATTCCAATTTTTATCAACTACGTGATAGGACCCAAAGAAAGTGCCCCCAAGGCCAAGTAAATAGAGCTACTAATCGTAAATGCAAGTAACTACTTACCTGTATAACGCTCTCAAAGTATGAAAAAACATACAACATGTCGTAACGAAATGAGCGATGTGAGTCGAATGCTCAGTGGGAACATATACGAATGTAGTATAGAAATGAATGGCAGAATGAACACTCACACGCTACAATCGCATGGATGTGAAAATACATATATATTCACATATATACTTTTGGAAATACTTGTCCCAATGTATTAAACTGTTTTATTTCTAAAACGTTATTTGATATCGTTGTCCTCCTTGTCTTTAACAAATAATCATTTTGTATCTTATGCTTAAAACTAGAATATTCTTCCCATTAACTCACACAGTTAACCAATTTACAATTCTTGGGAAAAACCCTTTCATTCACTTTAAAACGTTTATTATTCAACGTTTATTAACTCACGCTGAGTTATTAGTCATTACTTAAGATTGTCTTTCATTGCACACACACATCGTGTTTAGAAAATGCTCATTTTCCTTTGAAAGCCTTATATAACACATGCTTATGTTCATTATGATTCAAATCTTATTAGGTAGCTTAAACATCATTATCTCATCTTATTTAACCATCCCATGTTGCCACATGAATATTATACATTTAATGCATTATTCTTGCATTAGTAAGTCAACGAATCAATACCATTAATTTATGCATCTTTTATGAATATTCATTTTATTACTTAACATTCTCTTTAGGGACTTCGCTGACACACACACGTCACAACACATGCACTTCCACGGTTTCACAGAATTTCACCGTTCGGCACCAAGCGCAAAGTAAATTGCAGTTGCTTTTGGGTTTTTCGCCCTAGGGACAACATAGCCCTGCTTAATTATTTAACTCAGCATCATCCAATATCATTATCTTACCAATACATTAAACATTTTTGTAATGTTCACATTAATTTTTCTTTTTTGGGTCAAAGCCAAAGCCTCGGACTTAACCGTCCATTTTTTCATTATACTTGGAAAATTATTACTTTCTCCTTTAAGTCCTTTATTCACACACACGTTGATTTTATACCAAAAATCATTCACGTTTTAGGACTTAATTTAATTTCACCCATACTAGTGTAAAAACATTTGCCAACAGCTTTAATTCATAAAAATGTTCCACTTTAAGTAAATTACCAATTTACTCTATTTATTGCCAAACTTGCAATTGAGTCCTTGTGTCGTTTTTCAGAAGTTGTTTAACTTTATGATTCAACACTTAAACACATTTGTCCATTAAAAACACTTACTTACTAGCACACTTTACCCAACTTTCACAATTTTCACTTTACACCTCTTTCGCATAAGTCAAGCATTTTATATATTAAAATCCTATTTTCCACTTACTTCACACTTTGTTTATGAGTTTTAACACTAAAAATACATTTTAGTCAATATTTACACATTAAACCCTATTTATTTCCCATGTGTGTTTGACCCACTTTAATTAACCCATTAAAGTGAAAGTTTACTTTTTAAGCATATCTTCATTATTCAAGTAGGAAGTCACATTTTAATCTCATAAAATGACTCAAACATGCATAGTGCACTTCAATGCATAAAATCACATTGTTTGTCTTTAAAATATCACAGTAGCACATTTTATTTCACAAATTGCACATGAATAACATTCTGAAATTTACACACCTTTAAATCTCATTTAAACCTTCCTTTAAATGCCCATTTTTAGTCAACACACTAAAGGTGCAAATGATATAATCATAAATATATTATAACAATTTTCTTACACACTTTTACCCCCAAAATGTACAAACGAATAATCTGAATTTTAAACCATTTCAAAACTCATTTTAAAAATGCCTCTTGAAACCCATTTACCCATGAAATCATGAAGATCCACTAATTTATCTCATGGATGCAAACTATTCACATATCCTACATATGTGAAACCTAATATATGCAAATAACTAACTGAAACTATAATCATCAATAAACTTAAACCAACGTTAGTAAATTTCACTTGAAAAAACTTCAAAGATGGTGGTGCTCGTGAAGATGGGTGACTCCCCAACCTCCGAAGGTGGCCCTAAAGTGAGTCAAAAGAAGTTTCACCATAAAAGCTCCATGGAAGCTTAAAAAATGCTCAACAAACCCATCATCGTCCTTCAAGAATACCCCCTCCAAAATACCCATTAAAACCACCCAACAATAACTTCTATATATCGTAGCTTATGCCTTAATAGTGGGGAAATAAGTATCTTGGGTGTGAATGTTTTTATAATAGGGATAAAAAATAGCTGAAGGCAGTGTAAAAAATGAGGGGAGATACGAGCCCCTTAGAAGAGATATCAGAAAATAGAAATGGTGTATTTTTTTCCCCAGACCATGTCTCTATCTCTCTCTCTTATACACAACCAATACTTCTCATATTATTAACCCTAAACTCATCTACTTAATCTTGACCCCCAAGTTCCAATTCAATAGCTGCAAGAGTGACAATAGAAATCGAAGGAAATGAAAAATTCCAGGGGTCGTTCGAACAACTGCTCTCGTCATTCGAACGATAAGGGTATGTTGTTCGAACGATAAGAGATGTCGTTAGAATGAATGAGTTTCTAAATTTCAAAAATTGATCCAATAACTTCTAAAAATCTTACAAGGGGCACCACATTAATCAAATAAAAGGAAAGGGGTTTCTTACATACTAATTCTCTTTGTTTTTCTCCATTTTTTCCCAAAATTCTTCTACATTATTTATTAACTCTTGAATTATAATTCATACAAAATTTAATCGAATTGTTGGGAGAGGGTATTACATAAAGAGATAGAGTTTCAAGCCTATTTTTCTCAAAATAGGTCAAATAATGACGATGCCTTGAGAGAATGACATCAAGTCCAACACTGAGTCTTATGAAACCAAGTAGTTGGAAGGTATGAAGACTAAGTTATGGAATGGGAAGGTGTTAGGAACCCATCCTGCCCTTTCGGTCTCTCATGGGAAAATGTTAATTTTCTCCTTTTAGAGTTCGTGATGTGTGTGCACATGTGTATAATATAAATGGTGGAGAATGGAAACATTCAAACCGTGTCATGGAAAGAGACGGAGTGAACTCATTGATGAGTGCATTATTTTGTATGAATTATGTCCAAATCTATGCCTTGTTAGGCCATTTGAATCTTAAATAATGAGCTTTTAGTGTATTTTTCGTAAATTAAAAGAAAAATGCAAGTTTGAGTAAAATTTGAGTTAAAAATGTCATTTTATTAACTATGGGGATGAAAATATAATTTAAAAACTTTATGTGCTTGAATATAATTTTTAAATATTTATCTAGGCAAAATAAATCTCTCCCTAAAATTTGATTGAAATTGGAGCAAAAATGAAGAAGTTAGGAATTTCGGGGTCTAAAATGTAAATAAGGGTAAATTGGTAATTTCCTAAATTTTATGGGGCCGAATTTAAATTAATATAAGTTATTTAATATTTTTTTAGGTAGCTCTGAATTTTGGTGAAGATCCGAGGTCATTTGGTGAAGATATGAAGATTGAGGGAAGAATTAAAAGAAGAAAAAAGTCTTGGGGCCAAAGCATGAAAAAGAGAATTTAAGATATTTGTTTAGTATATAATTTATTGCATCATGTATATTAATGGATAAGGCACTAGGTGAGCTTGTCTCGCATGCGTGAATCCTTGGTTAAGTTCTAGAGTTCAAACCCTGCAAGTCTCTATAATTTTTTAATGAAGGCAGATATATAAATGGCCCGGCCAGCAGCCAAATCAGCGCCCAGTCAGCGCCATATGGAAGTCAAGCGCCATATCACCTGCCACATCATCACTAATCCGTCAAGTCACCATTTCATCAATCCAAGTCATTCAAAAACCAGCACTTATCTACATTATCTGGTTTAGTGAAAATCATTAAGGATAGAGATGGTTTTCAAAATCTCAACATGACTCCGAATCAGATTACGTGAAAATTGGTTAATGAATTTTTTAATTCGTTTTAATCACTTAAAAAGGAGTTTTATACCCATCCAAATACCCTATCCCTAATCCTATAAATAGGACCCTTGGGTTCATTATTTAATAGAGAGTTGTAGAGAGATCTTTAGAGATAGTTTTTGGTTCCTTATTTTGAGAGTATTTTTTTATTGTGGGACAATAATTATTTTGTGGGAAGAATTCTGTCAAGAATATTTTTGTGACACACCAATTGTAAGTTTTTTTATTTAATGAAAATTATCATTCATTCTTGTAAATTTATTATGTCTACAACTATGCTCGCTTAATTTCCTTACTAGGACTAGGTGAAATTTATCATGTGTGATTAATATTGTGTGTGATTTAAATTTATCTTAATTCCCGATATGTGCTAAATACTTTTAAAAAATTTGGTATTCATTTAAAATGACACGAGAGTGCTTTTTAAACCTTCGACATTGTTTGAAAAAAATTATTTTTTTATTATTTTAAGTATGAGTACTTTTTGATTGGTTATACTTTTATTAAATTGATTGATAGCCTATGCTTAAAGACTATATTTTAAAATTTAAAAGTGAAGTTTTTAAGGGAATATGGATTTTAGGTGTCTAAATTTAGAGACGTTAAATTTTATTCTGGACTAATAACGTGTTATTCTCCCGAATGAAATACGACTAGAGTCGATTTAATTTGAGTTATATAATCGGTAATGACGAATTTAAATTATTGCAAAATGTTAGTTTAACATGATAAATAGATCCAACGACCTAGTTTTCACGCTCCCCGTAATTATATCCCTCGTAGTCTTATGTTTTGTTTGTTTTGCTTAGTTAATATGACATCCCAATTCCAAACCCATTTCCTCTAGTTGGACAGTCACAATAATTTTTAACGAAAAAAATTGATAAATCCTCGTGGGTTCGACCCGTACTTACACTCGATATTCTATAATAGCCCATGCACTTGCGGTATTTTATAAAATTGACATAATACCCCCAATCCTAAACTTTTCTAGTCCATAATAAAGACTAAAATTTTAAAATCTAACTCACTTTCATAGGAATCACGGTTGCACTTAGCATGTGTAACAAGTCGTTAAACCTCTAGGTTCCCCTAATGGACGAGTTTTGTCTCGTGAGGGTTTTTAGTGAATATATCCACAAAATTCAAAAACTTGATTCAATACAAAAGACTTAAAAGTAATATAACCAAGTTTGAATGCAAACTTCATAAATATAGTAGAACTTCACTTTTTCAATCTCAACTTATTGTGTGTTTGTGTGCATAGCCAATATAATCGTCCATTTCAAAAGATTTTATCGTTATATTTCTTATCCGAAAGTTCGTTTTGATTTCAAAATCTCACGGGATGCACTCACAATTGAACACTCAGAAATGGGTTATTTTCTCTCGGTATATGTGAATAAAAGAGTAAATTTAAATAAAAAAATTTCACATATGCATGATGAAAAAGGGACTTTTATAATGGATGAATATGATCTCATGAATGGAACATCGATTACTTTTTTAAAACATTTAATCACACCACATATCCTATTCATCTTCTCTCCATAGTATAACTAACTTCACTTGAGATTGATTAGGACTTACTTTGGTTGTATTATAAGCTCGGGTTTGGCTAGAAAAAATGGCATTGGAGTTCAAAATTTTTGAGGATATAGAGATTTCGGTATTTTGACTTTTAGGCACTTTTTCTTCCAACCTCCATTTTCTTTTCGACTAACATTTTTTTCATCTTTTTTTTCTCACCTCATTCTTTTGCAAACTTTTTTTTGCCTTTTTTCAACCGTAATATCACCCTAGTATTATAAGAAAATGGGTATGGCTTCTTTTTATGGGCTTTAAACTCCCAGTTGGAGAATAGTAGGATAATGGGTTTTCAATAAAAAGGCATATTTTCTTTTTGGCTCAAATGGACTTGCAACGGAATAATGAAAAAATATTGGAGTTTAGGCTTAATTTTGGGCTTTCAAACATTGGCCTAATCTCATTTCTCAAGTTTCATTAATTTGATTTGTGTCTCAAGACAACTTACTAAGATGTAATACCCTGTATTTTCATGTCTTTTAATTGCGAGATTTATTAAATAAAATTGTTGTTAATTATAAGATTAATTAAATTAATTAGGGATAATTAATTGGAAATTCATTCGAATTTAAATATCTAGCGGGACGAGAGTTAGTAATTAAATGTGATGATAATGTTGAATATTACTGAGTGATTATGGTAATATGTGATTATTGAATTTATTAAAATTGTCATTATTTAAAAATACGGCAGTTTCAGTAATTTAGTTGGGGCGCGCGTGTCAATCGTGTAGGGACCCAATTTAATGGATTTAAAAGTATTTTATTTTTATGTCATCTGTATGAGCATTTTAAGTGCACCAACGTGTCCGTAAGGGTCGAGATAGTTTGAAAACACTAGTCGGGGGTTTAGTTTAGGTCCCGGGGCATCTTTAGGCCTAACCAGCAACCCAAGGGGGTATATTAGTCATTTCTATTTTTGGTGAATAGTGACCCATGAAATTTAGAAAACTGTATCAGCCAATAGGTTAGAGCCTTAGGATTTCCATCACCAATATTCACAAACGGCCATTAAAGATGAAGTGGAGGAAGTTACCAAAGGAGAACCACCATCTTTGGACTTTTTGCAACACCGTCACCACCATCGGATAGATCGAAAAGAGATAAGCATTTCTATACCATCTACTTCAAATGATCAGAATCTTCATTACCAGGCAAGTGATTTAACTTGCAATAAATTAGTGCATATATCATCAATTTTAGGTTAGAATTTAAGCATAACCTTGAATAATGATAATTGAATGGATTTGAAGAATTGAAATCGTAATCTGGGTAGGTTTTGCATGTAGATTAACTTCTAGGATTTTAGTAGCCACGAAATAATGATCAATGTGTAGAGAATTATGAATTTGTAATGAATTATATAGTGCTCTTATAGAAATAGGAGAACTAGGGGTTTTATATGAAAATTATGTAAATTAATCCAAGAATTTGATGTCCCATTTTGGTTTGATGATTCTAAAAAGCTGGAAATTATGAAAACATGTTGGTATGATTATTAGTATACTTGGTTGGGAGTTTGGGACGTTGAAATTAAGAATTAGAGGTGTAAAAAGAGGAAACCCGTAACTGTTTAAGGAAATTATGTGCAAATACCTGCTTAATCGATCGATCGACTCAAGAATGTCGATCGATCGACCCCTTTTCTTCGATCGATCGACCTCTACTGCTTTTTGGTAATTGTTTCCCTTTAAGGTTTAAGGAAAATATCAAAGCCGATAATTATTCTTAGGGTGATTAATATGATATTTTGGGACTTAGTTAAGGTCGGTAGGGTCTTAGTTGAAGCCCGAAAAGATAGATTACCTTAGTAAATTGAATACTATTGCTCACAAGGGACTACCGAGTGAGGTACGATTAAAAATTGTTTGAATTGAAACTATAATGGGAATAAATACTGAGGTAAGGATAAGAACTGTAACGGGGGGCTTTAAGTTACTAAGATAACATTGAAAACTAATAGGAGACCTAGTAACCTTTTGGGATAGGTTTAGGTACTGAAATTGATACGACGAGAGAGCTACCAAGTTAAATATATATATATATATATATATATATATATATATATATATATATATATATATATATACTAAGATAACATTGAAAACTAATAGGAGACCTAGTAACCTTTTGGGATAGGTTTAGGTACTGAAATTGATACGACGAGAGAGCTACCAAGTTATATATATATTACGTATGATGTTCGGGATAAATTTGCTATGTACGCGACTTACTATAAGGAATGTGTGAATACCTATATTGTAATATGATTACTTAGGTTATGTAAATGCCTAGTGTATGGATTTCTTACGTGTGGGACATACCTACCATACTTGCTATCACGGGAGGTCGATTTTTGAGAAAAGGACCATCTTATCTTGTGTGCCTTCGGGGGATTTAGATTGGTACCTTAAGGACTTAGGACAATGAATGACTTATTTATGAGTTGATAAGTCAGCTGATCATGGGAGCGTAGGTATGTGTATGACCTATTGGTATGTGAACTTTGTTCTCCTCCAATATGTGTGATTTGTATTGAGACGGTTCCTGAGTGATTCGGAACATGTGATCCTTACATACGTGATGTACATGGATTTGATAGCAGAATATGTGTGCACCGAAGCTTAGCCTAGGGGTGCCTTATATGTATATATGTATTGAGAGTGATTTATATATATACTTGTGACTGGTTCACTGTTACTTAGTAGATGTGAAGAACTAAGATATTGTAATGGACTAAGAATGTGAGAATTAAATTAACTCTTGAGATAAGTAATTTAATGAGCGTGAATATGGGTTATGAATATAACATGTTTGGGTGTTACAAATAGATACCCTTTGATAGAATTCGAAAGCAGGAGTGATACAGACTAGTTAGTTAGCGGCATAACTAGGATGGGTTAAGGGAATACGTTAAGCGTGCACATTAGTGGAGAGGTTAGAAACTCATGTGAACTAACGTGTTTATAATATGTGTTGTTTAATTAAAATTTAAACACTTACTAAACTTTTAAAATGTTTTCACCTCGGGGCCTGACCCGGTTTCTTCGAAATCTAGTTTTTTTTGTAAAAACATTTTTAGGTGCCCAACCACAGGGACGTCAAGCATAGAAGTTCCATTACATTGACGTGTTGTAGTTATTGTGGGAGTTACAGGATCTCGGTATTAGACGCCTTCACATTTTTTACTTTATTCTACTCAGATTTACTCATCTGTTAGGTCATGTCGCCCATTTCCATTTAGAGATAGCATTCTCAAACTTTTAGTTTTATTTCAGATGTTGGTTTATTTATTCAGACTCCTGTATCGGGATTTTTATTTTACTCTGGTATTATTATTTGAGTGTTTACTCCAGACTCAGTTTATTTCATTTCATTGTTTATTCATATGAGATTGTTTATGCGATTGATGGTTGGTGATTTAATTACTTGGTTATTGTTACTTTAATTAATAAAATTTTGGCATCTCACTTTTTAAATATTAGGTGGCTAGTAACTAACAAAATATTTTCGACAGTGAATCTACGACTGAACCAACTTAATATTCTGTATTAATTTCATAAAGGAGTAGCTACCCGGTATTTAATTAGTCGGGTGTTACAGGTGGTATCAGAGCATCAGGTTCTAGTGTCCTTTAGGATCTGTACGGCTTATTATGCTTCCAGCGTAACTTTTTTTGAAGTAGAACCCTATGTTTAGGATTGTTGATTTCTTTGGTGAGATTTCGTCCTCCTGCTATAATGAATATGATAGTGAATCTTATTTGTATTTGGGAGTGTTCATGTGCCGAACAATATAGTATGTAGTGCATGTTGGGCGGCCAGCAGGAGGAAAATCTCAGTTGAGGTTATAAGATATATTCAAGAATGATAACCGTAATTGATGTCACCCCTATTATGATTCGGAAAGCCAGGATGATAAAGGAGGCTCGGGCACAACATGTGACTTTATAGTATAGCTACAGTAGAAAATAGGGTCAAATTAGACTCACCCAGCAAGGTTGGAATGGGAGAGAGTCAGACGAAATATTGAAGAGAACTAGCAGTGGAAATTCTAGAAAGGCGAAATTAGCTTGTGTTGGCCAACAAAGGTAAAATATCCAAAGGCTTGGGAATATGTCGGAGTATGGCTAATCGGGAGTGAAAATTAGGGGTAAAATTTTTTCTTGGCTCGTCAGAGCAGAGTTACGATGGTGAGAGGCAACCACCAACTAAGAAGTGAATTTTTTTTGTCAAAAGAAGGCGCATATGTATGGCTTGACCATAAGTTCCTTCATCAGATGTTTAGGATAAGATGAGAACATTGTTCTGAACTCACACAAGAGGGTCGGATAGAGGTCACTTTGTGAAAAGGAAATTTAATTAATTAGCGAACCTTACACCGGATGAAGTAGGTGCAATGGAGAAGGGGACATTAAAAGGGAAGATTAAATTACAAGAAGAATTTCTAGCACTTCTGGGGAGTTCTGCTTGAACATTCAATGCAGATGGTGATAATGTCGTGTTTGGTTAATATGAAGGTAAATGCTTCCTTGTGTGGGGAGCTACAAGAATCGAGAATTTAGATAGAGCAAGATTGGGGGAAAACGGTGTTAGTGAAGCGTCACAAGGAGGAGACCCATCAAGGGACCCGTTTAAATGATTCAGATAGCTGAATTGTAACTGAGCGATGGTGATTTTAGTAGGATTTGTCAAAGCCAGTAGCTTGTTCCTTAGGTCCATCAAAGCTAAGGGAACAAAAGAGGTAGTCACCAGAGTCGAGACTACCAACGTCCGAGGGAAGGACAACCCTATCATGGTAAGTGTGACTGGAGATAAGTGGAGTATGTCTAGAGGTATTTTGTGGGGAGTAAAACCCGTACATTAAAAGTTTTTCCAAAGCAGGTAGAGGAATAAAAGTATGGTGCCTAAGAAAGGGAAATAGTTATCGAAATTTTTAGTTTCGTACGGACAGGTGTGTCAAGTCCAGGAACCATTTGAGTAGCCACGGTGATTGGAAAGGAAGAAGTATGAGTTATATCTTCAGTTGATGATGCGTGTTGTATGTGTCAGGAATGAGTTACTACTTTTTATTATTGCTATGTTCACACGGGGGTCGAGTTTAGTGCGTATATCGCCAATGTTATTATTTATGTGAATATTTTCCTTAGTATAGTGGGGTTACCTTTAGTGTTATCCACGGATGATGAATGGGTGTATTGATAGTGGTATATAATTTATTAAAATTTCTCACTTTAGTGTTGCATTATACAAGTATGATATTATCCTAATTAAGGTTTTATGATAATGATTAAACCGATTGTGTGCAGTTATTGCAAGTCCATCGGGGTTACTACCTTGGTGTAGAATGTTTTGTTATGATGAGACCCCATCTGTGAGGGGGGCGGACTCGCGTTTATATATTTGTATATAGGTATATATATTGTTGAGACTTCGAAAAGTAAAATGGTATTGGATATTTATTCCCGGTATGTGTAGGGAATTTATTGATATGATTCGGAGTGTATTTGGTTTACTATTCAGCGAAAAGATTTAGCTGGTTATTATAATTAACGCTCAGGATGTGGTAATAGGAAGAGTGAATTGTTATATGACCCTTTAGAAACGTGGAAGTTAAGACTCATAGTTGTATGTTTGGGGATGGGATTTTGAGAGCCCCGATTAGATTTTCATCATGTTTATGGAATGTGATTATCATCAATGTTAAGAGACAGTGTCTTTCAGAAGGAGTTCCTTGTTTAAGTGTAACTGCAGAAGGAGATATAACTTTGTTGACAAGAGACGGGAATATAGGGGTACATGTTATGGATTGAGGGCCTAAATGATTCTGAAGACCAACAATGCTAGGTAGTAGTGTATTGGGGGGTTCCTTATTTGGATTTCACTTTGCGAGACATCCCACGCATGAAAATTAGCGTAAGGTTGGTAGTAAGAAGATGTTTGGCCATTCGTCCATGATTTGGGTACCTCGATCGTTAAGGAAGTATATAGTTATAACTAGAAGTTAAAGAATAAATTTTGATTTAAGGCCAGTAGAGCCAATTGTGTGTTGAGGAAGTACAGATAATTTTATTTTATTTTGGCAGGTTGAAGGATGAAATGATGTTTAGGAGAATTTATAATTTTGAATTCGGGGGTGATTGGGAATACCCAAATTCGTGTAGCCACATTGCAAATGCAGTGTCAATAAAGAGTTTGGAGTACTTATGAAGTGTATGTGAGATTTAAACCCGTTTGCACGATGTATAGGGTGTATGGACACTTTGGTTTGCTAGTGTCAGGATTGCCAGAATAAGAGACATAGATGGGTGAAATTCTTACTTGTGGACATAACGAAATGGACAATCTATAGATTCATGTGCAACCAGAGTAGCATGTCCAAAATTGGTTGAAGGGCAGTGGGAAGCCATTTAAAAAGGGGGTATCCCTTGAGAAGACAAATATTTAACTATTATGGGCAATTTGTAGCTGAGTTCCACCCAATCAAAGGTTGAGGGTGGCTTACGGGTAAATAGAGGGAGGATGTCAATAAGGTATAAAGAGTCCAGATGTGCACAACCTGGTGAATAGCGCACGGGAGAGAACTTTTGGTATACCCCATAGGAAGAAGATAGTTATTAAGTACCACTTAATGGGAGGAGTTATAAGTGAAAATCGGTGTGAAACAGGACATAATTAGTAGCCCCCACGTGCACCACTTATAGATAGAAATCGGTTGGAGTAGGGGTATCAACCAGAAACTTGGTGTCGAGCCGACGATTCCAGTAGCAGAAGAGTCAAGATGATAAATTTCTTTGATGGGTTGAAATCATAAAGATGAGTAATAAGTTCCTTCTATTGTGTGGAATAGATTTTCAAGAAGGAAATAAATTGTTATATTCGTTGGTGATTTACACTATTAGATAGTGACCGCGTCGGTTTGAGGTCCTACCCAGTATTAATCCGAATGAGGATGAAATACCCAAAACCCACCTTCAATATGGGGTATAAGGTATAATGGGAATAGTTTCATTTTGAGAAAGTTGTATCACCTATAGCCCGATGAATAGGCGCAAGGTGTTTAACGACTAATGGAGCTATATGAAAGTAAAATTTTGGACTCATTGTGATCATTTGATTTCCACAACGGGTATAGATCGTCAGTGACGTATAATATGGTAAAAAGGAGAGGATATTATCTAATAGTAGAGTTGTGTGAAAGCACATGTACCTATTTATAGTGGAAAAGGTTCTTACTGAGGTTTCGAGTGGATAAACTTTACCATTATTCCTATGGATGTTTAGAGGTGAGTGAATTATCAAAGTTTTGAGATCAGTCAGAAGTTAGAGTCCGATGACTACATTGGGATAATCATAACCCGTCTTAAGTGGCTTGTCCCTTACATAAAAGTCACAACGTCGGGAACAGAGATTCAAAGAACGGACAAGGGTAGTCAGATGTTTTATGGTTTCTCCCAAGATGGGAGTTTTGTGTTTAGATAAACGCGGGAGTTGATACGAAGTGAGGTGCGAACTCACAATAATATTGAGATAATGCAGCCAATAATGTATAGGTTATTCTTATTCGAATGTTGTTTAGTAAGAGCACAACGTGAGGTGCATTTAATTAGGTGTAACCCTATAACTGATAAAGTGTCAACAGTGTTCAACAAGATTATTATGAAGCGAGGTCTGTAGTGATTGAGCCTTTCTTATTATTTCATTTTGAGTACCGGAGGATACCTAAATTTTCAAGGTATGCTTTACTTTCCGAATTTCGGGATGAAATTCCGTTATTAGGGGGGAAGTATGTAAATTTTTATGGCTTTTAATTATGAGATTTATTAAATAAAATTGTTTTTAATTATGGGATTAACTAAATTAATTTAGGATAATTAATTAGAAATTAATTCGGATTTAAATATCTAGCGAGACGAGAGTTAGTATTTAAATATGATGATAATGTTGAATATTACTGAGTGATTATGGTAATATGTGATTATTAAATTTATTAAAATTGTCGTGAGTTGAAAATACAACAGTTTCGGTAATTTAGTTAGGACGCACGTGTGAGTCATGTCAGGATCCAATTTAGTGGATTTAAACATATTTTATTTTTATATCATCCGTATGAGCATTTTGAGTGCACCAATGTGTCCGAAAGGGTTAAGATAGTCAGAAAACACTAGTCAGGGGTTTAGTTTGGGTCCCGAGGCATCTTTAGGCCTAACCAGCAACCCGAAGGGGTATATTAGTCATTTCTATTTTTAGTGAATAGTGACCCACGAAATTTAGAAAGCTTTATCAACTAATAGGTTAGATCTTTAGGGTTTCCATCACCAAGATTCACAGACGGCCATTAGAGATGAAGTGGAGGAAGTTACTAAAGGAGAACCACCGTCTTTGGACTTTTTGCACCACCGTCACCACCATCGGATAGATTAGAAAGAGAGAAGCATTTCTATACCATCTACTTCAAAGGATCAGAATCTTCATTACCAGGAAAGTGATTTAACTTTCAATAAATTAGGCCATATATCATCCATATTAGGTTAGAGTTGAAGAATAACCTTGAATAATGATAATTCAATGGATTTGAAGATTTGAAATCGCAATTCGGGTAGGTTTTGCATGTAGATTAACTTTTGGGATTTTAGCAGCCACGAAATCATGATCCATATCTAGATAATTATGAATTTATAATGAATTATATAGTGTTCTTGAAGAAATAGGATAACTAGGGTTTTTATATGAAAATTATGTAAATTGATCCAAGAATTGGATGTCCCATTTTGATTTGATAATTCTAAAATGTTGGAAATTATGCAAACATGTTGGTATGATTATCAGTATACTTGGTTGGGAGTTTGGGACATTGAAATCAAGAATTAGAGGTGTAAAAAGAGGAAACCCGTAACTGTTTAAGGAAATTCTAGACAAATACCTTCTTGATCGATCGATCGACTGATCGATCGATCGACCCCTTTTCTTTGATCGATCGACCTCTTCATATTTTTCGTAATTGTTTCCCTTGAAGGTTTAAGGAAAATCCCAAAGCCATAATGATTCTTAGGGTGATTAATATGATATTGTGGGACTTAGTTTAGGTTAGTAGGGTCTTAGTTGAAGCCCGAAAAGATAGATTACCTTAGGAAATTGAATACTATTGGTCGAGTGGGGTACGATTAGAAATCGTTTGAATTAAAACTATAATGGGAATAAATACTGAGGTTAGGATAAGTACAGTAACGGATGGGCTTTAAGTTACTGAGATAACATTGGAAACTAATAGGAGACCTAGTAACCTTTTGGGAAAGGTTTAGTTACTGAAATTGATACGTCGAGAGAGCTGTTGAGATAAATAAATATATATATATATATATATATATATATATATATATATATATTACGTCTACGTACGAGACTTACTATATGGAATGTGTGAATACGTATATTGTTATATGATTACTTAGGTTATGTGAATGCTTAGTGTATGGATTTCAACGTGTGTGACATACCTACCATACTTTCTATCACGAGAGGTCGATTTTAGAGAAAAGGACCATCTTATCTTTTGTGCCTTAGGGGGATTTAGATTGGGACCTTAAGGACATAGGACTGTAAATGACTTATTTGTGAGTTGATAAGTCAGCTGACCATGGGAGCATCGGTATGTGCATGACCCATGGGTATGTGAACTTTGTTCGCATCCAATATGTGTGATTTGTATTGAGACGGTTCCTGAGTGATTCAGAACATGTGATCCTTACATATATGATGTACATGGATTTGATAGCAGAATATGTGTGCACCGCAGCTTAGCCTAGGGGTGCCTTATATGTATATATGTATTGAGAGTGATTTAAATATATACTTGTGACTGGTTCACTGTTACTTAGTAGATGTGAAGAACTAAGATATTGTAATGGACTAAGAATGTGAGAATTAAATTAACACTTGAGATAAGTAATTTAATGAGCGTTAATATGGGTTATGAATATAACATGTTTGGGTGTTACAAATAGATACCCTATGATAGAATGCGAAAGCAGGAGTGATACAGACTAGTTAGTTAGCGGCATAACTAGGACGGGTTAAGGGAATACTTTAAGCGTGCACATTAGTGGAGAGGTGAGAAAATCGTGTGAGAGTAAGCAACTAACATGTTTATAATATGTGTTGTTTAATTGTAATTTAAACACTTGGTAATGTTTTAAACTATTTTCACCTCGGGCCTTGACCCGTTTTCTTCCAAATGTATTTTGTTTTGTAATAACATTTTTAGGTGCCCTGCCACAGGGGCACCAAGCATCGGAATTCGATTACATTGACGTGATGTAGCTGTTATTGGAGTTACATGATCTCAGTATTTGTAATACCCCGTATTTTTATGCTTTCTTAATTTGGGGATTTATTAAATTTAATGTGAATTATTATTTAATATAAATCCAGAAATTAATTATTTTTATAATTATTAACATGATGTGAGTTAGTAATTATGGGTAACTTATTGAATATTACTAATGAGCAAAGTAATATATAATATTGATTCTATTAAATGTCACGAGTGAATAGAATGACAATTTTGGAAATGTAAGTCGGGAGGCGCCTGTGTCGTGTCGGGACTAAATATTGATTTATAAAAGTGAATAAATTATAAGTTGATCGTATGGTCGTTTTGAGTGCGCCAAAGTGTCCGGAAGGGTCGAGATAGTCAGAAACTTTTACCCGGGGGATTTAGTTTGAGTCTCGGGGCATTTTTAGGGCTATTTAGCACCCCGGGAGGGCATTTTGGACATTTTACATTTTTGGGTAATTAAACCCACGAAATTTATTAGGTTATATTAGCCATTAGGAATGGTCCTTTAGGGTTAGCAAACTCAAAACCTTAGAACGGCCATTGGAGAGGGAAGGAGAAAGCTTTCCAAGCAATCCAAGGCCAAAAATCCATCCGGTTGCACCGCCACCACCACCAACACGTAGATCGCGCGACGGGGAACGCAACAACACCAAATTCGTCAACAAATCTGAACTCTAATATTACCAGGCAAGTATTTATCTTGCTTATTTTTGTTAATGCATCGTTCATGTTAGTCTAGGGTGATTAGGATGAGTTTCATAGAAGAAAACCAATGTTGGAAATAGGAAAATTGCATGTAGTAATGATATGAATGATAATCTGGAAATCTCTTTCATATGTAGAGGTTTAATCACGAATTTATGATGAAATAGAAGTAAAAATTCTGGAAAAATACTGATTAGAACCAAGTTAAATAAATTCTAGGGTTCTTGAGATTGATATGAGTTTTGGCCTGTTAATCCATGGTTATTGATGAAAATTCGCATGCTTTACGTAGAAGATGTATAATATGGGTTTATACTATTTGTAGTACGAATTTTTGGGAGTTTGGGCGTGAAAATATTTTATTTGATTGAGGTTGGGTTATGAAACCCGTAACTATTAATTTGTAGAATTCGCCATACTTGTTTGATCGATCGGTCGAACCAAGAGGGTTGATCGATCGACGCATCGATCGATCGAGCTCCTGTCATCGATCGATCGACCCCTTCTGGAAGACTCATATTTCCCCTTTTTAAATAGTTGAATTAAATTTAAATGAGTAATACTCCTTAGACATCTTTATTAAAATATTTCTGGAGATAAAGAAGACCAGTAGGACTTATTAATAATTATGAGACCTTTAATGTAAGATGAGAATTGCATTTTAGGTATGTTTACATATAAGGGACGATGGAATTTTGTATTAAAGGGAGAGACGCGTAAGATAGTTACGATGGAAAATAGATGAGTACCTACTAAATTCTACACTTGGGAGGATAGAGTCAATGAGTGTTACGTAGTGAGTTGGAATAATCCCTCAAATTAAGTAAGAGACGAACCGTTATACGTGATAACTAAATAATGAGATAATAAGGATAAATGTCATAATTATGGGTTATGAGATGAACCTAAATTTGATGTGGTAATAGTAGTATATTTATATGACTGTGTTTATGCATATACTATATACGTGTGAAAATCATGCTCGCGCTACTTGCTATCCCTAAGGTTATCGCGCTGGGATAGTCTTATCTCGATGGGACCTTTATGGGGGATATTGACTCATACCCTAGAAGATAGATATCCTTGGTACAAGCTATCTGATCGATGGTCAGATGGTCCTAAGAGACGTGAGGGTATGTGCTGACCTCTTAGAGACTTGGAATCTATGCTTCGCCTCAATATTATTTGTGTATGTGTTAATACAGTTCTAGAGTGATTCCGAACTTGTATTTCCCTTAGTAGAGTGATACGGGGATTGGATAGCAGAGTATGTCCGTACCATAATTTTTATGTGGGGTGCTGTTAGAATATATATATTATATGAGTATTTAATATATATATATATATATATATATATATATATATATAAATTCTGAAATTTGGAACTTCCTACTATGATTATGGTAAGTAAGAAATGAATAATGACTTCAATTTGGAAATACTTGTTTTAAAAAGTATAATATGACACTGGGAAACTTTATTGACAAATAAGGTTTAAATGAGAACTTTATGATCAAATGAAATTAACCTCTTAAACAGTTGAATTGTTCAACTTAAATATTACGAGTAACCTAAGATAAGTTAAACTGTTGGGGAGGTTAATACGATAGGCGTGCACATTAGAAGAGAGGTGAGAATTTCTCAAGGGAGTGCCGCACTAATATGTTGTTGCATTGGCCTGCAAACATTTTAAATACTTGCTAAACAAATTTTAAATCTTTTTACAATTGGGCTCTGACCCGTTTTCCACTTTTCTTCTCTCTTGTATATATATGTATATATTACAGGTGCCCAGCCACAGGGACGTCTTGCATAGGATCCTTTGGAAGGAACGCGCTGCAGCTTAGTGGGAGTTGCAAGCCTCTTGATTAGACGACCTCATTTCTTTATTCCATTACTAGCACTAGTTATTCAGTTGGGAATGTGTCACCCTTTCCATTATTTAGATGTTTAGCGAACATTGTGATTCATTTATTTCCAGTATTTTACTCTTTGGGATTTACTATTGTTGGGATGTTTTCATTTAAGTATTAAATGTTGGATTCATTTAGTTGGATGTTTAATTATAGAATTGTTTGTTCCAGTATAGTTGTTGTGTGATTCTTTATTTATGAATTTCGTAAAGTTTTAAATGTTGGTTTACATAAAATAAAATTTGGAAAGTAATGTCTAAAAATGGTTTTGACGCTTAACTTAATTAATTGGGGTGTTTAAATTGAAAAAGTTATTTTTCGACAGTGATGCTAAGAATGAACCAACTGTTCACCTTGATTTTAATTTAATAAAGGAGTGATCACCCGGTATTTAATTAGGCGGGGTGTCACAACGCCTTCATATTTTGTACTTGATTTTACTCAGATTTACTCATCTGTTAGGTCATGTCGCCCATTTCCATTTAGAGATAGCATTCTCAGACTTTTAGTTTTATTTCAGATGTTGGTTTATTTATTCAGACTCTTTTATCAAGATTTTTATTTTACTCTGGTATTATTATTGGACTGTTTACTCCAGACTTAGTTTATTTCATTTCATTGTTTATTCATATGAGATTGTTTATGCGATTGATGGTTGTTGATTTAATTACTTGGTTATTTTGACTTTAATTAATAAAATTTTGGCATCTCTCTTTTTAAATATTAGGTGGCTAGTAACTAACAAAATATTTTCGACAGTGATGCTACGACTGAACCAACTTAATATTTTGTATTAATTTCATAAAGGAGTAGCTACCCGGTATTTAATTAGCCAGGGTGTTACATAAGACCTCTAGTGCTTAAGATTCATATTTTTACCTTTTGTTTATAGTAATCGAACAAAACAAATAATTTCAGATCATCAACTAATTTGTCAGTGAAGGAAAGTTTGAGTTACTTTAACTCGGATTGATTTAAATATCTCAAAAATGATGAATGGCACAATATCTCACCGGGTTAAAATCTCCACATTTTTGGTTAAGCATATTAACTTTCACCTCAATATCGATATTCGATCATATTATATGGCTAGCGTGTAAAAATTTCATAAGTTGAGAGATCCATGAATTAATTCTATATTAAGAAATCGTTTCAAAACTCAATTGTATTGAAAATATATTTTTTTTTCTTATTATTTTTTGTTTTTCAAAGCAAAGAAAAATGACCTCAATACCCCAAACCTAATTTCTACATTGTCCTCAATGTAAAAGTCAAATTAAAAAAGCGGGAAAGATATTACCATAATGAGGGACTTTTTCCAATGAACAATTCTAGTAAAATAAAAATGATGATACAACAACAACCCAATTTCATGTTCACTCATGGTACACAAGGTCTTAGAGGAGAATGTCCTCCACTTACCGATCTCGCAATTCCAGATATGACTTCAAGCTTTGACCATTAACTTTTAAAATTTCACCAGTTTTAGGATTCTCTATCTCAACCGCCCCGCGTGGGTAGACAGTCCTAACAACAAAGAGACCACACCATCTAGACCTCAACTTACCAGGAAATAGATGCAACCTAGAATTATGCAAGAGAACTTTATGTCCAGGCTCAAATGATTTTCGTAGGATGGACTTGTCATGGAACATTTTTATTTTCTCTTTGTACAATTTTGCATTTTTGTGCCCATCATTCCTAGTTTCTTCCAACTCATTGAGTTGTAATTTTCGGACCTCTCCTGCAGCAGGTAAATCGAAATTGAAGGTCTTAATGGCCCAATAGGCCTTTTTTTCTAACTCTACTGAAAGGTGGCACGCTTTTTCGTAGGCAATCCTATACGGGGACATACCAAGTGGCATTTTATAGGCAGTGCGATAAGCCCACAAGGCATCCAATAACCTTAAAGACCAATCCTTCTGTTCAGATTCACTGTCTTCTCGATGATTTCCTTGATTTGACTATTGGAAAATTCAACTTGACCACTGGTTTGAGGGTGATAATAACATCCTACTCTGCGCATGTCCAAATACTTTTTCATGATACTCTCAAAGGATTGATTAGCAAAATGGGTTCCCTGATCGCTAATGATGGCTTGAGGCGTACCAAAACGAGAGAAAATATTTTTTCGAATGAATTTTACCACCACGTGGCTATCATTCGTCCTACATGGTATGGCTTCGACCCACTTAGACACATAATCAACTGCCAAAAGAATGTAAAGATTCCCCTATGAATTTGGGAATGGACCCATAAAATCAATGCCCCAACAGTAAAAAAACCTCGATAATTAGAATTGGATTTAAGGGCATCATGTTCCTACGTGTAATCTTTCCTAACAGTTGGAAACGGTCACAACTCCTACTGTAATCGTTCGAGTCACGAAAAATGGTGGGCCAATAGAATCCACACTGCAAAAATTTTGCAGCGGTCTTTTTAGCACTAAAATGACCTCCACAGGCTTGGCCATGGCCGAAAGACATTACGCTTAAAATTTCGTGATCGGGTACACACTTTTGAATGATTTGATCAGGACAATACTTGAAAAGATATGTGTCATCAAAAAATAAATGCTTGGCTTCCTTTAAAAATTTGGAATGATCTTATTTAAGCCAATGGAGGCATTTCACCGATCACAAGATAATTCACAATATCGGCGAACCATGGAAGCTAAGAGACAAGCATCAGTTGCTCATTGGGAAAGTACTCATTTAGAGGTAATAGGTTATCAGATGATTCAATGGTTAACCTAGACAAGGGATTCAGCACCACACTCTCACATCATTTCTTATCCTGAATTTCAAGGTCAAGCTCTTACAATAATAGGATTCACCTAATGAGATGGGCCTTAGCATCTTTTTTAAACAAAAGGTATCACAGGGATGGGTGATCAGTGAAATTAGTAACTTTAGATCCTATCAAGTAAGACCTAAACTTCTCAAGAGCAAAAACAACAGCGAGTAACTCTTTTTCAGTCGTAAAATAGTTCAATTGGGCATCATTAAGAATCCTACTGACATAATATATGACGTGACAAAGTTTCTCATTACACTGGCCTAGAATCGCACTTATGGCATAGTCAAAAGCATCAAACATAATCTCAAATGGCTGATTCTAGTCGGGGGGTCTCATAATAGGTGCCGAGGTTAATTCCTTCTTTAGCCTTTCAAAGACTTGAAGGCATTCATCGGTGATTCAAAGGGTGTGTCCTTGGCATAAAGATTGCACAAGGGTAGAGAGATTTTACTAAAATCCTTAATAAATCTTTGATAGAAACTGGCGTGCCCTAAGAATGACTGAACTTCACCCACGGTTTTAGGGGGTGGGAGATTAGCAATGAGATCTATTTTAGATTTATCGGCTTTAATACCCTTGATTGACCTTAAAATGGCCCATGTCCTAATTAAGCAAAAGGTTCTTTTCCTTACACCTCTTCAGAAAGAGGGTGAGGTGATGGAGGCACTCATCCAAACTACGCCCAAATACAAAAAAATCATCCATAAAGACTTCTAGAAAATGCTCCACCGTATCCGAAAAGATACTCATCATGCACCGCTGAAAGGTAGCAGGTGCATTGTATAACCCAAATGGAATGTGTAGGTAAGCAAAAGTACCAAATGGACAAGTGAAAATGGTTTTCTCTTGATCCTTAGGATCAATGGGAATTTGATTGTAGCCGGAATAACCATCGAGAAAATTATAATATGGATAGCTAGCTAATCTCTCTAGCATTTGGTCTACGAAGGTAAGAGGAAAGTGATCCTTCCTTGTAACAGCGTTCAACTTCCTATAATCAATACACACTTACCAAATGGTTTGAATCCTAGTGGGTACTAACTCATCATCGTTATTTTTCACCATCATAACACCGAATTTCTTCGGGACCACTTGAACAGGACTGATCCATTGGCTATCAGAGATGGGATAAATGATACCCGCATCAAGAAATTTTAGTACCTCATCTCGAACAACCTCTTTCATATTTGGATTAAGTATACGTTTTGCTTCAAGGGAATTTTTAGAATTGTCTTCTAAGTGTATCCTATGCATGCACACCGAGGGACTTATCTGCTTAATGTCAGTTATTGTCCATCCTATGGATTCCTTGCGTTCTTTGAGAACATGCAATAGTTTACCTTGTTATTATTTATCCAAATCAGAAGCAATGATAACAGGTAAGGATTCACAAGGTCCTAAGAACCTATACTCGAGTGTTTCAGGCGGTGGCTTCAATTCTAGCTCGGGAGCTTTCTCAATTGAGGGAGTAATATTTGATGAGGAAAGTGAGAGTGGCTTAGGTTTAGACTTACAATTTATTACTTCCATGATAGGGGCAGAGTCAGGGAGGGCGTTGACTTCTTCGATGGACTGTTTGACATCAAATTCTACCCAAAAAAGGCAATATAAGATGCTAAAAGGTCATCATTATAAGTTTGCTCGAAGTCTCTTGGACGATACTATCAATCATGTAAACATTCACGGGTTCATCATCATCGGGTGGTTGTTTGTAAAAATTAAACGCATTAAGGTCCATAGTCATGTTCCCAAAGGATAGGTTTAACTAGCCACTACAACACCTAATGACGGGATCAGAAGTGGTGAGGAAATGACGACCCAAAATAATAGGGATTTGTGCAATAGGATTTTGCGCTTGTTGGGTGTCCAAGACAACAAATTCGATGGGAAGTATAAAGTCACCCACTTTAATTAGGACGTCCTCAAAAATGCCTCTCAAAATTTTCAAAGAATGGTCGGCTAAGGACAAGGTAATCCTAGTCGATTTCAGCTCCCCTAAACCTAGTTTCTCATACACGGTGTATGGAAGAAGGTTCACGATTTCTCCTAAATCTAGAACATCTTTCTCAATGAGATGCTCCCCTATTTTGATAGAGATCTTCGGAGTAATGGGATCCTTATACTTGATGGGAGTTCGATAAGATATGATCAATCTTGCTTACTCGGCGAGAAAAACTTTCTCGGGTACATTGGTGCTTCTCTTGAAGTTACAAAGGTCCTTCAAAAATTTAGCTTAGTATGGGACTTGTTGAATAACATCAAGCAGTGGGATCTTGATTTGTACTTGCTTGAATACTTCCAACATTTTATCAAATTACGCATTTTTCTTTTGTGTAACCAAATCCTAGAGAAATGGATATTTTGGGATGTAGGTCTCTACAGATGGCTCGAAAGCTAAGGGTGAGGAGGAGGTTGGATCCACGGGTGGATCTTACTTCTCCTTACCTTTCTTAGATTCACTCTCAGTAGGTGGTGAAATATTTTTCTCTACTTCCCTGTCGATCCTAAGCGTGATGATGGCTTTCGCATGCTCTTGGGTGTGTGAAGCGCTCGTGCCGTCTTGAATAAAAAATTAACCCCTAGGCATGTTACCCTTTGGATTGGGTTCGGGATGACTCGAGAATGTTCCCTTGTTCCTCTCACTCAATGAGTTAGCTAGTTGGCTCATTTAAACCTCGAGTTTGGTAATAGCTTGAGTATTCATGTGCATGCTTTGTTGGGTGGATTGGAGGACATTTTGAGTGGTTTGCCAGAATTGAAGGGTACTTTGGGCAAGAAGGTTCATCGAATCCTATAAAGATTGGATCTTTTGGGATGAGGGATTCGAGGGTGCGGTGGCATTCCTTTAGAAACCATGGGCTGGGTTACCATAAGATTGACCTCCACTTCCTTGGTATTGACCCTTGGACCATGAAATATTGGGGTGGTCTCGCCATCCCGAATTGTATGCATTGGAATATGGGTCATACTTTGGCCTATTTTGGTAGAGGGCATTGGCTTGCTCGGTGAGATCCTTATGGGCGAGAAGGGTCAGAAAATTCTTGACTAAGTGGTCGGATGCATATAAAAGTATACACATAGGGGAACTTAAATGTTGCCGCATATGCGGTTCTATTAACCTCTTTACTCATCTCTAAAGCTTCTAAACGTCGGGCCAATGTGGCCACTTTGGCATTTAAATCATAACTTTGTTCGACTTGGTGAGAAAAACCCTCAATAGACGTGGTGGGCCTAGATTCTCTATTGGGTTCCCATCGCTGGGAATTGTTTCGCTACGGCTTCTAGGAATATTGATTAGGCATAAATTCTTCCCATTTATCCCCTTAATCTAGAGGCTTTTATCGCTCCACAAAGTGTAATTCAAGTGGATTTATTTTATATCACTACTATTGACATATTCTAATTAGTACGGCGAGTTTCGTGTATTATCTATCTATTTCGCAGGTATTCAGTGCACAAGGAAGGAAATAATCAAAAGGAAAGTCAAAGACTTCGCACCTACAAGTGCTTACAAAGAATCGGTATTCTAATCCGAGCTCCGGATCAAAAGTTACAAGTCTTCAAAAATTACAAGGAGGGAAAGTTTATGTCAAAGATGGAACCGAACCGAATGGCTTGAAAAATGAACCGGTCCTATCCTGGAAAACTTCCTATGAAGCACGAAGAGATGGAACCGACCCGAAGGATTTAAAAAATGAACCGATCCTATCCTAGAAAACTTTCTCTAAAGTACAAAGATATGGAACCAAACCGAAGATGAAATAAATGAACTGAAACCGGTTCAAGGAAAAACTTCTATCAAAGATGGAACCGAATCGAACCCTCTTTACAGGATCGGTTCGAGTATCAGAAATTCGAACTTGTCCACTTGAAAAATTTGAGTCTTGCATGGTTGAAACTCTTAGAAATTCGTAGAGTATAAATTTTAAACACGTTCCAAACATTGGGGGGCTTCATATTCGTTATAGAAGTATTGTAATTAGTTTAAAGAAGACAACAACAAAAAACCCTAGTTTTGATTCTAGTTTGGAAATTCAAGTAATATCATTCTAATAGTTGCTTTCATTATTGCAGTAGTTATTTCTTGAGTGAGTATTTTCATTTTTCTTCTTCTTTCGTTAGTAAAAATGTTTTCTTTCATTCAAAACGTGTTTTCTTCTAGTTTTAATATGTCTGGCTAAGTTTTCAAGGGTTGGGGTGCATGAACCCCACCCGATGTAATTCATGATAGTGGAAAAAAAAGTTGGAATTAAAACATTAGATGAATTGTATCGTAGTTAATACGATGATACTTTAATTCTTCCTTTGCTTACATACTGTGAGGGCTACGTGTAAAACGTGTGATACCGATTAAAACTAACTCGCAAGTTTGAAATCAAAACTTATTTAATTCATTCCCTAAACAAGAATCTAAAGTGCGTGTGTCAACCCATAAATAAATATAAATCATGCGACATAATAAATATGCCGAGACACAGATTTCAGGAAAAAAAATCTTTCGGGTAAAACCTTTATTTCACTATGAATTAATAAATCGTAACTTACAATTACGTGGAGAAATCTGCAATGGATCAACACGCAACCAACCCAAAAAAACTCGCAGTCTTGAACTCAACAAGAGAATACACACATCACCCTCTAAGGACTCGCAGCCCAATCTTTAGCAAAGAATCTTCACGCAGTAAGATCCTCAATGACATGCAGCTATATGAACAAAAGCAAACTGATATTAAAAACCAAAACAATTCACTCAAGCATATGGGAGTTTTGTGAATTGAAAACTAAATAGGGATTAAACCCTAAAAGAAGAAGCCTAAAAGAATTCTTATTTCGCAGTTTTTCTGTTCGTCAAAACGTTGTGACTTCTTAAGAAAATCTAAACCATTTAATGAGTATTTATACAAAAACTACACCGCCTTGAAATTCGAGCTCGTTCGAACGAGATAAGCATGTCACTCGAACGACGTAGCGTGTCGATCGAACGAATTCTCACGAAATGATATGTCATTTGAATGGTAGAAGCAGGTCGTTTGAATGACCTATCAAACGAGATTCCATTCTTTCTTGTAGATAATTTTGATATGAACGCGTGGCCGACAGTTTCGTATTTTTCTAATTTTTATGAATTATTTATGATTTTTCTACGAAAAGGTGTCCGTGAATAAAATCTTTAGAAAAATATTTGACAAAAATATCCCAACACTTTAAGTGAAATGATATGGAATTAAAACTCAACCTTACCAAAGTAAACTTCGTGGAGTCTTTTTGAATAAGAACTTGATATTCGGATTCGTCTTTGATGCTTGAATGATCTTCGACGGTGTAGTGGTATAAGACCTAATAAATTGATAACGGACTTATAAAAATATGTCCTTACAAATCTCCCCCTATGTCTATGCCTGTACATACATAAAAATATCTGAATTATCAACAACAAAAATGCCTATACAAATCTACCCTCCTATGAATAAATTTGCAAGTTCTGAAATAGTTCTTCAATCATCTTCATTAAATCTCAAAGCTTTTCGTATCGGGGTGCGCAACATCATGATCTTCAATCGTTGTACCTACACACATGAGATAAATCAAAATAGCTTCATGATGCATCGAGTTTGAAATGATATAAGAATAAAGCATTAATAATCAAATCTCCCCCATAACATGACAATTCTTTCTCCCCCTTTTTATGATGTCCCCAAATAGACAAATAAGCAGAAAAAAAATCAAAACATGGAGTGTCACGACAAAATGCATAGCAAACAAATGTTAAGATACGCGCATACAAAGGTCAAGCTCTGATACCAATTTGTAAAACGTGTGATACCGATTAAAACTAACTCGCAAGTTTTCAATCAAACCTTATTTATTTCATCCCCTAAACAAGCATCTGAAGTGCGTGTATCAACCCATAAATAAATATAAAGCATGTGACACAATAAATATGCTCAGACACAGATTTTAGGAAAAAAAAAACTTTTGGGAAAAAACTATATCACACTATGAATTAATAAATCGCAACTTACGATTACATAGAGAAATCAGCAATGGATCAACATGCAGCCAACCCTTAAAGACTCGCAGTCTTGAACTCAACAAGATAATACACGCAACACCCTCCAAGGACTCGCAACCCAATCTTCAGTAAAGAATCATCACGCAGCAAGATCCTTAATCACACGCAGCCATATGAACAAAAGCAAAGTGTTATTAAAAAACAGAACAATTCCCTCAAGCATATGGTAGTTTTGTGAATTGAAAACCAAAAAGGGATTAAACCCTAAAAGAAGAAGCCTAAAAGAATTCTGCTTGCGCATTTTTTCTGTTCATAAAACGATGTGACTTCTTAAGAAAAACGGAACCATTTAATGAGTATTTATACAAAAACTGCACCGCCTTGAAATTCGAGCTCGTTCGAACGAGATAAGCATGTAGCTCAAATGACATAGCGTGTTGATCAAATGACTTCTCACGAGATGCTATGTCATTTGAATAACAAAAGAAGGTCGTTTGAACGACCTATCAAACGAGATTCAACGCAAGCTTGTAGATAATTTCAATACGAACGCGTGGCCGCCAGTTTCATAATTTTCTAATTTTTTATGAATTAGTTATGATTTTCCTACAGAAAGGTGTCCGAGTATAAAATCTTTAGAAAAATATTTGATAAAAATATCCCAACACTTTAAGTGAAACGATAAGGAATTAAAACTCAACCTTACCAAAGTAAACTTTGCGGAGTCTTTTTGATGAAGAAATTGATATTCGGATCCGTCTTTGATGCTTGAATGTTCTTGAATGCTCTTTAATGGTGTGGCGGTATAAGACATAATAAATTGATAACAGACTTATAAAAATATATCCTTACAAATCTCCCCCTACGTATACACCGGTACATACATAAAAATATCCGAATTATCAAAACCCAAAATCCCTATACAAATCTACCCTCCCATGAATAAATTTGCAAGTTCTCAAACTGTTCTTCATTCATCTTCATCAAATCTCAAATCTTTTCTCATCAAGGAGTGCAACATCATGATCTTCAATCTTTGTACCTACACACATGAGATAAGGCAAAATACCTTCGTGATGCATCGAGTTTTAAATGATATAAGAATAAAGCATTAATAATCAAATCTCCCCCATAATGCAAAAACTCCCCCATAGCCTGATAATTCTTTCTCCCCCTTTTTTATGATATCTCCAAATAGACAGATAAGAAGAAAAAAATCAAAACATGGAGTGTCACGACAAAATGCATAGCAAACAAAGGTCAAGCTACGTGCAGACAAAGGTCAAGCTCTGGTACCAATTTGTAAAACATGTGATACCGATTAAAACTAACTCGCAAATTTCCAATCAAACCTTATTTAATTCAGCCCCAAAACAAGCATCTAAAATGCATGTGTCAACCCATAAATAAATATAAAGCATACGACACAATAAATATGCTCAGACACAGTTTTCAGGAAAAAAAAGCTTTCGGGTAAAACCTTTATTTCACTATGAATTAACAAATCACAACTTACAATTACATAGAGAAATATTCAATGGATCAACACACTGCCAACCCACAAAGACTCGTAGTCTTGAACTCAGCAAGAGAATACATGCAGCACCCTCCAAGGACTCGCAGCCCAATCTTCAGCAAAGAATCATCACGCAGCAAGATCCTCAATGACACGCAGCCATATGAACAAAAGCAAAGTGTTAATAAAAAGAAAAACAATTCACTCAAGGATATGGGAGTTTTGTGAATTGAAAACCAAAAAGGGATTAAACCCTAAAAGAAGAAGCCTAAAAGAATTCTTCTTTCACAGTTTTCCTGTTTATCAAAACTCTGCAACTTCTTAAGAAAAACGAAACCATTTAATGAGTATTTATACAAAAACTGCACTGCCTTGAAATTCGAGCTCGTTCGAACGAGATAAGAATGTCGCACGATCGACATAGCGTGTCGCTCGAACGACTTCTCATGAGATTCGATATAATTTGAACAACAAAAGTATGTCGTTCGAACGACCTATCAAATGAGATTCCACACTTTCTTGTAAATAATTTCGATACTAACGCGTGACCGCCAATTTCATATTTTTTTGATTTTTTATGAATTAGTTATGATTTTTCTACGGAAGGGTGTTTGAATAAAATCTTTAGAAAAATATTTGATAAAAATATCCCAACACTTTAAGTGAAATGATAAGGAATAAAAACTCAACCTTACCAAAGTAAACTTCGCGGAGTCTTTTTGATGAAGAACTTGATATTCAGATCCGTCTTTGATGCTTGAATGTTCTTCAATGCTCTTCGACTGTGTAGCGGTATAAGACATAATAAATTGATAACGGACTTATAAAAATATGTCCTTACAAGTCTCCCCTTATGTCTATGCCGGTACATACATAAAACTATCCGAATTATAAAAAACCAAAATGCATATATAAATCTACCCTCCCTTAAATAAATTTAAAAGTTCTCAAATTGTTCTTCAATCATCTTTGTCAAATCTCAAAGCTTTTCTCATCAGGGTGTGCCACATCATGATCTTCAATCTTTGTACCTACACACATGAGATAAAGAAAAATACCTCCGTGATGCCTAGAGTTTGAAATGACATAAGAATAAATCGTTAATAATAAAATATCCCCCATAATGCAAAAATTCCCCCATAACATGATAATTCCCCCCCCCCCCCCCCCTCTCTCTTTTATGATGTCCCCAAATAGACATATAAGAAGAAAAAATCAATACATGGAGTGCCACGACAAAATGCATAGCAAACAAAGGTTAAGCTACGCGCATACAAAGGTCAAGCTCTGATACCAATTTGTAAAACGTGTGATACCGATTAAAACTAACTCACAAGTTTCCAATCAAACCTTATTTAATTCATCCCCTAAACAAGCATCTAAAATGTGTGTGTCAACCCATAAATAAATATAAAGCATGCGACACAATAAATATGTTGAGACACAGATTTCAGGAAAAAATCTCTTTCGGGTAAAACCTTTATTTCACTATGAATTAATAAATCGTAACTTACAATTACATAGAGAAATCTGCAATGGATCAACACGCAGCCAACGCACAAAGACTCGCAGTCTTGAACTTGGTAAGAGAATACACGCAGCACCCTCCAAGGACTCCCAGCCCAATATTTACCAAATAATCTTCATAAAGCAAGATCCTCAATGGCACGCAGCCCTATGAACAAAAGCAAAGTGTTATTAAAAACCAAAACAATTCACTCAAGCATATGGGAGTTTTGTGAATTTAAAAAAAAAAGGGATTAAACCCTAAAAGCAGAAGCCTAAAAGAATTCTGCTTTCGCAGTTTTTTTGTTCAACAAAACACTGTGAGTTCTTAAGAAAAACGGGACCATTTAATGAGTATTTGTACAAAGACTGCACCGCCTCGAAATTCTAGCCCATTCGAACGAGATAAGCATGTCGCTCGAACGACGTAGTGTGTCGCTCGAAGGACTTCTCATGAGATGCTATGTCATTTGAATGATAAAAGCAGGTCGTTAGAACGACCTATCAAACGAGATTCCTCGCCAGCTTGTAGATAATTTCGATACGAATGCGTGGCTGCCAGTTTCGCATTTTTCTGATTTCTTATGAATTAGTTATGATTTTTCTACGGAAAGGTGTCCGAGAATAAAATCTTTAGAAAAATATTTGATAAAAATATCAAAACACTTTATGTGAAATGCTAAGAAATTAAAACTCAACCTTACCAAAGTAAACTTCGCGGAGTCTTTTTTATGAAGGACTTGATATTCGGATCCGTCTTTGATGCTTGAATGCTCTTCGATGGTGTAGCGGTGTAAGACATAATAAATTGATAACGAACTTATAAAAATATGTCCTTACGAATCTCCCCCTATGTCTATGACGGTACATACATAAAAATATCTGAATTATCAAAAACCAAAATGCCTATACAAATCTACCCTCCCATGAATAAATTTGCAAGTTCTCAAACTATTCTTCAATCATCTTAGTCAAATCTCAAAGCTTTTCTCATCAGGGTGTGCAACATCATGATCTTCAATCTTTGTACCTACACACATGAGATAAAGAAAAATACCTTCTTGACGCATCGAGTTTGAATTGATATAAGAATAAAGCATTAATAATAAAATCTCCCCCATAATGCAAAAACTCCCCCATATCATGATAATTCTTTCTCCCCCTTTTTATGATGTACCCAAATAGATAGATATGAAGAAAAAATCAAAACATGGAGTGTCACGAAAAAATTCATAGAAAACAAAGTTCAAGATGCGCGCATACAAAGGTCAAGCTCTGATACCAATTTGTAAAATGTGTGATGCCGATTAAAATGAACTCGTAAGTTTCCAATCAAACCTTATTTGATAGATCCCCTAAACAAGCATCTAAAATGCATGAGTCAACCCATAAATAAATATAAATCATGCGACAGAACAAATAAGTTGAGACACAAAGTTCTGGAAAAAACCCCTTTCGGGTAAAACCTTTATTTCTCTATAAATTAGTAAATAGCAATTTAAAATTACATAGAGAAATCTCCAATGGATCAACACGCAGCCAACCCACAATGACTCGTAGTCTTGAACTCAACAAGAGAATACACGCAGAACCCTCCAAGGACTCGCAGCCAATCTTCAGCAAAGAATCTTCACGCAACAAGATCCTCAATGACACGCAGCCATATGAACAAAAGCAAAGTGTTATTAAAAGCAAAAAAAATTCACTCAAGCATATGGGAGTCTTGTGAATTGAAACACAAAAAGGGATTAAACCCGAAAAGAAGAAGCCTAAAAGAATTCTCCTTTCGCAGTTTTTCTGTTCGTCCAAACGGTGTGACTTCTTAAGAAAAATGAAACCATTTAATGAGTATTTATACAAAAACTACATCGCCTCGAAATTCGAGCTCGTTCAAATGAGATAAGCATGTTGCTCGAACGACGTAGCGTGTCGCTCGAACGATTTCTCACGATATGCTATGTCATTTTAACAAAAAAATTAGTTCGTTTGAAAGGCCTATCAAACGAGATTCCACGCAAGTTTGTAGATAATTTTGATACGAATGTGTTGCCGTCAGTTTCGTATTTTTCTTATTTTTTATGAATTAGTTATGATTTTTCTATGGAAAGGTGTTCGAGAATAAAATCTAAAGAAAAAAGAATGATAAAAATATCCCAACACTTTAAGTGAAATGATAAGTAATTAAAACTCAACCTTACCAAAGTAAACTTCGTGGAGTCTTTTTGATGAAGAACTTGATATTCGTATTCGTCTTTGATGCTTGAATGTTCTTGAATGCTCTTCGACGGTGTAGCGGTATAAGACATAATAAATTGATAACGGACTTATAAAATATGTCCTTACAAGTCTCCCCATATGTCTAGGTCAGTACATACATTATAATATCTGAATTATCAAACACCAAAATGCCTATACAAATCTACCCTCCCATGAATAAATTTGCAAGTTCTCAAACTATTCTTCAATCATCTTCGTCAAATCTCAAAGCTTTTCTCATCAGTGTGTTCAAAATCATGATCTTCAATCTTTGTACCTACACACGGGAGATAAAGAAAAATACCTTCGTGCGGCATCGAGTTTGAATTGATATAAGAATAAAGCATTAATAATCAAATCTCCCCCATAATGCAAAAACTCCTCCATAACATGATAATTCTTTCTCCCCTTCTTTATGATGTCCCCAAATAGACATATAAGAAGAAAACATCAAAACATGAAGTGTCACGACAAAATGCATAGCAAACAAAGGTCAAGATACGCGCATACAAAGGTCAAGCTCTGATGCCAATTTGTAAAATGTGTGTTACCGATTAAAACTAACTTGCAATTTTCCAATCAAACCTTATTTAATTCATCCCCTAAACAAGAATCTAAAGTGCGTGTGTCAACCCATAAATAAATATGATGCATGCGACATAATAAATATACTGAGACACAGATTTCAGGAAAAAATCACTTTCGGGTAAAACCTTTATTTCACAATGAATTAGTAAATCGCAATTTACAATTACATAGACAAATTTGCAATGGATCAACACGCAGCCAACCCACAAAGACTCACAGTCTTGAACTCAGCAAGAGAATACACGTAGCACCCTCTCGCAGCCCAATCTTCAGCCAATAATCTTCATGCAGCAAGATCCTCAATGACACGCAGCTGTGACACCTCGCCTAATTAATTCCGGGTGATCAGTCCTAAATCAAGTTAGAACAGGTTTCTCATTTGGTCCATTCTTAGCATCACTGTCGTTTTATTAAATTACTAACCACCTAAGTGAGAAAAATAGACTGGTGCCAATTTTTTTATCTTTCATTAATTAAACTAAAACCCATGCGGAAAATAAAGCAATATAACCATCACAGATAATTGAACTAATCATTCCACAAGTAAAAATAATTAACCGAATAAACCATCGGTCCAAATAATAAGTCCCATAAAGACAAGAATAAAATCCCAACAATCTAAGAAACAAATAAATGGAAAGTGAGCGACATGCTCGAATAAATAATAATGAGTCTCTACATTATGAATGAAAGGAAGAGGCGTCTATCAAAGGTCCCGCAACATCCACATATGCTGCAGCAACAGAGTTCCTGGAATTAAGTCAAGTCTGGCGTCCCTGTGGCTGGACACGTAAAAGGTTTTTAAAAAGTTTTTATAGCAAGGGTTAGTACCCAAAACATTTGAAAACATTTAGCAAATGATTAACTTGCAGTAATAATAAATATGCATGCTCTTCATATTTTAGTTAGTGTCGCACTCTCTTGAGAACTTCCTTGCCCCCTCCTCTAATGTGCACCACTAACGCTTTAATTATCACCTAGTTATCTATCTCATGACTAGATAATTATTAAAGTCTCCTTATACTCCTCCCCTACTCTAACCTGAGTAAAAATGTGATTATGATTTTTAAGTCATTAGTAACATCAACTTAATTAAATCATTTCCCTTTTTAATTCATATAACCACTCCACTCGTTATACATATACAACAACACATGCTTGTATTTATTTAGTCCGTATATAATAATCACCCTATTATATACTTAGAATATTGCAGCATTCACACACACACTGGAATACATAAAACACTAATATCCACCCGAGTAAAAGTACTCCCCGGATATAATTTCACTAAACTGCTAGTACACTAGGTATATTCACATATCCTAGTTATCCAAGTTAGAATCGCTCACTAACTTGGAGGCGGTCATATTCCTTCCCGGAAAGTGAGATGCCCCTCACCCCCTGTAACGGACGCTATGACCTGGGAATCTACTCGCCCTACTCCTCAAGCTAGGGGATTCATCCACTGCGCGTAACCTCCCCCTATAGCACTAGAGTATAATAATATCTAACCACTGATATTAAGGCATACACTATATATATATACTATCACACACCGTATATATATATATACATACATAAAAATGGTCCAGCTACACCGTGTACTAACCCGTGACACAAGCCTATCCCATTTTTATTATGAGGTTATTACCCAACTCGAATTATTAATAATAGCACATTAATAAATTCAGTTACTTTTGATGTTGCCCTCACCATTTAATTGGACTCAATCTCCTAGCCCGAATTAACCTCACCCGAGTCTAAATCCCGACTCTAAATTTCTTAGTCCATTACTACGTAATATAATTCACCTCGATGTCACTCAACCAATTTTGACGTGTCATCCAAATTTCCCTTCCCATCTCCTAATTAATTCACTCACATTTAATTAGGTATACCCCATGCATTAATTTCTCAACAATAATTAATTGCATAACAACTTTTTATATAAATCTCATCCTATATAAATAAAACTGGGCGAACTGTCCGTGTCTGCCGACCGTCGATCGATCGACTTCATGGCGTCGATCGATCGATCGAACAGGTACTCGTCTTCTTCGCGAAGACGGACAGCCATGGGCGAAAATCTGCAGACCCTAATTTCCTTCTACACTGAAACTAAGTCTCTTTTAGCATTTGTACATATTAGGAAACTCATTAGGGATCTCCAAAATATTCATCAACATAAATAATTCGTCCATTTACTCCAGTTTCTAGATTTGGGGAAAGTTTCATCATAAACCCTAGGTCCATTTATACCCCAAATTTCATCATCAAATTCGTTTTCAAATATGCAGACATCATTCTACCAGATATACAATAACTCACCATTATCATATTTTACAAGAATCATCACTCAAGTTTCGTAAATCAGAATTGTAGTTTTCAAAATCCCATATTCATTCCATTAACACCCAAAAACGGATTTCTACATAATCACTACACATGAATATGAATCGAAAACAGATTTAATGCTATTGCAAGTTATCCACTTGCCTTAAGGTTCGTAGAGTCTGAATTGGAGCTAAATCCCAAGGTTGAAGATGACCTTTGATGGCTCTCTTTGATCCCCAATTTGGCTTTGGCTGCTGTTAGGGTTTCCTAACCCTTAATTTGCTTTCTCTAATTAAGTTCAGCCACCCCCTTATTTCTTTTTATTAGATTAATTAACTTAATCCCGTTTTTTGACTAATGGGCCAAGCCCAAGTGACCCAAATGTCCCCGAGTGGGCCCGGCTATGTCTAAAAACGTCCCGTGACCCGTTCACTACCCCCGGGTACACTTTTCCGACTATCTCGGCCCATCCGGACTCAACTGTACCCTCAGAATTTGCATCCGAGTTAATTTCTAAAAATACTTATCCCCCACCTAATACAGTCTATACCGACTTTCGGATGCGATAAGTACATACCTCGTCATTAATACTCTAGACGACATAATTACATTATTACTATTCGCTTAGTAAATAAGTTTTCCCTAAATATTAACCATTCAATCCCAGATTAATATTTATATATTATTCTGTTCTAATTAATTCATTAAATTACAACACACTAAGTAATTTAAAATCTCCGAATTAATTAAATTTTAAATGTACCAAAAATACGGGGTGTTACATACTCCCCCCCTTATAAAGGAATTTCGTCCCCGAAATTAGATCGTACCTGCTTTGAAAAGTTCTGGATATTGTTCCCGCATATCCTCCTCTCGCTCCCAGGTAGACTCGTCAACATTGTGATGACCCCACTGTACTCTAACCAATGGAACGACCTTGGATCGTAATTTCCGCTCACTATGATCCAGAATTGCTACCGGCCTCTCCTCATACGAGATGTCTGGCTATAAGTCGATCTCCTCGAGTGGAATATGCCAAAAGGCTCTCTCGCTCCTTCGATATTTCTTCAGCGATGTCACATGGAATACATCGTGTATCCGCTGAAGATGATCTGGTAATCCAAGCTTATACGCCAGCGGTCCCACCCTCTCAATAATAGGGAAAGGTCCTACGTATCGCGGTGCTAACTTAGCCTTCTTTCCGAACCTCATCACCCCTTTCATAGGGGATACCCGGACTAAAACCTAGTCCCCAACTTCTAGCTCCACATGTCTTCGAGAAGCATCAGCATAACTCTTCTTCCTGTCCTGAGCTATTCGAATCCTTCCTCGAATCAACTCTATCTTGGCAGATGTCTCCTGGACAATCTCCGGTCCCAAGAGTTTGTTGTCCCCCACCTCTAACCAACAAGCGGGTGAACGACAAGGTCTCCCGTATAGTGCCTCAAACGGTGCCATTCCAATCGTGAATTGGTAAGAGTTGTTATACGCAAACTCTACCAAAGGAAGGTATTTCTCCCAACCTCCCCCGAAGTCCAAAATGCACATTCTGAGCATGTCCTCCAGCATCTGATTAACTCTCTCAGTCTGTCCGTCAGTCTGTGGATGATACGCTGTACTCAAGCGCAACTCCGTGCCCATTGCCTCCTGAAAGCTCTGCCAAAAGTGGGCAACAAAGATTTTGTCTCTGTCGGATACGATATTTATCGGCACTCCATGCAGCTTAACAATCTCTGCTATGAATAGCTGTGCATAACGCATCGTCTCAAAGTCTGTGCGAACTGGCAAAAAGTGGGCTACCTTAGTCAACCGATCCACAATAACCCATATGGAATCGTGACCCTTCTGCGATACCGGTAACCCTGTGATGAAGTCCATGGAGATGCTCTCCCACTTCCACACGGGAATTTCTAACGGCTGTAGCATCCCTGATGGCCTCTGGTGGTCAACTTTCACAAGCTGACACGTGGCACACTTCGAAACAAACTCCGCTATGTCCCGTTTCATCCCTGCCCACCAATACTGCCTCCTCATATCTTGGTACATTTTATCCCCACCGGGATGTACTGCAAATTTCGAACCATGGGATTCTGTCATAACTGCGTGCTTCAAGTCCTCATCCTCTGGTACCATTAACCTCCCATTAAAACGTAGGCCTCCTTCTGAGCTAATCGAGTAACCCTCTGCTCCCTCAGCTAACAACTGGCCCACCCTATCCCGGCAAATCTGATCCTCTGCCTGAGCCTTCACAACCCGCATAATGATCTCGGGTGTGATGGACCAAGCCGACATGCAAGCCTTTGCTACGTCGTCCTCATATTGAAGCTCTCTCCACTTCGCTTTCCATACCTCTGATATTTCCCTAGTCGGTCTTCTGCTCAATGCATCTGCCACTACATTGGCTTTACCAGGATGATATTGGATATCAAACTGGTAGTCCTTCACGAATTCTAGCCACCGCCTTTGTCTCATATTCAGATCCTTTTGTGTGAAGAGGTACTGAAGTGACTTGTGATCCGTGAATAGAGTAAACTGCTCTCCTAGAAGATAATGCCTCCATATCCTCAAAGCAAAGACGACCGCTGCCAACTCTAGGTCGTGAGTGGGGTAATTCCTCTCATGGGGCTTTAGCTTCCTGGAAGCATAAGCTATAGCCCTTTCCTCCTGCTGGAGCACACCCCCAAGACCCCGTAAGGATGCGTCTGTGTAAACCCGATACTCTAGCCCTCCCTTTGGCAATGCCAGCACTGGTGCAGATGTTAACTTGTCCTTTAGCTCGTCGAACGCTAATTGACAACTATCATCACACTTGAAAGGCACCCCTTTCCGAGTCAGATTCGTCAAAGGTCCTGCAATCTTAGAGAATCCTTTAATGAATCGTCTGTAGTAACCGGCCAATCCCAGAAAACTGCGCACCTCGGTCGGTGCCGTGGGCTGTCCCCACTCCCTCACCGCCGACACCTTATCCGGATCCACTGCAATACCCTGATCTGACACGACGTGACCAAGGAACTGTACCTCCCGTAGCCAGAATCCACACTTCCCGAATTTGGCATAGAGCTGATGATCCCTTAGTGTCTGCAAAACCAGGCGCAGATGCTCTGCGTGCTCCTCCTCGGTACGCGAGTAGATTAGGATGTCATCAATGAACGCGATGACAAACTGATCTAGGTACTCCCTGAAAACCCTGTTCATGAGGTCCATGAACACTGCTGGTGCATTAGTGAGCCCGAAGGGCATCACCCTGAACTCATACGATCCATACCGCGACAAGAAAGCGGTCTTAGGAACATCCTCTTCTCGGATACGCAGTTGATGATACCCTGACCTCAAGTCGACTTTGGAGAAGTAAGACGCCCCTCTCAGTTGGTCAAATAAATCATCAATCCGAGGCAACGGATACTTATTCCGTATCGTCACCTTGTTCAGCTCCCTATAATCCACGCACAATCGGAGTGACCCATCTCGCTTCTTCACAAACAACACCGGCGCACCCCACGGCGATGTACTCCGCCGAATAAAACCCTGACCCAGTAATTGCTGAATCTGCTCCCTCAATTCCCGCATTTCTGAAGGGGCCATTCGGTAAGGTGCCCGAGCTATCGGCCTCGTCCCCGGTGCCAAGTCTATAACAAATTCGATTTCTCTGCTGGGTGGTAATCCTGGTATCTCCTGGAATACATCCTCAAAGTCCCTCACTACAGGGATAGAGTTTAAAGGAACTGCCACTTCCTGCGAGGTTTCTTCCTCAATGTAGTATAGATGAGTGGTCGAGCCTCCCTCTGGGCGAGGCATCGTCACAACAAACATCTCCTGTCCCGGAATGGCGAAGATAAGGCTCCCACCGAAGCAATCAATCATGGCTCTATAGTCAGCGAGCCAATCCATACCGATGATCACGTCATGAACATGCATATCTAGTACCAACATGTCCGCAGGTAAAACAAAACCGCCAATCTCCACTCCTACTCTCCGACATATAAAGAATATAAGCGACCCATTTCCCAACGGTGAGTCGACACACGTAACAGTGCTCTCTGCGGTGGCTAACAACCCTAAAGCCTTCGCGAAATGTGTAGCTATAAAGCAATGAGTGGCCCCCGTGTCAAACAATACCCGACCCATAGTGCCATGGATAGAGAACGTACCCTCGATCGCGGGCAGCGCCTGCTGTGCTGGAGGATTGGGAACATCCCGAACATTATACACACGCCCGTAGTGCATCTGCCCCTGCTGCTGTGGGGCGGGTGGTGCTGGTGCTGCTGGTGGCATCTGACCCTGTTGCCCTTGCTGGGCACCCTGCTGCTGGCCTCTGCCCCTCTGCGGGCACTCCCTCTTGAAGTGTCCTGGCTGGCCACAGGAGAAACAGCGTTTCTGGTCGTCACCCTGTCGTTGGCCCTGCTGGCCCTGACGTTGCTGGCCCGGTTGGCCTCCCCCGTTGTTTCCTTGGCCCTGACGGCCCTGAGGAACCTGCTGTTGCTGATTAGGGCCTGGTTGCCCCCGTCTGAACCCCTGTCCTCCCGGTCGGAACGCACCAGGCTTAAACTTCTTAGCCTGATTCCCTTGCTGAATGATGACCTGCTGCTGTGTGCCACTCGTCTCACTACTAGTGACTGCCTTGCCCTGCTGGCTCAGCTCACCTGCCTTCTTGTTCCCCTTAGTGTGGAAACGATGATCCTGACAATGTATAAGTGCGGCATTAACGACATCTGTATAGGTCACCAATGCCGGGTTTCCAATCAAGTGCTGCCTGATTCTCCAAGCCAGACCATCCATGAACTTAGACTTCTTCCGCTCCTCATCGCTCACCTCGTTTGGCACAAAGTTTGCCAGACGGGTGAACTCCTCCTCATATTCTGCCACTGACCTGTCACCCTGTACCAACTCGCTGAATTTCTTTCTCATCTCAGACTCAACTGCTGGAGGGAAGTACTTGCAGTCAAACCGCACCCAGAATTCAGAAATCGGCATCAAATCTCGCTCCTCAACGGTGGTTACGGACTCCCACCACTGTAAGGCTGCCCCTGACAGGCGAAAGGTAGCCAGCATCTGTTTCTGCACCTCTGTACCCTCTAACATGCGCAGATGGCGCTGAATGTTCTTCTTCCAGTCACAAGCCTCAACCACATTGGTGCTACCTCGAAACTCAGGTGGGTGACCCTTCTGAAAGGTCTCCCTCACTCGCTGCCAAGATGGTGGCCCCACTGGAGCCTGAACTGCTGGAGCCAATGGAGGCGGTGCCTGGGGCTGTGGAAAATGAGTTGCCATAGCTCGCATCGCTGTCTCGACCGCTTGGGCCACTATCACTGCCACCTGAGTGGTGGAAATCAACTCGGGCGGTGGTGGTGGTGGCGGTACCTGTGGCTCCTGTCGAGCCTCCCTCACCTCATCTCTAGCCTCAGCCCTCTCCGCTCTCTGTCTCTTTGGCGGCATCTGAAATAGATTGAATTGTATAAGTACACAATTTATACAAAAATTAATAGCAGGAATACGATATCTCACAAGCGGAAAATATAATCAACAGTCCTAATAATAGGGCTCTATAACAACCGAACGCTACGCTGAAACGTAGAAAGCCGTACAGATCCTAAGGACAACTAGAACCTGATGCTCTGATACCATCTGTGACACCCCGCCTAATTAATTCCGGGTGATCAGTCCTAAATCAAGTTAGAACAGGTTTCTCATTTTGTCCATTCTTAGCATCACTGTCGTTTTATTAAATTACTAACCACCTAAGTGAGAAAAATAGACTGGTGCCAATTTTTTTATCTTTCATTAATTAAACTAAAACCCATGCGGAAAATAAAGCAATATAACCATCACAAATAATTGAACTAATCATTCCACAAGTAAAAATAATTAACCGAATAAACCATCGGTCCAAATAATAAGTCCCATAAAGACAAGAATAAAATCCCAACAATCTAAGAAACAAATAAATGGAAAGTGAGCGACATGCTCGAATAAATAATAATGAGTCTCTACATTATGAATGAAAGGAAGAGGCGTCTATCAAAGGTCCCGCAACATCCACATATGCTGCAGCAACGGAGTTCCTGGAATTAAGTCAAGTCTGGCGTCCCTGTGGCTGGACACCTAAAAGGTTTTTAAAAAGTTTTTATAGTAAGGGTTAGTACCCAAAACATTTGAAAACATTTAGCAAATGATTAACTTGCAGTAATAATAAATATGCATGCTCTTCATATTTTAGTTAGTGTCGCACTCTCTTGAGAACTTCCTTGCCCCCTCCTCTAATGTGCACCACTAACGCTTTAATTATCACCTAGTTATCTATCTCATGACTAGATAATTATTAAAGTCTCCTTATACTCCTCCCCTACTCTAACCTGAGTAAAAATGTGATTATGATTTTTAAGTCATTAGTAACATCAACTTAATTAAATCATTTCCCTTTTTAATTCATATAACCACTCCACTCGTTATACATATACAACAACACATGCTTGTATTTATTTAGTCCGTATATAATAATCACCCTATTATATACTTAGAATATTGCAGCATTCACACACACACTGGAATACATAAAACACTAATATCCACCCGAGTAAAAGTACTCCCCGGATATAATTTCACTAAAGTGCTAGTACACTAGGTATATTCACATATCCTAGTTATCCAAGTTAGAATCGCTCACTAACTTGGAGGCGGTCATATTCCTTCCCGGAAAGTGAGATGCCCCTCACCCCCTGTAACGGACGCTATGACCTGGGAATCTACTCGCCCTACTCCTCAAGCTAGGGGATTCATCCACTGCGCGTAACCTCCCCCTATAGCACTAGAGTATAATAATATCTAACCACTGATATTAAGGCATACACTATATATATATATACTATCACACACCGTATATATATATACATACATAAAAATGTTCCAGCTACACCGTGTACTAACCCGTGACACAAGCCTATCCCATTTTTATTATGAGGTTATTACCCAACTCGAATTATTAATAATAGCACATTAATAAATTCAGTTACTTTTGATGTTGCCCTCACCATTTAATTGGACTCAATCTCCTAGCCCGAATTAACCTCACCCGATTCTAAATCCCGACTCTAAATTTCTTAGTCCATTACTACGTAATATAATTCACCTCGATGTCACTCAACCAATTTTGACGTGTCATCCAAATTTCCCTTCCCATCTCCTAATTAATTCACTCACATTTAATTAGGTATAGCCCATGCATTAATTTCTCAACAATAATTAATTGCATAACAACTTTTTATATAAATCTCATCCTATATAAATAAAACTGGGCGAACTGTCCGTGTCTGCCGACCGTCGATCGATCGACTTCATGGCGTCGATCGATCGATCGAACAGGTACTCGTGTTCTTCGCGAAGACGGACAGCCATGGGCGAAAATCTGCAAACCCTAATTTCCTTCTACACTGAAACTAAGTCTCTTTTAGCATTTGTACATATTAGGAAACTCATTAGGGATCTCCAAAATATTCATCAACATAAATAATTCGTCCATTTACTCCAGTTTCTAGATTTGGGGAAAGTTTCATCATAAACCCTAGGTCCATTTATACCCCAAATTTCATCGTCAAATTCGTTTTCAAATATGCAGACATCATTCTACCAGATATACAATAACTCACCATTATCATATTTTACAAGAATCATCACTCAAGTTTCGTAAATCAGAATTGTAGTTTTCAAAATCCCATATTCATTCCATTAACACCCAAAAACGGATTTCTACATAATCACTACACATGAATATGAATCGAAAACAGATTTAATGCTATTGCAAGTTATCCACTTGCCTTAAGGTTCGTAGAGTCTGAATTGGAGCTAAATCCCAAGGTTGAAGATGACCTTTGATGGCTCTCTTTGATCCCCAATTTGGCTTTGGCTGCTGTTAGGGTTTCCTAACCCTTAATTTGCTTTCTCTAATTAAGTTCAGCCACCCCCTTATTTCTTTTTATTAGATTAATTAACTTAATCCCGTTTTTTGACTAATGGGCCAAGCCCAAGTGACCCAAATGTCCCCGAGTGGGCCCGGCTATGTCTAAAAATGTCCCGTGACCCGTTCACTACCCCCGGGTACACTTTTCCGACTATCTCGGCCCATCCGGACTCAACTGTACCCTCAGAATTTGCATCCGAGTTAATTTCTAAAAATACTTATCCCCCACCTAATACAGTCTATACCGACTTTCGGATGCGATAAGTACATACCTCGTCATTAATACTCTAGACGACATAATTACATTATTACTATTCGCTTAGTAAATAAGTTTTCCCTAAATATTAACCATTCAATCCTAGATTAATATTTATATATTATTCTGTTCTAATTAATTCATTAAATTACAACACACTAAGTAATTTAAAATCTCCGAATTAATTAAATTTTAAATGTACCAAAAATACGGGGTGTTACAGCAGCCATATGAACAAAAGCAAACTATTATTAAAAACTAAAATAATTCACTCAAGCATATGGGAATATTTTAAATTGAAAACCAAAAAGGGATTAAACCCTAAAAGAAGAAGCCTAAAAGAATTCTTCTTTTGCAGTTTTTATGTTCGTCAAAACGCTGTGACTTAAAAAAAATTTAACCAATTAATGAGTATTTATTAAAAAATTGCACTGCCTCGAAATTCAAGCTCATTCGAACGAGATAAACAAATCGCTCGAACGACGTAGCGTGTCGATCGAACGGCTTCTCACAAGATACTATGTCATTTGAATGACAAAAGCAGGCCATTCAAATGAGCTATCTAACAAGATTACTCCGGCTTGTAGATAATTTCGACACGAATTCGTGACCACTAGTTTCGTATTTTTCTGATTTTTTATGAATTAGTTATGATTTTTCTACGGAAAGGTGTCCAAGAATAAAATCTTTAGAAAAATATTTGATAAAAATATCCCAACACTTTAAGTGAAATGCTAAGGAATTAAAACTCAACCTTACCAAAGTAAACTTCGCGGAGTCTTTTTTATGAAGAACTTGATATTCAGATCCATGTTTGATTAATGTTCTTGAATGCTTTTCGGCGGTGTAGCGGTATAAGGCATAAAAATTGATAACGGACTTATAAAAATATGTCCTTAAAAATCTCTTCCTATGTATATGCCGGTATATACATAAAAATATATGAATTATCAAAAACCTAAATGCCTATACAAATCTACCCTCCCATGAATAAATTTGCAAGTTCTCAAACTGTTCTTCAATCATCTTCGTCAAATCTCAAAACTTTTCTCATCAGGGTGTGCAACATCGTGATCTTCAATCTTTGTACCTACACACATGAGATAATGAAAAATACCTTCCTGACACATCAAGTTTGAAATGATATAAGAATAAAGCATTAGTAATCAAAATCTCCCCCATAATGCAAAAACTCCCCCATAACATGATAATTATTTCTCCCCCTTTTATGATTCCCCCAAATAGACAGATAAGAAGAAAAAAATCAAAACATGGAGTGTCACGACAAAATGCATAGCAAACAAAGGTCAAGCTACGAGCATACAAAGGTCAAGCTCTGATACCAATTTGAAAAACGTGTGATACCGATTAAAACTAACTCGCAAGTTTCCAATGAAACTTTATTTAATTCAACCCCTAAACATGCATCTAAAGTGCATGTGTCAAACCATAAATAAATATAAAACATGAGATACAATAAATAGGCTGAGACACAGATTTTAGGGAAAAAAAAACCTTTCGGGTAAAGCCTTTATTTCACTATGAAGTAATAAATCGCGACTCACAATTACATAGAGAAATATGCAATCCATCAGCACGCAGCCAACCCACAAAGACTCACAGTCTTGAACTCAGCAAGATAATATACACAGGACCCTCCAAGGACTCGCAGCCCAATCTTCAGCAAAGAATCTTCACACCGCAAGATCCTTAATGACACGCAGCCATATAAAACAAAGCAAAGTGTTACTAAAAAACAAAACAATTCACTCAAGCATATGGGAGTTTTGTGAATTGAAAACCAAAAAGGGATTAAACCCTAAAAGAATTCTACTTTCGCAGTGTAACACCCCGTATTTTTGTGCATTTAATGTTTAATTAATTCAAGAATTTTAAATTACTTGTGTGTTGTAATTTTAATTGAATTAATTATGGCAATATATATATATATATTTAAATATTAATCGGGGAGTGAATGGTTAATGTTTAGGGAAATTTATTTACTAAGTGAATAGTAATAATTTAATTACGACATTTTGGGTATTAATGACGGGGTATGCACTTATCCCAGCCGTGAGTCGGTATAGACTAAATTGGGTGTGAGATAAGGATTTTTATAAATTAATTCGGATGCCAATTATGAGTGTGCGGTTGTGTCCGGATGGGTCGAGATAGTCAGAAAAGATTACTCGGGGTAGTAATTGGGTCTCGGGGCATTTTTGGGCATAGCCGAGCCCACACGGGGTGATTTGTGTTATTTTAATTAAGCCCATTAGGGTAAAAATGTTATTAAGGGTTTTTAACCTAATTGGGAGATTAAGGAATGGCAGCCAACATAACTCTAAACCTAGGGTTTGAGAGGGGATTTGGGGGAAAGCAAATCATGAGCAATTGGGAGCTTTTGGAGCCAAATTAAAGGGTTAATTTGGGGTGTTCTTCATCAACCAATCTCTACACCAACGGAATCAGACCCTACGAACGATTCCAGGAAAGTGGTTAACTGTTTTTACTCCTAAATTGTGATATCCAATTCATATTTTAGTGATGTGTATACTAAAATCCATTTTGGGGATAAATGGTACAAAAATGGGGTTTTATTAAAGGAATAATTGGCTGAGATTCATAGTAAGAAATAGGTGTATTATATATCCCTAAGTAAAGATTAAATTAAATTTGAATATATTTTATGATTAATGGAATCTTTATGAGTTCTTGGATGAAGAACATGAATCTTGAATGACTTACGGTTTGATTGATGAACACAAGATGTCAATCTGCCAGAATTTTTGACACAATTTTAAACGTATGCCATTTGAGTTATACTTCGAATTAGAGTGTGAACCATACATGTATGGAAAGGTATTTATCTTAGCTATCCAATGAAAATGTAATCAGGTCAATCGGAGTTCTGTAGAGGGAGTAATCTACATTTTACTACAAGGTATTTGATCTGTCAACATAGTAATCTGCCAGAATTTTGGCGTGACTTTAAACGTATGCGATTTGAATTTTAATTCGAATTAGAGTGTTAACCATACATTATTGGAAAGGCATTCCTCTTAGATATCCAATGAACTTGGAATCAGGTCAATCAAAGTTCTGTAGAGGGAGAAATTCAAATTTTATTAGAGGGTGTTTAATCTGCCAGAAAATTTGAGATTTTTCTTTTTAAGCCTCAAATGTCTGAAATTTTATCAGGGAAGTGTTTGGTACCTTGATGAAATATATTGATGGAATAATGATATGTAATTAGGCCTATTATTGAGTGTTGGACTTTAATTTTGTGAGAGAGTTAAAGTGGAGATTCATAGGCTTGATTGTGACGTACTCTAATTCGAGATGATAAGAATATAATTACGAAAAAGCGTGAGAGAGCTTAAATTTGTTCGGTCAGTGGGTTAACAAGGGTAACTACTGAATTGATATAACAAGGGGTAACTAGGACCCTTAGAGTTGTGTGAATACTTGAATTAATACGAATGTGAAATAAATTTGTAAAGCAAACAAGTACGGTGAATATTAGAGAGAAATATATTACGTACACGTATGAATAATTGGGTTGTGTAAATACCTACTATTTTATAGGATTACTTAGGTTGTGAATGCCTATTGTGTGTTTCCTTGTGATAGGAACATAGACTCGGGAAATATTAAGTTATGGGCCAAGTGAGCGAGTCCGGGATAATGGTTGAGTGACACCAAGTTATTAAATTAATGGATGTGATTAATTAATTTAGAGTCGGATTGTAGACTCGAGAAGGGTATTAATTAATTAATGTGTAAATTAATTGAATGAGAGTCGTACCACTGACTCGGATCGGTATTAAATTAATAGGTGTGTTAATTAATTTAATTAGAATCGGATTGTAGACTCGGATAGGTATTAAATTAATAGGTGTGATAATTAATTTAATTAGAGTCGGATTGTAGACTCGGGTAGGTATTAAATTAATAGGTGTGATAATTAATTTAATTAGAGTCGGATTGTAGACTCGGGGAGGTATTAAATTAATAGGTGTGATAATTAATTTAATTAGAGTCATATTGTAGACTCGGGTAGGTATTAAATTAATGGGTGTAATAAATTAGAGTCGGATTGTAGACTCGGAAGGTATTAAATTAATACATTTGTTAATTAATTTAATTAGAGTCGGACGATATACTCGGGGAAAGTATTATATTAATTGAGGTGTGAATTAATTATATTAGAGTCGGACCATAGACTCGGGAAGATGATAAATTATTAAGTGAGAAAATTAATTATGTTGAGTCGGGCCACAGACTCAGGAAATTACAAGCTAGTATACGGGATTTTGAGTACACGATAAAGTCGGGATTCATATTATATTTATATACGGTGTAGTGATAGTATATATATACGTGTATATATTGTGTTTGATATTAAATATAAGTGACTAGATAATTATTCAATTTATATACTCTAGTGCTATCAAGGGAGGTTGCGCGATGTGGGTGAATCCCCTAGCTTGAGGAGTAGGGCGAGTATATCCCCAGGTCATAGCGTACGGTACATATGGGTGAAGGATTTATCTCACTTTCAGGGAAGGAATATGACCGCCTCCACTACGTTTATATTTTGGGCCAAGTTGGTGAGCGATTCCAACTTGGGGAAATAGGTTTTGTGAGCACACCTAGTGAGATAGCATTTTAGAGAGAATCATCCGGCGAGAGTATACTCGGAGAGATGGATATACGTATGTTATATGTGTGGATGTTTTAGTAAAGGTACGTATATAATGGTATTCAATATTATATGCGGGTAACAATACAATGTGTGATGTATTTACTTTATATAACTTGTGACACGGTTATATGCTATTATTAAGAGGAATTAATTAAGTTAATTGTGAGATAACTTATAATTCAAGAATCATTATACTCGGGTTAGAGTATTATGGAAAGGGGAGATTATACCAGGACTAGTTGGACGGGGTAGTACAACTAGGCGGGGGTGAAGGTAACCGTTAGGTGTGCACAATAGTGGAGGGGTGAGAATGTCCACAAGGGAGTGCGAGACTAACTTAAATATGAAGCACATTCATGCATTTTAAATTACTACAGTTAATTCACTTACTAAATATTTTTAAAATGTTTTGGGTTCTAACCCTTGCTATAAAACTATTTTCAAAACCTTTTAGGTGTCCAGCCACAGGGACGCCAGGATTGATATTCTATTCCGGGGACACGGAGCTACGGCATATGTGGATTCTAGAAGGAGTTTGGATTAGACGCATCATTCCTTCATTCCTACAGTAGGAACTTTGTATCAGTCTCAGTTTTATTTAGGGCATGTCGCCCAGACTTTCAGTTCAGGTTTTAGACTTATTTTATTCCGGTGTTGTATATTTGTATTGTATTATTTCTTTGATGGCCGGTGTTTTATTCGGCAAGTTGTGTAATTAATGATTTAGTTTATTTTCATTCAGTTGTGTGAATGGTTTGTATTTAATTCCGCATGTACTATTTTGTTAATTAAAAAGTTAAAATTTGCACCTACTTTTGGAATACTAGGTGGTTAGTAAGTTTTCAAAAGTTTTCGACAGTGATGCTAAGGATGATCCAATTGGGATTCCTGTTTTAATTTGGTATAGGACTGATCACCCGGTATTTTATTAGGCGAGGTATCACACACAATTTTTCAGTTCGTCAAAACGGAACAATTTAATGAGTATTTATACAAAAACTGCACCACCTTGAAATTCGAGCTCATTCGAACGAGATAAGGATGTCGCTTGAACGATGTAGCGTGTCGATCGAACGACTTCTCATGAGATGCTATGTCGTTTGAATGACAGAAGAAGTTCGTTCGAACAACCTATCAAATGATATTCCACTCGCGCTTATAGATAATTTTAGATACGAACGCGTGGCCGCCAGTTTCATATTTTTCTGATTTATTATGAATTAGATATGATTTTTCAATGAAAAGGTGTCTGAGAATAAAAACATTAGAAAAATATTTGATAAAAATATCCCAACACTTTAAGTGAAATGCAAAGGAATTAAAACTCAACCTTACCAAAGTAAACTTCGCGGAGACTTTTTGTTGAAGCACTTGATATTCGGATCCATCTTTGATGCTTGAATGTTCTTGAATGTTGTTCGATGGTGTAGCGGTATAAGACATAATAACTTGATAACGGACTTATAAAAATATGTCCTTACAAATTTCCCCCTATGTCTGTGCCGGCACATACATAAAAATATCCAAATTATCAAAAACAAAAATGCCTATACAATTCTACCCACCCATGAATAAATTTGGAAGTTCTAAAACTTTTCTTCAATCATCTTCGTCAAATCTCAAATCTTTTCTCATCAGGGTGCTCAACATCATGATCTTCAATCTTTGTACCTACACACATGAGATGAAGAAAAATACCTACATGACGCATTGAGTTTGAAATGATATAACAATAAAGCATTATTAATCAAATCTCCCCCATAATGCAAAAACTCCCCCATAACATGATAATTCTTTCTCCCCTTTTTTATGATGTCCACAAATAGACATATAAGAAGAAAAAATCAAAACACGGAGTGTCACGAGAAAATGCATAGAAAACAAAGGTCAAGCTACGCGCATATAAAGGTCAAGCTCTGATACCAATTTCTAAAACATGTGATACTGATTAAAACTAACTCGCAAGTTTCCATTCAAACCTTATTTAATTCATCCCCTAAACAAGAATCTAAAGTGCGTGTGTCAACCCATAAATAAATATAAAGCATGCGTCATAATAAATATGCAGAGACACGGATTTCAGGGAAAAACCCCTTTCGGGTAAAACCTTTATTTCACTGTGAATTAATAAATCTTAACTTACAATTACATAGATAAATCTGCAATGGATCAACACGCAGCCAACCCACAAAGACTCGCAGTCTTGAACTCAGCAAAAGAATACACACAGCACCCTCCAAGGACTTGCAGCCGAATCTTCAGCAAAGAATCTTCACGCAGCAAGATCCTCAATGACACGCAGCTATATGAAGAAAAGCAAAGTGCAATTAAAAAACAAAACAATTCACTCTAGCATATCGGAGTTTTATGAATTGAAAACCAAAAAGGGATTAAACCCTAAAAGAAGAAGCCTAAAAGAATTCTGCTTTTGCAATTTTTCCGTTCGTCAAAATGCTGTGACCTCTTTTGAAAAATGGAACCATTTAATGAGTATATATAGAAAAACTGCACCACCTCGAAATCGAGCTCGTTCGAACAAGATAAACATGTCACTCGAACGACGTAGCGTGTTGCTCGAACGACTTCTCACGAGATGCAATGTCGTTTGAACGATAAAAGAAGGTCGTTCGAACGACCTATGAAACGAGATTCCATGCGAACTTGTAGATAATATGGTTACGAACGCGTGGCTGCCAGCTTCTTATATTTCTGTTTTTTTATGAATTAGTTATGATTTTTCTACGGAAAGATGTTTGGGAATAAAATATTTAAAAAATATTTGATAAACATATCCCAACACTTTAAGTGAAAGGATAAGGAATTAAAACTCAACCTTACCAAAGTAAACTTTGCGGAGTCATTTTGATGAACTTGATATTCGGATCCGTCTTTGATGCTTGAATGTTCTTGAATGCTCTTTGACAGTGTAGCGGTATAAGACATAATAAATTGATAACGGACTTATAAAAATATGTTCTTACAAATCTCCCCCTATGTCTATGCCGGTACATACATAAAAATATCCAAATTGTCAAAAACCAAAATGCCTATACAAATCTACCCTCCCTTGAATAAATTTGCAAGTTCTCAAATTGTTCTTCAATCAACTTCGTCAAATCTCAAAGATTTTCTCATCAGGGTGTGCGACATCATGATCTTCAATCTTTGTACCTACACATATGAGATAAAGCAAAATACCTTCGTGTAGCATCGACTTTGAAATGATATAAGAATAAAGCATTAGTATTAAATCACCCCCATAATGCAAAAACTCCCCCATAACATGATAATTCTTTCTATCCCTTTTTATGAGGTCGCTAAATAGACAGATAAGAAGAAAAAATCAAAACATGGAGTGTCACGACAAAATGCATAGAAAATAAAGGTCAAGCTACGAACATACAAAGGTCAAGCTCTGATACCAATTTTTGACACGTGTGATACCGATTAAAACTAACCCACAAGTTTCCAATCAACCCTTATTTAATTCAGCCCCTAAAGAAGCATCTAAATTGCGTGTGTCAACCCACAAATAAATATAAAGCATGCGACACAATAAATATGCTGAGACACAGATTTCAGGAAAAAAATCCTTTCGAGTAAAACCTTTATTTCACTATTAATTAATAAATCTTAACTTACAATTACATAGACAAATCTGAAACGGATCAACACGCAGCCAACCCACAAAGATATGCAGTCTTGAACTCAGCAACAGAATACACGCAGCACCCTCCAAGAACTCGTAGCCCAATCTTCAACAAAGAATCTTCACGCAGTAAGATCCTCAATGACACGCAGCGATATGAACAAAAGCAAAGTGATATTAAAAAACAAAACAATTCACACAAGTGTATGGGAGTTTTGTGAATTGAAAACCAAAAAGGGATTAAACCCTAAAATAAGAAGCCTAAAAGAATTCTTCTTTCGCCGTTTTTCTGCTCGTCAAAACGCTGTGACTTCTGAAGAAAAATGGAACCATTTAATGAGTATTTATACAAAAACTGCACCGCCTCGAAATTCGAGCTCATTCGAACGAGATTAGCATGTCGCTTGAACGACGTAGCGTGATGCTTGAACGACTTCTCACGAGCTGCTATGTCGTTTGAACGACAAAATCAAGTCATTCAAATGACCTATCAAATGAGATTTTACCTGAATATGTAGATAATTTCGATAAGAACGCGTGGCCGCCAATTTCGTATTTCTTTGATTTTTTACGAATTAGTTATGATTTTTCTACGGAAAGGTGTCCGAGAAAAAATCTTTAGAAAAATATTTGATATAAATATCCCAACACTTTAAGTGAAATGCTAAGGAATTAAAACTCAACCTTACCAAAGTAAACTTCGCGGAGTCATTTTGATGAAGAACTTGATATTCGGATCCGTCTTTGATGCTTGAATGTTCTTGAATGCTCTTTGACGGTGTAGCGGTATAAGACATAATAAATTGATAACGGACTTATAAAAATATGTCCTTACAAATCTCCCCCTATGTCTATTCCAGTACATAAATAAAAATATTCAAATTATCAAAAACCAAAATTCCTATACAAATCTACCCTCCCATGAATAAATTGGCAAGTTCTCAAACTGTTCTTCAATCATCTTCGTCAAATCTCAAAGCTTTTCTCATCAGGGTGTGCAACACCATGATCTTCAATATTTGTACCTACACACATGAGATAAATAAATATACCTTCGTTACGCATCGAGTTTGAAATGATATAATAATAAAGCATTAATATTAAAATCTCTCCCATAATGCAAAAACACCCCCATAACATGATAATTCTTTCTCCCCCTTTTTATGATTTCTCCAAATTGACAGATAAGAAGAAAAAATCAAAACATGGAGTGTCACAACAAAATGCATAGAAAACAAAGGTCAAGCTATGCGCATACAAAGGTCAAGCTCTGATACCAATTTGTAAAACGTGTGATAGCGATTAAAACTAACTCGCAAGTTTCAAATAAAACCTTATTTGATTCATCCCCTAAACAAGCATCTAAAGTGCGTGTGTCAAATCATAAATAAATATAAATCATGCTACACAATAAATATGTTGAGACACGGATTTCAAGAAAAAAAACCTTTTGCGTAAAACCTTTATTTCACTATGAATTAATAAATCGCAACTTACAATTACTTAGAGAAATCTTCAATGGATCAACATCCAGCCAACCCACAAAGACTCACAGTTTTGAACTCAATAAGAGAATACACACAGCAACCTACAAGAACTCGCAGCCCAATCTTCAGCAGAGAATCTTCACGCAACAAGATCCTCAATGACAGGCGGCCATATGAACTAATGCAAAGTGTTATTAGAAACCAAAACAATTCACACAAGCGTATGGGAGTTTTTTGGATTGAAAAAAAGGGATTAAACCCTAAAATAATTATGCTTTCGCAGTTTTTCTATTTGTAAAAACGATGTGACTTCTTAAGAAAAATGGAACCATTTAATGACTATTTATAATAAAACTCCACAGCCTTAAAATTCGAGCTCGTTTGAACGATATAAGCATGTCGATTGAATGACGTAGCATGTCGCTCGAACGACTTCTCACTAGATACTATGTTGTTTGAACACCAAAAGCAGGTCGTTCGAATGACCTAAAAATTGAGGTTCCACATGAAGTTAAAATAATTTCGATACGAACGCGTGGAATCCAGTTTCGTATTTTTCTAATTTTTTATGAATTAGTTATGATTTTTCTACGGAAAGGTGTTCGAGAATAAAATCTTTAGAAAAATATTTGATAAAAATATCCCAACACTTTAAGTGAAATGATAAGGAATTAAAACTCAACCTTACCAAAGTAAACTTCGCGGAATCTTTTTGATGAATAACTTGATATTCGGATCCATCTTTGATGCTTGAATGTTCTACAATGCTCTTCGACGGTGTAGCGGGATGAGACATAATAAATTGATAACGGACTTATAAAAATATGTTCGTACATTTCTCCCCCTACGACTATGCCGGTACATACCTAAAAATATTCGAATTATCAAAAACCCAAATGCCTATATAATTCTACCCTCCCATGAATAAATTTGCAAGTTCTCAAACTGCTCTTCAATCATCTTCGTCAAATCTCAAAGTTCTTCTCATCAGGGTGTGCAACATCATGATCTTCAATCTTTGTATATACACACATGAGATAAACCGAAATACCTTCGTGACGCATCGAGTTTGAAATGATATAAGAATAAAGCATTAATAATCAAATCTCCCTCATAATGCAAAAACTCCCCCATAACATGTTAATTCTTTCTCACCCTTTTTCTGATGTTCCCAAATAGATAGATAAGAAAAAAAAAATCAACACATGGAGTGTCATGACAAAATGCATAACAAACAACGGTTAAGCAACGCGCATGCAAAGGTCATGCTCTGATACCAATTTGTAAAACTTGTGATACCGATAAAAACTAACTCGTAAGTTTCCAATCAAACCTTATTTAATTCAGCCCCTAAACAAGCATCTAAAGTGCGTGTGTCAACCCATATATAAATATAAAGCATGCGACACAATAAATATGCTGAGACGCAAATTTCAAGAAAAAAAATCTTTAGGGTAAAACCTTTATTGGGATCCGTCTTTGATGCTTGAATGTTCTTGAATGCTCTTCGACGGTGTAGCGGTATTAAAATTAATAAATTGATAACGGACTTATAAAAATATGTCCTTACAAATCTCCCCCTATGTTTATGCCGGTAAATACATTAAAATATCCGAATTATCAAAAACCAAAATACCTATACAAATCTACCCTCCCATGAATAAATTTGCAAGTTCTCGAACTATTCTTTAATCATCTTCGTCAAATCTCAAAGCTTTTCTCATTAGGGTGTGCAACATCATGATCTTTATTCTTCGTTCCTACACACATGAGATAAAGCAAAATATCTTCGTGATGCATCAAGATTGAAATGATATAAGAATATATCATTAATAATCAAATCTCCCCCATAATGAAAAAATTCCCCCATGACATGAAAATTCTTTCTCCCCCTTTTTATGATGTCCCAAAATAGACAGATAAGAAGGAAAAATCAAAACATGGAGTGTCACGACTAAATGGGTAGCAAACAAAGGTCAAGATATGCGCTGACAAAGGTCAAGATCTGATACCAATTTGTAACGCGTGTGATACCTATTAAAACTAACTCGCAAGTTTCCAATAAAACCTTATTTAATTAAGCCCCTAAACAAGCATCTAAAGTGCGTGTGTCAACCCATAAACGAATACAAATCAAGCGACACAATAAATATGTTGGGACACAAATTTCAGGAAAAACCCATTTCGGGTAAAACCTTTATTTCACTATGAATTAATAAATCACAACTTACAATTACATAGAGAAATCTGCAATGGATCAACACGCAGCCAAACCACAAAGACTCGCAGTCTTGAACTCAAGAAGAGAATACACGCAGCACCCTCCAAGGACTTGCAGCCCAATCTTTAGCAAAGAATCTTCACGCAGCAAGATTCTTAATGACACGCAGCTATATAAACAAAAGTAAAATGTTATTAAAAACCAAAACAATTCACTCAAGCATATGGGAGTTTTGTGAATTGAAAAGAAAAAAGGGATTAAACCCTAAAAGAAGAAGCCTAAAAGAATTCTGGTTTTGCAGTTTTTTTTAATCAAAACGTTGTGACTTCTTAAGAAAACGGAACCATTTAATGAGTATTTATATAAAAAAATGCCTCACCTCGAAATTCGAGATTATTCGAACGAGATAAGCATGTCGCTCGAACGAATTCTCGTGAGATGCTATGTCGTTTGAATTACAAAAGCAGGTCATTCGAACGACCTGTCAAATGAGATTCCACGCGTGCATGTAGATAATTTCTATACGAATGTGTGGCCGCCAATTTCGTATTTTCTAATTTTTTATCAATCAGTTATGATTTTTCTACGGAAAGATGTCCGAGAATAAAATCTTTAGAAAAATATTTGATAAAAATATCCCAACACTTTAAGTCAAATGCTAAAGAATTAAAACTCAACCTTACCAAAGTAAACTTCGCGGAGTCTTTTTTATAAAGAACATAATATTCGGATCCGTCTTGGATGCTTGAATGTTCTTGAATGCACTTCGACGGTGCAGCGGTATAAGACATAATAAATTGATAACGGACTTATAAAAATATTTCCTTACAAATCTCAACTTATGTCTTTGCCGGTACATACATAAAAATATACGAATTATCAAAAAGTAAAATAATTATACAAATCTTCCTTCCCATGAATAAATTTGCAAGTTCTCAAACTGTTCTTTAATCATCTTCGTCAAATCTCAAAGCTTTTCTCATCAGGGTGTACAACATCATTATCTTCAATCTTTGTACCTACACACATGAGATAAAGAAAAATACCTTTGTGACGCATAGTGTTTGAAATGATATAACAATAAATCATTAATAATCAAATCTCCCCCACAATGCCAAAACTCCCCAATAACGTGATAATTCTTTCTCCCCCTTTTTTTTGATGTCCCCAAATAGACAGATAAGAAGAAAAAATCAAAACATGGAGTGTCACGACAAAATGTATAGTAAACAAAGGTCAAGATACGCGCATACAAAGGTCAATCTCTGATACCAATTTATAAAATGTGTAATACCGATTAAAACTAACTCGCAAGTTTCCAATCAAACCTTATTTAATTCATCCCCTAAACAAGCATCTAAAGTGCGTGTATCAACCCATAAATAAATATAAAGCATGCGACACAATAAATATGCTCAGACTCAGATTTTAGGAAAAAAACCCTTTTGGGAAAAACCTATATCACACTATGAATTAATAAATCGCAACTTATGATTACATAGAGAAATCAGCAATGGATCAACACGCAGCCAACCCTTAAAGACTCGCAGTCTTGAACTCAGCAAGAGAATACACGCAACACCCTCCAGGGACTCGCAACCCAATCTTCAGCAAAGAATCATCACGCAGCAAGATCCTTAATCACACGCAGGCATATGAACAAAAGCAAATTGTTACTAAAACCAAAACATTTCACACAAGCATATGGGAGTTTTGTGAATTTAAAAGAAAAAAAGGATTAAACCCTAAAAGAAGAAACCTAAAATAATTCTACCTTCGAAGTTTTTATGTTCGTCAAAACACTCTGACTTCTTAATAAAAATGGAACAATTTAATGAGAATTTATACAAAAACTGCACCGCCTGGAAATTGGAGTTCGTTCGAACGAGATAAGCATGTCACTCGAACGACTTCTCATAAGATGATATGTCGTTTGAATGAAAAAAGCTGGTCGTTCGAACGACTGATCAAACGAGCTTCCTTGAGTGCTTGTAGATAATTTCGATACGAATGCATGGCCGCCAGTTTCGTATTTTCTGATTCTTTACGAATTAGTTATGATTTTTCTACAAAAAGGTGTCCGAGAATAAAATCTTTAGAAAAATATTTGATAAAATATCCCAACACTTTAAGTGAAATGCTATGGAATTAATACTCAACCTTACGAAAGTAAACTTCGCGGAGTCTTTTTGATGAAGAACTTTATATTCGAATCCGTCTTTAATGCTTGAATTTTGTTGAATGCTCTTCGACGGTACAGGGGTATAAGACAAAATAAATTGACAACGGACTTATAAAAATATGTCCAAACAAATATCTCCCGGTGTTGATGCCGGTACATACCTAAAAATATCCAAATTATCAAAAACCAAAATGCCTATACAAATCTACCCTCCCATGAATAAATTTGCAAGTTCTCAAATTGTTCTTCAATCATCTTCTTTCTCATCAGGGTAAGCAACATCATTATCTGCAAACTTTTTACCTACACACATGTGATAAAGAAAAATAACTTCGTGACGCATCGAGTTTGAAATGATATAAGAATAAAGCATTAATAATCAAATCTCTCCCATAATTCAAAAACTCCCCCATAACATGATAATTCGTTCTCCCCCTTTTTACTATGTCCCCAAATAGATAGATAAGAAGAAAAAATCAAAACATGGAGTGTCACGACAAAATGCATAGCAAACAAAAGTCGAGCTATGCTCACACAAAGGTCAAGCTCTTATACCAATTTGTAAAACTTGTGATACCGTTAAAACTAGCTCGCAAGTTTCCAATAAAACCTTATTTAATTTAGCCCCTAAACAAGCATCTAAAGTGCATATGTCAACCCATTAATAAATATAAAACATGCGACACAATAAATATGCTGAGACACAGATTTCAAGAAAAAAACCTATTCGGTAAAACTTTTATTTCACTATGAATTACTAAATCGCAACTTACAATTACATAGAGAAATCTGCAATGGATCAACACGCAACCAGCCCACAAAGAATCGTAGTCTTGAACTCAGCAAGAGAATATACGCAACACCCTCCAAGGACTCGCAGCCCAATCTTTAGCAAAGAATCTTCACGTCGCAAGATCCTTAAGCACACGCAACCATATGACCAAAAGCAAAGTGTCATTAATAACAAAAATAGTTCACTCAAGCATATGGGAGTTTTGTGAATTTAAAAGCAAAAAGGGATTAAAAGAAGAAACCTAAAAGAATTCTACCTTCGAAGTTTTTCTGTTCGTCAAAACGCTGTGACTTCTTAATAAAAATGGAACAATTTAATGAGAATTTATACAAAAACTGCACTGCTTGGAAATTCGAGCTCGTTCGAACGAGATAAGCATGTCGCTCGAACGACTTCTCATACGATGCTATGTCATTTTAACGACAAAATCTGGTCGTTTGAACGACCTATCAAACTAGATTCCACGCGAGCTTGTATATAATTTTGATACAAACACGTGGCCGCCAGTTTCGTATTTTTTAGATTCTTTACGAATTAGTTATGATTTTTCTACGGAAAGGTGTCCGAGAATAAAATCTTTAGAAAAATATTTGATAAAATATCCCAACACATTATGTGAAATGTTATGCAATTAATACTCAACCTTACGAAAGTAAACTTCGTGGAGTCTTTTTGATGAAGAACTTTATATTCGAATCTGTCTTTAATGCTTGAATTTTGTTGAATGCTCTTCGACAGTACAGGGGTATAAGCATAATAAATTGACAACGGACTTATAAAAATATGTACATACAAATCTCCCCCTGTGTCGATGCCGGTACATACCTAAAAATATCCAAAATAACAAAAACCAAAATGCCTATACAAATCTACCCTCCCATGAATAAATTTCCAAGTTCTCAAATTGTTCTTCAATCATCTTCTTTCTCATCAGGGTAAGCAACATCATTATCTGCAAACTTTGTTCCTACACACATGTGATAAAGAAAAATAACTTCGTGACGCATCGATTTTGAAATGATATAAGAATAAAGCATTAATAATCAAATCTCCCCCATAATTCAAAAACTCCCCCATAACATGATAATTCTTTCTTCCCCTTTTTACTATGTCCCCAAATAGATAGATAAGAAGAAAAAATCAAAACATGGAGTGTCAAGACAAAATGCATAGCAAACAAAAGTCGAGCTACGCTCACACAAAGGTCAAGCTCTTATACCAATTTGTAAAACTTGTGATACCGATTAAAACTAGCTCGCAAGTTTCCAATCAAACCTTATTTAATTCAGCCCCTAAACAAGCATCTAAAGTGCATATGTCAACCCATTAATAAATATAAAACATGCGACACAATAAATATGCTGAGACACAGATTTCAAGAATAAAACCTATTGGGTAAAACTTTTATTTCACTCTGAATTAATAAATCGCAACTTACAATTACATAGAGAAATCTGCAATGGATCGACACGCAACCAGCCCACAAAGAATCGTAGTCTTGAACTCAGCAAGAGAATATACGCAGCACCCTCCGAGGACTCGCAGCCCAATCTTTAGCAAAGAATAATCTTCACGCCGCAAGATCCTCAAGCACACACAGCCATATGACCAAAAGCAAAGTGTTATTAATAACAGAAATAGTTCACTCAAGCATATGGGAGTTTTGGGAATTGAAAAGAAAAAATGGATTAAACCCTAAAATAAGAAACCTAAAAGAATTATACCTTCGAAGTTTTTCTGTTCGTCAAAACGCTGTGACTTCTTAATAAAAATGGAACAATTTAATGAGAATTTATACAAAAACTGCACCGCCTGGAAATTCGAGCTCGTTCGAACGAGATAAGCATGTCGCTCGAACGACTTCTCATACGATGCTATGTCATTTTAATGACAAAATCTAGTCGTTCGAACGACCTATCAAACTAGATTCCATGCGAGCTTGTATATAATTTCGATACGAACACGTGGCCGCCAGTTTCGTATTTTTTAGATTCTTTACGAATTAGTTATGATTTTTCTACAGAAAGGTGTCCGAGAATAAAATCTTTAGAAAAATATTTGATAAAATATCCCAACACTTTAAGTGAAATGATAAGGAACTAAAACTCAACCTTACCAAAGTAAACTCCGCAGAGTCTTTTTGATGAAGAAATTCATATTCGGATCCATCTTTGATGCTTGAATGTTATTGAATGCTCTTCAACGGTCTAGCGGTATAAGACATAATAAATTGACAACGGACTTATAAAAATATGTCCGTACATATCTCCCCTATGTCTATGCCGGTACATACCTAAAACTATCAGAATTATCAAAAACCAAAATGCCTTTACAAATCTACCCTCCCATGAATAAATTTGCAAGTTCTCAAATTGTTCTTCAATCATCTTCTTTCTCATTAGGGTAAGCAACATCTTTATTTGCAATTTTTGTACCTACACACATGAGATAAAGTAAAATAACACCGTGACGCAAATGAGTTTGAAATGATATAAGAATAAAGCACTAATAATCAAATCTCCGCTATGATGCAAAAACTCCCCCATAACATGATAATTCGTTCTCCCCCTTTTTATGATGTCCCCAAGTAGACAGATAAGAAGAAAAAATCAAAATATGGAGTGTCATGATAAAATTCATTACAAACAAAGGTCAAGCTACGCACACACAAAGATCAAGCTCTGATACCAATTTGTAAAACTTGTGATACCGATTAAAACTAACTCGCAAGTTTTCAATCAAACTTTATTTAATTCAGCCCCTAAACAAGTATCTAAAGTGTGTGTTTCAACCCATAAATAAATATAAAGCATGCGACACAATAAATATACTTAGACACAAATTTCAGGAAAAAATACCTTTCGGGTAAAACTTTTATTTCACTATGAATTAATAAATCTCAACTTACAATTACATAGAGAAATCTACAATTGATCAACACGCAACCAACCTACAAAGAATCGCAGTCTTGAACTTAGTAAGAGAGTGCACGCACCACCCTCCAAGGACTCGCAGCCCAATCTTCAGCAAAGAATCTTCACGAGCAAGATCCTCAAGAACACACAGCCATATGAACAAAACCAAAGTGTTATTAAAAATTAAAACAATTCAATCAAGCATATGGGAGTTTTGTGAATTGAAAAGAAAAAAAGGATTAAACCCTAAAAGAATTATACCTTCGTCGTTTTTCTGTTCGTCAAAATGTTGTGACTTCTTAAGAAAAATGGAAAAATTTAATGAGTATTTATCCAAAAACTGCACCGCCTGGAAATTCGATCTCGTTCGAACGAGATAAGCATGTCGCGCGAACGACTTCTCACAAGATGATATGTCATTTGACCGATAAAAGAAGGTCATTAAAATGACCTATCAAATGAGATTCGACGCAAGCTTCTAAATAATTTCGATACGAATGCGTGGCCGCCAGTTTCGTATTTTTCATATTTTTTATGAATTAGTTATGATTTTTCTACGAAAAGGTGTCCGAGAATAAAATCTTTAGAAAAATATTTGATAAAAATATCCCAACACTTTAACTGAAATGCTAAGGAATTAAAACTCAACCTTACCAAAGTAAACTTCGCGGAGTCTTTTTGATGAAGAACTTGATATTTGGATCTGTCTTTGATGCTTGAAAGTTCTTGAATGCTCTTCGACGGTGTAGCGATATAAGACATAATAAATTGATAACGGACTTAAAAAAATATGTCTTTACAAATCTCCCCCTATGTCTATGTCGGTACATACATAAAAATATCCGAATTATCAAAAACCAAAATGCCTGTACAAATCTACCCTCCCATGAATAAATTTTCAAGTTCTCAAATTTATCTTCAATCATATTCATCAAATCTCAAAGCTTTTCTCATCAGGGTGTGCAACATCATTATCTACAATCTTTGTACCTACACACATGAGATAAAGCAAAATACCTTCGTGACGCATCGATTTTGAAATGATATAAGAATAAAGCATTAATAATCAAAGCTCTTCCATAATGAAAAAACTCCCCCATAACATGATAATTCTTTATCCCCCTTTTTATGATGTCCCCAAATAGACATATAAGAAAAAAAAATCAAAACATGGAGTGCCACGACAAAATGCATAGCAGACAAAGGTCAACCTACGCACATACAAAGGTCAAAGTCTGATACCAATTTGTAAAATGTGTGATACTGATTAAAACTACCTCACAATTTTCCAATCAAACCTTATTTAATTCAGCCCCTAAACATGCATATAAAGTGTGTGTGTCAACCCATAAATAAATATAAAGCATGCGACACAATAATTAGGTTGAGACACAGATTTCAGAAAAAAAAAACTTTTGGGTAAAACTTTTATTGGACTATGAATTAATAAATCGCAACTAGAAATTGCATAGAGAGATTTGCAATGGATCAACACACAACCAACCCACAAAGACTAGCAGTCTTGAACTCAGCAAGAGAATACACGCAGCACCCTCCAAGGACTCGCAGCCCAATCTTCAGCAAAGAATCTTCATGCAGCAAGATCCTCAATGACACGTAGCCATATGAACAAAAGCAAAGTGTTATTAAAAACCAAAAAAATTCACTGAAGCATATGGGAGTTTTGTGAATTGAAAAGCAAAAAGGGATTAAACCCTAAAAGAAGAAGCCTAAAAGAATTATGCTTTTGCAATTTTTCTGTTTGTCAAAACGTTATGGATTCTTAAGAAAAACGGAACCATTTAATGAGTATTTATACAAAAACTGCATAGCCTCAAAATTCGAGCTCGCTCGAATGACGTAGCGTGTCGCTCGAACGAATTCTCACGAGATGCTATGTCGTTTGAACGATAAAAGCAGGTCATTCGAACGGCCTATCAAAAAAGATTCCATGCCTCTTTGTTAGATAATTTTGATACGAACGTGTGGCCGCTAGTTTCATATTTTATTGATTTTTTATGAATTAGTTATGATTTTTCTATGGAAAGGTGTCCGAGAATAAAATCTTTAGAAAAATATTTGATAAAAATATCTCAACACTTTAAGTGAAATGCTAAGGAATTAAAACTCAACCTTACCAAAGTAAACTTCGCGGAGTCTTTTGTATGAAGAACTTGATATTCGGATCCGTCTTTGATGCTTGAGTGTTCTTGAATGCTCTTCGATGGTGTAGCGGTATAAGACATAATAAATTGATAACGAACTTATAAAAATATGTCCTTAAAAATATACCCCTATGTCTATGTAGGTACATACATAAAAATATCCGAATTATCAAAAACCAAAATGCCTATACAAATATACCCTCCCATGAATAAATTTACAAGTTCTCAAACTGTTCTTCAATCAACTTCGTCAAATCTCAAATCTTTTCTGATTAGGGTGCGCAACATCATGATCTTCAGTCCATGTACCTAAACACATGAGATAAAGAAAAATACCTTCGTGACGTATCGAGTTTGAAATGATATAAGAATAAATCATTAATAATCAAATCTCCCCCATAATGCAAAAACTCCCATGTAACATGATAATACTTTCTCCCCCATTTTATGATGTCGCCAAATAAACAGATAAGAAGAAAAAATCAAAACATTGAGTGTCATGACAAAATGCATAGAAAACAAAGGTCAAGTTATGCGCATACAAAGGTCAAGCTCTAACAGCAATTTGTAAAACGTGTGATACCGATTAAAACTAACCCGCAAGTTTCCAATCAAACCTTATTTAATTCCACCCTTAAACAAGCATCTAAAGTGCGTGTGTCAACCCATAAATAAATATAAATCGTGCGACACAATAAATATGCTGAGGCATAGATTTCAAGAAAAAAAAACTTTTCGGTAAATTTTTTATTTCACTATGAATTAATAAATCGTAACTTACAATTACATAGAGAAATCTGCAATGGATCAACATGCAGCCAACCCACAAAGACTCGTAGTCTTGAACTCAATAAGAGAATACACGCAGCACCCTCCAAGGACTCGCAACCCAATCTTCAGCAAAGAATCTTCATGTAGAAAAATCCTCAATGACACGCAGCCATATGAACAAAATCAAAGTGTTATTAAAAAACAAAAACAATTCACTCAAGCATATGGGAGTTTTGTGTATTGAAAACCAAAAAGCGATTAAACCCTAAAATAAGAAGCCAAAAAGAATTCTACTTTTGTAGTTTTTCTGTTTGTCAAAACACTGTGACTTCTTAAGAAAAACGGAACCACTTAATGAGTATTTATACAAAAACTACACCGCCTTAAAATTCGAGCTCGTTCAAACGAGATAAGCATGTTGCACGAACGACGTAGCTTGTCGCTCGAACGACTTCTCACGAGATGCTATGTTGTTTGAACGACAATAGTAGGTCGTTCGAACGATCTATCAAACTACGTTCCACGCGTGTTTGTAGATAATTTCGATACAAACGCGTGGCTGCCAATTTCGTATTTTTTTAATGTTTTGTGAATTACTTATGATTTTTCTACGGAAAGGTGTCCGAGAATAAAATCTTTAGAAAAATATTTGATAAAAATATCCCAACACATTAAGTGAAATGACAAAGAATTAAAACTCAACCTTACCAAAGTAAACTTCGCGGAGTCTTTTTGATGAAGAACTTGATATTCGGATTCGTCTTTGATGCTTGAATGTTATTGAATGCTCTTCGACGGTGTAGCAGTATAAGACATAATAAATTGATAACGGGCTTGTAAAAATATGTCCTTACAAATCTCCCCCTATGTCTATGCCAGTACATACATAAAAATATCTGAATTATCAAAAACCAAAATGCCTATACAAATATACCCTGCCACGAATAAATTTGCAAGTTCTCAAACTGTTCTTCAATCATCTTCGTCAAATCTCAAAGCTTTTCTCATCAGGGGCTGCAACATCATGATCTTCAATATTTGTACCTACACTAATGAGATAAAGCAAAATACCTTCGTGACGCATAGAGTTTGAAATGATATAAGAATAAATAATTAATAATCAAATCTCCCCCACAATGCAAAAACTCCCCAATAACGTGATAATTCTTTCTCCCCCTTTTTATGATGTCCCCAAGTAGACAGATAAGAAGAAAAGATCAAAACATGGAGTGTCACGACAAAATGCTTAGCAGACAAAGGTCAAGCTACGCGCATACAAAGGTCAAGATCTGATACCAATTTGTAAAACGTGTGATACCGATTAAAACTAACTCATAAGTTTCCAATCAAACCTTATTTAATTCAGCCCTTAACAAGCATCTAAAGTGCATGTATCAACCTGTAAATAAATATAAAGCATGCGACACAAAAAATATGCTGAGACACATATTTAAGGAAAAAAAACCTTTCGGTTAAAACCTTTATTTCACTATGAATCTATAAATCGCAACATACAATTACTTGGAGAAAAATTCAATGGATCAGCACGTAGCCAACCCAGAAAGACTCAGAGTCTTTAAGATAGCAAGAGAATACACGCAGGACCCTCCAAGGACTCGCAGCCCAATCTTGATGCCGCAAGATCCTCAATGACATGCAGCCATATGAAAAAAAGTAAAGTGTTATTGAAAACCAAAACTATTCACTGAAGCATATGTGAGTTTTGTGAATTGAAAACCTAAAAGGGATTAAACCCTAAAAGAAGAAGCCCAAAAGAATTTTTCTTTTGCAACTTTTATCTTCGTGAAAACGCTGTGACTTCTTAACAAAAACAGAACCATTTAATGAGTATTTATACAAAAATTGGATCGCCTCAAAATTCGTGCTCATTACACCGAGATAAGCTTGTCGCTCGAATGACGTAGCATGTCGCTCGAACGACTTCTCACAAGATGGTATGTCGTTTGAACGACAAAAGAAGGTCGTTCGAACGACCTATCAAACTAGATTCCATGCGTGCGTGTAGATAATTTTGATACGAATGCGTAGCCGCCATTTTCATATTTTTCTGATTTTTTATGAATTAGTTTGGAATTTTCTACGGAAGGTGTCCAAGAATAAAATCTTTAGAAAAATATTTGATAAAAATATCCCAACACTTTAAGTGAATTGCTAAGGAATTAAAACTCAACCTTACCAAAGTAAACTTCACGGAGTCTTTCTGATGAAGAACTTGATATTCGGATCCGTCTTCGATGCTTGAATGTTCTTGAATGCTCTTCGATGGTGTAGCTGTATAAGACATAATAAATTGATAACGGACTTATAAAAATATGTCCTTACAAATCTCCCCCTATATCTATGACGGTACATACATAAAAATATTTGAATTATCAAAAACCAAAATGTGAATACAAATATACCCCCCCATGAATAAATTTGCAAGTTCTCAAACTGTTCTTCAATCATCTTCATCAAATCTCAAAGCTTTTCTAATCAGGGTGTGCAACATCATGATCTTCAATCTTTGTACCGATATACATGAGATAAAGAGAAATACCTTTGTGACGCATCTAGATTGAAATGAAATAAGAATAAAGCATTAATAATCGAATCTCCCCCATAATGAAAAAATTCCCCCATAACATGGTAATTTTTTCTCCCCCTTTTATGATGTCCCCAAATTGACAGGTAAGAAGAAAAAATCAAAACATGGAGTGTCACGACAAAATGCATAGAAAACAAAGGTCAAGCTACGCGCATACAAAGTTCAAGCTATGATACCAATTTGTAAAACGTGTGATATCGATTAAAACTAACTCGCAAGTTTCCAATCAAACCTTATTTAATTCATACCCTAAACAAGCATCTAAAGTGCGTGTGACAACCCATAAATAAATATAAAGCACGCGACACAATAAATATGCTTAGACACAGATTTCAAGAATATAAATGTTTCGGGTAAAACCTTTATTTCACTATGAATTAATAAATCGCAACTTACAATTACATAGAGAAATCTACAATGAATCAACACGCAGCAAACCCACAGGGACTCGCAATCTTAAACTCAGCAAGAGAATAAACGCAACACCCTCTAAGGACTCGCAGCCCAATCTTCAGCAAAGAATCTTCACGCAAGAAGATCCTCAATGACACGCCGCCATAGGAACAAAAGCAAAGTGTTCTTAAAAACCAAAACAATTCTCTCAAGAATATGGGAGTTTTTTGAATTGAAAGCCAAAATGGGCTTAAACCCTAAAAGAATTCTACTTTCGCAGTTTTTTTGTTCATCAAAATGCTGTGACTTCTTAAGAAAAATGGAACCATTTAATGAGTATTTATACAAAAACTGTATCCCCTCGAAATTCGGTCGCAATCGAACGAGATAAGCATGTCACTCGAAAGCCATAGAATGTTGCTCGAATGAATTCTAATGAGATGCTATGTCCTTTGAACGAAAAAAGGAGGTCGTTCGAATGACCAATCAAACGAGATTCATCGCGCTCTTGTAGATAATTTCGATATGAACGCGTGGCCGCCCGTTTCATATTTTTCTAATTGTTTATGAATTAGCTATGGTTTTTCTACAGAAAGTTGTCCGAGAATTAAATCTTTTGAAAAATATTTGATGAAAATATCCCAACACTTTAAGTGAAATGCTAAGGAATTAGAACTCAACCTTACCAAAGTACACTTCGCGGAGTCTTTTTGATGAAGAACTTGATTTTCGGATCCATCTTTGATGCTTGAATGTTCTTGAATGCTCTTCGATGGTGTAGCGGTATAAGACATGATCAATTTATTATAACGAACTTATAAAAATATGTCCTTACAAATCTCCCACTTTGTCTATGTGGGTATATATGTAAAAATATCCAAATTATTAAAAACCAAAATTCCTATACAAATCTACCCTCCCATGAATAAATTTGCAATTTCTCAAACTGTTCATCAATCATATTCATCAAATCTCAAAGCTTTTGTGCAACATCATGATCTTCAATCTTTGTACCTACACACATGAGATATAGCAAAATACCTTCGTGGCACATCGAGTTTGAAATGATATAAGCATAAAGCATTAATAATCAAATCTCCCCCATAATGCAAAAACTCCCCCATAACATGATAATTCTTCCTCCCCCTTTTTATGATGTCCCCAAATAGACAAATAGGAAGAAAAAATGGAAACATGGAGTGTCATGAAAAAATGCATAGCAAACAAATGTCAAGATACACGCATACCAAGGTCAAGCTCTGATACCAATTTGTAAAAGGTTTGATACCGATTAAAACTAACTCGCAAGTTTCCAATCAAACCTTATTTTATTTAGCTCCTAAACAAGCATCTAAAGTGCGTGTGTCAACCCATAAATAAATATAAACAATGCGAGATAATAAATATTCAAACACATAGATTTCAGGAAAAAAAAACTTTCGGGTAAAACCTTTATTTCAATATGAATTAATAAATCGCAACTTACAATTACATAGAGAAATTTACAATGGTTCAACACGCAGCCAGCCCACAGAGACTCGCAGTCTTGAACTCAGCAAGAGAATACACACAGCACCCTCCAAGGACTCGCAGCCTAATCTTCAGCAAAGGATCTTCACACTGCAAGATCCTTAATGGCACGCATCCATAAAAAACAAAGCAAAGTGTTACTAAAAAACAAAACAATTCACTCAAGCATATGGGAGTTTTGTGAATTGAAAACCAAAAAGGGATTAACCATAAAAGAGGAATCCTAAAAGAATTCTTCTTTCGCAGTCTTTTTGTTCATCAAAACGTTGTATCTTCTTAAGAAAAATGGAACCATTTAATGAGTATTTATACAAAACTAGATCGCCTCAAAATTCGAGCTCGTTCGAACAAGATAAGCATGTCACTCGAACGACATAGCGTTTCGCTCTAACGACTTCTCATGAGGTGCTATGTCGTTTAAACGATAAGAGAAGGTCGTTCGAACGAACTGTCAAATGAGATTCGCCACTGCTTGTAGATAATTTCGATACGAACGCGTGGCCATTAGTTTCGTATTTTTCTAATTTTTTTATGAATTAGTTATGATTTTTCTACAAAAGGTGTCCGAGCCTAAAATATTTGATAAAAATATCCCAACACTTTAAGGGAAATGCTAAGGAATTAGAAATTGACCTTACCAAAGTAAACTTCGCAGAGTCTTTTTGATGAAGAACTTGATATTCGGATCCGTCTTTGATGCTTGAATGTTCTTGAATGCTCTTTGACCGTGTAGTGGTATAAGATGTAATAAATTGATAACGGACTTATAAAAATATGTCCTTATAAGTCTCCCCCTATGTCTATGCTGGTACATACATAAAAATATTCGAATTATCAAAAACCAAAATGCCTATACAAATCTACCCTCCCATGAATAAATTTGCAAGTTCTCAAAATGTTCTTCAATCTTCTTCGTCAAATCTCAAATCTTTTCTCATCAGGGTGTGCAACATCATGATCTTCAATCTTTATACCTAGACACATTACATAAAGAAAAATACATTCGTTACGCATAGAGTTTGAAATGATATAAGAATAAGGCATTAATAATAAAACTCCCCCATAACATGATAATTCCTGCTCCCCCTTTTTATGATGTCCACAAATAGACAGATAAGAAGAAGAAATCAAAGCATGTAGTGTCACGAGAAAATGCATAGCAAACAAAAGTCAAGCTATGTGCATACAAAGGTCAAGCTCTGATACCAATTTGTAAAACGTGTGATACCGATTAAAACTAACCCGCAAGTTTCCAATCAAACCTTATTTAATTTAGCTCCTAATCAAGCATCTAAAGTGCCTGTGTCAACCCATAAATGAATATAAAGCATGCGAGACAATAAATATGCAGAGACATAGATTTCAGGAAAAAAACCTTTCGGGTAAAACATTTATTTCACTATGAATTAGTAAATCACAACTTGCAATTACATAGAGAAATCTCCAATGGATCAACACGCAACCAACCCATAGAGACTCGCAGCTTTGAACTCAGGAAGAGAATACACACAGCACCCTCCAAGGACTCGCAACCCAATCTTTAGCAAAGAATCTTCACGCCTTAAGATCCTCAATGACACTCAGCCATATAAAAAAAAGAACAGTGTTATTAAAAAAACAAAACAATTCACTTAAGCATATGGGAGTTTTGTGAATTGAAAACCAAAAAGGGATTAAACCCTAAAAGAAGAAGCCTAAATGAATTCTTCTTTTGCAGTTTTTATGTTCTTCAAAACACTGTGACGTCTTAAGAAAAACGAAACCATTTAATGAGTATTTATACAAAAACAACATCGCCTCGAAAGTCGAGCTCGTTCGAACGAGATAAACATGTCGCTCGAACGACTTCTCACGAGATGCTATATCGTTTAAATGACAAAATTAGGACATTTGAACGACCTCTCCAACGCGATTCCACGCATTCTTGTAGATAATTTCGATACGAACGCGTAGCCGCCACTTTCATATTTTTTTGATATTTTATGAATTAGTTATGATTTTTCTACGGAAAGGTGACCGAGAATAAAATCATTAGAAAAATATTTGATAAAAATATCCCAACACTTTAAGTGAAATGCTAAGGAATTAAAACTCAATCTTACCAAAGTAAACATCGCGGAGTCTTTTTGATGAAGAACTTGATATTCGGATCCGTCTTTGATGGTTGAATGTTCATGAATGCTCTTCGACGGTGTAGCTATATAAGACATAATAAATTGATAACGGACTTATAAAAATATGTCCTTATAAGTCTCCCCCTATGTCTATGTTGGTACATACATAAAAGAGTCTGAATTATCAAAAACCAAAATGCATATACAAATATACCCTCCCATGAATAAATTTGCAAGTTCTCAAACTATTCTTCAATCATCTTCGTCAAATCTCAAAGCTTTTCTCATCAGGGTGTTGTGACAACCCGCTTAAAATAATAACGGTTGGCCAGCCCTATACTAAATAAATCAGGTACCTTAGATGGCTCAGTCTCAACATCAACTGACAATACTCAATAATATAAGGCTAACTACCCGAAACTATTAAAAGCGGATGCCAAAAACTAAATAAAAGATACAATGGAAATCAAACTAACTATGTACAGCTACTAACATAGGTAGACTGAACAACTATGATGATGAAGGAAAGTTCTAGTATAACGTGAAATGCGTATATACAAATGAATACACCCGAATAAGCTGGCGGGTTATAGAGAGTACAACATCCATGGGGAAGAAATATAAACAAATATAAATAACTCTAAAGTATAATCCCGATGTACACAATGAATCCTATATAGATTTATAAAGAAATAGGGGAAACTACAACATAAATCCTGTAACAGTCCGCACCTGTTATGGCTCCTAAGACTCTGGATAGAAGAGCATCCGGCACCCATGCGGTAGGACACCTGTAATAGTATATACATATAGCAGGAGAGAAATATAAATGTTTCCGAGCCCGAGGTTTAAAAATGTTTAGCAAGTGTGTTAACCGTGCATAATAAATATAAATGCACTTATTTCATAATTAAAGTGGAGTCGCACTCTCGTGAAACCCCCAAACTCACCTCTCAACTGACAGCGCGTACCTATTCGCGTCCTGGAATCCTAATTAAGTTACCCGACCCCTAAGGACAACCTAACTTTTAACCGTACCCTGGAATCCTTTCCATTCTAATCACTCTTAATTATTTTACACATAAGTTCTCTATTAGGTTTAGTTTCATTTTCGATTTATAATTTAATCAATTATAATTCTTAATACATTACCCATTTGCATTAGGTTTGAATAGTATGATTTAATTTCTAAGGAACATGCATACAAATTAATAAGGAAAAAACTTCTCTCTGCTCTCAAGATTGCACTACGTTTTGTGCGTGGGGCGTCTCGCAAAGGGAAATTCAAACAAGGAACCCCCCAATACACTACTCCTTGATAATGTCGATCCTAGAGATCCATTATGTCATACACACAATTCTACTACTACCATTTGGATTACTAAGTAAGAGTAACCCCTATACCTCTAATAACTATCCTTAGGTTGATGTAACCGAAATATTCCTTAAATGCGATACATCAACCCCCAACATCCTTGTACACCATAATCACCCAAGATTTACACCATAGAAATTTTATATCCATTCACCTATAGGATATAAATAAGTGTATATATGTATTTACTCTAAACATGCATATAGATACAATCATTCATTCCCATAGCCAAGTGTACATACCACATATGATCTACAATGTCCATTCACATAAAATAACCGGCTATATATATCGCCAATATACTGCACCATGCTATCATCTTCCCAGTGCCCAAACCACGTAGCATACTCGGGACCACCTAGTGGGGCTAAACAACATCCACCTCGTGATAAACTCACGCACACAACGTCTGGGAAGCGGTCATAGTTCCTAACCGGTAATGAGACGAAACATACCCACCACGTCTCATCCCAAAAAAATGTAAATCACATAATAACACAATGGACGACTTTGACCTGGGGAATATCCACACTCCTCTCCTCGAGCCAGGGTTCTCACCCTCTTCGTGAAAACTTCCTAATGATAGCATGTGCGGGGTATGCTTAACCATACAAGTATATATATCATTCACATGCACAATATATATACATCTAGATAATCATATCATATAACTAAACCTTCGTATATGGTTTAGCTATTCACGCCATGAGTATACACATATATTCATTTATATATATATATATATATATATATATATATATATATATATATATATACACACACATATTATCTCTCATTGTATGTATAAAGATTACAAACTCGACTATTATTATACCCAAAATCCTCAATATAATAGCCATAACTCCAATCATAATAGCTAAATTCGTTATAAGAATACGATCTCTCACTTGAAACATATTCGTCCATTTCTCCTAAGATATAAATAATCTTCCAACATAAATATATCTCCAACATTAAGATTATCACCCAAAGTTTAGTGTAGGTATCAAACACTACACATCACATCTGTATCCGAAAGTACACCAATATCTACAATTCAAATTTCGACTATTGGTATGCACACAACTAATAGTCTATAAACCTCAAGCTCAATCTTAAATTCATCTCATGATTCCCATCACGTAGGGAAATACCACACTAATATATAGTCACTAACCCGACTACAGTTCAATTGCTCCTATGAACCCCTAAGTCTTATTGCACTTGCAATCTATTCCTTAAGTTAAACATTCCTAAGGATACGCTACCGCTCTCTCGCGTCGGTCCCCAATCTTATCCTAAATAGAATGCTATGACTATAAGGATTCGGCACAAACCTCGGCCTACGGTTTCATGTCGTACCCTCACAACTCTCTTGAAGGGACCCTACCCTTACATCATAACTAGGCTCATTTATGACCCCTAAATAGAACTCCACTTTTCAATGAGATTCCCCACTATATCAATATGACCTTCTCCAATATATATGGATATAAGTCCCCAAAATAACTCGATGTGTACCCACGGTCCCATCATGAGAGAAAATTCTAACAAATCTCCAAATATCTTTCTTACATACTATAATCATGTCCCAAATCAATAAACCCAATCAAAAAGGGTTAGAAATCATCCTAGGAAAACTCCATAAAATAGCCCTATTTTTGAATTGATTCGGCCCTATTTCCGAATCGATTCGGGTCCAAAGACCTGGGCTTCTATCTCAGGACCAATCGATTCATCTAGGGTCCGAATCGATTCGGTCAATGCAGACCTGCCAATTTTTCCTATGCCGAATCGATTCGCTTAAGGGGAGAATCGATTCGGGTCTGCAGAACATGAAGGGTTCTTCTTCTTCACAAAAACCCACGAATTCTAAAACCTAAAATTTCACTTCTAACCCCTAAACCTTCATCACATCATTATTCTAAGCCAATAAATCAACCCAAAGTTGCTCCCAACCATTTCTACACCATCAAACCCATATTTAAACATCAATTTCAGGATTAAACCCCAAAAGTCTAGGTTTTGATATTAATACCCGAAATCCATTTCTTTTATCCACAAATTATGAAATGAAATACACAAATTAAATATTTAGCAAGATTAAACACTTGCCTCAAAATTGTAGAGGTTGAATCGTCCCCGGGATCGCGGTTGGGCCGAAAATCTCCAAGCTTTCTTCCTCTCTCTCTTCTTTCTTCTCCTTTATTTTTTCCTTTCACTTTCCTTTCTATTTCTCTTTTCTCACAAATGAGAACGGCTAAAATTGTAAGCCCTTAAATCCCTTAAAATAATAAACCCAATTTTAAATGTTAATCCACACTTTAAATGACTCGTTTAATCCAATTCGAGTCAACTGACTTAAAAATAATTCGGAACCGAAATAAAACCCAATGACAGTCATTTTGACTATCTCGACCCATCTGGGATCGATGGTACACTCAAAATCATCATCCGGAATACTTTAAAATGTCCTTAATTTTTGGACCTAAATTTCCAAAATTTAAAATTCTCCAATTTAAATAAATTTATTTCTCAGAAAAATTAAATTTCTCAGTCCCAATATTGTGGGGTATTACACTCTTCCCCCTAGAAGAATTTCGCCCGTGAAATTGAAGATATGCCTAGGACTTCGAATATCATCTAGTCCTTACATCTACCCTCTAGATCATTATACCGATCCTTTCCAATTCTCACATCGAACCATATAGATTTTAAAAAGTAAACTAACTACCCAGGGCGCCCATACACCCCGTACCCGAGCTTCACTCGTAGAAATATAATCAGGCTCTACTAGCCATAAAATCATAATATAACTCTTAACAACATAATCTATAGCAACATATTAAATATATATAAAATTTTGAAATTCCCAATGGTTAAACTTTTCTCAATTCCTGACAGTAGCCACATTCATGCGGGGGAGGTCTCACAAGCGAAATCCAAAATAGGAACCCTCCCAATAAACTACTGTGTAGCTAGGTCGGGGATTGAGATCAATTGAACCAGGGTTAAGTTTTTTTCATAAAAGATTTTCATATTTTAGATATTGCCCGAAGGCCTATTGATTAGGCACATATTCTTCACATTTATCCCCTTAATTTCGGTATTTTTATGATCCCGTGCGGTGTAAATAGCTTGAATTTGTCTCGTATTTATTCTACTAACCTCTTTTGGCAATTATTTCTTGTTTTGTGTATTTCTCATGTGTTTTACAGGTATTTCATGCAAATTAGTGCGAAAGAGAATGCAAAACAGTGAAAGAAACCAAGAAATGGAGAGTTGAAGGGCATTTTCATAATTTTCCAGCCTTAGTCCGGAGGTGGGGCCAACTAGAAAGTTGAAGAGCTAAAAATTACAAGAACACGGGAAAAACGGCACCTCAATCCGAGCTACGGTGAAGAAGTTACGAGGTTTTGAAGTTGCGAGATAATAAAGAGAAATGGACCGGTCCGGTCATGGGAAATCCTGGCATTTATTATGCAGATTTTGAGGTGCATAGCTAGTAAAAACTTGCGCAACAAGCAATTCTAGCTGTCAAATTTGTGCTACTTGGTGCTATAAAAGACCAAGCCCTGCCTCATTTCAAGGGGAGTCGAATTTTAGAGAGAGAAAGTCAGATTTTAGAGAGTCTTTTTAGTTTTCTTTGGTAGAAATTTTCATAAACCCTAGTTTTTGAAGTTTGTATACTATTCAAGATTCAAAGTTCTATTCAAGATGCATCATTCATCCATTGCAAGTAATTTTAATTTATTGTTTTTATTGCTTTCCTAGTTAGTTTAATTAATTGTTGATTTCTAGTTTTCCATTCCCAATTCCAGTCATGTTCTCAATTTTCTAGAGTTAGTTATGAATTCCTACGCTTTAATTTGTAAGTTTTATTTTGATTTCATCATGTTAAGCTAAGTTTTTAAGGGTTGGGATGCATGAACCCATCCCAATGTAAATTACTTATGTAGAAAATAGAATTTAAATTAAAAATTTGAAAGAGTCGTGCGAGACAATTTTACAACCATTTTAGATATTTTAATCTCTCTTGCCCTAGGTACTTGGGATGTTTAAGAATATGATATGCGTAAAAAAATTTATCACCGCTTTATATTTACCTTTGATTTCATATGGTGCGGGCTTGATCCTCATATATGTAATGCTTAGGATCTATAAAGACTGAATTCATTCAAATTTATAATTTACAATTCTAGGTTTCTATACGGTAAATTACTAGGGTTAGGGGGATTGTATTCCAACCTACTTTCTCATTCATCTTAATTAATTTAACTTCTTTATTTACTTATTTTTTTCCTTTTTCAACCATCATCATCTTTTTCACTTTTAATTTGGAAGTAATAAATCAGTTATATTCTATCAAATATTCCCTGTGGATTCGATACCCAGACTCGCCACTATACTCCTTAAGAGTGTAGTTACAAGTTTAGGTTTTTTTGTATTGAGGTTGGAAGCCGATAACAACGACTAGCGTATTACACGGACGCTCGTTTTTCCACTTCGATCAAAATGGAGCCGTTGCCGGGGAATGTTTTGTTATAGATTATAATTGATTTACTATTTTGAAAGATTTTTTTCTTTGGATTTTTTTTTGTTTTAACCTTTTTTGTAGCCTTGCACAATTGAGCACCAAGAAACGTTGACTCCTCAATCGCACACCTCTGTACTCGAATTTCCATTTACATACTATTCGGTAATCATGTCTTTTCATGGTGAGTTAGGTAATTATAATGGTTCATATGGTAATCGTTTTCAAACTTGTTATTCTCAAGAGTCCGCGGTTCGACCTATTACCATTTGTGAGGCCATTTTAACTCTGGAGTATGAAAGGCTTGAAAATTAATATCGGAGAGAAATTTATATTAAATATTCTCAAGAATCTGTGCCTCGACCTACTACCATGGGTGAGGCCTTTCTAAATCTTGCGTATGAAAAGCTTGAAAACGAATATCGAAAAAAAAATCATTTTGGGGAATCTAATGAAGATTTTTCTTCCGATATTTGTGAAACTATAGAAGGTTTTCAACCAAATGAGGAATCCGAGGTTTTAGAGCCAAGGGATCCTACTTTGGAAGAAAACACGCTTTTTCTAACCAAAAGAGTACTGGATTTTCTTTCCACCCAAAGCAAAAAGAATATCGATTATGGTCTTGTGAAGGAAATGTTCACACTTTGCGATGATGTGGATTCTATTTTGGAAAACAAAGAGGAGGTTGAGACTTGTGTGTCACCTAAATTTTTTGAAGAACATCTCATTGAAAGTGAGTCTTGCTCCCTTGAAATTCAATCTCGAAGTGATGATGAATCACTTGAGATTGAGCTTATTTCATCACCATTTTCGTTCACGGTTATTGAACCATTAGAAGTACCGCTAGATTCCTATGAGTCGGTTGAAAATTCTGAAACGTTTACACCTTTTACCGACAAAGACACTTTGCTAGAATTGTTTTCTAATATGGACTGTTACTTTTTGTGTGGCCCTCTCCCCATACTACTTGAAAGATCTTTGGGAGGTGATTATATTTTTCTTGGATCTCAATTGTACTTGTCCCACCTAGCACCCAAACACCCCATCATCCCGTTAAATTTTTTAATTAGTGATGGTTCATTTTCTCCATCTCACACATGCCTTACGTTTTTCAAACGGAATTCTTACTTTTCAGGAGGCATGCATCCTAATGAGGGTACACTGATTACCCATCAAAGTCAAATTGTATATTGGGTGGACCCTCAAATTTTTTGACTTCTAGTGTATAACTTATTAGAAGTTCAAATCGTAGGTTGTACATAAATAGCCTTTTCTTTTTCCTTTTTTTTACGGTTTAGAGTAATTAGTTAAAGTTTTTGTTATTCTTTTTGTTATGCTTGGTTCTAACATGTTTTGTAGATTCAATGGACTCGCACTCATCGGGGATCGCTCCATTTGGGTAATATCTTTCTTTTCCTCTCTTTATGTTGTGTTCTTGATTCGCATTGAGGACAATGCAACATTTAAGTTAGGGGATGTGGGATATTCATCCGGTATATTGTTTAGATCCTTTGATTCAATCACATGTTCTTTCCAAGTGTGTTTTTTTTAGAAAATTTCACAAATTTCAAAAAAGTTGAAAAAAAGCCAAAAATAATTTTCTTCAAAATAAATAAAAATCAGAATTTAAAATTTTCAAAAATATCACCTTTATTCTATTTAAAGTCTCAAATTGTTAACAATCATAATGCACTAAGCCAAAATTGACCGAAGATGGAAATTGAAAGAAAATCGATGACTTAACGAATAAGTGTGGAGATTGATCAAACCCGGTGAGATTTTGAGCCTTTCAATTTTTTTATGAGTTTTTAAATCAATCCGAGTTTATGATTAACTCAAAGTTATTTTCAGCGTTTTAATAAGTCGTTGATGATCTCAATCCTTTGTTTTGATCGGTTATGGGAAATGTGTGAAATGTTATCTCGAAATTCGTGCTAAATATATCTCTAAACTTAATTAATCTCGAGATGCATATTGTAATGCGATTAGCAATTTGGGCAATGAAGTAGGCCCTCGTTTGTTACCCAAAAATATTAGCCATAAAAAGTTGTGAAAAACACAATTATCCCTTTGCAACCCACTTTGAGCCTAATAAAATATTTTTCTTCCGTTTGATAACCTGAAAAACCCAAATAACCCGGAATTGCGAAAATGGAATATTCATTAAGTCCGAAAAGTGCAACAAAAAGGGCCAAGAAAAAAAAAGAAAAAAAAAGAGAAAAAGAAAAAATGAAAATAGAAAAAAGAAAAAAGAAAGAGAAAAATGAGCAAATGCCCGAAAAAGCACTAATGGACATCATAAGGACATTTTCTAACATTCCCTACCATTCCAAATTTTACCCTTTACACTTTTTAACCCGAAAAGTCCTAATGAGTCCGAATGGCGAAATTAATTACCGCGTGGAGAGCCAAGATACAAAAAGATTAAATGAGAGATTAAATGGTGTGAAATAGAGGTGATGTTCCAGTTTCCTAATAACTGTATTCCGATGATGAGATCTTTTCACCATATATTTCCTTCTTTTCAATTTTGTATGCGTGAATTTGTGTCCATTATATTTACTCTTTATATCATGCATACCGAGAGAAAATAGCCACAATTCAAGTGATTCGTTTGTGAGTGCATCCGTAAGAATTTTAATCAAAACGAATTTTTGAAAAGTAACGTAATGCTCAATCGGTGGAAATTTGAGGTTGAATTTTTGGCTTTGCACACACACACTACGGTTTGAGACATTTGAATATGAATTTATGGTGATTATTTTTCGAAAAATTTAAATTGTACAATTTTTAAATATTTTGATATTTATTTGATTCAATAAAGAATTTTGGGGGTATATTCACTGCAAACCCTCACGAGACGAAACTCGTCCTACTAGGGTAACCTAGGGGTTTAAAGGCTTGTTACATATGCTCAATGCAATCGCTTGCCTGCGAAAGTGGAATTTTATTTAAATAAAAGAATTTTCAAGAGTGGAATTTTGGTTAGATTCATTTACATTGTTCGGGACGTGCAAAGTTCTAAGTTAGGGGGTGTGATTAGGCACATATTCTTCACATTTATCTCCTTAATTTCGGTATTTTTATGATCCCGTGCAGTGTAAATAGCTTGGATTTGTCTCGTATTTATTCTACTAACATATTTTGCGAAGTATTTCCTATTTTGTGTATTTCTCATGTGTTTTACAGGTATTTCATGCAAGTTAGTGCGAAAGAGAACGCAAAACAGTGAAAGAAACCAAGAAATGGAGAGTTGAAGGGCATTTTCGTAATTTTTCAGCCTTCGTCCGGAGGTGGGGCCAACTAGAAAGTTGAATAGATCTAAATTACAAGAACACTAGAAAAAACGGCACCTCAATCCGAGCTACAGTGAAGAAGTTACGAGGTTTTGAAGTTGCGAGATAATAAAGAGAAATGGACCGGTCCGGTCATGCGAAATCCTGGCATTTATTATGCAGATTTTGAGGTGCATAGCTAGTAAAAACTTGTGCAACAAGAAATTCTAGCTGTCAAATTTGTGCTACTTGGTGCTATAAAAGACCAAGCCCTACCTCATTTCAATGGGAGTCGAATTCTAGAGAGTAGAATAGAATTTTACAGAGAGAAAGTCAGATTTTAGAGAGTCTTTTTAGTTTTCTTTGGTAGAAATTTTCATAAACCCTAGTTTTTGAAGTTTGTCTACTATTCAAGATTCAAAGTTCTATTCAAGATTCCTCATTCATCCATTGCAATTAATTTTAATTTATTGTTTTATTGCTTTCCTAGTTAGTTTAATTAATTGTTGACTTCTAGTTTTCCATTCCCAATTCCAGTCATGTTCTCAATTTTCTAGAGTTAGTTATGAATTCCTACACTTTAATTTGTAAGTTTTATTTTGATTTCATCATGTTAAGCTAAGTTTTTAAGGGTTGGGATGCATGAACCCATCCCAATGTAAATTACTTATGTAGAAAATAGAATTTAAATTAAAAATTTGAAAGAGTCGTGCGAGACAATTTTACAACCATTGTAGATCTTTTAATCTCTCTTGCCCTAGGTACTTGGGATGTTTAAGAATATGATGTGCGTAAAATTATTTATCACCGCTTTATATTTACCTTTGATTTCATATGGTGCGGGCTTGATCCTCATATATGTAATGCTTAGGATCTATAAAGACTGGATTCATTTAAATTTATAATTTACAATTCTAGGTTTCTATACGGTAAATTACTAGGGTTAGGGGGATTGTATTCCAACCTACTTTCTCATTCATCTTAATTAATTTAACTTCTTTATTTACTTATTTTTTTTCCTTTTTCAACCATCATCATCTTTTTCACTTTTAATTTAGAAGTAATAAATCAGTTATATTCTATTAAACATTCCCTGTGGATTCGATACCCAGACTCGCCACTATACTCCTTAAGAGTGTAGTTACAAGTTTAGGTTTTTTTGTATTGAGGTTGGAAGTCGATAACAACGACTAGCGTATTACACGGACGCTCGGTTTTCCACTTTGATCACCTATGCAACACATAACATAAAACAATTCCATGTCTTTTGACATGCCAAACAAACACCTTATGTTTAGGACACAAGGCCTCAACAAATACAATACTCTAACTAATACCTTGTTCTCAAAACTAGCACAACTACGAGCTAAATTCTCCGCTCAACAACGAATCTCCTAAACTCTGAACCTCTTCAGTTCTCCAAATCCTTAACATCACATTGAAGAATTGCCATGAGTAAGTCCTTACTTCATTGGAACACTACAATTACCCGCACTAGCCTATCTATATAACAATAACCATTACTGAACAAAACTTAATAGTCGACACTTCCGGAACTCAATAGCATAACTCTCTACTGTCTCTACTGTCTCCTCACGAGACGGTCTATTAACTCAAAAGATATCGTACAAAGGCCGTACTTGCTCATTCCTTCCTCTAGGTAAATTCTATACACCCTCGGAGTGTAGCGGCTAACCACTCATATACCTTACGCACAACGTTCCTGATATCGCATAAAGCGTGACTTAACCCCAAAGAAGGGCATTCTACCTTCTACTTCCATAATACATTTGATTTACTTCATCCTTGAATCCCTATTCAAAGTCCTCTACTTCTTCCAGGACAATTTTCTTCCTAAAGCCTAATTCTCCTCAAAGAGACATTTTTCAGAAAATCCTTCTTAACCATTTTGAAGAACAAAGCGCCATTTTGACTTTCGACAACTCTTTCGGTCCTACTCAATGAACCTGAGTCTCCAAATTTCTTACTCCCTACTTAAATAAAGACGATACTCCTAACATTAGGACAATGCCACCTACCTTCCACCGGTAAAAGTCAGCATCACAATGCTTCCTAGCAAAGGTTGATGGGTTTCTCAATTTAAACCTCCCAAGGACTTCACTATATGACTCTCCTCATAACATACCTTAGTAAATCCAAGATTCGCCATTCGATTAAATTTCTCTTTCTTACTCAACTACCGATAGATCACCTTGAATCACCGCTAGAAATCTCCTCTTTATCTTCGCCGGAATCGGGAAAAACAAATACACTCTATCAAAGCATACCCAAAATCTTATCATGGGTATTGCATCTCTAATCTTGTCCTTTCCTGGACGACATATTCCAGGAGACGTTTGAAACGAGAGAAACTGTTATCAGAACGTCAATCAAGTGAATACACTTCGCAGAAGAAGATAATTTCGATACGAACGCATGGCCGCCAGTTTTGTATTTTTCTTATTTTTTGTGAATTAGTTATAATTTTTTTACAGAAAGGTGTCCGAGAATAAAATCTTTAGAAAAATATTTCATAAAAATATCCCAACACTTTAAATGAATTGCTAAGGAATTAAAACTCAACCTTACCAAAGTAAACTTCGCGGAGTATTTTTGATGAAGAACTTGATATTTGGATCCGTCTTTAATGCTTGAATGTTAATGAATGCTCTTCGACGGTCTAACGGTATATGACATAATAAATTGATAATGGAATTATAAAAATATGTCTTTAAGAAATCTACCCCATTGTCCATGCCGGTACATAGATAAAAATATTAGAATTATCAAAAACCAAAATGCCTATTCAAATCTACCCTCCCATGAATAAATTTGCATGTTCTCAAACTGCACTTCATTCATCTTCGTCAAATCTCAATTTTTTTCTCATCAGGGTGTGCAACAACATGATCTTCAATCCATGTACCTACACACATGAGATAAAGCAAAATACCTTCGTGGCGCATCGAGTTTGAAATGATATAAGAATAAAGCATTAATAATCAAATCTCCCCAATAATGCAAAAACTCCCCCATAACATGATAATTCTTTCTCCCCCTTTTTATGATGTCCCCAAATAGACAGATAAGAAGAAAAACTCAAAACATGGAGTGTCACGACAAAATGCACAGAAAACCAAAATCAAGCTATGCGCATACAAAGGTCAAGCTCTGATACCAATTGGTAAAACTTGTGATACCGATTAAAACTAACTCGTAAGTTTCCAATCAGACCTTATTTAATTCAGCCCCTAAACAAGCTTCTAAAGTGCGTGTGTCAACCCATAAATAAATATAAAGCATGCCACACAATAAATTTGCTAAGACACAGATTTCAAGGAAAAACTCCTTTCGAGTAAAACATTTATTTCTCTATGAATTAATAAATCGTAACTTACAATTACATAGAGAAATCTGAATGGATCAACACGCAGCCAACCCACAATAACTCGCAGTCTTGAACTCAATAAGAGAATCCACGCAACACCCTAAAAGGACTCGTAGCCCAATCTTCAGCAAAAAATCTTCACGCAGCAAGATCCTCAATGACACGCAGCCATATGAACAAAAGCAAAGTGTTCTTAAAACCCAAAACCATTCACCGAGACATATGGAAGTTTTGTGAATTGAAAACCAAAAAGGGATCAAACCCTAAAAGAAAAAGGCTAAAATAATTATTCTTTCATAGTTTTTATGTTCGTCAAAACGCTGTGACTTCTTAAGAAAAATGGAACCATTTAATGAGTATTTATACAGAAACTAAACCGCCTCAAAATTCAGGATCGTGCGAAGGAAATAAGCATGTCGCTCGAACGACGTTGCATGTTGCTCGAACGACTTCTCACGAGATGCCATGCCATTTGAACGACAAAAGCATGTCGTTCGAACAACCTATCAAATAAGATTTCATGCATGCTTGTAGATAATTTTGATACGAACACGTGAATGCCAGTTTCGTATTTTTTTGATTTTTTATGAATTAGTTACGATTTTTCTACGGAAAGGTGTCTGAGAATAAAATCTTTAGAAAGATATTTGATAAAAATTTCCCAACATTTTAAGTGAAATTGTAAGGAATTAAAACTCAACCTTACCAAAGTAAACTTCGCGGAGTCTTTTGGATGAAGAACTTGATATTCAGATCCGTCTTTAATGCTTGAATGTTCTTGAATGCTCTTCGACGATGTAGCAGTATAAGACATAATAAATTGATAACGGACTTATAAAATATGTCCTTACAAATCTCCCCTATGTCTATTCCGGTACATACATAAAAAAATACGAATTATCAAAAACCAAAATGCTTATACAAATCTACCCTCCCATGAATAAATTTGCACGCTCTCAAACTGATCCTCAATCATCTTCGTTAAATCTCAAAGCTTTTCTCGTTACGGTGTGCAACATCATGATCTTCAATCTTAGTACCTACACACATGAGATAAAGAAAAATACCTTCATGATGCATCGAGTTGGAAATGATATAAGAATAAACCATTATTTATCAAATCTCCCCCATAATGCAAAAACTACGCCATAGCATGATAATTCCTTCTCCCCCATTTGATGATGTCCCCAAATATACAGATAAGAAGAAAAAATGAAAACATGGAGTGTCATGAAAAAACGCATAGCAAACAAAGGTCAAGCTACGCACATATAAAGGTCAAGCTCTGATACCAATTTGTAAAACTTGTGATACCGATTAAAACTAACTCGAAAGTTTCCAATCAAACCTTATTTAATTCAACCCCTAAACAAGCATCTAAAGTGCGTGTGTCAAACCATAAATAAATATAAAGGATGTGACAAAATAAATATGCTGAGACATAGATTTCAGGAAAAAAAAACATTTCGTGTAAAACCTTTATATCACTAATAAGTAATAAATCTCAACTTTCAATTACATAGAGAAATCTGCAATGGATCAACACGCAGCCAACCCAAAAAGACTCGCAGTCTTGAACTCAGCAAGCGAATACACGCAGAACCCACCAAGGATTTGCAGTCCAATATTGAGCAAAGAATCTTCAAGCAGAAAGATCCTCAATGACACGCAGCCATATGAACAAAAGCAAACTGTTCCTAAAAACCAAAATAAATCACTCAAGCATATGGGAGTTTTGTGAATTGAAAGAATTCTTCTTTCGCAGTTTTTCTGTTCGTCAAAAAGTTATGACTTCTTAAGAAAAGCGGAACCACTACATGAGTATTTATACAAAAACTGCATCGCCTCAAAATTCGGTCTCGTTCGAATGAGATAAGCATGTCGCTCGAATGACTTCTCACGAGATGCTATGTCATTTCAACGACAAAAGCAGTTTGTTCGAACGACCTATCAAACGAGATTCTAAGCGTGCCTTGTAGATAATTTTGGTACGAATGCATGGCCGCCAGTTTCATATTTTTCCAATTTTTAAGAATTAGTTATGATTTTTCTACGAAAACATGTCCGAGAATAAAATATTTAGAAAAATATTTGATAAAAACATCCCAACACTTTAAGTGAAATGATAAGGAATTAAAACTCAGCCTTACCAAAGTAAACTTCGCGGAGCCATTTTGATGAACAATTTGATATTTGAATCCGTCTTTGATGCTTGAAATTTCCTAAATTCTCTTCGACGGTGTAGCGGTATAAGACATAATAAACTGATAACGGACTTATAAAAATATGTCCTTACAAATCCCCCTAATTTCTATGCCTATACATACATAAATATATCCGAATTATCAAAAATCAAAATGCTTATACAAATATATCCTCCCATGAATAAATTTGCAAGCTCTCAAACTGTTCTTCAATCATCTTCGTCAAATCTCAAAGCTTTTCTCTTCAGGGTGTGCAACATCATGATCTTCAATCTTTGTACCTACACACATGAGATAAAGAAAAATACCTTCGTGATGCATCGAGTTTGAAATGATATAAGAATAAAGCATTAATAATCAAATTTCCCCCATAATGCAAAAACTCCCCCTTAGCATGATACTTCTTTCTCCTCCTTTTTATGATGCCCCCAAATAGACAGATAAGAAGAAAAAATCAAAACATGGAGTTTCACGCTAAAATGCATAGCAAACAAAGGTCAAGCTACGCGCATACAAAGTTCATGCTATGATACCAATTTGTAAAACGCGTGATACCGATTAAAACTAACTCACAAGTTTCCAATCAAACCTTATTTAATTTAGCCCCTAAACAAGCATCTAAAGTGTGTGTGTCAACCCATAAATAAATATAAATCACGCGACACAATAAATATGATGAGACAGATTTTAGAAAAAAGCCTTTCGGGTAAAAACTTTATTTCACTATGAACTAATAAATCGCAACTTATAATTACATAGAGAAATCTGCAATGGATCAACACGCAGCCAACCCACAAAGACTCGCAGTCTTGAACTCAACAAGTGAATACAGGCAGCACCCTCCAAGGACTCGCAGCCCGATCTTCAGTAAAGAATCTTTACGCAGCAAGATCCTCAATGACACGCAGCCATATGAACAAAAGCAAAGTGTTCGTAAAAACCAAAACAATTCACTCAAGCATATGGGAGTTTTGTGAATTGAAAACCAAAAAGGGATTAAACCCTAAAAGAATTCTCTTTCGCAGTTTTTCTATTCGTCAAAACTCTGTGACTTCTTAAGAAAAATGGAACTATTTATTGAGTATTTATACAAAAATTGAACTGCCTCGAAATTCGGGCTCCTACGAACGAGATAAGCATGTCGCTCGAACGACGTAGCGTGTCGCTCGAACGACTTCTCACGAGATGCTATGTCGTTTGAAAGACAAAACCAGGTCATTCAAACGACCTATCAAACGAGATTACCCTAGTGCTTGTAGATAATTTTGATACGAACACGTGAACACCAGTTTAGTATTTTTTTGATTTTTTATGAATTAGTTATTATTTTTCTACGAAAAGGTGTCCGAGAATAAAATCTTTAGAAAGATATTTGATAAAAATTTCCCAACATTTTAAGTGAAATGCTAAAGAATTAAAACTCAACCTAACCAAAGAAAACTTCGCGTAGTCTTTTTGATGAAGAAAATTGATATTCGGATCCGTCTTTAATGGTTGAATGTTCTTGAATGCTCTTCGACGGTGTAGCATTATAAGACATAATAAATTTATAACGGACTTATAAAAATATGTCCTTACAAATCTCCACCAATGTCTTTACCGGTACATACATAAAAAAAATACGAATATCAATAAATATAAAGCATGCGATACAATAAATATGCTGAGACACAGATTTTAGGAAAAAAATCCCTTTCGGGTAAAACCTTTATTTCACTATGAATTAATAAATCACAACTTACAATTATGTAGAGACATCTGCAATGGATCAACACGCAGCCAACCCACAAAGACTTGCAATCTTGAACTCAGCGAGAGAATACACACAGCACCCTCCAAGAACTCGCAACCCAATCTTCAGAAAATTATCTTCACGCAGCAAGAACCTCAATGACATGTAGCCATGTGAACAAAAGCAACGTGCTCTTAAAAACAAAAAAAAAAATCACTCAGGTATATTGGTGTTTTGTGAATTGAAAACCAAAAAGCGATTAAACCCTAAAAGAAGAAGCCTTAACAAATTCGGCTCTCGCAGTTTTTCTGTTCGTCAAAACGCTGTGACTTATTAAGAAAAACGGAACCATTTAATGGTTATTTATACAAAAACTGCATCGCCTCAAAATTCGAGCTCGTTCGAACGAGATAAGCATGTTGCTCGAACGACTTCCCACGAGATGCTATGTCATTTGCATGACAAAAGAAGGTCGATCGAACGACCTATCAAACGAGATTCCACTTGATCATGTAGATAATTTTGATACGAACGTGTGGCCGCCAGTTTTGTATTTTTTGAATTTTTTATGAATTAGTTATGATTTTTCTACGGAAAGTTGTCCGAGAATAAAATCTTTAGAAAAATAATTAATAAAAATATCCCAACACTTTAAGTGAAATGCTAAGGAATTAAAACTCAACCTTACCAAAGTAAACTTCATGGAGTCTTTTTGATGAAGAACTTGATATTCGAATCCGCCTTTGATGCTTGAATATTCTTGAATGATCTTTGACGGTGTAGCGGTATATGACATAATAAATTGATAACGGACATATAAAAATATGTCTTTACAAATATCCCCCTATATCTATGCCAGTACATACATAAAAATATTTGAATTATCAAAAACCAAAATGCCTATACAAGTCTACCCTCCCATGAATAAATTTCCAAGTTCTCAAACTGTTCTTCAATCATCTTCGTCAAATCTCAAAGCTTTTCTCATCGGGGTGTGCAACAACATGATCTTCAATCCTTGTACCTACAAACATGAGATAAAGCAGAAAACCTCCGTGACGCGTCGAGATTGAAATGATATACGAATAAAGCATTAATAATCAAATCTCCCCCATAATGCAAAAACTCCCCCATAACATGATAATTCTTTATCCCCTTTTTTATGATTTCCCCAAAAAGACAGATAAGAAGAAAAAATAAAAACATAGAGTGTCACGACAAAATGCATAGCAAACAAAGGTCAAGCTAAGCGCATACAAAGGTCAAGCTCTGATACCAATTTGTAAAATGTGTGATACCGATTAAAACTAACTGGCAAGTTTCCAATCAAACCTTATCTAATTCAGCTCCTAAACCAGCATCTAAAGTACGTGTGTCAACCCATAAATAAATATAAAGCGTGCGACACAATAAATATGATGAGACGTAGATTTCGGGTAAAACCTTTATTTCACTATGAATTAATAAATCGCAACTTACAATTACATAGAGAAATTTGCAATGGATCAACACGCAGCCAACCCACAAAGACTCGCAGTCTTGAACTCAATAAGAGAATACACGCAACCCCCTCCAAGGACTCGCGACCCAATCTTCAGTAAAGAATCTTCACACAGAAAGATCCTCAATGACACGCGGCCATATGAACAAAAGAAAAGTGTTCTTAAAAACCAAAACAATTCACTCAAGCATATGGGAGTTTTGTCAATTGAAAACCAAAAAGGGATTAAACCCTAAAAGAAGAAGCCTAAAGGAATTCTTCTTTTGCAGTTTTTTTGTTCGTGAAAACGATGTGACTTCTTAAGAAAAAGGGAACCATTTAATAAGTATTTATACAAAAACTGCACCCCTCGAAATTTGAGATCATTCGAACGAGATAAACATGTCTCTTGAACGACGTAGCGTGTCGCTTAAACAACTTCTCACGAGATGCTATGTCATTTGAATGACAAAAGCAGGTCGTTCGAACGTCCTGTCAAATGAGATTCCATACGTTCTTGTAAATAATTTTGATACAAACGCGAGGCCGCCAGTTTCGTATTTTTCTAATTTTTTATGAATTAGTTATGATTTTTCTATGGAAATGTGTCCGAGAATAAAATCTTTAAAAAAATATGTGATAGAAATATCCCAACACTTTAAGTGAAATGCTAAGGAATTAAAACTCAACCTTACCAAAGTAAACTTCGCGGAGACTTTTTTATGAAGAACTTGATATTCTGATCTGTCCTTGTTGCTTGAATGTTCTTGAATGCTCTTTAATGGTATAGCGGTATAAGACATAATAAATTGATAACGGACTTATAAAAATATGTCCTTACAAATCTCCCCCTATGTCTATGCAGGTACATACTTAAAAATATCCGAATTATCAAAAACCAAAATGCCTATACAAATCTACCCTCCCATGAATAAATTTGCAAGATCTCAAACTATTCTTCAATCATCTTTGTCAAATCTCAAAGCTTTTCTCATCAGGGTGTGCAACATCATGATCTTCAATCCTCGTACCTACACACATGACATAAAGAATAATACCTTTGTGACGCATCGAGTTTGAAATGATATAAGAATAAATTATTACTAATCAAATCTCCCCCATAATGAAAAAACTCCCCCATAACATGATAATTATTTCTCCCCGTTTTTATGATGTCCCCAAATAGACAGATAAGAAGAAAAAATCAAAACATGGAGTGTCACGATAAAATGTATAGCAAATAAAGGTCAATCTATGCGCATACAAAGGTCAAGCTCTGATACCAATTTGTAAAACGTGTGATACCGATTAAAAGTAACTCACAAGTTTCCAATCAAACATTATTTAATTCAGACCCTAAACAAGCATTAAAAGTGCGTGTGTCAACCCATAAATAAATTTAAAGCATGCGACACAATAAATATGCTGAGAGACAAATTTCAGGAAAAAAACCCTTTCCAGTAAAATCTTTATTTCACTATGAATTAATAAATCGCAACTTACAATTACATAGAGAAATATGTAATGGATTAACACCCAGCCAACCCACAAAGACTCGCAGTCTTGAACTCAGCAAGAGAATATACGCAGCACCCTCCAAGGACTCGTAGCCCAATCTTCAGCAAAGAATCTTCACGCAGTAAAATCCTCAATGGCACGCATCCATATGAAAAAAAAAGCAAAGTGTTATTAAAAACAAATATAATTCACTCAGGCATATGGGAGTTTTGTGAATTGAAAACAAAAAATGGATTAAAACCTAAAAGAATAATCCTAAAAGAATTCTGCTTTCGCAGTTTTTCTATTCGTCAAAACGATGTAACTTCTTAAGAAAAATGGAACCATTTAATGAGTATTTATACAAAAACTGCACCGCCTCAAATTTCGAACTTGTTTGAATGAGCTAAGCATGTCGCTCGAACGATGTAACGTGTCGCACGAACGACATCTCACGAGATGCTATGTCATTTGAATGACAAAAGAAGGTCATTTTCGATACGAACGCGTGGCCGTCAATTTCGAATTTTTCTGATTTTTTATGAATTAGTTATGATTTTTCTACGGAAAGCTGTTCGAGAATAAAATCTTTAGAAAAATATTAGAAAAAAATATCCAAACACTATAAATGAAGTGCTAAGGAATTAAAACTCAACCTTACCAAAGTAAACTTCGCAGAGTCTTTCTGATGAAGAACTTGATATCCGCATCCGTCTTTGATGCTTGAATGTTCTTGAATGCTCTTTGACGGTGTAGCGGTATAAGACATAATAAATTGATAATGGACTTTTAAAAATATGTCCTTACCAATCTCCCCATATGTCTATACCAGTACATAAATAAAAATATCTGAATTATCAAAAACCAAAATTCCAATACAAATCTACCCTCCCATGAATAAATTTGCAAGTTCTGAAGCTGTCCTTCAATCATCTTTGTCAAATCTCAATGCTTTTCTCATTAGGGTGTGCAATATCATGATCTTCAATACTTGTACCTAAACACATGAGGTAAAGAAAAATACATTCCTGACGCATCGTCTTTCAAATGATATAATAATAAAGCATTAATAATCAAATCTCCCCCATAATGCAAAAACTCACCCATAACATGATAATTATTTCTTCCCCTCTTTATGATGTCCCTAAATAGACAGATAAGAAGAAAAAATCAAAACATAGAGAGTCACGACAAAATGCACAGCAAACAAAGGTCAAGTTACGCGCATAAAAAGTTCAAGATCTGATACCAATTTGTAAAACGCGTGATGCCGATTAAAACTAACTCGCAAGTTTCCAATCAAACCTTATTTAATTCAGCCCCTAAACAAGCATCTAAATGCGTGTGTCAACCCATAAATAAATATAAAGCATGCGACACAATAAATATGCTGAGACACAAATATTAGGAAAAACCCCGTTGGGGTAAAACCATTATTTCACTATGAATTAATAAATTGCAACTTACATTTACAGAGAAAAATCTGCAATGGATCCATACGAAGCCAACCCACAAAGACTCGCAGTCTTGAACTCAACAAGAGAATACACCCAGCGCCCTCCAAGGACTCGCAGCCCAATCTTCAGCAAAGAATCTTCACGCAGCAAGATCCTCATGACACGCATCCATATGAACAAAACCAAAGTGTTATTAAAAACCAAAATAATTCACTCCAGCATATGGGAGTTTTGTGAATTGAAAACGAAAAAGGGATTAAACCCTAAAAGAAGAAGCCTAAAAGAATTCTTCTTTCGTAGTTTTTATGTTAGTAAAAATGCTCTAACTTCTTAAGAAAAATGGAACCATTTAATGAGTATTTATACAAAAACTGCACCACCTCGAAATTCGAGATCATTCGAATATGATAAGCATGTCGCTCGAACAACGTAGCGTGTCGCTCGAACAACTTCTCACGAGATGATATGTCATTTGAACGACAAAAGAAGGTTGTTCGAATGACCTATCAAACGAGATTCCACACGTCCTTGTAGATAATTTCGATACAAACGCATGGCCGTCAGTTTCATATTTTTCTGATTATTTGTGAATTAGTTATGATTTTTCAGCGGAAAGGTGTCCGAGAATAAAATATTTAGAAAAATATTTCATAAAAATATCCCAACACTTTAAGTGAAATGATAAGGAATTAAAACTCAAACTTACCAAAGTAAACTTTGCAAAGTCTTTTTGATGAAGAACTTGATATTCGGATATGTCTTTCATGCTTGAATGTTCTTGAATGCTCTTCGACGGTGTAGCGGTATAAGACATAATAAATTGATAACGGATTTATAAAAATATGTCCTTACAAATCTCTCCCTATGAATATGCCGGTACATACATAAAAATATCCAAATTATCCAAAAGCAAAATGCCTATACAAATCTACCCTCCCATGAATAAATTTGCATGTTCTCAAACTGTTCTTCAATCAACTTCGTCAAATTTTAAAGCTTTTATCATCAGGGTGTGAAACATCATGATCTTCCATCCTTGTACCTACTCACATGAGATAAAGAAAAATACCTTCGTGACGTATAAGAATAAAGCATTAATAATCAAATCTCCCCCATAATGCAAAAACTCCCCAACAAGAGGATAATTATTTCTCCCCCTTTTTATGATGTCCCCAAATAGACAGATAAGAAGAAAAAAATCAAAACATGGAGTGTCACGACAAAATGAATAGCAAACAAAGGTCAAGCAAAGCGCATACAAAGGTCAAGCTATGATAAAAATTTATAAAACTTGTGATATCGATTAAAAGAAACTCGCAAGTTTCCAATCAAAACTTATTTAATTTAGCCCCTAAAAAAGCATCTAAAGTGCATGTGTCAACCCGTAAACAAATATAAAGCATGCGACACAATAAATATGCTGAAAGAAAGATTTCAGGAAAAAAAACCTTTCAGGTAAGACCTTTATTTCACTATGAGTTAATAAATCGCAGCTTACAATTACATAGAGATATCTGCAATGGAGAAACACGTAGCCAACCTACAAAGACTCGCAGTCTTGAACTCAGCAAGAGAATACACGCAACACCTTTCAAGGACTCGATTCCAATCTTTAGAAAAGAATCTTCACGCAGCAAGATCCTTAATGACGCGCAGCCATATGAACAAAAGCAAAATGTTAGTAAAAACCAAAACAATTCACTCAAGCATATGGGAGTTTTGTGAATTGAAAACCAAAAAGGGATTAAACCCTAAAAGAAGAAGCCTAAAAGAATTCTGCTTGCGCATTTTTTCTGTTCATGAAAACGATGTGACTTCTTAAGAAAAACGAAACCATTTAATGAGTATTTATACAAAAACTGCACCGCCTCGAAATTCGAGCTCGTTCGAACGAGATAAGCATGTAGCTCAAATGACGTAGTGTGTTGATCAAATGACTTCTCACGAGATGCTATGTCATTTGAACGACAAAAGAAGGTCTTTTGAATGACCTATCAAACGAGATTCAATGCAAGCTTGTAGATAATTTCAATACGAACGCGTGGCCCCCAGTTTCATATTTTTCTGATTTTTTATGAATTAGTTATGATTTTCCTACAGAAAGGTGTCCGAGTATAAAATCTTTATAAAATATTTGATAAAAATATCCCAACACTTTAAGTGAAACGATAAGGAATTAAAACTCAACCTTACCAAAGTAAACTTCACAGAGTCTTTTTGATGAAGAACTTGATATTCAGATCCGTCTTTGATACTTGAATGTTCTTGAATGCTCTTCGACGGTGTAGCGATATAAGACATAATAAATCGATAACGGACTTATAAAAATATGTCCTTACAAATCTCCCCCTATGTCTATGTCGGTACATACATAAAAATATCCGAATTATCAAAAACCAAAATACCTATACAAATCTACCCTCCCATGAATACCTTTTCAAGTTCTCAAACTGTTCTCCAATCATCTTCGTTAAATCTCAAAGTTTTCTCATTAGGGTGTGCAACATCAGTATCTTAAATCTTTGTACCAACACACGTGAGATAAAGAAAATACCTTCGTGACGCATCGAGTTTTAAATGATATAAGAAAAAAGCATTAATAATCAAATATCCCCCATAATGCAAAAACTCCCCCATAACTTGATAATTATTTCTCCCCCTTTTTAAGATGTCCCCAAATAGACAGATAAGAAGAAAAAATAAAAGCATGGAGTGTCACAAAAAAATTCATAACAAACAAAGGTCAAGCTACACGCATACATAGGTCAAGCTCTGATACCAATTTGTAAAACGTGTGATACCGATTAAAACTAACTCGCAAGTTTCCAATCAAACCTTATTTAATTCAGCCCCTAAACAAGCATCTAAAGTGCGTGTGTCAACCCATAAATAAATATAAATCATGCGACACAATAAATATGCTGAGACACAGATTTTAGGAAAAAACTCTTTTCGGGTAAAACATTTATTTCACTATGAATTAATAAATCGCAACTTACAATTACATAGACAAATTGGCAATGGATCCACACGTAGCCAACCCACAATGACTCGCAGTCTTGAACTCAGCAAGAGAATACATGCAGCACCCTCCAAGGACTCGCAGCGCAATCTTTAGCAAAGAATATTCACGCAGCAAGATCCTTAATTACTCGCATCCATATGAACAAAAGCAAAGTGTTATTAAAACTAAAACAATTCACTCAAGCATATGGGAGTTTTGTGAATTGAAAACGAAAAAGGGAATAAACCCTAAAAGTAGAAGCTTGAAAGAATTATGCTTTTGCAGTTTTTCTGTTCGTCAAAACGCTGTGACTTCTTAAGAAAAAGAGAACCATTTATTGAGTATTTATACAAAAACTGCACTGCCTCAAAATTCGAGCTTATTCGAACGAGATAAGCATGTCGCTCGAATGACATCGTGTGTCGCTCGAACAACTTCTCACTAGATGGTACGTCGTTTGAACAACATAGCGTGTCCCCCGAACGACATAGCGTGTCGTTCGAACGACTTCTCATGAGATACTATGTCATTTGAATGACAAAAGTATGTCGTTTGAACGACCTATCAAATGAGATTCCACATGAGCTTGTAGATAATTTCGATACGAATGCGTGGCCACTAGTTTCGTATTTTTCTAATTTTTTATGAATTAGTTATGATTTTTATTCGGAATGGTGTCCAAGAATGAAATCTTTAGAAAAATATTTGATAAAAATATCCCAACACTTTGAGTGAAATGCTAAGGAATTAAAACTCAACCTTACCGAAGTAAACTTCGCGGAGTCTTTTTTGATGAACAACTTGATATTCAAATCCGTCTTTGATGCTTGAATGTTCTTGAATGCTCTTCGACGGTGTAGCCGGTATTAGACATAATAAATTGATAATGGACTTTTAAAAATATATCCTTACAAATCTCCCCCTATGTCTATGCCGGTACATACTGTAAGGACATTTTTGTCCATTAACAATTTATATGTCGTACTCCGTTACACCGTTGAAGAAATTCAAGTTTCATACATTCATCAACGGATCCGAATATCAGAAGAAGAAGAAGAGGAATCAAAGTCTGACAGATCGGACTGGTCCGCCTGAAATAAAAGAACCGATCCGGTCAACCGGACCGGTCTGCCTCAGACCCGGACCGATCCGCTTGCTGAAGATTCAGTATACCCCGGACCGCAACCAAACCGATGAAGCAGGAATAAAAGAACCGATCCTGTCACAACTGGACCGATCCGCCTCAGAATAAAAGAACCGATCCGGTCAACCGGAACGATCCGCCTCAGACCCGGACCGGTCCGCCTGGGATAATCTTAAACAGATCATGTTCAGATCGTGGTCAGATTTTTATGGCTCAAGTCCTCTTATTTAATCCCACTACGGGAAATGGTTTTCTAAGACTTATACACACGATTTTCAGAGTACAGAAAGCCCTAAGTCTTCACCTATTGAGCATCTAGACTCTAGGTATTTGATTCACAAAAATTGCCAATCCTTTGTGAATCACTTTGCAACCCAGGAACGCACTTTTGTTGTTCACACCCTTGTGGAGAAGACCGTTCTTCTTCTCCATTGCAGCCCTACTGGAAAGGGATAGTTCCAGCCGCCAACTACAGAATCCGACACCTGAGGGTAATTCTTAGTCGCTTGTATTTTCATTGTAATCCAAAATTGTATAGCTACAATATTATAATGAAAATAAATGGTTTTGCCCCTTTGGAGGATTTTTCCTCACAAGCATGTGTTTGAATGTTCTTGCTTAGATTATCATCTTATTCAATCACATATTGTTGCATGTTTAGGGTTTGTTTAGGGTAAAAGGTGTTTAATATATAATTTTCTCATTTGAACGCAAGCACATACGTTCTCAAATTGGTATCAGAGCAGGTTACGCTAATCTATCGCGTATTCCTATTTTCCGCAAAAAATTTCTAAGATATCAATTTTCTGAAAAAATTGATTTTTGAAAAAGTGTGTGTTCAAATGGAGAAGTTATATACTAAAATGCCTATTTTTGACGGGACAAATTATGCTTATTGGAAAGCCCGAATGAGGTCGGCTTTAAAAGCCATAGATGAAAGGGTTTGGATTTTAGTTGAAAGAGGGTGGACTCCTCCCTCCGTGACTATTGATAATGTGACCAACTTGAAACCTTACACTTTTTGGACTGATGAATAATTTAAATGGTCATCTTTTAATTCTAAAGGTCTAAGTGCTATTTCTGGGTCTATCACACCTGATGAGTTCAAACGCATAATGACGTGCACCACATTAAAAGAGGCATGGGATGTTTTACAACTCACCCATGAAGGAACTAATGCTGTGAAAGAATCTAAGTTGCAAAATTTGAACTCACAATTTGAAACCATCACCATGCATGAATCTGAATGCTTTGATGAATTTTATGCTAGACTTTCTGACATTGTGAATACTAGCTTTAATCTTGGTGAACATATTCCTAATGCTAGAGTTGTTAAAAAGATTCTTCGTTCTTTACCTAAGAGTTTTATCCCTAAAGTCACTGTGCTAAATTCTATGGGTAATTTAAATACGCTAAAATTGGAAGAACTTGTAGGAGATTTGAAAACTTATGAAATTGATATGTTCCCTAAAACTGCTAAATCTAAAGATAAGGGAATTCACTTAAATCCCAAGAGAGAAGGAGTGAGGGGTCGGCTAGAAAAAGGGTAGAGTCGTCTAGAAAAAGAGAGACTGACACGTCAGATTCTGAGTGTGATTTTGACCTAGATGATTTGGCTCTTTTTGCAAAAAATTTCAAAAGGATTCTCAAATTTAAGAAAAATGGCAATTTTAAAGATAAAAAGAAATTTGAGAAAAATAAGTTTGAAAAGAAAAATGAAAAAGACTCAAAAAATCTTCCTAAGAAAGAAAGTGAGAGATGTTTTGAGTGCGACGGTAGGGGTCATAGAGCCTTTGAGTGTGCCACTCGTTTGAATAGAGAGAAAGGGAAAGTTGTCCTTAATGCTACCCTTAGTGATGACAGTGAGGTCGAGACGGTGGATTCAGGAGATGAGTCACCGCATGAGTGTAACTTCACCGCATTCATGGCCAGTCAAGTGAGCACTCCTAGTTCTATTCACGACGATGAAGATGATGCTTCACAGGGACACTTCGACAGTGAGATCGATGTGAGTGAGGGGGAGGATGACTCGAGTGAGAGCGAGAGTGATATTCAACGCGCCTACGCTAAGTTATATTCTGAGTCTTTTAAAACTAAAAAACGTAACAAAGCGCTAGTTCTTAAGATCACCGGCTTAGAGGAAGATTTAAGAAAGGCGAGAGAAAGAGAGTCCTCCACCTTCACCGCCCTGAGAGAGAGAATTTGCATGTGTCGAGAAAGAGATTATGTTTAGAGAGAGAGAGAGTGTTTTAGAGAAAGAGAGAGGGGACTTGAATAAACAAGTGGCTAGTCTTACGAGTCAGCTCCATTCCTCCGTGGGGACTCGGAAGAAACTTGAAGCCCTTGTTGCCCAGCTGACTCATGATCTTGAGAAACCACAGGAAGTCAAGGTACAAATCGAGGACAAATCTTGGAAGATGGGAAAGATGGTCCTCGGCCCCGCTTTAGGTTTTGGTGATCGGAAAGGAATTGGATATGATGGTGCCTCCATGTCCCAAATTGCAACTGGACCAGTTCATGAGTTTACTACAACTCCTTATGGTCACCGTCAAAAACCTCGAAGGAGAGTTCGACCAAGAAAAGCAAACCAGGGTCCGCCTTTGACTGTGCTCTTTTGTACTTATTGCAAAAGAAAAGGCCACCTTAGGGAGTCTTGCTATAGCATGGGTCGAACACGACGTACTACTGCTTCACCACATCATACTGATGAGTTTTCTAGTCTGAGAGAGCGAGTTGAGTTCTTAGCTGCCACGACCCAGAGTTTAATGGAAGAATTCCGACGGATGTCTTTGCCGTTAGTGAATGTTTCTCACATTCAAGCTAAAACCAACAACAAAGGCAAACAAAAGGCCATCCCTGCTTGGGTACCTAAGAAAGATAAAAAGGCCTTCGTTGTTCGTGTTGCTCTCAAAGCACATAATACCTCACAGTGGTATTTTGATAGTGGGTGCTTCAGACACATGACAGGTGATGCCTCATTTTTTACGACTCTTGAGGACTATCAGGATGGCAGAGTCACCTTTGGAGATGGGAGAAAGTCTAGCATTATAGGATGTGGTACTGTCGAGTTACCTGGATTTCCTAAGCTAGAAAATGTTTTGTACATCAAAGGTTTGAAAGCAAACCTTCTCAGCATTAGCCAGCTGTGCGACACTGACTTTGCAGTAAAGTTTGATCGGGACGTGTGTAAAGTCTATAATCAAGCCGGTAAACTTTTAATGCAAGGGGTGAGGACCGAGGATAATTGCTATGGGACTGAGCCCACATCCTCACTTGTCTGCAACAGCGCCACGATCACTCCTATGGATCTGCCGCATCAACGTCTAGGTCACGTGAACGTTAGAGATCTCAATCGCTTAGCTAAAAAGGACCTAGTACGTGGCTTACCATCTCTTGGAAAGTCAACTTCGACCGTTTGTGGACCCTGTTAGTTGGGAAAAAAATTCGTAGTCCTCATAGGAAGTTGCACTCCATTACCACCTCTCGTGTTCTTGAGTTGATTCACATGGATCTTATGGGTCCCACTCGTACTGAAAGTCTAGGTGGTAAGAGGTACATCCTCGTGATGGTAGATGATTTCTCCAGGTACTCCATTGTAGGGTTTATTTGAGTCCACACACTCTTCAGACTCCTTATGAGTTGTGGACTGACAAGAAGCCCAACCTGGTATATTTCCGTGTTTTTAGGAGTAAATGCTACATCCTACGGGATAGAGAGCAATTAGGAAAGTTTGACTCCCGGAGCGATGAGGGAATATTTTTAGGATATTCATCGAATAGCAGAGCGTACCGAGTTTTTAACCTGAAGATCTCTAAGGTTATGGAATCAATAAACGTCACCGTGCAAGATGATGAACCTTTGACAGTTATTGATCCTAACCTTCAGTGTGAGGATGAGGATTGTTTTGACAGTGATTTACCTGTTCCTCTCTCACACTATGTGGACCCTACTTCTGTGTTAGGGGACACACCTGCTTGGGTTCGCAAGAGTCATGACCCGTCTGCCATTGTTGGCGATCCCACTCTAGGGGTCAAGACTCGTGATAAGCTAGAGAACGTTGTTAGTCATCTTTGCTACACGTCCAAAGTCGAGCCCAGGAATCATAAAGAAGCACTCAAGGATGAACACTTGATATCTGCTATGCAGGATGAGTTGCTTCAGTTTAAAAAGAACAATGTCTGGGAACTTGTTCCCCGACCTAGTGATACTAATGTGATAGGTACCCGGTGGATTTTCAAGAAAAAAATGGATGAAAATGGTACCATAATCAGAAATAAGGCTAGGTTGGTCACTCAAGGCTACACACAGATAGAGGGTGTAGACTTTGGGGAGACATTTGCTCCTGTTGCGAGGCTTGAGTCCGTCCGTCTTCTGCTCGCCATCGCATGTCATCTGCGCTTCAAGGTATATCAGATGGATGTCAAGAGTGCCTTTCTGAATGGCATTCTACAGGAGGAGGTTTATGTGGAACAACCAAAAGGGTTTGAATACCCTCAGCACCCAGAGCACGTCTACTATCTGAGGAAAGCCTTGTATGGTTTGAATCAAGCACCCCGTTCTTGGTACGAGAGGCTTACTTCCTATCTCTTAGCTCGTGGCTTCAAGAGAGGGGGAGTAGATATGACGTTGTTCATCAGGAGAGATGAAAGTGCTATTTTGGTTGCCCAGGTCTATGTGGACGACATAGTCTTTGGATCCACATGCTCCCAGCATGCTCACCACTTTGAGGAGGAGATGAAAAGTGAGTTTGAGATGAGAATAGTTTGTGAGCTTACATTCTTTCTTGGTCTCCAGGTTCGTCAGCTAGAGGATGGGATGTTCATCTCTCAATCCAAGTATGCTAGAGACCTAGTGAAGAAATTTGGTTTAGAATCCGCTAATCATGCACGTACACCTATGAGTACCACTACCAAGCTTAGTAAGGACACTTCAGGCAAGGACGTAGAGAAAACCTTATATCAGAGTATGATAGGTAGTCTTCTCTACTTGACTACCAGTCGTCCCCACATCGTCTTCAGTGTTGGAGTCTGTGCGCGATATCAGGCATCCCCGAAAGAGTCACATTTACTTGCTCTAAAATGTATTATTAAGTACGTAAGTGGAACTCTCTCATACGGTATTTGGTATTCCTTTGATATCGATGACCGTTTGTCCGCCTATTAGGATGTCGATTGGGCTGGGGATGTAGATGGTTGTAGGAGCACTTCTGGTGGGTGTTTCTATTTTGGTTCTGCTCTTGTCTCCTGGTTGAGCAAGAAGCAAAATTCCATCTCTTTGTCCACTACGGAGGCTGAGTACATAGCCGTCGGGAGTTGTTGCACACAACTCTTATGGATGAAGCAAATGCTGGAGGATTATGAGATTTCACAAGACACCATGACCATTTCATGTGACAACACGAGCGCGATACACATATCCCGCAATCCAGTTCAGCATTCGCGCACCAAGAACATCAGGATACATGAGCACTTTATACGACAGCTAGTTGAGGAGAAAGTCGTATCCCTGAGTTTCGTTTCCACCGACCGTCAGTTAGCCGACATTTTCACGAAACCTTTAGATGCCCTTAGATTTGAGAGTCTTAGGAAGTCTTTGGGGATTTGCACAGTTGACTGAGGGGTTGGTCTATGTCTAGAATAGGATGCTTCTTCATGTTCATATCATATGCTTCCTGTTGCTAGTCTGTTTTATATGTACCATTGCTTAGTTGTACAGCTTTTATTAATTCTTTTTGCTTTTTATATTTCTCTTGAAAAATACAAAAAGATTTTCCTTTAAGAAATTTTTTTAGAAAAGCACAAAAAGATTTTATTTTGATAAAATTTTTGAAAAAGACCAAAAAGATTTTTTTATTTTTAAGCAACTTTTATGGATGAGCATTTAAGATAGCCAAGTCACAACTTCATTCCATTTATCCATGTGACTGTTTGATAGAGATTTGAGAGGCTAGATCATTTCATGTGCTTTACTTAGTATGGAGTCTTTGAGATGTAATTAGTGATATCTTCCTACATGTTTGACTCCTATATCCTTTATTGCACACATACACGGCTATATTTGATTATTGCACTTGTCTATCTCATATTGGCTTGAGTGTTTTCATCTCAATTCTGTCTATACAATGTACAATATGCAATAAAACTTGACAAGATTGGAATGCATGTAAAAATCATTTTGGTGAGACTGTGTGTTTTTGTATAACGGGGAGGGCTACGAAAGGTAATCATCTATCCTTTGCGCAAAAGCCACCGTTAAAAAGGACCTAAAAATGGAGGAATTTTAATATCCGAGGTCCAAAGAGGTTAAAAGAGCCCGAAAAAATTTAAAGGCAATAAAAAGCAATTCATTCCAAATATGGGCCACTTAGGTTTCACTATCAATTCTCCAAAGCTTGAGAATTTAGAATGCCTCTATTTAAAATTATATCTGAGGGAGTTTGGTTGGAGAATCTTTAAACAGGTTTGCACTTCTTTAAAAGTCCTGAAAAAGCATAAAATCGTTTTGGACGTTATTGGTGTGAAAATCACTTTGAGCTTTGATTTGTTGATTTGATTGAGTCAATATCTTATATTGTCATTCTTTTACACCAAAGGAAGCATTTGAGTTCATTCACTAGGAATATCCAATATTCATCGTGCACATATGTCATGTTTGTATGCATTGATTTTCCTATCGAATTTGATCACACCACTTCATTTATGCTATCATCGTCTTGGTTGCTTTGTGTTCATTCATGGTGTGATTTTATCCTAGTGACACCCCGCACTTGCTTATTTGATTTATTTCTCTCATTTGTCTATTTGTGGACATCATAAAAAGGGGGAGAATGACTTATCTTATTATGGGAGAGATTTGAAAGTTTGAGTTTGCTCATAAAATGTGTATATATGTTTATCTTATTTCAAACTCGATATGTCACTTGGTATTTTGCTTTATCTCATGTGTGTAGGTACTACATGGATTATCATTAGATTGCACACCCTGATGAGAAAAGCGTTGAAGAGCAAACGATGTAGTCTTATTCAATTGTATCTTTCCAGTTTTGGGTTCATGGAAGGGTAGATTTGTATCGGCATTTTTCGTTGTTTTGATATTTCGGATGTTTGTTTTTATGTATGTACCGGCATAGACATAGGGGGAGATTTGTAAGGACATTTTTGTCCATTAACAATTTATATGTCGTACGCCGTTACACCGTTGAAGAAATTCAAGTTCCATACATTCATCAACGGATCCGAATATCAGAAGAAGAAGAAGAAGAGGAATCAAAGTCTGACAGACCGGACCGGTCCGCCTCAGACCCGGACCGATCCGCTTGCTGCAGATCCAGTATACCCCGGACTGCAAGCAAACCGATGAAGCAGGAATAAAAGAACCGATACGGTCACAACCATACCGATCCGCCTCAGAATAAAAGATCTGATCCGATCAATCGGACCGATCTGCCTCAGACTCGGACCGGCCTGCCTGGGATAATCTTAAACAGATCATGTTCAGATCGTGGTCAGATTTTTATGGCTCAATTCCTCTCATTTAATCCCACTACGGGAAGTGGTTTTCTAAGACTTATACACAAGATTTTCAGAGTACAGAAAGCCTTAAGTCTTCACCTATTAAGCATCTAGACTCTAGGTATTTGATTCACACAAATTGTCGATCCTTTGTGAATCACTTTGCAACCCAGGAACGCACTTTTGCTTTTCACACCCTTGTGGAGAAGACCGTTCTTCTTCTCCATTGCAACCCTACTGGAAAGGGATAGTTCCAGCCGCCGACTACAGAATCCGACACCTGAGGGTAAATCTTAGTCACTTGTATTTTCATTGTAATTCGAAATTGTATAGCTACAATATTATAATGAAAATAAATGGTTTCGCCCCTTTGGGGGATTTTTCCTCACAAGCATGTGTTTGAATGTTCTTGCTTAGATTATCATCTTATTCAATCACATATTGTTGCATGTTTAGGGTTTGTTTGGGGTAAAAGGTGTTTAATATATAATTTTCTCATTTGAACGCAAGCACATACGTTCTCACATACATAAAAATATCTGAATTATCAAGAACCAAAATGCCTATACAAATCTACCCTCCCATGAATAAATTTGCAAGTTCTCAAATTGTTCTTTAATCATCTTCGTCAAATCTCAAAGCTTTTCTCATCGGGGTGTGCAACATCATGATCTTCAATCCTTGTACCTACACACATGAGATAAAGCAAAACACCTTCGTGACGCATCGAGTTTGAAATGATATACGAATAAAGAATTAATAATAAAATCTCCCCCATAATGTAAAAACTCCCCCATAACATGATAACTATTTCTCCCGATTTTTATGATGTCCCAAAAAAGACAGATAAGAAGAAAAAATCAAAACATAGAGTGTCACGACACAATGCATAGCAAACAAAGGTCAAGCTAAGCGCATACAAAGGTCAAGCTCTGATATCAATTTGTAAAATGTGTGATACAGATTTAAACTAACTCACAAGTTTCCAATCAAACCTTATCTAATTCAGCCCCTAAACCAGCATCTAAAGTGCGTGTGTCAACGCATAAATAAATATAAAGCATGCGACACAATAAATATGATGAGACACAGATTTCAGGAAAAACAACCTTTCGGGTAAAACCTTTATTTCACTAAGAATTAATAAATCGCAACTTACAATTACATAGAGAAATTTGCAATGAATCAACACGCAGCCAAGACACAAAGACACGCAGTCTTGAACTCAATAAGAGAATACATGAAACGCCCTCCAAGGACTTGTAGACCAATCTTGAGCAAAGAATCTTCACGCAACAATATCCTCAATGACACGCAGCCATATGAATAAAAGAAAAGTGTTCTTAAAAACCAAAACAATTCACTCAAGCATATGGGAGTTTTGTGAATTGAAAACCAAAATGGGATTAAACCCTAAAAGAAGAAGCCTAAAATAATTCTGCTTTTGCAGTTTTTCTGTTCGTCAAAACGCTATGACTTATTAAGGAAAACGGAACCATTTAATGACTATTTATACAAAAACTGCACTACCTCGAAATACGATCTCATTCGAATGAGATAAGCATGTCTCTCGAATGACGTAGCGTGTCTCTCTAACGAATTCTCACTAGATGATATGTCGTTTGAACAACAAAAGCAGGTCATTTGAACGACCTATCAAACGAGATTCCATGCGATCTTGTAGATAATTTCGATACAAACACGTGGCCGCCAGTTTCGTATTTTTTGATTTTTTATGAATTAGTTATGATTTTTATACGGAAAGGTGTCCGAGAACAAAATCTTTAGAAAAATATTTGATAAAAATATCCCAACACTTTAAGTGAACTGCTAAGGAATTAAAACTCAACCTTACCAAAGTAAACTTCGCGAAGCCTTTTTAATTAAGAACCTGATATTTAGATCCGTCTTTGATGCTTGAATGTTCTTGAATGCTCTTCGACGGTGTAGCGGTATAAGACGTAATAAATTTATAATGGACTTATAAAAATATGTCCTTACAAATCTCCCCCTAAGTCTATGCCGGTACATACATAAAAATATTCGAATTATCAAAAACCAAATTCCTATACAAATTTACCCTCCCATGAATAAATTGTTCTAAAATCAACTTCGTCAAATCTCAAAGATTTTATCATAAGGGTGTGCAACATCATGATATTCAATATTTTTACCAACACACATGAGATAAAGCAAAATACCTTCGTGACACATCCAGTTTGAAATGATATAAGAATAAAGCATTAATAATCAAATATACCCCATAATGCAAAAACTCCCGCATAACATGATAATTCTTTATCCCCCTTTTTATGATGTCCCACAATAGAAAGATAAGAAGAAAAAATCAAAACATGGAGTGTCACGACAAAATGCATTGCAAATAAAGGTCAAGCTATGCACATACATAGGTTAAGCTCTAATACCAATTTGTAAAATGTGTGATAACGATTTAAACTAATTCGCAATTTTCCAATCAAACCTTATTTAATTAAGCCCCTAAATAAACATCTAAAGTGCGTGTGTCAACCCGTTAATAAATATAAAGCATGCGACACAATAAATATGCTGGGACATAGATTTCAGGCAAAAAAAACTTTCAGGTATAATCTTTATATCACTATGAATTAAAAAATCGGAACTTACAATTACATAGAGAAATCAGCAATGGATCAACACGCAGCCAACCCACAAAGACTCAAAGTCTTGAACTCAACAAGAGAATACACGCAGCACCCTCGAGGGACTCGTAGCCCAATCTTTAGTAAAGAATCTTCACGTAGCAAGATCCTCAATGACACGTAGCAATATGAACAAAAGCAAAGTTTTATTAAAAACCAAAACAATTCACTCAAGCATATGGGAGTTTTGTGAATTGAAAAGCAAAAAGGGATTAAACCCTAAAAGAGGAAGGCCAAAATAATTCTTCTTTCGTAGTTTTTCTGTTCCTCAAAACGCCGTGACTTATTAAGAAAAACGGAACCATTTAATGAGTATTTATACAAAAATTGCACCGCCATGAAATTCGAGCTCGTTCGAATGAGATAAGCATGTCGCTCGAATGACGTAGCGTGTCGCTCGAACGACTTGTCACGAGATGTTATGTCGTTTGAACGACAAAAGTTGGTCATTCTAACGATATATCAAACTAGATTCCACGCCTTCTTGAAGATATTTTCGATACGAACGCGTGGCCGCCAATTTCGTATTTTTTTTTATTTTTTATGAATTAGTTATATTTTTTTACGGAAAGGTGTCCAAGAATAAAATCTTTAGGAAAATATTTGATAAAAATATCCCAACACTTTATGTGAAATGATAGGGAATTAAAACTCAACCTTACCAAAGTAAACTTCGAGGAGCCTTTTTGATGAAGAACTTGATATTCGGATCCGTCCTTGATGCTTAAATGTTCTTGAATGCTCTTCGACGGTGTAGAAGACATAGTAAATTGATAACGGACTTATAAAAATATGTCCTTACAAATCTCCCTCTATGTCTATGCCAGGACATGCATAAAAATATTCGAATTATAAAAAAACAAAATGAGTATACATATCTACCCTCCCATGAATAAATGTGCATGTTCTCAAACTGTTCTTGAATCATCTTCGTCAAATCTCAAAGCTTTTCTCATCAGGGTGTGCAACATCATGATCTTCAATCTTTGTACCTACACATATGAGATAAAGAAAAGTACATTCCTGACGCATCGACTTTGAAATGAGATAAGAATAAAGCATTAATAATCAGAGTTTCCCCATAATGCAAAAACTCCCCCAAAACATTATAATTATTTCTTCCCCTCTTTATGATGTCCCTATATAGACAGATAAGAAGAAAAAATCAAAACATGGAGTGTCACGACAAAATGCATAGCAAACAAAGGTCAAGCTACGCACATACAGAGGTCAAGCTCTGATACCAATTTGTAAAACATGTGATACCGATTAAAACTAACTCGCAAGTTTCCAATCAAACCTTATTTAATTCAGTCCCTATACAACCATCTAAAGTGGGTGTGTCAACCCATAAATAAATATAAATCATGCGACACAATAAATATGCTGAGACACAGATTTTAGGAAAAAACTCCTTCGCGTAAAACCTTTATTTCACTATGAATTAATAAATCGCAACTTACAATTACATAGAGAAATTGGCAATGGATCAACACGCAGCTAACCCACAAAGACTTGCATTCTTGAACTCAGCAAGAGAATACACGCAGCACCTTCCAAGGACTCGCAGCCCAATCTTTAGCAAAGAATCTTCACGCAGCAAGATCCTCAATTACTCGCAGCCATATGAACAAAAGCAAAGTGTTATTAAAAACTAAAAAAATTCACTCAAGCATATGGGAGTTTTGTGAATTGAAAACCAAAAAGAGAATAAACCCTAAAAGTAGATGCCTAAAAGAATTATGCTTTTGCAGTTTTTCTGTTCGTCAAAACGCTATGACTTCTTAAGAAAAAGAGAACCATTTATTGAGTATTTATAAAAAAACTGCACCGCCTCAAAATTCGAGCTTATTCGAATGAGATAAGCATGTCGCTCGAATGACATCGCATGTCGCTCGAACAACTTCTCACGAGATGGTACATTGTTTGAACAACATTGTGTGTCCCCCAAATGACGTAGCGTGTCGTTCGAACGACTTATCACGATATACTATGTCGTTTGAATGACAAAAGCATGTCATTCGAATAACCTATCAAATGAGATTCCACGTGATCTTGTAGATAATTTCGATACGAATGCGTGGCCGCTAGTTTCGTATTTTTCTGATTTTTTATGAATTAGTTATGATTTTTATTCGGAAAGGTGTCCAAGAATAAAATCTTTAGAAAAATATTTGATAAAAATATCCCAACACTTTCAGTGAAATGCTCAGGAATTAAAACTCAACCTTACCGAAGTAAACTTCGCGGAGTCTTTTTTGATGAACAACTTGATATTCAGATCCGTCTTTGATGCTTGAATGTTATTGAATTCTCTTCGATGGTGTAGCGGTATTAGACATAATAAATTGATAATGGACTTTTAAAAATATATCCTTACAAATCTCACATACATAAAAATATATCCTTACAAATCTCATTTGAACGCAAGCACATACGTTCTCACATACATAAAAATATCTGAATTATCAATAACCAAAATGCCCATACAAATCTACCCTCCCATGAATAAATTTGCAAGTTCTCAAACTGTTCTTTAATAATCTTCGTCAAATCTCAAAGCTTTTCACATCGGGGTGTGCAACATCATGATCTTCAATCCTTGTACCTACACACATGAGATAAAGAAAAATACCTTCCTGACGCATCGAGTTTGAAATGATATACGAATAAAGCATTAATAATAAAATGTCCCCCATAATGTAAAAACTCCCCCATAACATGATAACTATTTCTCTCGACTTTTATGATGTCCCCAAAAAGACAGATAAGAAGAAAAAATCAAAACATAGAGTGTCACGACACAATGCATAGCAAACAAAGGTCAAGATAAGAGCATACAAAGGTCAATCTTTGATATCAATTTGTAAAATGTGGGATACCCATTTAAACTAACTCGCAAGTTTCCAATCAAAACTTATTTAATTAAGCCCCCAAATAAGCATCTAAAGTGCGTGTGTCAACGCATAAATAAATATAAAGCATGCGACACAATAAATATGCTGAGACACAGATTTCAGGAAAAAAACCTTTCGGGTAAAACCTTTATTTCACTATGAATTAATAAATCGCAACTTACAATTACATAGAGAAATTTGCAATGAATCAACACGCAGCCAAGCCACAAAGACACGCAGTCTTGAACTCAATAAGAGAAGACATGCAACACCCTCCACGGACTCGTAGCCCAATCTTGAGCAAAGAATCTTCACGCAGAAAGATCCTCAATGACACACAGCCATATGAACAAAAGCAAAATGTTCTTAAAACCCAAAATAATTCACTCAAGCATATGGGAGTTTTGTGAATTGAAAACCAAAAAGGGATTAAACCCTAAAAGAAGAAGCCTAAAAGAATTCTTCTTTTGTAGTTTTTCTGTTCTTCAAAACGCTGTGACTTCTTAAAAAAACGGAACCATTTAATGACTATTTATACAAAAACTACACCACCTCGAAATTCGATCTCATTCGAATGAGATAAGCATGTCGCTCGAACGACGTAGCATGTCGCTCTAACGACTTCTCACTAGATGATATGTCGTTTGAACAACAAAAGATGGTCATTTGAACGACCTATCAAATGAGATTCCATGCGATCTTGTAGATAATTTCGATACGAACACGTGGCCGCCAGTTTCATATTTTCTTATTTTTTATGAATTAGTTATGATTTTTATACGGAAAGGTGTCCGAGAATAAAATCTTTAGAAAAATATTTGATAAAAATATCCCAACATTTTAAGTGAAATGCTAAGGAATTAAAACTCAAGCATACCAAAGTAAACTTCGCGAAGTCTTTTTAATTAAGAACCTGATATTCAGATCCGCCTTTGATGCTTGAATGTTCTTGAATGCTCTTCGACGGTGTAGCGGTATAAGACATAATAAATTGATAATGGACTTATAAAAATATGTCCTTAAGAATCTCCCCCTAAGTCTATGCCGGTACATACATAAAAATATTCGAATTATCAAAAACCAAATTCCTATACAAGTCTACCCTCCCATGAATAAATTTGGAAGTTCTCAAACTGTTCTTCAATCAACTTCGTCAAATCTCAAAGCTTTTCTCATCAGGGTGTGCAACATCATGATATTCAATATTTTTACCAACACACATGAGATAAAGCAAAATACCTTCGTGACACATCGAGTTTGAAATGATATAAGAATAAAGCATTAATAATCAAATCTACCCCACAATGCAAAAACTCCCGCATAACATGATAATTCTTTATCCCCCCTTTTTATGATGTCCCACATTAGAAAGATAAGAAGAAAAAATCAAAACATGGAGTGTCACAACAAAATGCATAGCAAACAAAGGTCAAGCTACGCGCATACATAGGTTAAGCTCTAAAACCAATTTGTAAAACGTGTGATACCGATTAAAACTAATTTTCAATTTTCCAATCAAACCTTATTTAATTAAGCCCCTAAATAAGCATCTAAAGTGCGTGTGTCAACCCGTAAAATAAATATAAAGCATGCGACACAATAAATATGCTGAGACACAGATTTCAGGAAAAAAACTTTCAGGTATAACCTTTATTTCACAATGAATTAAAAAATCGCAACTTACAATTACATAGAGAAATCAGCAATGGATCAACACGTATCCAACCCACAAAGACTCAAAGTCTTGAACTCAGCAAGAGAATACATGCAGCACCCTCCAAGGACTCGTAGCCCAATCTTTAGCAAAGAATCTTCACGCAGCAAGATCCTCAGTGACACGTAGCAATATGAACAAAAGCAAAGTTTTATTAAAGATCAAAACAATTCACTCAAGCATCTGGGAGTTTTGTGAATTGAAAGCCAAAAAGGGATTAAACCCTAAATGAGGAAGGCCAAAATAATTCTTCTTTCGTAGTTTTTCTGTTCCTCAAAATGCTATGACTTCTTAAGAAAAACGGAACCATTTAATGAGTATTCATACAAAAACTGCACCGCCATGAAATTCGAGCTCGTTCAAATGAGCTAAGCATGTCACTCGAACGACGTAGCGTGTCGCTCGAACGACTTGCCACGAGATGCTATGTCATTTGAAAAACAAAAGTAGGTCATTCGAACGATATATCAAACGAGATTCCATGCCTTCTTTAAGATAATTTCGATACTAACGCGTGGCCGCCAGTTTCGTATTTTTTTTATTTTTTATGAATTAATTATGTTTTTTTATGGAAAGGTGTCCAAGAATAAAATCTTTAGGAAAATATTTGATAAAAATATCCCAACACTTTAAGTGAAATGCTAAGGAATTAAAACTCAACCTTGCCAAAGTAAACTTCGAGGAGCCTTTTTGATGAAGAACTTGATATTCGGATCCGTCCTTGATGCTTAAATGCTCTTGAATGCTCTTCGACGGTGTAGAAGACATAATAAATTGATAATGGACTTATAAAAATATGTCCTTACAAATCTCCCTCTACGTCTATGCCAGGACATGCATAAAAATATTCGAATTATAAAAAAACAAAATGCCTATACAAATCTACCCTCCCATGAATAAATGTGCAAGTTCTCAAACTGTTCTTGAATCATCTTCGTCAAATCTCAAAGCTTTTCTCATCAGGGTGTGCAACATCATGATCTTCAATCTTTGTACCTACACATATGAGATAAAGAAAAATACATTCCTGACGCATCGACTTTGAAATGAGATAAGAATAAAGCATTAATAATCAAATTTTCCCCATAATGAAAAAACTCCCCCATAACATTATAATTATTTCTTCCCCTCTTTATGATGTCCCTATATAGACAGATAAGAAGAAAAAATCAAAACATAGAGTGTCACGACAAAATGCATAGCAAACAAAGGTCAAGCTACGCGCATACAGAGGTCAAGCTCTGATACCAATTTGTAAAACTGGTGATACCGATTAAAACTAACTCGAAAGTTTCCAATCAAAACTTATTTAATTAAGCCCCCAAATAAGCATCTAAAGTGCGTGTGTCAACCCATAAATAAATATAAATCATGCGACACAATAAATATGCTGAGACACAGATTTTAGGAAAAAACTCCTTTCGGGTAAAACCTTTATTTCATTATGAATTAATAAATCGCAACTTATAATTACATAGAGAAATTGGCAATGGATCAACACGCAGCTAACCCACAAAGACTCGCAGACTTGAACTCAGCAAGGGAATACACGCAGCACCCTCCAAGGACTCGCAACCCAATCTTTAGCAAAGAATCTTCACGCGGCAAGATCCTCAATTACTCGCAGCCATATGAACAAAAGCAAAGTGTTATTAAAAACTAAAACAATTCACTCAAGCATATGGGAGTTTTGTGAATTGAAAACCAAAAAGGGAATAAACCCTAAAAGTAGAAGCCTGAAAGAATTATGCTTTTGCAGTTTTTCTGTTCGTCAAAACGCTGTGACTTCTTAAGAAAAAGAGAACCATTTATTGAGTATTTATACAAAAACTGCACCGCCTCAAAATTCGAGCTTATTCGAACGAGATAAGCATGTCGCTCGAAGGACATCGCATGTCGCTCGAACAACTTCTCACGGGATGGTACGTCGTTTGAACAACATAGCGTGTCCCCCGAACGACGTAGCGTGTCGTTCGAACGACTTCTCACGAGATACTATGTCGTTTGAATGACAAAAGCATGTCGTTCGAATAACCTATCAAACGAGATTCAACGTGATCTTGTAGATAATTTCAATACGAATACGTGGCCGCTAGTTTCGTATTTTTCTGATTTTTTATGAATTAGTTATGATTTTTATTCGGAAAGATGTCCAAGAATAAAATCTTTAGAAAAATATTTGATAAAAATATCCCAACACTTTCAGTGAAATGCTAAGGAATTAAAACTCAACCTTACCGAAGTAAACTTCGCGGAGCCTTTTTTGATGAACAACTTGATATTCAGATCCGTCTTTGACGCTTGAATGTTCTTGAATGCTCTTCGACGGTGTAGCGGTATTAGACATAATAAATTGATAATGGACTTTTAACAATATATCCTTACAAATCTCTCCCTATGTCTATGCCGGTACATACATAAAAATATCTGAATTATCAAGAAGCAGAATGCCTATACAAATCTACCCTCCCAGGAATAAATTTGCAAGTTCTCAAACTGTTCTTCAATCATCTTCATCAAATCTCAAAGCTTTTCTTATCGGGGTGTGCAACATCATGATCTTCAATCCTTGTACCTACACACATGAGATAAAGCAAAACACCTTCCTGACGCATCGAGTTTGAAATGATATACGAATAAAGCATTAATAATAAAATCTTCCCCATAATGTAAAAACTCCCCCATAACATGATAACTATTTCTCCTCATTTTTATGATTTCCCCAAAAAGACAGATAAGAAGAAAAAATAAAAACATAGAGTGTCACGACACAATGCGTAGCAAACAAAGGTCAAGCTAAGCGCATACAAAGGTCAAGCTCTGATATCAATTTGTAAAATGTGTGATTCTGATTTAAACTAACTCACAAGTTTCCAATCAAACCTTATCTAATTCAGCCCCTAAACCAACATCTAAAATGTGTGTGTCAACGCATAAATAAAAATAAAGCATGGGACACAATAAATATGCTGAGACACAGATTTCAGGAAAAAATAAACTTTCGGGTAAAACCTTTATTTCACTATGAATTAATAAATCGCAACTTACAATTACATAGAGAAATTTGCAATGAATCAACACGGAGCCAAGCCAAAAAGACACGCAGTCTTGAACTCAATAAGAGAATACATGTAACACCCTCTAAGGACTCGTAGCACAATCTTGAGCAAAGAATCTTCACGCAGCAAGATCCTCAATGACACGCAGCCATATGAACAAAAGCAAAATGTTCTTAAAAACCAAAACAATTCACGCAAGCATATGGGAGTTTTGTGAATTGAAAACCAAAAAGGGATTAAACCCTAAAAGAAGAAGCCTAAAAGAATTTTGCTTTTGTAGTTTTTTTGGTCGTCAAAACGATGTGACTTCTTAAGAAAAACGGAACCATTTAATGACTATTTATACAAAAATTGCACCACCTCGAAATTCGATCTCATTCGAATGAGATAAGCATGTTGCTCGAACGACGTAGCGTGTCGCTCTAACGACTTCTCACTAGATGATATGTCGTTTGAACAACAAAATCAGGTCGTTTGAACGACCTATCAAACGAGATTACATGCGATCTTGTTGATAATTTCGATACGAACACGTGGCCGCCAGTTTCATATGTTTTGATTTTTTATGAATTAGTTATGATTTTTATACGGAAAGGTGTCCGAGAATAAAATATGTAGAAAAATATTTGATAAAAATATCCCAACACTTTAAGTGTAATGCTAAGGAATTAAAACTCAACCTTACCAAAGTAAACTTCGCTAAGTCTTTTTAATTAAGAACCTGATATTCAGATCCGTCTTTGATGCTTGAATGTTCTTGAATGCTCTTCGACGGTGTAGCGGTATAAGACATAATAAATTGATAATGGACTTATAAAAATATGTCCTTACAAATCTCCCCCTATGTCTATGCCTGTACATACATAATAATATTCGAATTATCAAAAACCAAATTCCTATACAAATCTACCCTCCCATGAATAAATTTGGAAGTTCTCAAACTGTTCTTCAATCAACTTCGTTAAATCTCAAAGCTTTTCTCATCAGGGTGTGCAACATCATGATATTCAATCTTTTTACCAACACACATGAGATAAAGTGTAACAACCCCCGATTCTGGGAGGCCTCATTTTATACTAATATTACCGCATAAGGTAATTATATAAAATGTGGGGACTGGAGTAAATATTAATTGAATGAAATAAAAGTTAATATTTGCTGGGTTATTGCATATTTACTGCATGAGAAAGTAAATATCATTTTATTGTATGTTTTATAGTGTTATGTGCTTTAAATCACATTATGGTTTAATTGAAACTGGAATTTAAAGTGGTTTAGAAAATTGTCGGATGCCATTTTAGAGGGCGTAGTTAGTCCCGGGATATGCGAGACAGTCAAAATAAGTGCCATATTGTATTTTTGAGTTTCGGGCACTTTTACCTGGTTTTAACTCAAACGCGTATTTGTGAGTCATTTTAAATGTGGTATTAACCACTTAAGTTGGGAGTTTTACTTTAAGCCACGATTTTAGTTTCCTAAACCCCTTATTTTTCCCATTTTATGTCTTGAACACATAGAGAGAAAAGAAAGAAAGAAAGAAAGAAAGAAAGAAGAGAAAAGAGGAGAAAGAAGAGAAAATGAAGATTGAAGATGGATTGATGCTCCTACTCAAAGAAATCTGATATTTTCATCAAGGCAAGTATTCTACTTGCAAATATGTGATTTAAGATGTATAAATTGTATGATAGTTGTGTATTTTCATTTATGGTTTAAATGTAGAATTTGGGGGATTTAAACCTTAATCTTGATTTATGTTAAAGAAATTGTGGGTCTTGATGGTTATAAATCATATAGGAAAATCTTTGGGTAGATAAAGATTGTTGGTTGAGTTTAAGATGGACAAGGTTTGAGATTTGGTAAAATGTATATCATCATTTGGGTGTAGTTTTTTAAGGTGAAAGAACCCTAGGTCTGCTACGACCGGTCGACCGGGACTTCGGGGGCAGGTTTACTGCTTTCCCTCAAAGGCATAAAATTCTTGCGCGGTCGACCACGGTTCCTTGACCGTTCGACCGGCTATACCATTTTGAGCTTTCAACTTTCCTTCGCAGGCAAAACCTTGAGACGCGGTCGACCGCGGTCTCGGGACCGGTCGACCGGTCCCCTGTTTTCCACTTTAAAACTTATTTTTGTTTCCTAGATTTTTCTTCTCAATAGGTACTAGGAACCTTATTGAATGAAGTAAACTTAGAGTCCTAGAGTTCTAGATGAGTTGAGATGCTACCCTAGATTAGAAATGGTTTTGGTGGGGTTTTCCGGGGATATGCAAATTGAAGTTAGGGCATTTTTCTTCTAGTTGATTCTCATAAAACTAGGAGATGTAGTATTATATTTGGGAGACTTTAGAAGCTCAATTGAGCTATATTAGTTTTGATGGTTTACGTTATCACCCCAAAAGAATGTTGGGAGATTCCGGAGGTTCAATTGTGCTATGTTAACCTTGGTGGTTCATAATAACACCATAAAGGTGAGTTTGGAGAATAAATTGATAGTTCATTCATTCCTTTGGAAGATGATAATCTTGGGGTTTTAAAATAACACCCTAAAATACTTGGAGATAATCAAGAGTTTATTTACCCCTTCGAGGTGGTAGTGTCGATATAAGCTATAGTATGGCTCCGGATAATGAGTTATATTATTTACAAAAAGTAAAAGGTAATGGTTTCGGATAAAATGAAACATATACATGGAATTGGTAATGATGATGGTAAATGTTAATTTACTTAATCATGAAACTAGTAAATGATAATTTACTTGATTTTGAAAATGATAAATAAAATGGTTTAAACACACCTCTCTAAATGACATCATAAGGGAAGTTCGCGCGTGAGGTGATGCCCCCTAGCAAATTAACGCAGGGTGGATATAGTCCATAGGCCATGTGAGCGTTTATTGTGGTATATTTTTCTGCGATGGGTAGGAGATTCTGGGTGTGGTCTTGACTATCCCGCAGGCACATGGCCGCTTCCCGACGTCTTGCGATATAGGTGCCCAGGTTGTCTTATGATAGGCCCTGGAAGATGATGTTCATTTAGGGGCGCGCACAGTGGGGAAACCCGGATGGGCGGTCTTAGAATTGTTATGTGTATATAAATATAACTATTCATAATCAAGTGGGACTTGATGGATATTATGCCATAAAGAACATACTGTAGTTCCACAAAGAGCACATATAAATGCCACAAAGAGCATTTGAAAATGATTATTTTCCTGATAAGGAAAGGATTTTTACAAAATGTAAACATGAGATAAAAATGCCATAAAGAGCAAAAGATTGTGATTACATATATACTTCTTGTTAAGGAAAAGATATATGAGATAATTGGTACACGCGATGAAGATTGTAGTTTAATGTTACTTCTTTTATTGTTCCTACTTAGCTTATCTTTTACATTGTGTAGGCAGCTTCTTATTTCTCTTTCTTCATGATTTATTATTCATAACTGCCATACTCTTTATTCATCTGGTAATCATATAGAACCGGGCCCTGACCCGTTTATATTTCTTGTTGCATATGCATCTTGTCTCCGCTCAGGTACTCCGCCGCAAGGATGCCTGATTTTAATTCCTATTTCGATGTCCTAGGCAAGCCGTGATGCATTGCGGGTATTACGGGATACCTTTGGTATAGACGTTTTCATTTTTTAATTCTAGACAGGATCGGGTCTCTTTACTCGGGCGAGAGGCCCAAGCTTTCATAAATATCTAATGAAATGTATTGTATAAATTAATGTAATTATTTAAATGTTGTTATTTAGTTTGTTGATCGGCTGCACATCCGGTCCCTTTATTGTATTCTTGTTGTACAATTTATATATGCATCCCTGAGGTTTCCCCTATCTTTTCAGGAAGTGGGTCGTTTGTTTTTTTTCTTTATTTACTTTAATTTAAAAAAATTGGCAACCCGTTTTCTGAAATATTGGGCGGTTATCCTGGATACTCTATATTTTTATTGAGATGATGAGAATGATTCCATCTATGATTCCGTTATATGGGAGTATTGGGCTAGCCACCCCTTATTTCGGATCACGGGGTGTCACAGATGGTATCAGAGCATCAGGTTCTAGACTCCTTAGGAATCTGTGTGGACGCCTTAAGTTTCAGCATTGCTCTTGATTTGACTTAAAGCCTTAGGATTAAGATCGTTGGTTTCTCTTGTGAGATTTCGTTCTTCTGCCATGAGGTAGAATCTATAGAATCTTTTGAGTATTCGTGTGAGAATAGTAGGTCGATTGAAGGACGCCAAGGAAGTTCGTTATGAGGGCGTCATAAGATGGAACTACTAAGGACTGTAAATTGTGGTCGGGGATGAGGACCGCTTTGGAGGTCGCTCCCTTTGTGTTGGACTTCCTTATCTTTCTACTACGACTACTAATTACAGTTGATGTAGTTTTCCCAAATACCGCTAGAAGTAGAGAGTGGTACTAAGCTTGATAATTCAAGCGATGTTAAATTGAAGTAGAGAAGTGCCCAGAAGTATGATGGAGGAGAATCTTTCACCCGTAGGAGTAGTATGCAAACGATGGGAACGTAGTTACCTTATTCGTGGGTGCTGTAAGTTTTGACCATGGAGGAACCCGGTAGATACTTCCTATCGTAAGTTTCTCTGGGGTAACTGGAAGGAGGAGAAGGTAAGATCCTCAAGTGTTCACGCGAGGCTCAGTTAGAGGCTAACATTTGAAGACGAGTTGTGCGATTAGGGAGATCGTTCACTCAAGAAAGGTAGGTATAAGTGAGAGCCCCCAATGGAATGATAGGCTCCAGAATAAGTGTCACTAACACTTCTGATGGGGCAGTGATCATGAAACCACATTGGTGGACATTCGCCTAGGAAGGTTTCATTGAACTGAGGAAGAGGAGGCCGAGAGCGTGTTCTCTTTTATTAAGAAAGTAAAAGGAACTACGTGGGCTATAGTGATGTGGAAGAACCACGCGTTTTCATTGCATTGATTGGAAGAACGAGGGAAAAAATAAAGTGCCTAATTGGGGAGATGAGGGAAGTAATATTGGTTTGTATAAGGCTCGAATATGGAGTCTAAGATTCATTAGTATTGACCCGGAGTGCTTGGCTTAAAATGTTGGTGGGAATTCCACCTTATTAGTGGGTGGTGTATTCCTTAGAATAAGATAGAGTGGTATTATATCTACTCTTGATTCGGGTGTGCATATCGAGTTTGTAATAGTATCGACATTATTATAGAAAGATAACAATATGACTTCCGTGGTAGGTAAGTTTTATGATCTCTTCACTCGTTATAAAATGAGTGATGATAACTTAAAGGCGTATGTGCTATGTGTGATAACTAGTATGAATGTTTTTGCTGCTTATTTGCATTGTATGTGGATGTTGTGACTTATCTCCACGACCAACAAGGTTAAGTAGTAATGCATAGGAGGGGTTCCTTGTTTGGATTCCGCTTTTGCGGGACGCTCCACGCGTGAACCTTAACGATGTTGGGAGTGGAGAGATGTTATCTTTCCTTTCTCTTGTTTTATGTACATTATGCGAGTAAATATATTTTGGTCGATTTGGTGTGATAGCAAGCAAATAAAATTTTAAGGCTATCTTACTTCTAGTTCAAAATGGAACTAGTTGTTCTATGATTTCTCCCCTGGATACAGGTTGAGACTTTATAGAAGTGAATTGAGGAAGGTAGGAGATTTTTTTATTCGTTTAGTTATCTTATGTGAGCGTTTGATTGTTTGTTTGTCTTATTTATGCATGTTACGCTTATCTCCATAATCAACTACTTAAGTAGGCATGTGTCGGAGGGGTTCCTTGCTTGGATTTCGCTTTGGCGAGACACTCCGCCGCATGAACACTTAACGATGTTGTGATTGGAGAGATGCTATCCTTTTCTTTCCCTCTTACTTTATTTATTTTGTTGTTAGAAGTGGGATTGGAAGATTAGCCGAGAACCACGTAGAAGAGTGATTAGGGGCTATTAAAGTGAGAGATAGAATCACTGTATGTAGTTATCTCCCCTGATCGATGTGAGGGAGACTGTGATACGAAGTCGGACTGAGACTTCGGGATTGTGCCTTGATAAGAAGGCCATGTTTTTATAAGGGGAATATGTATCTGAAAGACTTCACATAAAGTGAATGTCTGATCAGTTAAGATCTTTAAAAGATGTTATCGTAAGTCGGATTGTAAATTAGAATTGTACCGATCCCGATCATGTGTCTTAGACCGTCACATCTTAATGACCAACGATGCGAGGTAGTAGTGTAACGGGAGGGTTCCTTGTTTGGATTTCGCTTCGGCGAGACGTCCCACGCACGAAACCGAGCGAATTATCAAAAGTTGAGATAGGTCTTGGACACTAGGGATATATTTAGTATTATCTATCTACGACTTAGGTAGGATGTATACTTATAGATTGACCTTAGGTTTATTAGAACATAAGGCCCTTAGAGCAGGTGATGTTGATTTAGGAAGGCGGTAAGGAGTTGACCACGAATAAGTTGTGGGTTAACTCTATGTGGGGTTAGATCCCTAGGAACGAGATTTAAGGGGTCTCGAGAGGTTTGGGTGGTTTTGGCCGAAGAAGATAAGGCCTTTCTTAGATATGGTGCTACGTGGCGACTTCACTTATGGGGAGTTAAGGAAAGGACTGACCTTCACTCCTGAGCTCATGATAGTGATCTTGAGAGTGGGTTTTATGATTAAGTCTCTTCCAGGAGCGGGAAGTATTAATACTGGAGCATGGACTCGTCGTCTATGCGTCTCACAAGCCTAAACTTGTGGGAAGTATTATTCCATGCTTGAATTTAAAATTCATTGTTGTGGAAATTGCCTTAAAGAAATGAAGGCACTACTTCCTGGGCAGGGAAATTTAGTCTTTCTCGCAAAGCAACAAGTTGTTGCAATAGGTCGTGGGAGAAATCGAGTTAGTGCTCGGATTTCAGAAGAACTAGTGATTGGGTATTTTCTCATTCGCTAAGGAAATGCGATTGGGGTAGTAGATGCGCCGAGTAAGAAACTCGTCGGAGATATTTGTGTTCGCATGGAAAGCCAAATGAAACTAGCATGACTCGAAAGACTCTGTAGCGAGAGCATTCCGGTCTGTGATCAACCATTTCACCTACTCATGTGAAGAAGCGCATCGGTGGAATGAAGAGGGGTATATTCATAGACGGTTGCATCGAAGTGCCGAAACCGTTATGGTCATGATCCTATTTGAGAAAGTTATTGATCATTTGACCAGACAGTTGGATTCCTGTCCATTATGGATGGATTACATGTAGAAGAATACGCCCCATTATTGATAGAGGAATGGTAGAACCGTAGGAGGTGCCTATTAAAATAGGGTGGACCGAGACTAGATATTCGTGTCGGAGGTTGGGTACAAGTTTCCATGAAGTAATGGGAACCGTATGGGAATGGAGTATACCTTACCACCCTAAAGAGGATTGATGAATGGAGGAAGTTGACTTAATGCCGAAAAGCATACCTGGAATGTGCGCCTTAGGATACATAGCTATTGAGAGCATAACGGCATGGAGGGAGATTTTCGTACAAACATTAGGCTTTGAATGGCCTTATGGATCATTTCCTAAGGCTTGGCACCGTGAGCGGCCTAGTGTAGTCGGTTGAGTAATTCGTATACTCATTGGATGGAACCAACGGGTAATATGTTCCTTGGACTTGGAGTGGTCTCGGAACATTTCTTTAAAGATTTGGCTTTTGAGCCATACACCATGATGGGATACGTCAATGCGAAGAAAAGTTGAGTAGTGTTGGGGTTAAACCAATTAGAGTTGGTATAAACATCCCCGAGGAGGGAGTAAAGCGGTCTATGCTGAGTTGTGAGGGTATCTTCTTCCGTTTCAAGAAGGTAGGATCAATAGTTAGTGAGGAACGCTGAGTGCTATGCTAGTGCACAGATGATGTAGGATGAGATCGCTAAAGTTGACCTTAGTCCGGGTTCATTTGGGATGTTGCGATAACGAGGGGTTTGTTTAGGATGGTAGAATCCTAGTTTAGAGTAGTATACCCTTTATGAGATTTGGGTATGCCCGAATTTTGGGGGCAAAATTCCCTCTTAAGGGGGGGGAGTATGTAACAACCCTCAATTATAGGTTGCCTCATTTTATACTAATATTACCGCATAAGGTAATTATATAAAATGTGGGTACTGGAGTAAATATTAATTGAATGAAATGAAAGTTAATATTTGTTGGGTTATTTCATATTTACTTCATGAGAAAGTAAATATCATTTTATTGTATGTTTTATAGTGTTATGTGTTTTAAATCACATTATGGTTTAATTGAAACTGGAATTTAAAGTGGTTTAGAAAATTACCGGATGCCATTTTAGAGGGCGTAGTTAGTCCCGGGATATGCGAGACAGTCAAAATAAGTGCCATATTGTATTTTTGAGTTTCGGACACTTTTACCTGGTTTTAACTCAAACGCGTATTTGTGAGTCATTTTAAATGTGGTATTAACCACTTAAGTTGGGAGTTTTACTTTAAGCCAATATTTTAGTTTCCTAAACCCCTTATTTTTCCCATTTTATGTCTTGAACACATAGAGAGAAAAGAAAGAAAGAAAGAAAGAAGAAGAGAAAAGAGGAGAAAGAAGAGAAAATGAAGATTGAAGATGGATTGATGCTCCTACTCAAAGAAATCTGATATTTTCTACATCAAGGCAAGTATTCTACTTGCAAATATGTGATTTAAGATGTATAAATTGTATGATAGTTGTGTATTCTCATTTATGGTTTAAATGTGGAATTTGGGGGATTTAAACCCTAATATTGATTTATGTTAAAGAAATTGTGGGTCTTGATGGTTATAAATCATATAGGAAAACCTTTGGGTAGATAAAGATTGTTGGTTTAGTTTAAGATGGACAAGGTTTGAGATTTAGGAAAATCTAAATCGTCATTTGGGTGTAGTTTTTGAAGGTGAAAGAACCCTAGGTCTGCTACGACCGGTCGACCGCGATCCCCTTACCGGTCGACCGGGCCTTCGGGGGCAGGCTTACTGCTTTCCAACAAAGGCATAAAATTCTTGCGCGGTCGACCGCGGTTCCTTGACCGATCGATCGGCTATAGCATTTTGAGCTTTCTGCTTTCCTTCGCAGGCAAAACCTTGAGACGCGGTCGACCGCGGTCTCGGGACCGGTCGATCGGTCCCCTGTTTTCCACTTTAAAACTTATTTTTGTTTCCTAGATTTTTCTTCTCAATAGGTACTAGGAACCTTCTTGAATGAAGTAAACTTAGAGTCCTAGAGTTCTAGATGAGTTGAGATGCTACCCTAGATTAGAAATGGTTTTGGTGGGGTTTTCCGGGGATATACAAATTGAAGTTAGGGCATTTTTCTTCTAGTTGATTCTCATAAAACTAGGAGATGTAGTATTATGTTTGGGAGACTTTAGAAGCTCAATTGAGATATATTAGTTTTGATGGTTTACGTTATCACCCCAAAAGAATGTTGGGAGATTCCGGAGGTTCAATTGCGCTATGTTAACCTTGGTGGTTCATAATAACACCATAAAGGTGAGTTTGGAGAATAAATTGATAGTTCATTCATTCCTTTGGAAGATGATAATCTTGGGGTTTTAAAACAACACCCTAAAATACTTGGAGATAATCAAGAGTTTATTTACCCCTTCGAGGTGGTAGTGTCGATATAAGCTATAGCATGGCTCCGGATAATGAGTTATATTATTTACAAAAAGTAAAAGGTAATGGTTTCGGATAAAATGAAACATATACATAGAATTGGTAATGATGATGGTAAATGATAATTTACTTAATCATGAAACTAGTAAATTATAATTTACTTGATTTTGAAAATGATAAATAAAATGGTTTAACCACACCTCTCTAAATGACATCATAAGGGAAGTTCGCGCGTGAGGTGATGCCCCCTGGAAAATTAACGCAGGGTGGATATAGTCCATAGGCCATGTGAGCATTTATTATGGTATATTTTTCTGCGATGGGTAGGAGATTCCGGGAGTTATCTTGACTATCCCGCAGGCACATGGCCGCTTCCCGACGCCTTGCGATATAGGTGACCAGGTTGTCTTGTGATAGGCCCTGGAAGATGATGTTCATTTAGGGGCGCGCACAGTGGGAAAACCTGGACGGGCGGTCTTAGAATCGTTATATGTATATAAATATAACTATTCATAATCAAGTGGGACTTGATGGATATTGTGCCATAAAGAGCATACTGTAGTGCCACAAAGAGCACATATAAATGCCACAAAGATCATTTGAAAATGATTATTTTCCTGATAAGGAAAGGATTTTTACAAAATGTAAACATGAGATAAAAATGCCATAAAGAGCAAAAGATTGTGATTACATATATACTTCTTGTTAAGGAAAAGATATATGAGATAATTGGTACACACGATGAAGATTGTAGTTTAATGTTACTTCTTTTACTGTTCCTACTTAGCTTATCTTTTACATTGTGTAGGCAGCTTCTTATTTCTCTTTCTTCATGATTTATTATTCATAACTGCCATACTCTTTATTCATCTGGTAATCATATAGAACCGGGCCCTGGCCCGTTTACATTTCTTGTTGCATATGCATCTTATCTCCGCTCAGGTACTCCGCCACAAGGATGCCTGATTTGAATTCCTATTCCGATGTCCTCGGCAAGCCGTGATGTATTGCAGGTATTACGGGATACCTTTGGTATAGACGTTTTCATTTTTGAATTCTAGACAGTTTCGGGTCTCTTTAGTCGGGCGAGAGTCCCAAGCTTTCATAAATATCTAATGAAATGTATTGTATAAATTAATGTAATTATTTAAATGTGTTATTTAGTTTGTTGACCGGCTGCACATCCGGTCCCTTTATTGTAATCTTGTTGTATAATTTATACATGCATCCCTGAGGTTTCCCCTATCTTTTCAGGAAGTGGGTCGTTTTTTTTTTCTTTATTTACTTTAATTTAAAATTTTTGGCAACCCGTTTTCTGAAATATTGGGTGGTTATCCTGGATACTCTATATTTTTATTGAGATGCGGAGAATGATTCCGTTATATTGGAGTATTGGGCTGGCCACCCCTTATTTCGGATCATGGGGTGTCACATAAAGCAAAATACCTTCGTGACACATCGAGTTTGAAATGATATAAGAATAAAGCATTAATAATCAAATCTACCCCATAATGGAAAAACTCCCGCATAACATGATAATTCTTTATCCCCCTTTTTATGATGTCCCACAATAGAAAGATAAGAAGAAAAAATCAAAACATGGAGTGTCACGACAAAATGCATAGCAAACAAAGGTCAAGCTACGCGCATACATAGGTTAAGCTCTAATACTAATTTGTAAAACGTGTGATACCGATTAAAACTAATTCGCAATTTTCCAATCAATCCTTATTTAATTAAGCCCCTAAATAAACATCTAAAGTGCGTGTGTCAACCCGTAAATAAATATAAAGCATGCGACACAATAAATATGCTGAGACACAGATTTCAGTAAAAAAAACTTTCAGGTATAACCTTTATTTCACTATGAATTAAAAAATCGCAACTTACAATTACATAGAGAAATCAGCAATGGATCAACACGCAGCCAACCCACAAAGATTCAAAGTCTTGAACGCGGCAAGAGAATACACGCAGTACCCTCCAAGGACTCGTAGCCCAATCTTTAGCAAAGAATCTTCACGCAGCAAGATCCTCAATGACATGTAGCAATATGAACAAAAGCAAAGTTTTAATAAAAACCAAAACAATGCACTCAAGCATATGGGAGTTTAGTGAATTGAAAACCAAAAAGGGATTAAACCCTAAAAGTAGCAGCCTGAAAGAATTATGCTTTTGCAGTTTTTCTGTTCGTCAAAATGCTGTGACTTCTTAAGAAAAACAGAACCATTATTGAGTATTTATACAAAAACTACACCGCCATGAAATTCGAGCTCGTTCAAATGAGATAAGCATGTCGCTCGTACGACGTAGTGTGACGCTCGAACGACTTGTCACGAGATTCTATGTCGTTTGAATGACAAAAGTAGGTCGTTCCAATGATATATCAAACGAGATTCCACGCCTGCTTCAAGATAATTTCGATACAAACGCGTGGCCGCCAGTTTCATATTTTTTTGATTTTTTATGAATTAGTTATGATTTTTTTATGGAAAGGTGTCCAAGAATAAAATCTTTAGGAAAATATTTGATAAAAATATCCCAACACTTTAAGTGAAATGCTAAGGAATTAAAACTCAACCTTACCAAAGTAAACTTTGAGGAGCCTTTTTGATGAAAAACTTGATATTCGGATCCGTCCTTGATGCTTAAATGTTCTTGAATGCTCTTCGACGGTATAGAAGACATAATAAATTGATAACGGACTTATAAAAATATGTCCTTACAAATCTCCCTCTATGTCTATGCCAGGACGTGCATAAAAATATTCGAATTGTAAAAAAATAAAATGCCTATACAAATCTACCCTCCCATGAATAAATGTGCAAGTTCTCAAACTGTTCTTGAATCATCTTCGTCAAATCTCAAAGCATTTTCCATCAGGGTGTGCAACATCATGATCTTCAATCTTTGTACCAACAGATATGAGATAAAGAAAAATACATTCCTGACGCATCGAATTTGAAATGAGATAAGAATAAAGCATTAATAATCAAATTTTCCCCATAATGCAAAAACTCCCCCATAACATTATAATTATTTCTTCCCCTCTTCATGATGTCCCTAAATAGACAGATAAGAAGAAAAAATCAAAACATGGAGTGTCACGATAAAATGCATAGCAAACAAAGGTCAAGCTACGCGCATGCAGAGGTCAAGCTCTGATACCAATTTGTAAAACGTGTGATACCGATTAAAACTAACTCGCAAGTTTCCAATCAAACCTTATTTAATTCAGTCCCTAAACAAGCATCTTAAGTGCGTGTGTCAACCCATAAATAAATATAATTCATGCAACACAATAAATATGATGAGACATAGATTTTAGGAAAAAACTCATTTCGGGTAAAACCTTCATTTCGCTATGAATTAATAAATCGCAACTTACAATTACATAGAGAAATTGGCAATGAATCAACACGCAGCCAACCCACAAAGACTCGCAGTCTTGAACTCAGCAAGAGAATACACGCAGCACCATCCAAGGACTCGCATCCCAATCTTTAGCAAAGAATCTTCACGCAGCAAGATCCTCAATTACTAGCAGCCATATGAACAAAAGCAAAGTGTTATTAAAAACTAAAACAATTCACTCAAGCATATGGGAGTTTTGTGAATTGAAAACCAAAAAGGGAATAAACCCTAAAAGTAGAAGCCTGAATGAATTATGCTTTTGCAGTTTTTCTGTGCGTCAAAACGCTGTGACTTCTTAAGAAAAACAGAACCATTTATTGAGTATTTAAACAAAAACTGCACCGCCTCAAAATTCCAGCTTATTCGAACGAGATAAGCATGTCGCTCGAATGACATTGCGTGTTGCTCGAACAACTTCTCACGAGATGGTATGTCGTTTGAACAACATAGCGTGTCCCCCGAACGACGAAGCGTGTCGTTCGAACGACTTCTCATGAGATACTATGTCGTTTGAACGACAAAAGCATGTCGTTCGAATGACTTATCAAACAAGATTCCACGTGATCTTGTAGATAATTTCGATACGAATGCGTGGCCGCTAGTTTCGTATTTTTCTGATTTTTTATGAATTAGTTATGATTTTTATTCGAAAAGGTGTCCAAGAATAAAATCTTTAGAAAAATATTTAATAAAAATATCCCAACACTTTCAGTGAAATGCTAAGGAATTAAAACTCAACCTTACCGAAGTAAACTTCGCGGAGTCTTTTTTGATGAACAACTTGATATTCAGATCCGTCTTTGATGCTTAAATGTTCTTGAATGCTCTTTGATGGTGTAGCGGTATTAGACATAATAAATTGATAATGGACTTTTAAAAATATATCCTTGAAAATCTCCCCCTATGTCTATGCCGGTACATACATAAAAATATCGGAATTATCAACAGCCAAAATGCCTATACAAATCTACCCTCTGATGAATAAATTTGCAAGTTCTCAGACTGTTCTTTAATCATCTTCGTCAAATCTCAAAGCTTTTCTCATCGGGGTGTGCAACATCATTATCTTCAATCCTTGTACCTACCCACATGAGATAAAGAAAAACATCTTATTGACGCATCGAGTTTGAAATGATATATGAATAAAGCATTAATAATAAAATCTCCCCCATAATGTAAAAACTCCCCCATAACATGATAACTATTTCTCTCGATTTTTATGATGTCTCCAAAAAGACAGATAAGAAGAAAAAATCAAAACATAGAGTGTCGCGACACAATGCATAGCAAACAAAGGTCAAGCTAAGCGCATATAATGATCAAGCTCTGATATCAATTTGTAAAATGTGTGATACCGATTTAAACTAACTCACAAGTTTCCAGTCAAACCTTATCTAATTCAGCCCCTAAACTAGCATCTAAAGTGCGTGTGTCAATGCATAAATAAATATAAAGCATGCGACACAATAAATATGATGGGACACAGATTTTAGGAAAAAAAACCTTTCGGGTAAAACCTTTATTTCACTATGAATTAATAAATCGCAACTTACAATAACATAGAGAAATTTGCAATGAATCAACACGCAGCCAAGCCACAAAGACACGCAGTCTTGAACTCAATAAGAGAATACATGCAACACCCTCCAAGGACTCATAGCCCAATCTTGACCAAAGAATCTTCACGCAGCAAGATCCTCAATGACACGCAGCCATATGAACAAAAGCAAAGTGTACTTAAAAACCAAAACAATTCAATCAAGCATATGGGAGTTTTGTGAATTGAAAACCAAAAAGGGATTAAACCCTAAAAGAAGAAGTCTAAAAGAATTCTGATTTTGCAGTTTTTCTGTTCGTCAAAACGCTATGACTTCTTAAGAAAAACGGAACCATTTAATGACTATTTATACAAAAACTGCACTACCTCGAAATTCGATCTCATTCGAATGAGATAAGCATGTCGCTCGAACGACGTAGCGTGTCGCTCTAACGACTTCTCACTAGATGATATGTTGTTTGAACAACAAAAGCAGGTCGTTTAAACGACCTATCAAATGAGATTCCATGCGATCTTGTAGATAATTTCGATACGAACACGTGGCCGCCAGTTTCGTATTTTGATTTTTTATGAATTAGTTATGATTTTTATACGGAAAGGTGTCCGAGAATAAAATCTTTAGGAAAATATTTGATAAAAATATCCCAACACTTTAAGTGAAATGCTAAGGAATTAAAACTCAACCTTACCAAAGTAACCTTCGAGGAGCCCTTTTGATGAAGAACTTGATATTCGGATCCGTCTTTGATGCTTAAATGTTCTTGAATGCTCTTCGACGGTGTATAAGACATAATAAATTGATAACGGACTTATAAAAATATGTCCTTTCAAATCTCCCTCTATGTCTATGCCAGGACATGCATAAAAATATTCGAATTATAAAAAAACAAAATGCCTATACAAATCTACCCTCCCATGAATAAATGTGCAAGTTCTCAAACTGTTCTTGAATCATCTTCGTCAAATCTCAAAGCTTTTCTCATCAGGGTGTGCAACATCGTGATCTTCAATCTTTGTACCTACACATATGAGATGAAGAAAAATACATTCCTGACGCATCGACTTTGAAATGAGATAAGAATAAAGCATTAATAATCAAATTTTCCCCATAATGCAAAAACTCCCCCATAACATTATAATTATTTCTTCCCCTCTTTATGATGTCCCTAAATTGACAGATAAGAAGAAAAAATCAAAACATGGAGTGTCACGATAAAATGCATAGCAAACAAAGGTCAAGCTACGCGCATACAGAGGTCAAGCACTGATACCAATTTATAAAACGTGTGATACCGATTAAAACTAACTCGCAAGTTTCCAATCAAACCTTATTTAATTCAGCCCCTAAACAAGCATCTAAAGTGCCTGTGTCAACCCATAAATAAAAATAAATCATGCGACTAAATAAATATGTTGAGACACAGATTTTAGGAAAAAACTCCTTTCGGGTAAAACCTTTATTTCACTATGAATTAATAAATTGCAACTTATAATTACATAGAGAAATTGGCAATGGATCAACACGCAGCCAACCCACAAAGACTCGAAGTCTTGAACTCAGCAAGAGAATACACGCAACACCCTCCAAGGACTCGCAGCCCAATCTTTAGCAAAGAATCTTCTCGCAGCAAGATCCTCAATTACTCGCAGCCATATGAACAAAAGCAAATTGTTATTAAAAACTAAAACAATTCACTCAAGCATATGGGAGTTTTGTGAATTGAAAACCAAAAAGGGAATAAACCCTAAAAGTAGAAGCCTGAAAGAATTATGATTTTGCAGTTTTTCTGTTCGTCAAAACGCTGTGACTTCTTAAGAAAAACAGAACCATTTATTGAGTATTTATACAAAAACTGCACCGCCTCAAAATTCGAACTTATTCGAACGCGATAAGCATGTCGCTCGAATGACATCGCGTGTCGCTCGAACAACTTCTCACGAGATGGTAAGTCGTTTGAACGACAATTGCAGGTCATTCGAACGACCTATAAAATGAGATTCCATGCCAACTTGCAGATAATTTTGATATGAAAGCGTCGTCGCCAGTTTCGTGGTTTTTTTTTTTTATGAATTAGTTATGATTTTTCAACGAAAAGGTGTCCAAGAATAAAGTCTTTAGAAAAATATTTGTTAAAAATATCCCAACACTTTAAGTGAAATGCTAAGGAATTAAAACTCAACCTCACCAAAGTAAACTTCGCGGAGTCATTTTGATGAAGAACTTGATATTCGAACCCATCATTGATGCTTGAATGTTCTTGAATGCGCTTGGACGGTGTAGCGGTATAAGACATAATAAATTGATAACAGACTTATAATAATATGCCTTTAAAAATCTCCCCCTATGTCTATGCCGGTTCATACATAAAAATATCCGAACTACCAAAAACCAAAATGCCTATACATATCTACCCTCCCGTGAATAAATTTGCAAGTTCTCAAACTCTTTTTCAGTCATCTTCATCAAATCTCTAAGCTTTTCTGATTAGGGTGTGAAACATCATAATCTTCAATCCATGTACCTACACATATGAGATCAAGCAAAATACCTTCGTGACGCATCGAGTTTGAAATGAAATAAGAATAAAGCATTAATAATCAAATCTCCCCCATAATGCAAAAACTCCCCCATAACATGATAATTCTTTCTCCCCTTTTTTATAATGTCCCTAAATAGACAGATAAGAAGAAAAAATCAAAACATGGAGTGTCACGACAAAATGCGCAGCAAACAAAGGTCAAGTTACGCGCATACTAAGACAAGGCTCTGATACCAATTTGTAAAACGTGTGATACCGATTAAAACTAACTCACAAGTTTCGAATCAAACCTTATTTAATTTTTCCCCTAAACAAACATCTAAAGTGCGTGGGTCAACCCATAAACAAATATAAAGCATGCGACACAATAAATATGCTGAGACACAGATTTCAAAAAAAAACTTTTGTGGAAAATTTTTATTCACTATGAATTAAAAAATCGCAACTTACAATTACATAGAGAATTCTGCAATGGATCAACACGCAGCCAACCCACAAAGACTCATTGTCTTGAACCCAGTAAGAGAAAACACGCACCACCCTCAAAGGGCTCGCAGCCCAATCTTGAACAAAGAATCTTCATGAAGCAAAATCCTCAATGACACGCAGCCATATGAACAAAAGCAAAGTGTTATTAAAAATAAAAATAATTCACTCAAGCATATAGGAGTTTTATGAACTCAAAACTAAAAAGATATTAAACCCTAAAAGAAGAAGCCTAAAAGAATTATTCTTTCGCAATTTTTCTATTCGTCAAAACGCTATGACTTCTTAAGAAAAACGAAACCATTTAATGAGTATTTATACAAAAACAGGATTGCCTCAAAATTCGAGCTCGTTCGAACGAGATAAGCATGTCGCTCGAGCGACATAGCGTGTTGCCCGAACGACGTAGCGTGTCGTTTGAACGAATTCTCATGAGATACTATGTCATTTGAATGACAAAATCAGGTCGTTTGAATTACCTATCAAATGATATTCCACGTGAACTTGTAGATAATTTTGATACGAACGCGTGGCCACCAGTTTCGTATTTTTTTTATTTTTTATGAATTAGTAATGATTCTAGGTACAGAAAGGTGTCCGACAATGCAATATTTAGAAAAATATTTGATAAAAATATCCCAACACTTTAAGTGAAATGCTAAGGAATTAAAACTCAACCTTACCAAAGTAAACTTCGGGGAGTATTTTTGATGAAGAACTTGATATTCGGATCCGTCTTTGATGCTTGAATGTTGTTCGACGGTGTAGCGGTATAAGACATAATAAATTTATAACGGACTTATAAAAATATGTCTTTACAAATCCACCCTATGCCTATTCCGGTACATACATAAAATATCCGAATTATCAAAAACCAAAATGCCTATAAAAATCTACCTTCCATTGAATAAATTTGCAATTTCCCAAACTGTTCTTCAATCATCTTCATTAAATCTAAAATCTTTTCTCATCAGGGTGTGCAACATCATGATCATTAATCTTTGTACCTACACACATGAGATAAAGCAAAATACCTTCATGACGCATCGAGTTTGAAATGATTTAAGAGTAAAGCATTAATAATTAAATCTCTCCCATAATGCAAAAACTCCCCCATAACATGATAATTCTTTATCTCCCTTTTTATTATGTCCCCAAATAGACATATAAGAAGAAAAAATCAAAACATGGAGTGTCACGACAAAATGCATAGCAAACAAAGGTCAAGATACGCGCATACAAAGATCAAGCTCTGATACTAATTGGTAAAACGTGTGATACCGATTAAAATTAGCTCGTAACTTTCCATTCAAACCTTATTTAATTCAGCCCCTAAACAAGCATCTAAAGTGCGTGTGTCAACCCATAAATAAATATAAAGCATGCGACACAATAAAAATGCTGAGACACAAATTTCAGGAAAAAAAACCTTTCGGGTAAAACCTTTATTTCAATATGAATTAATAAATCGCAACTTACAATTATATAGGGAAATCTACAATGGATCCCCACGCAGCCAACCCACAATGACTCGGATTCTTAAACTCAGCAAGAGAATACACGCAGCACCCTTTAAGGACTCGCAGCCCAATCTTCAGCAAAGAATCTTCACGCAGCAAGATCCTCAATTACACGCAGCCATTTGAACAAAAGAAAAGTGTTATTAAAAACCAAAACAATTCACTCAAGCATATGGGAGTTTTGTGAATTTAAAACCAAAAAGATAATTAAACCCTAAAAGAAGAAGCTTAAAATAATTTTTCTTTCGCAGTTTTTCTGTTCGTTAAAACACTGTGACATCTGAAGAAAAATAAAACCATTTAATGAGTATTTATACAAAAACTTTACCGACTCAAAATTCGAACACGATCGAACGAGATAAGCATGTCGCTCGAACGACATAGGTTGTCACTCGAACGACTTCTCATGAGATGCTATGTCGTTTGAATGATAATATCAGGTCGTTCGAAGGACCTATCAAATGATATTCCACGCCAGCCTGTAGATAATTTTGATACGAATGCGTGGCCGCCAGTTTCGTGTTTTTTTTATTTTTTATGAATTAGTTATGATTTTTCTACGAAAAGGTGTCCAAGAATAAAGTCTTTAGAAAAATATTTGATAAAAATATCCCAACACTTTAAGTGAAAATTCCAAGGAATTAAAACTCAACCTTATCAAAGTAAACTTCGCGGAGTCATTTTGATGAAGAACTTGATATTAGAATCCATATTTGATGCTTGAATGTTCTTGAATGCTCTTCGACGGTGTAGCGGTATAAGACATAATAAACAGATAACGGACTTATAATAATATGTCCTTAAAAATCTCCCCCTATATCAATGCCGGTTCATACATAAAAATATCCCAATTATCAAAAACAAAAATTCCTATACAAATCTACCCTCCCGTGAATAAATTTGCAAGTTCTCAAACTCTTCTTCAGTCATCTTCGTCAAATCTCAAAGCTTTGCTCATCAGGGTGTGCAACATCATGATCTTGAATCCATGTACCTACACACATGAGATCAAACAAAATACCTTCATGTCGCATCGAGTTTGAAATGATATAAGAATAAGGCATTAATAATCAAATCTCCCCCATAATGAAAAAACTCCCCCATAACATGATAATTCTTTCTCCCCTTTTTTATTATGTCCCCAAATAGACAGATAAGAAGAAAAAATCAAAACATGGAGTGTCACGATAAAATGCATAGAAAACAAAGGTCAAGCTACGCGCATACAAAGATAAGGCTATGATATAAATTTGTAAAACGTGTGATACCGATTAAAACTAACTCACAAGTTTCCAATCAAACCTTCTTTAATTCTGCCCCTAAACAAGCATCTAAAGTGCGTGTTTCAACCCATAAATAAATATAAGGCATGCGAAACAATAAATATGCTGAGACACAGATTTTAGGGAAAAAAAACCTTTTGGATTAAATTTTTATTTCACTTTGAATTAATAAATCGCAACTTAAAATTATATAGAGAAATCTGCAATGGATCAACACGCAGCCAACCCACAAAGACTCGTTGTCTTGAACCCAGTAAGAGAATACACGCACCACCCCCCAAGGACTCGCAGCCCAATCTTCAACAAAGAATCTTCATGAAGTAAGATCCTTAATGACACGTATCCATATGAACAAAAGCAAAGTGTTATTAAAAACAAAAATTATTCACTCAAGCATATGGGAGTTTTATGAATTGAAAACTAAAATGGGATTAAACCCTAAAACAAGAAGCCTAAAAGAATTATTCTTTCGCATTTTTTCTGTTCGTCAAAACGTTGTGACTTCTTAAGAAAAACGAAACTATTTAATGAGTATTTATACAAACATTGCACCGCCTCAAAATTCGAGCTCATTCGAACGAGATAAGCATATCGCTCAAATGACATAGCGTGTCGCCCGAACGACGTAGCGTGTCATTCAAATGACTTCTCACGAGATACTATGTTGTTTGAATGACAAAAGCCGGTCGGTTGGACGACCTATCAAACGATATTCCACGCGAGCTTGTAGATAATTTCGATGGGACGGTGGCCGCCAGTTTCGTATTTTTCTAATTTTTTATAAATTAGTTATGATTCTTGTACAAAAAGGTGTCAGAGAACACAATCTTTAGAAAAATATTTGATAAAAATATCCCAACACTTTAAGTGAAATGCTAAGGAATTAAAACACATCCTTACCAAAGTAAACGTCGCGGAGTCTTTTTGATGAACAACTTGATATTCGGATCCGTCTTTGATGCCTGCATGTTCTTTAATGCTATTCGACGGTGTAGCGGTATAAGACATAATAAATTGATAAAGGGCTTATAAAATATGTCCTTACAAATCTCTCCCTATGTCTATGTCGGTACATACATAAAAATATCTGAATTATCAAAAACCAAAATGCCTATACAGATCTACCCTCCCATGAATAAATTTGCATGTTCTCAAATTGTTCTTAAATCATCTTCGTCAAATCTCAAAGCTTTTCTCATGAGGGTGTGCAACATCATGATCTTTAATCTTTGTACCTACACACATGAGATAAATCAAAATACCTTCATGATGCATCGAGCTTGAAATGATTTAAGAGTAAAGCATTAATAATCAAATATCCCCCATAATGCAAAAACTCCCCCATAACATGATAATTCTTTCTCCCCCTTTTTATGATGTCCTTAAATATATAGATAAGAAGAAAAAATCAAAACATGGAGTGTCACGACAAAATGCGTAGCAAACAAAGGTCAAGCTACGCGCATAAAAAGATTATGCTCTGATACCAATTTGTAAAACATGTGATACCGATTAAAACGAACTCGCAACTTTCCAATCAAACCTTATTTAATTCATCCCCTAAACAAGCATATAAAGTGCGTGTGTCAACCCATAAATAAATATAAAACATGCGACAGTATAAATATGCTGAGACACAGATTTCAGGAAAAAAATTCTTTCGGGTAAAACCTTTATTTCAATATGAATTAATAAATCGCAACTTACAATTACATAGGGAAATCTGCATTGGATCCACACGCAACCATCCCACAATGACTCGAAATCCTGAACTCAGCAAGAGAATACACGCATCACCCTCCAAGGACTCACAGCCCAATCTTCAGCAAAGAATCTTCACGCAACAAGATCTTCATTGACACGCAGCCATATGAACGAAAGCAAAGTGTTATTAAAAACCAAAACAATTCACTCAAGCGTATGGGAGTTTTGTGAATTGAAAACCAAATAGATAATTAAACCCTAAAAGAAGAAGCTTAAAATAATTCTGCTGTCGCAGTTTTTCTGTTCGTCAAAACACTGTGACTTCGGAAGATAAACGGAACCATTTCATGAGTATTTATACAAAAATTGTACCGCCCAGTAATTCGAACTCGGTCGAACGAGATAAGCAAGTCGCTCGAACGATGTAGCGTGTCACTCGGACGACTACTCACGAGATGCTATGTCTTTTGAACAACAATTGCAGGTCTTTCGAACGACCAATCAAATGAGATTCCACGCCATCTTGTAGATAATTTCGATACGAATGCATGGCCGCCAGTTTCGTGCTTTTTTTATTTTTTATGAATTAGTAATGATTTTTCTACGAAAAGGTGTCCAAGAATAAAGTCTTTAGAAAAATATTTGATAAAAATATCCTAACACTTTAAGTGAAATGCTAAGGAATTAAAACTCAACCTTACCAAAGTAAACTTCGCGGAGTCATTTTGATGAAGAACTTGATATTCGAATCCATCTTTGATGCTTGAATGTTCTTGAATGCTCTTCGACGGTGTAGGGGTATAAGACATAATAAATTGATAACGGACTTATAATAATATGTCCTTAAAAATCTCCCCCTATGTCTATAGCGGTTCATACATAAAAATATCCCAATTCTCAAAAACAAAAATTCTTATACAAATCTACCCTCCCGTGAATGAATTTGCAAGTTCTCAAACTCTTCTTTAGTCATCTTTGTCAAATATCAAAGCTTTTCTCATTAGGGTGTGCAACAACATGATCTTCAATCCATGTACCTACACACATGAAATCAAGCAAAATACCTTTGTGACGCATCGAGTTTGAAATGATATAAGAATAAAGCATTAGTAATCAAATCTCCCCCATAATGCAAATACTCCCCCATAACATGATAATTCTTTCTCCCTTTTTTTATGATGTCCCTAAATAGATAGATAAGAAGAAAAAATCAAAACATGGAGTGTCACGACAAAATGGGCAGCAAACAAAGGTCAAGTTACACGCATACTAAGACAAGGATCTGATACCAATTTGTAAAACGTGTGATACCGATTAAAACTAACTCACAAGTTTCGAATCAAACCTTATTTAATTTTTCCCCTAAACAAACAACTAAAGTGCGTGGGTCAACCCATAAACAAATATAAAGCATGCGACACAATAAATATGCTGAGACATAGATTTCAGGAAAAAAAACCTTTTGGGGAAAAATTTTATTCACTATGAATTAAAAAATCACAACTTACAATTACATAGAGAAATCTGCAATGGATCAACACGCAGCCAACCCACAAAGACTCATTGTCTTGAACCCGGTAAGAGAAAAAATGCACCACCCTCCAAGGACTCTCAGCCCAATCTTGAACAAAGAATCTTCATGAAGTAAAATCCTCAATGACACGCATCCATATGAACAAAAGCTAAGTGTTATTAAAAATCAAAATAATTCACTCAAGCATATAGGAGTTTTATTGATTCAAAACTAAAAAGGGATTAAACCCTAAAAGAAGAAGCCCAAAAGAATTATTTTTTCGCATTTTTTTTGTTCGTCAAAACGCTATGACTTCTTAATAAAAATGAAACCATTTAATGAGTATTTATACAAAAACAGCACTGCCTCAAAATTCGAGCTCGTTCGAACGAGATAAGCATGTCGCTCGAACGACATAGCGTGTTGCCCGAACGACGTAGCGTGTCGTTTGAATGACTTCTCACTAGATACTATGTCGTTTGAACAACAAAAGCAGGTCGTTAGAATGACCTATCAAACAAGATTCCACGTGAGATTGTAGATAATTTTGATACCAACGCGTGGCCGCCAGTTTCGTATTTTTTTGATTTTTTATGAATTAGTTATGATTCTATGTACAGAAAGGTGTCCGACAATGCAATCTTTAGAAAAATATTTGATAAAAATATCCCAACACTTTAAGTGAAATGCTAAGGAATTAAAACTCATCCTTACCAAAGTAAACTTCGGGGAGTCTTTTTGATGAAGAACTTGATATTCGGATCCGTCTTTGATGCTTGAATGTTCTTGAATGTTGTTCGACGGTGTAGCGGTATAAGACATAATAAATTGGTAACGGACTTATAAAAATATGTCCTTACAAATCAACCATATGCCTATTCTGGTACATACATAAAATATCCTAATTATCAAAAACCAAAATGCCTGTAAAAATCTACCTTCCCTTGAATAAATTTGCAATTTCTCAAACTCTTCTTCAATCATCTCCATTAAATCTCAAAGCTTTTCTCATCAGGGTGTGCAACATCATGATCTTTAATCTTTATACCTACACACATGAGATAAAGCAAAATACCTTCATGACGCATCGAGTTTGAAATGATTTAAGAGTAAAGCATTAATAATTAAATCTCTCCCATAATGCAAAAACTCCCCCATAACATGATAATTCTTTATCCCCCTTTTTATGATGTCCCCAAATAGACAGATAAGAAGAAAAAATCAAAACATGGAGTGTCATGACAAAATGCATAGCAAACAAAGGTCAAGATACGCGCATACAAAGATCAAGCTCTGATACTAATTGGTAAAATGTGTGATACCGATTAAAATTAACTCGTAACTTTCCATTCAAACCTTATTTAATTCAGCCCCTAAACAAGCATCTAAACTGCGTGTGTCAACCCATAAATAAATATAAAGTATGCGACACAATAAAAATGCTGAGACATAGATTTCAGAAAAAAAAACCTTTCGGGTAAAACCTTTATTTCAATATGAATTAATAAATCGCAACTTACAATTACATAGGGAAATCTGCAATGGATCCACACGCATCCAACCCACAATGACTCGAATTCTTGAAGTCGGCAAGAGAATACACGCAGCACCCTTTAAGGACTCGCAGCCCAATCTTCAGCAAAGAATCTTCACGCAGCAAGATCCTCAATTACACGCAGCCATATGAACAAAAGAAAAGTGTTATTAAAAACCAAAACAATTCACTCAAGCATATGGGAGTTTTGTGAATTGAAAACCAAAAAGATAATCAAACCCTAAAAGAAGAAGTTTAAAATAATTTTTCTTTCGCAGTTTTTCTATTAGTCAAAACACTGTGACATCTGAAGATAAATGAAACAATTTAATGAGTATTTATACAAAACTTTACCGCCTCAAAATTTGAACACGATCGAACGAGATAAGCATGTCGCTCGAACGACATAGGTTGTCACCCGAACGACTTCTCACGAGATGCTATGTCGTTTGAATGACAATAGCAGGTCTTTGGAATGACCTATCAAATGAGATTCCACGCCAGCCTGTAGATAATTTTGATACGAATGCGTGGCCGCCAGTTTCGTGTTTTTTTTATTTTTTATGAATTAGTTATGATTTTTCTACGAAAAGGTGTCCAAGAATAGAGTCTTTAGAAAAATATTTGATAAAAATATCCCAACACTTTAAGTGAAATGCTAAGGAATTAAAACTCAACCTTAGCAAAGTAAACTTCGCGGAGTCATTTTGATGAACTTGATATTAGAATCCATATTTGATGCTTGAGTGTTCTTGAATGCTCTTCGATGGTGTAGCAGTATAAGACATAATAAATTGATAACGGTCTTATAATAATATGTCCTTAAAAATCCCCCCTTATGTCTATGCCGGTTCATACATAAAAATATCCAAATTATCAAAAACCAAAATGCCTATACAAATCTACCCTACCGTGAATAAATTTGCAAGTTCTCAAACTCTTCTTCTGTCATCTTCGTCAAATATCAAAGCTTTTCTCATCAGGGTGTGCAACATCATGATATTCAATCCATGTACCTACACACATGAGATCAAGAAAAATACCTTCGTGACGCATCGAGTTTGAAATGATATAAGAATAAAGCATTAATAATCAAATCTCCCCCATAATACAAATACTCCCCCATAACATGACAATTCTTTATCCCCTTTTTTATGATTTCCCCAAATAGACAGATAAGAAGAAAATATCAAAACATGGAGTGTCACGACAAAATGAATAGCAAACAAAGGTCAAGCTATGCGCATACAAAGATAAGGCTCTGATACCAATTTGTAAAACGTGTGATACCAATTAAAACTAACTCACAAGTTTCCAATCAAACCTTTTTTAATTCTACCCCTAATCAAGCATCTAAAGTGCATGTGTCAACCCCCAAATAAATATAAAGCATGCGACACAATAAATATGCTGAGAGACAGATTTCAGGAAAAAAAACTTTTGGATTAAAATTTTATTTCACGATGAATTAATAAATCGCAACTTACAATTACATAGAGAAATATGCAATGGATCAACACGCAGCCAACCCACAAAGACTCATTGCCTTGAACCCAGTAAGAGAATACACGCACCACCCTCCAAGGACTCGTAGCCCAATCTTCAACAAAGAATCTTCATGAAGCAAGATCCTCAATGACACATAGCCATATGAACAAAAGAAAAGTGTTATTAAAAACCAAAATTATTCATTCAAGCATATGGGAGTTTTATGAATTGAAAACTAAAAAGTGATTAAACCCTAAAACAAGAAGACTAAGAGAATTCTTCTTTCGCAGTTTTTTTGTTCGTCAAAACGCTGTGACTTCTTAAGAAAAACAAAACCATTTAATGAGTATTTATACAAAAATTGCACCGCCTCGAAATTCGATCTCATTCGAACGAGATAAGCATGTCGCTCAAATGACATAGCGTGTCACCCGAACGACGTAGCGTGTCGTTCTAACGACTTCTCACGAGATACTATGTTGTTTGAATGAAAAAAGTAGGTCGTTTGAATGACCTATCAAACGATATTCCACGCAAGCTTGTAGATAATTTCGATACGAATGCGTGGCCACTAGTTTCGTATTTTTCTGATTTTTTATGAATTAGTTATGATTCTCATACAGAAAGGTGTGAGAGAATACAATCTTTAGAAAAATATTTGATAAAAATATCCCAACACTTTAAATGAAATGCTAAGGAATTAAAACACATCATTACCAAAGTAAACTTCGCGGAGTCTTTTTGATGAAGAACTTGATATTCGGATCCGTCTTTGATGCCTGAATGTTCTTTAGTGATATTCGACGGTGTAGCGGTATAAGACATAATAAATTGATAACGGACTTATAAAAATATGTCCTTACAAATCTCCCCCTATGTCTATGCGGGTACATACATAAAAATATCCGAATTATCAAAAACCAAAATGCCTATACAAATCTACACTCCCATGAATAAATTTGCAAGTTCTCAAACTGTTCTTAAATCATCTTCGCCAAATCTCAAAGCTTTTATCATCCGGGTGTGCAACATCGTGATCTTCAATCTTTATAACTACACACATCAAACAAAGAAAAATACCTCCGTGACGCATCGAGTTTGAAATGATAAAAGAATAAAGCATTAATAATCAAATGTCCCCCATAGTGGAAAAACTCCCCTATAACATGATAATTCTTTCTCCCCCTTTTTATGATGTCCCAAAATAGACAGATAAGAAGAAAAAATCAAAACATAAAGTGTCACGACAAAATGCATAGAAAATAAAGGTCAAGCTACGCGCATACAAAGGTCAAGCTCTGATACCAATTCGTAAAACGTGTGATACCGATTAAAACTAACTCATAAGTTTCCAATCAAACCTTATTGGATTCAGCCCCTAAACAAGCATCTAAAGTGCGTGTGTCAACACATAAATAAATATAAAGCATGCGACACAATAAATATGCTGAAACACAGATTTCAGGAAAAAAAACCTTTTGGGTAAAACCTTTATTTCACTATGAATTAACAAATCGCGACTTACAATTACATAGAGAAATATGCAATGGATCAACACGCAGCCAACACCCAAAGACTCGCAGTCTTGAACTCAGCAAGGGAATACACGCAGCATTCTCCAAGGACTCGCAGCCCAATCTTCAACAAAGAATCTTCATGAAGCAATATCCTCAATGACATGCAACCATATGAACAAAAGCAAAGTGTTCTGAAAAAACAAACTAATTCACTCAAGCATTTGGGAGTTTTATGAATTTAAAAACAAAAAGGTATTAAACCCTAAAAGAAGAAGCCTAAAAGAATTCTGCTTTTGCAATTTTTCTGTTCGTCAAAACGTTGTGACTTCTTAAGAAAAACGGAACCATTTAATGAGTATTTTTATACAAACTGCCCCGCCTCAAAATTCGAGCTCGTTCGAACGAGATAAGCATGTCGCTCGAATGACAAAGTGTGTCGCTCGAACGACTTCTCATGAGATTCTATGTAGTTTGAATGACAAAATAATGTCGTTCGAACGACATATCAAACGAGATTTCACACGCACTGGTAGATAATTTCGATACGAACGCGTGGCCTCCAGCTTTGTATTTTTCTAATTTTATATTAATTAGTTATGATTTTTCTACGGAAAGGTGTCCGAGAATAAAATCTTTAGAAAAATATATGATAAAAATATCCCAACACTTTAAGTGAAATGATAATGAATTAAAACTCAACCTTACTAAAGTAAACTTCGTGGAGTCTTTTTGATAAAGAACTTGATATTCGTATCCGTCTTTGATGCTTGAATGTTCTTGAATGCTCTTCGATGGTGTAGCGGTATAAGACATAATAAACTGATAACGGACTTATGAAAATATGACCTTACCAATCCCCCTATGTCAATGCCGGTATATACAAAAAAGATCTGAATTATCAAAAACCAAAATGCCTATACAAATCTACCCAGCCATGAATAAATTTGCAAGTTCTGAAACTGTTCTTTAATCATCTTAGTCGAATCTCAAAGTTTTCTCATCAGGGTGTGCAACATCATGATCTTCAATCACTGTACCTACACACATGAGATAAAGCAAAATAACTTTATGACGCATCGAGTTTGAAATTTTATAAGAATAAAGCATTAGTAATCAAATCACCGTCGTAATGCAAAAACTCCCCCAGAACATGATAATTCCTTCTCCGTATTTTTTATGATGTCCCCAAATAGACAGATATGAAGAAAAAATCAAAACTTGACTATCACGACAAAATGCATAGCAAACAAAGATCAAGCTACGCGCATACAAAGGTCAAGCTCTGATAGAAATTTGTAAAACATGTGATACGGATTAAAACTAACTCGTAAGTTCCCAATCAAACCTTATTTAATTCAACCCCTAAACAAGCATCTAAAGTGCGTGTGTCAACCCATCAATAAATATAAAGCATGCGACACAATAAATATGCTATGACACAAATTTCAAGAAAAAAAACCTTTCGGGTAAATCCTTTATTTCACTATGAATTAATAAATCGCGACTTATAATTACATAGAGAAATCAGCAATGGATCAACACGCAGCCAACACACAAAGACTCGTAGTCTTGAACTCAGCAAGAGAATACACGCGGCACCCTCCAAGGACTCGCAGCCCAATCTTCAACAAAGAATCTTTACGCAGCAAGATACTCGATGACACGTAGCCATATGAACAAAAAAAAAGTTTTCTTAAAAAACAAACCAATTCACTCAAGCATATGGGATTTTTTTGTGAATTAAAAACCAAAAAGCGATTAAACCCTAAAAGAAGAAGCCTAAAAGAATTCTGCTTTCGCAGTTTTTCTGTTCGTCAAAACGTTGTGACCTTTTAATAAAAATGGAGCAATTTAATGAGTATTTATATAAACACTATACCGCCTAGAAATTCAAGCTTGTTCGAACGAGATAAGCATGTTGTTCGAACGAAGTTGCATGTCGCTCGAACGAATTCTCACGATATGCTATGTCGTTTGAAGGATAGAAGAAGTTCGTTTGAATGACCTATCAAACAAGGCTCCACGCGAGCTTGGAGATAATTTCAATACGAATGTGTGGCCGCCAGTTTCGTATTTTTTTGATTTTTTATCAATTAGTTATGATTTTTCTATGGAAAGGGGTCCAAGAATAAAATCTTTAGAAAAATATTTGATAAAAATATCCCAACACTTTAAGTGAAATGCTATGGAATTAAAACTCAACCTTACCAAAGTAAACTTCGCGGAGTCTTTTTGATGAAGAACTTGATATTCGGATCACTCTTTGATGCTTGAATGCTCTTCGACGGTGTAGCGGTATAAGACATAATAAATTGATAACGGACTTATAAAAATATGTCCTTACAAATCACCCCTATGTCTATACCGGTACATACACAAAAGTATTCGAATTATCAAAAACCAAAATGCCTATACAAATATATGCTTCCATGAATAAATTTGCAAGTTCTCAAACTGTTCTTCAATCATTTTCGTCAAATCTCAAAGCTTTTCTCATCAGGGTGTGCAACATCATGATCTTCAATCCTTGTACCTACACACATGAGATAAAGAAAAATACCTTCGTGACGCATCGAGTTTGAAATGATATAGGAATAAAGCATTAATAATCAAATATCCCCCATAATGTAAAAACTCCCCCATAACATGATAATTCTTTCTTCCCCGTTTTATGATGTCCCTAAATAGACAGATAAGAAGAAAAAATCAAAACCTGGAGTGTCACGACAAAATGCATTGCAAACAAAGGTCAAGCTACGCGCATACAAAGGTCAAGCTATGATACCAAATTGTAAAACGTGTGATACCGATTAAAACAAACTCGCAAGTTTCCAATCAAACCTGATTTAATTCAGCCCCTAAACAAGCATGTAAAGTGCGTGTGTCAACCCATAAATAAATATAAAGTATGCGACACAAAGACTATGCTCAGACACAGATTTTAGGAAAAAAAACTTTCGGGTAAAACCTTTATTTCACTATAAATTAATAAATTGAAACTTATAGTTACATAGAGAAATCTGCAATGGATCAACACACAACCCACCCACAAAGACTCGCAGTCTTGAACTCAGCAAGAGAATACACGCATCACCCTCCAAGGACTCGCAGCGTAATCATCAGCGAAGAATCTTCACACAGCAAGATCCTCAATGACATGCAGCCATATGAACAAAAACAAAGTGTTCTTAAAAAAAACAATTCACTCAAGCATATGGGAGGTTTGTGAATTGAAAACCAAAAAGGGATTAAACCCTAAAAGAAGAAGCCTAAAAGAATTCTGCTTTTGCAATTTTTTTGTTCGCCAAAACTCTATGACTTTTTAAGAGAAATGAAACCATTTAATGAGTATTTATACAAAAACTACACCGCCTCAAAATTCAAGCTCCTTCGAACGAGATAAGCATGTCGCTTGAACGACGTAATGTGTCGCTCGAATGATTTCTCAAAAGATTCTATGTTGTTTGAACAACAAAAGAAGGTCGTTCCGACGACCTATCAAACGAGATTCCACGCATACTTGTCGATAAGTTCGATACGACAGCGTGGCCGCCAGTTTTGTATTTTTATGATTTTTTATGAATTAGTTATGATTTTTCTACGGAAAGGTGTCCGAGAATAAAATCTTTAGAAAAATATTTGATAAAAATATCCAAACACTTTAAGTTAAATGCAAAGGAATTAAAACACAACCTTACTAAAGTAAACTTCACGGAGTCTTTTTGATGAAGAACTTGAAATTCGAATCCGTCTTATATGCTTGAATGTTCTTGAATTCTCTTCAACGGTGTAGCGGTATAAGACATAATAAATTGATAACGGACTTTTAAAAATATGTCCTTACAAATCCCCCTTATGTCTATGTCGGTACATACATAAAATTTCCGAATTATCAAAAACCAAAATGCCTATACAACTCGACCCTCCGATGAATAAATTTGCAAGTTCTCAAATTGTTCCTTAATCATCTTCGTCAAATCTCAAAGCTTTTCTCATCAGGGTGTGCAACATCACGATCTTCAATCTTTGTACCTGCACACATGAGATAAAGCAAAATACCTTCGTGACGCATCGAGTTTGAAATGATATAGGAATAAAGCATTAATAATCAAATCTCCCCCATAATGCAAAAACTCACCCATAACATGATAATTCTTTCTACCCCTTTTTATGATGTCCCTAAATAGATAGATAAGAAGAAAAAATCAGAACATGGAGTGCCACGACAAAATGCATAGCAAACAAAGGTCAAGCTACGTGCATACAAAGGTCAAGCTCTGATACCAATTAGTAAAACGTGTGATACCGATTAAAACTAACTCGCAAGTTTCCAATCAAACCTTATTTATTTTAGCCCCTAAACAAGCATCGAAAGTGCGTCTGTCAACCCATAAATAATTATAAAGCATGCGACGCAAAGTATATGCTGAGACACATATTTCAGTAAAAAAAACCTTTCGGGTAAAACCTTTATTTCACTATGAATTAATTAATCGAAACTTATAATTACATAGAGAAATCAGCAATGGATCAACACGCAGCCAACCCTTAAAGACTCGCAGACTTGAACTCAGTAAGAGAATACACACAGCACCCTCCAAGGACTCGCAGCCCAATTTTTAGCAAAGAATCTTCACGCATCAAGATCCTCATTGACAGGCAGCCATGTGAACAAAAGCAAAGTGTTCTTAAAAACCAAAACAATTCACTCAAGCATATGGGAGTTTTGTGAATTGAAAACCAAAAAGGGATTATACCCTAAAATAAGAAGGCTAAAAGAATTTTGCTTTCGCAGTGTTTCTGTTCGTCAAAATTTTGTGACTTCTTAAGAAAAAGGAAACCATTTATTGAGTATTTATATATAAACTACACCGCTTCAAAATTCGAGCTCGTCCGAACGAGATAAGCATGTCGCTCGAACGACTTCTCACGAGATGTATGTCGTTTGAACGACGAAGAACCTCATTCGAACGACCTATCAAACCAGATTCCATGCGAGATTGTATATAATTTCGATACGAATGTGTGGCCGCCAGTTTCATATTTTTTTGATTTTTTATGAATTAGTTATGATTTTTTTACGGAAAGGTGTCCGAGAATAAAATCTTTAGAAAAATATTTGATAAAAATATCCCAACACTTTAAGTAAAATGATAAGGAATTAAAACTCAACCTTACCAAAGTAAACTTCGAGTAGTCTTTTTGATAAAGAACTTGATATTCGGATCCGTCTTTGATGCTTGAATATTCTTCGACGGTGTAGCGGTGTAAGACATAATAAATTTCTAACGGACTTATAAGAATATGTCCTTATAAATCCCCCCCCCCCTATGTCTATGTCGGTACATACATAAAAATATCCGAATTATCAAAAACCAAAATGCCTGTACAAATCTACCATCCCGTGAATAAATTTGCATGTTCTCAAACTGTTCTTCAATCATCTTCATCAAATCTCAAAGATTTTCTCATCAGGGTGTGCAACATCATGATCTTCAATCTTTGTTCCTACACACATGAGATAAAGAAACATACCTTCGTGACGCATCGAGTTTGAAATGATATAAAAATAAAGCATTAATAATCAAATCTCCCCCATAATGGAAAAACTCCCCCATAACATGATAATTCTTTCTCTCCCTTTTTATGATGTCCCCCAAATAGACAGATAAGAATAAAAAATCAAAACATGGAGTGTCACGACAAAATGCATAGCAAACAAAGGTCAAGCTACGTGCATACAAAGGTCAAGCTCTGATACCAATTTGTAAAATGTTTGATACCGATTAAAACTAACTCATAAGTTTCCAATCAAACCTTATTTAATTCAGCCCCTAAATAATCATCTAAAGTGCGTGTGTAAACCCATAAAATAAATATAAGGCATGCGACACAATGAATATGCTGAGACACGGATTTCAGGAAAAAACTCATTTTGGGTAAAACCTTTATTTCACTATGAATTAATAAATCGCAACTTATAATTACATAAAGAAATATGCAATGGATCAACACGCAGCCAACCCACAAAGACTCGTAGTCTTGAACTCAACAAGAGAATACACGCAGCACCTTCCAAGGACTAGCAGCCTAATCTTCAGTGAAAAATCTTCACGCAGCAAGATCCTCAATGACACGCAGCCATATGAACAAGAGCAAAGTGTTCTTAAAAAACAAAATAATTCACTCAAGCATACGAGAGTTTTGTGAATTGAAAACCAATGAGGGATTAAGCCCTAAAAGAAGAAGCCTAAAAGAATTCTGCTTTCACAGTTTTTCTGTTCGTCAAAATGCTGTGACTTCTTAAGAAAAATGGAACCATTTAATGAGTATTTTTACAAAAATTGTATCGCCTCGAAATTCGAGCGCGTTCGAACGAGATAAGCATGTCGCTCGAACGATGTAGCATGTCGCTCTAACGACTTCTCACGAGATGCTATGTCGTTTGACCGACAAAATAAGTTCGTTCGAATGCCTATCAAACGAGATTCCTCGCGTACTTGTAGATAATTTCGATATGAAAGCGTGGCCGCCAGTGTCGTACTTTTATGATTTTTTATGAATTAGTAATTATTTTTCTACCGAAAGGTGTTTGAGAATAAAATCTTTAGAAAAATATTTGATAAAAATATCCCAACACTTTAAGTGAAATGCTAAGGAATTAAAACTCAACCTTACCAAAGTAAACTTCGCGGAGTCTTTTTAATGAAGAACTTGATATTCGGATCCGTCTTTGATGCTTGAATGTTTTTCAATGATGTTCGATGGTGTATCAGTATAAGACATAATAAATTGATAACGGACTTATAAAAATATGTCCTTACAAATCTGCCCCTATGTTTATGCCGGTACATACATAAAAACATTCAAATTATCAAAAACCAAAATGCCTATATAAATCTACCCTCCCATGAATAAATTTGCAAGTTCTCAAACTGTTCTTCAATCATCTTCGTCAAATCTCAAAGCTTTTCTCATCTGGGTGTGCAACATCATGATCTTCAATCTTTGTACCTACACACATAAGATAAAGCAAAATACCTTCGTGACGTATTGAGTCTGAAATGATATAAGAATAAAGCATTAGTAATCAAATCTCCCCCATAATGTAAAAACTCCCCCATAACATGATAATTCTTTCTCCGCCTTTTTATGACGTCCACAGATACACAGATAAGAAGAAAAAATCAAATCATGGAGTGTCACGACAAAATGCATAGCAAACAAAGGTCAAGCTACGCGCATAAAAGTTCAAGCTATAATACCAATTTGTAAAACATGTGGTACCGATTAAAACTAACTCGCAAGTTTCCAATCAAACCTTATTTAATTCATCCCCTAAACAAGCATCTAAAGTGCTTGTGTCAACCCATAAATAAATATCAAGCATGCGACAAATCAATATTCTGTGACACAAATTTCAGGAAAAAAACCCTTTCGGGTAAAACCTTTATTTCACTATGAATTAATAAATCACAACTTACAATTACATAGAGAAATCTGCAATGGATTAACACGTAGCCAACCCACAAAGACTCACAGTCTTGAACTCAGTAAGAGAATACACGCATCACCCTCCAAGGACTCGCAGCCCAAACTTCAACAAAGAATCTTCACACAGCTAGATCCTCAATGACACGCAGCCATATGAACAAAAGCAAAGTGTTCTTAAAAAACAAAACAATTCACTCAAGCATATGGGAGTTTTGTGAATTGAAAACTAAAAAAGGATTAAATCGTAAAAGAAGAAGCATAAAAGAATTCTTCTTTCACAGTTTTTCTGTTCATCAAAATGTTGTGACTTCTTAACAAAAACAAAACCATTTAATGAGTATTTATACAAAAACTGTACCGCCTCGAAATTCGAGCTCGTTGAACGAGATAAGCATGTCGCCCGAACGACATAGCGTGTCGCTCGAACAACTTCTTAAGAGATTATATGTCGTTTCAAGGACAAAATCAGGTCGTTCGAATGACCTATCAAACGGGATTCCACGCTGCCTTGTAGATATGTTCAATACGAACGCGTGGCCGCCAGTTTCGTATTTTTTTGATTTTTTTTTAATTTGTTATGATTTTTCTACAAAAAGGTGTCCGAGAATAAAATCTTTAGAAAAATATTTGATAAAAATATACCAACACTTTAAGTGAAATCCTAAGGAATTAAAAGTCAACCTTACCAAAGTAAACTTCGCGGAGTCTTTTTGATGAAGAACTTGATATTCGGATCCGTCTTTGATGCTTGAATGTTCCTCAATGTTCTTCGACGGTGTAGCGGTATAAGACATAATGAATTGATAATCGGCTTATAAAAATATGTCCCTAAAAATATCCTCCTATGATTATGCCGGTACATATATAATAATTTTCGAATTATCAAAAACCAAAATGCCTATACAAATCTACCCCCCCATGAATAAATTTGCAAGTTCTCAAACTGTTCTTCAATCCTCTTTGTCAAATCTCAAAGCTTTTCTCATTTGGGTGTGTAACATCATGATCTTCAATCTTTGTACCTACACACATAAGATAAATCAAAATACCTTCGTGATGCATCGAGTTTGAAATGATATAAGAATAAAGCATTAATAATCAAATCTCCCCCATATAATGCAAAAACTCCCCCATAACATGATAATTCTTGCTCCCCCTTTTATGATGTCCCCAAATAGACAGATAAGAAGAAGAAAAATCAAAACTTGGAGTGTCACGACAAAATGCATCGCACATAAAGGTCAATCTACGAGCATATAAAGGTCAAGCTCTGATACCAATTTGTAAAACGTGTGATATCGATTAAAACTAACTCGCAAGTTTCCAATCAAACCTTATTTAATTCAGCCCCTAAACAAGCATCTAAAGTGCGTGTGTCAACCCATAAATAAATATAAATCATGCGACATAATAAATATGTTGAGACATAAATTTCAAGAAAAACCCATTTCGGGTAAAACCTTTATTTCACTATGAATTAATAAATCGTAAATTACAATTACATAGATAAATCTACAATGGATCAACACGCAGCCAACCCACAAAGACTCGCAGTCTTGAACTCAGGTAGAGAATACACGCAGCACGCTCCAAGGACTCGCAGCCCAATCTTCACGCAGTAAGATCTTCAATGACACATAGTCATATGAATAAAAGAAAAGTGTTCTTAAAAGCCAAAACAATTCACTCAAGCATATGGGAGTTTTGTGAATTGAAAATCAAAAAGGGATTAAACACTAAAAGTAGAATCCTAAAAGAATTATGCTTTCGGAGCTTTTTTCTTCGTCAAAATGTTGTGACTTCTTAAGAAAAACATAACCATTTAATGAGTATTTATACAAAAATTGTACCGCCTCGAAATTCGAGGTCGTTCGAACGAGATAAGCGTGTCGCTCGAATGACTTCTCACAAGATGATATGTCGTTTGAATGACAAAAACAGGTCGTTCGAACGACCTATCAAACGATATTCCATGCGAGCTTGTAGATAATTTCGATACGAACGTGTGGCCGCCAATTTCGCATTTTTCTATTTTTTTATGAATTAGTTATGATTTTTCTACGAAAAGGTGTCCGAGAATAAGATCTTTAGAAAAATATTTGATAAAAATACCCCAAAACTTTAAGTGAAATGCTAAGGAATTAAAACTCAACCTTACCAAAGTAAACTTCGCGGAGTCTTTTTGATGAATAACTTGATATTCGGATCCGTCTTTGATGCTTGAATGTTCTTTAATGCTCTTCGACGGTGTAGCGGTATAAGACATAATAAATTGGTAACGGACTTATAAAAATATGTCCTTACACTACGATCCCTGATATGTGTAATACTTAGGAGAAGTAAAGACCGAATTTTAATTCAACATTTGCTTACATACTGTGCGGGCTACGATCCCTCATATATGTAATCCTTAGGAGCATTAAAAATCGGATTCATTTAAAGCTTTAATTCTAAATCTAGTATCCAACGAAGTGAATTACTAGGGTGTGGGGGATTTTAATCCGACCTATCTTTCTCATCTTATAATTTATGTTTTAGTTAAATCATCATCAGTCTTTTAGTTAATTTTGAGTAATTGCATTTCATTTATTCCTAATTTCATTAATTCATCATTTTTAAAATTGCATCTAGTTATAGTTGTTTCACAATCCCAATCACCTTTTCGTTCTTTTTAGAATGAAAGTTAGGTACTTTCATCTCTCCAACATTGTCCCGACATCGTTCATCCTATTTCCCTAAGGATCGATACCCGACTTATCGGATTATTACTTGAGCGACACGCTTGCACTTGAGCCTAAATAGCATGCAGACTAGTCACATTTATAGTCGCGTCAAGTTTTTGCACCGTTGCCGGGGACTTAAGTAGACTTAGGTTTGATCAAGTCAATCTAAAACTTTAACCCAAAAAAAAATATGAAAAAAAAATATAATAAAATTTTCATCATCTCTCAAAATCCTTTAATGCAAAATCCTGAACACACTCAAACTCCTCACAACACTCCAACCCGAATCCAAAAAAAACCAATCGTTGAATACAACTCTGAAAGCCCCCACACACCTCGCGTTCCATAATTCTGGTTTCCAATTCCTACTCCCGAGCACTCTGTTGGCAGCTACACCCTGAGTCGAACTTCGAGTCACACATCTAGGACACCGAGTAAGTACACAGAGTCATTTAAAGAGAGTGTGAGCAAAATGTCTGATGCAGCGAGTTTCGGTCCTAGAGAGGGGGATCTCCCTTATCGTCCTATGAAAGACTTACTCTTTCCTGAGCGGACTGTCACCCCTGGTTGCATTTTACTTCTGCATACTTCCGTTCAGTTCCACTTTCGCAGTGGGATGATACAGATTATCCCTACATTTCATGGAATGGGTTCACAGAAACCATACCTGGATATTCGTGAGTTTAAAGAGGCATGTAACACATTTGGTGATAAAACTTGCACGCAAGATGTCGTTCGCCTAAAGATTTTTCTTTTTTCCTTAAAGGATAAAGCCAAGACCTGGCTATGGTCTCTACTCCCGAACTCCGTCACTTCCTGGAGAGATATGCATTCTAAGTTTGTCTCAAAATTCTATTCGCATCACAAGACCAACTCTGCCAAGACTCAAATCTAAGATTTTCAATAACACGATAATGAGTCTTTTGACAAATGTTGGGAATGGTTCTAAGAGTTAGTAAGAGAATGCCCCCATCATGGTTTTGACAAACATCTAGTGATATCTTTCTTCCATAATGGGTTGACAATAGCTTCTAAACAACTTGTACAAACAATGTGTGAAAGACCCTTTTGGGATTTAAACTCATGCGATGTTGAGGCCCATCTTAAGTATGTCGTAGAGACTACTCAATCATGGGACACATTTGATCCCAACCAAGCTCAACCTAGACAACCATCTATCAACCAAACTACATCCGGTTTATACCACTTGGATAGTAATACCTTAATAGATCGTCGATTCGATCAGTTTTAGATAGATGTGAAAGAGTGGTTTGATGGTCGATTGATAAATATCTCTCGATCCAGCCATGGTTCGAAAGAAAAAGTGTGTGCTATCTGTGAGGCGGGCCACACCACAAAGGCATGCCTGATGATTTATGCCTACAAGGCCATGCACACCGAGCAGGTGGATGCTATAGGAGTATTCTAGGGGAATTTTAATGCCCCACATGGAAATTCTTACAACCCTTTGTGGAGGAACCATCCTGGTTTTAACTATGGGCAACCACAAGCTGCGATGAACCCACATTCACAGGTTATCACACCTCCACCACCTTCAATCCCATATGTAGCTCCACAGTGGAGAAGCCTTGGGGACATAATGAACCAATTCATAAATTCTCAAGGTGCAAACAATGCTCAATATGAACGCTTGCTTATCGAAAAATATGCAAACATCTCCAAGATGCAATCCGCATTGAGCATCCATGATAAGGGCACGTTTCATGCCCAAGGCCAAAGACCTCCCCAAGTTCAACCTAGTGTTAGAACCACCTCCTCAATACCAACAAGCTCCACCACCTCCAGCCCCATATGTAGCTCCACAGTGGAGAAGCCTCGAGGATGCAATAAACCAATTCATAAATTCTCAAGGTGCAAATAATGCTCGATATGAACACTTGTTCACCGAAATATATGCAAACATCTTCAAGATGCAATATGCATTGATCATCCACGAGAATGGAAAGTTTCCTTCCCAAGGAAACCTAGTTTTAGCTCCACCTTTATCGAACAACAGGAGCACTGTCAAGCGATAACCACTCTTCGTAGTGGGAGAGTTGTTGATTTATCACCTCCCCCATATGACATTTCAAAAGACAAGGAGAATTTGCCAGGCACGAAAGAGGCCGAAGATATCTCCTTGAACGAGGGTGAAAAGGAAAACACTAGTGGGCCCGATGTAGTTGTAAAACCACCCTTCGCTATGCCATTTCCTCAAAAATTGTTCCCTGCCCATAAAGGGACCATAAGTGAAGAAGTACTAGAAGTGCTTAAGAACGTAAATATGAACTTACCTTTCCTCGATGCAATAAGGCAAATTCCATCCTATGCAAAAGTCATAAAAGACTTATTGACAGTAAAAAGGAGGATGAAGGTAAAGAAGAATGTGTTTTTAGCACAAAATGTGAGCTCAATCCTTCTTAAAGATCTCCCACTTAAATATAAAGATCCCGGTGCCCCCACCATTTCCTGCACCACTGGAGAGAGCAAATTCGAAAAAGCCTTACTCGATTTGGGGGTAAGTGTTAACATCCTCCCCTATTCAATTTATAGGAAACTTGATATGGGCGATCTCAAGCCCACAAGGATCACTCTCCAGTTACCGGATCGAACCGTGAAGATACCAAGGGATATAGTTGAGGACGTGATAGTCCAAGTGGAAACTTTCTACTCCCTGGTAGATTTTGTCATTTGGGACACGGATCCCTCCTTCGCCTAAAAAAAATAATGTTCCCATCATTCTTGGACGCCCATTTTTAGCCACTACTAATGCATTCATCAACACTAGAAATGGGCAGATGCAAATCAATTTTGGGAATATGACTCTAGAAATAAACATCTTCAACATAGCCCAACAAGCAAGGGAAGAAGATGATCTTCATGCAGTGAGCTTAATTGAGGAGATTACAGAAGAGAAATTTTAGGAAAATTACTGTGGAGACGCCTTAGAAGCTTTCCTAGCTTCTAGTCATGAGAGTGAGGGAGCCTACACCTAGTTAGAGAGGGAGATAAAGGAGTTGAGAGGCTTACTCGATAAGAGAGCGTCGAACGAGGACGCGAGAGATGTTAATTTGGTTTCCTGATTCAAAGAGTTACCGCCAAGGGAAGCACACATGGTTCCCTCTAGCGACACATTACCGACTCTCGAGTTGAAGAAACTACCCTACAATGTTAAATATGATTTCCTATTTAAAAGTGAGACATTTGTTGTTATTGTCTCCTCTAGCTTAGATGGAAAGCAGGAGGGTAAACTATTAAAGATTTTGAGGAAGGACCAAGGAGCTTTTGGTTAGTGTATAGCTGATTTGAAGGGGATAAGCCCTCTAATTTTCACCCACAAGATTCACCTCGAAGAGGATGTTAAGCCCTCCAGAGAAATGCAAAAATGGATAAACCCCACGATGAAAGATGTGGTGAGAGCTGAAATTATAAAGCTATTGGATGCTGGGATTATCTACCCAATATCAGATAGCAAGTGGGTGAGCCCCATTCAAGTCGTCCCAAAGAAGTCGGGTATGACTGTTATTGAAAATTCCAAGGGAGAATTAGTTCCCCAATGTACTACCACTAGGTGGCGCATTTGTATTGATTACCAGAAACTCAATGCGGGAACTAGAAAAGACCATTTCCCCTTGCCATTTATCGATCAAATTCCTGAAAGAGTAGCGGGCCACCCATATTATTTCTTCATAGATGGTTATTCTGGATATAACCAAATTGAGGTGGATGTACTTGATTAAGAGAAAATAACCTTCACTTGTCCCTTTGGAACGTTTGCCTAGAAATATATGCTATTTGTCTTGTGTAATGCATCGGCGACCTTTCAAAGGTGCATGTTGAGATTACTTAGTGACATGGTTGAGAGAGGGATAGAGGTGTTTATGGACGACTTTAGTGTTTTTGGCACCACCTTCGACCTATGTTTAGCCAATCTTGAGAAAGTACTAGCCCGATGTGTGGAAAAGAACTTAGTGCTGAATTGGGAAAAATGCCATTTCATGGTAACTGAGGGTATATTTCTTGGCCACATCGTGTCATCCAAAGGGATCGAAGTTGACAAAGCAAAAATAGATGTCATAGCTAACCTAACCCCACCTAAATCGCTGAAAGACGTGTGCTCCTTCTTGGGCCACACGGGGTTTTATCGAAGGTTCATTAAGGACTTTAGTTCCATTGCTAGACCCTTCAGAAATCTTCTTATGAAGGACACCCCATTTGAGTGGACGGAAGCATGCCAAAGCACTTTTGAAAAACTGAAAAACATGCTTGTGTTCGCTCCCATCATGTAAGCTCCAGATTGGTCCTTATCATTCGAGATTATGTGTGATGCTAGCTATTATGAGATAGGGGTTGTTTTGGGCCAAAGAAAAGACAATAAGGCTCATGTCATCTACTATGCTAGCCTAACCCTTATCGGACCGCAACTCAATTACTCCACCATGGAGAAGGAGTTACTAGCGATAGTATTGGCGCTTGACAAGTTTTGATCCCATCTTATCGGTTCTCCCATAACTTGTTATACCGACCACGCGGGTTTAAGATATCTACTTGCGAAGAAAGACACAAAGTTGCACCTCATAAGGTGGATCCTACTCCTAAAAGAGTTTAATCTCTCCATTAAAGACAAAAAAGTATTTGAAAATGTCGTTGTCGATCACTTATCACGGCTTTCATCCGACGTACCTAGTGATCCTACACCCATAGACGAGTATTTTTCTGATAAGCAACTCTTTGCCACCTCTTCTTTGCCCTGGTTTGCGAATATAGTGAACTATCTTATCACGAGAGTCATCCCTCCTGATTGGACACTGCAAGATAAGAACAGGTTCATCACTTGGTCACACATGTTCTTCTATGATGATCCATTCCTTTTTAAATATTGTGCCGATCATATCATTCGACGATGTGTACCGGATGATGAAATTTCAAAAGTCATCTAATTCTGTCATTCGTAAGCATATGGAGGCCACTTCTCCGTGAAAAAGACAACCGCTAAAATTATCCAATGTGGTTTGTACTGGCCCATAATATTTCAGGATGTTAATAATTGTTGCAAATCTTGCGAAAAGTTTCAATGGATGGGAGCGATCACGCGATGAGACATGATGCCATTAACCCCGATTCTAATCATTGAGATTTTCGATTGCTGGGGTATTGACCTCATGGGGCCTTTCCCCCCATCCTTTGGATACCTCTACATCCTCGCCACGGTAGACTATGTTTCTAAATGGCTGGAAGATATAGATACCAAGACTAATGACAATAAGGTGGTGATAAAGTTCCTACACGAACACATACTTTCTTGCTTCGGTGCACCTAAAGCGATAATCAGTGATAATGGCACGCACTTTTGTAACAAGACATTTGAAAAACTCTTGAAAAAGTATGGTGTCATTCATAAGGTGTGAACAACACATCACCCACAAACGAATGGATAGGACGAATTAGCAAATCGCGAAATCAGGCACATATTAGAGAAGACCGTCAATCCCGATCGAAAAGATTGGTCCCTTCGATTGAACGATTCGCTATGGGCCTATCGTACTGCATACAAGATCCCACTCAGAATGTCCCCATTCCTCTTTGTGTATGGAAAACCTTGCCATCTTCCCATTGAGTTGGAGCACAAAGTGTATTGGGCCATTAAGATATTAAATTACAATATAGACAAAGCTAGTGAAGCTCGCAAGCTTCAACTAAATGAGTTAAAGGAGATACCAATGATGCCTATGAGAATGCCAAGATTGCAAAATCCCGAATGAAACTAGCACATGATAAGATTATCCAATGAAAAGAGTTTCAATCGGGACAGAAGGTACTCCTCTAAAACTCTCGGCTTCATCTATTTCTGGGTAAATTGCGGTCCCGATGGACTGGTCCATTCATTGTGAGAAGCGTTTTCCCCCACCGAGCTGTAGAATTAGAAGATCCAAAATGGGGGAACGTGTTCAAAGTTAGTGGATAGTGCCTAAAGCTATATGTTGAGGTGTTCGTAGAAGATATCGACACCATTTGGTTATCGGACCCCATTTACGGGGTATAATGAGCTTAAACTGAGAGGTCGTCGCACCCCCGATGCGTATGGGGTGAATTCTTGTGTATAGTAGTTGTGCGTATGTAGAGTAGTTAGAGTCCATAGGTAGGTTACGAAAGGTGAGTGTTCGGATTAGGCACACCCACATGGACTTTGTGAGGGAGTCAAGGAAGTCCAAGTGCGAAAATGAGTAAGAGAGTGTCTGGGCATTCGAGGGTGCGAGATTCTATTTTCATCATTCCAAGAGAAGAGAGAGTTCTGCCTTAGGTGAACTGAACCGATTCCCCTTAACCGGATCGGTTCGGTTATGTTAAATCGTAAAAATAAAAATCCCAGAACCGGATCGGTTCTCCCCTAAATCGGATCAGTTCTGATTCTGTAGTTTTGCTTTTTCCCGAGATACCTCCCCCCTTCCCCAATCCCTCCATTTCCCTCCTTTCACACCTTTCTTTCCCTCCAAATGATTTTCCCTTCTTTCCTTCCAAATTCTTCCCCCCCAAATCCTCCCTACCACCTATAAATTACACCTCTCCCCTACCATTCATCCATACCTCCACCACATATCCCCTCTCTAAACCTATCTCTCCCATTTCAAATATTCCTAGATATTTTCATGGAAAATCCCGCTCTTCCCCTAAAATACATGTCTACCGAGGTCCTTCTAAATGGTATCGAGGAATACCGCTCTCACATGGAGTGCATGTGGTGTGAATTTTTTTTTGTCCTTTCCCACCAACTTCACATCTAGCGCGTCATTAACTGGGACGAGATGCCCCGCTCGATCACCACTCTTTTCACTCAAAAGGGGTGGACGCAATATCTCACCGAACCACACAATGTCGTAAGGGACGACGAGTTCCGATCTTTCTACGACCCTCTTGTCCGCATGGGCGAGTTTGAGGTCAAAGTTTTTGTCGACGGCCGCCCCATCCCTTTCTCCTTGACTATTCTGTCTAGCAAAATTTCTTCCAAGGGAGTCCCAAACCCGGACGACTTTGACTACCCCGTTAATTCCCCCACCATCTCAAAATAGCAATGCATCGACCGTCTCGCACCCAACTAGATTTTGGAAAGGGAACCTTCCCCGTGGGATACCTCAATGATAAGGCACACATTAAATTTCATATTGTTTGCACCAACTTGCTTCAAACCACAAACGACTCAGCGATGCGCCCTCGCCAAGCCACCCTCGTCTGCCACCTTTTTTATCCCAACTTCACTATCAATCTTGCCCGCATGCTTTACACCGATATTTTCTATGCGGACTTGGAGAAAAAAGGTGCGGTGCCCCTCCTATATGCACGTCTCATAACCTCCCTTCTTGACGATGATGGTATCCATCCACCTCGATCCTTTCCACGCCTCCATGAGCCCATTGGGTGAATGTCACACACTAGGAGAGCCCAGCAAAGGGCAGCCATTTGAGCATCTGGGGAGGTGGTTGATGTCGATGAAGATGAGGTGATTAATGTTGAATAGAATGAGGCTGAGGATGTCGTGATGGGTGGGTCAGATGAAGAAGAGTACGACGAAGACGACTATTCAGATTTTGAGCCATCAGGTGAAAACTTTGATAGGCACCTTTCGGAGGTGGAGACCCGGTTTGAAGGTTTCTTCACAAAATATCAATGGGATCAAGAGGCCTACCGAAGGTATACGAGCATGATGCATCGTCTCCAAACCCACTTGTACGAGCTCAACTTTGGTGGACCCCCTCCAACTTTCTTCTATAATCCATATGATTTCAGCGCACCCGGACCCTCCAATCCACCTACCCAGTGAAGCCCATTTCTGCTGTTACTATTTGTTTTTGTTGGTTGTGTTGTTGTTGGTTGTTTAAAAATGTTGGTCGTGCATTTCTCCCCTCTCCCTTATAACACGGGTGCTCCGTATCTATAAAAATATGCATTTTTGTTTTATTTGTTCGTTTTATTTTCTCGCACTTTTAATTGGCTTTGAGTTTGATTTTTGTCCTTTTTGATTGAGGACAATGCAAAAGTCTAAGTTAGGGGGGTTACAAGTGCATCTTTCTAAAACTTCACAAATTTTCAAAAATGCCCTAAAATTTCAGAAAAATCGAAAAATTTTGAAAAGTCCAAAAATATTTTTCTTCAAAATAAAAAAAATTGGAATTCAAAATTTTCAAAAATATCATTAAAATTGGTTTGAAGTCTCAAATTGAAAAAATACAATACACAAAGCCGAAATTGACCAAAGATGGAAATTGAATGAACATAGACGACTTAACGAATAAATGTGGAGATTAACAAACCCAGTGAAATTCGGTCCTTTCATTATTGAGAATTTATAAATCAATCCGAGTTGATTGTTAACTCAAAGTTCTTTTCAGCGTTCTAATAAGTCATCGAGGATCTCAATTCCTTCACTTTAATCGATTATGGAAAACGTATGTGATATTGCGTTGAAAAATGTGCCAAGTAAATCTCTAAATTAAATTAATCTCGAGACGTATATGGTAGCGCAACTTGCATTTGGACAATGAAGGAGGCTCTTGTTTGTCACCCAAAAACATTGGCAAAAAAAAGTAGCGAAAAAAAATTATCCATTTTGTAAACCTAAATTGAGCCGAATAAATTTTTTCGTTTTGTTTGACAACTCGAAAAACCCCAATTGGCCCAGAATTGTGAAAATTTATAATCCCAGAAATTTAGTCCGGAAAGTTCATAAAAAGGGGCAAGAAAAGGATAGATATGCTCAACAAAAATAATAACAATAATAGCAAGAGTCAAAAACAAAAAAAAATGAGCAAAAGCGCGGAAAAGCACAAATGGACATCATAAGAAAATTTTCCAATTCCAGATTTCCAAACCCATTTCCTGATACCCAATACACCTTTAACCCGAAAAAGTCCTAACCGAGTCCAAAATGGGAAATTGATTATCGCATGGAGAGATAAAACACAAAAAGATAATAAAAGAGATTAAAGATATGAATTAGAGGCAATGTTTCCATTTCCCTATAACTGTAACCCGACGATGAGATCCATTTACCATAAATTTTCGTCTTTCTATTTGTGTGCATGAACTTGGTTCCAATGTATTTATTCTTATAAATCATGCATACCGAGAGAAAATAGCCACCCTTCTGGGAGATTCGTTTGCAAGAGCATCCCGCGAGATTTTGAAATCAAAATGAATTTTTGGATAAGTAACGTAATGATGAGTCGGTGGAAATTCGTGGTTAAATTTCTGGCTTCACACATGCACTATGATTTGAGACTCTTGAACATGAATTTATGATGACTATTTTTTGGAAAAGTTTGAGTTATAAAATTTTTGCGTATTTTGAGTTTTCTTTAAGTCGAATTTTGTGGATATATTCACTGCAAACCCTCACGAGACACAACTCGTCCTACTAGGGTAACCTAGGTGTTTAACGGATTGTTGCATATGCTAAATGCAATCGCTCACCCGCGAAAGAGGTATTCTATCCCATTTTAGATTTGGACCATGTTTTGATTCTTTTACATTTCTCGGGACGATCAAAGTTCTTAGTTAGGGGGTTTGATTAGGAATAAATTCTTCCCATTTATCCCCTTAATCTAGAGGCTTTTATCGCTCCACAAAGGTTAATTCGAGTGGATTTAACTTATATCACTGTTATCGACATCTTCTAATTAGTACGTCGAGTTTCGTGTATTATCTATCTATTTCGCATGTATTCAGTGAACAAGGAAGGAAAGAATCAGAAGGAAAGTCGAAGGCCTCACGCCTACAAGTGCTTAGGAAGAATCGGTATTCAAATCCGAGCTCCAGATCAAAAGTTACAAGTCTTCAAAAATTACAAGGAGGGAAAAAAATGTCAAAGATGGAACCGGACCGAATGGGTTGAAAAACGAATCGATCCTATCCTGGAAAACTTCCTATGAAGCACGAAAAGATGGAACCGAACCGAAGATGAAATAAACGAACCGAATCGATTTAAGGAAAAACTTCTGTCAAAGATGGAACCGAACCGAACCCTCTTAATAGGATCGGTTCGGGTATCGAAAATTCGAACTTATCCACTTGAAAAATTAGAGTCTTGCATGGTTGAAACTCTTAGAAATTCGTAGAGTATATATTTTAAACACCTCCTAGACATTGGGGGGCTTGAAATTCATTAGAGAAGTATTGTAATTAGTTTAGAGAAGACAACAACAAAGAACCCTAGTTTTGATTCCAGTTTTACAATTCAAGTAATATCATTCTAATTGTTGCTTTAATTATTACAGTAGTTATTTCTTTAGTGAGTATTTTCATTCTTCTTCTTCTTTCGTTAGTAAAAATGTTTTATTTCACTCAAAACGTGTTTTCTTCTGGTTTTAATATGTCTGGCTAAGTTTTCAAGGGTTGGGGTGCATGAACCCCACCCAATGTAATTCATGATAGTGGAAATAGAAGTTGGAATCAAAACCTTAGATGAATTTTATCGTAATTAATACGATACTACTTTAATTCTTCCTTCGCTTATATACTCTACGGGATACGATCCCTTATATGTGTAATAATCAGAACAAATAAAGACCGAATTTTAATTCGACCTTTTCTTACATACTGTGCAGGCTACGATCCCTCATATTTGTAATACTTAGGAGCATTAAAAATCGAATTTTTAAAGATTTAATTCTAAATCTAGTATCCAACGAGGTGAATTACTAGGGTGTGGGGGATTGTAACCCGACCTATCTTTCTCATCTTATAGTTAAAGTTTTAGTTAAATCATCATCAGTCTTTTAGTTGATTTAGAGTAATTGCATTTCATTTATTCCTAATTTCATTAATTAATCAATTTCAAAATTGCATCTAACCGTAGTTGTTTCACAATTCCAATCACCTTTTCGTTCTTTTTAGAGTCAAAGTTAGGTTACTTTCGTCTCTCCAACGTCGTTATGACCTCGTTCTTCCTATTTCCCTGAGGATCGATACCCAATTTATCGGATTATTACTTGAGTGACAGACTTGAACTTGAGCCTAAATAGCATGCACACTTGACACATTTGTGGTTGCGTCAAATACCCATGCGTCAACCTCACTTTTTCAGTAAAATCACCATTATATAATGACTCGAGGATAGTTCGAGTATTACAATCGAACCCCTCATACAAAATTTGGACTTGGGATCCCATATCAATCCCATGGTGCGGAAATTGTTGTAGAAAGTCCTTGAATCTCTCCAAATACATCCATAAGGCTGCTCCCTCCTTTTGGCTAAATGTGTTGATGGCGTGACGTATCGACACCCTCTTTTGGTTGGGAAATAATTTTTGCAGGAAGGCGACACTCATTTGGTTCCAAGTAGTGATTGATTCTGGTGTTAATGAGTTAAACCAACTCTTGGCTTGTCTTTCAACGAGAATGGGAACAATTTAAGTTTGACAATCTCATCGGTGAGTTGTTAATACTTAATGGTCCCACACTCATCCATAGGAGTGTTCCCAAAAATAATAATTCAAAATATGATATGAGTGTTATCCAAATCACAAGTCATTATGAAAGAGCGAATGTGTGTATCGGATGAAACAAAAGCATATATATATATATATATATATATATATATATATATATATATATATATATGGAATTAGCCTAAGATGCCTACATAGCCCAAGGGACATCAAAGTCCACGTAGTTCGAAGATAGGATAGGGTGGGGTTCAATCCATAATTCCAAATGGGGGATTTCTCTTATGTGTGTGTAGAAAAAATGTGATTTTAAGAGTTAGAGTATGAAATGGAAATCCCTCCTTTGGAATTTATGAATAAACGCTCTTTTTCTCTCTTTTTGATTTTTTATGAAAATAGATTATGTGAAAATATTATTAAAAAAAAGTTGAGATTAATAGATGTGATATAATGAGAACAAAAGTACTAAAATAGAAATGGGATGATTAATGCAAAAATGGAAGAATTAGAAAAAGGGGTGGAGAATTGGACCTCCTTATGAGTGCTTGATGTTGACCTTAAGATGTAGATATGCTGATCTTCAAATGGTATTAAAGTGGTCTGGAGAGGTGGAGTAAATTACTGTGTGAAGTAAGAAAGTGATGGAAGAGAATGTGGGGAAATGAATTTTTTAAGAAAGGAAAGAGCTCTGAATTTGAGAGAATGTTCACTGACTTACCGAGATGAGTGTTCAGGGGTGCTTTTTAAAGTAAGGCCATGGCCTATATTGATAGGGACAAGGGGATTACCGATTGACATGGTCCTGGAGTTTCCTATCTACATAGCACCTCAGCCACGCTGACGATAGGTAGGGTCCCTTGGGTGCCTATAGGCAGTCCGAAACAGGTTTTTTGAAAAAAATGAAATAAAATGCAGACTGTAAGTTTGAATTGAGCACGGGATGAATCGTCAGAAACAAAATTTAGATCCCTTTAAGAATCCATTGCGCCACTCCCAGGTCTAGGAGTTTATTGAAGTCAAACAGGGCTCAGAAGCGCCCAATAGTCTCTAGATGGGAGGTTTTTGGAGGAAAACAGATCACTCGTCCAAATCGTAAGGTCGATTCTCATACGAGGTAGACCTTTAGAAAGTTAATTTGGTGGCCTTTGATATTTCATCCATATCCCTTAGGTTCCGAGAGTTAACCAAGGTAAAACGGGGCCCAAAAGCGCTTAGTGACCCTTCGGGGTAAAAGTGGTCATTCGTCCAAATCATAAGGATGATTTGCGCATGGGATGGATCATTGGAAAGGGTATTTATAGCCCTTCAAAGATTCAATGAGATTTGCACAATCTCGAGAGCTAACCGGAGTTTAATAGGGCTCGGGAGTGCCCGATGGCCTATAAATTAGTTTTCAGGGTAAAACGAATCATTCGTCCGGACAGTAAGTTCCATTCATTCATGGGACGGATCATTGGAAAGGGGATTCAGAGCCCTTCAAAAATTCATTGAGCTTTTGCTCAAGAGAGAAAGTTAATTAGAGTCATATGGGGACTCGAGAGCGTCCGGTGGCCTCTAGATCAGTACTCATAGTAAAATTAAGGCTGTGTTTCGGTCGGATCGGATCGAACAAGCATGTTTCGAAAAAAATTCCAATAAAATGGGCAAAAAAATCGACATGCCGAATCCGATTTTTTCAAAATTGTTTTTTTTCCCGAAATTGAAATTTTTGGCAAAATTCAGAAAATTAGGCAATTTTCCAGGAAAATAGTTTGGAAAATATTTCATGGCAAAGTTGGAATATAGTTCGGAAAAACAATCGAAAAATAGTTCGGATAATATTTAGGAAACTAATTCAGAAATTCGGATCGGAACAAATTTTGAAAATTCGGATCGGTAAAAATAAAAAATTCAGAATATAAAAGAATTTTGATTTCCGATCCGATTTTTTTCGAAAAAATCAGAAATCGAAAAATCGAAAATCGGCAATAAAAAAATCTTTCCAAAATCGGATCGGAATTCTAAAAAATCGAAAAATCGAAAAAAAAAACACAGCCCTAAGTAAAATGGATCGTTTGCCTGGATCGTATCTCCAATTCTCACACGGGATGGACCGTTGTGTAATACCATGTATTTCTAAGGTTTGGCATTTAATTAAATTGGTGATTTAGTATTTAATTAAAATTCATGATTTGGAATTTCGAGAACTTATTTTATTAGGGGATTAATTAAATTGGTGATTTGGTATTTAATTAAAAATTAGTGATTGAGAATTTATTTAATTCAGAGGACTTATTTAATTTGGTGATTTAGAATTTAAGTGAATTCGATCTATTTTAATTTCACGCATGTCGCATTTTGAGGTGGAAATAAGATGATGGTATTAAGTGACTCGAATAGCAATTTTGAGGTCACGGTTGAGTTCAGAGAGGTTGAGATAGTCAAAAGTGTAGCCGAAGGTAGTAATTGTGTCCCGGGGCCTTTTTAGACATAATTGGGCCTTTACGGCGGTATTTAAGTCTTTTGAATTTAGCCCATTGGCTTAGTTTCGGGATTAGGGAAACTTAACCTAGGTTTAAGAGACTTAGGCAGCCGTTATTCATTCCTAAACATAAAAGTTTAAGAGAGGAGAGAAATGACAAAGAAGAAGAAGGAAAGAGGGAGGAGAAGACTATTCTGGGCAAGTTTTCTGAGAAGAAGTCACCAAATTTATTCTACGGAGGCAAGTATTTCCTTGCTTTATGTGACTAGTAGTTAATAGTGTTCATTATTGAGATTGTGGTTAAAATCTAAAAATTTGAAGATTTTGAGTATAAAATTTACAAATTAAACGTTGAGCAAAACGAAATTAAAACCATGTGAATAGAGAAATTTTGAACAAATATATTGTTAGAGATTCTTTAAATTTTCTGAGTAGGTTGAAGATGATGAAGAAATATAGAGAAATTTTGAGAATGTATTATGTTAAAGATTTGTGAATTTTTGGGTTCTAGAGGTTAAAGACGATGAATCAACCCATAAATGGTGAAATTTATGATCTTCGATAAATTGGGTTACAATGTTAAATTAATTGTTTAAATGGTGTAGATTAATTCTAATTAATAGGGACTATGAAATTTTATGAATAATTGGTATTGGAATCGTTGAGGTTCAATTGGTTTATGATTAACATTGATGGGATAATGAATTTTAGTTGGAAGAAAAAATCACCACACAGTAGTGTGTTGAGCAGGTATGGGGGGACCGATCAATCAGGATCCTAGGGCCGACCGATCGGGGTTTAGGATTTTTGCTTGGAACGGCAACAATAAAGGGGGAAAAGAGGGGCGGTCGATCGGGGTTCAGGCCGGTCGACTGGTACCTTGGGTTTTGGGGAGAAAATCGTATTTTTTTAAGAAATTTTATATGGGGATATCTTTTTCATACGAACTCGGATTGACGTGCCATTTATGGCCACACATATCTAAATGAGAGTAGTACGCTGTCCTAGGATTGTTATTATTTAGACATAAAATGTGAAAAGTCTAAAGTACCCTTGAACTTGTAATGAGTGATGAAAATTCCTCGATTGGAAACCAAAATTTGTAAGGACCTTTGTGAGATTAATAGGAGACTATTTGAGTATATAGGAGGAGAAAGGTATAATTCCAGAGTTAAAAATAAATGGCGGGGTGTAGATATTTAGTGTGGGACTTATATATATATATATATATATATATATATATATATATATATATATATATATATATATGTGTGTGTGTGTGTGTGTGTGTGTGTGTGTGTGTGTGTGTGTGTGTGTGTGAATTATATATAAAATGTGTGAATGTGAGTTGAATGCAAATTGTGTTTATTTATTTGTTACTCGAGGATGTTATCCAGGAGGCTGGGCATAGTGGGTGGCCCCATCCCGGCGATTCCAACAGGGTTTGGATTGTGATCTAGGTTATAATGCTCGGGTGGCTCCTAATGTGATGAGAGGGGGACGTCAGGCATGTCTTTAAGGAAGGGAATTGAAATCCTAAGGCCTATGTATTTATAACCGCCTCCGTTATTTGCGTACGATTTGGGATAGGTGGTGAGATTTTGACCCGGTGACCAGAGGTGACACGAGATGTGCCTGGCGCCCGATAGTATGCACGAGAAATGCATCTAATAGAACCAAGCTATGAGGATGCGGTGTGTATATATATATATATATATATAGTGAGAGATATGTGTATATACCTAGATAATGTGTGACTATCTATTGACAGTATTGATGTGATATTTAGTATATTCATATAGATGATGGTTATATATATTATACAAATCATGACAGTGTGTTTAACTTATATGTTGTGGTTATTGGGCTAGTGTAGGTAGATATTGTGCCTAGTTGGACCGAGTAATAACTAGATAGAATAAATGAATGCGATAGGTGCGCACTGTATAAGAGAGGTGAGGATGTCGCCAAGAGAATGAGGCCGTGAAATCAATTATGAACACTATATACTACACATTTCATTTATTGCAATTAAATGCTTGCTAAATATTTTTACATAATTGGGGTCTGACCCATTTGCAAAAAATATTTTCTTTTCTTAAAAAATATTTTTAGATGTCCAGCCACACGGACGCCAGGCTTAAAGATTCGTTCCAGGGATGCGATGCTGCAGCATGTGGGGAAGAATGCAGGGATTGGAGTAGATGCCTCAGTCGATTCATTCTAATTTAGGATTTCATGATTCTAGTATTTCTCTTTAGGTGTGTTTCCCCCTCAGTACTTATTTATTTTATTATTTCGGTTTGTAAGGAGTTTTTTTTATTTAGGTCTTGGGCTTGTTATTTGGATTTGGATTTTGAGCCGATAGTTTATTCGGCAAGATATTTATTTATTCATTCATATTCCGTTATGGTTTGAACTATATTAATGCATGAATGGTTTAATTAAGTTTTTTTTATAGTGTTAACTGTTAAATGAAAAGATAAAATTTGGCACCGACTCAATTTAATAGTAGGTGATTAGTAATTAATAAAATTTTCGACAGTGATGCTAAGAACGAACCAAATGGAAATCATGTTTAATAAGATAAAGGACTGATCACTTGATATTTAATTGGACGGGGTGTTATACGTTGAAAAGGGGATTCAAAGCCCTTCGAAGATTCATTGTACTTTTGCTCAAGCGAGAGAGTTGACTGGAGTCGGGTGGGGCCTAGGAGCACCCAATGGCCATTAAATCAATACACATAATATGACTTATGCTTTACGATGAACAAGTGAGTGATAGGGACCTAAGGAGGTGCTTAGGGGGATTCTAGGATGGGGTGTCTTTAGTGTTAAGCACCCATAAGTATTAAAATGATACCCCAGATAGACACATTTTAATTTCCAGTTCTCGAAAAAATTAACCTCATGAGTATATTTATTTATCTTATAGGTCAATGTGCATGGTTGTGGTATAAACGTTGTATTTCATTGCAATTATGGCAAAGATGCGTTTAAAAACATCAATTGCAAAATTTTACCATGACAGAGACATTCCAAGCACCTAATCAAAACCATCCTAAGCCATCTTCCAATTTTTTCCACCTAGTGTGTATATAGTATCAAATTTATTATTTTTAGTATGTGTTATTTTCGTTTTATTATTTTTGTTTTCTGTGTTTTATTGTTTTATGCATCTTATATTAGTATGTGTCTTTTTTCACTTTTTGTTCATCTTATTTTATGTAAATATTAATGTGTCTAGTTTTAGTATTTTAGTATAAATTTTATTATTTGTTTATTCGAGTCCTTTTATATTTTTGTATGTTGGTTTTAGTTTTTAATATTAGTGTATTATTTTATGCTTTTGTGTGGTAAATAGATATAGTACTATTTTTGTTCTTAGTTACACCCCCCCACCCTCACCCCCACCCACACACACAGTACGTATCAAAAGGTTCATACCAATTTTTTAAAATAGTAAAAAAATTAATTTTTTGCTGAATTTTTTTATTTCATGTTTAAACATTTCAATAGAGTCATATAAAAAATCAACTAAAAAAACGTTTTTGCTATTTTAAAAAAATTGTTCAAACTTTTACAGCTTTTAAAGCACTTTAAAAGCTGCAAAAGTTTGACAAATTTATTTAAATTAGCAAAAAACGTTATTTTCTCCTGATTTTTTTTATATGGCTCCCCCTAAATGTTTAAACACCACATAAAAAAACTCAACTCAAAATCATTTATAAAATGGGTCCGCGTCAACGGTATATAACATTGTTATGTATCATTTGGTATGTACAAAACCCTCTCTCTCTCTCTCTCTCTCTCTCTCTCTCTATATATATATATATATATATATATATATATATATATATATATATATATATATATACTAGGATATGCTCGTGCCTAAAGGCACGCTGATAACCGCAAAACGACAAAAAATTTCATACATAAAGGCATAGAGAAATTTTCAAAGTACGTAATCGCAAAACGGCAAAAATTTCTAAAGTACGTAATTTTAAAACAAAAAAAATATCGTTCCCCAACAAAACAAAGTATAAGTAAAAAAATAATCATAATTTTCATAGTCGTTCGCGTGCTGAAAAGCACGACGACAATAATTCTATTGAAAAAATAATCCCCTTTATTTATATTACAATCCACGTGTTCAACAACAATGCTAATAGCCCATCACGAACATATTATAAACAAACGTATCAATTTTGCCATTATTCAAAAACAGAACAATTAGCTAATAAGTGCAACACGTTACAGTATCGCAACAAATGTATCAAATTTCTCTGTGAGCATCGGACTCTATTATAAAATTATTTGTGTTCTTCATCTCCGTTACTAAGAGAAGATGTATATATGCATAAGATTAAAGTTCTATACAATTGTATGGATAAAATGTGCATTATTATGGTGTTAGAGACTTTACAATTTTAATGAGTTATGATCAACCACATTCATGTGGCAGATAAGACTATTTTTAAATATTGATTTTAGATTTTAAATACTCGGACCCTAAGATGATTTCTTCAACATATATTTGATTCTGTTTATATATTATATATACATGTTCGAACTCATTTATTCACTTATATATTAATAAGAAGACCCGAAAGAGAAAGGTGAATATATAGAAATAGTTGAAAAAGAATTAAAAGAAAACACTTCGCTCTAAGGCTAAGTACTAATTTAGAAAACATTTTCTTAGAGAAATAAAATTACAACATTGAGTTGCAATAAAATGATTTGGAATTTACATATAGTAAGTCAAAATATATATAACAACTTATAGTATGATATAAGAACGCTCATACTAATAATTTAAACTATGGTAGCTCTTTACTTTACTTCACTGGTACAAAAATTATATACAAGCAAACTAATATATGCATAATAGAATATCTGCCCAATAACCCAAAAGATAAAATCCAAGAAAAATACACTCATGTGAAAGGCCTACTGCCCAAGCTGCCCTTTTTCAATCTATTTCTTAATAATATTCGCAGAACAATGCACGACCCTCACATCCCATTTATGCTTGTGACTTATCCGGCCCAAGCATATGATTTTCATACCCTCACTTCAGTTGGCTCATCAGTATACATGAAAAGTCATTCCACACTTGCAATATTTAAACTATGGTAACTCGTTCACTTTGCTTCACTCATACAAAAATTAAACACATTCAAAATTAAAATTAGCATAATAAAATTTGTTATTTAAAACTAAAATAAGCATAATAAACTTAAAAATGGGCCCCATTTCCACAATATGAAAGAAAAGTGAATGCTATAACAGAAAATGATAAGACCAAATATATCAACCATGAATGCAATTCGGATAAAAAAAAATAAGATAAAAAAGAACCCCCTTTAATTTTTCGACCCCCAAAACAATCATACATCTACGTAAAATCTTACAACAGACCCTTCTTTACCCTGTTAAACACCATACCAATAGTAGAATACTAACAAAATATTTCTTTAAATTTGTAGAAAAGAAACAAAACAAAATTTTAGGCAAACCCCTATAAAGCATATTAAACCACTTGTGAAAAACATATTAAATTTGTAGAAAAGAAACATAAGAAAATTTGTAAAAAACACAAGAACATACCCACTTGTGAACCCCTATAAAACATATTAAAACCAAGAAAATGTTTTCAAATCCCATTTAAACCCATAAAACCATTTAACACCCAAAACATATTCAAACACATAAATCAAACTAAATAGAGTGAGAAATGGATGGTACCAGAATGATTCAGTACAATAAAACGTTTTCAAACCTTAAATAAAACTAAACCCGGCGAGAAAATAATTTTAACCCCGAAGATCTTTTTAAACCCAAACAAACTTGTATAAACCCAAACAAACGTAAACAGACATGATCTGGGAACTAACATGTTGACTTGGAAAACCCAAATATCAAATATCATATCCTACAACGTATGAAAAATAGTTAAATAAATTAAAAATGTAAAGACTTGACTTCAATAGAAGGAACAAACATGTGACAAAGAAAGAGTCGGAATTCCTCTACGTGCACCATAAAATATGCATACAAACACCTGAGGCACTAAGATCTAAACTATAACAAAAATTCTGAAAAACCCAGAGGCACCATCGTTGGATCTGAAAAAATCAAATCATCAACATAAATCATAACCGAAAATACCCATAAGGAGTTTTTGAGTGTGTGGTTCGAAAAAGGAGCTGTAAAAATAAAAATTGCAAATTAAAAAATAACAACTTTGCCAAAACCAACACTTTTGCAACCAAACTGAAGACCGAGGGGAATGTTAGGAGAAGCCTCATCCGAAACAAGTTTTACCCAACAGTCCAATGGATCTCCAAGAACGACTCCATGAAAATGATATCACTGTCGATGTCGTTTTAGAGCGTGGCCTCTCTACCTAAATGGTAAAAAAATCATACAACAGCACTTGAGGTTAGAGATAATGAAAGACATGCATAAAAAATCACTTCTTTTCTTTCCATGTTTGGTCTTCAAAGAGAGATAGAGTTTAGAGAGAAAGAAAGACAGAGGCGTTCAAAAATATAGATGGAGTGTTTTATAAAAAGTGGCTCTCGGTTTAAAGAAATGTGTTGGTAGTGGAAGGCTCGAGGTGAGGGGGTGGGTGAAAGATGGGACATATTGAGATGCTCGAGGTATACTGTGTAAAATTTGGATTTTGTTGATACAAATAATGGGATGTGTTTAATCTTGGAAAACACACAACTTAATTTCAGCCCTTCATTTCATGCCTAGGTGGCCTTAAACTCAACCCTTAAATGTTTTAGAAACTTATTAAATAGTAAAAAGACCCTTGCAGCCCTTGCTTCTTATTATATAGATATACTAGTATATGCCTGTGCCTGAAGGCACAACGAAAAATCCGAAGTACATAATTGCAAAACGACGAAAATTTCAAAAATATGTAATTGCAAATTGGCAAAAATATTGCTCCCCAATAAAACAAAGTGTAATTGTTAAAAAAATTGGTCATAATATCCTTTGTTTATAAGACTATCCACCCTACTTAACAAATAACAAATTGTCCAACAACATTCAAATAGTCTAAATTCATCAAACAAATGCATATACAATATGAAATACAAAATATTTACTGCATTCACATTGTGCCTCAAATAAATAAATTGTCCATTTAAAAAAAATGGACAAAGTCTCCTTTGTTTATTAGCCTATCCACCCTCTTAAAAGGTTACAACTAATCCAACATTATTCAATAATCTCAAAAGTTAAATCTAACAAATATTTTAATGAAACAAACTTCGTAAAACAAAATCACATATACATGAACTGAAGTCACCCCGCATGTTCCACTAAAATAATTGTCCGTAGTTTTCAAAATGTAACCTGATACAAAACAAAAAATATAGTTAGTCAATTAAAATAGTTAGTCAAATATTCCCACTCCAACAAAATTATGTAACAATACATCTTATTACGTGTCAAAATTGTTAACTGTGTCAAAATTGGGTGTAAAAGTTTCCATATAGCATATAGAACTTGGAATGCTTAAAACATTATAACATTAAGCCTTATAGAATTTAAACGCACATGATATTAGCATGGACATGTTTAATATCCTTTATCGCAATGTGCCACACGAAAACTGCCAAACGACAAAGAACAAAAAGAAATCAGAACATAAATTCATTACTTTTAACTATATGATGTTCAATTTGGTTCTATAGAATCTTGTGAATTATAAAAATTCATTACTTTAACTATACGTAATCGCAAAACGACAAAAATTTCCTGAATACGTAATTGCAAAATGGTAAAAAATTCGTCCCCCAATAAAACAAAGTCAACTTGGTAAAAACAAATTACGCAAAACCCACCATTATGTAACATCACTTATAATACAAAAATATTGTTTACGACGCGAAAGTCTACATTTTTTAAAAAAAATTGGCCAGAGTTTCCTTTGTATATCGGACTATCCACCCTCTTAAAAAAAGCCAACAAAAATAATACTTTCACAATTATATTATTACGAACAAAAATATCAAAGGCAAGATACGCCATGAACATAATATTAACTATAAAGGTTTATTATGACAAGACCTTAAATTCCTAATTCAAATCATAGGAAGTTAAAAGTAAAAATAAAAGGTTGAATTGGAAGGTAATGTAGAGACAAAGCAAGAAATTACCTTGGCAAAAGAAGTGGTGAAACCTCATGCACTTTTTTCATGTAAATTCCTAACCGAAATAAACATAATAATAAAACCAATATAAGTAAATCACTTCCAATACAAAACTATGTAAATATAATCAACTCATAAAATACCAAAAAGAACTCTTCAACATTTAACCCCATTATAATCAACTCATAAATATAATCAACTTGTAAACTAATGTAGAAAAGAATAGAAACAAAAGGAGAATCATACCTCAAAGGTATGATTAAAAGAAGTGGAATATTAAACTCTCTTGTCAAACCATAATACACTAATTCAATGACTACATTTAAATTGCAGTTGTTCTCGTCTCCGAAACATTAACGTATTGCAATTACATTTAAAGTTAGGAACAAAATCTTATGCCTATAAAGATTTTTAGGACCAAATAGAATTTATCACTATAGTCTCAAAAACTCCAAAGTTAAAGAACTCTATGAAATATAAATTGTATTAGGTCCTACTAATAATAATAGTAGATCCTACAGATAAGCAGGGTACCCACTATACAATAAAATTCCCTCTTATTTTAAAAACATCATATAATAGGAAAAAAAACATAAACCATTAAAGGATGGCACTATTCAACACCCGGATTAATGACAAACAAACACGCAAGTATATCGTCAACAAACTAACAAATAAAAAATTAATTAATGGATGACACTATTCAAACCACAAATAAAAAAACTACAATAAACAATAAACCGCAAATAAAAAATCAGATCAATAAAACAACAATAAACCACAAACAAACAAAAAAATCAGATCCCCAAATACCTCTAAGGAACTTGTTTCCACTTTGTTAGCGTTTTTGAGAGTTTATCAACACCCTGATTTACGACAAACAAACACGCAAGCATATCGTCAACAAATTAACAAATAAAAAATTAATTAATAAACAACAAACCACAAAAAATCAGGTCCCCAAATTGCAAATCCCCAAATCGCATCATCCCGAAAACCTGTTGAAGAACAAACTAACAAAAAAAAATTAAACAATCAGAATACCTGTTGAAGAACAAATACAAATAAAAAATTAATTAATGAACAACAAACCACAAATCAGGTCCCCAAATCGCATCATCCCGAAAACCTGTAGAAGAACAAACTAACAAAAAAAATTAAAAAATCAAAATTCCTGTTGAAGAACAAATTAACAAAAAAAAAAATTGAGAACCCCAAATCGTCTAACATCCTACGCAAAATTAACAACAAAAAAAAAATCAGAACCTCAAAACGTCTAACACCCTACGCAAGCATATCTGCGCATGTGTGCGACAGATCTGTACATATGTGCGTTTGTGTGTGTTTTTGTGTGCGTTTGCGTGTGTGTGTTTCTGTGTGCGTGTGTGTGTTTCTTTGTGCGTTTGTGTGTGTGTGTGTTGTTGTGTGCGTGTGTTGCTGTGCATTTCTGTGTCCGTGTGAGTGCGTGTGGGGGGGGGGGGGGGGGGGGGGAGGGGGGGGGAGGGTGGAGGGGGCCGGAGTTTACCTGGGGGAAGGAGAGGGCCGGAGTGGGCGGCGGAGTGGAGTTGAAATGGGTAGGGCAGAAGATGAGAAAGAGGGAGGTAGAAGAGGGGAAAGAAGAAGTGAGGTAGATCGGGGGTGAGGGTTTGTGTTTGAGTGTTTTGCCTTACAATTGTGACGTCACAATTGTAAAATTGTGATGTCACAATGACGTGGCACAACCTGAAACCCTTAGATCCCCAAAAAGAAATCGATCCCAACCGTTAATTCGTTGGCACTATTCAACCACCCCTCTCTCTTATTATATAATATATATATATATATATATATATATATATATATATATATATATATAGAGAGAGAGAGAGAGAGAGAGAGAGAGATTATATATAATATATATGCGCACACACCACACCATTTTCCTAACCTCACATCCCTTTACCATACACTAATGCTCACCATATCACCTTGTGATAATCACTAGGGGTGTGCAAAAAAACCGACCAAACCGACAAAATCGAGCCGAATCGAAAATTTTAGGGTCGGACTTTTTTTAGGGTCGGGTCGGTTCGGTTCGATTTTCGATTTTGGCATAAAAAAAACGATTTTGAACCGAACCGAACCGAATTAATTTTTATACTTTTTAATTTTATATTAGTGTTGACATATTATATTATATTTTTTAATTTTATATTTATATTAGGTATTAAAAAATAAATTTTTTTAGTAAAATAAAGGAAAAAATCGAACCAGGCCTGTATAAAATTGCCCTGTCAAAAATCGATGAGCAAACCGAACCGGCCCTGTCAAAAACCGACCCGGTTCGGTTCGGTTCTTCAACAGTTTCGATTCGATTCGGTTCAAAAAATCCGACCAAAACCGAACCGACCCGTGAAAACCCCAAATAATCACTCCCTCACCTCAACATTTTGAAACGCCCGTTACCCCCATCAGCACTTTTACTCCAACACATAAAGCCACATCCTAAGCTCTCTGTCTTGTCCATTAAACCACCTTATACCTAATCCAAAACATAAATAACCCAATACCCATCCAATCTCATCCATAAACCCCAACCCAAATCAGCCTCTAAGCTCGAACCAAACTCGACACTCAGCCGCCTCTTCTCTCTCTTGAAATCTCCCTAACCCCAAAACCTCCGACCACCTGAACCCATTTTTAGTCGTCGGACCAAAGTTTTCTAGCCATCACCTAACCTTCAACACCCACAACCCGCTGGAAAGCCCAGCCGAAACTAACCCTATACCCAGCAGACCCAACCCCATTTAAACCGCAAACCTCACACCTCCACAAACCGAGCCCCTACCTGAGCTCACACTAGTCCGATCCTGCGGCTGGCGAATCGAGACCCACCTAAACTCCTACCTAAACCTAAACCCCCCACTTCTTCTCTCTCATATTCACTCGTAAATCCCACCTAATACCACACCGAACTCAATTTACCCATTTACTTAAAACAAATACCATTTTTAACCAAATACCCATTTTTGCTTTCATACCATGCGCTGTTCACGTCAGAATTAAGCACACCTCGAATAATTTACATTTGCGATTCGTGACTTCAGTTAGCGAAGCATTATTTTGATAGTATCGGGAATCGAAGTGGGGACCAAATTCAATTCACCCCAAGACTATTCCGGTGACAACCTTATAGAGGTGCACAGCGAAATCGAAAATCTGATAAACCGAACCAAACTAATGGTATTGGTTCGGTTTGGTTCGGGTTTTTTGAGTAATGGTTTGGTTCCGGTTCAAAAAATAAAAATGATATTTCGGTTTGGTTCGATTCTCGCTTTCAGGATGAAAAAAATCAATCCATTCCGAACCGATTATATAAACACATATCTATATAACTATATAAAAATTGTAAACCCAAATCCTCTGAGGATGACATGTGGCAGTGCTTTTAATTCTCCCTCGCTCTAAAGATGTCCACGTGGATAATAAACCTTAACATCTATTCGTGTAGAGAAAATCTCCCAAAAAATCCTTGAACAACTGAATCATTGTTTCTCAACAAATTAACTTTACAAAAAAAACGTTCCTTTCTTGATTTCTCCAATTTTCAAGTAACTGTTATCCTCTTTCTCATATTGATTTTCAATGGAAACCCTCTCTCTCTAACCGTTTGGATTTTCAATAGTTCCCTCATATGTGTATATATAATATATATACTTGGGTGAAGAATATGTGACAAAATTCTTTAGAATAACAACTATTTGGTGCAAAAGGTTGTTTACATATTCAAATATATGCTACCAAACCTAACATCAACATCAACACCACTAACAAACCAACATCAACACTACAAAAAAACACCGAAAAACTATCAACGGCGTCGAATTCTCAAGATAGAATGGGTTCGGTTGAGAAATTGGATTTGTGCCGGAGGTGATTTCATTTGGGCAAATAGGGATGGGATAGGAGTGGAGACGGGGGAGAGGGGCAATTGGGCTTTTATTCAAATGGGTTTGTTTTTAGTTTGGTGGGTTTTGAGGGTTCCTTTTATCTTTTTATATTTATAATTTATTTATATATTTTGCAGGAGCTTGGATTCCGCCCCTTCGTATCACTTGCATTATGTCGATTGGATAAGACACGCTAATGAGAAGCTCAGTTTTTTAGTGATTGTTAGACTAAATGGTATGATTATTTTTATTATCTCATTGGTAGTATAAGATGAGTTTGGATATATTTACTCTTTAGCAATATTTGTTTATATTTAAAATCTAAATGAATGTGTTATAATTTTTTGTTGAGTATTTGAGGACTGAAGACATATAATTTTACGAAGGAACGCCAAATTTATAAAAATTTATATATTGATTTATTATAAATTTATTGCCTTGCTAAAACAAAAAAGAGTTCTTATATTTTCGACCACACATCGCGTGGCTTGCATGCTAGTATATTTATATTTATATATTTCTTTTCCTCTTCTTAACCCTCTTTTCTCTCTCTCTCTCTCTCTACAAAATAAATCTCGGCACCTAAACCGAATAACCCTCACCTAAGTTCCCGATCTCCGACCCTCACCCACGATGCCCCAAACCAGTGTCAATTTTCCCCCTTGCCACTGCCGACCAGCCATCTTCTTCCCCTTTCCACCACTGACCATCCACCCCGCTATATGGATGTGTGTGTGTGTGTGTTAACAGTTTGATGCTCCGACCATCCATCTTCTTCCTTAAACCACTGTATGTATGTGGAGGTGTGTGCGTTAACAGTTTGATGCTCCGAACCAATTTTGGGAGTTCCCCTTCATTTTATGTTTTATTTTCTTGCTGCCATAAAACCCATTTTGGGATTGGATTGTGTTAACAATTGATGTTCGTATTTTTTCAGCATTTTGGAAGAACCGGGAACCGATCTGAACTAACTCAAGAACTGTCGGTTCGATTTGGTTCGGTTTCAAAAAATATCGGTTCCGGTTCCAAAATCATGGAACCAAACCACCCCGGTTCTGGTTCTGGTTTAGTAATAAATGTGATCCAATCCGAACCGTGCCCTACAACCTTATATCATTAGGCCAAGAGAAAAAAAATATTGAGTAAACCGATTAAATTTCAGATTATTATTGGTGTAACCATAATGCTCTAATGCGGGTGCGAATACGAGTACACTAATGTATCGAATTTTAAATTACTGGGATTTGAGAGCGCCATATAAAATGCAATATGTAGAAAAAATATTATCAATATAATGTATTTCATTCAACACAAATATAATGTATTTCATTTAACACAAATATATACGAGAAAATATATAATTTGGGACAAAGGGAGTATGTATAATTTATAATTTATAATTTATAATTTATTTATATATTTTGCAGGAGCTTGGATTCCGCCCCTTCATATCAGTTGCGCTATGTCGATTGGATAAGACACGCTAATGGGAAGCTCAGTTTTTTAGTGATTGTCAAACTAAATGGTATGATTATTTTTATTATCTCATTAGTAGTATAAGATCAGTTTGGATATATTTACTCTTTATGAATATTTGTTTATATTTAAAATCTAAATGAATGTGCTATAATTTTTTGTTGAGTATTTGAAGACTGAAGACATTTAATTTTACGAAGGAACGCCAAATTTATAAAGATTTATATATTGATTTATTATAAATTTTATTGCCTTGCTAAAACAAAAAAGAGTTCTTATATTTTCGGCCACACATCGCCTGGCCTGTATGCTGGTATATTTATATTTATATATTTCTTTTCCTCTTCTTAACCCTCTTTTCTCTCTCTCTCTCTACAAAATAAATCTCTGCACCTAAACCGAATAACCCTCACCTGAGTTCCCGATCTCCGACCCTCACCCACGATGCCCTAAACCAGTGTCGATTTTCCCCCTTGCCACTGCCGACCAACCATCTTCTTCCCCTTTCCACCACTGACCAGCCACCCCGGTATATGGATGTGTGTGTGTGTTAGCAGTTTGATGCTCCGACCATCCATCTTCTTCCCTAAACCACTGTATGTATATAGAGGTGTGTGTGTTAACAGTTTGATGCTCCGAACCAATTTTGGGAGTTCCCCTTCATTTTATGTTTTATTTTCTTGATGCCATAAAACCCATTTTGGGATTGGATTGTGTTAACAGTTGATGTTAGTATTTTTTTCAGCATTTTGGAAGAACCGGGATCCGATCCGAACTAACTCAAGAATTATCGGTTCGGTTTAAAAAAATATCGATTCCGGTTCCAAAATCTTAGAACCAAACCACCCCGGTTCTGGTTCCGGTTTAGTAATAAATGCGATCCAATCCGAACCGTGTGCACCCCTACAACCTTATACCATTAGGCCAAGAGAAAAAAAATATTGAGTAAACCGATTAAATTTCAGATTATTATTGGCGTAACCATAATGCTCTAATGCAGGTGCGAATACGAGTACACCAATGTGTCGAATTTTAAATTACTGGGATTTGAGAGCGCCATATAAAACGCAATATGTAGAAAAAATATTATCAATATAATGTATTTCATTCAACACAAATATAATGTATTTCATTCAACACAAATATATACGTGAAAATATATAATTTGGGACAAAGGGAGTATGTGTTAAATTAAAATTTATTTTTCATGCTAATGTAGAATTATATTATTGCATTTTCAAATTTTCCATATATATATACACACACACACACACACACACACACACACACACACACTAATAGAGAAGTATTATTAATATAACCAATATAAAATATTTAGGACTTTGTTGAGTTGATAATAGTATATAAAGTCATTGTGTGTTTAAGTATACATTTACAGAGTAAAATATTTTTTTTTAAAACACAATTATGTACGAGTATATTATATTTTTAATTTAAGTACAAAAACTATATAATATACAAATAAGTGTGCATCTTTAAATCAATTTGAAAATGTCTTTTGTACTATTTATTACATATTTTTCTACAATTGCAAATATGTTATATACAAAATATCTTAATTACTAATAATAATTTTTTTATATCATTTATAAATAAAAGAGACTTACACACAATTAAAAGAAAAAAAAATCCTAGATCAGTTGGAAGAAAAATCCGTGCAAGTGGTAGGCCTACAAGTTGTAATTTTTTTTGGTTGAACAAGATGTCCCACACTGCTAGATGGGAAGTGAAGGCTCAACCACTATAGTATATAAATAAAGGCTATTGCTACTTAACTATTGTAGCAGTCTATATATTTAACGTCTTTGGCAGTGGGCCTGCTTTTCCAAAAAGGGTTCAAAAGTTAAATAAGTTCAAACATTTTTCTATTCGAATTGGACCATGCCAATCCACCCATTTGACTTTATGAACTCGCGCTTTTAGCTCGAATTAGCTTCAGAATTATTAATCCGTGGTTTGAGGGCTCGCACATGGACCTAGTGGGATGAATTAGGGAACTAAGGGTGTAACTCATATTTGTGCGGTGTATTTTTACGAATATTTGAAAGTGTATATAAAGATTACGTGACACCATGCCTATTAAAATAACGAGTGACCAATCCTCTACTAAAATAAAACGAGTGTCTCATTTGGATCATTCTTAGCATCACTATTAAAATTCAATTAATTACTAACCATCTATCAAATTTTAATCTTTAATTATCATGCAAAAGAAAAACCATTATATCATAGTTCAATACGTCAATAAAGCTAAATAAACAATCACACTAATTTAGGAAGTCTGCATGCATAATAAAATAAAATGAGTATCGAATAAACCATCGATTACCAAAATCAAATACAAATACAAATACCAGAAAGGAAATGAATAAACTAAAAGTAACTAAGTTTGAAACAAAAGGCCAATATGTCCACGTGATAATTGAAATAGAGATACTAGTCTAGAATGCAATAAATGAAGTGGATACTAACTTGCAAACCTCCACATCACTAAAATCTAGGTGTCCCTGGAAAGAGTAATCATCGTTGGTGTCCCTGTGGCTAGACACCTAAAAGTTTTTGGAAAATAATTTTACGCGAGTGAGAGACCAAAACCTTTTAAAAATATTTGCAAGTGATTAAAATGCTCTAATAAATATACAATACAACTTTTCATATTTAATCCAGTGTCGCACTCCTATGAAATACTCATCACCTCTAATCTAGTGCGCACATAGCGTAATCATTTCAACCCACCTAGTTACACAACGCTGCGTAACTAGTTTTATTGCAAATCTCACTTTTACACAACCCTAACTCGAGTATTGTCTATCTTTGATTTCTTAATTAGTTTGCTTAACCGCTTAATTAATTATCTCTTTATTAATTGTTCTCAGAACTTTACTCCATTTATATAATATACATTCACACTTATTGTAATATGCCCATATACAATTTACTTCACTATTATATAAGTTCAATAGAAATGTCACACATATACACATATACATATATATCACTAATTTTATATGTAATCGCATTCACAAATGTCCTCCATATTATGAATGTGAGCTCACTAGCATGCTATCGTGCTTTAGGAATGTCCTCCACACTATGGGTAGCTGGGTTAGGATCTCACCACCAAACCCGAAAATCTCAAACGAACATTGGAGGCAGTCATGGCCTTAGGTCCATGGTCATAACCATTCCACATTATTCTATGGGACTCTAACCCTACATAATATGGGCATGCACAACACCTATGACCCAGGGAAACGGTACTATCTCTACTAAGATTCTCCAGAGTGACATCCCATGGCGCACAACCTCCCTAACAGTATGTCCGCTAGGATGGGTATGTTTCACCTAAATATCACACACACACACACACACACACACACACACACACACACACACACACATATATATATATATATATATATATATATATATATACACACATATATATATATACATATATATATATATATATATATACATATATATATTCTCTAAACCCATATATATATAGTCAATAACTCGCTAACCGTGCCTATCACTCGTAGCACTGGCCTAACCTCCTGAGTATCAATCCCCACTCTCAATAATAAATAATCCCTTATGTATTATTCTGAAGACATGGCCATTCTCCACCAGCCCATATTCCCTTTTTATCGAATCTCCGTCCCGGATTCAATAATAAATTTCCTTGAGTATTATTCGTCCCCAATACTTTAAACTTAACCCCGAAAATAACCCAATCACCTCAAGGTATTTTATAATATTCTAAAGTCATTTTTAAAAGTTTTTTATGCGGACTTCCTAAACCAACAAGAAATTTTGTGAATATCAAAACTCATTAAAACAACAAAACTGGGCAACACTGGGAAGCTGAACCAGTTCGGCCCTGGGAGCAAATCGGTTCGCTCCTGCTATCAAGCCTTAAAACAAAGTAGTTTCATCTGTTACGAAATCCGCCCATTATTTTTCACCTAATTCACTCCCAATCACCCCCTAATCATCCTTATACACTACCCCAATCAATATAATTCAAAAAGGAACATTTTATATATATTTTTAGCACCCAAAAATATCCTAACCCAAAGGATTCATTCATTAATCATCCAATTATTCCGCACTTTTAATTTTTAATGATTAACACCTCAAGATAACGTATTTTTGATTCAAGAACATGAATAACTATGATCAATCCTATAAATCTTTATCAAGATCCAATTTTATCACGTTGGATTCATTCAATAATCTCATATACGAATTCACACCGCTTTTTATGGAATCAATTTCTCAAAAACCCAATTCACACGTGAATTGCTACCCAAAAATTAATTTTCATAACACCTATATTGATATAAATTGAAGCTACTACATATGTAATTAAGCAAGATAATTACTTGCCTTAAATTTAGTTGTAGGGTCTGAATCTTCCTCATGTGTGATGAATAAAAGATGGGAGTACCTGAAATTTCTCCCATTTTGGCCTCCTCTAGAGCTCTCTCTTGATTTCTCTTCTTTTCCCTTTCTTCCTCCTTTCTTAGGGTTTTAGAATAATGAATTGGTTGCCTTACCAAACTAATCCTATCGTTTTTTTATCACAAATCCCGAATTTAGGTTATTAGGATAATTTAAATGATCCAAATACCCATATGTGAGTCCGAACTAGTCTAAAAAGTCCCAGGAACGCAATTATTAGCATCGAATACTTAATTTTGACTATTTCGACCTATTTGGGATCAATTGTGTACTCAAAATTACCATCTGAGTCACTATTCATTAATTTTCTATCTTAACCTTGAAAATAGTCTACTCACAAGCCTCAGTTGAGATACTATCAAATTTTCGTCGTTATTACCCATTACGATGTAGTAATAATTAATCGAATTTTATTTACTAGAATCACACTTAGTAAATTTACCGCATATATTTTAATCTTATTTTCACAAACTAATATTTACTAATCTCACATTATTTCCCATTTAAATTTAATTACGTCACATATGTAATTAAAATTTAAATTTAATTACGTCACACATGTAATTAAAAAAACTAAAATAAATTACTAGAAATTACGGGGTATTACAGAGACTTGATGCATTTTCTTTATCTTTTCATTTCTACAATAATTTGTAAGGAATGATTTTTACACTTTTTATGTAATACTACCCATATGGAAGGTGAATCCTTCAGTTAAGGGAAGAGACGAAGCCTCTATGGTCTTATTTTATTTATTTTAATTTTGTGATTTCTCACTTTATTACGCTCATTTGAAAATAAATATTGGACTTTTATATATTGAAATGCATTTAAAGAGACATGATTAGGTTCTAGTCATGCTTTGAGAGGAGATAATTTATTTTTATTTGTATGGACACAAATTTTCAATTGAGTCTTATGTACTGTTGGCTCAATTACGAACAAAAATATTTGAGTCATAGGATAGTATTCATGTTGTATCCTTCCAAGCCTATGACAAATGTAGTAACAGTCAAAAATTGAAGAATATATCCTTATCGATTTTCGTGCCAAGTTTCACATCATCAACATGTGGATTCCAATGTCTCCTAAAGGTATGAATGCATTAATATATATATATAGGAGTTTGGAATTTTTTTTTTGGTGTTAATATTTTTTTGTTAAACTTTTTTTTGAATTCATAGTTCTAAAGATTTTATTCTCGGACACCTTTCCATAGAAAAATCATATCAAATAAAAAAAAATCAGAAAAATGCGAAACTGGCAGCCACGCGTTCGTATCGAAATTATGTACAACCATGAAAGGTGGTTCAAACGACATTGATTCTCGTTCGAACGAGATCCAAAGTCGTTCGAACGAGATTTCAAATGAGATTTTTTTTTCGTTTTGTCTTATTGTTGGAAGTGTCGTTCGAACGAAATTAGCAGGAACAGTTTTTTGACAGTTTTATCCCATTTTCCCACTTTTTGTCCCACTATCTTTTTGCCAAATAAATATACTTCGGGGCCAGACATTTTTCAAGACTTTTTGACACATCTAAGATAGTTTTTGAGAGCAAATTCTTCCAAGAAAAAGTCCCCTTGTTTTTTGTAAAAATGTTTAAATCCTTAGAACAAAATCAAGGTTTATACACCCATAGTTTGTTTATTCCAAGTTTCTTCATATATATCTTTGCTTGGAGTGTTTGTCACCGGGTTTTTCTCTACACCTCAAATAAGAGAAGTTTGGGGTTACTTCTACATCCCACAAAGAAGAAGTTTGTTTGCTGTGACATACCCACTTGGAGAAATGCTTCTTGTTCGGGTGGCGGTGACCAGAAAAAGTCCGATCGGTGGATTTCGAGACCGTGGTGGACCTCCGTGGTTATTCGCTAGGCAGAGGTGTGTACAAGAAGAAGTATCAGGTCTTGGATGGAGTCAAGTTGAGTGTTGTAAGTCTTTTTGTCTTGTACTTGTAAAATCGTACTTAGTGGATTTGAGGCTAGGGCCATCCGAGGTTTTTTCCCGTTGTGGGTTTTTCCTTGTACATCGTGGCGTAGTGTGTTGTTTACTTATTTTATCTTTTGCTATATCACATTAGATGCATTCTTAGGTAAAAAGATAAAATTAATATAGTTAATTTGGTGCAAATTCAATTTGGGTAAATATTAATTTAATGCAAGTCATTACTTTAACTTGATAAAATTTGGTTTGGCCTAATTTGCAAATTGAATTAATTATTTGTTAGGCAAATTTTAGGACTTGGATTGAATTATGTTGTTTAAGTGAAAATTAATTTGTTGTTTAATGTAATGTCACTTTGAGTTTAGTTTAATTTTAATTTAAAAGATATTAAAATTTGGTTTATGTACTTGTTTAGTTGAACCATCCTTATTTCGCAATTATAGGAAAAATCTAAAAATTGGGAGTCCTATCGTTTTACAACAAGTGGTATCGGAGCATTGATTTAGAAAAAATATCGTTTTCATTAATGAATCGAAAAATTCCTCCCCCATGAGAGATGGGGTGATTTTGTCATTGATAAAGAACCCAAAATTTTTATTACAAAATTTTTTTAAGAATCAAACAAGAGATAGTATTTTTTAAGGTAATTATTATTTTAGAAATTTTTAACTCTAAAACTAATTTTTAAACACTTCAAATATTTTTAATAAATGATCCCTACAAGAAAAATGGTCATTTATGTCAGTTTTAGAATTTTTGAAAATTGATATATAAAGCCCTGATATAATTGTTCGTAAAGCTGACATAAATAACATCACATTTATATCAGTTTTTAAGAACACACATAAAAACTATGTTATTCAACATGTTTTTTTTATCAAATTTTCATGAATAACTGACACAAATAACATCACATTTATCTCAGCTTAAGCAATTTTATGAGAGTTTTTTCTGTAACACCCCGTATTTTTAGTACATTTAAAATTTAATTAATTCAGAAATTCTAAATTACTAGTGTGTTGTAATTTAATGAATTAATTATGGTAGGATAATATATAAATATTAATCTGGGATTGAATGGTTAATATTTAGGGAAAATTAATTACTGAGTGAATAGTAATAATCTATTTAAGTCATTTCGAGTGTCAATGACAGAGTATACACTTATCTCAATCGGAAGTCGGTATAGACAATATGGGGTGGGGGGATAAGTAATTTTATAAATTTATTTGGATGCCAATTTTGAGTGTACAGTTGAGTCCGGATGGGCCGAGATAGTCGGAAAAGTGTACCCGGGGGTAGTAAACGGGTCACGGGACGTTTTTAGACATAGCCGGGCCCACTAGGGGGCATTTGGGTCACTTGGGCTTGGCCCATTAGTCAAAAAACGGGATTAAGTTAATTAATCTAATAAAAACCAAATTAAGGGTTAGAAAACCCTAACAGCAGCCAAAGCCAAATTGGGGATCAAAAGAGAGCCAACAAAGGTCATCTTCAACCTTGGGATTTAGCTCTAATTCAGACTCTACGAACCTTAAGGCAAGTGGATAACTTGCAATAGCATTAAATCTGTTTTCAATTCATATTCATGTGTAGTGAATAAGTAGAAATTCGTTTTTGGGTGTTAATGGTATGAACATGGGATTTTGAAAACAACAATTTTGATTTACGAAATTGGGTGGTGATTCTTGTAAAATCTGATAGTTGTGAGTTAATGCATATCTGGTAGAATGATATCTGAATATTTGGAAACGAATTTGATGATGAGATTTGGGGTATAATTGGGCTTAGGGTTAATGATGAAACTTTCCCCAAATTTAGAAATTGGAGTTAATAGACGAATTATTATGTTGATGACTGTTCTGGAGATCCCTAATGAGTTTCCTAATATGTACAAATGCTAAAAGGGATTTAGTTTTAGTGTAGAAGGAAATTAGGGCTTGAAAATTTTCGTCCATGGCTGTCTGTCTTCGCGAAGAAGACGAGTATCTGTTCGATCGATCGATCGACGGTCGGCAGAAACTGACAGTTCGCCCAGTTTTGTTTATCTAGGAAGAGATTTATATAAAAGTTGTTATGTAATTAATTATTGTGGAGAAATTAATGCATGAGTTAAACCTAATTAAATGTGAGTGAATTAATTAGGAGATGGGAGTAGAAATTTGGGTGACACGTCAAAATTGGTTGAGCGACATCGAGGTAAAATATTTTACTTAGTAATGAACTAAGAAATTTAGAGTCGAGGTTTAGACTCGGGTGAGGTTAATTTGGGCTTTGAGATTGAGTCCAATTAAATGGTGAGGGGAATTTATTAATGTGCAAATTAATAAATAACTCGAGTTGGGTAACAAACTCATAATAAAAATGGAATAGGCTTGTGTCACGGGTTTAGTACACGGTGTAGCTGGAACATTTTTATATATGTATATATATATATACGGTGTGTGATAGTATATATATAAAGTGTATGCCTTAATATCAGTGGTTAGATATTATTATACTCTAGTGCTATAGGGGGAGGTTACGCGCAGTGGATGAATCCCCTAGCTTGAGCAGTAGGGCGAGTAAATTCCCAGGTCATAGCGTCCGTTACAGGGGGTGAGGGGCATCTCACTTTCCGGGAAGGAATATGACCGTCTCCAATCGTATACTAAACCAAGTTAGTGAGCGATTCTAACTTGGATAACTAGGGTATGTGAATATACCTAGTGTACTAGCACTTTAGAGAAATTATGTTCGGTGAGTACTTTTACTCGGGGGGGATGTTAGTGTTTTATGTATTTCAGTATGTGTGTGAATGCTGCAATATTTCTAAGTATATAATTAGGTGATTATTATATACGGGTTAAATAAATACAAGCATGAGTTGTTGTATATGTATAACGAGTGGAGAAGTTATATGAATCAAAAAGGGAAATGATTAATTAAGTTGATGTTACTAATAACTTAAAAATCATAATCACATTATACTCAAATTAGAGTAGGGGGGGGGGGGGGGGGGGGGGGTACAAGGAGACTTTAATAATTATCTAGTCATGGGATAGATAACTAGGTGATAATTAAAGCGTTAGTGGTGCACATTAGAGGAGGGGTACGGAAGTTCTTAAGAGAGTGCGACACTAACTAAAATATGAAGAGCATGCATATTTATTATTACTGCAAGTTAATCATTTGTTAAATGTTTTCAAATGTTTTGGGTACTAACCCCTTGCTATAAATTTTTTAAAAACCTTTTATGTGTCCAGCCACAGGGACTCCAGACTTGACTTGATTCCAGGAAATCCGTTGCTGCAGCATATGTGGATGTTGCGGGACATTTAATAGACGCCTCCTTCTTTCATTCATAATGTAGAGACTCATTATTAGTATTCGAGCATGTTGCTCACTTTCCATTTATTTGTATTAGACTTGTTGGGAGTCATTCTTGTCTTTACGGGATTTATTATTTGGACCGTTGGTTTATTCGGTCAATTGTTTTTATTTGTGGATGATTAATTCAGTTATCTGTGATTGTTATATAGTCTTATTTTCAGCATGGGTTTTTGTTTAATTATGAAAGATAAAAATTGGCACCAATCTATTTTTCTCACTTAGGTGGTTAGTAATTTAATAAAACGACAGTGATGCTAAGAATGGACCAAATGAGAAACCTGTTCTAACTTGATTTAGGACTGATCACCCGGGATTAATTAGGCGGGGTGTCACAGATGGTATCAGAGCATCAGGTTCTAGTGTCCTTAGGATCTGTACGGCTTTCTACGTTTCAGCGTAGCGTTCGGTTGTTATAGAGCCCTATTATTAGGACTGTTGATTATATTTTTCCGCTTGCGAGATATCGTATTCCTGCTATTAGTTTTTGTATAAATTGTGTACTTATACAATTCAATCTATTTCAGATGCCGCCAAAGAGACAGAGAGCGGAAAGGGCTGAGGCTAGAGATGAGGTGAGGGAGGCTCGCCAGGAGCCACAGGTTCCACCACCACCACCCGAGTTAATTTCTACCACTCAGGTGGCAGTAATAATGGCCCAAGCGGTCGAGACAGCGATGCGAGCTATGGTAGCTCATTTTCCACAGCCCCAGGCACCGCCTCCATTGGCTCCAGCAGTTCAGGCTCCAGTGGGGCCACCATCTTGGCAGCGAGTGAGGGAGACCTTTCAGAAGGGTCACCCACCTGAGTTTCAAGGTAGCACCAATGTGGTCGAGGCTTGTGACTGGAAGAAGAACATTCAGCGCCATCTGCGCATGTTAGAGGGTACAGAAGTGCAGAAACAGATGCTGGCTACCTTTCGTCTGTCAGGGGCAGCCTTACAGTGGTGGGAGTCCGTAACCACCGCTGAGGAGCGAAATTTGATGCCGATTTCTGAATTCTGGGTGCGGTTTGACCGCAAGTACTTCCCTCCAGCAGTAGAGTCTGAAATGAGAAAGAAATTCAGCGAGTTGGTACAGGGTGACAGGTCAGTAGCAGAATATGAGGAGGAGTTTAGCCGTTTGGCAAACTTTGTGCCAAATGAGGTGAGCGATGAGGAGCGGAAGAAGTCCAAGTTCATGGATGGTCTAGCTTGGAGAATCAGGCAGCACTTGATTGGAAACCCGGCATTAGTGACTTATACAGATGTCGTTAATGCCGCACTTGTACATTTCCAGGATCATCGTTTCCATGCTAAGGGGAACAAGAAGGCAGGTGAGCCGAGCTAGCAGGGCAAGGCCGTTACTAGTAGTGAGGCAAGTGGCACAGCAGGTTATCATTCAGCAAGGGAATTAGGCGAAGAAGTTTAAGCCTGGTGGGTTCCGATTGGGAGGACAGGGGTTCAGGCAGGGGCAACCAGGCCCTAATCAGCAACAGCAGGTTCCTCAGGGCCGTCAGGGCCAAGGGAACAACGGGGGAGGCCACCCGGGGCAGCAATGTCAGGGCCAGCAGGGCCAACGACAGGGTGACGACCAGAAACGTTGTTTCTCCTGTGGCCAGCCAGGACACTTCAAGAGGGAGTGCCCGTAGAGGGGCAGAGGCCAGCAGCAGGGTGCCCAGCAGGGGCAATAGGGTCAGATGCCTCCAGCAGCAACAGCCCCACCCGCCCCACAGCAGCAGGGGCAGATGCACTACGGACGCGTGTATAACGTTCGGGACGTTCCCAATCCTCCAGTACAGCATGCGCCGCCCGCGATTAAGGGTACGTTTCCTATCCATGGCACTATGGGTCGGGTATTGTTTGATACGGGGGCCACTCATTGCTTTATAGCTACACATTTCGCGAAGGCTTTAGGGTTGTTAGCCACCGCTGAGAGCACTGTTACGTGTGTCGACTCACCATTGGGGAGTGGGTCGCTTATATTCTTTATATGTCGAGGAGTAGGAGTAGAGATTGGTGGTTTAGTATTACCCGCGGACATGTTGGTATTAGATATGCATGTTCACGATGTGATCATCGGTATGGATTGGCTCGCTGACTATAGAGCCATGATTGACTGCTTCGGTGGGAGCATTATTTTTGCCATTCCGGGGCAAGAGATGTTTGTGGTGGCAATGCCTCGCCCAGAGGGAGGCTCGACCACTCATCTTTATTACATTGAGGAGGAAACCTCACAGGAAGTGGTAGCTCCTTTAGACTCTATTCCTGTGGTGAGGGACTTTGAGGATGTATTCTAGGAGATACGAGGATTACCACCCAGCAGAGAAATCGAATTTGTTATCGATTTGGCACTGGGGACGAGGCCGATTGCTCGGGCACCTTACCGAATGGCCCCTTCAGAAATGCGGGAATTGAGGGAGCAGATTCAGCAACTACTGGGTCGGTGTTTTATTCGGCAGAGTACATCGCCGTGGGGTGCGCCGGTGTTGTTTGTGAAGAAGCGAGATGGTTCACTCCGCTTGTGCGTGGATTATAGGGAGCTGAACAAGGTGACGATACAGAATAAATATCCGTTGCCTTGGATCGATGATTTATTTGACCAATTGAGAGGGGCGTCTTACTTCTCCAAAATCGACTTGAGGTCAGGGTATCATCAACTGCGTATCCGAGAGGAGGATGTTCCTAAGACCGCTTTCTTGTCGCGGTATGGATCATATGAGTTCAGGGTGATGCCCTTCGGGCTCACCAACGCACCAGCAGTGTTCATGGACCTCATGAACAGGGTTTTCAGAGAGTACTTAGATCAGTTTGTCATCGTGTTCATTGATGACATCCTAATCTACTCGCGCACCGAGGAGGAGCACGCAGAGCATTTGCGCATGGTTTTGCAGACATTGAGGGATCATCAACTCTATGCCAAATTCGGGAAGTGTGGATTCTGGCTACGGGAGGTACAGTTCCTTGGTCACGTCGTGTCAGATCAGGGTATTGCAGTGGATCCGAATAAGGTGTCGGCGGTAAGGGAGTGGGGACAGCCCACGACACCGACCGAGGTGCGCAGTTTTCTGGGTTTGGCCGATTACTACAGGCGATTCATTCAGGGATTCTCCAAAATTGCAGGACCTTTGACTAATCTGACTCGAAAAGGGGTACCTTTCAAGTGGGATGATAGTTGTTAATTAGCGTTCGACGAGCTAAAGGACAAATTGACATCTGCACCAGTGCTGGCATTGCCAAAGGGAGGGATAGAGTATCGGGTTTACATACACGCATCCTTACGGGGTCTTGGGGGTGTGCTCCAGCAGGAGGAAAGGGCTATAGCTTATGCTCCCAGGAAGCTAAAGCCCCACGAGAGGAATTACCCCACTCATGACCTAGAGTTGGCAGCGGTCGTTTTTGCTTTGAGGATATGGAGGCATTATCTTCTGGGAGAGCAGTTTACTCTATTAACGGATCACAAGTCACTTCAGTATCTCTTCACACAGAAGGATCTGAATATGAGGCAGAGGCGGTGGCTAGAATTCGTGAAGGACTACCAATTTGATATTCAGTATCATCCTGGTAAGGCCAATGTGGTAGCAGACGCATTGAGCCGAAGGCCGACTGGGGAGATAGCAGAGGTATGGAAAGCGAAGTGGAGAGAGCTTCGATATGAGGATGACGTAGCCAAGGCTTGCATGTCAGCTTTATCCATCACACCCGAGATCATTATGCGAATTGTGAAGGCTCAGGCTGAGGATCAGGTTTGCCGGGATAGGGTGGGCCAGTTGTTAGCCGAGGGAGCAGAGGGTTACTCAATTAGCTCAGAAGGAGGCCTACGCTTTAATGGGAGGTTAATGGTGCCAGAGGATGAGGATTTGAGGCACGCTGTTATGACAGAGTTCCATGGTTCAAAATTTGCGATACATCCCGGTGGGGATAAAATGTACCAAGATATGAGGAGACAGTATTGGTGGGCAGGGATGAAACGGGACATAGCGGAGTTTGTTTCAAAATGTGCCATGTGTCAGCTTGTAAAAGTTGACCACCAGAGACCATCAGGGATGCTATAGCCGTTAGAAATTCCCGTGTGGAAGTGGGAGATCATCTCCATGGACTTCATCACAGGGTTACCTGTATCGCAGAGGGGTCACGACTCCATATGGGTTATTGTGGATCGGTTGACTAAGGTGGCCCACTTTTTGTCGGTACGCACAGACTTCGAGACGATGCGTTATGCACAGCTATTCATAGCAGAGATTGTTAAGCTGCATGGAGTTCCTATAAATATTGTATCCGACCGAGACAAAATCTTTATCGCCCACTTTTGGCAGAGCTTTCAGGAGGCAATGGGCACAGAGTTGCGCTTGAGTACAGCGTATCACCCACAGACTGACGGACAGACTGAGAGGGTTAATCAGATGCTGGAGGACATGCTCAGAATGTGCATTTTGGACTTCGGGGGAGGATGGGAGAAATATCTTCCTTTGGTAGAGTTTGCGTATAACAACTCTTACCAATTCACGATTGGCATGGAACCGTTTGAGGCACTGTACGGGAGACCTTGTCGTTCACCCGTTTGTTGGTTGGAGGTGGGGGACAACAAACTCTTGGGGCCGTAGATTGTTCAGGAGACATCCGCCAAGATAGAGTTGATTCGAGGAAGAATTCGGATAGCTCAGGACATGCAAAAGAGTTGTGCTGATGCTTCTCGACGACATGTGGAGCTAGAAGTTGGGGACCAGGTTTTAGTCTGGGTATCCCCAATGAAGGGAGTGATGAGGTTCGGCAAGAAGGGTAAGTTAGCACCGCGATACGTAGGACCTTTCCCTATTATTGAGAGGGTGGGACCGGTGGCGTATAAGCTTGGGTTACCAGAACATCTTCAGCGGATACACGATGTATTCCATGTGGCATCGCTGAAGAAATATCGAAGGAGCGAGAGAGCCTTTTGGCACATTCCACTCGAGGAGATCGACTTACAGCCAGACATCTCGTCTGAGGAAAGGCCGGTAGCTATTTTGGATCATAGTGAGCGTAAATTGCGATCCAAGGTTGTTCCATTGGTTAGAGTACAGTGGGGTCATCACAATGTTGACGAGTCTACCTGGGAGCGGGAGGAGGATATGCGGGAACAATATCCAGAGCTTTTCAACGCAGGTACGATCTAATTTCGAGGACGAAATTCCTTCATAAGGGGGGAAGTATGTAACACCCCGTATTTTTAGTACATTTAAAATTTAATTAATTCGAAAATTCTAAATTACTAGTGTGTTGTAATTTAATGAATTAATTATGGTAGGATAATATATAAATATTAATCTGGGATTGAATGGTTAATATTTAGGGAAAATTAATTACTGAGTGAATAGTAATAATCTATTTAAGTCATTTCGAGCGTCAATGATAGAGTATACACTTATCTCAATCGGAAGTCGGTATAGACAATATGGGGTGGGGGGATAAGTAATTTTATAAATTTATTCGGATGCCAATTTTGAGTGTACAGTTGAGTCCAGATGGGCCGAGATAGTCGGAAAAGTGTACCCGGGGATAGTAAACGGGTCACGGGACGTTTTTAGACATAGCCGGGCCCACTAGGGGGCATTTGGGTCACTTGGGCTTGGCCCATTAGTCAAAAAACGGGATTAAGTTAATTAATCTAATAAAAAGCAAATTAAGGGTTAGAAAACCCTAACAGCAGCCAAAGCCAAATTGGGGATCAAAAGAGAGCCAACAAAGGTCATCTTCAACCTTGGGATTTAGCTCCAATTCAGACTCTACGAACCTTAAGGCAAGTGGATAACTTGCAATAGCATTAAATCTGTTTTCAATTCATATTCATGTGTAGTGAATAAGTAGAAATTCGTTTTTGGGTGTTAATGGTATGAACATGGGATTTTGAAAACAACAATTCTGATTTACGAAATTGGGTGGTGATTCTTGTAAAATCTGATAGTTGTGAGTTAATGCATATCTGGTAGAATGATATCTGAATATTTGGAAACGAATTTGATGAGGAGATTTGGGGTATAATTGGGCTTAGGGTTAATGATGAAACTTTCCCCAAATTTAGAAATTGGAGTTAATGGACGAATTATTATGTTGATGACTGTTCTGGAGATCCCTAATGAGTTTCCTAATATGTACAAATGCTAAAAGGGATTTAGTTTTAGTGTAGAAGGAAATTAGGTCTTGAAAATTTTCGTCCATGGCAGTCTGTCTTCGCGAAGAAGACGAGTATCTGTTCGATCAATCGATCGACGCCATGAAGTCGATCGATCGACGGTCGGCAGAAACTGACAGTTCGCCCAGTTTTGTTTATATAGGAAGAGATTTATATAAAAGTTGTTATGTAATTAATTATTGTGGAGAAATTAATGCATGAGTTAAACCTAATTAAATGTGAGTGAATTAATTAGGAGATGGGAGTAGAAATTTGGGCTGACACGTCAAAATTGGTTGAGCGACATCGAGGTAAAATATTTTACTTAGTAATGAACTAAGAAATTTAGAGTCGAGGTTTAGACTCGGGTGAGGTTAATTTGGGCTTTGAGATTGAGTCCAATTAAATGGTGAGGGGAATTTATTAATGTGCAAATTAATAAATAATTCGAGTTGGGTAACAAACTCATAATAAAAATGGAATAGGCTTGTGTCACGGGTTTAGTACACGGTGTAGCTGGAACATTTTTATATATGTATATATATATATATATATATATATATATATATATATATATATATATATACGGTGTGTGATAGTATATATATATAGTGTATGCCTTAATATCAGTGGTTAGATATTATTATACTCTAGTGCTATAGGGGGAGGTTACGCGCAGTGGATGAATCCCCTAGCTTGAGGAGTAGGGCGAGTAAATTCCCAGGTCATAGCGTCCGTTACAGGGGGTGAGGGGCATCTCACTTTCCGGGAAGGAATATGACCGCCTCCAATCGTATACTAAACCAAGTTAGTGAGCGATTCTAACTTGGATAACTAGGGTATGTGAATATACCTAGTGTACTAGCACTTTAGAGAAATTATGTCCGGTGAGTACTTTTACTCGGGGGGGATGTTAGTGTTTTATGTATTTCAGTATGTGTGTGAATGCTGCAATATTTCTAAGTATATAATTAGGTGATTATTATATACGGGCTAAATAAATACAAGCATGAGTTGTTGTATATGTATAACGAGTGGAGAAGTTATATGAATCAAAAAGGGAAATGATTAATTAAGTTGATGTTACTAATAACTTAAAAATCATAATCACATTATACTCAAATTAGAGTAGGGGGGGGGGGGGGGGGTACAAGGAGACTTTAATAATTATCTAGTCATGGGATAGATAACTAGGTGATAATTAAAGCGTTAGTGGTGCACATTAGAGGAGGGGTACGGAAGTTCTCAAGAGAGTGCGACACTAACTAAAATATGAAGAGCATGCATATTTATTATTACTGCAAGTTAATCATTTGTTAAATGTTTTCAAATGTTTTGGGTACTAACCCCTTGCTATAAATTTTTAAAAACCTTTTAGGTGTCCAGCCACAGGGACGCCAGACTTGACTTGATTCAAGGAAATCCGTTGCTGCAGCATATGTGGATGTTGCGGGACATTTAATAGACGCCTCCTTCTTTCATTCATAATGTAGAGACTCATTATTAGTATTCGAGCATGTTGCTCACTTTCCATTTATTTGTATTAGACTTGTTGGGAGTCATTCTTGTCTTTACGGGATTTATTATTTGGACCGTTGGTTTATTCGGTCAATTGTTTTTATTTGTGGATGATTAATTCAGTTATCTGTGATTGTTATATAGTCTTATTTTCAGCATGGGTTTTTGTTTAATTAATGAAAGATAAAAATTGGCACCAGTCTATTTTTCTCACTTAGGTGGTTAGTAATTTAATAAAACGACAGTGATGCTAAGAATGGACCAAATGAGAAACCTGTTCTAACTTGATTTAGGACTGATCACCCGGGATTAATTAGGCGGGGTGTCACATTTTCAAAACTAACATAAATGTTGATATAAAAATTAAAAAAAAAATCATTACTCCATCAATAGACAACTATTATTTGAGGTTAGATCAACCCTTGTAAATAGATAGTAATCAAGGTCATAAATATCTCAAACTTGATATATACGTCAATATACTTACAATAAAAAAATATTGGTGTGAGCTACATTATATCCAAAAACTAGCTACTATGCGAGCTACGTGATAATATCCAAAAACTATCTAACGTATAGTTATCAAAGTGATAATATCCTAATAATAGTACCAAAAACTAGCATTGCGAACTACATCATAAGATTCACAATGCTCAAGCTAGTACGTGACAAATGAAATACTCGATCAATTTTGTTCTCAACATTATCCAACCCAAAATGAGTAATCCTACAATCAAATATAATTAACATGGTTTTCATCATAACATGTTCATCTCAATAAATTATCACTACGACATAACAAAGTACAGTTATTCGAAAGTACCTAATATATATAATCCATAATGAACTTAATGAACTCCATTTGAACTTCATTTAGCACATTCAACGTGTATGTCGCTTTATCAGGCAATCTTCTCATCTAAAAAATTTAAGATAGAATTAAATTTATTATTGCGGTATATAACAGTTAATAACTAAACAATATTTTATATAATAAGAGAAAAAGAGAAAACATTGTTTCAAAAGGTATGTAAGGACCCTCCATTAAGTACTTCATGAACTTCAACACAAAATATCCGCAATGAAGATTATCATTTCTTTGCATTGGGCACTAGTTAACATAAAACATTATTACCAGACAAATAATAAAAAAGTACAAGTCAAGAATTTTTTTTATATATCACAAACAATTATAAAAACTTTTAAAAAAAATTGGGCAGAGTTTCCTCTATTTACAGGACTATCCACCCCGTTTAAAAAATATAAAATACACCAAAAAAGTTAATAGTACATAATATATATAAATATATATATTGATCAATATGTATTTATGGTAATCCATAAGGTTCATGATGCTCTTTGGGATTCAAATATTGGTCAATATGTACTTACCATTATCTACTTTTAGGCATTACTTGAAAATTTCAGTATTAAAAAATTTGTGGGTGAATCTCATTAGCGCTTGGTTCTTCAGAAATTATGCTCGCATTAAGCTTGGTAGGTCTCTTGGTTCACTTATATACACACAATTTCAAAGTTCTTCGTGAATTAATACTATTTTGGACTGATGGTAGCCAGTTCCCTTTCCCTTGAAATGTACTTTTCCCATAAAACTACCAAGTTATCACCATCTAGAAAAGTGATCCCATTACCTTTGAAGAAGATGTTTGTTTCGTACTTTTATCACTATCTATCGAAGAAGGTTTTCTTACTTTTGACCTCAACTACAAAATGAGGTAGTAGCTTTTCACTATGTGTTACACAACTATCTTATTACTATGCCAAAGAAACACAAAAATAAATTGCAATTACAATAAAAATCACTAAACCTTAATGGTATGCGCTTGTATAATTGTCTTTGTATCATTATACCTTCGAAGAAAGTGATTGTGTTGTAATTTTTCCACCCGAACTTGAATGTTGTATATTTTCACTTTCATGTATGAATGAAGAAACTTTCTCAGCTCGGGTTGTGACTGTTGTGGTTGCGACAACCAGATCATTTCTTAACTTCAACTGAGCTTCCATATCTTTTAATCTTTTCTTCGCTTCTCTTAATTCAGATTCTAACTCACTAATATGTCTCTTGGAACCACGCTTTGGAAGATTGAAGTACCATGTGGGAATAACTCCAACTGCTAACCCCCGAACACGACCCGAGTGTTCGGGAGTACCCAATGTCATAGTGAGAATATCATTGCTTCATTCAAAAATTAAACTACTATCTTTAACTTGTCTTTTCAATTCAGCCTACAATGAAGTAGATTCAATCGTTTAGAATGTCATCTAAATATTATCAGAATTACATATCATACACTAAAAAACACCGAACAAAGGAACTCGTTTCATAATTTATAAAAACTAACCATTTTATCTACCACATCTTTTAATGAATCATCTCCATATTCACCATCTTTTTTTTCACGGCCTTTCAACCATAAGAAATTTCTTTCATCTCCATATTCCGAACCCATATTCTTTTTATGGTGTCAATTATAAAACAAAAAATCATATTATTAAAGACTAATTCAATGTTCAAGTTCAAATCATCACAAATCTAATGAAAATATTCAAACTAAAACATACCAAATCTTCAGCAAGACCGGCATAAACTTTCTTGCTCATACGATGATTGTATGTGTCCTTGAATCGCTTTTCCCTTTGTGCCTCACTTGGAATCTTATAAATCAAAGAAACAAATTATAATAGAACAATAAAAAGTACCACAAAAATCTTTAACTTGGTTAGCCTGCTACAAACAAATTCAGTCCACACATCTGGACTAATGAATTTCTTGTATTTTGGTGGAGGATGTTTGAGAAGCTCGCGTTGATGTCTCAATGGTCTAATCCAAACTCTCGTGAGGTTTTTTTTGAATGCTCTCTAACTATAACCCATAAAGGACAACACCATCCTATTGCTGTTCGAATCAATATCAAATTTGATTAGAAAAGAAAGATGTTGAATACAATCCAATTTCCATCAAACTTCAACCATCATAAGAATGCAGGAGGAGAAACACTTCAATGTAATGCCAAAATTATTCTTTTAATAGAACAAATATTATTGATTGGTTCCATTTTTCCGCAAACCATTAAGGAATAAGCAAATTCATTTCCATGATATCTTTCTAAAACACCATAGTAAAAGAATGCAATTACTACACTGATAATACATACATACATATCTACATTATATAACAAGTAACACATCCAAAATTGGTCACTAGAATATTCATACAAATAGAATGCATGATCTAACCAAGTTATCAAGCAAAATAACAATCATGGCGTACACAGTCATGAAGCCAACCAATCCAGGTTTCAATAAAGTGTGTGCTGATTTGATTCGTGGCACTAAAGATAAAAAATCAAGGTTATATATAACAGTTATATATATATTAATGCTATATTCAGTGGTCTTATATCCTCATGAATGGACAACCTACGTTACCAAATACATTTTCTCTTATATCCTCATCAGTCAATTGATATTAATGCTATATTCAGTGATGAATAACAAGAGGAAGAAAATTGCTTCATTTATGGAAAAAGGGTTGTTAATGAGATGCATAATTTCAAGTCCCTTAATTTATCAGATTCCTCATTAAATGTAAATTTTTTGCACTTCTTTATCACAATGAAATTTGTCTTGTAACTATGAGAATTGATACATAATTCCTAATTGTGTATATGTTTGTCAATGTCATGAATGAATGAAGGTTGTCTACTACATTTCATATTTTGACTCTTACAAATCTTGGTGATAGCCATATTTGCAGATTGAGGTGATACCAGAGTTACTCAAAATTTTGTCTTTTATGAAGTGAGTTTTGGGATGCAGTTTGAATTGTATAGCCATTTCATTATAGTTTTTGAAACTAAAGGTTTTGTTTCCTGAATAGGGTTTTATACACTACTATAGTGTCAAAATAGAATTAGAGTATCGTCTTGCTGAGAGTGTGCTTGTATGTTTGTCTCAACATCTTAAGGAAATTAAAATTGTTGGTAGAATACTTTTTGAAGATCAGACAAGTTTTGATAACGATGTTAATTGATTCTTAGTCGAATTTTGGGTGGGCATTACCTACTTATGATAGATTATCGGTGTTTTCGAAGTGCTCGATATTGTGCGCACTTGGGATGACACGGGAAAATTATGTACGGAAATATAGAAGTAGTGGATCCAAAAAAGAACACCATTTTTAGCATGTATACACTATATGATATAGAGACTTCAGTCTCTTTTCATCCAAGAGTGATAATTAATAAAAGCGACTCTAATGCCAATATTCTTCGTCAACTTTGATTTCGAGAAGGACATGAAGGGAAGGTATTTCTAGCTCTACGAGTAGGACTGCTTCCATATCGTACATTAGAGAATAAGGGGTATCCCTAGTGGGTGTTCTGATTGAGGTGCGATAGCCCTAGAGGGCGTAAGGGATTTGGTCGGCCCAATCTCTACAACTCCCAGTCATCTTGCTGATTATGGTTTAAAGCTTTTATTGATTGCTTCGTTGGCACCATTGGTTTGGGACTGCTAGGGAGAAGATTTATGTCTCTGAATCCCATACTTGTCAACTAGTTCTGAACTCCAGCTTTGAAATGGAGTCCATTATCTGACACTAACTTATGGGGAACGTCGTATCGACAAATGATTTCCTTTCTAATAAACTTGGCCACTTTCTTAGCATTCAGCAACGTGTATGACTCAGCTCTGAGCCATTTGGTGAAGTAATAAATTGCGACCAGGATAGATTTATGACCATTTTAAGCTTTAGGAGTAACCTTCCCTATGATGTCAATGCACCGGGTGGAGAAATGCTAAGGAAATGTCATATTATACAGTTCTTGGGGAGGCAAATGTTAGAGATTGACTAACTATTGGCATTTGAGGCATCTTCAGACATAGAGAGTGCAATCTTGACCCATGGTGGTAAAATGGTATCGTTGATGACAAATCTTTTTGGCAGGAAAGTGACCATTCATGTGGGGCTCGTATCCCCCAATGTGGATGCTATTTATCACTTATTCAACATCATCCCTTGCTATGCAGTGCAAATGGGTGTAATACCCTAGGATTTTAATGACTTTTAAAATGGGTTATATTTTAAATTAATGGATTAATTGGGTTTTATTATTAATTAATTCATTTGGGTTTTATCCGAATTGTGGATATTAAAATGGATGATTATGAATATTACTTAAAGATATTTAGGTAATATATGAATGTGATGATATTGATATTGTTGTGAGTTATTAATTCTGTAATTTGAATTTTTAGTCGGATGCGGTATGGGACGTGTCGGGACTAATTTGTTAAATTAAAAAGGGAGTTTATTTTCTATCGACCTTATAGGCATTTTGACTACGTTGTTGCATCCGGAAGGGTTGAAATAGTCAGAAAAGTCTATTTGGATGTTGGTTTTGGGTCTCGGGTCATTTGGAAATGAAGAGACAACTCAAAAGGGCATTTTAGTCATTTTTATAGGGGGGATGAAGAGTGATTTCGGATTTTGTCTTATTATAAGTATTTGGAGATTAGTTGTACGTGGGTTATTCATCTCTTCTACACAAAACTTGAGAGGTCACCTTGTGAGAGAGTGAAAGGTTGCTTGGAAAGAGAAAAGCTGACTTGGAAAGGAGAAGAACCAAAGACCAAAGGTCACCACCACCAACCACCACCAGAGGTTAATCGGAGAAGGGAGAACCACCTGTGATACACCACCCCAAAGGATCAGACCTTCATTAGAGGCAAGCGTTTGATATTTGCAATCTAAGTTTTTATATTATCCATGTTAGAATAGTTATAAAAAGAGGTGATTTTTCATGTTTGGAAGATAAAGATGGAGTTGTAATGGATTTCTGGAAATATGAACATATATAGGAATCAAACTCATGTTTTAGGTAGTTAGTAATACACGAAATAATCATAAATCTATTGAAGAAATTCTGAAAACCATTGACGTGTTCTTGAAGATATTGTGTTGATAATTTTCTGGAAAAACGAGGATAAAAACATGCTTTTAATTCAATCTCTTGATGATTCTAGGATGATTATAGCATTAGAAATTATTTATATATGTTTATATATCATGTAGTAAGGATTATAAGTCATTTGGGTTGTTAATATGAAGGTTTGAATGATAAAAAATGATGAAACCCGTAGTAGAAGAAATGCAGAAAACTGGGCTATTATTTGGGTGATCGATCGATCGACCCCCTGCCTTCGATCGATCGACCTCCCCAGAATATTTAAAGTTATTTATTTTTAATGTTTGTTCTTATCCCAAACCTTTTGTAGATCTTTGTTGATTATTAATTGGATATTATGGGACTTAGAAAAGATCAGTAGGCCCTAGATGAGATTTGAATTAATTTGTTTGGGATTTAAAATGATTAGAATGACGATAATTATATTGAAAGGTATTTCGGTTGCTAGATTCATGTGTTGGATTCTAATTGGTATGCATGAGGATTAAGGATAGGTACAGTAGGGGAGATTGTATATAACACCTAGGTAGCCTTAAGTTTACAAGAGGGTTTAATCCTATGTGATAGAGGATTTGATTTGAAACTATCGGTTTTAACCCTAATTAAGGGAGAGTTTAATTCGTGGTAATTCGGGGGATAAGATGATATGGACCAGTAGGATATTAGTGATTTCTTATTGAATAAAATGTTGAGGATAAAACCTATTTGAACCTTGAGTAATGAGTAAGGCTCGGGGATAGTTGAATTAAAGAAGTAAAGTCATAATATTTTAATATGTAGGATTTGAGAGATATAATGCTACGTATGGGAACTATCTTAGGGTAATGTGAGTACCTTTTTGATATTATATTATAGGTATGATAATGCCTATTTGATTGATTGATGATTTATGTGTATGATATACCTAGCTTACTTGCTATCGACGGGAGGTTTGCGCGTGAGGGCAGTCATATCCTGATGAATCCATGGGATCTTTGATTTGTCGCTCAACAACATAGGTCTATGAAAGACTTATCGGGGAGTTGATAAGTCCGTTGACTGTGGGTACGTAGGTATGTGCGTGACCCATGGATACGCGAACTATGTTCGGCTCAAATTTGTATGTTGATGTTTGTGGTTCGAGAAATCCTTACCGAACCTTTTGTCCTCTACTGGGCAACCAGCGATATTGGGACATGATAGCAGAGTAATACATTTCACCGCAGCTATGACTCGGGATGCCGTATATATGTATATATAAAATGAATTAAATGAATGTATATGGTGGTTAAATCATCTACTGTGTGATATTTATAGATAACGATGAATTGAGAAAAGAATTGAAATAAGTTAATGAATATTTATTGAAAAGTTTAATTCATATTAATGAGAAACGATTCATGTTAATGAGAAACGTATATGAATAATTATATGACGTATTGTATGAGACATACGGGTATATGATATGGGACGAAATCATATTACGGAAACTAGTGAAGAAGATCCATTAACTAGGAGGTTAATAGGAAACGTTAAGTGTGCACTCTAGTTGAGAGGTGAGTATAGCAAGTGAGAGTCTGGATGCTAACATGTACATAATAAATGCTTTATTGCACTTGTTAAATACTTGTTATTTTCAAAATCATTTTCACATCGGGCTCTGACCCGTTTCCTTGCATATTCTATTTTCTATTGTACCTTCTATATCAGGTGTCTAGAAGCAGGGACGCCAATCTTAGCGGATTATGACGAGCTATGGAGCTATGGAGTATTTCTTAGACGCCTATATTCATTTGATACATTTACTATTCTTATAGTTAGGGCATGCCGCCCAAAAGGAATTCAGTTATCTCTTCTATACGTGTCAAATATTCTTGTAGCCGTGTCTTTTTAATACATTTACTATTGTTGGGATTACTGTATTGGATTATTATTTGGGAATGTTTATTCCAATTGCATTTAAATTCTTTTGAGTTATCTGTTCGGTTATTAATGTTGTAGAATAATATGTGTTGTGTTATTTGTAAACTAAAAATGGATTTTGTTGTAATTAAAATTTGGAAAGTTTTTAACACCAGCTTAATTGGGTATTGGGGGAGTTGTAAATGTTTTCGATAGTGATGCTAAGAATGAGCCAATTGTATATTCTATTTTAATTTGGTATGGGAATGGACACCCGGAGGTCAGCTAAGGTATTGCATAAACACCAGAGGTCAGGTAAGGTATTGCATGATTTGGTTAAAGGATTTTTGGCAGGCATCATTCCAGACTTTAGTTGAATCCTTTTGGAGAAGTTTATAAATGGGTTCGCAGATAGAAGTTAGTTGGCTGATGAATCGAATAATGTACTAAAGTTTACCCAGGAATCCTCAGAATCCTTCTCCATCCGTGGTGGTGGCATCTCAAGCATGGCTTTAAATTTGTCAGGGTATACTTTTATTCCCTTCTTACTACCAATCAATCCCAACAGTTTTCCTTTTATGATGCCAAAAACACATTTCTATGGGTTTCGTAGCATCTAGTATTGTCGTAGTCGTTCAAAAAACTTTTAGAGGGTGAGAATATGACCTTCTCAAGTTTTAGACTTGATTATATCGTCTACATAGACCTCGACTTCTTTGCAAATAAGGTCATGAAGTATGGTTGTTGTTGCCCTTTGGTAGGTAGCCCCGTTGTTCTTAAGTCCAAATGGCATGACAGTGTAGCAAAAATTTCTCCAAGGGGTGATGAAGTCGGTTTTCTCCTGATGGTTAGGGTGAATCTTGATTTGGCTGTATCTAGCAAATTCATCAAAAAATGACTTGAGGGCATGTTCGGTTGTGTTGTCCACGATCATATAGATGATGGGCGATGGATAATCATTCTTTGGGGATTGTTTATTCAAAGCTCAGTAATCGACGCACATGCATACTTTCCCTCCCGATTTCGGCACGAGGATGATATTGGCGAGCCATGTAGGACATTCGACAACGTGATTTGGGTCGGAGCTTCCTTAGCTTCTATTTTGATTGGCTTGAATTCTAGGAATGTTGAGATCTCGTGCTGAGTTATTTTTGGGTCAATACCGGGCATGTCATCATAGGAGCATGCGAAGATGTGTATGAATTCTTTCAGTAGCTCTTCGAATTATGTACTCTCATGATTGTTAAAGGTGGAGCCTATCTTAATATTGCACTGACGGCTACTAGAATTGAGAATAATAACAACAGTTATTAAGACGAGTTAAGAATTATTGATTTGCAAAATTATCATCATCAAGAGTTTGATTAGAATCTAGACAATTAATATAAGGCACATCAAGATACTTGAAATCTTCGTTTATTTCATTTTTGAGGAAAATAACATTGATAACCTCGTGAAAAGAAGTTTTAGTTACATTAATGTCAGAAAAAAGGAATGACAACATCAGGTGAAGGGATTAGTTTATGATGAATAGAAGGGTCAGGTTAAATCTGAGTAGGTGGAGAGAAATGTCATCATCTTTCACTTCAGTAGATGGACTCGATGTCATGACGTCTGAGAAGGTCATGCAGAGACTCAACCTCAGTTTTTACAGGTTGAATGAGTCCTCAAAATCAGTTTCCTAAAAATCCCTGGTAACTGTCATGGCTTTCTTAGTGAAAGGTTTTACTTTATATTGGTTGTCTTTAACCCAAGAGTTAATGTATTAAAAGAAGACTTCTAGTCTCGGTTTCATCTTCTTGTCGATATGGTCACACCATGGTTCAGGGAAGCTGTAGAAAGGGAAGTCTTCATTTTCCTTGATAAACCTTTTATTCAAAGAGTCTCTTGAAATAGTCTTTCTTCTTCTAAGATTATTTTTGGTCGTGGTAACTAGAGTACTTTGAGTTCTTCTGGTGAGTTTTGGTAACCTACGCTTTATGGGGGAAAGGCCTCCTTCAGGACTATGAGCTCAAGGATCCCTTACTGGTATCACCGGAGTACTTTGAAGTGCATCTTCTTAAATATATAAATCACATTAACGTTGACATACAGGTTGTCTTCTGGACAGACTCGGTCTTTGAAATTTTCTTATAGTTGAAGGGGAAGTTGATTAACTCTGAAGCCAGAGAGGATAATATCATTCATCTCGTGTTAGATTTCTAATATCGAGTTGTAAGTGCTGGTAGTGTTTGAACTATCATCATCCCCCAAGATGGTAATAACCTGGCCTTTGGAGAAGAATTTCAGTTTTTGATAAAAAAGAAGAAGATACCCCTCGGATACTTGGGAGCCATTGATGGCTAAGGAAAAGTTTGAAACATACTTGTATGTTAATGAACTCGGTGATATGATTAATTGGTCTAGCCCCTATTGTGAGTTGTATGGACCCCATTACCTCTCGATGGGTATTGTTATAAGCATGCACGATGATAAAAGTGGGAGTGAGATCACTGACTTTCAATCCTAAGTAATTGAAGGTTCTGAGAGGACAAACATTGAGGGAAGATCCGTTATCAATAAGTGAGAGTGGGACGATCTTTCTTAATACTTAAACGAAGATGTTGATGGCATAATTATGGTCAGGGTTGATTTTTGGTATCTATGCTTTGGAAAGGGAGAGGAATCTAGAAGAGGTTAATGACCCAACCATATTTACTGGTTCTTTAAGAGTGGAGGAAGGAGGGACTGTAGACCCAATGAGGAGTTTACATATAATGTGATGTAGTTGGGAGGACATGAAAAGCCCTTATAGGGTGATATTGGTTTGGATTTTCTTGTGCTGGTCAAGGACTTTACTTTCTTTGATGGTCATTTATAGCATGGGAAGTTATTCAGCAACTCACTTTCCTTTATCTGTGTTGGTCACATGAGGAATCGAATCTTTGTAGGGTCTACCTAACCTGGTTATGTGATTTACTAAGGCAGGGAGGAGCATAAACCCAGTGTCTTGATCTATTTCTTACTGAATGGTGACCTTGTTAATTTCCTCTAATAGATCTTTGAAGGATATCATTCCGCATAGACTAGATACTAAACTAGTTTATTCCCGATCAGGTTTGTCATTTGAATTGTTAAAGTCACCACCCCGTCCAGTGGCGACTGTGTCCTCTTTTTAAGAGAAATTAATACATTTAACAACCTCGATGATTTCATCATACAAATATTCCCACTCAACGAGGAGGTAGAGAAGTGAAAGAACCAACCATCCCTAAATCTTCAAAGAGGTGAGTAGCATATCATTGCTGCAAATTTCACTTGCCTATCGAAATGCCTAGGCCATTACCTGTATGACATCATTGAGAATGACTCCTATAACAGGTATCACCCATTAATCTAATTCCCGATCCCATTTTCTGGCTTTCATGAATAAGACACTAAATTTATGACAATCAACAGTCATCTCGGTGGGAAATTTTAGCCCAAACTCCGAGAGTTGGTTTAACACGACTAGTAACTCGACACCCTTCCCTTCATACTGGGTATAGATAGTAATGCATGCCATTGTAAGGAGTGAGAAATATTTTTCAGTGAAGTAGGTAGGGTGTAGGAGAAAATATTGGCAAACTTTAACTGGTTTGGATTAGATTATGGGTATGATGGGTGCTTTGCTAAGCATAATTTGAGTAGATGGATAAAATTTTGGGTCGTCTAGATAGATGGCATTCGTATGTATTAAAATTAGATTATAAGTGGTATTATGTTTAGGATTAGCTGTTGGGCGATGATTAGGGGTGTCAATTATTTTCGAACTTCCAATTTTTCCGATTTTCGATCCGTAATTTTCCGATTTTGGCATCATTTTTAAATTTCCGATTTCCAAATTTTCCGATTTCCGAATATTCCAAAATAAATTGTAATGGAATTGGAAACCATATTTAATTTTCCAAATTTCCAAATTTCCAAATTTTCGATCCGAAAATTCCGATATCACGTTGATCCAAATTATCCAAAATATATTCCGAAATCATAATATCTATATTTATTTTAATAAATTTTTAGTTATCATTTTTACTAATATTTGTATATTTAAAAATTTATTTATTATTAGTGTAATCACAACCCTCCATTTAAAAGAATATCAACCCTCAATTTAAAACATATATATACTTCACTAACAAACACAACAACACTAACCTAAAAAAATAGCCGCATCCATACTCTCTAAACCTCTTCTCTCTCTCACACCCGTCCTCACTATGTCTGGCTAAACTTAAACTCTCTCTCGGTCTCACCCCTCAGACGACCATTGTACCTCAGGCGGTTCATGGTCTCACCCCTAGGCGGCTCGCACTTTAGGTCGGTTATGATTAGTTTATGGTCTTCTATGATTTTTTCGATGAGTTTTTTTTTTGGATATTCTCTCAGTTGGGGTTTTTATTAACCTTGAAATGTTTGGGTTTTATGTTCTGAAAAAGATAGATTTTATGTTCATGGTTTTTTATCTTCTGAAATGTTTGGCTTTGGATATTCTCTCAGTGACATTAGTTTATGGGTTTTGGATTTTCTTTCAGTGGGATTAGTTTACAGGTTTCTGAAATGAGATTAGTTTATGGAATATAGTATCCTACCTTTGTTTATAAACCGAGTTTATATTTGAGGTTTAGAATATAATTATTTTCTAATATGTTACGCCTATTTGTTTGTTATTTATTGTGGTATTAATACAAATATAAGTCAAATATTAGTTCCAATGTTTTCCTAAAAAGATAAAACTTATAATTCCAACGTTTTCGAGATTTTTCCGAATAATAAAAATTCCAAAAATTCCGAATCAGCTAACCTGGAAAAAAAAAATATTTTTCGAAATTTATTTTTCTGATTTTGTAATGGATTTTAAAATTCAAAAAATTTGGAAAAAAATTCGAACACCCCTATTCTGATCCGATCCGACCGAAACACACCCCTAGTGATGATACCCCAGTTAATTAAATCTTAAATCACATTCCTAAGGTGGAAGCACTGGTCGGTAGCATGGCCAGTAGACTGGTGGAAATCACAGCAGGCATCGACTTCTAATTTTTGGGGAGTGGATTTGTAATGGATGAGGGTCCAAGAATTTGATGAGGTTTCAGCTCAGTAGGGCCTGGTAGACTTTGGACAGGGGAGCATGGAGATCAGTCTAATCTTTTTTGGTAGGGTTAAGGTGACTTTACAGTGCCCAGGAAGTAGCAGGTTGCGACATGTTATTAATGGTTGAGACTGTAGCACTGGAGGGCTCTCATATTTTCTAGGAGTGAGTTGTCCGATCACTTTCTTTGGCTAATATTTGACTTTGGTAATGCCTCCCCAATTTCTACACCACCCACTCGAAGGGCTCAAAAGTGGGTAATATTGTCCTCCCGTGGATGCTCGAATATGAGGTAAAAAGTCTCCTCGAAGGGTCTATTGGTCATGTTAGAAACTTTCTCTCTCAACCTCCCTATGAAGATACTAACTATTTCCCCATGGTTCTACTTAAGAAGATCTAAATCTTGGGGTGTAAACTCTAGCTCCTCATTGTAATTATATTGAGACATGAATTTTAGGGCGACATACTCCCAACTATGAATTATTGATTCTTCAAGGGATAGAAACCAAGAGGGAGCATTCTTTTAAGGTCTGTCGGAACATTTGGGCCATTATCTCTTTGAAGGCACGGATGAGGTTCATGTCTCGGTGATAGATTCGAAGGTGAACAATTAGGGGTTTGCTTCTCCTGAACTTCTAGACGTCTGATATATTGAACTTCTATGGAAGTCTAGCTTTAAGATAGGGAGATACATAAGTGTCGTCCATGTAGTTCCCGGATATCTCATCTTTGTCAAACTTCTTCGATAGAAGCTTTAGGTCTTCCTTGACCTTATTAAGTTACTCTTCCTTAGCATTTGTGGGTACTAGCAGGTTAGACCCTAGTTGGGTAAGGTTCGGGATAAGGAGTTGAGCTGAAAATGACCTATTAGCACGTGGGGTGCGTAGAGCATATTGATCGTCCTTTGGGACCCAAATAGGCTCGAGAATAAGAGGACATTTGGCACGAGGAAAGAGAACCTCGGGTTCTTCAAGAATCAGGGCCCAGTGATGCTACATCTCACGGACCTCGGTTTGAAGTTTGTCATTCTCGACACTGAATTGGGCTAAGATAATTATCAGACCAGGATGCACATTCGATGCTTGGTCAGTGTTCTCTATGAAGAGATCGTGAAGGTAAATCCCAAACTCGGATGAAGTAGGAGAAGAATCGATTGAGCTTTGGGGCAGTAGGATAGAAGATCAAATCCAATATGGAGTCGGGACAAAATTGGGTATGGAATCGCCCTGAGAGGGAAAACGGTTCGAACTTATTTTTTGATAGGAGGGAGAAAATTTTGGGTAGTTCAAAAGAAGGAGAAAAAACTTTTTGGTATTTTTGAAATTTCAAAAAAAGGAAGAGAAAATGAGAGGAATGCCAGCATGATTATTATTAATATTATTATTAACTTTTAACTTGTATTAGGTTTGCCAAAATTCAAAAAATTGCCGAATATAACCCGAATCTGGGAAAATAGGATTTGAAAGTATGTAAGACATGATTGGACTTGTTTCCAGGCTCACGGATGGGTACCCATTTTGCGAAAAAAAGAAATAGAGCAAAATTTTGGGCGGTACGCTGACCCAGAATTTTGATAGATTTTCGCCTGGTAACCAACAAAGTATATATGAGTGTTCTAGGTTTGTCACTTGTATGAGGTTTATGCAATTATTGGGTTAGTGGAAGGGTTCCCCACTTTGGCATGGCATCCACCATATAACTCTTGCCTATAAGGGCAATCATTCATCGATATGTGTGGAAATACCTTTGATACACCCGAGTGTAAATGAATTTTCTCACTATATACCTCATGGGGATATTACATGTGAGAGCGAATTCAATATACTCAATGGACTTGAATCATTTCCCTACTATATACCTCCCGCCATGACTTCAGTCAAGCGATATGATGCGGGAGGAGCCATTCAATATACATCTAAGTTATGAGTATAACAGAAGGTGAGAGTCATATTTATTAGGGTTAACTGCAACTCGCAGGACCAACGCCCATCACAAAAAGACCCCAGATGGGGCAAAAATTTGGTTAATATAGCTATGCTCTTGGTGACGTAGTGTGAAGAAATGCATGAGTCTTAATTACTATATTTTTGAGAGAGATCATTTTTTATTGTCATGATGAGTAATTATACTTATGAGGAGCATATACATATAAATCTAGCATGAAAACAATACATGTGAGTGAGTATGTGACATGGGAATATATACAAGTGAGCGTATGTGGTTGTGAGTCTATACATGGATTAACTACAAGTGGCGTGTGACATGGGTAAGTGAGCATATATACAAGTGTAGGAGGTGTAGGTGTGTGTGAGTGAAGTCTAAGCATGGATATTCTACGTGGTGTGTGAAGCATGTGACTAAAAGTTAAGCTAAGTGTAAGTGTGTGAAGTGTACATAGAGAGTATATTATAGTGTGTGAAGTGTACAAGTCAGTGGCAAGGGATATATAAATAAGAGAGATATACGAAAAGGTAAATAGAGGAGAAAAAGGAACACATAGGTTGGTACATATGTACACATGCAGAAAAGAATAATGCCCATGAAAATATAGAGTCTAGTCCTCTTATAATGTCCCTAGCGGAGTCGCCACTATGGTAATCCCGAGGGTTTCTCTGAGGGGTCCGAGGGAAATGTATCTCCCTAGGTGGATACCTCCTTCCTTCTCCTTTTTCTGGCATGTGCACGGGATTGCATCCTTTCTCGGGGCGCTCGACCGTCCTCGTTATGGGGGTGATACTAGATATAGACTCGCCAACCTATTTTGTAAAAAATAGAAAAAAATATTGCCACCTCGAGAGAACGGCATGAAGTACAATACTGATGCTAGTAAAACTAAGTAGTTCAAGGGTCCGGGGACTAAGTTATGGAATGGGAAGGTGTTATGATATAACACCCTGTGAATTTAGTAGTTAATATTTAAATTAATTCGGAATTTTTAGGTAAATTAAAATTTAGGAATTTTAAAAGTTTTACTGATGTAAAATATTGAGTTTTAATATTAAAAAGTTGGATTTTAATCGAAATTCAAATCGGAGTCAATATGGGAATTAAAAAATAAAAAAATAACGTTTGTCACGTTTTTGGGTTGTGAACTTTTTTTTTACTTTAAATAGAATTCTATTAGAATTAGAACTCCTAATCATTATAAAATAACGCTAATCCATGGTTGGGTTCTTCAAATCTCTTTTTCCACAACTCTTCCTCTTAAAGACTTCTCCAAAATATTTTCTTTCCATTCACAAACCTTTGCCCCAATTTTCATCATGGTTTAAACTCAGGATTTGTCAAGATTAACTGGGTTTTCTCAAGATGCGTCAAGAATGGATCCTTATGAACTTTTTGAGAATAATACATCTTTGAAATCATTCTCAATCAATTTTTATTTAGGCATGGATACTCTATCCTCTTCCTTTAGTATATAATGTGTTTTAGGTGTCTCCTAAACCCCTAATGACATGTTTTTCTTAAATTAAATTAGCAACTTAATTAGAAAAAGAGGAAATTAAATTTGGTACACTTTTGATGAAATTTTTTAATATAGAATAAGATATGAAACCCTTGGGTTTTGGTTATTATGGGTGTAGGATTGCATGTAGAATTTATGGGGGTTATTTTAATTGAAATCGGGATGTGTACACATGCATAAAATTATGTAGTTGATAAAAGTGAAGAATTTTGGTGTATCTCATAACTTTGCATATTGATTAATCTATAATGATTTAATGGAAATAATTGTGTGAAGAACGACGGCGGTTTAATTAAGTAAATTAAATTAATTGGTGCCATCACGAATAAATTTGTTATATTGTTTATATGTGTTGTTGGATTATGTGATTGTTTGATATTGATATTTACCATCGTGGATATGATGGGATTTTTGTAGTATGCTCCCACCTATATTTTAGGATACTCGCTAGGTATGGGACTAGTGGGTAGGCCTTAGTTGCAATTTATTCTTTCTAGAGATGGGACTAGTGAGTGTAGATTTTTACGGATGGGTGATTTAGGGGTGGGGCTGATTTTTACGTCGTGTCGTCGATTCGCTAGCCTAGGCATAAGACTAAGAATATATTATTGATAGAAAATTTTATCATATACATAGGGTAGGACGTATTTGCATTTTGGGGACCCTTAGGTATGGGACTAAAGGGTTTTTTGAGGATCTCACATCGATAATAAGGGTGGGGTAATAAATAGGTTAAATGATGAGAAAGATGAGAAATTGAGAATTAATACTTAAGATAATGAAACGGGTATTAAAATATATTGACGTCATTAATAGCGTTCAGGACCGACAGTTAGAAATGGGCTGGTTGGCTATTGCGACGTGTGGTTGTGTGGCACCTGAATAACGTGCAGGGTTGACAGTTTAAACGGACTGGCTGGCTATGAAGACGTGTCGTGCGTGGAACTCCGTACATAATGTGCAAGGATGACAGTTTAAATGGGTTGGCTGACTATGGCGAGGGGAATGTGTGTGGTGTAGAACAACGGGAGTACCCCAACCAAACAAATAAAATGAGATAAAGATGTAAGTGGGAGTCCCACATGCGATATTACTGATGATGAAAAATTAATAATTGGATTAATTTAAATTGAGTTAAATGATTGGATAATGAGACTTAGATGATGAGATGGCATAGATGGGTATTTTAGCATATGTCGTTTATTTTACTTGCATCGTGATTAATTATCTCATTTAATTTAAAATACTCTATTGTGATATTTATCATGTATAATGCTATTGTCTAGGTTCACGGACCCTAATCGGGGGGGGGGGGGGGGGGGGGGTAGCCGGTATTCATGGATGGGGTTCAAACCCTGTGCGTTGACTAAAATTTTTCAGGTATTAGTGCTCGAGTAGCTGCATAAGAGTATTTGGAGATATATCTTGGAGGTGCAGATGGAGTCTATTTCTTTTATGCTTAATAGTTTAGTTTATTTTAGTTTTCCATTCCTTCGCATTTATATTAAGACACTGTTTATGAATTTGGTGGGCCATTCGGTTCCACAGTTACGATTTTATTCAGATATTTCATTATAGATTCAGTTTATTGGAGATTATATTTTTTTGAGTTAGATATTATTGGAGATTAGCATGGTGATGGATTTTATGTCGCATTGATGATTATTATTCATTTGGATTTATTTAATTATTACCTTGTAGAATGTTTTTTTAATGTCTCATATCTGTCACATGCTAAGAATGGTATTTAATTTAATGATGCCCGGCTTAGTTTTGGTGGAGACCGACGCCAGAATTAAGCGTGGTGTTACATAGGCACCCATAACTCCCTTTTAGTCTCTCACGAGCACGTTTTAATCTTCTACTATAAAATTATGTGATGTGTGTGCTTATGTGCATAATATAAATGGAGGACGGAATCACTTGAATCGCATCATGTATAAAGGCGGAGTGAGGTCATCCTTAGGAGTGTTCCCAAAATAGTAATTAAAAATATAATGTAGTGTTTGTCGATTCACAAGTTGTTATGGAGGAACAATTGTGTATATCGGACAAGACAGAAGAAAGCAAGCATATAAAATATATATGTAATTAATATAAGATAAGAACAAAGTTACAAATGCATGTGGGAGGACTCAAATCGAGGGATTTATCCAAGACGCCTACGTAGCCCCGAGGCATGAAAGTCCACGTAGTTTGAAGATAATACGAGATAGGGTTTAACCTATAAATTAAATCGTGTACCATATTATATATGTGTGTGTGTGTGTGTGTGTGTGTGTGTGTGTTCAAAAAAGTGTTTTAGTCTGAGAAAGAGTGATGAGAAATCCCCATTTGAAATTTACAAATGAAACCACTTTTTCTTATTTTTGGTTTTTTCTATGAAAATAAAGTATGTGCTAATACTAATAATAGAAAGGTTTGAAGTTAAGATATGTGATGTAATAAGTAAAGTACTAAAGTGAAAATGAAGTAACTAATGCAAAAATAAGAGAATTTAAAGACAAATGGGAAAAATTAGACCTCCTTATGAAGAATTGAAGTAGATCTTGATTATAGATGCATTAATCTCAAGATGTGGTAATGGTGGTTTGAGGAAATGGATGGGAATTTACTCAAAAGAGTATGAAAAGGAAGGAAGAAATGTGGGAAATTGTTTTTAAGAAAAGGAACAACTTTGAATTCGAGAGAATTCTCTCTGAATTACTGAGAGGGATGTTCATCGATGATTTTCAATGTGAGTTCATGGCCTCTATTTATAGGGCGAAGGAGGTACTGATTGTCAGGATCTTAGACCTGCCTATCGGCACTGAACCCCAGACACACTGCCGATAGGCATGGTCCTTGGGTTGCCATTCGACAGTCTGTGGTAGGTTTTTTGGAAAATGACCATAAAATGCGAACCATAAGTCAAAATAGTCCATCGGGAAGACTGTTGGAAAATATTTTCAGATCCCTTTAAGAATCCATTGATCCACTCTCCGGTTTGGGATTTGGTCGAAGTCAAATAGGACTCAGAAGTTCCCGTTAGTCATTTGATAAGAAAATCCTATAGGAAAAAGGATCGTTCGTTCGAACAGTAAGGATGATTTGTGAACTGGATGGATTGTTGGGAAAGGTATTAAGTGACAATTAAAAATCCATTTAGCCACTCCCGAGTATGGGATTTTACTAAAGTCAAAGGGGTACGGAAACGCTTGTTAGTCATTGGACAGGGAATTACTAGAGGAAAACAAATCATTCGTTTGAACCATAAGGCTGATTCGTGCATGGGATGGGCCATTGGAAAGTCTATTTAGATCCCTTCAAAGATTCATTCAGCTTCGTTCGAGCTGAAGAATTCACAGGAGTCAAACGTATTTTGGGAGCACCCGATGGCCTCTGTATTATATTTTGAGGTAAAATGGATCGTTTGTCCTAACTGTAATGACAATTCATGCATAAGGAAGATTGTTGGAAAGGGAATTCTTAGCCCTTCAAAGATTCATTGAGCTTCCTCTCAGGCGAGGAAGTCGATCGGAGTCAAAATGGGTCCTTGGAGCACCCAGTGGTCTCGAGATCAGTTTTCGATACTAAAATGGATCGTTGGCATAAACAGTAAGGCCGATTCATGAACAAGATGGACCGTTGGAAAGTGTATTTAGAGCCCTTGGAATATTTATTAGCTTTTGCTCGTACATGAGAGTTCATCGGAGTCAAATGGGGCTCAGGAGCACTCGGTGGCCTCCAGATCAGTATTTGGGGTATGACCTAGGGTTTACAGTGAATGAGTGATTGATATGGACCTAAGGAGGTGCTTAGGAAGGTACTACAATGGGGTTTATATAGTTGATATCCATATACTCCTCAATGTTTGTGATCAATCTCGAAGAAATTACAAACAACGTCCACAAAGATTTGCATCTGGGTATTTCTCCGTATAGGTGAAATCTCAATGCACTATTAGTTAATGAGAAATTTGCTAAAAATACTAACACTCTCACTATAAAAAATTTCATAAAAACTCATCCCAAAAAGATAAATTGTATCCACATAACTCTATATTGAGGTAAAAATACAAAAACTCTCTATAGAGTGACGGAGAGGAATTTATATCATGTTTAAAAATAAAATGAATGGTTTTTTCTTACTATTATTCCATTGTGTTTATATGTGGAGTCAGGTGCTATTTGGTTTAGTTGTCTCATAAGTGTAGCAATATTTAAGGGCAATCGGTTATGGGAGAGAGGAAGTAGGAGTGTGGGTGTAGAAAGAGGGGGAAATTTATTGGAGATATGTCTGTAGTATGGTGTGTGTATATAATATGAGTTAAATGGGTAAATGGGGGGACAAAGAAGACAACCTTTTCCATTTTGATAGAGAGGAACATGTGGGGTAGTTTGTTTTATTAAGTGATAGGCATATGTTTAGTTAATGGGTATGTGTGTGTGTATATATATAATAATAGAATTACGGCCCAAACTTTATTTATATAAAGAGAAAAAGCCTCTCCAGTGGAAAATTGAGAATTAAGAGAATAAGGCTCAACTATTAACCATACTAGAAAATTAAAAATAAAATAAAAAACTACCCCAATCAAACTTTTCTTAAATATTTGACTCCTATTATATCTAGCTTGTAAGCGCGCCTGATCTCGAGAGGAGAATCTTTGCTTAAGTTCGAAGTGGATAGAACTTTAAAAGTTAAACCATATTTAAAAATCATGACAACAACAAAATTAGACTCTTTATAGAAATGAAACAATGATACTTTAACATCACTTTAATTTATTCTCTAATTATCCATGGAATTTTACACTAATCATTGATGCATTGAACTCTAAGAGGAGAGTCAGCTTCTATAACCAAATTCTCGTAGCCGTTTTCAATACAATATGCTAAGTTCTCCCTTATTTCCATGGCTTCTGCAGCATTATTTGTACCAAAAATTTTATATTGAGAAGAAGACCAAATTAATTCAATTGTGAAGTTTCTTAGGATATAACCAATTCTTATCCTTCCACGGTCATCACAAGCTCCATCAGTATTATGTTTTAGCATAGGATGTGAAGGTTTTATCCATTTCACTAGCCTTTTAAGCATATAAACTGATGGAGTATTAATGTTAAGGTTTTTACATGCCCCTGTACATGAAGAAATTCTACCTAACATGAATTTAAGAGTAGAGGAAATATCTTTAACTCTTTGGTTCATATTGTTGATGATAAAATGTGCCTTCATTCTATGATCTTGAGAAAAGGATTTGTTCCTACTCAACCATATCCCTCATAGAGAGAAGCATATGATAGTTTTGTGGAGCCATTTGAACACCTGATCAGACCCTGAATGAAGCCACTAAGACATGATAATGGAGTTTAGAGAAGACTTTGAATATGAATCAAAAGAAATCCCCAAAATCCATAGAAGTTCCAAATCAGATTAGCAATAGGTTCAAAAATGAATAGGTGAATCATATAATCCTTTGAGTGGAAAAAATAATGGCATCTAGAAGCAGGGAGAACCCTTATAGTCTTAATGTTCATATCTAAGTTAAGAACATGATATAACAATTTTAATGAAAAAAGGTATATTGACAGGTATATTGGGATCCCAAATGTAGTTTTGAGAAATAGACATCAACCTCACTTTTTTGACTAACTAAATAGCAGAGGAGAAAGAAAATTCTCCAAATTATGAATAATTCCAAATTAACAAACCCTTAATTAAAATGGAATTAGATTCAATATCTTCCCAAGCAGAGCTTATCCTTCTGGAAGCCATAGTACCAATTTTAACTAGCATGGATTGATATTTTAGCCTCATAAACACTAACTAAATAGGCCTACATATATATTATGTGTGTGCATGTGTATAGATAAATATGTAGTGTGCATAATGTGTGTGTGTGTGTGTATATATATATATATATATATAACACAAGGGATATGCAAGAAAGAAATGGTTTGGGATGGGGGAATGGAAACATATGGGTTTTATTGGGAACTTAGTGTCTCCAGCCACACAAAATTTTGACTTTGACGTTGTTGACCAAAATTTCACCACATTTTCTTAAATCCAGAGTTTTGAAATTGCAATTGCATATTCAGCTGCAAAACAATTAATCATAAGAGGCCAATATTAACGACAATTAACATTTAAATCATGTTTATTTTAGGTATAAATATAAAACATTTTGGTGCTTGTCAGTTGATATTGGGATATTAGAGTGTCCATTGTTTACTTATATAGTGGGTTTTAAGTCTATTTGGTTAGTAAATGGCTTAGGTTTACTTTGGGGCCAATTGGAGTGGTATTTGAGCTCATTGGTTTGAAGCCCATAAAGGGACTGTGGTTCATTTAGTGTGTATTAGTGTTATTGGGTCAATAAGATTAAGGGAGAACACATTAGAATAATTGGTGGAAACCCTAAGAGGCTAAAGAGAAGAAGAACTAAAGAGACAAGGAGATTCGATTATTTGGACACATGAATTAAACCTAATTTTCTAAGGCAATTTTATTTAGTACAAATTTGATGGTCTTTGTGTTAGAATAATAGTTATTAATTTGAATATGAACTAATTCCAATGATCACATTATTTTGTAATCAAATACCTAATTTTTGTAATTTACTTAATGATTAAATTAAGATTAATTTCTATGTTAATGATATAGGTTGACTTTAATGAAAAATCTTATGAATTTGACTATGGTTATAACTATAATTTTTAAAATCAAACTAATTACATTGAATAAAGTAAAACATATCGATTTGTTCAATAACTAATGCTAATCCGAGGTTAATTTGATAAGGAAACTAGGGTTCTTAAGTAGATAATCTATAAATAACCTTTTAATTCATGTTATATTTTTGTAAAACACTTAGATAATGATGTTATATAACTTATATCTGAAGGAGATGTTTTGTTGAGGGTTTAAAGGCTTTTAGCTTTGGATGAAATTGGTTTTGGCCACCATTAAAACGTTGTTGGAAGAATATTTATCGAATAGGTGTGAATTGATTCACACTAGGAGCGAATCAATTTGGCCAGGAAAATAAATGTGGGTTAGGGTTCGGATTGGGTAGAAAACCTAAGAGGGACTCTTTAAGGTCTCTTTGGTTGCTTAGTTTAGTTATTTCTCTAAGAGGGATAACGGGATAATTAAAATATGTTAAACGTGAGTAGGGTAACTGGATTATACTTTGAATATGTAACCTTGTGATTGGACTTTAAATTAATATGATTTGAGATATTATCAACAAATCCCTAGAGAAGGGTGTAGTTCTTATTTGTTTTATTAATGTGTAAGCATATTGTGTGTGAGTTCTCTTGGGGGATGTACTAGGTGATGGGGCACGTATGAAATTGAATGTATTGGTACCCTGGTGATAGATATAGGCTTAGCCTTGGTCCTTTTACCACGATCCTATGACTGACGTACCCCTATCTCGTAGAGGAATATATGGGGAGTTATAGCCTCTAGCCTTGGTTATAGAGGTCTTGCATTATGACGGGAGTGCATAGTGACTATTCATTGTTAAGGCTTTGATTATAGAGGTTCGTGTGAACCTATAACTATACATATTATGTATGAGTGATCCCCGGAGGAGATATGTACAGGCCTTCGTATTTATAGGTGGGCTTGTGAGTAGCCCATTTTTCTGGGAAAAGAAATTTATTTATAAATAAAAAGGAGAAATAGTGTGTCCTGAAGGATCTTACAAGATAAAGGAAAATTTTGACAAAAATAAAGAGAAGAAAAATTAAAAATACGAGAATATATAAATATCCCCATTAAAATGAAAGACAACCAACTCGGGACTACGATAATCTATGAGATCTTGATCGGTAGGCTAAAGACCTTAAATTATATTTAAGGGCCAATTCTCATTGTAACTAAAAGTTGAAAAAAATTCCAAAGACATGTAAGGTGATGACATATTTACATTTTTAATTATAACCTAAGTATTTTGAACTTCTCAAACCACCATATCTTGACTGACAGTTGATGCATCGTGAATGTTTCCTAAAAGATCAAAGGAATTACTGAATTGTGTATTGTAAATTTAAATTTTATTTTTTAAATTTTTTTGACCAATTGAGTCTTCAAGAAAATCATGAGCTTGAGCTGAACTCGTAGACATACCTAAATTGTAATCAGAATATATGGTTGTATTAGGTTTAGGAATCCCAACATATATACTAACCCCAGGGCTTTCATTGAAAAAATCAGTTTTTGAAGTCATTCGAACTACTGGGGTAGCATCCGTGTTTCCAACATGAGTACTATCAAACAATACATAATGAATTGTTGGAGATGTATGACACATGTTAAAATTTTCTGCATAAGTGATTCTAGTGGAGGTATTTCAACATTATTTTTTGGCCCAAACTCTTCAAACTGTTTGGTTATGTTTGTTTGAACTTTTGGAACATCCTTAACAACTACCACATGTTTAACATTATCTTCATGTTGAATAAAATTTACTTAGTACCTATTTCCAAGTTTCACAATTATGTTGGGCTTATGAAAAGCTATAGTAGTCTCAACCAAAAACATATTTCAACAAAAATGTAAAAAAAAAATTTACTTAGTTGTTTTTACTTATTTTGTAAGCATCCTATAGAATGTAAACAATAAATTTACTTTGTTTCTTTTTAGCTGATGCAATAACAATATAAATAGATTTCAACAACAATGTAAACCAATTTACTTAGTCTCATCCATCACTAGAATCTATTTTTACTTAGTTCCTTTATAGTAGCTGATTCTATAGGATGTAATTATTGATCCTATGTTCTCATTCTTTTATTTTTATTTACATTCTAGTCATGTCATATAGTTTAGTAGTTTTTATTTTTATGAGAATTGTATTTATGTTTGTGACAATTGTATTTCTCGTGATGGATTTTATTACTGTTAGTTTATGGTATCCAAGAATATGATGTATTATTCATATGGTTATGTATTAGTTATTTTATTTTTCAAATGCTAGTTTATTTATGTCATTTTTCGAGTGCTATTGAATTTTTAGACTCCCATATCATTTATTTCCAGACCTAATCTCTGTTTTTAACCAAAGAGGGACGAAACTCCCACACGTTTAATTAATAATTAGGATAGAGAAAAAGCCTCTATGGGGTGAACAAACCTAATAAAAATTAAATCTCGAGGTCAGGACCAATACTTTAAATATGAAAATTCGGGGATTTATAAGAATCCCCATTACAAGAAAGCTAAAAAGAAACATAAGAATAAATTTGGGATTTTATAAATGAACCCCATTACATAGTTGTTGTTTCTTTCTAATCCGAGGAATGTTTTGTTTGTCCATGTTGAGCATCCCCTTAACCATAGGAGGGAGGTATTTAAAGGACCACTATGAGTTAGACTCCATTGAAGATGCATCCTTTGAAGCCATAGAATCTGCTATAGAATTGATTTCTCACCAAATATAGTTAATATGGAAATTCTTGGGGAATGCAAGGTTGTTAATGATGCCTAAAATAGTCCATGGAGGTTTGGACATTTTATTTAGGATGTCAATAAGGATATTTGAATGAATTTCAATGTAAATCTGATCCAAATTGAGATGGAGAACTAGATTAAGACCCCCCTCTAATGCTTTTGCCTCAACAAAAATAAAAGAGTTTAATCCCAATGCCCTTGTAAAATAGGTAAAAAAAGGCCATTCTCATCTCTTATAACACCTACTATACCACTAGGGCCCAAGGTTGACTTTGGATGCTCCTAAAATCACTTGAGCGGGGGCTATAGCGCATAAGACTCAAGTATGAAAGTAAACAGTTATTGAGTAAATGCAATTTACCTACGAGTTTTATGGTTATTCTAGTAGGGATTAATTCAAACTTTTCTTGAATTGTTAAGTTTACTAAAAAAGATTTAAGTTTGTAAAGTCAATTAAAAGTCCAGATTATTATCTAAGGTGAACCTAGATGATTTACAGAATAATAATCACTTCATTTTTATTAAGTGGCTTTCTAGACTTAACTCATACTTTTTCTTATTAGATGACAATTGTAGAAAATATAACACACGGTATTTAGTTTACGTCCGCTTCCACGGGAAAAACGACAGACTCTCCTCAGAGTCATCCTAATCTACTTCCACTAAAATCAAAACAAAATAGGAACAATTATACAAACATCAAACAACACAACGTAAAGTAGATGGATATAACTATTACCTCACTTATATCAAGCTATCCTTGGTTGCTTCTTCTGATCTCCCTTTTGTTTATCCTTGTTGACTTTGTGTTCTTCACATCATAGCTTCTCCCTCTTTCTCTCCTTAGCTAAGGTTCGACTCAATGCCTATTGTGCCCTATTCTTAATGAAGTAGTTGTGCGTTGTGTGTTATTCTAAATGACACACACACACACACACACACACACACACACACACACACACACACACTTAATGATACAACCCGAATGATTTGTGCAACAATTTTCTTTCCTAAATAACTCAACAAATCTTATGTTCAAGATTTTATAAGTCAAACTATCTTGACTTTGGCCGTTCCAAAATTCTTTTTCTCAAATATTCTGAACTATCAGATTTGGCAAAATATGTACAATATTTTAAGTGCCTAAATGAGAAATGTAAAGTGCGTGATCTAAGTGATGCAAATGATGTAGTAATCTTGAAAAAATCACTTAAGATCAAGTGATCATATACAGTGTAGCAATACACCAATAACACATGACTGTAAATATGTAAACACTTCAAGTACTCAGTCAAATATCACAAAAAAGTTTTCAAGAATATTTTTAGATTAAATAATATTTAATCTAATATCCTATTAATTCAAGTTCAAACAGTTTAAAGAGATTAATATACTCGATTCAGTCCAATCAGTTCTGATTTCAGTCCTTGATCCGATGTCAAAGATAATACGGTTCAGGTATACAGAGTACAAGGTAATTTTTTTTGTCAAGTTCGGATTAGCTCAATGGGACAGTCCAAGTATTGTTTATTTAAAAAATATGTCCCCAATTATTTTTAAAGGTTTAAATATCTAAACCTTAACCAAAACTTTCTTGAATAATTTTAAAACAAAATTTTTTCAAACAACTATTAATCTAGAATGCAGATCAATCAAGAATATATAATAATGTGATATGTGTGTGATTTATTGTTCAACTTATCACAAAAATTGAATCTAAAAAATGGATCAAACAAGATAACAAGAATCATGTAAATCAGAAACAAAACTACAAGATTAGTGGTTTTGTGTGTGTAGTGCTTTATATAAAAAATATAATCACCAAGAACACAACATAGACTAGATTTTGCTTCGGTCTTGATAATTTTTTTAATATAATCACTTCCCTTTAGTTGATGGCTTTGGCATGTTAAATTTCTTGGTTTGATCCTAAAACTTCGTGATCATATTGTGTACTTACTGCTGACTTGACTGGAAAGATGGCTTTCTGCACTTCTTGATTATTTTGAATATCTGCTATAAACTTATCAGGAGACTTGGATAAAGGTTTCATGTTATGATCTACAATGAACTGATAAGGACAATCTAATCTTTTATAGCTGACATAGTTAGCCATTTCTTAGTAGATGCATCTTTTTTCGTAATTGTCTTATGCAGAACCTTATTTGTTGGGATTCTTGATGATACATTTGTGTTCTTTGTGGCCCTTTTTCATACAATACTGGCAACAAGAAGGAGTATTCTCGTACGATATAGGTTGCCAAAAACCTTTGGATCCACAACTTATCCAGATTCTCTTAGAATTTTCTTCAAGAAGATTGAGTTCCACACATACTCTTGGAATATAAGGGATTTATGTGTGAAATTCAATCCAAATATTTCCTTATATTTCATCTAAACATGAAGTTGAGTGGAACTTTGTAAAAACATTACCCCATCATAAAAAAGGAGATCGATACAATCTTACGTAGCCTCGAAGGTCGAAGAATGGAAAATGTATGACTTATTCAAGTTTAAGTCTTTAAATTAAGGTTATAGTGTTACTTTTTTCATAATTATTGATAATTTTATATATATGTGTTAATTTTTCAAATTAGCTTTATTTTATGTTTGGTACTAGGTTTAATTGTGAAGTAATATTTAGTTTTGTTGTTTTTAGGTTTAATTTTAAAATATTATTAACTATGTTCATCATTTGATCCATGTTAATTATCAAAATTTAAACCTAAAATATGATTTTTTAGAAAAATAAATATAAAGAATTATCAAAACTCGATTGTAAATGACATTTTTTTTATATTTCCCTCTAAAATAATATTTCCCACCCTTTAAATAATTCAATCCTCCACTACCTCAAAGGTAACTACTCAATCAAAAGTTAATCAAAAATATAATTTCCCTTTCAAAACAACAAAGGGTATAAAGTGTCCAAAACCTTTACGTGATTTTTTTTTATCAAGATTATAGTCTAATAAATTTTATCATCTTATTCTGATATGTGATTTTAATAATGCTATAAGACAAAAAAATCAGATGATAATGGATGTAAACGGACAACCCCAATAATGAGAAAAAACCTCGTTACTAAATGATTGAAAAATGTACCATGATAGATATTTAAACAAATAGATAAAATAACTTACAATCACATATTGCACTAACTTTCGATCAACTCTTTCACACCATATTATCCAAGGAGATCGCCAATAGCTAGAGTATAGTACACCATTGTGACTTCTTTTGGTCTCAACAAATGTCTTCAAATCTCCCGCCAAACAAATTTTCTTTAACGTGTGATGGGTTTTTAAAATATTTTGAAGATGCCAGCTCCAACACTTGAAACTTACATGATATTATACTGGTTAGTGAGGAGGTGTGTCAAATAAGAGACAAGGCTATAAAGTGATTCGGAACCTGAGTTGAGGGTCCAACATCCATTATAAATTGCTATTCTTTGTATATTAGGTTTTAAATGAGACTATTCCAATCTAAAGACCTCTTGGGCTTTGGCCAAGCTGGGCTGAGGTAATTGAGGGCTTTGTCACTAATCAAAGAACGTATCGGGGGTAACTTATGGACTCATCAAGGGATTTCTTACCTTAGTTTAGGACTCTCAAGAGAATACAAATGTGAGAGGTTGAAAGTCATCCAATTATTGTCCTATATTCAGACGATAGTGAGTAAGACAAAGCTAAATGATAAACAATTATGTTATATAGTATTTATAGTTACTATAGTGTTTTCTTCATGATTTTTCAATCATAAGTTCTTCTGTAAACTATTCATAATCCTTCCATATATATGCGCTCCCCTCGAGAGAGAATGAGTGGACTAAAGCAGCATGGATAGGGCTACCCTGATGTTTGATGGCTAAAGTTGCACGGTGGAGTGTTCGTGAAAGGCTTGTAGGTGTTGTAAGGTTGTTGAAATGAGCATTAAATGTGGATTATGTCATCTAATTCTGGTTGAAGCAAGTGGTGGTGATGGGTAGAACACTGTCTGTACCTTTTACTTACCCCCAAAGAAGTTGTAGAAGATTGGATGGACGTATGAGGTGTCCACAGGTGATTATGGTTATCTTTGAATGGTCCTAACTTGTTCCATTGACAGAAAAGAAAATTTTTCCTCAGAGGAGAGGTTATGAACTACACTAAGGTTGGTTCTTATAGGCGAAGGTTTACTAATCCGTTTGAGGCCCAAGGATATTCCTCCGAAGGTATCTAAGATTAATATTCAATGTATGAGAGTGAGAATGATCATTTGGTAATTATAGTATTAAAAATGTGGTCATTAACTCCTTTGTAGTCCATTTTTGGGGGCAAGTATGGCCAATAAGTGCCAGAAACTGATTGGCGAAGGTCTCTAGTAAGACTTGGGACATCATCCTCTAGAAGAGGGATAATAAAAGACTAAAAATCCTTGGAATAACCAAGGAACTCGATTTGATATTGTCAAAGTGGAAAAAGACTTTTGATACCCAAGGCAATGTAACCATCGAATAACTACTGACTACGATCTAGTACATGTTTCATATATTCTACGGTTAAAAAATATCTAATGAAAGGTTTGGTTCCTCTAAAAACTCAAATTATTTTTCAAGATTTTTGAAAATATACCATATTAAAGAACAAAAGTATTTTGGAAAATAATTTGTCAAAAAATATTGAATATGAAATTATATCTTTCATTTTCTTCAAGAATGAAAAAAAAATAAACTTAACGACCACAACGAGAAGATAAAAGAATTTTGCGTTTTAAAGCTAAGATAATTTATCTCTCAAAATTCTCTTCTCACCTTAAATGAAGCATGGAGAAACTCTTGGTTATATACACAACTGTAAAAATATAAGTAGGATATAACTTAAGTGTATAAAATCCATAGGTTAAGACATGATCAATTTTTTTTCTAGCCCCCATTTCGTCTTGGCATAATTATCAAAGAAATATCTGGGAAAGTAAAAACTCCTACACACTTGTGGACTTGTGAATGCAGGAAATGTTTTTGTTAATGAGAAGTATTAACGACATAAGATCATGCCACAAGCTAAATATTTATCACTGGGTCTTCTAAAAGATTGCGACCAATGAAAAATAAGTTTTACGGATGCGAAGTCATGGTTAGTTGAGGCAAACAACCAATGATTAAGGTCGTGGTTAGAGCCAAATTTTTCTAGTTTTAAAGGATTTAACAAAACTCAATGTTTTCTTATCCAAAATTTGATCGAGTAAGTTCTATATACAGATGATGCATTTTAAAGATATGTTTATTTATAGGAAGAATATATATCATCATTTATTTGGACAATATCAAATGACCACAAGGTGAAATTAAAGAATTTTACAATTTAAGAAATTTTTTACCCGATGGGGTGAATATACGTTCTTTAGATAGTATACATTTATACTAAGGTATCGCTCGGGAAAACAAGAACAATGATCAAATATAAACTTCATGAATCTTTTCCAAGATCTCTTGTACTAGACTCAAAGTGTGTTTTGTAAAACCAATTAGGATAAACAAACTGATGTGGGGAACACGAGTATACATATACTCTTCCATAAGAAATAATTGATTACACTCCACAATGTAACAGTACATGTGAGCTTACAAACAATACATTTAAATGACTACATGTATGAGAGTGGAAGATTTCAACGATAGCTACTCAATTAAAAAGTAATTACGAATTTAAAAGATAATTTCCTTTCAGTATCATAAAAGGGTAAAAAGAATAAGAAAATCCAATGTCATAAAATATTTTTTTGAGTATTAGTTACTAATCAAACTTTATATTCAAGTTAAGAAAAATGATTCTAATATTATAGAAAGATATAACAGTTCACATAACACTTGATGTAAGGGGAAAACCCCATTACTGGGAAAAAAGTAATGGACCTAATTGAATGAAAAAATCATAAAGATTTGAAAATAGGAAAAAATGACTTACAATCACGTAACACACTAACTTTCAATCCACTCTTCCCTACTGTATTCTTCGAGGAGAGCGTCTACAGCTAGAACATGCTACACAACCACAACCAATTTTGGCATCGACAATTATATTCAAATTTTCCAAGAAAGAAATATTCTTTGAAGTTTAGGAATAATTTGTTCAAAGGCAATATCTCAAAACCTACAACCTTGAACAAATTGTCTATAACTCAAAACCTTCAAACCCTAAGTCTATATAATTATGAATTGTCCTTTCTCCTTCACATATAAGTAACATATGAAGACTAATAACATATTTCCACAAGGTTATCATCAAATGACATGAATACATTATGATTTTATAGGTTAAAACATGTACGATTTACATCCAATAATATCTAACTCATATTTCAATGATTCAAGTTTTAATTGATTAATTCTTTAACAAGATTACATAGTTCTTTAATACAAAATTAGGGTTCATCACTACATTACCCTTAAATATTATGATTAATATCACATTTCTAGTGTGATCCTAATATATTCAAAATTATTACTATCATTGAACACAAATGTAGCTATATTATTACATAAAGAAAACTATCCTTGGATCGATTGTATGGATTGAATCCTAAAATCCCCAATTCACGAAGTCAAATCCTTCATTATTCAAGCGAGGGTTTGATCACCTTTTCCTTAACAACTATTTTTCTCTAACATGTGTGATATGGTAATTAGGTTAAGTTAATAAAAGATATTAAACCACTATTCACGAAATTAAGCCTAGGCTGAAAAATAGCCTCAACTAAAAAGGCCTAAAACATGCTCTAAATGGAGCGAAACTTAGCCCAATCCATACACTTACACAACAGGTTAAATTCAACTAATATAAGATCAAACTAGGCTTTTTAAACATATGTAATGACCCAGCCATATTATGGGTTATCCGTCTGATCTGAATGTTAGGTGTGAATGGGGATGAGACAACTTAAATAATGTTTGCTAGTCCAGTTTTTTTAATTAATATTTCACTTGTTTAGCATGTGATTCCAATTTAGATCAAGCTATATGAGAGACCCCTGGTAAGTGTCCTCAGAATCCAAGCATACAGAGCTACTAATGTAAAATAAAAAGAATGCTTACTTGAGCGATGCTCGCAAAATACTGAACCACATACAACTTGACGTAACAAAGAGAAGGGAATAAGCCAAATTCTTAGTAGAAAAATACAACGATGAAATATATAATCGAACGGTAGAAAGAGACTCTAACACGTTTACCTATGTACACATATAATTATTGATATACCCATATAAGACCTCCTGACACCAGAGAGCCGAGCTTCCAGAAGGAGTTAACATGATGTTTCTCGGACTCATCCAGGACCAGGGTCGGCCTCGTATATATAACCTCGGCGACCTAGAAGGCCGATGATTCGGGGAAGCTCTTCACCAACAAGGGAGCCTCTCGTCTACTCATAAAGCCGACCTTGGGAGACAGTTGGTTAGTCAACCTCAGCTTGGGATACTCAGCAGAGACCAAACTTTTCAATTTCCTGCGTAAGGCCAAATGTCATGTCAGCAACCTCGCACTCGGTCAGGCCGAGACTCCCGTAAATGACATCTATAGTGCGAGCAGTACAAGGTTCTAGCATGATATATTCAACGTGGGTAAAATCGTTGCAACAAGATCATTCTCTCACGTGAGGGAATATTACCACATTATTACACACATGTGCTAGGGATAGGTGTCTTCATCTATGTGGGAGTCTCCTCATGCACATGTTGCTTACATGCTTGGGGGTACATTACACCCCCCAAGACCTTTATATACTCTTCATATTCTTCGCAAGAGTGGATTTATCTCTAAATTAAAACCCTAGATAAACGTATGCTCCATTGTATACAGAGAGAGAGAGAGAGAGAGAGAGAGAGAGAGAGAAAGCTCAAGTGTTGTATCCATGGTCATTAGTGCCTTTGTTTAGTGGATTTCTCACACAATCACACAGTGGATGTTGGCCTGATTGGCTGAACCACTTTATATCATTGTGCTCATTCTCTTATCCTCACCTCCTACTCTCATATATATATATATATATATACCTCCATTATTGTGTTGTTATTGAGCTTCAGCTACTTATAATCTCATCTTAATCTGGTGGTGCTGATTATAGCATCATCAATTTGGCGCCATCTGTGGGAATGAGGATAGTCATCTCTTCCTTTTTTTAGCTTGTCCTCACTAGAGTCTCTGGTGGTGAACCAATCATCCCCTCCTGTGGAGCTATTTCACCACTGAAAGAGTTTTTGTTGATTTATAGGGCTTTGGCTCTTCAACTGCAGCTCATCTGCAGGGTTTAATATATGGAATCAGAATTTCCACCACCACCAGCTGATGGTCCTAGTTCCAGTAATTCACCTCCTTATCTAAAAATGGCTGAAGTGGCGGCCGCATTGAAATCCTTGCCAGCAAGCCAACAGGAGATACACGAGAAGCTGGTTGCCTTCAGCCAGAATGTGGTAATTAGGCGAGTGGGAGCCCTACCGGAGATAATTACTCCGGCAGCTGGGGAGCATCACCAGAAGACCAGGGGACCACCCTAGGCCCCTCCCAAGGATCTACCTCTTCCTCAGCAGCGGAGGGACGTTACTGACCCTAGGTGTTTACACCTGGGGAGGCAAGGCCAACCCTGCTCGAAGGACTGTTATGATGATTATGAGGCTAAAGATGCTTAGATTGATTGTTGGGAGTCATACGAAGTATCTAGGAATACGATACGCCCCATCGAAGTAAGACGAGGTCCGAATAGGAGGCCGAGTATAGATTCCCGACCAAGTGGCTTAACTTTTAACCGATTAAGTAGAGGGTCATCCTTTGAAAGGCTCAGCCCTGTTGATGATTTGAGAGAAAGGTTGTCTAGGTCAAAGAGCAAGGCTGGCTCAAAGAGGGTGGGGGCAGATGGCCGACCCCCATATGGACGAGATGAGGGCCAATGAGAGCTAAATAGCCAATGCAGGTCAGCAGCAGGGGAACCCTCAGTTTGTCCGATTGAGGTAGCAGGGGATAAAATCGTCCAGGCCGACGTTGTTGAAGCGGTCGAGAGGCCTTGGAATGATTCAATTAAAAGGCTAGAAAATAAGATAAAAGACATCCTTAAAAGTAGTGACCCCTTACAGAGGGGATATTCAGAAGGTTCTTCTTTTGTGGAAAAAATAGTCAACTTCCCAAACCCTGCCAAATTCAAGCTGTCGGAGGTTACCCCAAAGTATGATGGGAGTACCAATTCTCTGCACCATGCATAGATGTACTAGTCGGCTGCAGATATCTACTCCGTCTCAGATGAGATGAAATACCATGCATTCTCGAGCACTTTGAATGGAGCGACCCATATATCGTTCACCTCACTTCTGAATAACTACATTGAAAATTTCAACAAACTCACAGAACGATTCATCCACAAATTTTTCTTTGAGGTAAGACCTAATAAGAAGACAACTCACCTGCTATACATTAAGCAGGGGAAGAATGAGAGTCTTGGGTAATACATTACGAGGTTTAATAAGGAGAAGTTATAAGTGGAGGATTATGAGGAAAGCATTGCGATGACAACGTTAATAGGAGGTTTGCAGAAAGGGAAATTGCTGTGGAAGCTTACTGACGACTCGTCAAAGTCTATGGCCGAGCTATTGGGCAATGGTTGGAAAGGTAATGAATGACGAGGAAGCTATGGACAGTAAATATGAGGATGAGAAGGGGAGTAGTAGTGGGAGAAAATTTTAGAAAAATAATAAAGATGGAAAAAAGATATCGGGTGATGATAAGTTTGTCGGGTATACTCCTCTCACGGTCAGCTGCGAGCACATTCTGAATGAGATCAAGAATGGTCACTCCCTAAGATGGCCAGAGAAGCTGAAAGATCCCCCTCGCAAAAGGAATAAAAGATTATGGTGTGAATTTCACAAAGATTACAAGCACTTAACCAACAAGTGCTTTTCCTTGAAAGATGAGATTGAGAAGATGCTCAAGGTTGGAAAGCTAAGGAATTATGTGACCATTGATGGGCCAAAGAGAGGACGAGATGACCTTGAAGGACAAGGGCTGATAAGTGTAGGAAATATGTCCCTGGGAAGAAGGATGACGACTAAGATGATGACCCAGACCTACCACCAAAGGACGATCCAAAGGGGTGACTCCACATGATCTTGTTTGACGTGAATATGATCTATGGAGGCCTGGAAGGGGGTGGTACAAAAGTGGCTAACCATAAGGTGCATGTGGCCGAGGCTAAGGCCCTTCCCAAAGTTGAAGCTATTAACTCATCCGAAGTAAGCATAAAGTCATAAAAGAGAAAGAAGGTAGACATGGACATCTTAATTGTGGTATTTTCAAGACTTGACCTTAAGGGAATCCTATCTCCTCAGGATAACCCTTTGGTAATCATAAATAGAGTGCACGAGTATGACGTACTGAGGATATTGGTCGATCAGGGAAGTTAAGTCGACATTATGGTTTGGCCTTGTTTCAAAGGTTTGGGACTTAATAAAAAGAGGCTGATAACTTATCATCATTCGCTGATAGGGTTCACCAGTGAGAAGCTGCACCCATTAGGAATGTATGAAATGGACGTTAGAATGGGAGATGTTTGGCCTAAGAGGCTAACAAAGAAGGTCAATTTCTTTGTGATGGACGAAAGTGTGTACTCAACCTATAACATTATCATGGTAAGAGTGTCACTCAAGGAATTTGAGGCTGTGCCATCTACTGTACACCAAATGGTGAAATTCCCCCCTTATGGGGTAGCGGAAGTCCAAGGTGATCAAGTTTTGGCACATAAATGCTACTTCAACTCAGTCGAGATGAGGGAAGCTCACAAAAAGCAACTACAACCTACAATATTGATACCCTGGATCCCAGGGACAAGACCAAACTGAAGAAAGGGGAGACCGTGGAAGAGGTAAAATTCATCATCCTCAATGAGGATGAGCCAGAAAACCATCCAGATTATCAAAGTCCTGAGAGGAGATATCAAGGAAAAGTTGATCAAATTCTTAAGGGAGAGGCAGAATATCTTTGCATGGAGTCACGAGGATATGTCGGACATAGATTCTTACCTTTTTTGCCATAAATTAAATGTCACTAATGATGCTAGGCAGATACAACAAAAGAGAAAAATTTATTCCCGGGAGAAATATGACGCATCAGGAAAGAGGTGAAGAAGTTGGGAAATGCTGACTTCATAAGAGAGGTGATATATCCTGAGTGGTTGGCCAATGCTGTCATAGTTCCCAAAGCTAATGGTAAGTGGAGAATGCGTGTAGACTTTACCGATCTAAACAAATCTTGCCCCAAGGATAGCTATCCTTTTCTCAGGATCGACCATATGGTTGATGCCATAGCAGGCCATGAGCTAATGAGTTATATGGATGCTTATTCGGGCTACAACTAAATATCCATGCACCCAACCGATGAGGAGAAGACTGCCTTAATAATCGAATAGGGGACTTACTGCTACAAAGTCATGCCCTTTGGTTTGAAGAATGCTGGAGGCTACCTATCAAAGATTTGTTAACAATATGTTTGAGGATCAAATTGGGAAGGCGATGGAAGTCTATGTTGACGATATGCTGACTAAGAGTCTCAAGGTCGACTCTCACGTGGTCGAGCTCAAGAAAACCTTTAACGCGATGGATAAGTACAGAATGAATGTCAACCCTGCAAAGTCTGTATTCGGCATAGGGGCTGGTAAATTCTTGGTTCGTAAATCAGAGGGGGATAGAGGCCAACCTAGATAAGATCAGGGCCTTGGTAGAGACGAAGACTCCAACTTCGTTCAAGGATGTACATAGGCTGATGGGGACAATGTAGGCACTTAAAAGGTTTGTATCCAGTATCCAGGGCCACTAATAAATGTCTTCTATTTTTTTAAAGTTCTTGGAAAAGATTTCGAATGGAGCGAGGAATGTGATAAGGCCTTCCAAAAGCTGAAGTTCTACCTAGGCTCTCTCTTATTATTGTCCCGACTAGTCCAAGGGGAAAAACTTTATGTATATCTAGAAGTCTCAGAGTCGGCTATTAGCGCGGTCATCATAATAGACGAGGATGGAATATAGAAGCCGGTATATTTTAATAGTAAGGCGCTCCAGGGGGGCGAACAGAGGTACCCTAGGATGAAAAAATTAGCCTATGCTCTGATTCATGCTTTAAGGAAGATGAAGCCATACTTTCAGGATCACACAATGGTCATCGTAACGAACTCTCCACTTCGATAGGTCATCCACAAGCCTGAGAAATCGGGAAGACCAATGGCTTGGTCAATAGAGCTTGGAGCGTTTGATATTAACTATCAGCCTAGAGTGTCCATCAAAGGGCAAGCGTTAGTAGACTTCATGGTCGAGTTCACTTGGGATGAGGCCGACAATGAAAATTTTGAGACTACTGGCTATGAACAAGAAAAAAAGTGTAAGCTCTCCCCCGAATAAGGCCGGGACAAGTTCTATAAGAGGGAAAGTATCCGAGAATAAAGAGGAATGGTATCTCTTAAAAAAAGGAGCCTTGGTAGAAGGTATTTTCTCTGAGAATGGAATAGTGTGGAGCCTCTTCGTTGATGGTTCCTCTTGCGAGAGCAGAAGTGGTGCAGGCCTGATAGTATCGAGACCAGATGGGACAGACATTGAATACACATTGAGGTTTAGTTTTAACGCCTCCAATAATGAGTCCGAATATGAAGCTCTCATATCAGGCCTCTCCTTGGCTCAGGATCTGAATGTTGGTCAGCTCCTAGTTCATAGTGATTCAAGATTGGTGGTGAACTAGATCCTACGAGCGTATGAGACAAAAGACGATAGGATGGCCAAATATTTGGAGAGAGTAAGGTCCGTATTGAAGAGTTTCAAAGAGGTGAAGTTGAAGAGGATACCTTAGCTGGACAAGGTCCGAGATAACGCACTTGCAAGACTGGACTCAACTATAAGAACGAAGATAAGAAGGACGGTGCCGGTAGAAATCCTGCATCGGCCGACTATTGAAGAAGAGGACGGTGCCTCCGAGTCTTATCTAAATTTGAACATATGAGCTTACTGGATGGATCATATCATCCGATACATCAAGGACTAGAAGTTACTAGAATCTAAAACTGAGAAAATAAAGTTGAGATATAAAGCTGCCAAGTTCTCCATCATAGGAGACAATTTATACAAGAAAGGGTTTCTGCTTCCCCTTCTTAGATGTGTCCATCCGTTTGAGTTAGCGTATATCCTGATGGACATGCATGAAGGGTCCTGCTCCAGTCACATTGGGTAACGATTCTTGGCTAAGAGGATTATTACACAAGGGTATTGGTGGCCGACCTTGGCTAAGGATGTCAAGAGGTACAACAAATGTTAGAGGTTTTCTACCATTCCCCACCAACCTCACCAACATTTGACCTCCATAACCTCTCCCTAGATATTTGAAGTATGAGGAATTGATCTGGTAGGACCCTTACTCCAAACCGTGAATAATTATCATTATTTAATTATGGCGATTGACTACTTTTTGAAGTGGGTAGAGGCTAAGACAATGATTATAATCATGGAGAATAAGACCTTCCAGTTCATTTGGAAAAATATCAACTGCAGATATGGCCTACCCAATAACCTAATTTTTTATAATGGAACACAATTTAAGAACGTATCCCTAGAAAAGTACTGCGAAAGGGTCGGCATCAAACAATTCTTCTCCACTCCCGATCGACCCCAGGATAATGGGTAGACGAAAGTGATAAACCGAATGATTCTTGATGGGATTAAGAAGAATCTAGAAGATGCAAAGGGAAGATGGACTCAAGAGGTACATGCTGTCCTATCGGCTTACCAGGCGACAGAGAAAACGCTGGTAGGGGAGACCCCGTTCATATTGGCTTATGGCTTAGAAGTCGTGGTGCCTACAAAGATTGGTCTCCTCACTCACAGAGTTCATATGTATGACCCTAAGAAAAATATGGTAGAGATAAGACTTAACCTTGACCTGATCAAAGAGATAAGGGAAGATGCACAGGTTAGACAAGTAGCCTACTAGCAGAGGACAACAAAATTCTATAACAAGAGGTTCAAAGCAATATCGATAGCTGTTGGAGATTTCGTTATGAAAAAGACATGGCAAAAACCTAACACGCTCCATGCCAACTGGAATGGTCCTTATAGAGTCACTGATGAAGTCGTCTCATGGACCTACCGATTGGAAAATCTGGAAGGAGAGCCACTCTCCAACCCCTGGAATGCCGACCATTTAAGAAGATACTACCAGTAAAAGATCATGGAGATTATCTTGTACGTTTTTCCTTTTCCATTGAATGATATAGTTATAAATGAAAAATCAAGTGCTCCTTCATATCTTGTTTACGGTAATTAAATTATATAGTATAACTGTAAACATCATTTGTGGTGAAGTAGTAATAACTCAACCTCGGTGAAATGATAATCTGGAAAGGGGCCAACCCCATACGTGGATTTTCAATAACACCGAGAAGGGGTAATTTCATATTTAAACATCATTAACTTGGTGAAAAAACCTCTCTCGATCGAGACGAAAGTGCATAGACGAGACGATGCTTAACCATGCACTCTCAAAATGATGAGAGGGGATATGACATAACACCATAATTTGGTGAGTTCAAATTCAAAATCACTTGGGTGTGGTTCATTTTTAAAACATCATTAACTAGGTTAAAAACCCTCTCTCAGCCGAGATGGCAGTGCATGGATGAGACGATGCTCAACCAAGCACTCTCAAAACTACGAGAGGGGATATGACATAACACCATGATTTGGTAAGTTCAAATTCAAAATCACTTGGGTGTGGTTAATTATTAAAACATCATTAAAATGGTGAAAAAACCTCTCTCAGCCAAGATGACAGTGTATGGACAAGACAATGCTCAACCATGCACTTTTAAAATGATGAGAAGGGATATGACAAAACACCATATTTTGGTGAGTTCAAATTCAAAATCACTTGGGTGTGGTTTACTATTAAAACATCATTAACTTGGTAAAAAAACCTCTCTCGATCGAGACGATACTGCATGGATGATACGATGCTCAACCGTGCACTCTCAAAATGACGAGATGGGATATGACATAAGACCATAATTTGTAGCCTACAGATTTAAATATAGAGGTAGGGACATTTGTAGCGAGCGCGATAACTGGTGATGGCGGAAATCGTACATTTGGTCGACTTTCATCCAACATTACATTTTAAAGGAGAAAGATACAACCATCCTACATGGAGGTGGCATGCATAAACAATCCAAATGTTAGAAAAAACAAATAGTAATTAAAACCAAATGAGGAGATTAATTGGAGAGAAAGCTTATATTATTTAGGATGATATTAGATAAAGTCACAACACTTAAATCTATAATTTTTAAATCCATAACCCACACCTAAATCACCAGCGTACACTAAGATTCTGAAAATTAGTAGAAACAACCTACTAAATCATAAGTTAGTGCACAAAATTTTAAAAAATATAATTTGATATGAAAATATTAAAACAAAGAACATTTAGAACCTGAATTGTTTCAGTAGACAAAATAAGGGCTACATAATGAGTGAATTAAGATGAACATCCTTTCTTTATCATTTAACCTCAAAAAGAAAACAAAACCATTCTTCAAGAATAATAAGTAGTAGAACATATTAAGAAAGAATGGTAAAATCATTACCGAAAGAAATGATAATAATAACCAATACCAAAAAAAATGGTGTACTTCCACATTATTGGGATTTCAACACAAAAACCATTACCACCATAACCTTAGCAGACACACTGCCATATTAACATAACAATAGTATTAGCAGACACAGTGTCCGATAAGAAGTATGCAAAGAAGAGACACTGCCATTATTAAAGTATAGAAAGCAGACACTGTAAAACATGCATATCATCAGGAAATAAACGTTTCGATGCAAAAACGCCCCAAACCTCAAAGATCTGTGTGCCAAATCATATAGGGAATAGAACACTATAAGTTATTTGGCATAAAAAATGTGTGACCTTGTGTCGTTGTCACAAACTATCACAGATATTGACTCTTCAGAGTATTGAAAAAATATAATGAAGCATTACGAATGGTAAGATTATGTGTCTTGTCTAATATTGCAAAGGTTGTCAAAAAGACATCGCTGTTTTGAATATATATAATTCAATATATTTAGGACTGTTTCTAACAAACATCTAAAACAATTACACATTAAACACGTATTAGTTAGAAATGCCTAAAATACGTATTAGTTAGAAAAATTCCAAAGCATTTTGTGCCAAAAAATTTAGTAGCTTAGGGTCAAGGAACTTGTGGAATGTTTAACCTGAAATTTCAATGACTAATATATCATGTAAATCGTAAACTACAATTGCAAAACTCAAGGAAATATAAATCAAGAAGCCAACTAAGGTTTTGAACCTTTTGTTATTTTTTAGCTTCATAATCTCATCAAGAATAAACCAATAAGCCAACTAAATACACAGGCAACTTGGGAGTGTTAGTTTAAAATCGTGTCAAAACTGTGTCATAATAGTGTTGAGTGTTTGGTATGACTAAGCATGGGAGTAACGGGAGTAATGGGATCTTGGGAGTGTTAGTTTAAAACAAAAAACACTAAATACATAGGCAGAGCATTTAGACAAAAATATGTAAATATCAACTTTAGAGAAAAATACCCGGTGAGGGCTTGAATCCGCAAAACACATCGTAGAAGAACGAACTGGACCTATCAAATAATCATAAAAAACATATACCTTAGTTTATGACATTCTGTATGAAGACATTTCCATAGAAATATGGAGACATCTCACTATTACACAAACTAAAAGTGCAATGAATAAAAAACCTATAAATGAAGTTCCTTGAAAAGGAAACACAGACGGAAATAACTTATTACTTTTAACTATCAGGCCTATTTTAATATTCTTTTAGAGAAAATAACAATATTTGATTCGCAAAAGCTTTACCTTAGTGGTTTCCTTTGTGTTGCTAGCGTTATTGTTAGAGGACATGACACATGTTTCTTGTGTTGCTAGCATTATTTTTTCCCAAATTTAGGGAATTTAGCATTCAATAATATATAAAAACTGAATGTCAGAATTACATGCTGAACAACACACTCCTCACAAATTCATGATTTGGGCAGGGCTCACAATATAAAATGATAACAAATTAAGTTTAAGATGAAGGAACAAAATATGCTTACTTTACAGCATTGGTAATGACATCAAATGGGTCAGATCCAGCAGCCACAAACACCAGATGACTTCCTTCAAATTCTTGCACTGTAGGATCTCCTGTGATCAACCAACATTCTCATCGCCATCTCAACAATTTCAAAAAAATAGAAAAGAAGGAAAAAGGAATTGTTATACATGGGGATTGGCCATACCACTCTCTAAACAGATCTCCAACTCATTATTGGAATTCCCCTGAAGAACGGCTCTAAAATCCCCCTCAAGAATACGCAAGAAAACAGTATACACTACAGAAGATTGACCGCCTTCACCAAAATGTGAGCCGTCATGGGATTCCACCAACATAAATTGGGTCTCAAATGGAAATTTTTTACCACATGAACCCATTCTCTATTTCATCCACCAAATTTTAAATCGAAAAACACACATAAATCGTAATCCCCGGCAAAATGCAATTCCCAAATCAACCTCTAACAACTTACTCAAAAAGGACTTCATTTAATTCAAAGTTAGATAAGCACTAAAGCTATATAAAACCAATTTGTAAATAAAGTTTGTTAAAACTAAAGTTTAAAACATACTGGAGTTTTTCAACGAGAAAGACCCGACGAGAACCAATATGATTAGATCGAACGTCGATAAAAGCTCCATTCATCAACCCATCACCGGTGGATGGAGTTACAAAAATATTGTCATGAACGCCCGTCAGAATAGTATTCCCCAACACATTGAGGTTACCATATCCCAAAGATAGCCCAGCCCCAACTGTCATTTTTTCCTTTTACACTTTTGTTGTTGTTATGAGGTATATCAGGATCAGATTTTAGTTCCCAAGGAAAAATGTAAAACTTTTCTAAATAAACACAATATGGCAACGTCAAAGTGTAACAAAATCTCCAGTTCAATGCATTGCGTAGCTCATCAAATTTGAAGGATATTTATAGTAATAGAACATGGGATGCCAGCGATGGTTGTCACATAAGTCAAGTCTCCGTGAAACTCGACCCTGCCACAGAGGTAAAATATCTTCCTTGTAGCGAAAAATAAATGCTTATTCGTGAAATAATTATTACAGGTAACTAATCTAGTACACACAATCAATGTGACCTCAATAAAAGATGAAACATATGATATGGGGGTCCTTCCACTGAATGAAATCTGTCACTGAACAAACTTAAACGAAACTTAAACTTAAATGAACAAACTTAAACTTGAAAAAACTTGAACGAAACTTAAACATAAACTGGAACAAACTTAAAACTAAAAAATGAAACTTAAACTTGAAACTGAACAATTATTATAAATAATTGTGACTACAGTTAAGTACACAAAGACATGTATGAATAGAATGCATCATCTTCATAAATTCCTAAAGTCGCTAAACAACTTTAAAATGCCATGAAACAACTTGATGGAGTGGTAAATTAAAGTAGGTAAAAGCAAAACTGAACAAAGTAGGTGAATGTAAAAGAAAAACTAAAATAAAACACCAATCATCATATATTGACAATGCCATGAAATAACTTGATAGAGCGGTAAATTGGACAACTTCACCATTTCATCCATGATACCTCTTAAGTGACATTAAATTCAGGTACTCCGGTGTTAATTAAAATAATGGGCTTGGATGGGCTCCCACTCTTGAATCGATGTACTGCTACTGCTATCAAGGAGTAGGATTGGCTGGGCTTGCATGTATCATCACTCTCAGCTACCAATAGCCTCTCCCCAATATCTGATTGGCTATCTGTTAAAGATTCAACATAGGCTGTGAAAGTTTCCATGAGGGTATTCACTTAGGATCTCCCCGGTATCTGATTGGTTATCTGTGAAAGATTCAACATATATCTCTCCAATTTCTTTATGACCACCTCTTTATGTTAGCTGAAAAAATAAGAAAGAGGTGGTCATAAGGAAATTATGTTCAAATATGGAAAACAAAAAGATTACTAATAAAGTCTCCAAAGAATCTATCATACACATGTTCATAAGGTATATTTAGTTATAAAAATGAGAATTGAATTAAAAATTATGCTTCCCCATCACAAAAGGAAACTAAGATTTGTAGAACTACAATATATAAAGAATCCATATTGGGGCATATTATCACTTTTACCTGCATCATAACCATTTAGGAATCGAATACCAAAGTACTTAGATAAAAATAGGCTTACCATAAATGTCTTCCAGTTTTCATATATTTTCTTTAAAAATGTATGGACTTCTTTATCAAGTTTTCTAAATTAGTTTATGAAAGAGGGAAATAATTCAAAGTTCATCTCATCAAACTCAGATATCTTCCACTCTTTGGTTATTCCAAAAACGAATGAACACTGTGCAAGACATATATAGTGAGAAGTTATTTATTAAAATGACAGTTTAGAATGTGGAGGTGTTGAGAAAATAACAGTGCGTAAAAAATGAACAAAATAAAATTTAATATACATATGAGTCAACCACATACTTAACAACCCAAGATATCATAAATTGTATTCAAATGAGGTCAAATATAAGTATGTAAATGAACATATCAAATTTCTTTTTCTACTTATCAGGTGAGGTAAGGTCAAATATTGTACATCCTCAAGAATAAACAAAAGTATTTTCATATAGAACTAAATGTAATTTGGTGTAGCCTATGTTTAGGCTAATATGTAGAATATACAAACAAAATAGATCAATATTAGTGTACCGCCACAAAACCATGAACTAATTCTCACCATCCCATCCTATTTAGATAGCTCATGTAGTCATAATGGATCTCATGTTTCCCACAAAATCTCAAGACCAGGCCTTATATCATGACATCAAGTATGTTTTAAAAAAAACTACCAAGATTAAAAAAGTAAACCACACACACCCTAGAAACAAAGAAACAAATAAGGGAAATCATAGAAGAAGGTATACCTCAGGTTTCTTGAATCCAGAAAATAATATAGAGTCCAAATTGATACCTGAAAAACAAAATATAAACAACAAATAAGAAACAAACAACAAAAGATTAGTAAACTCACCCTCAAACAAAATATATATTCACGGCTCAACAACAAAACACCCACTTATAAACCCTATAGCCCAAAGAATTAAATGTGTATATGTAAACCGAAATTGAGAAATTAATAATTAATCCCTTAGATCCAGACAAAACAAAACACAAAACAAAATGAAAAACATCACAATGAATACAATCTGGAATTTTGTGGTCATCGTTAGCCTACGTTCCAAAAAAAAAAGCCTACGTTCCAAAAACATCACATATATATGTTTTCCACTATCCAAACATAACATAAAGTCACAACACACAAATGCAAACAAAGTTAAAACATAGTATAAACAAATAGATGTTTAAATAAATTTGAACATCTAATAATTTTTGAAAAATGTGAATTTATAGCAACTTCAAAACCCCAAATCTTATTTTGTTTTTATAGAACCACGATTTATAAGCAAGTTCTCTCCATCATTATACTCTAATTTCCATAATAATCGTGTAGTAAAGAATAAAAAAGCAAAATTAGTACCTTAACTCAATAACAAATTTGAAAACACCAGCAATTAAATAACTCACCACAAAACACATATGTAGTGGTCGTGGCAGTAATAGGTCCATAAACAACATGAAAACTCCATTCCAAAAGCCCTAAGAAAACAGATCTGCGAAAATACATACGAAAACAACAAAAGCCTCAAATCAATATTCAAAAAACCCTAACAAAGCAAATCTACAGAAGAAAATTACAAAATTGCACCATATATTTTTAGATCGATCCCTATTTTTGGATCTAATTAAGGTGTTTGTCTGCGTGAATGTGTAAGAGAGTAGTGGATATTACCTTAGAAGTCTGTGTGTGAGTGAGAGAGAGAGAGAGAGAGAGAGAGAGAGAGAGAGAGAGAGAGAGAGAGAGACGCAGGTGGATGAGGGAGACGGGTGGTTGAGAGAGGGAGTAGACGCATCGTGCAAGAGCTGAGAGGATTGTGTTTGGGTAAGTGAACGGGAGAGAGAGATTTATTGTGTGTTTGTGAGCACCAAAGTACTTTTGGGTGTATTACAAAAATATCCTCTTTATTTGAATCAGAATTGAAAATCTATGAAGAAAATGAGAGGTAAAGTATGTTTTAGTGGGTCAAAATTATAAATACAATATAGAGTATAAAATGAGGAGTGGTGAGTTGTAGAGTTTATGGTGTGATTTGTGATCTCACCCTCCATTTCTTGCATGGGTGTTTTAATCTCAACTCTACTTAGCTTATCCTCTTATGGAATAGCAACCAACATTCTACTCCTTATATATATATATATATATATATATATATATATATATTTGTGTGTGTGTGTATAATGCTCATGTACAGACTGACCCATATTTTAATAGAATGCGGGACAGTTTGAACAAGAGTAGTACTGTATGTGTGTGTGTGTGTGTGTGTGTATTTGTGTATATAAATATAAATATATATATATATATATATACTAGGGTATGCCCGTGTGTAATACCACGTACTTTTGGCTATATTTATTTTTGGGATTAATTAATTAAAGGCGTATTAATTGGAAATTAATCCGAGTTAAAAATAGTAACGAGATGCGAGTTGGTATTTGATTATGTGCATACATGTTTTATATGAATATTGGATTATGAAAAATTTGTCGTGAGATTTATATACGGCATTTTAGAAATTTTGTTGAGACGCGTGAGACCGCCGCGTCACGGTGTATTATTTTGATTATAAAAGTAAATTTAAAATCTATAAACCGTATGCTCGTTTTGAGTGCGCCAACGCGTCCGGAAGGGTCGAGATAGTTAGAAAACACTAGCCGGGGGTGTAGGTTGGATTCCGGGATATTTCTAGGCCATACCGACAACTTAAAGGGTATTTTGGTAATTTTGTATTTTGGGAAATTAAAAGTGACGAAAATTGGTTAATTACATCTGATGTGGATTTGACCCACTAAGCCACTAACCAACCCATATTAACCTAGAGGGCTACGTAGGTTATTAGAATTAGGTTTTCTAATATCTTCCCAAAGCAAACCCTAGCCACCATAACCATTGGAGAAGAGAGCTTGGAGAGAGAAGGAATTCTGCAGAAAAACTCCATCAAACCAACATCTAAATCAGAGATAAACCCGAGGCAAGTGACTTAATTCCATTTAATTTCAGAGGATGTTCTTTCCATGTTAGATAATTCAAATTTATGTTTATTCTTGGTGAAATATGAAAATCCATGTAGTTTAGAACATAGAACTTGAAAATCTTGAGGAGAATTGCATGTAGAATGATAGGTAGATGATTATTCTCTTAATATTTGTGATTGGAAGAAATTAAAACGGAATTATATTGGATTAATTCATGATTCATAAAGTTAGGGTTTATGTTCTTGAATAATTGAGAAAAAGTGTAGAGATTTGTAAATTTGATTGATGTTAGGATGGATTGATCCCTTAAAAACATGTTAGGATGTGACTATATATGTTTAGGATTGATTAGAGACCTTAAAACATAGTTGGGACGAAGTTTAGAGGAGATTTGAGAAGTAGAAATTGGGTGAAAAATGATTTTGGAATTTCTGGGCTCGCAGCTGGTCGCTCGTTAGAAACCAACCCAGGTCGTTCGAACGAGCTCGTTCGAACGAGCTTCTAACGAGTTGACCAGTCGCTTCTAACGAGGGGCAGTTTCGTTCAATATCTCGTTCGAACGAGATATCGTTAGAAGGTACAGTTCGTTCGAACGAACTGGAATCTCGTTCGAACAGTCTCGTTCGAACGAGACTTCTAACGAGTTGACAGTGGAATCTCGTTCGAACAGTCTCGTTCGAACGAGACTTCTAACGAGTTGACAGTCTGGGCCTTTTTGGCTTGTTTTGATTTTTGGAGTCCCGTAAACTTGTTCGAGGGTAGAGTTAATATTCCTTTGATGATGTATTGATGGATTTGGGACTTTTGGGTTATTATGAGGAGTAAATTATATACGAGAGTTAAATTAAATGGGCGGTTTGGGTTGAGACGTGAGTGTCTACTACTACGAGAGTAAATTTAGGGCGCGTATGATTATAAACCGAAATCGTATAATGTGTATATTTATATATTGGTACTAGAATGAGAATAGTACTACAATTAAACTACGGGATTACTAAGACGTGTGTTTACTTAGTATTGGTATATGAATTATGTGTATGACATACCTACCATACTTGCTATCACGAGAGGTTTGCGTTCGCTTAGGGCCCTCTAATCCTTGTGTTGCCCCGATTTAGACTGGTTACCTTGATGAACATAGGTCATAAAAAGACTTATTGGGATATTAATAAGTCCGCTGATCGTGGGAGCGTAGGTATGTGCGTGACCCATGTGATGTTGTTATCTGTGAACTATTCCTGAGAGATTCGGAATATGTAATCCTTATGTACGTGATGTACCGGGATGGATAGCAGAGTATGTGTGCACCGCATCTTAGTTCTCGGGGTTCTTGTATTGTATACTTATGATGTGAATAATATACACTTAATTAATGGGAACCTTCATGTTAATGTTGTGAATATAATTACGGTATTTCTTCGAGAAATATAACGAGTTAACTGATAGTGATATACATTGCATATTGAGCATCTGAGTTTACGTTAAACCCCTACTTAATTACAAGCGTTATAATGTTAATAGAACCAAGTAATAAGGGTAGGACCTATGACAATCTAGCTAGATATGATGGCACTTAGCTAGTGGTTTATGACGTTGTAGATGGGTACTTACGTTAGGAGTGCACAGTTAGACGAGAGGTGAGAATATCATGTGAGTGCACGTCCTAACATGTACATTGCATTTAATGTTTTAAATGTTTTTGAAGCACTTGCAGGTTTTTAAAATATAACTCCACATTCGGGCTCTGACCCGTTTGCTGTCAAATCTACTTTTCTTGTAAAACCATTTTAGGTGCCCAGCCACAAGGACACCATGCATAGGATACTCATTCTGGTGACGAGCTGTAGCTATTTGTGGAAGCTACAGGGATTTGTTTGTAGACGCCTCAATCACTTGGATTCCATATTCATTATCTATCAGTTGTAGGGCATGTTGCCCATTTCTATTAGAGTTACATTTCCATTTCAGTTTTCAGACTTTGTCATGTATTATTTTAGTATTCGGTTTACTTATTTCAGTTGTGGGATTGTAGTGAGGAGTTTTCCTCCAGACTTTATTTACGTTATGTGATGGTCATTCTATTTACTTCATTATGGTGAATGGTGTTATTATTCTTTATTACACTTGTTGCATGTTAATCAGACTTTAATTAAAATTTGGCACTTACTTTTTAAATACTAGGTGGTTAGTAATAGTAAAAATGTTTTCGACAGTGATGCTATTAACTGAGCCAACTTGGCATTTTGAATTAATTTAATAAAGGAGTAGCTACCCGGTATTTAATTAGTCGGGGTGTCACAGGTGGTATCAGAGCATCAGGTTCTAGGGTCCTTTAGGATCTGACGGCTTATTATATTTCCGCTAAATTCCTTTGATATAGAGCCCTAAATTTTAGGACTGTTGTACTCTTTTGTGTATGCTTCGTTCTTCAGCTATTTTAAGTTTATAAACAGTGAAATTATAAACTTTGTTCTTATTTCAGATGCCTCCACGACGTGCACGACGAGTTCCCAGGGATGCAACTCCCGAACCCTTGCCCGCTCCAGTTCAGGGCATGATGAACGCCGCTGAGGTTGCAGCTATAGTAGCCCAAGCGGTAAATGCCGCCATTGCCATTGTTCAGTAGGCACCACCTCAGGCGCCGGTTGCCGCGCCAGTACAGGCAAATGCATTCCCGTCTGCTTGGGAGCGTGTACGAGACGCTTTTCAGAAAGCGCATCCGCCAGAGTTTGCAGGTAGCTCAGATGTAGTAGTCTCGAGCCAGTGGAGGAAGGATATGCAGCGGCACTTGAGGATGTATGAGTGCACGGACGTCCAGAAGCAGGTGCTAGCTACTTTCAAGCTAGTTGGATCTGTGCTACAGTGGTGGGAGTCTATTACCACCATGGAGGAGAGGGATACTCTCACGATTCAGGAGTTCTGGGTACGGTTCGACCGCAAGTACTTTCCATCAACTGTTCATACGGAAATGAGGAGGAGATTAATGAGTTTGAGGCAGGAGGGCAAGACTGTGGCTGAGTATGAGACCGAGTTCATAAATCTGTTGAATATCGTTCCAGATGAGATACCAACAGAGAAGAAGGAGATTAAGAAGTTCACGGACGGGTTGACTTGGAGGATCCGTCAGCATCTGCTAGGGAAACTATCGTTGGCCACCTATTCTAATGTGGTTAACGCTGCATTGTTACACTGCCAGGACCACCGTTTTCATATGGCCGAGGGCAAGAGGTCGGGGGAGTCTAGCCATCAGGGCAGGACTGGAGGATATGGTGCCAGCGGGGAACAATCTGGTTAGGGGCAGAGACAGAATGAGCAGGGCTCCCAGCAGGCGGATAATAAGATGTTCTGGTCAGGGAACTACAGACAGGGAAAAGGAGGTTTCCGTCAGGGCCATCAGGGTCCAAACGGCCATCAGGGCCAACAGGGGCAGAATGGGCAGCAGTTTCACCAGGGCCAGCAGGGCCAAGGGAGGAACGGTAACGGCCATCAGGGCCGGGGACAGCAGGGGCAGAGAGGAGGGAACTTCCCAGGGAAGTGTTTTGTTTGTGGCAAGACTGGACATAAGCGACAGGATTGTCCTGATAGGGGCAGGGCCCCACAGCAGCAGCAGCAGGGTGCTCTCCAGGAGCCACAGAGGCCTATGTTTCCCGCCGCTCTTCCCGCACCGCTACAGATGGCAGCATTGCCACCCATTCCGGCAGTCCCAGTTCAGTAGGGGAAGCTACAGTATGGACGTGTCTACAACGTCCACCAGGCTGCAGTTCCACAGGCACCGCTCGCGATTGAGGGTACGTTTCCTATCCATGGCACTATGGGTCGGGTGTTATTTGATACGGGTGCCACACATTGTTTTATAGATACACACTTCGCGAAAGCTTTAGGATTGTTAGCTACGGCAGAGAGCACAGTGATGTGTGTCGACTCACCATTGGGGAGTGGGTCACTTATTTTCTTTATATGCCGGGGAGTGGGGGTAGAGATTAGTGGTTTGGTATTACCTGCAGACATGTTAGTATTAGATATGCATGTTCATGATGTAATTATCGGTATGGATTGGCTCGTAGCTTATAGGGCCATGATTGATTGCTTCAGCGGGAGCATTGTTTTTGCCATTCCGGGGCAAGAGATGTTTATAGTGGCGATGCCTCGCCCAGAGGGAGGATCGACCGCTCATCTGTATTACATTGAGGAGGATACCTCTAAGGAGGCAGTGATTCCTTTAGATTCTATCCCAGTTGTCAGGGAGTATTCAGATGTGTTTCAGGAGATACCAGGCTTACCCCCCATTTAAGAGATAGACTTTGTTATAGATTTGCTACCGGGTACGAGACCTATAGCACGCGCACCGTACCGTATGGCTCCATCTGAGATGAGGGAGTTACGGGATCAGATAGAGCAGCTGTTAGGTCAGGGATTTATTCGCAGGAGTACCTCACCTTGGGGCGCTTCAGTTTTGTTTGTGAAGAAGAGGGACGGTTCACTGAGATTGTGTGTGGACTACCGAGAGTTGAATAAGGTCACAATACGGAATAAGTATCCGTTACCTCGAATCGATGACTTATTCGACCAGTTGAGAGGAGCTTCTTTCTTCTCAAAGATTGACTTGAGATCGGGATACCATCAGTTGCGTATCAGGGAGGAGGATGTCTCGAAGACTGCGTTCTTGTCGAGATATGGTTCTTACGAGTTTCGGGTTATGCCTTTAGGTTTGACCAACGCTCCAGCAGTGTTTATGGACTTGATGAACAGAGTGTTCAGGGATTTCCTAGACCAGTTTGTCATTGTCTTCATTGATGATATTCTGGTTTACTCCCAGACAGAGGAGGAGCACGCCGACCATTTGAGGCAGGTTTTGCAGACACTTCGTCAGAACGAGTTGTATGCAAAATATGAGAAGTGCAGGTTTTGGCTGAAGGAGGTCCAGTTTTTGGGACACATTATTTCCGACCAGGGAATATCTGTTGATCTGGGGAAGGTATCCGCGGTGAGGGAGTGGGGACAGCCCACGACACCAACGGAGATTCTTAGTTTCTTGGGTCTAGCAGGATACTACAGAAGGTTTATTCGGGGTTTCTCAGAGATAGCAGGTCCTTTGACACATCTGACTCGTAAGGGTGTGCCATACATCTGGAGTGATGCCTGTCAGTTGGCATTCGATGAATTGAAGGACAAATTGACCTCAGCACCTGTGTTAGCATTGCCGAGACCGGGAGTTAAATATTTGGTTTACACCGATGTGTCTTTGCAAGGACTGGGAGGTGTATTACAGCAGGAGAGACAGGCCATAGCTTATGCATCCCGTAAGCTTAAGCCTCATGAGAAGAATTACCCCACGCATGATTTAGAGTTGGCAGCTGTGGTATTTGCCCTACGGATTTGGAGACACTATCTTCTGGGGGAGAAATTCCAATTGTTCACGGACCACAAGTCCCTACAGTACCTGTTCACGCAGAAGGAGTTGAATATGCGGCAGCGTAGGTGGCTTGAGTTTGTGAAGGACTACCAGTTGGACATCCAGTATCACCCGGGTAAGGCTAACGTGGTAGCAGACGCGTTGAGCTGTAGGATAGTAGATGAGGTGGCAGAGGTGTGGAAGGCTAAGTGGAAGGAATTGGGACACCCAGATGCAGTGGCCCGATCTTTCATGTCTGTGATGACCGTTACACCGCAGATTGTCACGAAGGTAGTACGGGCACAGGCCAATGACTCGTTCTGTCAGGAGCAGATAGTTCGATTACTAGCAGAGGGAGCCGAGTCCTATACCGTTAGCTCAGACGGGGGATTACGCTTCAATGGGATATTGGTAGTTCCGGAAGGGAATGAATTGCGACACGATGTGATGGCAGAGTCGCACGGCTCACGGTTCGCGGTACATCCCGGAGGGGACAAAATGTACCAAGACATGAGACGTCAGTATTGGTGGAGCGGTATGAAGAGAGATATCGCTGAGTTTGTTTCGAAATGCGCCACTTGTCAGCTTGTAAAAGTGGATCATCAGAGACCGGCAGGATTGCTACAGCCATTGGAGGTCCCGGTGTGGATGTGGGAGAGCATATCCATGGACTTTATCACGGGGTTGCCTACGTCGCAGAGAGGTCACGACTCCGTTTGGGTAATTGTGGACAGGTTGTCCAAGGTCGCTCACTTTTTACCCGTAAGGACTCACTACACTGCGGGACAGTATGCCCAACTCTTCATTTCAGAGATTGTGAGACTTCACGGTGTGCCCCTAAATATCGTGTCTGACAGAGACAAGATATTTGTTTCGAGGTTTTGGGAGAGTTTCCAGGGGGTAATGGGCACGGAATTGTGGTTGAGTACGACTTATCATCCGCAGACTGATGGGCAGACCGAGCGCACAAACCAGATGTTGGAGGACATGCTACGCATGTGCATTATTGACTTTGGGGGTGGATGGGAGCAGTACCCTCCACTGGTGGAGTTTGCTTACAACAACTCCTATCAGTTCACTATTGGCATGGCTCCGTTTGAGGCATTGTACGGTAGGCCTTGTCGTTCCCCAGCATGTTGGTTAGAGGTGGGGGACAACAAACTACTTGGGCCGGAAGTGATTCAGGATACTCCGACAAGGATTGAGTTGATTCGGAGTCGCATTCGGGTAGCTCAAGACAGGCAGAAGAGTTATACTGATGCGAAGAGATTTTTCAGGGAGTTCCAAGTGGGGGACCAAGTTTTGCTCAGAGTATCTCCTATGAAGGGGATTATGCATTTCAGGAAGAAGGGGAAGTTGGCACCAAGGTATGTGGGGCCGTTTCCTATTATTGAGCGGATCGGACCGGTTGCGTATAGACTTGGGTTACCGGAGCATTTGCATCGAATTCACGATGTGTTCCATATTTCCTCGCTAAGGAAATACCTTAGAGATAATTTGGCTCACTCTCACATTGCTGTGGAGGACATCGATCTCCAGCCGGATAGCTCCTACGAGGAGGGGCCAATTGCTATTTTGGACCGAAGCGAGAGGAAACTACGGTCAAAGATAGTTCCGTTAGTGCATGTTCAGTGGCGACATCACAATGTCGAGGAGTCCACATGGGAGCGCGAGGATGAGATGCGCGAACGTTATCCAGAGTTATTTTTAGCAGGTACTTTCTAGTTTCGAATTTTGGGACGAAATTCAGTTATTAGGGGGGGAGTATGTAATACCCCGTACTTTTGGCTATATTTATTTTTGGGATTAATTAATTAAAGGCGTATTAATTGGAAATTAATCCGGGTTAAAAATAGTAACGAGATGCGAGTTGGTATTTGATTATGTGCATACATGTTTTATATGAATATTGGATTATGAAAAATTTTTCGTGAGATTTATATACGGCATTTTAGAAATTTTGTTGAGACGCGTGAGACCGCCGCGTCACGGTGTATTATTTTGATTATAAAAGTAAATTTAAAATTTATAAACCGTATGCTCGTTTTGAGTGCGCCAACGCGTCCGGAAGGGTCGAGATAGTCAGAAAACACTAGCCGGGGGTGTAGGTTGGATTCCGGGATATTTCTAGGCCATACCGGTAACTTAAAGGGTATTTTGGTAATTTTGTATTTTGGGAAATTAAAAGTGATGAAAATTGGTTAATTACATATGATGTGGATTTGACCCACTAAGACACTAACCAACCCATATTAACCTAGAGGGCTACGTAGGTTATTAGAATTAGGTTTTCTAATATCTTCCCAAAGCAAACCCTAGCCACCATAACCATTGGGGAAGAGAGCTTGGAGAGAGAAGGAATTCTGCAGAAAAACTCCATCAAACCAACATCTAAATCAGAGATAAACCCGAGGCAAGTGACTTAATTCCATTTAATTTCAGAGGATGTTCTTTCCATGTTAGATAATTCAAATTTATGTTCATTCTTAATGAAATATGAAAATCCATGTAGTTTAGAACGTAGAACTTGAAAATCTTGAGGAGAATTGCATGTAGAATGATAGGTAGATGATTATTCTCTTAATATTTGTGATTGGAAGAAATTAAAACGGAATTATATTGGATTAATTCATGATTCATAAAGTTAGGGTTTATGTTCTTGAATAATTGAGAAAAAGTGTAGAGATTTGTAAATTTGATTGATGTTAGGATGGATTGATCCCTTAAAAACATGTTATGATGTGACTATATATGTTTAGGATTGATTAGAGACCTTAAAACATAGTTGGGACGAAGTTTAGAGGAGATTTGAGAAGTAGAAATTGGGTGAAAAATGATTTTGGAATTTCTGGGCTCGCAGCTGGTCGCTCGTTAGAAACCAACCCAGGTCGTTCGAACGAGCTCGTTCGAACGAGCTTCTAACGAGTTGACCAGTCGCTTCTAACGAGGGGCAGTTTTGTTCGATATCTCGTTCGAACGATATATCGTTAGAAGGTACAGTTCGTTCGAACAGTCTCGTTCGAACGAGACTTCTAACGAGTTGACAGTGGAATCTCGTTCGAACAGTCTCGTTCGAACGAGATTTCTAACGAGTTGACAGTCTGGGCCTTTTTGGCCTGTTTTGATTTTTGGAGTCTCGTAAACTTGTTCGAGGGTAGAGTTAACATTCCTTTGATGATGTATTGATGGATTTGGGACTTTTGGGTTATTATGAGGAGTAAATTATATACGAGAGTTAAATTAAATGGGCGGTTTGGGTTGAGACGTGAGTGTCTACTACTACGAGAGTAAATTTAGGGCGCGTATGATTATAAACCGGAATCGTATAATGTGTATATTTATATATTGGTACTAGAATGAGAATAGTACTACAATTAAACTACGGGATTACTAAGACGTGTGTTTACTTAGTATTGGTATATGAATTGTGTGTATGACATACCTACCATACTTGCTATCAAGGGAGGTTTGCGTTCGCTTAGGGCCCTCTAATCCTTGTGTTGCCCGGACTTAGACTGGTTACCTTGATGAACATAGGTCATCAAAAGACTTATTGGGATATTAATAAGTCCGCTGATCGTGGGAGCGTAGGTAGGTGCGTGACATATGAGATGTGACTGTGTTCGCCTCCATTATTTGTGATGTTGTTATCTGTGAACTATTCCTGAGAGATTCGGAATATGTAATCCTTATGTATGTGATGTACCGGGATGGATAGCAGAGTATGTGTGCACCGCAGCTTAGTTCTCGGGGTTCTTGTATTGTATACTTATGATGTGAATAATATACACTTAATTAATGGGAACCTTCATGTTAATGTTGTGAATATAATTACAGTATTGCTTCGAGAAATATAACGAGTTAACTGATAGTGATATACATTGCATATTGAGCATCTGATTTTACGTTAAACCCCTACTGAATTACAAGCGTTATAATGTTAATAGAACCAAGTAATAAGGGTAGGACCTATGACAGCCTAGCTAGATATGATGGCACTTAGCCAGTGGTTTATGTCGTTGTAGATGGGTACTTACGTTAGGAGTGCATAGTTAAACGAGAGGTGAGAATATCATGTGAGTGCACGTCCTAACATGTACATTGCATTTAATGTTTTAAATGTTTTTAAAGCACTTGCAGGTTTTTAAAATATAACTCCACATTCGGGCTCTGACCCGTTTGCTGTCAAATCTACTTTTCTTGTAAAACCATTTTAGGTGCCCAGCCACAAGGACACCATGCATAGGATACTCATTCTGGTGACGAGCTGTAGCTGTTTGTGGAAGCTACAGGGATTTTCTTGTAGACGCCTCAATCACTTGGATTCCAGATTCATTATCTATCAGTTGTAGGGCATATTGCCCATTTCTATTAGAGTTACATTTCCATTTCAGTTTTCAGACTTTGGCATGTATTGTTTTAGTATTCGGTTTACTTATTTCAGTTGTGGGATTGTAGTGAGGAGTTTTCCTCCAGACTTTATTTACGTTATGTGATGGTCATTCTATTTACTTCATTATGGTGAATGGTGTTATTATTCTTTATTACACTTGTTGCATGTTAATCAGACTTTAATTAAAATTTGGCACTTACTTTTTAAATACTAGGTGGTTAGTAATAATAAAAATGTTTTCGATAGTGATGCTATTAACTGAGCCAACTTGGCATTTTGAATTAATTTAATAAAGGAGTAGCTACCCGATATTTAATTAGTCGGGGTGTCACACCGTGCCTGAAGGCACGATGATTTTTTTTAAGTGTACGTCATTGATTGGACCATACGGTGTATGTATGTATGTATATCGTTCAATCAACGACGTACAAATATTATCCGAATCTAACGAAAGGATAATAGTTAATTTTGTATCCGAGCGAATACGGATACAGATAGTGAATGCAAATAGGGGATATAGATATGAATAGGGATAACATGGTATCCGCTCCGTATCCATCCGTTTACCACCGCTACATACACCGTGGTACGAACCTTTTATGTCAAACTTCTTTTACAACACATAATTGTAAATAATTTTTAAAAATTGGACAAACTTTCATGTGTGTATATAACTATTTAACATGTTTAATACGTGCCTAAAGGCATAAAGATATTCAGAAAAAGTATCATAATGACAACAAAATAAGGATCAACACGATTTAATTTCAATACAAATAAGTTAAAATTTTTAAAAAAAATGACAAAATCTCATTTATTAAGGCCTTATGGTACTTCACGTGGATTCCATCATAAATAGGTAAGGATGCTCACCCATCCTAGTAAATATTCCCAATGTTAGATTACTCGTAACAAAATCAAACAACGAATAACAACTGAATGAGGAATATAAGCATAATGCATCATCACAACGTTATAACAATCTAAAGGACACAAATTAGTTTGTTATCCATTTTCCATAATATGTATTACTAATACTATAAGTCCTCAATTTATAAATTCCCTACTCCCAATTACTTGTAATAATCAATACAATATTATGATGTGATATTGTTCCACTATAGACATTAATTATAATGGGCAACACTTTTTGGCACGAATAGGCAAGAAGAGTCATTATTAATATTTTGTATGTAAGTTGGTTTTTGTTATGAGTAGATTTTGGAATTAGTGTGGTTCAAGACAACGTAGGGAATAAATGGTGGGGTGAAAATTTTATTTAGTAGAAAATGATTTTTCATGATTACTTTTTATACTAATTCAATAAAAAAAAGTTATTTTAATGCATAATTTTTATGATAACCTCTGTCACCCTTTTTTCTAAATATGCTAAGAAAATAAAAAAATTATGTAAAACAATTATTATATACAATTTAAAAAAATATGTTATGATGAGAAAACCTTTTTTTTCTAAATATGCTAAGAAAACTCTTAAAAATCATCATCTTATCAAAAAAATTAAAAAACTCTTTTAAATATTAAAACCTTGTATTAAATTAAAAGAAAGATTTTATAAATATAAAAAATATTTATAATTAAACAATACAATGTTTTATTTAGTCATTTTTTAAAGCACACTTATAATATTTTTTAATTATACGGTCTAAAATTGGATGTGTACATCCCTTTATTAAGCTTACAATTCAACCATCAACTGATATATACATCGGAAACAAATCAACAATAAATCATATATAATTCATACACCATAAAAATTAAATCGTAATAAATAAAATTAAAGAAGCTAACAATACAATGCAAGTTAGCTACAAACTGTAAGAGAACTTCTTAAGACAGTAACTATCTGTGCCCTTCACAAAAGAGAAAGCTTTATTTCTATGAGGTGAAGATATGTCTCTTCCTAAGTTGAATACAGTATCACCACATACAGTTGGTTCGGTATTACATATGATAGGAACTTTGCGATGAGGATGTCTTTATTTTGTGAAGTGTATTACTGTGTAATAAATTTTAATATAGTTGATGGGAGTTGCTACAGCAGGTACATTGAGTATTGTGCTTGTCTTTTATCATAAGAAAAAACACGCAAGAAAGATCATCTACAAAATCAAAAACATAACTATTAGTAATGATAAATAAATGAATCCAATACTACCAAATATCAAAAATTAAAATTCTAAAACCAAAAACTCAATAAGAAAAGTGAAAATTTGAGAAACAAATATTGTGTCTAACATCTTTCTTCATTAGTGATATACAAAATCAACAAAATCAGACAGCAAAATGAAACCCAAAATGAAACCCAAATGAAACCGAAAGCAAATAAAATAAACATATAAAAAACCAAAAAGGAAACCCATTTCTTAGAACCTAAAAAACATCAAAATCGAACCCCTTTAGATAAAAGACACCAAATCAACAAGCTTTTACCTGTGTGGGGGAAATAACTACAAAAAAAAAAGAAGATAAACGTTGTGTATGAAAAAAGACTTGGGAACAGGAATAGAAGAAAATAATCGCTGAACACATAAAGAACAAATTGATAATTTTGGTAGGAGAGCTGTTACCACATATGTTAGCATTGTGAGATGAAAAAAATTCATAAAACTTTACATAGGATTGGGCTGGGTCAAAAAAATATAAAACCCATAAAACTCATCACAAACAACTGTGAACGCATACTTTGAACAACATCCACCAAAACCAACAGCACAAACAACTGTTAGATCTGGTGAAGCTCGTAGACCTAAAACGGTAGCGTTGGCTATGGTGAAAAATAAAATGAAATATGCTGCAAAATAAAATGAAAGCTGTTGCACCGTCAAACATCAACTATAGCTATGTCAAACATCAAAGCTGCTGCAAAATAAGAATTACGCAAAATAAGGAAAAAACGCAATAGGTGAGTTCGTTTAGATTACCTGTGTGTAAACTGTAATAACCCTCGCTTATGAGACCGTATTTTACAGTAATTACTTAGTATAGTAATTAGAGACCAGTGTTGGGCTATGATTTTAATGTTAATTCAATGTAGAAAAGTTGATATTTATTATGAGTCTGAATACATATCCTAATTATGGGTAAATATTGCTACGTCATGCTTATTAATATCATCTGAATTTAAAATGATATTTGGCTTAATAATGAGACCGGAACCTAAATTGAATTTTAAAATGTCCAGATGATAATTTGGAGGTTTCAGTTGATTCCGGAACGTGCGAAATAGTCAAATAATGTACCATATTGTATTTTGTAGATTTGGGCATTTTTGACTGGTTGTGCCTTAATTATGCAGTTGCGTATTGTTTTATCGCACTATTAGTTAATTTAGTGGGATATTGGTCTTAGGTCACGACTTAAGCCTTCTAAGTCTTTCAATTTCCCCTATTTCCTTCCAAAACCAAAGAGAGAAAGTGAAGAGAAGAGAGAAAGACTTGGAGATTGAGAGAAGATTTGCCACTACACTTAGAAATCTGCAAAGTTGCTGAATCAAGGCAAGTTTTTACTTGCTATTTGTGTCTTGAGATAGATGATTTGTTGTGGTAATGGTGTATTGATTTTAGTTTAGCAAACTTAGGGTTTTCTTATGTATTTTTGGGTTTTGATTCACTCAAAGATGATTCATGAGGTTTTAGATGATCAATAGTATCATTGATGTTATTTTAGTGTTGGTTTATAAGTTTGGTTTGAAGAAATCTGAGTTGGGGTAGAAAATGGAGTCCAAGACTCCATAGCCAATTCTTGGCAAAATCGCAGGCCCGAATCGATTCGGCCCCCTGGGCGAATCGATTCGGCCCCCTGGGCGAATCGATTCGGTTAGGTCCAGTGCCCAGGTCTTGTGAACCGAATCGATTCGGAATTGATCCGAATCGATTCGGAAGTTATGCAGAAACCCAAACCTTCTGACCGAATCGATTCGGTTTCCATCCGAATCGATTCGGCAACTTTTCAGAAACTCAAATTTTCTGGCCGAATCGATTAGGCCAAGGGGGCGAATCGATTCGGTAGCCCTGCACTTTTTCAAATTTTTCTTTTTCATTTTTAACCCCTTTTCTTTAAGATTAGTGATTAGGGACCTTCTTAAATGAAGTAAACATAGGGTTTAGATTACTAGTTGAGTTGGGTCGACATCCTTGACTCAAAAGGGTTCATCTAGGATCCATTCAAGGGGGGAATTTAAAGTGATGCTTGAGCATCACTTTCGTCTTGTAGTTTTATAAAGGTCTAGAATATATTAAGGTCAATTTGGAGACTTTAGAATTCAACTCGAGTTAGATTTGACTTGAGGGTTTATATTAAAGCCTAAAAGAGGTTTGGGAGTAACTTTGGAGTCTAAATTCCTTATCGAGGGTGTTATGACGGTACGAAATACGTATAGTCCCGATTTAGCTTATACATTTATTCAAATGGGAATTGATAAGGTAAATGGAAATTTACTAATTCATGTAATAGAAATAAATAAAATGGATGTTACACACCTCTCTAAATTCCATCTTAAGGGAAGTCCGTGCGAGAGGTGAAGCCCCCTGGCTAATGAATGCAGGGTGGATATAGTCCTAGGCCATATGAGCGCTTGTTTTATTTTTCTGCGATGGGTAGGAGATTCTGGGTGTGGTCTTGACTACCCCGCAGGCATATGGCCGCTTCCCGACGTTTTCGATAGGATCCCAGGTTGTCTTATGTTAGGCCCTGGAAGATGATGGTTATTTAGGGACGCGCACAGTGGGGAAACCCGGACGGGCGGTCTTAGAATCGTTATATTGATATTTATGACTATTCTAATTTTCGAGTTGGACTCGATGGAACATTAATGCCATAAAGAGCAAATTTATGCCACAAAGAGCATGCTATTGAGATTAGTGCCATAAAGAGCACATGATGATAATTATATTCCTGATAAGGAATGGAAAAGAAGATTGAAATTGAAATAAGATGAATGATGATAAAGGCTCACAAGTACTTTTAATTCTGTTTTAATATGAATCTCACTCTATATAGTCATTTATCAGTTTTAGTTCCTTATATGATGTTACCATGCTAGACTATCATCCTTGATTTTTGTGCATCATTGTCATACCTGTCATTTATCTATTGATCACATATACCCGGCCCTGACCGGTTTTCATTTCTTGTTGTGTATATTATATATATATGATCCGTCCAGGTGTTCCGCCGCACGGTCGCCAGTAATGACCCTTCCTTCCATATGTTTTGAGGAGCCGTGACATCGTGCGGGTTTCACGGGATTTTTGCGTAGACGCCTCCATCTATGTTTTCTAGTTATGATCAGTTTATTCGGGCATGTTGCCTAAACCGTTGTAATTGTATATTGGATCTATTACGTAACACTTGGTACTACTTGCATGTTGTATGGTTACTCTTGACCGACGTTTCTTTCGGTCCTTTTGTATCTTTTGGGCTTCTTATGTACGCTTGTGGGGGTTTCCACCCTCTATTTCTATTATGGGTTGTTGAAAATGCTTTCTTTTTATTTCAAAACCAAAGTTTTTGATAACCCGTTTTCTGGAATATAGTGTGGTCATTCCTTATGCTTTGCATATTGTAGTGACGCTGAGAATGATATTATCAATGATTTCCTATTTTATCGGGGTATAGGGCTGGCCACCCTTTATTCCTGATAGCGGGTTGTCACAGATGGTATCAGAGCGTCAGGTTCTAGGGACTTTAGGATCTATGTGGACTTGCCACGTTCTACCGTAGCGTTCTTTGATATATGACTTAATATTAGGATTGTTTTGTTGCCTATGTATGCGATCTCCTGCTAAATAGATTGTCTTATATTATATTTTAACTCTATCTCGTCTTTATCTCAGATGCCGTCGAAGAGAGGACGTCCTGTTAGGCGTAATAGGGTTGTTGAGGATGAGTTTGGTTCTCCACCGCAGCAGGGGAATATCAGTGCCACTGAAGTGGCAAATATTGTGGCCCAAGCTGTCAATGCCGCGATGACTGCAGTGGCTCAACAAATGCCACAAGCTCAAGTGAGGGGACAAGAAGCAATAGTTCCTACGGGACCTTCTCAGTGGGAATGGGTGAGGGAGTCTTTCCTTAAGGGACATCCCCCGGAATTTGAGGGAGGTTCGGATGTTATCAAGGCGAACCGGTGGAAGAGAGATATGCAGCGCCATCTTAGGATGGTGGAATGTAGTGAGGAGAAAAAGCAAATTCTCGTTACTTTCAAGCTGGTCGGACCGGCCTTACACTGGTGGGAGTCAATGACGACACCCGAACAAAGGGATACTATGTCCATCACAAATTTTTGGGCTTTGTTCGATGGAAAGTATTTCCCTCTCGCAGTTCAGAGGGAAATGCAGAGGAAGCTTCAGGATTTGGTACAAGGGGAGAGATCGGTTGCCGAGTACGAGGAGGAGTTTACCCAGTTAGCAAGCTTTATACCGGATGAAGTAACTCCAGAAGCTAAGAGGATCTCCAAGTTTGTGGGAGGTTTGCACTGGCGAATAAAACAACATTTTCTTGGAAATCCATCTCTGGTGACCTTTGGTGATGTGATGAATGCTGCTTTACTTCACTGTCAAGAGCATAGATTGTTTGTTCAAAACAAGAAGAAGGTTGTATTTGCGGGGCAAGCAGTGAGACAGGGAGGAGTTGGGAGCGGAGGGGGAACATTTTCTTCGTCCCAATCCTCGGGGAACAAGCAGGTTGAGAGGGATCCTCAGCAGGGGGATTTGTCAAAGCGTCAACGTTTTGGTGGGTTTAATGCTGGTGGCAATAATAACAGGCAGGGTCAAGGTGGTCAACAACCACAGGGAGGCCAAGGTGGAAATGGAGGTAGGGGCCAACAGGGCCGAGGTGCGGGGCAATTCCGAAATAACCAAGGTAGGAATCAGGATAATGCGGCGAATAAATGTTTCCAGTGTGGGGAGCTGGGCCACTACAAAAGGGCGTGTCCTTAGTTGGTTGGAGGGCATCTTCCTAGGGCCCCACAGCAGCCGTATGTACAGTTTCCGCCCCAAGCGCCTAATCCGGTTGCTCCTCCTCAACAGGGGAAATTGCAGTACGGAAGGGTTTACCATATTCAGGAGGCTCTGCTTCCTCCAGCTCCTCCGGCACCACCAGCGATCGAGGGTAAGTTTCTCATCCATGGGCATATGGGTCAAATCCTAATTGATACGGGTGCTACACACTCCTTTATTTCTAGAAGTTTTGCCCAGACTACAGGTTTGATAAAATCTGCTGAAAGTACCTTCACTAGCGTCGAATCCTCTATGGGCGATGGCTCATTGATTTTCTTCTTATGTAAAAACGTAGAAATTAATCTTGGTAACTTGTGTTTTGAGGACGATTTACTCGTCCTTGATATGGTCGGGTACGATGTAATTTTGAGGATGGATTGGCTAGTGAAGTACCGTGCTATAGTGAATTGTTTCGGGAAGAGTATAGTTTTTGCGGTTCCGGGACAAGAGATGTTCCTGGTGGTTATGCCTTGTATGGAAGGGAGCACGAGTGCTTATCTATATTGTATTGCGGAAGATGCATCTAGAGACGTCGTGGTTCCCCTAAATTCTCTTCCAATCGTTAGGGACTTTGAAGATATTTTTCTGGAGATACCGGGATTACCTCCAAGTCGGGAAATAGAGTTTGTGATTTATTTAATGCCGGGAACTCGACCGATCGCCAAAGCTCCTTATCGAATGGCTCCTGTGGAGATGAGGGAGCTGAGAGATCAGATTCAGAAGCTTCTAGAGCAGGGCTTTATTAGGCGTAGTACCTCACCGTGGGGCGCTCTGGTATTGTTTGTGAAGAAGAGAGACGGTTCTCTCCGGTTATGCGTGGACTATAGAGAGTTGAATAAAGTCACCATCCGGAATAAATACCCTTTACCTCGCATCGACGACTTATTTGATCAACTTAGGGGAGCTTCCTACTTCTCCAAGATCGACTTGAGGACGGGATACCACCAGCTGAGGATACGAGAGCAAGATGTATCCAAAACGGCATTTTTGACCCGTTATGGATCCTATGAATTCTTGGTTATGCCCTTCGGGCTAACCAATGCCCCTGCCGTGTTTATGGATCTTATGAACAGGATGTTTCGGGATTTCCTTGACCAGTTTGTCATTGTATTTATTGATGACATCCTAGTCTATTCTCAGACAGAGTCGGATCACGCTGCTCACTTGCGGTTGGTCCTGCAGAGATTGAGAGATCATCAATTGTATGCAAAGTTTGAGAAGTGTGGCTTCTGGTTGAAGGAAGTTCAATTTTTGGGGCATGTGGTGTCATCACAAGGCGTGTCTGTGGATTCGGGTAAGGTGATCGCAGTAAAGGAGTGGGGTCAGCCCATGACGCCCACTGAAGTTCATAGTTTTCTGGGCTTGGCGGGTTATTACCGTCGATTCATTAAGGGCTTTTCCAAGGTTGCTAGCCCATTGACGAATTTAACCCGGAAAGGAGTAAGATTTGTATGGGATAGTTCATGTCAAGCGGCTTTTGATGAGCTCAAGGATAAACTAACTTCGGCTCCAGTCCTGGCATTGCCAAAGCCGGGATTGGAATATCTCGTCTTCACTGATGCATCTCTTCAGGGATTAGGAGGTGTTCTTCAACAAGAGAGACAACCCATTGCGTACGCTTCTCGTAAGTTGAAGCCTCACGAGAGGAACTATCCGATACATGACTTGGAATTCGCCGCCGTTGTATTTGCCTTGAAGATATGGAGGCATTATCTCTTAGGGGAAAAGTTTAGTCTGTTCACCGACCACAAATCGCTACAATACTTATTCTCCCAAAAGGATTTGAATATGTGCCAGCGTCGTTGGTTGGAGTTTGTGAAAGATTACCAATTTGATATTCATTATCACCCTGGAAAGGCGAATGTGGTAGCAGATGCCTTGAGTAGAAAGCCTGATGGAGAGTTAGCTGAGGTGTGGAAAGCTAAGTGGAAGGAACTCAGCCTGGAGGATGCAGGGGTGAGAGCATTCCTTTCCGTGATGACGGTTACTCCCACGATTATAGCAAAGATTGTGGAAGCTCAGAAAAGAGATAAAGTTTGTCAAGACCATACACGCCAGCTGTTGTCTGAGGGAGCGAAGTCGTACTCAATTGGTTCTGAGGGTGGACTACGCTTCCATGGAAGACTTTTGGTTCCCGACGATGGGGATTTGAGACGTGCAGTAATGGCGAAATCCCACGGGTCCAAGTTTGCAGTACATCCAGGCGGGGACAAGATGTACCAAGATATGCGTCGTTTGTATTGGTGGGCGGGTATGAAAAGGGATATCTCAGAGTTTGTGTCTCAATGCACTACTTGTCAGTTGGTTAAGATTGACCACCAGCGACCGACAGGTTTGTTACAACCGCTCGAGATTCCCGTATGGAAATGGGAGAGCATTTCGATGGACTTTGTTACGGGCTTGCCTAGATCGCAAAAGGGTCATGACTCAATTTGGGTGATTGTCGACCGTTTGACTAAGTCGGCACACTTCTTGCCCGTGCGCACCGATTATGATACCGCTCGTTATGCCCAGTTGTTCATTGAGGAGATCGTCAGACTCCACGGGGTACCTTTAAATATTATCTCCGACCGAGATAAAATATTTGTGTCCTACTTTTGGCAGAGTTTCCAGGGAGCTATGGGAACTGAGTTGAAGTTAAGCTCTTCCTATCATCCTCAAACCGACGGTCAGACCGAAAGGGTAAACCAGATGTTGGAGAATATGCTTCGTATGTGCATACTCGACTTTAAAGACAGTTTGGAACAGTACCTTCCGTTGGTTGAGTTTGCTTACAACAACTCATACCGATTCACTATTGGAATGGCACCCTATGAAGCTCTGTATGGCAGACCTTGTAGATCGCCCGCTTGTTGGTTGGAAGTGGGTGATAATAAGTTCCTTGGACCTGAAATGATCCAAGATACTTCTTCGAAGATTGAGCTTATTCGAAATCGCATACGAATAGCCCAAGATCGCCAAAAGAGCTACGCCGATGCGGGTAGGAGACATATAGAATTGGAGGTTGGAGACCAAGTGTTGGTGCGAGTGTCCCCGATGAAGGGTATTAAACGTTTTGGGAAGAAAGGAAAGCTTGCACCGCGCTTTGTTGGACCTTTCCCAGTGATTGCAAAGGTTGGTCCCGTGGCATACCAACTTGCCTTGCCGGAACCTTTACAACAAATTCATGATGTCTTTCACGTCTCCTCTATGAAAAAGTACAAAAGGTGTGAAGGTTCCCTTTGGCACATTCCTTTCGAAGATATCGAGTTGCAGCCCGATGTTTCTTATGAAGAACAACCGGTTGCTATCCTTGAGTTTGGGGAGCGAAAGTTGAGATCTCGTGTGGTGCCCCTAGTGAGAGTTCATTGGAGTCATCATCATGCAAGCGAATCAACTTGGGAACGTGAGGATGAGATGCGGGAGAAATATCCACATCTTTTCTCATGAGGTATGCCTGAATTTTGGGGGCAAAATTCCCTCATAAGGGGGGGAGTATGTAATAACCCTCGCTTATGAGACTGTATTTTACAGTAATTACTTAGTATAGTAATTAGAGACCAGTGTTGGGTTATGATTTGAATGTTAATTCAATGTAGAAAAGTTGATATTTATTATGAGTCTGAATACATATCCTAATTATGGGTAAATATTGCTTCGTCATGCTTATTAATATCATCTGAATTTAAAATGATATTTGGCTTAATAATGAGACCGGAACCTAAATTGAATTTTAAAATGTCCAGATGATAATTTGGAGGTTTCAGTTGATTCCGGAACGTGCGAAATAGTCAAATAATGTACCATATTGTATTTTGTAGATTTGGGCATTTTTGACTGGTTGTGCCTTAATTATGCAGTTGCGTATTGTTTTATCGCACTATTAGTTAATTTAGTGGGATATTGGTCTTAGGTCACGACTTAAGCCTTCTAAGTCTTTCAATTTCCCCTATTTCCTTCCAAAACCAAAGAGAGAAAGTGAAGAGAAGAGAGAAAGACTTGGAGATTGAGAGAAGATTTGCCACTACACTTAGAAATCTGCAAAGTTGCTGAATCAAGGCAAGTTTTTACTTGCTATTTGTGTCTTGAGATAGATGATTTGTTGTGGTAATGGTGTATTGATTTTAGTTTAGCAAACTTAGGGTTTTCTTATGTATTTTTGGGTTTTGATTCACTCAAAGATGATTCATGAGGTTTTAGATGATCAATAGTATCATTGATGTTATTTTAGTGTTGGTTTATAAGTTTGGTTTGAAGAAATCTGAGTTGGGGTAGAAAATGGAGTCCAAGACTCCATAGCCAATTCTTGGCAAAATCGCAGGCCCGAATCGATTCGGCCCCCTGGGTGAATCGATTCGGTTAGGTCCAGTGCCCAGGTCTTGTGAACCGAATTGATTCGGAATTGATCCGAATCGATTCGGCAGTTATGCAGAAACCCGAACCTTCTGACCGAATCGATTCGGTTTCCATCCGAATCGATTCGGCAACTTTTCAGAAACTCAAATTTTCTGGCCGAATCGATTCGGCCAAGGGGGCGAATCGATTCGGTAGCCCTGCACTTTTCAAATTTTTCTTTTTCATTTTGAACCCCTACTCTTTAAGATTAGTGATTAGGGACCTTCTTAAATGAAGTAAACATAGGGTTTAGTGTACTAGTTGAGTTGGGTCGACATCCTAGACTCGAAAGGGTTCATCTAGGATCCATTCAAGGGGGGAATTTAAAGTGATGATTGAGCATCACTTTCGTCTTGTAGTTTTATAAAGGTCTAGAATATATGAAGGTCAATTTGGAGACTTTATAATTCAACTCGAGTTAGATTTGACTTGAGGGTTTATATTAAAGCCTAAAAGAGGTTTGGGAGTAACTTTGGAGTCTAAATTCCTTATCGAGGATGTTATGACGGTACGAAATACGTATAGTCCCGATTTAGCTTATACATTTATTCAAATGGGAATTGATAAGGTAAATGGAAATTTACTAATTCATGTAATAGAAATAAATAAAATGGATGTTACACACCTCTCTAAATGCCATCTTAAGGGAAGTCCGTGCGAGAGGTGAAGGCCCCTGGCTAATGAATGCAGGGTGGATATAGTCCTAGGCCATATGAGCGCTTGTTTTATTTTTCCGCGATGGGTAGGAGATTCTGGGTGTGGTCTTGACTACTCCGCAGGCATATGGCCGCTTCCCGACGTTTTCGATAGGATCCCAGGTTGTCTTATGTTAGGCCCTGGAAGATGATGGTTATTTAGGGACGCGCACAGTGGGGAAACCCGGACGGGCGGTCTTAGAATCGTTATATTGATATTTATGACTATTCTAATTTTTGAGTTGGACTCGATGGAACATTAATGCCATAAAGAGCAAATTTATGCCACAAAGAGCATGCTATTGAGATTAGTGCCATAAAGAGCACATGATGATAATTATATTCCTGATAAGGAATGGAAAAGAAGATTGAAATTGAAATAAGATGAATGATGATAAAGGCTCACAAGTACTTTTAATTCTGTTTTAATATGAATCTCACTCTATATAGTCATTTATCAGTTTTAGTTCCTTATATGATGTTACCATGCTAGACTATCATCCTTGATTTTTGTGCATCATTGTCATACCTGTCATTTATCTATTGATCACATATACCCGGCACTGACCGGTTTTCATTTCTTGTTGTGTATATTATATATATATGATCCGTCCAGGTGTTCCGCCGCACGGTCGCCAGTAATGACCCTTCCTTCCATATGTTTTGAGGAGCCGTGACATCGTGCGGGTTTCACGGGATTTTTGCGTAGACGCCTCCATCTATGTTTTCTAGTTATGATCAGTTTATTCGGGCATGTTCCCCAAACCATTGTAATTGTATATTGGATCTATTACGTAACACTTGGTACTACTTTCATGTTGTATGGTTACTCTTGACCGACGTTTCTTTCGGTCCTTTTGTATCTTTTGGGTTTCTTATGTACGCTTGTGGGGGTTTCCACCCTCTATTTCTATTATGGGTTGTTGAAAATGTTTTCTTTTTATTTCAAAACCAAAGTTTTTGATAACCCGTTTTCTGGAATATAGTGTGGTCCTTCCTTATGCTTTGCATATTGTAGTGATGCTGAGAATGATATTATCAATGATTTCCTATTTTATCGGGGTAGAGGGCTGGCCACCCTTTATTCCGGATAGCGGGTTGTCACATAAACCTTTATAAATCTGAATTTTACCTATGTAAACCATCATAGTAGAAATCACAGTCAGTCGGGTCACAATCTTTATATCTATAACAACCAACATAAAAATGCAACCCCTCAAAAAAACCCAAATCGAAAAAATACTTAGAATGTACCTATTGCCGGTGGTTAAAACCTAAACTACATAGTAGGGTGAGGTGGGAGGCGACTGGCGACGTGGGTGGCAGCGGGAGACGAACGGGTTGGGGTTGGATTTAATGGGTGTGCGATTTACTACCTGGTGATGTTGAAGGCACCAGAGCCCAACCTTCTACACTCCGAAAAAATGGCAATGAGCCCAACCTTCAACTCCCAAAAAATTGTGATGTAGCCTCACAATGTCAGCAGGTGACAACACCCCAAACTCGAAAACGAAGTCAGTTAGTCTCCTTATATCGATCTCAGTAAAAAAAAATCAAAAACAAAAAAACTTAAAAAAAGATGGAGAAATTCCCTTACATCCAGACTCAGATGGCCATCTTCTTTTGGCTCATTTGTGTTCTTGGGGACTCAGAAATCCCCAGCTTCTTCAGACCCACAACGGCATTTGTGTTCTTCAGACCCAAAATGGTGCACCTGCAAAAAAGAAAAGCTAATGCAAAGATTAAACAAAATCAGAAGAAATCAATAAAAGAAAATAAAAAAGTCAAAAAGTTTTATAAAGTACCTAAGCTTATTCGTGAGAAATCGTTACCCAAACTAGTAACAGATGTGGTGCTTTCTTCACTCTTGAGAGGAACCCAAATAAATTAGTATCTTGGGAGAGAACACGGTGCTAGTTTTTGGTAATATGTCAATAGAGAGAAACATGGGTAGGAGGGTTAACTTGGGATGTGTGCCCAGAAGCATGCATTTCAAATTAAAGCTGGGATCAGCTAGTTGTATCATTTCCCATGCTTCTCGAGCCAAACAAATGTACGGTAATGGCTGAATTAAAAGGTGGGAGTAAACGACGCGTGCTGCATATTTAACCATTAAATTCAAACCCTAGAAAATTAATTGGGCCATTAGTTGGCAAAGAAAAGAAACAAAGATAAAAAGTCCCTCTTGAATTTTAAAGGGTAAAACTTCTTCCACCTATTAGCCCAAACACAACTTATAGAAACCCTCCAAAGCCTAAAATTCTCATTTCCCCCAATTTTGGCTCTCTAGAGCTCGACAACTCATCAAATCAAAGGACCAAAATGTGATAGCACATAAGGGAAATCTGATACACAAAATTTTGAAATGCTTTGTTCGAATAACTTTGTGCTCGTTCGAACGATAAGTGCATATCATTCGATCCATGGCTTCTAACGACCTTCAAATGGTCGTTGAATGTTACACAGTTGGGTCTTGCTCAAGCTCTCCTGATCCCCTATTTTAAGCGACCTTTTATCTCATTCGAAATGTCATGTCGTTCAAAGGACCCCTTACTTTTCATTTTCTCTATTTCTTTCAATTTGACCGTCAACTTCCAATAATTATCATCAAGCCCCCAAATAGATAAATCAAAATACAATATCACTCATAATTATCCATGTACTAAGGTTCTTACACCATTTCAACTTATGCGGGGCAATTAAATTAAATATTAAAGTAGGGTATTACACGATTAATGAAGGGTGGAATTGAGGTGATATGGAGGATGGGAAATGGAGATGGAGTATAGACGCCGTCCACCTGCCTTATTGAGCCTAAAGATGAGGGAAACAAAAGCCCTATAAGCATGGTGCTCAATTTGGTGAGGAAAGAGTAAGGGTGTGACAATCGAGATAAGGTGCGTCTCATAAAAATAGGGCAATTACTTTATAAATGGGATATGATAATTGAATCACTATGACAAATCAATTAGCTGACTATAGTAATAAGCACCACAAGGGATGGGTGCACAAGGATGATCAAGCTCGGTGTCACATAAGTTGAGAGTGGAGCCACAAATCTCTCATGGATGGTGGGGTGGATAAAGAACTCACGTGAGATTGCATGTGAAGCACGAGGGTAGAGGACAGGGTTAAGTCAAGACCTAAGAGAATGGATGGGAATGTCATTGAAATAGGAACAAGGTCCAAATATGGTGGTTGATTAGGTGATAGGGTGGGATAATGGGTGGGGGAAGATCATCCAACCCTAAAGTAGGAGACATGCATTAATTGGTACAGTAGTATGATCGTAAAACAGGGAGTGTAGTATCAAAAGAATTAGTGGAAAACTTATCCACACATAAACCACCATCAAGACGGTGAGAAAATCGAAATAGACATTAAGAGAATCGAGACATAGGGATTTATAAAAAAGTCAGACTCAATGTGAGTCGAATAACTTTAGAATGGGTTAACATCAAGAGAGGTAGGGACCAACTCTGATTCAATCACGATGTAATGGGTGGAACTCATAGCCGGAGCTAACCAAAAAGAAATGAGCGTGTCATGGTCACACTTAATGGGTAAAATATGTATAAACTCATGCTTTTTTAATTATTATAATGCGAACCGAAAGGGTTGGTTTTGGGGGTATAATGGTGTGGCAAACTTTTGGATTTGGAGGGTAAAGGAGAACCTCGACATTAGGTTATTTTTTATGTTTAGGTAGCGGATCGGTATCACTAACTATATATACTTTAACACAATTGTAAACTTAAGGCTCGGACCACGGGGTGGTCTCAACATTGAGATTCTCGTGGTGATAGGTATGGTCACACTCAAAATTCGCGTCATAGGAAGACACATTATCGTTCCACGTCGATGAAAAAAGGTTAAACTTGGGGGAAATTACACTCTCTCACACACTCAAATTCATTTAAGCAGTTATCAAGTTACTGAAGAGCTTGATTTTGATCCGGAGTAGCATTATCTTGCTCGATGATGAAATTTTGCAATAGTCTTTCCAGAGCATATGTGGGTGATGATGGGGAAGTGATAGGTGATGGGGAAACAATGTGCAGTTAATGTGGACATAACTCACTTTTAGTATAACAAAATGAAGAATACTCATGTGAAGTGTGGGTAATGGGTTCAAATTCTTCATAAACGAGAGGAGGGTATCCATGAGAGACAAAAGGTTGATAATCATGGGGAAGTAGTGGGGGGACTAATCAGGATGGGGTGCACTTAGTTTCCTTGATGACTATTGAAAACCGTGAGGCATGCGTGGAATTTTGGAATGGAATAATCAATGGAGGCAGCGAAATATCAGAGGCATGCATGGACAATGCAAGCCTATCAATGATGTGCATGAGATAGTTAAAAATTTGTGAAGTACGGAATTGGACTCAACCTCAATCATGCTTGGAGAGGATGGGAAATGACCAAAGTAATCCTATAAAGGATGTTTTTCATCTATGATGGAATATATAGTGGGAGAAAAATAATTCTCTAAATAATATTTTTGATATTTCAAATTTTTGAAAAAGAAAAAAAATATTTTTGGTGATATTTGAATATTTAAAAAAAGAATGAAAATATTTTTTGGACTTTTTGAATATAAGAAAAAGGTAAGAAAAATATTTTTTTGATTTTTGAAAAAGGGTGGTAAAAATGGATTCTTTTTAAAGCAAAAAAGGATGGAGCATGCAAAACAGACTACTAAAGGATTGTAATTAGACACGTATAAGAAAAGGAAAAGTCCTAACTAGCACGTAACCAATATTTATATTGAATTAAGTGACGGGGTTGTCAAATTTTAATTAATCCACGGGAGATAAAAGTATGGAGTGTTATACGTCACTTGGGAAAAATGTTCTCCTACTTGGCTTTCTAGTTAGTTGCTTTTAATTAAGTGATATCTTTCGATTAACAAGCTAGTGGGGTAAGTGATTAAGTGAATTATAAAATTCCAAATATTTTAATGACCATTTTTAGGTCCTAGGTTTATTCATTCATCAAACCATTCAAATTAAATGCAATGCGATAATTTAAATCACATAAGCACAAATAAGCACACAAACAATGGACTGAGTGATGAAAAAATATACCTCCCACAAATTTTACATGCATGGGGTGAAGATCGAGTTGAGTCGACTGGGGGAAATTTTCTTTATTTTTCCTTGTAAGTCCTATAAACCCAAAATAAGGCGACTTCATATCGACTCTAATGACGCTCTCTTTATTTTGTTCCTTTTTTTCCTTTTTATTATTATTGCAAATAAAAATGATGTCTAAAATGCATCAAAAATAAAAAATAAAATACAAGGCCTCAATAGTCCTAATAAAACTAGTCTATGAAAAAAAATACACAAATGAAAATGAAAGAGTATAAGTCTTCAAAATTCTCCTCCACTCGAGAATTCGACAATGACAATTGGTGAGAATGAAATTTGCAAAACCTGAACAAATTTCCAATGCTTAAGAAACCGGCAAAAACGCCATTTGATAACTAGTCTTTTTTGTATATCGTTATGCTGTTGCAAAGGCTTGTCAATCAGATATCCCTTTGGAGCCACAGAATAAACTAAAACCTATATATGGCAAGTAATGGGTATCAATCTAACTTCTTACTAAGGTCAAGAAAAAAATAAAGACAAGTATGATTTTAAAAATATGGTTTTCATGGGATAATTAATCAAATTAACTAAATGGAGAGTAATTTAAAATGAACTAACAAAAAAATTAACTAAGTGAGTGAAATGTGAGAAAAATATGTTTCGAGAATCCACTTCCATTATTTAGTTATTTATTTTGATTAAGTGGCTTTTAATTTAAGAATACTCCAAGATTTATATAACTCACAAATTGACTCTCGTCGTAAATGTGATCAAAATAAAATCTATTTTTAGAAAATTAATTTTAAACTTTCACAAAACTGTTAAAAATAAGACTAAAACTATTCTAATAAACTACACGCTAAGGATAATTTACTAAAATTTTATTAAGTCTTTAAAAATTAGTTTTAGAGATAGAAAATTCCAAACTTATTTTTATCTTAGGAAAATACTATCTATAATTTGATTATTAATAAAATAATGTAAATAAAAATTTTGGGTTCTTTCTCAATGACAAGATCATAGAATTTGTCATGGAAGGGGAATTTTTTGATTCATCAAAAACAAATCACCTTCTTTCAAACCATGAATAGAAACCAATGCTTTCTCTCAAAATATTAAAAGTTAAATATTTATTTTCAATGAGCATGATAAAGTTAGAAATTATAAAATTAAAATAAATAAAACAAGACCATAGAGGCTTCATCTCTCCCCTTCAATGGAAAAATATCCTTGCATATGGATAAACTCACATAAAACTGTGAAAATAATTCCATACAACATCTTGTAGAAACAAAAATAAAGACAGTATACCAAGTTCCCTTGCACACACTTTCAAATCTTCAAAAAAACACCTCACAAATAGGAGTTACACCACAAAATTCTAAAATTTAATTAGTTTACTCAATATTTTTCACCATTAAAACATTTATCACCCCTAACCTACTAATAAAATGTGAAAAATAATAATTATATTATAATCTACTCGTAAAAAAATTAAGAGAAAACTAAAACAAAATGAGTTGAGTGAGGTCTCTTATCTTCCCCCACCCACTCCCAATATGACCTCATTATTTGCATTTATTGGTAGGTATGAATCTAGAGTGTTAGGTTAAGGGGCTTGAGTGGGATTATGGTTAAATTAAAATGGTCTCACTAGGTTTACAGTGTAATACCCCGTATTTTCATGGACTATATTTATTAATTGTTAAGTGAGTAATAAATTAATAAATAGGACTAACTATTAATTCTGTGGCTTACACATAATAATTTTGCATAAAATTGATGATAATTGAATATTGCATATAGTATGATTTTTATAACTTGTGTTTGTAATAATTAATTAGCAATATTAATTACACGACGTGGGTTATATTTACGCATAGAATAATTAAATGAATACTTTATTGACATCTTGAGGTATTAATGTGGGTTGTGGGTAGTATTATTTAGACTTGACTCCAAAGTGACACGAATGTCCGTTTATATGTTTTTATTTCTTTAAAATGGTCCTCGGGGGTAGGTATACTCTTAAGGGAGTTTTTGGCTATTTCGGATAACATTCTGGGCTCTTTTAAGGGCAAAAAATTCGTTCTCATTAAAAGATGCGGGATTATAGTATTTAAAAGGGGTATAAACCGCATCATCAAAGTGGATTCAGTTCTTCACATTTTTGGAGACATTAAGTAATTTGAGATTTTGAGGATCCTATTGTAGTTTTAGGTTCTATTTACAGTAATTGGGATAGTGATGGAAATTCAGGCTAGTATAATGACTTATGTAATTTTGTGCACCTAAGAAAATGGGAAAATTATTGTTATGCTTAGCAAATATAGGGATTTTCATGATAAATTTTTGTGTAGTTAATTCCCCTTAAAGAGTGGAATTAGTATTGCGCTCATATTGGAGCAATGTTCATTTATGTGGTGAAAACATTTGTGATTAGGGTAATGATAATGTGGGAGTGTTTGGACCTAAGAGTGGGGTCACTATGTGGTTTTAGAATATGAGTTGAAGAATAATTAGAAATAAATTATAGTACACGCGAGTGAGTGGACTTATAGATGATATTATTGATTTTCCTTCTAGCTCGAGTTTAAACGACTCAATTAGATATTTGTATGAGGATAGTATTGCTTGTGCATTATAGCCATGGATTTTGTTGATGTTTTGGTTATGAATAAGGTTTAGGAACAAGTAAGTTCCAAAAGGATAAAATAAAGAGCATTTTTTATTTATGGTTATAATTATGAAGGTAAGATTGAGAGTAACCCTATTAGAGACAATTGGGGAAGAATGGAAAAGAATGTTATGAAATAGCGAGTTGTGACAAGAGAGAAAGAGATGTTATGATTACGATTTTTTTGAATTATGGAGTATGGCCATGTGGTTGACAGGTATCCGAATGTGGATTATGTGTATGGTAGTGTAAAACCAAGGATTATTCGGTTGAGATTTTATAGATTTTATATGGTGGGAATTTCTACGGCCATTGGGTTATAGTTGTGGGTTTCACAAGAGTTAGGAAGTATCAACCTGTCAATAATAGGTGCAATGATGTGAAGATTTTAGGTTGGCTATTTATGTTGTTCTTGGATTAGGGATAATGAAACAAGATGTTCATAATATCTCTATGCTATATAGTGATGTTCCTTGGTTAGACGTAATGGTTTTGCTGAGAGTTGTTTCTTTATATGTGGATTGACTATTGACGCAATCACTTAGATTATGGGTTAATGTTCACTAGGATATGGTATTGGTGAGAGAGATAGCTTTCTATATGCAAGTGACCATGACATTCATTGTGTATGGGTATATTATTTATATAGTCTTCCTTAAATGTTGGATGGTAGTGGACATTTGAACATATGCGTCGTAATAACTTATTTGTTAGTTAGAAAAGGTGGGTTCCGTAAAAGCCTTATACGTTCTAGTAATTATTCTTGGTCAGTTGTTATTACCTACTGTGGATTTCCATAGTGAATGTGATGATGATATTGATTTTGACTTACGACATGGGTATGTCTGTTGGAGGTGATTCTCGAGATTGGACTACTTATATGGGCTATATGATTATGGTGGTATACTGTTTAGGATGGATACGTGGAATGGTTAGCCGATGATGGATTTATCTTAGTAGAAAGGATATGCGTGACGAGAAACATTTTTATTATAAACATTTTTATTATTTTGAGAATTTTATTATGAGTGATGGTCTCGATAACATGAAGGCACGTATGTTCATGTGTGGTATTACCATAACGATGTTATTAGGGTGACAAGTTATAGTAGACGCATATTTGAGTGGTTAGATGTTTAGAGATTTAAAAGTGGCTATACATACTATTAGAGCTAAGGACGGACAAATGGTGTCCTACCAGATAATTGAGAAAATCATGATGTTTTTAGAGTTACTGGATCGATTAATTTAAGGGGTTTAGTATCACTCTTTGAAGGGGTGAGCCTTTTGTTGAAATTCACAAGTTGAGATTTGAGTTGTTAGTGCATTGTTTCATGTTTGGTCTTGGGTCAAAGAATCTTGATATTTGATTGCGATAGGCAATAGTGTATTAGAAGAGTTCCTTGTTGGATTTCATTTATGAGACATCTCACGCATGAAGCTTAGTAAATTTAGAGAGTTAAGAGATGTTGGGACTCTAGTCGAATGAGTGGGGATATCTCAAGAAGAGTTAAGTCTATCGAGGCCAAGAAGTTAAGCATCGAGAGCACTATGGGATATTCGCACCACTAGTCAAATGAGTACGGATATCTCAAGAAAACCTTAGTCACAGTTAGTAAGGTTGGGTATACGTTTACTTTATAATCTCGAATTATATGTGATTGATTTTGGTATGTATATATATGTTACATATGTGATATTTATGTGTGTGTACATGTGGTATACGATATAGGAGCTCCCCAGTCGTGGTACACTATGGTAGGTGTATGTGAGTCTTCTTTATTTTATCTCGTAGGATACGGGAATAGGCTAATTTTATATAAACCTATGATATTTTTTAGGTTACATTTTGAAGTTATACTTTAGCGAATTCCGAGGACGGAATTCTTTTATTAGGGGGAAGAATGTAATACCCCGTATTTTTGCGCACTATATTTATTAGTTATTAAGCAAGTAACAAATTAATAAATGGGACTAATTATTACTTGTTTGCTTAGTAATAACAATTTTTCATCATATAGATGATAATTGAGTATTGCAAAATATATGATTTTTGTAACGTGTGTTTGTAATACTTAATTAGTGATATTAATTATATGAGTGGTCTATGTGTACCCGTAGAATAATTAAGTGAAAAATGTATTGATGTTATGAGGTATTATGGTGGATTGTGGGTAGTATCATTTAGATAGGCTTCTAGGGTGACACAGATGTCCAGATAGCATTTTTGGCTCTTTTAAGGGATCGAAATTAGGCCTCATTAAAAGGTGAGGGATTAGGGTTTTTAAAAGAGGTTTAAACCAAATAATTTAGGTATTTTACATCCACATAACTTCACGCTATTAGCCTTAGTCACGTGAGAGAGTTTATCAATCTTGGAGAGGAGAAAGTGAGGAGAATTTTGAGAGGAATTCTTTAATATTCACTATAAGGAATGAATTATCTTTCAATATCTCTAATAATGTGTTTCTTAATTTATAAGCATACTTTCTCATACGGTTTCAAGTTTTTTTTAATTATATTGGATATTGATTGATATGATTATTTATGATTGGTACTGATTAGGATTAATAGTAATTAATCTTACTTTGAAAGTTAAGATTTTTGTGATTAAACCCGAAATCAAAATTGAATAACTAATGGGAATTATGTTAGAACCCATGTTTATTTTTGTATTTACTCTTTGATAAAATAAATGTTTAATGAATCTTGAATTGAAAGATATCAATGGCTTATAAATTGTTCTTGAGGAATTTTGTGCTAATTTAATCATAGATTGAAATCATGTTGAAAACCCTTGTTTATGAGTACAAATCATTTGAGTTATTGCCCCTAGTTGTTAGTTTTAGGTTCTTATATGATAAGGATTCGATTGGACATATTATATGAGTTAAGGCTAGTGGGACAAGGAAGTGCAGCATCGAGAGCACTGTGGGATATTCGCACCACTAGTCGAATGAGTAGGGATATCTTAAGAAGAGCTTAGTCACGGCTAATAAGGTAATAGAGTATGCCTTTACTTTATAATAATGAATTATATATGTGATTTAGCAACGTTTTTTAAACTTGGCTTTAGCGACGTTTTTTAAACTTGGCTTTAGTCACTACAAGAAAACTTGGCTTTAGCGACGTTTCCTAAACATCGAAATAAACTCTAAAAACATTGGGAATAGAAATCCCAACGTTTGGGATACGTTTTTAAAAAACATCGGCGTATCGACAGTCGGGAAATAAGCGTCGTTTATTAAAAACACCGGGTAAACATTTCCCGACGCTTCCAGCTACGTTTATTAATCGTCGGTAATTGTCCCTGTCTTGTGGTATAAATGCGACTTTTGAAAAAAAACATCGATTTTTGGCAACGTTTCCCCAAAAGAATCGGGAATATTAAATTAAGATTTCAACATAAAATTCAATGATTTACTTGAAAACATCACAATGTTAACTAACTTTTTCCATACTATCTTCCAACATTTTTTTGTAAAGAGTAAATATTTTAAATGTCATATAATATCCAAGTAGACATCATTAATATTATAATGGATCTTCTGGGTACCACGTTTATTTATCTCGGCCTAGATAAATAATCAGGCTAAGCCCAATTAAAAATGGGGAAAGCCTGGACCAAACTCCCAAGCCTTATAAACGGTTAGTTAGCAGTGACCCGTTCAACCCCTAAAATCTCTGAGGAGATATTCAAAGGATTATGGTCCAACATGGAGGTGACCAACACCCCCACTCTTCGAGAATTACATGTATTTATTAAACCCCCTACCCGGGGCAAAGGATATGCATTTTTTTGTAAACACTCCCCGGGAGATAAGGGAAATATAATCAGAGAGAACCATGGTGGACGTAGGCCATTTTATCGAACCATGTAAATCTTGTGTCGTGTATGATTGTAGTTATTTTGTGTTCTTTACTTTTTCTTGTGATCGCATTTGCTTATAATTTATGTTGAGATTTATTGTAACCATAATTGGCACTGTCTGTGGGAAGCGATTGTTCTTCCTTTAAGAAAGCCTTCACCAATAAGAACCTAGAATGTCTGGTCACAACAGCAATGCCTCTCAAGCAGGGGATATTCAAGAGCAACCTACCCCTCGCAGGGTTAAGTCTAAAATTCGACGATTAAACCTAAGACCTCACCCAGAACGGCAAGACTCAGAAGAAAGTAAGGGACCAACTAGGTCCATGCAAGTTTCCAGGAAGATCGACGCCTACAAGGACAAGCTCCAAGAGTAGGAGGAAGCCACTCATAAGAAGGAATCCGATAATGAACGCCTCAAAAGGATATTGGAAAAGACGGAGAGAGAACTCCATCGCAGCACAAGGTAACACCATTATCGCACTCCTAGCCCTCAGGTAAGCAGATCTCGCAGCTGAGGAAGGAGCCCAAGACGCGGATCTCAAAGAATTGATAGACATAGGTCACGTTCGAGCAATAAAAATCAGTTCGTCATTGCAGGAGCGCAGGTTGAGAAAATGACGACATACGAAATTTGGTCGGGAGAGAAATGAACCAACACCCAGCACATCGGGGTTCCAGATCGACCAGAGAGCTAGCTAGGCGAGCTATCAGGACCCAGATGAAATCCCCTTTTTAAGAGAAATAGAAGAAGAATAAGCCCCCAAGAAGTTCACAATGACCAGGTTCCAGATCTACGATGGAAAGTCTGATCTTATCGACCATGTCAAACAGTAAGGGCAGGCAATGACCCTTTGGAACCACAAAGACGCATTGACGTGCCAGATTTTTCCATCGAGCTTGCACGATGTGGCCTAAAAGTGGTTCAAGAAACCCCCGAACAGATCTATTAGGAACTTCGAGTTCTTGGCAGAGATCTTTACTACTCGCTTCATTACTAGCAGCTCCCATCCGAAGAGGATGGATAATCTGTTGACAATGAAGAAGCAGCCCCAGGAGAGCCTCAGAGACTACACGAAGATGTATTAGGAGCTATTAAACGAGGTTGAGGAATGCTCGGAGTAGGTCATCATGGCATCCTTCAAGATTAGTTTACCCACCTCCTGCCTCTTGAACCAGTCCCTCACTAAGAAGGAGGCCATAACCATCGACGACTTGATGGCTCATATTGAAAATTATGCCAAAGTCGAAGATGTAACTCATCTTAGTGCAAGGGAAAATGGTCGCGTCAAGATCGTCGGTAAGGTAAGTGACAAGAATGAGGGTAAGAAAATGAAGAATGGGGACAGGAATGACCCTAAGAATGGTAATAATAGTGATTCCTCGAGGCATTCCAAGCAGTAAATACAGTTTCCAGGGAACCAATATATACTATTTTAGAGAAGATCAAGGGCAAATCATTCATTAAGTGGCCTAGGAAGATGGGTGGAGACCATTCAAAGAGGAACAATGCACTAAGGTGTGCCTTCCACAAAGAGGGCGGGAATAAACCGAGCATTGAAAGGATCTCAAATCTTACCTTAAGGAGCTAGCCCAAGCTGGACACCTGAGCGAATTCGTGGAGAAAAAGGCAGAGAAGGTAGCTACCAATGGAAATTAAAGGCCCAACAACGTGATCGAGGAAGATGTTGGCCATGAGTTCGTCGTAATTCATGGAGCATCCGACCTCAAACAGATTCAAAGGAACACAGTTCGGATGGAAGTCAAAAAGATTACAGCAGTAATGCAAGATTTTTAAATCGATCCATCCAAAACGCAAGCAAGGAAGCATCAGCGAGTAGAGGATGTCAACTAAATCAAGCACATTGTATTCACGGATGAAGATCTAGTGGGAGTAAGAAACCCATATTATGATGTATTGGTCATTACACCCGGGATAGCTAAGTATGATGTCGACAAGTTTCTCATCGACTAAGGTAACTCATCCGAAGTAATGTACCTCGACCTATTTAGGAAGTTGAAGTTAAGCGTCGTCGACTTAAAGGAAGCTATTGTTACTCTAGTTGGCTTCTACGAAAAAATAACCATCCCCTTGGGAAAGATTATCTTGCCAGTAAGGGTAGGAAACATTTCAAAGATGATCAAATTTCTTGTGGTCGATATTGATTCACCCAACCAAGCAATCCTCGATAAAGGATGGTTGCACGCAATGAAGGTCGTCCCCTATACCTACCATCAGAATCTTAAATGTGTGACTAAACGAGGAGTGGTGGAGATCCACGGAGATCATGTGATGGCGAGAAAGTGCTTCAGATCTGCCATCCGTCCTAAGCCAGAGAAGAAGATTGATAAAGTTCTGAGAAAGGATGAAGAGCGGGAGAGGCTAATGCCCTCCAAATAGCAACTAAGATATGGGAGACCAGGAGTGGAGGAAACCAAGCTTCTCCCCTTTGAGAGGGTCGTTGAGGACCTGAAGGAAGTCGCAGCTAATGGCGACAATATAGATAGGATGTTTTTTATCGGAGCCTCTCACAGATCGAGAGAAGAAGGAACTGACAGTACTTTTGCAAAGTAACTTAAAAGTTTTTGCATGGGAACCCTACGAGCTGCCTGGGATTGATCCTAGTGTGGCTTGTCACCGGCTGCACGTTGATCCGAATTTTAAGCTGATAGCACAAACGGAACGGTGGACTTCCCTGGAAAAGGCCAAGGCTATAGAGAAACTTTTAGATGCAGGATCCATACGGGAAGTTCAATTCCCCAAGTGGCTATCCAACCCAGTAGTAGTCCCGAAAAGTAATGGAAAGTGGCGAGTCTGCATTGATTTTACTGACCTTAATAGAGCTTGCCCTAAAGACAGATTTTCTCTCCCGAAGATTGACCGGTTCATGGATGTCACAACAGCTCATGAAAGAATGAGTTTCCTAAAACATACTCCGAGTATCACCAAATCCGTCTACATGAGCCATATCAAGAAAAAACTGCATTTATCAACACAACTAGGTTATACTACTACAAAGTCATGCCCTTTGGGCTAAAAAATGCAGGAGCAACTTACCAGCAGTTGGTCACTAAGACATTAAAAGACCAAATGGGAAGCAATATGCAAGTGTACATCGATGATATGCTCCTCAAGAGAAAGCTCAAAGAAGACCACATCTATGACCTATCAATGACCTTCGAAATCCTCAGGAAGTACCGAATGAAGCTCAACACAAGTAAGTGTTCCTTCGGTGTCCACTCATGAAAATTTCTTGGCTACTTAGTCAGCAAGACAGGCATTAAAGACAAACCAAACCAAATTGATGCAATCAATAGCGTGCAACCCCCGTACGATAAGAGACGTGTAGAGGCTCATGGGGATGCTCTCCGCCCTAAACTGGTTCATCTCAAAATCATCCAAAAGGTGCCAGCTGTTCTTCCAATTATTGAAGAAAAGAAAATATGTGGAGTGGAATAAGGATTTCTCGAGGGAGTTAGAGAGTATCAAAGCTTACCTCATCAGACCACCCTTGCTCATAATCCGTAAAGAGAATGATCCTCTATACTTGTACCTTGTAGTATCGATTTATGCTATAAGTTCGGCACTGATATGTGGAAAAATCGGGATCCAGTACCCAGTCTATTACACGAGTAAGGCTCTCTTGATGCAGAACAACGATACCTACCACTAGAAAATCTCACCTTTGCTCTAATGGTAGCCTCAAGGAAATTGAAACATTACTTTAAAGCCCACTCCATCATCGTACTTACATCTCACCCTCTTAAAGAAGTACTGAGAAAAGTAGACCTGTCAGGTAGATTATCAAAGTGGTCAGTCAAGCTTGGGCGATTTTACATTCAGTTCTAGCCAAGGAATACCATCAAAGGGCAGGTCCTCGCTGATTTCATCGCAGAATTTATCAGAGAGCATCCTTACGACCAGTACTAAACTATTCTTCAGAGTGAAGTTCCCACATCATCGAGCATTTGGAGATTATTCATTGATGAAGCCAATTCTAAAGGGGCGGGAGTATGCATCGTGCTGATTACCCCTGATGATGCAATACTCGAACACGGAATAAGGCTTGTATTTGAAGCCTCCAACAATGAAGTAAAATATTAAGCACTGATCACGAGCCTATAAAATGCGCAAATGCTCGGAGCAAAGTGACTCCAAGTGTTTGGTGACTCATAGTTGGTCTCCAACCATATAAGTAGCGATTTTAACTCCAAAGATGAGAGGATGGTAGACTATCCCGCCACTACAAAGGAATTAATGACCAACTTTGAACAAAGTCAACGTCTAGCAGTTTCCCAGAGGACGGAACAACCATGCTGATGCCTTAGCATCCTTAAGCTCAGCGATTAACTCTGACTTGAAGAGGACAATTCAGATTGATTTCCTTGCCCATCCAAGTATCAACCAGATCGTTGAGTTTCCATGCGTGGGCCATGTTCTCTAGATTGAGACAACCCCCAGTTGGATGGACCCATAAGGGAGTATTTGAAGGATGGTGCGCTACTAGTAGATAAGAAGACCTCTCATCAGATAAGAGTAAAAACTTATTACTTTCACTTATCTTCTGAGGAATAGTTGTACAAGAGATCTTTCACTGGCCCGTAACTTCAATGTGTTCATCCAAAAGACTTCGAGGAAGTCCAGTATGAACTCTATGAGGGAATTTATGAGTGTCACATTGGGGGAAGGTTACTATATTTCCATGCAATGAAAGAAGGCTACTAGTGGTCGTACATGCAAAAAGATACTGGACTATATGCTAGCAAATGCGAAAAGTGCCAACTTTATGCACCTATGGTTCACCAGAAAGCCAATGACCTGAAGTCACTTACCAGCCCATGGCCTTTCGCCCAATAGGGTATGGACATCATGGGCCCTCTTCCTACCGCAGTCGGTAATCACAAGTATCTATTGGTTGCAACAGACTACTTCACCAAATGGATAGAATTAGATCCACTAGAAAACATTAAAGATGTGGACATGATAAGATTCATATGTAGGAACATTATCACACATTTTTGGATCCCCAAGACCATCATCACTAACAACAGAACCCAGTTTTAAAGTGGGCTCTTTCAGGGTTTCTACAGTAACCACGGGATTAGGCACTACTTCAGCTCTGTGGCATATCCTCAGAGCAACAAATAGACTGATGCTTCAACAAAACAGTGATTGATGGATTAAATAAGCGCTTAGAGTGAGCCAAGGGGGAATGAGTAACTGAACTACCCCACATCCTATGGGCTTACCGCACCACCCCATGTCGAGCAACTGGAGAGACATCGCTCGCACTAACATATGTGATGGAGGAAGTTATCCCCTTGGAAGTTAGCCTCCCTACCATGAGGTCTACCTCGTTTGACTAAAGCCAGAACGATGTAGAATTGCTCGCTGAATTTTACCTAGCTAAAGAACAAAGGGAGTTGGCTCTAGTGAAACTAGCAGCCTACCAGCAACAGCTAGTAAAGCACTATAACAAAAAGGTCAATCCAAGAGCATTCTAAGTCGGGGATTACGTCCTGAGAAAAGTTCTTGGCAACCCTGTGAAACCATCGGATAGCAAGCTAGGACAAAACTGGGAGGGTCCATTAAAGGTTATAATGGACAACCTACAAGGAACCTATCACTTAGAAATGCTAGAGGGCAGGGAGATACCTAGATCTTGAAATGCAGCGAATTTGAAGAAATTCTACTCCTAGTCTTTCTTTTTTATTTTTAAACTCAATGTTGAAATTTTCAATTCAATTCTGATTAATAAAGATTTATTTGGTAGTGGCATTCTATGAAGTGTTGATTTTTCTCAACTACATTATAATTCATGCACCTCTTCCAAGTTACAGGCTCCCCTCTTAACATACAAAACTAAGATAACAAGATACGTATTAAAGTAGAGTCAGTATGCAATGAACCTCCTTAGTCATTCGTCAGCAAACACGAATGATCTCCTAGCTTGTCCCTGGCAATATATGAGGCCCTACAAGGGACCCTTAGGCAACATGTCCAATCCAAGTTTGTCGCCAATATTGTTTGGCCCAAAAATCCTGCTTGGATAGAACATTCAATACTAGGTGAATCCTCTCCATTGCATCACTTAGGCCTAAGGAAGTGTGATGAAACAACCTAAAATGTAAAGTGAGGCAGAATGGTACACTAAAAGCATACTGGACTAGGGGGGATACTCACTCAATAAATAAACTCTGCCTAAATCAAGTCTAGTCGGCACGAAGAGCCCAATATAGTTGAACAAGAAATCAGAAGTAAAAAAATACACAACACATGTTTAGTCGACAAATCGCCCAAAATAAAAATATTTTATTACATCATTACATATATAAAGAGTTACATATGCTGAGTAAATTAAATCCTAATGAGAACTTGGAAGCTGAGAAAGATAGTCAGCCACTCGTGCTCTTCGGCCATCATCTGGATGAGGAGCTAATTCTTCCTCGACTTCGTCTGAATTTGGTTCCACAAGCTTCCTTGGGATTGCATCTATGGGAACCCATCGATCATCCCTTCCGAATGGTTCGACATCAAAGTTGAGGTAGGGATATCATGATGATAACAGAGGATAGAGTTCCTGGGGACCTGCAACTCCCTAAAGGCACTCAACCACCCTCTTATGAAAGAGAACTCTTCAACCTCCCTCAACTTCATCGGAGCATCGGTCCAACCCTGGTCATAACCATCAGCCCACACGTACGGAGGAACTTTCTTGAAAAGGTGCCTCAGTGAGGTAACATCTCTTTAAAGTATGACAGCTATCACGTACGCCCTGTGAACGTCTCCCCGCATCTCGAAAATCTCCTTAGCTAAGCCACTATCATCAGTACCAGCTCGCGGCCTTCAGAGCATCCAGAAGCTTAGCCTTCAGAGCATCCATTTCTTCTTGAATAGCAGCATCGACATCCTCCATCGCTTGAAGCCTATCTTTTATCTTGGAAATGAGCTCTGATTGGTCCTTATAGTCTTGATTCCTCATCCTAAGAGGCTTGCAGATTCTTACAAAGGCACAGCAAACTCGGTTTCTCACATCAAGACCAAGAATTTTTCCTAGTTGAGAAGTAGCAGGAATATATTCCTCAACATCCATGAGCTACAAACCATATAATCATTAGAGAACAAATAAATCAGTACGTGGAAGGGGAAAAAATTCATTTCATTAAAAGGAAGTTCAAGTACATCAATAAAAGAAAGAAAAAACAACAGAAATGCAAAAAATACAAAGGTCCCTAAGAAGATTAGCTGGTGACCTCAGTCTGTTCTGATGATGCTGGTTGCTTCCCCTTACCCGCGGCAGCCCCAGGTGCACCTTCCTCAGATGGAGCAGTCACCATCCCCTGATCAAGGAGAGCATAAGTAGCAGTAGATGAGGCAAGTGGGACACCTTCATGAGAAGCAGGAAGAGGCAACTCATCCATAACAGGCTTGGGACTAGGGTCATGCTCGTCAAAGAAGGGGGGATTAACATCCACCTCGACAGCGATCAAAGCCCTATCCCAACCCTTTTTGAAGTTGAGGCTACTGATGTAGCCGATCTGAGACTCAACATCCTCATATGCTGTGAGCTACCCATCATTGTATGAGCTCTCCTTGAGGGTGGAAGCATCAGATTACACCTTCTTTGCCTTCTCAGCAAGCACCTTGTTCTCGTCAACCACCGCCAGTTTTCTTGTATAGATCAGATCGTAAGACTGCCTCAGCTCCTCCATCTCCTTGGAGGTTGCATCTTTTTCCTTATTAGATTTTACCAAGGCAATGTAGGAAGACTTCTGAGAAGCAAGAAAAGTCTTTACGCTCGCTTCCAACTCGATATTTCTCCTTGCCAGCTCATGACGGCTGTGATAGAGGACGGTGAAATCAGACACAAACTGTGGAGAAGAAGAAAACATTTAGCGAAGAAAACATTAGAAGAAGAACTGGAAGAGTAAAGAAGTAAAAATATACTTACCAAGTCTAGCCCCGGATTACCTTCAGGGCTAACTGGTCGGTCCTTATACTCGATAAACCTCTGGTGATCAGCTAGCAAGACTTCTCTCTCGAGCACCACCGGAGCCGGCTGAGGGGAAAGAGCAACAGAATCCCCTTCATCCAGGGTAGACACGGGCACCAAAAACTGCCCGTCTTGGTCCTCACTTCTTCTGTCCTTCTCTATTCCTCTCCCTCTTTCTTCTTCCTCTTTTCTTCTTTCTTTCTCTCTCTCTTTCACTAACGCCTCCTCTTTCTTCTTCCTCTCCTACTCATGAGTAACAGTCTGGGAGCCAGTGGCGGTATCCCCACTCCCAGACATCTTCTTATTCAACCTACAAGCAAGCGCCACATTGTACTCATCATCGTCATGGATTAATTTTTTCCTAGAGGGGAGATAGTTTCCTCACTGGAGCTACTCGAATCCTCTGAGTCCTTAGAAACCTCTGAACCCTCAATACCCTCCTCTGAACTGGAAGATTCTTCATTGCTTGAACTCTCTTCATTAGAGTCACCTTCAACTTCACCTTTGTTAGCCCCTATGTTGTCTTCACAAGAGTTGCTCTCCTCTTCGTCCAACTAGATTGGTTCAGCAACAACCTCTTCTATGATATCTAGCTGAGGAATACTATCCACAGGCTGGGCGATAAAGGTGGACCTAATGATCTTACTCTAAAAGGAATGCATCCGATCGCATATGCTCACCATTATCCAAATATTTCTTGATCTTCTAGTCTTTGACTAGCTCAACAGCTCGAATTTTGTAAAGTGCAGGTTCTAAGTTCTTGGTCTCGGCTGAAAAAGAAAAAAAAAGGAAAATATGAGAAAGACAGTACACTAATAGAAAATCAATGAGCAGAACAAGAAATATGCCTACCTATGTACTCCTACCCATAAAAGGGAATCGTAGGTCCCCTGTACCTCACCCCTTCAGTTTGGGGAGGGAACTACCAGTTCTTGGAAATAAATCCCTCTTGCAAATAGTCCTTGGGGAATCAAGTAGATTGACTACCAACACCCTGTCAAGACTCCTAGCCTTCAGATATAAGAGACCAGAGCTTGTTCGAGATAAGGAATAGCAATAACAAATTTCAACAAGACCTAGATTGGTTCTATAGAGCTGATTGATCCTATGTACACCATTCACAATTTTCTAGACGTTCGAAGAACATTGAACAAGAACTATTTAGAAATAACTAAAAAAATGCAAAAATAAGAGATTTTGGGGAAAGGTCAAACCCCCCGGGACAACAGAAGAGGATGAATCTAATGTCCATCCTCATTGTCTCTCACATTGAGAGGGACAGGGGCACATTCAATGTCCACCGATATTGGAATATTGTAAAACTCTCCAAACTCATTACAAAAGGAATGCATCTGATCGCGGATGCTCACCATACTTTATCATCAAAAAATGGAGAAATTTCAACAGGAAAGAAAGGAAGATAAGTTTGGGGAACTTACAGATTGAAAACCAACTTGAGACGATGCAAATCCACAAGCAAGGAAGATGGGAAGACAATGAAGAAGCTCGAAGACAAAAGGAGAGACTTGGAGACGAGAAAGCGTAGTAGGAGGCAGGAGATATCTTGAAAATTCGAGAGTTTGTGAAACCATGCCAGAAATGGTTTCTTCAAATAAGTTTTAAACCTTATAAATCATAACACACAAAGAACAAAGTAAATCTTCTACAGCCTGAATCTTCTAAAGGAAGACGTTTCGATCCTCAAGGCATCATGCAATTCATAAAATACCATTAGAGCTCTTATTTAAAATTATTGACCCCAAATTGTGACCCAAAATTTTTAGGGGCAATTGTGGGTACCACATTTATTTATCTCATCCAGGAGAAGTGGTCAGGCTAAGCCCTATCAAAAATAGGGAAAGCCCGGCCCAAACTCCCAAACCTTATAAACGGTGAGTTAGCAGCGACTCGTTAAATCCCTAAAATCTGTCAAGAGATATTCTAGGGACTATGGGCCAACGTGAAGGTGCCTAACACCCCCACTCTTCGAGAATTACATGTATATATTAAACCACCCAGTCCGGGCAAAGAGTATGTATTTTTTTTAAACACTCCCCCGAAGAAAATGGAAATATAATTAGAGAGCACCACCAGGGACGTAGGTCATTTTACCGAACCACGTAAATTTTGTATCGTGTGTGATTGCAGCTATTTTGTGTTCTTTACTTTTTCTGGTGATCGCATTTGCTTATAATTTGTGTTGAGATTTATTGTAACCACGGATCCCTCAAAGAAATTTCCAATCAACCAAAGAAAAATGATATATAATAATATCTAATCATCCCAAAACCCAAAAGAAAGTGTATCTTCAAACATCCCAAAGTTGTCTACTAATAAGCCAAAAATTTGTACCAAAATATTCCAAACAAAATACAAAACATATTTTATCATAAAAAATGCTAGAGTAATGTTCAAAATAGTCAATACGATGTCTCCACGACCATGGGCATGACAGAACCACCTGTAAAAAGAAAGAAATTAAGTATTAAAAAATAAATAAGTAAATGTAAAAGTGATGCACAAAAGAAAAATGAAAGGTGATTAAGGACTTACTTCCCCATTCAAACTTTTCAATTAGTTGGTATTTTTTGCCTTCTTCATCCACTCCTAAAATTTGAACAAAAAAATAGTTGGAAGAGGGATAGTAATTAGCTTTAATGTTTTCAAATCAACAACTTATGGAGTAATAATGAAAACTTACAATAACTTGTACGATCAAACTGAAAAATAGTGATGTATATAACTTTAAAATATATTTTCAAATATAAAAGAACCAAAATAATGTAATCTGTTAACAAATAATATTCCCATATAGCTTATGGAGTTTGCGACCCAACCCAAATAAAAATTGTAAGCCACACAATCTAGGTCTGGTAACATATTTTATTTCCAATTTAAAAGATTAATTTTCAAAAGGGATCCCTAAAGTTTTAACATTTTTTATGACAAATTGTGGTCAACGCATTATTATAAGATTTATAAAAATAGACATAATATTTTGTAAATTACTTTTTTCGTTATTGGCTACTATAATATATTCTGTTTTTTATGCATTGGAATAAGTGAAGTGATAAAAACATGTAGATGTTGAAAAAATAAATAGTTATATAGTAACAAAGCATGTATAACACGCTTATTATTTTAAAAAAAAATCGACAGAGTTTTCTTTGTTTATTCATGAAAACCAACCTGTTTTAACCTTTAAAATTAACTCAACAACAACAACAACCACCAAATTAAACCAAAAATAAATCCCTTCCGCTAATTTCAACGAATTGCCATTGGAACAAGTATAACTATCATATATATATATAATGGATCTTATATGCATCAAATTATGAAATACTAATGCTCTTACTTTAAAATGTGCCATGAAGAATTTTAGAGGCAAAAATACTAACCCCACAATAGTTACGAAGTTGAGTTCGCGATATGATTTGTGGCGGTGCCTTCATTGAGGATTGCTATCAACGTTGCGATTGAACGTCATATATTAACGGTTGCAACTATGGTGATTCTATAGGATCAATGTTGACGTTGACAGGAACCTAGAAATTATAATATATAAAATATTAGAAGTAATGCATAAAATTAAGAAATTGTACTCATAAATCCAATGATTAATAAAAGTTAACCTGTTTAGTGCATAAAGAAACATTACGCGTAGATTGGATAAAATAACACATGGAATGCATACGAGACTCCATAAAATCACGTAAATGAGTTTCCACTCGTTCATTCATCCGAGATTCCATAGAAAATATATTTTCTTATATCTGAGCTTCCCGCTTCTCTTTCATTTTAGCTTTCTTCGTCTCATATTCTGCCTCGTTCTCATATCTCATCCTATCTAGCTCTCTTGTTGATGCCGTACCTCAATATCTCTCAACTCAGATTGAGATTGCTTATATGATGGTCCAAATATCATACTCGGAGAGACGCCGAGTCCAAATGTGCGCACACACCCATGTCTTTCAGGTCCCATAACTTGCTTAAATATATCATCTCGTGCAATATCGGTCTCCGCTATCTATGGATGTTACAATTCTATATCATCCATCTCTTGCTGCAAAAATCAACCCCAGTGATAAAAACTTCAAATTATATCATACATATGTAAAAATTCCTATATGCATGATTCAAGTTTCCATCAAGACACACGTATATAAGTCATAATATGGAACAATAAATCATAGCACAAAAGATACATACAATCGCTCGGGCAGCGGCTTCATTGACTGGCCCCTTCCCTTTGGTTACATGTGTCTCCTTGTACACCATCCTACGACTTGATTTGAATCCCATCGCTTTAGTCATCTACAAGTACAATGTATTAAGTTTCAAATCATAAGATAACAATATAATAATAACAATGAACTAGTAAGTACAAAATTTTTACCGCGTGTCTAACTTAAGCATGAGTTTTTCTACCAAATGTGTACGATGCTTGCAAAAGTGCACAAATGGATTTATTCTTCGCACTTTGGCCTCATACAATGAAAATACAGTTAATCGTCTAACAAATTTTGATTAAATCCTAATATGAATCTTATTATTAATAAATTAATTCATTTCATGTTGTTCTTTAAGGCGAGATAAGCATAGTGTGTACACGTAATTCATGACTAGACTCAGCAACTAGTATATGCATGTACTGGGGAGGAGCCCCAGTTATAGACGAGCATTTTCCACTGATTTTCCTCGACTCATTAGGGACAATTTTCCAAGCGTTCCTCAATAGTTCTATACTTAGTATAACCTTGGAGCTTTGCTGTGGACTTTCACTCCTTCCACTTTCTTCCAACATATTGCATCATAAATTTTCTCATCTCTTCCGTGGCATTCGTATTCTCCTATATTACATCAACGTGTTATAGAAATAAACTGGAAAATATATATTCATATATACAAATTAGGAAACCTATTTTCATTTTATTAACATTATACCTTGATATGAATCCAAATCATGTTCTTATACTCTTTGGGGACTTGTCTCCAATCAAAGTAGGTCAATAATGCTAGTTGGCCATTGCGTGCTAAAACCCCTAAATTTGAAGCAACTCTAAACTCGGGTTCTTCAATGGGTTGGCCAAGCTCATTCACCTCAATTTCTAAAATGCAACCATCTTTACCCCACCTACTATGCATTAAAGTGTGTCCTCAAACTCATCTCTGCTCCTCTATCTCATCCTCTTGGTCGGAGCTCGGATCTAATTTTTAAGTAGGATTGACCAAAAAAATCAACCAAGAAATACTTAAATGTCAAGAATAATATTTTTCATTAATTACAAATATAAATAAGTCAACTAAAAACCATACACGTAACTTCTTCTTGTTGTTCGCTACTTCCCGCCAATGGAGGGTTCAATGGTCTAATAGGTGGCCAATTCGATTTAGGTTCAGGCATGGTAGGGTTGGCTCCTATATGCTGATGTTGCTGCTCAGGAGTTGGCATAGCTCCTCTAATGTGTTTTATTTGAGATCCATTGATCGTCATCGTACTGAATGAAACAACATTAGAAAAAAACAGTTAATTAGATCTAACTTTAGTGTAACATAATTTTAAAGAACCTTGTCATGCCAAATGTGTGGAGGAATAATGGTATAATACCCCAAGTAGTGCCATATGTATGTTTATTTTACATACAAGTAGTGTCAAAGTTTACATACAAGAATGGAAATTCATATTAGAGCTGAGGAACTTACCAAAAAAGTACCAAACTTGTTGGGTAGTTAGGCTTCAAACGAAGGTATGAAAAATGGATTCTTCAAAATTCTTGCAAAATGTACATTGAGATACTAATTTAACACATGTATTATAAAGTTCCAAATCAATTGGAATATCTTTTTTAAATAATTTTCAAATAAGCACAGAGATCAGAAACACTGAGATCAAACCCGAAATATCTCAGAGATATTCCACTGGAAACAAACACAAACCTTCTTCTCCTTCATCAGTATAACCCTCACATCTCTTGGGCTGCTAATTTGGGATCAACACAATAATAGTACTAATCCAGCTATTATGAAGCACACTGCCTGCAAAAGGCTATTAATAACAACAATAAAATCGAATTTTATGATATGTCAACATTTCTTATAAAACTTCCCCCAAATCCATCAAGACCTGGAGTTTCATTATCATTCAATGAGTGAACTCCTTGGAACACCTCATATTCATTAGTAAATGCCTCAAGAAATTTATTTGTATCAACTTGAATTATAGATGGAATGTCGACTAAATTATCATCATTATTATATGTAGGTCCTATAGACATAAGACTTTTATAAATGAGAAACAATAAGATAATTGATGTGTTTTTCTTTTTCTTGGATAAACATGTTTACTATAGTATACCTTACTTCACAACCGTTCAGGATTGTATGCGTAGCAATCATTTAATATTTGTGATGCAAAATGAATTGAATATGAAAGATAAGTTAATAGGGAAAAAGCAATATATGATATTGTGTTGATGTGTCATACAGTGTCATACTGAAAAGTGGGATGTGTCATTGAGGAAAGCGATAGATGATAAATGTAAATACAGTGTGCTGTGATGATTTATATAGTGGGACGAGATGTGTCATACTAAAAAGTGGGATATACTTGGTTTGTTAGTAATGTGTCTTTTAATTAAGTACGCTCACAATAAAACGTTTGTGTATACTAAGTTTACTATAAATTATATACTTATGATACCATCAGATTTAGTTTGCTATACAATTGGTAATTCCATATCTTTAAACGATTCTAAAGGAAATGTTGTTCCTAACATGGATGTATATATTAGTATTTACGAAAGAATGATGAGAATTATTGAGATTTATGAGAATTATCTCATAAATCGCATAATCTAATTCCTTTAATTCTAATTCCTTTACAAAAAGAGAAATATCGGTAGGCCGTTTGTGAGAAGTAGCACAACAAAAGGCATCGGAGAGTGAGAGTGAGAGTGAGAGTGAAGGAGAGTATGAGGTGGAATTGAATCAGCCATATGGTTTGAAGTTTGTAAAAGTCATCGATTCATCATCCAATAGTTTGAAATCTCATGAATCATGAGGTTTCCATATCCACTTGAAATGGGGAGAGCATTTAGAATCAACCGAAAAACTACTCTTCAAGAAGTTAATTTTTTGGCCAGATCTGGAAGAATATGAATCAAGAAATGCTATAAGTTGTCTTAAACTTTTTTTATCCCCACTATTGAATATAATAAGATCATCATCAAAGGCTAAATGGGAAATAATGGGGCTACCAGTAGGCATGTAGAAAGAATTGATTTTCCTTTTTTCCATAAGCTGATTAAGACCTCTTCTCAAAAAATCTGCAGCCATGATAAAAAGACCTGGGGCATATATTGTGAGCATGATTTTATCATATGTCAGCCTCTTCAGTATGTTATTTGCAATTTATACTCCATGTCAAGACAGAATCAGTTCTTTCTTTCTAAACTTTTGTTGAGATATAAGTCCTTACAGTGTTGTTTCTATATTGATGCCCTACTTTTCGAAATGATACATGATACCATTCGACTGCCAAGATTATTCTATTTTCTTCAAAAGCATATAGCACAATTCATATCTACTGCCAGAGCGCCTAAGATAAAGGAAGGATACGTTTCAATTGGTGGCAGTTCTTCTCTTCGACAGATAACTGATGCATAGGTATGAATTGTTAATGGTAACTTATTTATGAAAAAAAAAAATTCCAAATCTTTTTCATTCTGTGGTGCATTGATTTTTCATTGAGTTTAGTTTTGAGTTCACCAGAGTTAGGCTAATCAAAATTCAATAAAGATTTTAATAACCAAAGATAAGGGTAAATTCAGTTTGTTTTGGCCAATGAAATTACTCCCTCCATCAAGTTAGTGTCTTTGTAGATGCATACTTTTGGATATATTTTGTGCTTTGTGAAATGAAAGGAATGTTAGCATTTGAAGGAAAAAATGCAGAGGAGTGGCTAATCTGATTATAGACTAATGGTTTACCAAAATCATGCGGCGTCATTTGTATTTTGTTAGAAGCCATTTTACATTTTGATTTTACCCCTTTTCTATTTCGGTGTAACACTCATATCCTTAACATAAGAATCTGGTGATAATTTATCGGGAAAGGGCCCTAAGTAATTAGATCTAATTTTTGCAAAGAATGAGAGTTAGACGAGATATAGAAGAATGGAATATAATCAACGGTATCATAACATCGGTACCCATTTTGCTTATCACTGTAACCAAGAAACACACATAGTTGAATGTGCAGAGAGTGTGGTGCAAGCATTTTTTGGGAGAAGAACAAAATATGTACACCCAAACATGCGCAAGGAGAAGTAGTGTGGGGGCTTTACCATATAAACGCTTAAAAGGAGAAATTACAAAGGTAACGCGGGAGGGAATACGATTAATCAAATAAATCACAGTAAGAAAAACCTCCCCCCGCCCCCCAATAGGTATTGGGAACACTAGAAGACAATATAAACGCTTAAAAGGAGAAGTAGTGTGGGGAAAAGTAGTGTGGGGGATTTACCATATAAACGCTTAGAAGGAGAAATTCCAGAGGTAACGCGGGAAGGAATACGATTAATCAAATAAATCGCATTAAGAACAACCTCCCCCCCTAAATAGGTAATGGGAACACTAGAAGACAATAAAAGAAATCGAGAAGTCTTCATGATATGCCTTTGTTTATGCTCAGCCACACCATTTTGCTTTGGAGTATATGTATAAGAGAATTGTTGAAGTGTTCCATCAGAATTCAACAAATTTAAGAAATGAGTATAAGAGTATTTGCCACCTAAATCACATCGAAAGCCTTTAATAACAGCAGAATACTGAGTGTGGATCATTGCACAAAAAATGGTGAATATTGAAAGGAATTCAGACTCGTCCTTCATTTGATGTATCCAGCAATATCGAGTGCAATCATCAATCTCTCACTTAAACTTTTATTCTATAATCGTTTGTATTTTGGTAGAACACTGAAAATATGAATATATGTTCTTTTATCTGCTATATTTTATCCCTAAAAGAAATCCATGTATGTACTGTCATTTGGTAATCAATAATGTATCTACACAACAGTGGATCGTCAACCCTCTTATATACTGTATAACCACTCGATCTTTCATTTCGAACTTCTATTACACTTGAAGTAAATTTATTAAATAATGTAATTATCTCGATAATTAACTGAAATATCAATTTTACATTTATCTCCCGGTTCAATGGAAATAATATTACCATTTAAATCGAGTCTATAAAATATATTGATCATTTTTTTGGCAACGTAATCCGTTGTTTCGAAGATATCACATTATGCACACCTCTTTGAGTAAGATACAAATACATCATATATAAGCCTTCCATAGTCTAATCTATGTAATTCACATTGAAACTCATTATCTAAGTCGAAAAATGTAAAATTGAGTAGTACTTCTCTTATCAATTTTGACGATGGTATATCACATCCTATTGTAGAAGTACGGTCTTTTCCATCTGTATCAATATTTTTTTAATACAAGAAATTAGAAACAAAATCCATAATACCCCTATCATTAACCATACACGCAAGTACAAGTTTGTCTTCATCATTTGGATTAATACTCTTATAGTGACTTTTCGATATTCTTATTTTATGATTATCATCATTGTAATCCTTACTGTGGTAGGTACGAACGATAAGCGGTGATTGTATGTATTTTACCTTCACTTTAATCTTTGCTTAATATCTGTGACTTTATATGCATTCAATTCTACAAATAATTCAAGCGTACGATTGAATATGTGATCTACATCACATGCTAACCTGTAAAATAAACAATATGGATTAATACTCTGTGAACTAGAATAACAACTCGTAGTAATAGAACACACTTTTTCTTAGGACCATTACCAGTGAACAGAGGTTCAATTTTAATAATCATTATCTTTTATTGTTTTCTTTCTTTATCTCTACACTCCATAGATTCTTAATCCATTTTGTGAATTTGGTTGGTGATCAATATGAATGAAATCCTCCCTTTTCCTTACCCAAGATTGAATATTCCTTTCTGTAATGAATTAACACCTGCATTGTGAAGTTCCAAATCAATTGGAATATGCTTTTTAAATAATTTTCAAACAAGAACAGAGATTAGAAACACTGAGATCAAACCTGGATTATCTCAGTGATATTCCACTGGAAATAAACACAACCCTATTTAATTATCATTTAATGATTGCACTGCTTGGAACACCTCATATTCAGTAGCAAATGCCTCAAGAAATTTATTTTTATCAACTTGAATTATAGAGGGAATGTCGACTAAAATATCATAATTATTAGATGTAGGTTCTATAGACATAAGACTTTGAAAATGAGAAATAATAAGATAATTGATGTGTTTTCTATCCTCTAACTAACAACCTTTAGAATCTTTAAATCCTGATTTTCCACAAAACATTACTACATCAGCATTCAAAATCCCATTCAACTCTAAATTTTTCAATTTTCACCACATCAGCTTTTGTCTCCAACAAACATATACGAGGACATTTATGAATTTTAAGAAACTTCTAAACTAATGCTAGTTATTAATCAATATTAGTTAAGACTTTATACCATTGTATGCAACCTATGGAAAAAAATTCAAAATAAGAAGATGGACGAAAGAACACAAATCCATACAAGTTATTAATAAGTATTCAAATGCCTAGCTAATAAATATTTCTATTCATCTTCATGCATATGCCCCATGGTTTCCTCGTCAACTAATGCTCCAACCACACCTTGTCTAACCCAACTAACATCATCATCATGTGCCAATGTTGTATCGTCCAAACATTGATCACTCCATGCCTCTGTTTCATCATTCATAGTGCTCTCGGTTGTTAACTGTTTCCCAAACACATCAAAAAAGTCTCGATGCTTTGTTTTAACAACAATATGCTAGTCTTTCTTCACTAGGTCTTCTACATAAAATACTTGTTTTACCTGAGATGCGAGTACGAATGGTTCATCGTATTTTTTATGCCTATGATACAAAAAATGATTGAAGTTTACAAGCGTGAATCCAAAGTCATCTTGATTAATGAAACCTCTACTATTGTCAACCCTGTGACACTTGAACAACGCGAACTTATAGTCTCTTGAATAATGAAGATCAATGATATCAGTCAAAACTCCATAAAAATTGACATCTCCAGATACAGTATTTATGTCTCTTGCACTTGCATAACTTTCAGTCGTTGCATTTAACATGACTCCACTATTTTCCGTGGTTCTTCTCCTCTCACGAGCCTTAGTGTGATACCTAATGCCATTGATAATATATCCAGTGAATCTTTTTGCCATTCTTAGGGGACCCATAGCCAAAATTTGAATTTCTTTTGATACATCTGTGTTTGTTGCCTAGACTAACTTCCTCACCTATTTTATTACAAAAAAATGCATTACAAGCCATAGTTATGTAATAATACATTTAAATGTGAAACATTGTTTTCAATGAGCATTTTACTTACATGATCCTTAAACCACAAATGAAATGTTTCATTATAAATGCGGTCCACATCATGTGGTCTAAGACGGGAATTACTCCTAATTGATGCACGACGAGTGATGCATTAATTGGAATCGTTACATTATTCTTTACTTTGCTAAAAAATGAAGGAATTTTATTCAAGAAGATACCTACTCTCGAAATGGAGCAATTGCATCTGTGTTGACAAGCACATATCGATGTGCTTGTAAATATGTAATGTCATCAAGCACAAATCCCACCTCTTTTCCTAATTTATGACCACAAAAGTGATCAAAAGAACTACCATTATCATTCTTTGTTGGGCGATTAGACTTCATCTCAACATCATCATGTAGGTACCTTGAGCAAAATGTCAAACATTCTTCTACCCAATATCCTTGTGCAATTGAACCCTCTGGATGACTGTGGGTCTTCATATTATTCTTCGATGTGAACAAGTATCTATGCTGAGGGAAATTTAAAATAGTAAGAAAAAACTACAATGAAAAATAATTTAAAAAAACAAAAATATATCAACCAATACCACACCTCTCAATAGGATACATCGATTGGTATTGCAGTGGTCCTCCAATATTTTCCTCTTCTGCTAAATGAATAATCAAATGCTCCATGACATCAAAAAATAAAACTGTAAAGAGCCTCTCAAGTCGCCATAGCATGAGCTCAATGCGAGATTGAACACGATCGAAATCGGTTACATTTATCACTTTTGAGTACATATTCCTAAAGAAGTTACTTAGCTCAACTAATGGTCCAAGAACATTCTTATGCAACACATTTTTTAAGGAAATAAGAAGTAGTTCTTGTATTAAGATATGGTTGTCATGACTCTCGAGTCCCAATATCGTACATTGTTTGAGGTTAACATGACACGATATGTTTGAAGCATAACCATATGGAACTTTCACCTCCTTCAACATTTTACAAACTATGTCTTTAACCTTAATGTTCAAGGTGAAACATGAGGTGGAAAATAATATTTCTTGTCTGCTCGTTTCTGAGGATGCAACGGATTACGAATACCCATATCTTTTAAGTAATGATGGGATTTTAAGTTATCCTTTCCCCTTCCATAGACATTTAATAATGTCCAAAGCACATTGTCACACACATTCTTCTCAATCTGCATTATATCAGGATTGCGACGTAACAAATTGTCCTTCCAATAATCTAACTCTAAAACTATACTTTTTTCTTCCAATTATGTGTTAAGGTTTCATCTCTCTCATAAAAAATTTTCCTCTTACCTCCTACCTCTACCTCTGTATCCTTCCCAAAATTAATATTGAAATTTTTTACCTCGTCATATGCTTCAACTCCAGATAATTGGGTGGGCTTTGTGTCCAACTCAACTGTCCCTTTAAAGGAGTTTTTATATGTTATAAATTTATTCCCTTCAGGCAACCATCGACGATGACCCAAGTAGAAATGCTTACTTTCATTAAACAACCAACGAGATCGAGTGTACTTATGACAATAGGGACACACCAATCTACCTTTTGTGCCCCACCTCGATAAATTTGCATATGCTGGAAAATCAATAATTGTCCATAACAACGATGCACACATTTTAAACATCTGATTACTATCTGGATCATAAGTGTTTACCCCAACCCATAATTCCTTTAGTTCATCAATTAAAAGGCGCCAATAAACATCAATGTCATTTCCAAGGCTGCGAGTACCATCAATAATTATTGGTAATATCATATATGGTTGTTTCATACACAACCATGGAGGCAAGTTATATATTATTACAATTACGGGCCACGTTCTATGGACAATACTTATGCTCCTAAAAGGGTTGAACCCATCACTAGATAATCCGATCCTAACATTCTGCGATTCTAGTGCAAAATCTGGATAAATATCATCAAATGTTTTCCAAGCAAGAGAATCAGTTGGATGCCTTACATTTTCATCATCAACACGCTCATCGGCATTCCATCTCTTCTGTGATGTTTTCTTTGATGACATAGAAAACCTTCAAAGTCTTGGTATCAAAGGGAAGTATCATACCACATTCGTAGGAATTTTTCGATTTGTAATGGAATCAACATCTGTTTGACCATTTACTTGTTTCTACCTTGGGGTATGACACTTCCAACATTCATTCTCTCGTTCTGTCTCATTCCAATAGAGCATTCAATCATTAGGACATGCATGTACCTTCTTGTACTCAAGCCCTAAGTTTGTAATCAACTTCCTCGCTTCGTAAAAAGACTTTGTCAATGTCTCACCATCAGGAAATGCATCTTTTAATAATTCAAGCAACATTGTGAATGTCTTGTCACTCCACCCACCAAGGCACTTTAAATGCAATAATCGGACAAGAAATGAAAGAGTTGTATAATTCTTACAATCTGGGTACAACTCTCTTTTAGATTCTTTTATCAAATTGATCAATTTCTTGGTTTCTTCATCGGGGCCATCCATATGTTGATGAGAATCACCAACACCTATAAAGTTAAATGGACTTGTAGGAGTAATTCCAAATGAATCAAATATCATCTTTTTCTTATCATCGCCAATAACCGAGTCAGAAGAAGGAACCGAAGATGACGCAGATTCCCTGTGATAAGTCCAACATATGTAGCTATCTAAAAACCAATTTTGCAATATATGTTCTACAACATCATCTTTCTTCATGTATAGCATATTGTGACATTTCTTACGTGGACACAATATTCTTTCAACATTTGGTCTATTATCAAAGGAAAACTTAACAAATTCTTCTGCTCCTTTCTCATACAAAGGATGACCTCTATGTGTTATATTAATCAAGCTCTTATCCATCAGTATGAATCGATTAACCTAATAAAATGAATAAGTAAACATAACAAAATTTTATCAATTTGTAGTTCAACACAAAGGTAACAAAAAAGTAACATGGAACATGACTTTTATTTCTTAACAAACATCATGATCCAAGATTGTCAAATATAAAAAATAGAGAGTAAAAAAAATATGGTCGACTTAATTTTTTTTTAAAACAATATATTAGGATGGAAAAAAGAAAAGATTACACAACTTGTCAAATGCAACAAAAATATATAAATTCTGCTATTGAGATGAAATTTGCAAAATTGGACACAACTTACGACAAGAAGATTCTCTACTGAAACATTACTTCGTCCCCACAACAAACATAATCCAACATTTGAAATTAATTCAACCCCTCCAATGAAACACACCCTAATGTCCTAAAAAACATATTTTCCATTACAAATAAGAAATCTTACACATTTTCTAGCTTCTGAGTTCTTTTGATATCATTTATTTGCTTTGCAACTTAGATTAATGTATTATTAGTCAATGCACATTTTAAAGATTCTTTTGACACTATGTATTCATTACTATTTCATTGAATACATTAGTAGAAGTGAAAAAGATACCTGAATGAGAGAGGGTCTCTGAAGGTCGATATTAGAAAGAGCTCGAGATAATCGGTTTGATACACCTATTGATGTTCAGGTCACATTTGCTCCAGCAAAGAATACGACAATATAAGAAACATAATTTTATTCTATCAAATTCAAAATACCATAGCCATATCTTTGATTGTTGAAAGGTAATTATATTATTAATTGACTTAAAAACAATTTATTTTCTTGAATCAAATTTTTTTACATTCTTGAATCGTAAAGGTTTAACAAACTAACCCTTAACCCAATGTTAAACAGTCTAGTTTTAATAACATGTATAAGAATAAATCTACCTTCAATTTTTTTATATCTTTTTTAAAGGCAAACTAAGAGCGAAGGTTAGGATTTTTTTTGTTTTGTTTTTAATAGTTTTGTTTCTTAACTAGTCATTCTTTTATGCTAGTATGATCTCTCTGAAAAATTCAAATCTATTAAAATTTTCATTGGAATCTGTAAGGAGAAGACTATCTAAGTTGTCTTCATTCTACTTGTTATGTTGGACTGAATTAGGTATTTGGTTAGCATTGAAGTTTTGTACGTACATTTGGATTCCTTAATTTGTTATTGAAAGTTATATGTTGGCCACATTAGACTTTTTTTATGGTAATAGGTGGTAGAGTGGTTGTCATGACAAGAAACCGAGCTTTTTTAATGATACCATCAGAGTTTTTTAATTAAAATGAATATACAATTATTTTCAGACCTTTTATTTTCCTTTTAGGTTTAACTTAATATTGAAAAAATTGAATGGGAATATTTGTGTAATTGTTAATTACACTAAGGTCCTTGAACTTTACCCTCCTTATCACTTCACTACCAGAACTTTCAGTTTTTATACCTAACCCTTTGAACTTCTAACATGCCCTTGTACCATTAATTTTTAGATGGGAAAAAGGGTCATGTGTCGGTCACGTGTCACTTTAGAAGAGTATTTTGATATTTAACCTCATTTATATTTTTAAAAGTTAAAAATAATCTTGTCTCTCTACCCATTCTCTTTCACACTCTTTCTTTTACGGCCATAGTTCTCGGACTCCCCTCCACCCCCTTCCATGGATGTTGCCCCTACCCTACCCCCTTGGTTTCGTCTCTATCTTTATCGCTCACTTATCTTACACGTGCACACACACACACACACGCGCACATCAAATTCGCGTCTCTATCTTTATCACTCATGTCTATTCCATGGAAATTTGATTAAATGAAACAGGGGCGATTTCTTAGAATTGATACCATCAGAGCTTTTTTAATTAAAATTAAAAAAGCCTGTTAGGATACCATGTGAATCACAAATTGACACCATCAAAGATTTTTTTATGGTAATCAATGATTTACATAGCTTTTTTAATTAAAATTAAGAGGGGAGATTCAAAATTTTATTCAGATATTTCATCAAAGCTTTATCGCTAATAAGAGACGTATGCCTCGATTTTGATTTTAGGTTGATAACGAAGATTCAGATTCAAAAGATTCGAGATTAAATCACCAATGAGAGAGTAAATGATGAAGATTTAGAAGATTCAAGATTTACCTTGAGTCCTAGACGAGGATTCAAAAAGCAGCGAACGTATTCAGAAGATTTAAGAAGTAGAGGTTTGTTGGAGAGACGTATGGCAGTAATGAAGCAGCGGTTTGTTGGAGAGCCATATGCCAGTAATGAAGATTCAAGAAGCAGCGATCGAATTCATAAGATTCAAGCTTACGGAAACTTTGAAAAATAATTGAGAGCTGTATGAGAATACATGTTTTGTGAATGAGGGAAAGTAGCGATTTGTTGGAGGGATACGAAAAATTAGAGGGAGAAACACTATGACGCGCGGTAAAAAATAATTAGGGACACGATGTTTTTATCCCAAAACGAGGGGATATCGCCCTCATTTTTATAAAAAACGTCGTTCTTTTCTGATGTTTCTAATAAAATGCCACTAATATTTTGACACTTTTATAAAACGTCCATAAATAACCCACGTTAAATTAACGTCAGCATATACACTATATCCCGACATTTTCATAAGCGTTGCAAAAAAAACATCATCATATCCACTTTTTTTTAGTGTATGGTAGTCGTATGTGAGTCTTCTTTGTTTTAACTCATGGGATACGAGAATAGCCTAATTCTATATAACCCTATGATATTTGTGCGGGTTAGATTTTGATGTTATAATTTAGCAAATTATGATGACGGAATTCCTTTAATAGGGAGAAGAATGTAATACCCCGTATTTTTGCGAACCATATTTATTAATTATTAAGCAAGTAATAAATTAATAAATGGGACTAATTATTACTTATGTTCCTTAGTAATAATAATTTTTCATAATATAGATGATAATTGATTTTTGCAAATAGTACAATTTTTGTAACATGTGTTTGTTATAATTAATTAGTGATATTAATTACACGAGTGGTCTATGTGTATGCGTAGAATAATTAAGTGAATAATTAATTGATGTTGTGAGGTATTATTGTGGGTTGTGGGTAAAATCATTTAGACGGGACTCTAGGGTGACACAGATGTCCGAATAACATTCTTAGCTCGTTTAAGGGCCCGAAATTTGGCCTCATTAAGAGGTGCGGGATTAGGGGTTTTAAAAGATGTTTAAGACACATAATTTAGGTATTTTACATCCACGTAACTTCACCCTAGTAGACTTAATCACCTAAGAGAGGTTATCACGCTTGGAGATGAGAAATCTAGGGAATTTCAAGCGAATTTCTTCAATATTCACTATAAGGCAAGAATTATCTTGCAATATCTTTAATAATGTGTTTATTAAATTATAAGCATGATTTCTCATATGATTTCAAGTTTTTTTAATTATATTTTAGATTGATTTAAACACAAGAGTCTTCCAAGAGAGATATGGAACCTGCTCCATAAGAATCAAAGGTTCCTGATCATCTAGATAATATTCTAATCCAAATATGATCAGTAACACGGGATGATCACTCGAACCCCTACCTAAGTAACCGAGACACGAGTCTCCCCCCTTGCCAGTATCCACATGAAATAAACAAACTCCCAGAGCAATGCCGACCCATCCTGACTGATAAGTCTCAAACTTGGGCAAACCTCACCATGCAAAATAGCGCCTCTAGAAAACTGTAGCCTACACTAAGACCTTCAGTAACCGATCCTGAACTAATCTACTATAACCATCTTCCAGAACTTGGAATCTTAGATTTCTTTGACAATGTCTTGATCACTGAGGGGAACACATCCCCCAGACACAGAGACGAATTTATCCTTAATCTTCAGGTTTAGTCTAGGATGACACAATGGGACTACTCCTTGTGGAAAGGACTAGGTCTTCGTGATTAAAGGAACACATCCTTCGAGGCTCCCAGCATCGGAGATTACAAATTTTGGATTGGATACAAAGATACCACTGCAGATCTTAACAGACGACAACACGAACATTGGACCTACTATATGAAATAATAAGGCTACACTGCAGACATTGGTTTCCCTCTAGTTTTTCAACAGCGGGGGAGAACTCAAATACCCTAATGTCAACATATACCAAAGCATCTAATCCACCAGGTTAGTTGATATGCCATTAGAGATATTGCAAACCATATACGGCGAAGTCAAAGTAAGCCCAACTCACTAGATGTTATCCCCCAACCCAAAAGACACCTCACGTAGAACCACTTCGGTCCCCACAATGAGTTGGAATTGATCATAATACAGTTGGCCTTCGATCTATTCAAAGAGAGGATATCTCCATGGACCCACCACTACACCAATGTGGGACTCGACTATGGGAATACATATTTGGACATCAGGTCATGCTCTAACCAAAGGCCCCCTACTCAAAGGTACTCCTATAACATGTGGACTGATATGGTCAAGCCATCTCTCCACGATATCACTCGGGGACATTTGAACAGCCTTCAATGCATAGTGGTCACCTTAGCTGAGGCCAGATTCATTAAGTGAGTATCACCCTAAGGAACTAAATTTAATGACTATTAATACTATTATATGGACATCTATTTTGAGTCCACCATCATTGTTAGAGGCATTAACCTAAAGGAATCCAAGAACTCCTTAGATGACGAAAACAATGACATCGAGAACCTTACTCTGATGATGACGTATGAGAACCCTCATCGAATGATGATAATGAGGACACCCAAGAGACCAATTCTAATGATGGCATATGGTTGGGATCATCCATGTCTATAGAACCACCCTTGGAGAACTAAAGTCAAGGCGATGAGTGATTCCGAGCAACAATTGTCGAAATCCCCACCCCGCCCAAAACTCTGACGGAGCTATACGGTGGATATATGACTTTGTGTCCCGAACTCACTCTAAAACTCAGAACAATGCTCTTAAAATCCTGAAACCAGCCCCCTCCCTGGATTGGACCGAAGTGATGGACCCAAAACCAACATCGCCTACCTCCGTCCTCACTTCTTGGACTGACCTTATGCTCCATCTAAGAAAACTAAACAGGAAGCCCAAGCAGGACCCGTACTCTCTATAGAGAAAGAGGTCAACTTTTTCACTTGGTCTAGTTGACACTCCACTCTTACAAACCCTTTTAGTAAGGTGAAAGGTCCCCTAGAATAGGTTATCACACCTCCTTATTGGGACAACAACAAAATATGGGAATAACTTTGTTGAACGTTGGCGAACATCACCATATGGGATCTGCTAGTTACATCTCAAGAACACCGAGTTACCCCCGTTCGACTGTGATATCAAGATTCTATACTATAAGGCCAAATTCTGACCTAGATGATAGCCACCATCGGGTCCATTACCATGTAACAACACATCATCTTCTCTGACGATGACCTCCACATGTAAGTCCATAATCACAAGTTTTCACTAGACATTACCACTAAAGAATGAGAACATATCATGCCCCTAGTATTGATAGACAATGGTTACACCATCAATGTGTGACCTATACATAGTGTCAGCGATCTAGGATACACCACATCGGTGTTCACTTCATCCTCTATTGGCATAAGGGCATATGACAACACTTTTTGAGAGGTCCTAGGATCCATCCCCCTCACTCTCATAGTGGGTCCCATCAAATGTGATGTGGAGTTTGGGATACTTAATATCCCGGTCAGTTTCAATATCTTCATCGAAAGGGCTTGTATTCACTTCATAGGGGCATTACCCTCATCACATCATATGAAAGTCAGGTTTCCGTTTTATACAGTGGTCATCATAATCCAAGGAGATGATGACTAAGCCACCGTTGCCAACACAATTACTATTCCCCTTCTAGATACCCAACATGACAATAGTATCATCTACCTCAATGGGTTCCAAGTCATCCCCCTCTCTCATATGATAGAATAAGAGTTGATTATTCACAGTGAAGCATCCCAAATCAACCAAAATATGGGATACCTTCCAGGATTCGGACATGGAAGGAATTAATAAGGAACCCTTGAATCCATCACCTCTATAAAACATAATGGAAAGTTCAGTCTTGGGTGGTAAAACTCCATCCCTAGGTCCCAACTACCCCCATCAAATGTGGAATGGGAATTTTCACATCAATTGAGAAATATTCCCCTGTCATGGACATCCTGAACCATGGTAGGACTAAACAAAGAAATCTTTACAAATTGGGATGGGGATCCTTAATAAATAAGGATTATACATGGAGTACGGGATAATCCAAATGGTCAGACAGAACGAGATTGACGTATCGTTGGTTACTGAGACGGACAAAAAAAATACAAACGAGAACTTCAATAGAGGCCGGATGCAGTCCCTCTAGTATCCATGTTGGGTTCCTCAAACGTAAGCCTCAAAACGCTTCCACGACTGGTACACCACCTCCTATGGCTGTGATATCATTACTGAAAAAGGACGGTTACCTTAACTCAACCTCTACCTCCGTGAACCAGATTAAAAAACCCCACTACCTAAGATACCACATTCAGTTAAGAATCAAGATACAACCTTCTAACCCTTATAGTACTATCAGTGGAATGAAAAGAACCCTTAGATCTTGCTGCAAGACTTCTCAAAGGAACTCCCTACATTGACCCCATAGTAGGCCCAACTAATGATCCTTCTACAAACTCTAAGGGGATAACATCTTAAATAAAAAAACACCGCCTTCCCCATCTTGGAATCCATGCTAAGGTTCCATGGCACTCAAAAACCACTCCATAGATCCTTCGGAGGAATTCGGACCACCGCATCACCAACATCACAGGAACAACCGATAAATGGATTTATTTCAGATGCATCCTAATGCCCATTATTTAAAGGCCCTTTGATTTTTTCCTATTACAAAACAATATCCCCCCCTCCATCCCCTCTCCTAATATATCCCTCTATTAAGTAGACGTTTTTGCATTTTTCATGGTGGCCTTCCTCCCTTGATGTCATAATAAATAGTGATTTTTAGTATTTGCCTGCGTGTGTTGCATGCAATGATTACAAATTCAGTGATAGATTAGAACGTATACCTAATAATGATGACTATACGAATATAAATTTCTATAAACACTTACAAAAACTTAACCAAAGTCAAAATAGACGTATGTCTCGTAATGAGGACGACACAATAACCATAAACATGTGCACCCCCAAAAAACCCAAATAGTTATAAGTAGGGTCCTCCCTTGATGAGAAGAAATAAAAGGAGCTCATAGATGTCCGATACAACTTCATAAATATATTCTCTTGGTCTTATGCGAACATGCCCGATATCAACCCAATTATCTACATGCACGAGATACACACTCTCCTTGATGTAAAGGACATAAAGTAGAGGATTGGTAAACTAATACGCAAATAGTACTAGAAAAAGTATGAAGTGAAGAAACATCTCAACATCGATTTCATCCGAGTAGTAAAGTATCCCATTTGGCTGGCCAACATCGTACCAGTACCTAAGGCTAACGACAAAGTCAGAATGTGTGTAGATTATATGGATCACAATCGGGCCTTCCCAATGATGATTTTGCTCTACGACGTATCGACTTATTGGTAGATAGAATAACCAAAAAGCACTCAAATACTTTATAGAGGGATTCACCATCTATAACCATATAAAAATTCACCCAGTCACCAATAGAAAATTGGGTTCATTACCCTCTGGAGGATGTAATGTTATATAGTTATGCCTTTCAGTCTCAAGAATGACAGTGCCACTTACCAAAGAGCATCCACGACTATCCTACATGACCTCATACACAAGGAAGTTGAAGTCTACATGGACAACTTGCTCATCGAGTAAAAATACCGCTAAGCACACGTTATGGCACTCCAAAAATTCTTTCAGGGGTTACGCCTCTTTAAAATGAGGTTGAACCCCAAGAAATGTGTCTTTGGAGTCACTAAGGGGAAGGTACTCGAATTCATTATCAATAAAGAGGGAATCGAGTAAGACCCCACTAAGGTCAAAGTCATACGAGAGATGCCACCTGAGAAACGTGATTGTGTGATAATTGATTAAATTCGCAACTTTCTAATTTGGCACACTTATTTAATTAGTGTCTATTTTTAAAAAAAAAATTAATCCAGCCCCTAAACATGCATCTAAAAGTGCGTGTGTCAACCCATAAATAAATAAAGCATCTGACACATATTCAGGAAAAATCACCGAAGGGAAAAACCTTTTATTTCACTATAATTTTGTAAGAACACGGCTTACTATGAAATAAGGTGACATACGAAATACCCGCATGTGTCGATTCCGATGTCTTGGCTGGAACTTTCCCTTTCCAGGAGGGCAGCAGTGAAGAAGAATACGGCTCCTCCACAAGATGTGAACTTTATAAGGACTCCCTCCACAATAGCACGCAACTGTAGGTTGTAGAGCTCTCCCCAAAAAGTATGAACAAAAACAAAATATGTTCTTGGGTTCCACAAAACAATTCACATAAAAGTAATTGGGATTTTGTGAATTAAAAAACAAAACATTTGAACCCTTAAAATTGTTGGAGAAAAACTTTCTGCCAAAAGGTATTGAATTAAATCTGGGCAGATATACAAAAGTTTTAAAAAGATAAAACATTTTAAAGCTGAAACTGTTCTCCCCGTCTAAAAGAAAGCGCTGACATTCCTTTATATAGGAAATTTGAGTCGGTCAAAGATAAGGACGAATATGTAGAGAGTTATCGAAAGTAATATGCCATCTACTATGTCAGTATGAAACTAGTACCTATAAGCTCACATAAACCGTCTTAGAAAAATCTTGTGTATCTCTCATATGGATCACTCGTCAACTTTGTCATTACATGATGTCTCATCTCCAAGACAAATCTTATAAAAAAAATTGTTCGAGAATCTAGATTATGACACCCCATGTAATTAAATACTGGGTGATCACGCCTTTATTAATTAAAATAGGATTTCCATCTGGTTCATTCTTAGCATCACTGACGAAAACCTTGTTAATTACTAACCATCTATTACTTAACTAAGCCAGTGACAAAATTTTATCTTTTAATAACAAAGCCATTAATTACAACGAAAAACTAAATACAACCATCACATAATAATAGAGTCCAAACATCCCATCAAATTATGAATCAAAGTCTTGCCGGATTAATCATCGGCTAAAATCCAAGCAAAATAAATCTAACAAATAGCACACCACAGCAGGAAGGTGCTCCCAAACATCCTTGAGCCCTGTCGTACCACGGGCACGAATAGTAGACATGGAGACGTCAAACTGTCAAGAAATGAAGAAAATCCTTATCAAATTCAAGAAATAAAGCATTATCGCCAAGAAAAGAATAAAGTAATACCAAGAGTCATGCAATACTTACATAGCCACTAGGGTTCACCACCTTTGAAGAGCGATGACGTGATGGCTCGCGTAAAAGAGTCTGATCATCCTCCACAGGCTCAAACAAGTCAAAAGAATTCTCTCTACCAAATGCGATGGGCACCCTAGCCCTCCACTCCAAACCTGCCCAGTCATCGGCATTGAGCTAAGCCATATGGGTCGCACTGCTTGAGAAGTCATCCATTTCGGACGTTAGGAAAATTTGCAAAGGTTTATAACAGAAGAAGGAAGTCAAAAAGAAGTTGGAAATGAGGAGAACCCTCCCCTTTTTATAGGAGGCTAAGGGTCATGCCGATCGACAATCCCCTTTACCCACTGATTGGCACTGAGCCTTTTACCCGCTCCAGGCACCCCAAAAGTCTGTCCCAATTCCAATTGGCACACCTCCATCCATGTCGGTCAGAATACCCTCTAAAATTTCATAGAAAAAGTACGAACAAATACCAAAATTTTTTGAACAATTCTCGAAAAATTGCCAAATCCATTTTAGCACCTTGGTCACCAAGGAAAAAAAATTACACCCCCCAACGGAATTCTAGAGAATCATTCTCCCCAACAAAATCTCCATAGAATTCTCCAAGTGTTTCCATAGTTATAGATCATCGAATCATTCACCATTCCCTAGCCAAACCTGAAATCCAATCTTCATTCCCTGTGGAATCCCCAAATTTCCTCGAAGGAAATGTACACCTCTTTTAGGTCATAATTGACCTTGGTCCTTATTCGTCACCTCTTTTAGGTTAGAATTGAACTCGGTCTTGGATCGTCACCTTAGTTAGGTCATAATTAACCTCGGTCCTTAGTTGTCACCTCTTTTACATCAGAATTGATGTCGGTATTGGATCCTCACCTTAGTTAGGTCAAAATTGACCTCGGTCCTCATTTGTCACCTATTTTAGGTCAGAATCGACCTCGGTCTTGGATCATCACCTTAGTTAGGTCAAAATTGACTCATTCCTCGATCGTCACCTCTTTTAGGTTAGAATTGATCTCGGTCTTGGATCGTCACCTTAGTTAGGTCAGAATTGTCCTTGATCCTCGATCATCACCTCTCTTATGTCAAAATTGACCTCGGTCTTCAATCGTCACGTGAGGTAGGTCAGAATTGACCTCGGTCCTCGTTCATCACCTTTTTTGGTCAAAATTGACCTCAGTCTTGGATCGTCACCTTAGTTAGGTAAGAATTGACCACAGTCCTCGGTTGTCACCTATTTTAGGTCAGAATTGACCTCAACCATTGGTCGTCACCTCTTTTAGGTCAGAATTGACCTCGGTCTTTGATCGTCACTTGAGCTAGGTCAGAATTGACCTCGGTTCTCGTTTGTCACCTCTTTTAGGTAGGAATTAACCTTGGTCTTGGATCATCACCTGAGTTAGGTTAGAATTGATATCGGTTCTCGGTCGTCACCTCTTTTATGTCAGAATTGACCTCGGCCCTCGATCTTCAGCTATTTTAGGTTAGAATTGACCTCGACCCTCAGTCATCACCCCTTTTAGGTCAGAATTGACCTCGACCCTCTGAATCAGTCATCCACATCCCTTAGGTCTGCAAAAATGACCTCCCTCCATCATGTGGTGTCTATTCGACGACCATCACTTGTTCTAAGCTCACCCGTCAAGGGGATAAGTAGACACCACATTCTAGGACCCCCTAAGTCTCAACTTAGTCTCCTAGCGCTTCCCCTTTCCACCACGAACCTAGGTCCGACTCTGAGTACCGATCTAGAGACCATCGTGCTGCCCCGGGCACCATTTGACTATGGTCAACTCTTTTGTTAGAGAGAAATATCTTTGACTCTTTGAAGGGTTACGAATACCTTTTCCAATGGTCCACCCCGTGTGCAAATCGGCATAACGGTTCGAATGAACGAACCATTTCACTACCAAAAATGGATTCAGAGACCATCAGGCGCGCTCGGGCCCCAAATTGATCCCAATCAACTCCACCGTAAGTGAGAAAGCTCTTTGAACCTTCAAAGGGCACTGGAACCTCTTTCCAACGGTCTATCCCTTGCGCGAAACAGCATAACCATTCAGACGAATGATCAATTTTCCCTCAAAAACTAATTCGGAGGTTACCGGGCGCTCCCGAACTTCGTTTGATCAAAGTCAACTCTTCAGCTTGAACAAAACTGAATGAATCTCCAAAGGTCACTGAATACCCTTTCTAACGATCCACCGTACGTGCGATTTTAACTTACGGTACGAACGAATGATCTATTTTACTGTGAGAGGTCATCAGGCACTTCTTGCCTCCGGTCGACCAAGATCAAATGTTTGAACCGAGCGATACTCTTTGGAATGTCGAAGTACATATCCTAACCTTTCCAACGGTCCTCCCGGTGCACAATTCTGACTTACCTCACGGACGAACGATCCGTTTGCATCCAACAATCGCCCGTCTAAAGGACTGACGTGCGCTTCCAAGCCACATTTGACCTAAAGTCAACTCCCAGACCTAGGAGCGGTCTAACGGAATCTCAAAGGCCTCTAAAATACCTCTCTAACGGTATGCCCCGTACATGATTCGAATCAACGATTTGAGCTCTATAGTTATTTTTCCAGAAAAGTTCACACGAGACTGCCAATTGGCTGGTCCTGAACCCTGCCTATCGGCACAATGTCAAAGGTAACTTGCCGATAGGTACCCATTGGGGTACGCCGATTGGCACCCCATTTTGCCCTATAAATAAGGGCCATGTCCTCACTCCTAAAGAAAAATCAAACCCATCAGCATCAATGATCTCAGCAACATTCTCTAAAAGTCAGCGATGTTCCATATGAGAAATCCCATTCAAGTCTAAACACCCATCCTTTTCACACCCAATTTGGCAAATATCCTTCTCTTTCATCAACATCCATCAACAGTCAAAGGAGTTCATCTAAGATCCAAGCTCAAGCTCCAAACAAGGTCCAATTCCTTTTCCCTCTCTTTTAAATCTCTTGTTTTTGCATAAGTTACATTAGATTCATAATCTAGTTCATACATATTAACATCTACGCTTTTATTAGTATATCTCACATACTTTATTTTTCATAAAAACCCAAAAACAAATAAAAGAGGGTTACACCGGTAAATTCCGAACGGAATTATCCACTTCACTTTTTTTTCAAAAGTAGAAACACATTTTCTACACGCACACACCTAATAAAATTCCGTTCGATCTACGTTAATTTTGATGCCTTTATAGGCTATGTAGGCATCTTAGATTAAAATTCTAGACTCGAGTCCAACTTCTGAATTTTCTAATTTATCATATTTTCCAAATTTCTCAAATCCCTCCTTTTTATCATACGTATACATATACCATGTTTGTTCGCGTCTCATTCCACATATATTATCGTTTCCCAATAACGATCAATATCTCAATGAATTCTCATATTTTATCTTCTACATTCATTACTATTTTGAGAATATTCCTATGGATGACCTCACCCTATCTTTTCCATGGTATGGGTCGAATGATTCCAATCTCCATTATATAAACACATGCACACGCTTCACGGGGACAAAAAGATAATATTAACATTTTCCCATGAGAGATCAAAATGGAGGGATGGGTTCCTAACACCTTCCCATTCCGTAACTTAGCCCTCAGACCTTTGATCTATTGGTTTCGCACGCATGAGTTTTGTCCTTGATGCCGCTCTCTCGAAGTGGCAACATATTCTTTTATCTGTTTTGAGAAAAATGGGCTGGCGACTCTATCTCTTTACATTTAGCCCACACCGACGACGATCGAAGCCCCCTTTTCGAAGAGAAATGTGCGAGACTGCAATGCAATTTCTTCCCCGGGGGATCCTCCTTCTCCTTCCTCCCGGAATGAATGCCACGCCGACTGGGATGGCCACAGTGGCGACTCTACTGGGGACTTTTTTTAAGAGGGCTAGACTCTGCTTACATGGGTGTTTTATTTTCTTGTATATTCCCCTATTTGCATGTTCCCCATATTATTCATATGTACCTCGATCTTATGCTACTATTCACACACTTGTAGAAGATTCTCCATGTACACTTCACACCACATGCACCTAGGATCACGTATATCCATATGTTGCACACATCACTTATCCATGCTTGGTATAGCTTTACTATGAGCACTTGTACTTTCTCCCTGTTTGGCATGATCAAGAAAAATTACTCTGAAGATACTAATAAGAGAATCATGAGTGATTCACACGACATCACTAAAGAACATTGTTATTGACCAAATTTTATCCCGTAACTGGAGAGTCACTTCATGATGGGCGCTGGTTCGACAGGGCACAATTAGCCTAAGTGATATGACTCTCACCTTCCATTGGCCAAGTACCTTCGACATATATCGAACGTCTCCCGCACATTGTACCACTTGACCGAATTCATGAATGGAGGTATATCACAGGGAACTCGTTCATGTATGTTGAATATATCGAATTCACTCTCAGTGTACCATCCCCACGAGGTATATAGTGACGCAATTCACGCACACTCAGGTATATCAAATATCTTGTCCACAGGTAACGATTACCCTCAATAGCAAGACTTATATCGTGGAAGTCACGCCAAAGGGGGAACCCTTTCCAATTCACCCAATCAACTGCATACCCACATATAGGTTCAAGCCAAGGACACGCATGTTAGATTCCTAGTTTTGACTCGAAACTCTGTTAAAATTCTAGGTCGACCTGTCGCCCAAATTTTCACGCAATCTCGTGAGACTAGTTACAAGTCCAGCCATAGCATTACATATGTTACAAACCCAACTTTTCCAAGATCGGGTCCCATCCGACATTTAATTTTGCATTTTTGAGAACTTAATACAAGTGAGAACATAATAAACATAATAATCATGCTGAGACCCGTCTCTAGTTTTTTTCCTCTCTCCTTTTCCCAGAAAGCGTCCAAAAACATTTATCCTCTTTTTTCAAAAATACCAAAAAACATTTTCGTTCTCGTCTTTTCCAAAAAAATGTCAAAAATATTTTCCTCCTTTTCCAAAAATAACAAAATTCCCTTTTTCCTTTCCAAAAATAAATTCCAATTTTTTTCCCTTCTCAAGTTGATCACATACCCTTGGCTTGGCTCCCTATTGGTTTTGGTATTCAGTCAAACTGCCTCGAAGTTCTGTCAGTCCCTTTACTTACTCTGAGTTCGAGACTCACACGCCTTCCATGGAGAATACGGATCAAGTGTCGAATGTACAGTAGGATTTGTTAACGGTTCTGGCTAAGCTCACTACCAAAATTAACAACCTTCAAACTAAGGTTCATGATATGCAAAGAAATTAGGTACATATCCCTGAAGATCCTGAGGTCATTTTCCCTGGTGCCATGGGTCCGCCTGCACCCGAGCCATGCTCCACGGGCTCCTCCTGCTAATGGGCCGCCACCAGCGGAGCTTCTTATACCAAAATTTTCTCAGATCGGGGCTAATTTACCCATAACTGTTGACCCGAAAGAGGAAAAACTAAACAAGTTCGAGGAAGACATCAAGATACTAACCAAGAAATTTGGCCAGGTCAAAATCTCTAGGAACTACATGGACTACACCCACATGTTTCCCTTTCCAAAATCTAGATTACCAAAAAAATTCAAGATGCCCAATATCGAGAAGTTTGGAGACAGTGGACCCCCGCTCGTTCATCTTCGTAGCTATCACCAAGCCATGACTCTCCTAGGGGCTTCCAAAGAAATAATGGCTCAGAGGTTCCAACAGACTTTGAAAGATAGTGCCCTCGGTTGGTTCCTATCCCTTGATGAATCCAGAATCCGCAGTTGGGAAGACGTTGCCCGTGAGTTCATGTCACAGTACAAATACAACGAGGAGCTAGAGGTTACCCTGCGTGACTTAGAGCTACTTAAATACAATCATGGGGAATCAGTCAGCAACTTTATAGCAAGATAGAGAGAGAACGCAACTACCATGACTAATCATCCCTTAGAACAAGAAAAAGTCATCATTGTGAAGAAGAACTTCCTACCTCATGTCCGAGAAATAATGGGGGGGTAGTATTACCCTCACTTTTGAGCCCTCCGAGAAGCGGGAGTAGAAATCAAATAAGGTTTTATCAAGACAAAAGTTGAATAGAAGAAAATCTCTTGACAATTTTCTCTTAGGAAGTTTGAAAAGCCTACTAGTACCACAGTTTCTACTATCAACAACATATCTCAACCTGCCACTTCATCGGCATCAGAAAGTTGCCCAAACCCAATCCTAAAGGAATACACCGAGCTTCACGCTCCTCTCTCCAAAGTCTACCATGCTCTCTTGAACCGAAACTTGATCAAACCCTTGGACCCTCGTCCGTTACCAAATCCACTTCCGAAAAACTTCAAACATGATGCCCATTGTGGCTATCACCAAACTGCTGGCCATGCCATCGACTAATGTTTCCATCTTCAAAACACGATCCAAATCCTGATTGACTTGGGTATCATCTCCCCGCTAGCTAATCTCAAACCAAACACTACCCATAATTAACTCCCAAATCATATAAATGCCATCTTCCAAGAAGAAGACTCATAATTCGACCCATCTTATGCCAAATAAATCACCAGTCATACCCATATACTCTCCTAAACCTCTCCAAACATGCCCATATTTCCTCTTACACCCTACCAACCTTATCACTCCTCACCAGAGCCTATATAGTTGTATGTACCCGTTCTGGAGGTAAAAACATTGAATTATCATAAGTGCTGAACCAACTCCTAGAGTTTGGGCTAAAATTTCCCTCCCAAATGACCATCGACTGTCAGAGATTCAGTGGGTTATTATTAGAAGCCCAAAAATGGGCTCGAGAGTCAAATAGCTGGGTAGTGTTAGTCGACGAAGTTAGTCTAGAATGACCTGGTCCAGATCATGGAGGATTTGTATCGACAGACTGGTGATATTTATAGTATACCCGAGTTACACGATGCTTTGAAATTAAAAGGGCACCTGGTCCTCTAAGTCTTGCATTTCCCTGTCGAATGGGAGGAATTATATGAATAGGCCATAGAAGTTATAAAGTGTATTGACTTTGCATGGAAAGACAACATCGTTGCCATTCGATGGGGAGATGATTCTGAAGATTCAGATGAAGAGCCAGATTTAAGAATGACTAGTCTAATAGCCAACTTATACGGAGTGATATCATTCGAGGAGCTACTAGGAGAGATCAACCAGGTAGCTGAGCAACCCAATATTGATGAAGAAATAGGGTTTCAATTTTTCCCCTCTTCTATGAACCACATGACTAGATTGAGGAGACGTTTCCAGAACTCGAGCTTACAACTATTAGCAAGCAATAAAGCGAAGGGTGTTCAGAATCTCCATATGCTAGAAATGACCCTTGAAGAAAGAAAGGTTCTCGATCAACTAAAGAAAACTTAAGCTAATGTCACTTTATGGGGACTTTTAATGTCTTCCCAACTATAACGAAATGCCCTAATCCAGCTACTTACAGAACCCACAGTTCCTCCCTCAACCACAATAGAAGAAGTAGTGAACCTAGTTGGATCATTGACCTCTACCTGAATGCTCTCCTTTTACAAAGAGGAGATCCCTAAGACTGGTCACAACCATAATCATGCTCTTAATATCTTTGTCAATGTCATGGGGAAGGTTGTCCCCCTCTCACTCGTCGATAATGGATCAGCTCTGAATGTTTGCCCATTAAAGACCCTCAATTATCTGGGATTAAAAGTGAGCGACCTTGCTCCAACCATGGCTGTTGTGCGTGCCTATGACAACACCCATCGAGAAGTAATGGGATATATCAAGCTTGAAATAGGGGATGGCCCTATAAATCATGTTGTTGAATTCCAAGTCATCGACATCCCAACCAGTTTCAATCTGCTACTCCGATGACCATGGCTCCACAACATCAAAGGGTTTTCTTCTTCCCTTCATCCAAAATTGAAGTTCTTTACTAATTGACAAGTTATCGCCATCTTGGGAGACAGTGACAACACCGAGAATGCTAACACCAGTAATCTGGTACTCAAGATATAATAAGTGGTGAATATTATGTTACTATCAGGCTTCCAAGTCGAACCACTCCTACTCCTAGTAGGGGATGACTTCAAAGACGGGGTTTGTCCAGAATATGATCCTCATGGAAATGTTAATGTAATCCAAATGTTCAAGAATATCCACTTTATGCCCAAACTGGGCTAGGGCAAAGACAATAAGGGATAACTAAACCTATTGTGTTGAAGAAGGCCTTAAATCCCTGTGGCTTGGGATACAAACCATCGAAAGAAAAACTCAAATTAATCTATCATCCTCGATTGAAGAGAAAGTTAGAATGTACTAGAACTATCCTGGGAGATTCCCTAAATGGAATATTCATCAAAGATGGTGAAGATTTCCCCTTTTGCGGTTTCCATGAGCCTTAGTTTGACCCTATAGACAAGAAGATGAAATCAGGAATGGAGATCTTTTCTCAAGATAGCTACCCGGGGTATGAGAGTTCCCAACACTATGCACAATCGCTCACTAAGAAGACCATAGTTAATACCATGGATTCTTAGGAGAGCGACTCCTAGGACTCTTTCAACTTGAAGATACTGGGGTTGTCACTCTGCATGATCCACTCAGGGACTACATCATCTGATTTATCCTACCTCATCAAAGATGCTGATATACCTCTTCTCAACTGGCATGTTGCACCTGTTCCACCTGCTGATATTTAGCCTAGCCCTGATGTTTACCCTCTTTCCCCTATAGTTGTTTCCTCTCACTCTGATGTAATCAAAACCTCCTTTGATGAGGTTCTCAATTCTATTTTTCCTATCAATAAAATAAATGAAGATTTTAAGTATCTTGTTGTGCCTTACATTAATTGTCTTGATTCTAATCAAACTCTTAATGATGATGACTTTGCAAATGAACAATTCTTAACTGATCTAAATAAGGTTAATAATAAATAACATAGCCTCATTCAAGTTAATAAAGATGAAACTGTTATTATTAATCTCGTTTTTAGTAGCCAAATGCACGAGATTAGGATAGGGTCTACCCTTAAGGAGCACGAGCGCACGTAACTCAAAGATCTACTGAAGGAATTTATGGATATCTGTGCATGGTCCTACGATGATGTGCCCGATATTGACTCAGAGATAGGACATGAAATTCCAACACTCTCAGAATGTAAACCGGTCAAACAGAAGTTACGAAAGCTTCGCATCGAAGGGTTAGTCAAAGTAAAAGAAGAAGTATTCAAGCAACTGAATGTAGGATTTATTTGTGTGTTCGAATATCCTACATGGATAACCAATATCATACTTATGCCAAAATCAGGAAATAAGGTATGCATATGTGTCGACTACCGACACTTGAACAAGGCCTCTTTGAAGGATGATTACCCACTACCCAACATCGATATGATTGTGGACAATACAGCCAGTCATGTTATCAAGTCATTCGTTGATGAATTTATCGGATATAACGAGATCAAGATGCACCCTGGTCATCAAGAGAAAACATCATTCATCACCCCTTGGGGGAGATTTTGCTACAGTGTCATGCCATTTAGTCTAAAAAATGCAGGGGCTACTTACCAAAGGGATGCAACAACCATTTTGTATGATCTTAAAAACACAAGGGCTACCTACCAAAGGGCTACAATAAGTTATGGCACTACATGATTGCCTTCCCCATCAGACTCGTATCCCTAATGGATCCCATCAAGTACTTACTCGAGAAGACCGCCCTGTCCAGCCTAATGGCCCGTTGGTTGATGCTTCTAGCCGAGTTTGATATCACCTATGTCACACATAAAACCATGAAAGGAAGAGACATCTCTGATTACGATGCTGACTACCCTATGGAAGAGGCCGATGTCTAGATTTTTGAATTCCCATATGAGAATATCCTTTATACATTCTAAGAAGATCTTCGATGGAAAATGTTCTTTGACATCATTGCCAATAAAAAAAGATATGGCATTGGAATCCTCCTAATTTCCCCTGATGACTCCCACACTCCCATTGCCATCAAATTAGATTTCCCCTGCACTAATAACATGACTGAGTACGAGGCATGCACAGTAGGTATCAAATTTTCCCTTAAGAAAGAAATTCGATACCTCGATGTCTACGGGGATTCATCCCTCATCATCGGTTAAGTACTCAGGAAATGGAAAGTCAAGGATGACAAACTCTTACCCTTCCAGGCCCACCTTGGAGAACTGGCTTCCCAATTCTAAGAAATCACCCTTCACTACCTGCCATAAGAAAAGAACAACCTGGATGATGCCCTTGTCACCTTAGCATCCATAATTGACATGCTTGAAGGTATAACCATCCCCCCCTTCCTTGTCTAAAAACAAGATAAACCAACCCACTTCTACCACACGGAACTCTGCACAAAGGAAGAACCCGAAATGGCCGACTGCTGGTATTATGATATTTGGCTCCTCCTCAAAAATAGTAGGTATCCCCAGGGAGAAAGACCGAGAAACTATTCACAGATTGGTTGCCCAGTACATTGTCTGTAATAAAGCACTATTTAAGAGAAACTTTGATGGAACCCATTTGCACTGCATCGCAAGGGCTAACGTTGAAGAGATGATGCAAAAAATCCACATTGGGGAATGCAGACCCCACATGAATGGCCATATGCTCACCAAAAAGATCATTCCACAGGGATAATACTGGACTACTATGATTTAAGACTACACAACCTACGTGCAAAGATGTTTTAAATGCCAACAATTCTCCAACTTACAACATCTTCCTCCGCGAGAATTGTACATGACTTCTCCCTAGACGTTTTCCATATATGGCATCGACGTCATAGGGAAAGTTATATCGAATGGCTACTATGGGCATGAGTTCATCCTAGTATTTTTTAACTACTTCACTAAATGGGTCAAAGTCGAGTCATATGTTTCTCTGAATGCCAAGAAAATAGTCGAATTCATCAAGAAAAACATCATCTATCGATACAGGGTCCCACACGAGATGTTATCAGACAAAGGGTTGTATTTTGAGGCGGAGGTTATATAAGTGGTCGACGAGTATGGAATTCAAAGAAATAAATCCTCTCCATACCGACCTTAAACCAACGGAGCAGTTGAAGGAGCCAATAAGAATCTCAAGGCCATCATCAGCAAGATGATCGAGAGTTATCGAGATTGGGCCAACAGGATCCCTTACACCCTCTAGGGCTACCGTACTTTAGTCCAAACCTCTACTGGGGCTACCCCTTACTCTCTAGTCTACGATATGGAAGCGTTTCTACCCGTAGAGCTAGAAATACCCTCGCTGCACATCATGCTTGAAAGTAAGGTCAGCAAAGAAGAATGGTACCAAAGCCATCTTGACGAGCTGACCCTCCTATATGAAAGGAGATTGAAAGCTCTTTAGCACATACAAGGGTACCATCGTCGTATAGCACGATCATTGAATTAGAGAGTTAAGGAATGCGGTGTCCGAGAAGGGGACTTAGCCCTCAAAGAAATAGTAGAGCTTATCTGGGACCCCTGAGGGAAATTTAAGCCCAATTGGAGAAGCCCCTACATAATGAAGAAAATCCTATCGGGCGGTGCCACTGTGCTCACTAACCTTGACGGGGAAGAAATGGCACGTCCAATCAACCTGGACCATCTCAAGAAATTCTACCCCTAGTTCGAAATCTCATCACACTACGACTCCTCTCATCTCCCTTTTGTTCTAAAAAAAGAAGAATCTATTCTTTTCCCCCACCCATAACTACGTGGGCCTGATCCTCTAAAAACATTTTCAAAAAATAAATTTCAAAATTTTTCAAAATCCACAGAGGTACGTAGGCAGCTCGTTCGCTTCAAATTAGCGTGGCCCCATTTCCTTTCACAAATTGCTATTCTTTTCTTATCTCTGAGAACGACAGTTCCTTTTTAACATATACATGAACAAAAGGATTATGTATGCCTTAACTATTGGTATAGATAATTCAAAACGGAAAAAGTCATCAAAAGGCACAACTGGATGATAAAAAACTTATTTATTTCATTATCTGAAATTTTTGTACGATTACAACGTCATAAGGAGTCAAACGAATTTCCTGGTAAAAAACCTAGATAATAACAAGCCCCACTACTCCTAAAAATCACTCCAATTATTCCCACAAAACACAAAAACAATGCCTTCTACAAGAAGCTTCACAAAGCCCTACCCGCAGTTGCTAAAGGAACTAGCATGATCATCACCTGCATCCTGGGTCCCCCAAACCTCCCCTGCCTGAATGGAGTATCGCAGCTTCACTATGGAGCGATAAGCGCGAACCGTCTTAGGGTAGACCAAAATGCCTCCCTCCATGGTGTCAAATATGGCAAACCACCTTTGACGAGTCTCCACAGCGAGCATCCTAGCCACTAACTTATTCCACAACCACTTCATGTAGTCCCCAGAGACATGTCAGACTCGCCCGGTAGATTGATAAGGACGGGTTGACGGACGATAATTATCCCACAAAGAACCAAGCCGCATGTGTATAGGCTCTGTCAGATCCTCCACGGGAAATAAATTTGGTGTCCACGGTGGCACAATTTTCTCCCAACCATATTGGCACAGCAGCCGCCAGGGAAAGTAGAAAAAGGTCTACCTCAAACCAACCAATCTAACATATTGGTACTCCTTGAGTTCCAGAATGGGCAGCAACTCCCCCCCCCCCCACCCACCAAAGCACAGACCAGTGTAAGCCTCGAGCCCCATTCTCTATAAACCTATTCCCCTAACTCTAAATGTCCATGCCTATGAAAATGAAATAGCACGAGAAGAAGTTTGCCACCTGCGACAAAGGATACTCAGGTGGGACCACCATACGAAACCTCTCTGATAGCCACATGGACAACATTACAGGGCTACCCCTCAAAAAGTCGGAATGACCCTCCCGCCAGGCATCCAGGCCATTCAAGGTCTCCGCCAATATCACCGCCACAGGATTATGATGGTACAACATCCAAGAAATAATAGCATCCAGTTGGGAGTCCACCAGCGTCTTCCTGGTCACGAACATAACTTTTGATACAATGCCTAGGATGACGGCCCCGACATATCCAGCATCACCTATGTCCTTCGAATACACAGACTGCATCACTGTCGAAAGGGAGATCATTCCTCCTACAATCAATGGTCTGACCGCCGAAGGCAAAATATGACGAAACCCAGCCAATAATCCCTAGGAGAATGGGAAAACTCAGGCAGCGCCACAGCAATGCTAGGATTTATCCCCAGCATGGCAGAAAATTCCTCGTAGGTTGGACAAATTTCATCTAACCCGGAGTGGAAGATATGATCCTCAGGATACCGAAACTCGACAGCCGCCATCATCATATTCCAATCAATGGGCTGGTTACGCCACAAAGAGACTCGCCGCATGTGAAAGGTGTCATAATCAACATTGTAAGAACACATTGCTTCCAAGGCTTCAAGGTAGTTAGGAAACTCAATGCTAACAGGGAGAGACATATTGCAAGACTAAGATATAGTAAGTAAGTAAGAATATGGAAAAGAAAGAAAGTGAAAGTGTGAGGAGCAAAGCCCCATCCACACACCCTTTTATACTTGGAAACTCTCAAGCCAAGACAAGGAACCCTGCATAAATCGGATAAAAACTTGCCCAACCAAGTACCAAGAAATTGTAGAAAGTGCAATCAAAGACATGGATTGATTGGACTAAACTGACATACCGATAGGCAGGACATGGGTCATGCCAATTGGTAACACCTTATTTTGGGAAAATTCCCTTTTCCTCTTTTGTCAAAATAAAAAAAACTCATTTTTATCTTAAGGGAATTCCGAATTTCCTTTATACTTATGCTTTTACTTATCCCATTTTAAATAAAGTCCTTCTCGAATAAATTTCCAAATTCTTTTTAGAGTCTCAGCAGCAAAGTAAAAAGAGCACATGCATTAATCACTAAAAAAGAAAATTAATAAAAATTTCATTCTTCATTTGCATATATTTTGCTGTGTTACATTTTGCAAGAAAAACAGAAAAAAAATGGAACTCATCCCAAACCCAATTTTCATATTTCTCTATCTCTTTCTTCTCTCTCTAGGATCCCCCATCCCTGCGGCGCGCCCTCTTCCCACAGTGGTAGAGATGACGTACCCCCACTTCTATAACTCGATCCTTCCCAAGACGAGGCAGACGGAACCAAGAAAGAAGGAATCAGAACCACCTCACGAATATGAGTAGTGATGGAGGATATCTAGTCCCTAATGTCATTCAACCAAGTGGTCGAGACACTGATATGGTGCAAGGAAGAATAGAAAAGATCAACTCAGTCAAGCATGATGAAAGAGAAAGAATTTGAGGAAGTAAAAAAAGACATACCATAAGCCGAAGGACCTCCTCCGTCAGACCCAACTCCTCCGGGTCCATCACATGAGGGCGATGTGGTAGATGCACATATCCCCCATCAGCTCGCCAAAGGTTATAACTAGAGGAATGCAGTCGCATAAAATAGTGCCCTGAAGTCGTTATCATCGCCGCTAATGTAGCCTCACCGCCCATGCTATGAGAAGACCCCACCTGCCGACTCGAGATTGCTCTAGGGAGAGGAATCACATCATAAATGCTAGGGGCATCAGCCAACTCGTGATGAAGTCCAGGTAGTCATACGTTCATCACTATGTCAGTGTACAGGGAGTAGAGCTCTCCCATCATCGCAACCACTCGGGCATCATCAGACATCTCCCGCACGCGCCTCATGAATATAAGGGACCTTATCGGCGACATAGAAACTTCATCCTCCATAATCTGACAGACTACCCTCTCCCCAAGATAGCATGAGTAGTCGAACTCATGCATCAGTAGGCGCCAAATTTGTGCATGTCCTTCAGTTACCGTAGTGTGCTGAATAGCTGTCCCCGGGGGATAAAAGGTCACATCGAAATCCCCAGTCAAAGTGACGGATCAGTATCAATAAAATGGCATCAAAGGAAAAGAATTGTATCAAGGATAAAATAATGCTTACTCACTCACTCGTCAGGCCATTCAAGACCTGACGCACAGCCTGTAGAGAAAGAATCTTCTTCGACTGTCGGTTGGACCTCCGCCATCGAAACATCAAATAAAAGTCCCCAGTAGAGTCATCCTTCAAAGAAAATAGTTGGGTGTTTAACCCAATCACCTCGTAGAATCACGTCTGCAAAGAAAAAGGACCAGTATTCAAGAAATCAAAAGGAAATGCATGAATGGAAAATGAGAATGCATAAAGGAAAATGCACAAAATAAAGAAATACCTCCAGAAGATATGTGGACCCAGTAAAATTCGGTCTGTAGCACGAATTGAATGCATCCAAAGAATAATAAGGGTCTCTAAATTCAGGCTCCTCCAGTCACAGAGGTGGATGTTCGAAAACACCCTCCGAAATGGCAGGAACCACAAATGGACGACGTCTCCACTCGTTGCCACTAGAAAACCCCCTAACACTAGCAAGATAAAAATATGGTCCATCTGATGCACCTATTTCCCGTCATTATCTTCAACCCTCCTCCTTATAAAAATCTCCCTCAAAGAGGATAAGCGTAGGGAATCTCCAGAAACTACCCTCTCCATGTCACCAGAGACACTGTCACCGCCTTCGGCATCACCCTCAGTGTCCTGTCCACCAATTTGAGCACCCTCGCAGTCCATCCCCAACAACTGTTGAACATCAATGGGAGTCACCATGATCTCCCCAAAGCCAAAATGGAAGGTGTGGGTAGTGTCCCACCACCTCTCTCCCAAAGCACATAGAACCGCAGTGGAGCGGGGCGTCTCATCCAATGTCGGTGCTAGCCTCCCAAAACCTGCAGATGACACAATCTGGCGCACCACAACAGGAAGGTGATCCTAAACATCCTTGAGCCCTGTCGTACCACGGTCACGAATAGTCGACATCGAGACATTAGACTATCAAGAAGTGAAGAAAATCCATGTCAGATTCAAGAAATAAGGAAATCTCGCCAAGAGAAGAAGAAAGGAATAACGAGAGTCATGAAATACATACATAGCCACCAGGGTTCACCACCCTTGAAGAGCGATGACGTGAAGTCTTGTGCATAAGAGTCTAATCATCCTCCACAGGCTCAAACGAGTCGAAAGAATTCTTGCTACCTAATGCGAGGGGCACCCTAGCCCTCCACTCCAACCCTGCCCAGTCATCGGCATTAAGCCACACCATATGGGTCGCGCTTCTTGAGAAGTCAGACATTTTGGACATTAGGACAATTTGCAGAGGCTTATAATAGAAGAAAAGAAGTCAAAAAGTTGTGGAAAATGAGGAAAACCCGCCCCTTTTTATAGGAGGCTAAGGATCATGTTGATCGGCAGTCCCCTCCACCCACCGATAGGCACTGAGCTTTTCACCTTCTCGAGGCACCCCAAAAGTCCGTGCCAATGCCTATTGGCACACATACATCCATGCCAGTCGGCACATCCTCCAAAATTTTGTTAAAAAATTCCAAGAAAATACCTAAAAATTCCAAACAATTCCCAAAAAATTCCTAAAATTGCCAAATCCATTTTAGCACATTGTTCACCAAGGAAAAAAAATTACACCCCCAACGGAATTCCAGAGAATCATTCTCCCCAACAACGTCTCCAAAGGATTCTTCAAATGTTTCCCCAGTTATAAATCATTGATCCATTCACCATTCCCCAACGGAACCTAAAATCTAATCTTCAACCCTTGTGGAATCCCCAAATTTCCTCGAAGGAAATGTACACCTATTTTAGGTCAGAATTGACCTCAGTCCTTGTTTTTCACCTCTTTTAGGTAAGAATTGACCTCGGTCCTCGATCGTCATCTGTTTTAGGTCATAATTTACCTCAGTCTTGGACCGTCGCCTTAGTTAGGTTAGAATTGACCTCGATCCTCGTTCGTCACCTCTTTTAGGTCAGAATTGACCTTGGGCTGGGATCATCAACTTAGTTAGGAAGAATTGACCTCGGTCCTCGATCCTCGATCTTCACCTCTTTTTGGTTATAATTGACCTCGATCCCGGATCGTCACCTTAGTTAGGTCAGAATTGACCTCGATCCTCGGTCGTCACCTCTCTTAAGTCAGAATTGACCTCCATCTTGGATCGTCACCTCTTTTAGGTCAGAATTGACCTCGGTCTTGGATTTTCGATCCTCGATCGTCACCTCTTTTGGGTCAGAATTGACCTCGGCCCACGGTAGTCACCTCTTTTAGGTCACAATTGACCTCAGTCTTGGATCGTCACCTGAGTTAGGTTAGAATTTACCTTGGTCCTCGGTCGTCACCTATTTTAGGTCAGAATTGACCCCGATCTTGGATCGTCACCTAAGTTAGGTTAAAATTGACCTCGATCATCTCTCGTTGCCTCTTTTAGGTCAGAATTGACCTCGGCCCTCGGTCGTCACCTCTTTTAGGTTAGAATTGACCTCGGCGCTCGACCATCACCCCTTTTAAGTCAGAATTGACCTCGACCCTTGAAATCAATCATCCACATCCCTTAGGTCTGCAGAACTGACCTCCCTCCATCATGTGGTATATGCATCGAGACAAATCCGAATATCAAGTTCTTCATAAATCATGCCCGACAAGGATGAATTGGGTAAAATTCATTTAAGTTCCATTAAAATTTTACATAAAAAGTGTTGGGATATTTTTGAAAAAAAAATCTATTTATAAAAAATGATTTTAAATGGATTTATTTTTCGAAAACATTTTATCATAAAAGTCTTTCGGATCAACATTTCTGATCTCGTAAATAGTCTTAAGTTTTGAAGTTTCCAAGATTTATAAAGGACTGAAACTAGATTGGACACGTGTATGATGTTGTTCGAACGACATCGTATCTCGTTCAAATGAGATCGGATCTCACTCGAACGATGTCATTTCTCGTTCAAAAGAGCTGGTTAATTCTAACACGCCATCGCCTTGAATTTTATTATATAAAGGGTGTCAAACTTTTGATTTTCGTGTGGAGAAAAACTGGTTTTAATAGAATACGTTTTGAGCGCTTTTGTTTGATTCTCCAACATATTTTTTAGGGTTCAAACTGTGTTTTACAATTCACAAATCCCAAACTTTTTGTTTGAGTTGTTTTATGGAACCTGAAGCATATTTTTGCTGAGAGTTTTGCTGCTAATTCATAGGTTCCTTGGAAATGTACTGGGCAGACCATAGATGCCACTTACTGGAGGTACTGAGTTGATCGACTACGTGTCATAGGGCGTGATGCGGTGTTCCTTGGCTGACAACTACAAATCGACACTTGCAGACATTTTGTAAGTCAATTGTATTTTTGCTGTAATCCGATTGTAAACCGTTCTTTTACAAATTATAGTGGAAATAAAATGTTTTTTACCTGCGAGGATTTTTTCCTAAGATCTGTTTTTGTCAGCATTTGTCTTCGCATGATTTATTTTGAGATTTGAATCAATATCGCACACGCACTTTCAAATTGGTATCAGAGAAAGTTACGCTAATTTATTGCGTATTCCTATTTTCCGCAAACTTGTGAGATATTGATTTTTTTTAAATATGATTTTTAAAAGTTTGTTACAATATTTCCAAATGAGCACTTATATAATTGAATGCCAATTTTTTATGGGTCCAATTATACCTATTGGAAACTCTTATGAAATCCCAATTGAAAGCCATTGACGAACGTGTTTGTCTTCTTTATGAAAGAGGATGGAATCCTCCCACTTTCACTGCTAATAACATCACCTCTGTGAACCCTGTGTCAGATTGGACTGAAGATGATTTTAAAATATCTAATTTTAATTCCTGTGGTTTGAGTGTTGTTTCTAAAGTCATCACCCCCTACGATTTTTGCCGTATTATAACGTGCACCACGTCTAAAGAGGCATGGAATGTCCTCTAATTGAGACATGAGGGTACGAACGCAGTTAAAGAATCAATGTTATAAAATTTGGCCACCCAGTTTGAGACCATTAATATGTCTGAGTCTGAATGTTTTGATGTGTTTTATTCTCGTTTGTCAGATATTGTTAACTCGAGTTTTAATTTAGGTGAGCCGATTGATAACACGCGTGTCATTAAAAATATTTTAAGATCTCTTCCAAATCAGTTCATTCCTAAATTCACCATTTTGAATTCATTGGGAAAGTTAAATTCACTTAAGTTAGAAGACCTCGTAGGAGACCTGTAAACTTATTAGATTGACATGTTTCGCCAAACCATTAAGGCTAAGTATAGAGGCATTGCTTGAAAGACTCAAGTTAGAAAGAAAAAGAAAGAGAGAGTGTATGAGTCTGATTCTGAGGAAGAGTTTAGCATTGACGATGTGGCCTTATTTGCAAAAAAAAATAGAAAGTTTCTCAAAATGAATAAAAATAATTCTTTCAATAAAAAGTCTTTTCAGAAAATTAAAAATAAAGAAAAGGCCACAAAGAGCAATGAAAAAGAGAGTGAGAGGAAAAAAGAGGAAAAGAGTGGTGAATATGAGATGATTTGTTTCGAATGTTAAGGCAAAGGGCATAAGGCTTTTGAGTGTGCTACTAGGTTTAAGAGAAAAGGGAAGAAAGTAGCCATACCCTCCACACTTAGTGATAGTGAGGAATATTAGAGTGATACCGGGGATGAAAAATCACAAGGTAAGTGTTTATCTTTTTCGAGTCGTATGATCACACCCACTATGTCCCACGATGATAGTATTCATGAAAATGACGTTGATGACTCGAGTGTTTCTAGTGGTGATGAGAGCGAGTTTGAGAGTGGAGATGAAAGTGAGCTCCAAAATCTTTTAGGGATTTGTACACCGAGACCTTGAAAACAAAGAAGTATAATAGAGATTTAGGTCATCGGGTTTTGGAGTTGGAGAGAGAAAAGGATGTTTTAAGGAGGGAAAAGTGTGACTTGACCGACACGGTGTCTAGTTTGACGACACATGTATCCAAACTCGAGAGTGATCTCAAATGTGCCAGGGAGGTCAAAGTACCTTTAGATATTACGTCTAAGAAAGTTGAAAAGATGGCTCTTAATCCCGTTTTGGGTGGTGGTGAGAATTTAGGAAAAGGTCATGACGGTGCATCCACTTCTATTATTACACCCGAGCCCATTCCCACGTAAGTGACTCGACCCAACCCACCTAGGCGTCCCATACCTGTTAGGAGAGAACTTCCTAAAGTTATTGAGAGAGGTGTACCTAGGCCAGTTTATGTTTTCTCCCATTGCAAAAAGAGAGGACACCTTAGGGTATTTTATTTTAAATTGGGTTATGTGTCACGCTTTGCTCCTACACATGTTAGCACACATGAACCCACCCATGATACTTTGCTTGCACAAAATGATAGAGAGTTTGGACATATTTGAGAGCAAGTAAAGTTTTTGGTCAAGACTTCTCATGATTTGAAGGAGTTGTTTCAAAAGATATCACCATCTTTGGAAAACTCCACCGCACCTACTGGATGAGTTCTATACATTTTTTCTAGCATAGGTTGATTTTCATGATGTTATATTATGCCTATTGCTAGTATATACCATTTTTTTTTAAACTTAGTTAGCATTTTTGTTTGCTTTTCTTAGATTTGGTACTATTTTAGCACTATTTTAGACTTGTTTGACCATTCCCGGAACTGTTTCTATGAAATTTTCTCACTGAACAAAACTATTTGTCATTCTGGATAATCTGGGAAAATTGTGTTTTTTCGTTCTAATGAGATTGCATCTCATGCGAAAGTTTTTTGCAAGATTTCCTGTCGTTCGAATGACATGGAATCTCGTTCTAACGACCCTGGATTTTGTTTTCAATCCCCTGTTTCTTCTGGTTATTTGTTATTGGTATTGTTGGGTTGTTTCTGAACAATGTTTGAAAAATACAAAAAGATTTTCTTTTTTAGAAAAATTTGAAAAATCCAAAAAGATTTTTTTGTTTTGTTTTCACCTTATATGAATGCACAATTAGGATGACCAAGTAACAACTTCATGCCATATCCATGTGACTGTTTGATAGTGTTTTGAGACAATATGTTGTGTCATTCATATGCTTTACAAATTTTGGAGTCTTTGAGATGATATAGAGTTACTACCTTCATGATTGACTCTATTTGTCCTTTATTGCAGGTATGCACGGATTTGTTTGACTATTGTGCTTCTCTATCACATATTGGTTGAATGCTTCCATCTCAATTTTGTCTATAAAACAAACCAAATGCGATAAATCTTAACAAAAGGTAGTGCATGAAATAAATTGTTTGTGAGTTTGGTGTGATTTTATTTTGAAAAATGGTGAAGGGCTACGAAAGGTACTCATTTGACCTTTGCGATTAAGACACCATTTAAATGGACCTAAAAAGTGAGGATTTGAAAATTATCCAAGATCCAATGAGGTTTAAAAGAGCCCAAAAAAATTGAAAGGCAATAAAAAGAAAATTATGCCAAAAATGGGCCAATAGGTTTTTAGTTTCATCTCCTTATAAGAAAAATAAAAAGCATTATACTTGTAATGAGAGAGTTTAGATGGAATTTTCAACGGTTTGCATGTCCTTGAAAGTCATGAAAAATCATTACATAGTTTTGGACGTTATTGGTGTAGAAATCATTTCTACATTGATTTGTTGGTTTGATTAAGACGATGTCATCTAAATTCAACAAATTCTACACTGAAGGACTAATTTTGATGTTAATTAGTTAGTACACTTATGCATCTTGCACATATGATATGATTGAGTCGATTTTCCTATCGAATTTGTTCACACCCATTCATTTCGTATCCATGATTTGGTTATCTTAGTATAAATTCATGGTGTGTGCATTTTTGCATTTTTGTATGAAAAATCTGTAAAATCAAATATAGTTTGTTTGTATGGTCTACCGTGACACCCTGTTTTGCTTTTTGTGGTTTATTCTTTTTCTTGTCTATTTTGGACAAATAAAAAGGAGGAGAACGAATTATAATTTTATGGGGGAGTTTATGTATGGGGGAGATTTGATTATGCTTTCATGTTTATGATTTATATCATTTCAAACTCGATATGTCATGAGGTTTTTGCTTTGTCTCATGTGCGTAGGTACAATTGAAGATCGATATGTTGCACACCCTGATGAGAAAAGCTTGGAGATTTGAAAATTTGATTGTTGAAGAATCGTTTTAAAAGGTTTGAAGACTTATCATTTATCTTTCTACATTTGAGTTTATGGGAGGGTAGATTTGTATAGGTCATTTTTGGTATTGATAATTCGGATATTTTTATGTTTTACCGGCATAGACATAGCGGGAGATTTGTAAGGACATTGTCCGTCACAATTTAGTATGTCATATACCGATACATTGTCGAAGAACGTTCAAGATCAAATATGCATCGAGACAAATCCGAAACAAGTTCTTCATCAATCATGCCCAACAAGGACGAATTGGCTAAAATGTGTTTAAGTTCCATTTATACTTTACATAAAAAGTGTTAGAATATTTTTCTATTTATGAAAAATGATTTGTGAAATGATTTTAAGTGGTTTTTATTTTTCAAAAACATTTTATTATAAAAGTCTTTTGGATAGACATTTCTGATCTCGTAAACAGTCTTAACTTTTGAAGTTTCCAAGATTTATAAAAGAGTGAAACTAGTTTGGACATGTGTATGATGTCGTTCGAACGACATCGTATCTTGTTCAAACGAGATCAGATTTCACTCGAACGACGTCGGTTCTCGTTCGACGAGCTGGTTAATTCTAACATGCCATCACCTTAAATTTTATTATATAAATGGTGTCAGACTTCTGATTTTTGTGTGGAGAAAATATTGGTTTTAATAGAATAAGTTTTGAGTATTATTGTTTATTCTCCAAAATATTTTTAGTTTCAAACTGTGTTTTACAATTCACAAAACACATACTTATTTTATGAGTTATTTTGTGGAATCTGAAGCGTATTTTTGCTGGGAGTTTTGTTGCTGAATCATAAGTGTCGTGGAAAGGTACAGGGGTGACCGTAGGTGCCACTTGCGGGAGGTGCTGGGCTAATCGACTACATGTCATAGGGAGTGCTGCGATGTTCCCTGGTTGACGACTATGAGCCGACACCTGCGGGCATTTCGTAAGTCAATTGTATTTTCGTTATAATCCGATTGTAAACCATTATTTTACAAATTATAGTGGAAATAAAAGGTTTTTGCCCTGCGTGGTTTTTTCCTGAGATCTTCTTTTTGTCAGAATTTGTCTTCTCATGATATAATTTGAGATTTGAATCAATATCGTACATGTACTTTCACCTTTCTAACGGTATGCCCCATGCATGATTCGGATAAATGTTTTGTGCACTGTAGTCATTTTTCTAAAAAAGTCCGCACGATAATGCCAATTGGAAGGTCCTGAACCCTGCCTATCGTCACAGTGTCAGGGTAATCTACCGATAGGCACCCGTTTGGGTACGCTAATAGGCACCCCGTTTTGCTCTATAAATAAGGGCCATGACCTCACTCCCAAAGAAATAGTAAACCCATCAGTATCAATGATTTTAGCAACATTCTCTTGAAGTCAGTAAATTTCCATATGAGAAATCCCATTCAAGTCAAAACACCCATCCTTTTCACACCCAATTTGGCAATTATCCTTCTCTTTCATCAGCATCCATCAACATTCAGAGGAGTTCATCCAAGATCCAAGCTCAAGCTCCAAACAAGTTCTAATTCCTTCTCCCTCTCTTTTAAATCTCTTGGTTTTGCATAAGTTACATTAGATTCATAATCTAGTTCATACATATTAACATCTACGCTTTTATTATTATATGGCACATACTTTATTTTTCATAAAAAAACCCAAAAACAAATAAAAGAGGGTTACACCTATAAATTCTAAACGGAATTATCCACAACACTTTTTTTCAAAACTATAAATGCATTTTCTACACGCACAAACCTAATAAAATTTCATTTGAATCTACGGGATAAACCCCACCCCTATTCTACATTCGAACTATGGGACTTTGATGCCTTTATAGGCTACGTAGGCGTCTAGAATTAAAATCCGAGACTCGAGTCCAACTTTTCAATTTTCCAATTTCTCTTATCATACATATACATATGCCATGCTTATTCGTGTCTCATCCCACGTATATTATCCTTTCCCAATATCGATCAATATCTCGATGAACGCTCATATTCTATCTTCTACATTCATTATCTTTTTGGGAATATTCCTATGGATGACCTCACCCTATCTTTTCCATGGTATGGGTCGAACGATTCTAATCTCCATTATATAAACACATGAAAACACTTCACGGTGATAACAGGAAAATATTAACATTTTCCCACGAGAGACCAAAAGGGCGGGCTGGGTTCCTAACATCTTCCCATTCCGTAACTTAGCCCCGGGAGCTTCGATCTATTAGTTTCGCATGCATCAGTTTTGTCCTTGATGCCACTCTCTCTAAGTGTCAACATATTCTTTTGCATGTTTTGAGCAAAATAGGATGGCAACTCTATCTCTTTACATTAGCCCCACACCAATGATGTCCAAAGCCCCATTTTCGAAGAGAAGGGTGAGAGACCGTGACGCAGTTTCTTCCCCAGGGGATCCACCTTCTCCTTTCCCCTGCAATAAACGTCGCGCCGATCGGGATGGCCACATATGTAAATCCATCCTCCCGAGTAATACCTCACCGAATGCTTCTCTAAAGTGCTATCATCCGAGGCCTACTTAGTCCCCCCTTGATTTTTGAGATAGCTAAATACCCCGATTTAGAACATAAAAATGTAAGCGTAGTGGGGGCAGTCATATTTTCCCAAGTGTGAAGACAATCCTCTCACATGCCTCACCTATATTGGACGCTATAACCTGGGAATTATACTCTCCATGCTCCCCAAGTTAGGGAGATTCACCCACATTGAGCAACCTCCAGTGATAGCACTAGAGGGTAAATAATTACAAAATACCTGGTCACTAATATTTTAGGAGCACACAATATAGATATATACTATCACACTATCGTATATATGTGATTTAAATTTAATGTTGGCTATACCATGCCCAAACTCGTTGCCCTAGCCGAAATGTACTCGAATCTATATCCTGACTCTTAATTTAATTAATCTCTCATTAATTAATTTAATAAACGTGGTGTCACTCAACCAAAATTTCTGAACTCACTCACTTGAGCCGTAATTTCAATATTTAGAATTTATTATCCAGAATTCCCCTTAATAAGTTTGACACCCTTATTAATTTGATGTTCTTTAATGTTCATCTTCCAACATTAAGTTTAATCTAACACTGTCATGCCCCATTATAACCTCAAATAATCCTAGGCTAAAAATATATTGCACAACTGTAGAAATCCTCAAACCAGTTCCAAGCCAAACCATAGAAAAAACAAAAAGTGGTTGGATTTATCACTTCGCTCGAACGAGGCCACATGTCGTTCGAACGACAAAGTATGTCCCGCGAACGAAACCCAGGTCGCTCGAACGACCTCTGGGTTTTTCTCTTTCTCCTTCTCCGTGCAGTTGGTCCTCCATGGGAGAACTCTAAATCTTTTAAACCCATAATTTTCTATTGTTAATCTATTTAATATGAACCGATTTCTACAAGTCTCAGATATAAATCTCCAATTCGATTCGAACCACTTCATCAGATTTCATCGAATTAAAATCATTAACCGTCCACGGCTTTTATCTCTAAATACATAAATCTAAATATATCACAGATGTATAATCCTTATTCAATTTGATTTCATGAATTATCAATATAAGGAGATAATTTTTGAGTTCAAATCACTAATCTAAATTCCCCAATAGTATATTCGATATGTCCTTCTTCCCCCACAACATTTACTCGTAATCATCAATAAATTAAAACCCCAATTTATATATCAACCCAACCGAAAATAATTTTTTTCTTTCACACCCACTATTATATGAATTAAAAACTGCAATTAATTTAAAAGAAAGTTTAACCACTTTCCTTGGGATTCGTAGGGTCTGAATTCCTTTGGTGTATATGAGTATTTGATGAAGAACACCCACACTTGTTCTTGATTTTGACTCCCAAGAGTTCTCCAAACTCTCCCTCTTCTCTCCTCTACTTAATTAGATTTTCGTAAATGACTTATGGCTACCACCCCCTCTCACTTTTAAGTTTTATTAATCCAATCCCATTTTTAGGCTTGTGGTCTTAATTAAAATGGCCCAAACACTCTTGTATGGGCCTCGTTATGCCTAAAATTCCCCGAGACCCATTTACTACCCCGAGTACTCTTTTCTGACTATTTCAACCTATCTTGAATCAACCATACACTCAGAATTGTCATTCGGATTATTTTACTAAAAGTCCTTATCTCGACCCCAATATAGTCTATACCCAACTCCCGATTGAGATAAATAAATGCCACATCACTATCACTCGTTATGACGTAAATAAATCATTACTATTAACTTAAATATTTAAATTCCATAAATATTAACCATTTACTCTCCAAATTAATATTCAAATAAATACTAATAATAATTAATTAAATTAAATTACGACAAACAAGGAATTTAAAATTAACCAAATTAATTAAATATCAAATGCACAAAAATACAAGTTGTTACATACTTCCCCTTACCAGGGAATTTTATCCCCGAAATTAGGTCATACCTGCGGCGAATAACTCTGGATACTGCTCTCTCATGTCATCCTCCCGCTCCCAGTAGACTCGTCGACACTGTGATGTCTCCACTGAACTCTAACTAGTGGTATCACCTTAGACCGCAGCTTGCGCTCACTACGATACAGAATAGCTATGGGTATCTCATCATATGAGACGTCTGGCTCTAAGTTAATCTCCTCATGTGGGACATGCAAAAAATTCCTCTCGCTCCTTCGGAATTTCTTCAGCGATGCCATGCGAAACATGTCGTGTATCCACAGAAGATGCTCTAGCAAACCCAGTCTATAAGCTATCGGTCCCACTCTCTCAATGATAAGGAAAGGTCCCACATACCTCGGCACTAGTTTCCCCTTATTGTCGAACCTCATCACCCACTTCACAGGAGACAGCCAGACCAATACCTGATCGCCAACCTCTAACTCCACATGTCTCCGATCAGCATTGGTATAACTCTTCTGCCTATCCTGAACTATTCGAATTCATCCCCGAATCAACCCTATTTTGGAAGCCATCTCCTGAATTATCTCTGGACCGAATAACTTGTTGTCCCCCACCTCTAACCAATAATCCGGTGAATGACAAGGTCTCCCATAAAGTGCCTCAAATGGAGCCATGCCTATAGTAAATTAGTAAGCGTTGTTATACGGAAACTCTACCAATGGAAGATATCACTCCCATCCACCCCCAAAATCGAGAATGCACATCCTCAGCATATCCTCCAGCATCTGATTTACCCTCTCATTCTACTCGCTAATCTAAGGATGATAGGCGGTACTCAACTGCAAATCTGTGCCCATGACCTCTTGAAAGCTCTACCAGAAGTGCGACATGAAGATATTATCTCTATTAGACACCATGTTAACCAGAACCCCGTGCAGCTTGACTATCTCCACTATGAACACATGCGCGTACTACATCATCTCAAAGTCAATGTGAACCTACAATAAATTGGCTACCTTGGTCAGTCAATCCACTATCACATATATGGAATCATGATCCCTCTGAAATGTTGGCAACCCTGTAATGAAGTCTATAGAAATACTCTCCCACTTCCACATGGGAATCTCAAGTGGTTATATGACCAAGCGTAAATTCTTCCGAATTTATCCCCATAAGTTAGTAATTTTAATATCTCGAGCCAGGTAATTGAATCATTTTTAGTCCATATCATTCTATTGTTCGTTACTAACAAAATTCCTAGTTTTTGTGTAATTGTGATAAAGATTTCAGGAATGGAATGCAATAAAAGAAGAGAAGAAAATTAGAAGAAATGTAAAAGGGCAAAAGTGTAAATTCCATTCAGAATTCAGAAGCAACGACAGAAGTGAAGTTGAAGAGCATGAGTTCACAAGAGCATAGGAATAAACGACATTCAAATCGGAGTTCTAGATCAAAAGATATGGTCAGTCAAAGTTTCAAGGAAAAAGTCAATCTAGAAGAATTTCGGACCGATCCGGTTTGGATCCGGATCCATCCGAAATGACAAAGTCCAGTAGACCCCGGATTGTTGACGAACCGATGGAAGCAAAAAGTCCGGACCAATCCGACTAGGCCCAGACCGATCCGGTAAAAAAAAAGAACCGATCCGGTGTATTCGGACCGATCCGAGGTTGAGCCGGACCGATCCGGTAGTGTGAAATGCTGACAATTAATTGTTCAATTAAAGCAGAGCAACTCTTGGAAAAACGTACCAACAAGCATTATTGGCTATCAATTTCGATACTTTGTATTATAAAAGCTAGTGCCCTATATCATTTGAAGAAGGAGAATAGACCAACCAAGAAAGTAGAGAGAGAATTGTAGCAATTTGTTAGTTGTTGGTAGATTACAAATTATCTAAAGAATTTGAGAGTTAGTTGTTGAGAGAAATATTCAGAAGTTTAAATTACTTTCATAAGAACCATAGTTTGTACTGCTGATTAAGGAGAAGTTATCTGGATTTCAATTTCAATTATTTTCCTGCTGCTGAATTCAAGTAATATCATTCTATTCTCTGTTACTTTATTATTTGCAGATTTATTTTCCATGTATTGTAGTTCCATAATTCTGAATATGAATTTGTTCTTCAATCCAATCATGAGTAGCAAAATTTCCCAAGGGTTGGGGTACATGAACTCAATCCAAGGCAGATTATCTATGTAGAAAACAGAGGATAAATTACAATATTGATTGAATCGTGAAAGAAAATTTATACAAAAACTGTCAATCTTTTAATCTCTCTTGCCCTAGGTACTTGAGATGTTTAAGAAAGCTTTGCTAGTATAATTTATAATTCACCGCTTTATACCTATTTTTGATTTCATATTGTGCGGGCTAGATCCCTCATATATGAAATGCTTAGAAGTTATAAAGGCTAGATCTAATCAATTATTGTAATTTACAAATCTAGTATTCTCTATGATAATTTGCTAAGGATTGAGGGATTGTATTCTACCCTGTTTTCTCCCATTTTATTAAAAAGTTTTTCCTGCAATTTTTAGTCTGTTTTCATTAAAATTTCCAGTTTGCTTTTGTTAAGAAAAGATTTATTTCGCTAGAAATCTTCCAAAATCATTAATCACCTTTTTGTTTATTTTAAGAAATCATTTTCAGATCTAATAATTTTCCTGATTACTATTTGGCATTTTCCTTCCCTATGGATTCGATCCCGACTTACCGGGTTATTACTTGAGCGATAGGTTTGCACTTGAACCTAGAGTGAATGCACTTTTAAGACAAATTTTAAGTCGTGTCAAGTTTTTGGCGCCGTTGCCGGGGACTGAAAAATTGTTAAATTTTCAAGAAAGTTATTTGTATCTACAAGTGATTTCAAAAAAAAAATAAAAAAATAAAAAAATAAAAAAAAAACTTCATTTCATCTCTTATGTGCTTATGCTGAATTCATCCCCCACCCAAGTTCACGAAAATCCTATAGCCGAAGCAAGTTCTGAAAATTCTGGGTGTTTTCCTTTTTGGGTTCCACCTCCTTCGCCTAATAATTCCATTACTAGTCATACATTGAGTCAAACCCGGAGTGAGAATTCTGAACCTTTTGGTAGCGATATGTCAGAACATGGTAGTGTTGGTGTTGGTGCTGGAGAGGATGAGATACCTTATCTTCCTATGAAAGATTTGTTATTTTCGGAGCAAACTGTTACCCCTGGTTGCATTTTACTCCCATATAATGCCGGTCAGTTCCATTTCCGGAATGGCATGATCCAAATCCTTACTACATTTCATGGGATGGATTCTGAAAAACCATATCTCCATATTCGAGAGTTCGAAGATACATGTGAGACTTTTGGAGACCAAGCTTGTCCACAAGATGTAGTCCGGTTGAAGCTCTTCCCTTTTTCCTTAAAAGATAAAGCTAAAACTTGGTTATGGTCTCTACCCCCAAATTATGTGTTATCTTGGAGAGATATGCAAAACAAGTTTATATCAAAATATTTCCCACAACACAAAACTAATTCAGTTAAAGCCCAAATTCAAGCTTTTAGACAAAATGAGAATGAGGCTTTTGATAAATGTTGGGAGAGATTTCAGGAGTTAGTGAGTGCGTGCCCACATCACGGTTTTGAAAAGCATCCCTTAATTTCATTTTTTCATCAAGGCCTTACATTAGCATCGAAACAACTTGTCCAAACCATGTGTGAAAGACCTTTTTGGGAGTTAAATTCGAGCGATGCTGAAGCTCATTTGAAATATATAGCTGAAACTACCCAAGCATCGGATACTTCTGATCCCAATAGTCAAAATAGAAATCGACAAGTGTCCAACTTGCCTGCTGCGTCCGATATTTATCACTTGGACAAGGACACTTTGTTGGATAGAAAATTTGACCAATTAGAGAAGAATTTCAGAGATATGCTTGAAGTGAGATTGAGAGATGTGTCGGTATCCGTACAAGCTGGAAAGGAGAAAGTGTGTGCCATTTGTAATGCGGGTCATTCTACCAAAGGATGTCCTACCATTCCTGCATACAAAGCAATGTACACTGAACAGGTTGAGGCGATAGGGGGTTTTTGAGGAAATTTTAATGCACAACAAGGGAATGCATATAATCAGTCGTGGAGGAATCCTGGGTATAGTTATGGACAATCTCAAGGTGGGATGGTTCCTAACCCACACATGACTTTACCACCACCTCCTCAATTTCAGCAAGTGGCTCCTCCAATGCCAAATTCTATTCAAGTACCACCTCTTGGTCCTTATGTCGCTCCCCCAAGGAGAAATCTTGAAGATAATTTCAATCAATTCATCCAATCCCAAAAAGAGAGAGATGCTAAATATGAACGAATGCTCGCCGAAATGCATACTAGCATCTCTAGGTTGCAAGCTGCGGCGAATACTCAAGAGAAAGGTAAACTTCCAGCCCAAGGCCAAAGACCTCTTCTTCAAGGTCAAACCACGGTTGGCTCCACATCATCGGACTTGCAAGAACAATGTCAAGCTGTCACTACTCTTCGAAGTGGCCGCGTAATTGATCTAGCACCTAAACTTCCAAAGTTGAACGATGATGAAGTTGAACCTAAAATTTCTAAGGAATCTGAAATTATCGAGTCCGAAAAACCTCCCTTAGAAAAAGAGTTGAAAGATGAGGAAGTTAGACCTGAAATTGAAGTTAAGTTGCCTATTGCTGCTCCATTTCCTCAACGTTTAGAGCCACCCAAGAAAGGGGCTTCACGTACCGAGGTGTTGGATGTGTTGAAGCAAGTAAAATTGAATTTGCCATTCCTTGATGCTATTCAACAAATTCTAGCATATGCTAAGGTTATCAAAGATCTTTTGACTGTCAAGAGACGGCTTAAGGTAAAGAAAAATGTTTTCTTGGCAGAAAATGTGAGCTCGATCCTTCTCAACGATCTTCCACCTAAATTCAAAGATCCAGGTGCACCTACCATTTCGTGCGTCATAGGAGAAAAAAAAGTGGAAAAAGCATTGCTTGATTTAGGTGCAAGTGTCAATATCCTTCCATATTCCATTTATAAGAAGCTTTAATTAGGTGATTTAAAACCTACCCGAATCACTCTACAGTTAGCGGATAGAACAGTGAAAGTGTCTCGCGGGATTGTAGAAGACGTGATAGTTCAAGTGGACACATTCTACTTTACGGTTGATTTTGTCATTTGGGACACTGAGCCTGCACCTCATACGAGAAATCATGTTCCAATAATATTGGGACGTCCATTCTTAGCTACTTCTAATGCTTTGATAAATACACGGAATCGCCAAATGCAACTCACTTTTGGAAACATGACTCTCGAGACCAATATTTTTAATGTCACTAACCAAATGGGTGATGAGGATGAAATTCTTGAGGTTGATCTTATTGAAGAGGTAGTGGATGAGAATATTGAGAAAATCATAGGAGGAGATGCTTTGGAAGTATGTTTAGTGCAAAGTGGTGAGGAAAAGAGTTCTTATACTGAGTTTGAGCGTGAGATGGAAGAGTTGAAAAATTGGTTACAAGATGAAGAGAGTTTTGAGAGTTTGAGAGATGTTGACTGGATTTCTAGGTATGAAGAATTACCTCCGAGGGAGACAACCATGAGTCCCTCTGAAAATAGATTTCCTGATCTTGAGTTGAAGAAACTTCCCTCACATGTCAAATATGCCTTTCTAGGAGAGAATGATACATTTCTTGTTGTTGTGTCTTCCCATCTAGAAAAGAGCAAGAGGGTATGTTGTTAGATGTGTTAAGAAAGCATAGAAGTGCCTTTGGTTGGACTATAGCAGATTTGAAAGGTATAAGTCCATTGATTTGTACCCATAAAATCCATCTTGAGGAAGAAGTGAAGCCCTCGCGTGAGATGCAAAGGCGTTTAAACCAAACCATGAAAGATGTTGTAAGAGCGGAAATAATCAAATTGTTAGATGCTGGAATTATCTATCCCATTTCAGATAGCAAATGGGTGAGCCCAATTCAAGTCGTTCCAAAAAAATCAGGAATGACAGTGGTTGAAAATGCTAAGGGAGAATTAATACCTCAACGCACCACCACCGGGTGGCGTGTTTGCATTGACTACCGAAAGCTCAATGCCGGAACTCGAAAAGATCATTTTCCCTTACCGTTTATCGATCAAGTGATTGAACGAGTGGCGGGCCATCCTTACTATTGTTTTCTAGATGGGTATTCCGAATATAACCAGATTGAAGTGGATGTACTTGATCAAGAAAAGACGACTTTTACATGTCCGTTTGGTACGTTTGCCTATAAACGTATGCCATTTGGGTTATGTAATGCGCCAGCTACTTTTCAAAGGTGCATGTTAAGTCTCTTTAGCGACATGATTGAAAAAGGTCTTAAGGTGTTCGTGGACGATTTCAGCGTTTTTGGACCATCTTTTGACCAATGTTTAGCTAATCTTGAAAGAGTTCTATTCCGATGTGTGGAAAAAGACTTAGTCCTCAATTGGGAGAAATGCCATTTTATGGTTACCGAGGGTGTAGTTTTAGGCCACATAGTCTCATCTAGGGGAATTGAAGTTGATCAAGCCAAAATTGAAGTAATAGCTGGGTTACCCCCGCCAAAATCACTTAAAGATGTGAGGTCCTTTCTAGGCCATGCTGGATTTTATAGGAGGTTTATCAAGGACTTTAGTGCCATCGCTAGACCTTTGAGTAATCTTCTCATGAAAGACACTCCATTTGAGTGGAATAAAGCATGTCAAGAAGCTTTTGATAAACTGAAAAGCATGCTTGTTTCCGCACCTATCATGAAAGCTCCGGATTGGTCACTACCATTTGAGCTTATGTGTGATGCAAGTGATTATGCTATTGGGGCTGTTCTTGGACAGAGGAAAGACAAGAAAGCTCATGTTATTTACTATGCTAGTAGAACATTATCTGTCCCTCAGCTTAACTACTCTACTACAGAGAAAGAGTTACTAGCAGTCATTTTTGCTCTCGACAAATTTCGCTCGTACATTGTTGGGTCACCTATCATATGCTTCACTGATCATTCGGCACTTAAATATCTCTTGAGTAAAAAAGATGCCAAACCCCGACTAATCAGGTGGATCCTACTCCTACAAGAGTTTAATCTCCCGATTCAAGATAAGAAAGGAGTAGAAAACGTCGTTGCGGACCATTTGTCGCGCCTCTCATCCGACGTGCCTATTGATCCCATTCCCATAGACGAGTATTTCCCAGATGAAAATTTATTTGCTACTTCTTCTCTCCCTTGGTTTGCGGATATAGTTAATTATCTTGTCACTGGAATCGTTCCATCTAGTTGCACTCCGCATGAGAGAAGGAAGTTCATTACTTGGTCACGCATGTTCTTTTATGATGATCCCTATTTATTTAAGTATTGTGCTGACCAAATCATCCAGAGATGTGTACCCGATGAAGAAATTCAAGGGGTAATTCGATTTTGTCATACGGAAGCATGTGGAGGTCATTTTTCTAAAACTAAAACTGCTGCAAAAATCCTTCAAAGTAGTCTCTATTGGCCCACAATCTTCCGGGATGTGAATGTTTTTTGTAAATCATGCGATAGATGCCAAAGAATGGGTGCTATTACACGCCGTGACATGATGCCATTAACCCCTATTTTAGTATTGGAATTGTTTGATTGTTGGGGTATTGACTTCATGGGCCCATTTCCACCTTCTTTTGGTTTTCTATACATCCTCGTCGCCGTAGATTACGTCTCAAAATGGGTTGAGGCGATAGCTACAAGGACGAATGATAGCAAGGTGGTGATAAAATTTATTCAAGAAAATATACTTTCTCGTTTTGGTATGCCTAAGGCCATAATCAGTGATAATGGATCTCATTTTTGCAATAGGCCTATGGAGAAACTAATGCGGAAGTATGGAATTGTCCATAAAGTTGGAACAACTTATCACCCTCAATCGAATAGCCAAGCCGAGCTTGCTAATCGAGAAATTAAAAATATCTTGGAAAAGACAGTCGATCCTAATAGGAAAGATTGGTCTATCAGATTAAATGATGCACTTTGGGCCTATAGAACCGCATACAAGAATCCCCTTGGGATGTCCCCATTTCGATTTGTGTATGGCAAACCTTGTCATCTTCCGGTAGAAATCGAACACAAAGCATATTGGGCTATCAAAAGGGTGAACTTCAGTATGGATAAAGCCGGTGAAACACGTAAACTTCAGTTGAATGAGTTGGAAGAAATACGCAATGATGCGTATGAAAGTGTTAAAATATCCAAGGACCGAATGAAAAAAGCTCATGATGGAATCATTCGTAAGAAAGAATTTCATTCGGGACAAAAAGTACTTCTCTACAACTCAAGGTTGCATTTATTTCTCGAAAAATTGCGGTCAAGATGGTCAGGTCCATTCATTGTAAAAGAGGTATTTCCCCATGGAGCTGTTGAACTCATAGATGAGAAAGGGGGAACCACATTTAAAGTTAATGGGCATCGTCTCAAGCCCTATTTAGAAGAAATTGTCAAGGAAGCCGACACAATCTGGCTGTCGGACCCCATTTATGGGGGTTGACTGAACGATAAGAGGTGAGGTCGTCTCACCCCCGACATGTATGGGGTGATTGTAGTACATAGTAGTCTTAGAAACTAGGAGTTTTAGGTTTGAGTCAGTGTCGGGGTTGAGAATCCGAAGGGTAAGGGGTAGTTCGTCTTCGATGAGCATTAAAGATAGTCTGTAGTGTTAGGAGTGGAAAATTCATGTTTGGAAGAGAGAATAGGAGCAAATTTTTGAAGTAAAGAAGAGAGAGGAAGAATTTAGAAAATCAGCAGACCGGATCGGTCCGGCTGATATTAAAAGAACCGATCCGGTTAGGCGGATCGGTCCGGGTTAACAAAAGAACCGATCCGGTTAGGCGGATTGGTCCAGTCCCAAAACCGGATCGGTCTAGTGGTCTGCAGAATTCATTTCCCAAGATCCACCTCTTCGATCCACACCTCTTCACTTTCCCCAATCCCTTCACTTCCTTCAAAAATTCATCCAAATTCATCCACCCTTTGATTCCCTCCAAACTCCTACTCACCCACTATAAATACACCCATCACCCTACCCATTTTCTTCACACCTTCACCTACACTTATCTTCTCTTCTCCATTGCTGTTTCTATCCTCCATATCCATGGCTGCTCCTCAGAAGTACACTTCCATTGAAGTCCTTCCAGACGGACATGGGGAGTACCGTTCCTGCCGTGAATCAAATTGGTGTCGCAAATTTTTTAGCCCTACGCGCAAAATTAATATTGAACGACAAGTGTTATGGGATCAAATGCCCAATTCTGTCACCGCCCTTTTCCTGTCACGGGGCTGGTGCCGTTTCTTCAATGAACCATATGAGGCAGTTTGGGAAAACGAAGTGCGGCAGTTTTACGGATCTCTTGTTCGTACCGCTGAATTTGAATCCCAAGCCTATGTGGATTTCATCCCTATCCCATTCTCACTTGACCTTGTGGCGCAAAAGTTAGAGTCTTTTGGTGTGATCACTCCGGCCCAATTTGATTATCCAGGTCCTGAGCCCGTTCTATCTAAGGAGGTTTGTATCTCGCGAATCCAGCCCGGTGCGGTTTGGAATACCGAGACTTTTCCCGTCGGTCTCTTATCCGACAAGGCATGCTTCACCTTTCATATTGTTTGTGCCAATATCTTGCAAACATCCAATGATTCGGCAGTGAGGCCTCGCCAAGCCACTATGATGTATCATCTGTTCGACCCTGCAACCGTGATCAATTTGGCCCGGACATTTTACATCGATATCCTTTTTGTGGCTTATGATAAAAAGGGTCGCGCTCCTCTTCCTTATGGTCGACTCATTACATCCATGCTTCGGGATGCCGGGATTGCACCACCTCAAGATCTTATCAACTTGCCTAAGCCTTTAGGTCAAGAGTCCCGCACTCGAAGTGAGCGGCAAATTCAGCTAGTCCGTGCAAGGCGCGGTGGCGATTCGAGTGACGAAGAGAGTGACAAGGAGGATGTTGAGATGGGGGAAGGTGACGAGGAAGAGTATGATGAGACGGCTGATCCGGATTATATTCCGGTTGGTACGGTCTTAACTGAGCGCGTTCTCTCTCTTGAAATGCATTTTGATGCACATGTGTCCTCCTACGAGAGGGACATGAGTTTGGTCCTGCGTATGCAGGCCGACTTGTATCGTCTCCAGGCGGGACCCGAGGCCCCTCTTCCTCCTTACTATTATAATACATATGATCCTACTGCTCCCAGTACTTCCCATCCCCCACCCACCCCTTAGGCTGCTCTCCCCCCTTTTAGGATTTTTCTACCTATGTTTGTTTTTTTCTTTTATTTGTTTCCACAGTATTGTCACAGTTTGTAATATACAGTTTTAGTCTATTATTGGCTTGTTTTAGTTCTCGCGCTCTTTCGGTTATCTTATTTCTCTCTTCTCCTTTGATTGAGGACAATGCAAATCATTAAGTTAGGGGGGATGACAGGTGCGTATTCATAAAACTTCGCCTATTATTAAAAAAAAAAAAAAAAAAAAAAAAAAAAAAAAAAAAAAAAATTGTTCAAAATAAATAAAAATTGGAATTAAAATTTTTCAAAAATATCACCTTTATTCTATTTAAAGTCTCAAATTGTTAAATCTCAATTTCACTAAGCCAAAATTGACCGAAGATGGAAATTGAAAGAAAATTGATGACTTTACGAATAAGTGTGGAGATTAGTCTAACCCGGTGAGATTTCGAGCCTTTCAATTTTTTATGAGTTTTTAAATCAATCCGAGTTTATGATTAACTCAAAGTTCTTTTCAGCGTTTTAATAAGTCGTTGATGATCTCAATCCTTTGTTTTGATCGGTTATGGGAAATGTGTGAAATGTTGTCTCGAAATTCGTGCTAAATATATCTCTAAACTTAATTAATCTCGAGATGCATATGGTAATGTGATTAGCAATTTGGACAATGAAGTAGGCCCTCGTTTGTTACCCAAAAATATTAGCCATAAAAAGTTGTGAAAAACAAAATTATCCCTTTGCAACCCAAGTTGAGCCAAATAAAATATTTTCCTTTCGTTTGATAACCCAAAAAAACCAAATAGCCCGGAATTGTGAAAATTGAGAAAATTCATCAATTAAGTCGAAATTGTGTAACAAAAAGGGGCAAGGAAGAAAAAATAGAAAATGCTCAACAAAAATAGCAAGAAAAGAAAAAGAAAGAGAAAAATGAGCAAATGCCCGAAAAAGCACTAATGGACATCATAAGGACATTTTCCAATTCCAACATTCCCTACCATTTCCATTTTTACCCTTTACACCTTTTAACCCAAGAAAAGTCCTAACCGAGTCCAAATTGCGAAATTGGTTACCGCGTGGAGAGCTAAGACATGAAAAAATAATATAAGAGATTAAAATGGTGTGAATTAGAGGTGATGTTCCCGTTTCCCTATAACCGTACTCCGATGATGAGATCTTATCACCATAAATTTCCTTCTCTTCAATTTTGTATGCATGAATTTGTGTCCATTATATTTACTCTTTATATCATGCATACCGAGAGAAAATAGCCACAATCCGAGTGATTCGTTGTAAGTGCAATTCGTAAGAATTTGAATCAAAACGAATTTTCGGAAAGTAACGTAATGCTCAATCGGTGGAAGTTTGAGGTTTAATTTTTGGCTTTGTACACACACACTATGGTTTGAAACATTTGAATATGAATTTATGGTGATTATTTTTTGAAAATTTTAAATTGTTCAATTTTTAAGTATTTTGATCTTTATTTGAGTCAATAAAGAATTTTGTGGGTGTATTCACTGCAAACCCTCACGAGACAAAACTCGTCCTACTAGGGTAACCTAGGGGTTTAAAGGCTTGTTGCATATGCTCAATGCAATCGCGTGCCTGCGAAAGTGGAATTTTATTTTAATAAAGGAATTTTCAAGAGTTGAGTTTTGGTTAGATTCAGATACATTGCCCGGGACGTGCAAAGTCCTAAGTTAGGGGGATTTGACCAAGCGTAAATTCTTCCGAATTTAGCCCCTTAAGTTAGTAATTTTAATATCTCGAGCGAGGTAATTGAATCATTTTTAGTCCATATCATTCTATTGTTAGTTACTAACAAAATTCCTAGTTTTTGTGTAATTGTGATAAAGATTTCAGGAATGGAATGCAATAAAAGAAGAGAAGAAAATTAGAAGAAATGTAAAAGGGAAAAAGTGTAAATTCCATTCAGAATTCAGAAGCAACGTCAGAAGTGAAGTTGAAGAGCATGAGTTCACAAGAGCATAAGAAGAAAAGGCATTCAAATCGGAGTTCTATATCAAAAGATATGGTCAGTCAAAGTTTCAAGGAAAAAGTCAATCTAGAAGAATTTCGGACCGATCCGGTTTGGATCCGGATCCATCCGAAATGACAAAGTCCAGTAGACCCCGGATTGTTGACGAACCGATGGAAGCAAAAAGTCCGGACCCATCCGACTAGGCCCAGACCGATCCGGTAAAAAGAAAAGAACCGATCCGGTGTATTCGGACCGATCCGAGGTTGAGCCGGACCGATCCGGTAGTGTGAAATGCTGACAATTAATTGTTCAATTAAAGCAGAGCAACTCTTGGAAAAACGTACCAACAAGCATTATTGGCTATCAATTTCGATACTTGGTATTATAAAAGCTAGTGCCCTATATCATTTGAAGAAGGAGAATAGACCAACCAAGAAAGTAGAGAGAGAATTGTAGCAATTTGTTAGTTGTTGGTAGATTACAAATTATCTAAAGAATTTGAGAGTTAGTTGTTGAGAGAAATATTCAGAAGTTTAAATTACTTTCATAAGAACCATAGTTTGTACTGCTGATTAAGGAGAAGTTATCTGGATTTCAATTTCAATTATTTTCCTGCTGCTGAATTCAAGTAATATCATTCTATTCTCTGTTACTTTATTATTTGCAGATTTATTTTCCATGTATTGTAGTTCCATAATTCTGAATATGAATTTGTTCTTCAATCCAATCATGAGTAGCTAAATTTCCCAAGGGTTGGGGTACATGAACTCAATCCAAGGCAGATTATCTATGTAGAAAACAGAGGATAAATTACAATATTGATTGAATCGTGAAAGAAAATTTATACAAAAACTGTCAATCTTTTAATCTCTCTTGCCCTAGGTACTTGAGATGTTTAAGAAAGCTTTGCTAGTATAATTTATAATTCACCGCTTTATACCTATTTTTGATTTCATATTGTGCGGGCTAGATCCCTCATATATGTAATGCTTAGAAGTTATAAAGGCTAGATCTAATCAATTATTGTAATTTACAAATCTAGTATTCTCTATGATAATTTTCTAAGGATTGAGGGATTGTATTCTACCCTGTTTTCTCCCATTTGATTAAAAAGTTTTTCCTGCAATTTTTAGTCTGTTTTCATTAAAATTTGCAGTTTGCTTTTGTTAAGAAAAGATTTATTTCGCTAGAAATATTCCAAAAGCATTAATCACCTTTTTGTTTATTTTAAGAAATCATTTTCAGATCTAATAATTTTCCTGATTACTATTTGACATTTTCCTTCCCTGTGGATTCGATCCCGACTTACCGGGTTATTACTTGAGAGATAGGTTTACACTTGAACCTAGAGTGAACGCACTTTTAAGACAAATTGTAAGTCGTGTCATTATAGCATCCCTGAAGGTATCTGATGGTCAACTTTCATAAGATGACAGGTAAGACACTTCGAGACAAACTATGATATGTCTCTTTTCATCCCTAACCACCAATACTGCCTCCGTATGTCCTCGTACATCTTATCCGCATCGGGATGTACCACAAATCTTGAACAACGGGACTCAGTCAAAAAAGCATGCCTCAAATCCTCATCATCTAGAATGACTAACCTTCCATTAAAACATAAACCTCCCTCTGAGATGATAGAGTAAGACTCTTCCACTGCTAGTAATTGTCGTACCCTATCCTGGCATAACCGATCCTTAACCTTTGCTCTCACTACCCGCATGATAATCTCGAGAGTGATAGATAAAATTTCCTTACATGTGCTGGCGACCTCATTATGGTGTCGAAGTTTACTCGACTTCTCTTTCCAGACATTTTCCAAGTCCCTTGTAGGTCGAAGGCTCAACGTGTTTGCCACCACGTTAGCCTTACCAGGATGATATTGTATATCAAATTGGTAATACTTCATGAATTCTAGCCACCGCATCTGTATCATGTTTAGATCCCTCTGCATGAAGAGATATTGTAGCGACTTGTGATCCGTGAACCATGTGAATTGCTCTCCTAGAAGATAGTGCCTCCATATCCTCAATGCAAAAATGATTACGACCAACTCAAGGTTGTGGGTGGGGTAATTCCTCTCATGGGGCTTAAGCTTTCAAGACGCATAAGCTATACCCCTTTCCTCCTGCTGCAACACACCCCAAAGTCCCTGCAAGGATGTATCAGTATAGACTCGGTACTCCAATCCTCCCCATAGCAACCCAAGTATGGGTGCTAATGTCAATTTATCCTTTAGCTAGTTGAAAGCTAACTGACATTGGTCACTCGATACAAATGGTACTCCCTTGTGAGTCAGATTCGTCAATAGACCCGTAATCTTTAAAAATCCCTTAATGAAGCGACGATAATACCCGTCCAACCCTAGAAAACTGCGAATCTCGATCGGTGTCATGGACTATCCCCACTCCCTCATTGCAAATACCTTACTCGAATCAACAAAAATACACTGATCTGACACAATGTGGCCAAGAAACTATACCTCTCATAGCCAAAATACATAATTCTCAAATTTGGCATATAATTAGTGAGCCCTAAGTGTCTGTAAAACAATACGCAAATGCTCTGCGTGCTCCATCTTAGTGCGCGAGTAGACCAAAATTTCGTCTATGAATACGATGACGAACTGGTCGAGGAACAACCTGAATACTCTATTCATGAGATCTATGAAAACTGCTGGCACATTGGTGGGCCCAAATGGCATCACCCTCAACTCGTAAGATCCATACTGCAATAGAAAAGCGATCTTAGGAACATCCTCCTCCCAAATGCCCAACTGAAGATATATCGATCTCAAATTAAACTTAGAGACGTATGTTGCCCCTCTCAACTGATCAAATAGTTCATTGATTCTCGACAACAGATACTTATTCCATATCGTGACCTTACTAGCGAACCATCCCGCTTCTTTACAAATAGTACAGGGGCACCCCACGACGATGATCTCCGCCAAATAAAACTCTAGCACATAAGTTATTTAATCTGCTCTCTCAACTCATGCATCTCTGAAGGGGCCATGCGGTAAGGTTCTTGGGTAATAAGCCCCATACCAGGTGCTAAATCAATAGTGAACTCAATCTCCCGACTTGGTAGTACCCCGGTATATCTTGGAATACATCCTCAAAGTCCCACTCGACTGGAATCGAGTCTAAAGAAATCCCCACCTCTTAGGAGGTCTCCTCCTCAACATAGTTTAATGAGTGTGCGGTCCTCCCTTAGGAAGAGGCATCGCCACTAAAAGCATCTCTTGTCCTGAAATGGAGAACACTATGGTCCTCTCAAAAAAATATAATAGCGCCCTGCCAACCAATCCATGCCTAAGATAACTTCATATCCCTCCATATCTAACACTAGGAGGTATGCTGTTAAACTTAAACTCCCAAATACAATCTCTACTCCTCTAGAGATCGAGTGTATAAGTGAAACATTACCCATCAGTGACTCTTCACACATAAGGAGACTACCGATGGTATCTAACAAATCTGGTTTTAACGAATGAATGCGATGACTCAGTATCAAAACAAATTCAACCCTCATGCCCATTAATAGGAAACGTACCCTCAACTATTGGCGGCGTTTGAGGTGCTAGAAGGATGGGAACATCCCGAACATTATACACACGCCCGGAATGCATTTGCCCCTGTTGCTGTGGGGCTGGTGGAGCTGGTGCTGCTAGAGGCTTCTGTGCATGCTTCCCCTACTGGGAACCCTAATGTTGCCCCTAACTCTCTGTTGGAACTCCTTTTTTCAGATGGCATGTTTGGACATAAATGAAGAAATGCCTGTGAAAGTCTCCCTAACGTTGGCGCTACTGGCCCAGATGAGGTTGTCCCTGATGTTGGCCCTACTATCCTCCCCCGTTGTTCCCTTGGCCCTGAGGAACCTACTACTGATTAGGGACCTACTAGCCCTATCTAAATCCCTGACCTCTTGGTTGAAGTCTCTTAGTAGAATTCCCCTATGGGTATCCTTCCCTTGCTGTCTGCTTGTCTGCTAATGTGATCCACTTACAATGCCCCCAATTGCCTTGCCATCTTGGCTAGGATCACTTCCCCTCTTGCTTCCCTTCTGGTGGAAGCGATTGTCCTAGCAGTGCAATAAAGCTGCATTGACAACATCTGTATATGTCACCAATGCAGGGTTCCCAATTAAATGTTTCCTGATCCTTCATTCTAAATGAGGTACAAACCTTGCCTTCTAACGCTCCTTATTTCTCACCTCGTCTGGCACAAAATTATCCAAAAGGGTGAACTCCTCCTCACACTCTTCCATGGAGCGGTCACCCTGAGTCACCTCATTAAATTTCCTCCTCATCTCGGCCTCGAGTACTGGAGGAAAGTACTTTCGATCAAATGGCACCCAAAATTCGGTGATTGTCATTGTATCTCTCTTTCCAATTGTAGTAATAGACTCCCATAACTTTAAGGTTGTCCCGATCAACCTGAAAGTGTCTAACAAATGCCTTTTCACCTCACTGCAGTCAACCATACACAAGTGGTGCTACATATCTTTATTCCACTGGAAATTTAGGATCACCTCAGAACCCCCCTAAAACTCTGGTGGGTGGACGTTCTGAAAGGCCTCCCGAACACTATGCATATTAGATAGCCTCGGGTAGGCTTGAACAACTGGGGCTACTGGATGCTGGGGCTGAGGCTGAGGAAAAATTACTGCCATGGATATCATCGTTGCATTGACTGCATGGTCCATAATCTCTGCCACCTAAGCTATTGTCACTAACCTTGGTGGGGCCTGTGGCTGCAGAACCTTTGTCTCCTGCTGAGCCTCTCTCACCTCGTCCCTGGCTGCTGCTCGAGCAGGGCTACCTCTCCTACGAGGCATATGAAATTTAAAACGAGTTGTATTAGTTCACTGTTAATACAAATCTTAATTGCAAAAGTATGATATCTCTTAAGCGTGAAGATAAATCAACAGTCCTAATAATAGGGCTTTATATCAAAAGAACGCTACGCTGAAATCATAGTAAGCCGTACAAATCCTATAGACACTAGAACCTGATGCCCTGATACCATCTGTGACACCCCGCCTAATTATATATCGGGTGATCAGGCCTTTATTAGATTAAAATAGGATTTCCATCTGGTTCATTCTTAGCATCACTGTTGAAAACTTTATTAATTACTAACCACCTATTAGTTAATTAAGCCAATGATAACAATTTATCTTTTAATAACCAAGGCATTAAATACAATGGAAAACTAAATAGAACCATCACATAATAATAGAGTCTAAACATCCCATCAAATAACTGAATCAATATCTTACCGAATTAACCATTGGTTAAAATTCGAAAAAAATCAATCTGACAGATAGTAAATAAATCCCATACAATCTAAACTGAAATAATATGAATAAATGCAATGAGCAACATCTCAAAATAAAACTGAGATAGAATTCTTAAACTAGAAATAAATGAAAAGGGGTGTCTACTCCAACGCTCCCAACATCCACATATGCCACAGCTACGTAACTCTGGAATAGAATCAAGTCTGGCATCCCTGTGGTTGGACACCTAAAAGGTTTTGAAAATATTTGACATCAAGGGTTAGAACCCAAAATATTTTAAAAATATTTAGTAAGTGATTAAATTGCAGTAATTTAAAATGCATGAATGCTCTTCATATTTAAGTTAGTGTCGCACTCCCTTAAGGACCTTCTCACCCCTCAACTATTGTGCACACCTACCGCTTTATTTATAACCCACCTAGTCATTTACCCCGTATCTAGTTCTTGTTATAACTCCTTCCTGTCATACTACTCTAGCCCGAGTATGTTTAATATGTGATTTATAAGTTATTTATCACATTAACTTGACTAATATTTATTCATTTAAGACCATATATAACATTCTCACAAGTTATATATAATTAATACAGTTCACTTCATGTATTTTTCCCTCATATAATTATTTACTCCATTATAAATGTAGAACTATATTACAACATTCGCACATATGTCTTATATATATAAATTCATCCTCTTGAGTAATACCTCACCGGATGATTCTCTAAAGTGCTATCATCCCGGGTCTACTTAGACCCACCTGAATTTATGAGATAGCTAAATACCGTCGAGTCGGAACATAAAAATATAAGCATAGTGGAGGCGGTCATATTTCCCCGAGTGTGAATACAATCATCTCACATTCTTCACCTCTATTGGACGCTATGACCTGGGGATTATAGTCTCCCTGCTCCTCAAGCAAGGAGGATTCACCCACATCGCGCAACCTCCTGTGATGGCACTAGAGGGTAAATAATTATAAAATACTTGGTCACTGATATTTTAAGAGCACACAATATATATATATATATATATATATATATATATATATATATATATATATATATATATATACTATCACACTACCATATATATATGATTTAAATTTAATGTCGGCTATACCGTGCCTAATACCCGTATCACTAGCCTAAATCTAACTGAGTCTATATCCCGACTCTTGATTTAATTTAATTAATCTCATTAATTAATTTAATAAACTTGGTGTCACTCAACCAAAATGCCCGGACTCACTCACTTGGCCCATAATTGTAATATTTAGAATTTATTATCCAGAATTCCCCTTAATAAGTTTGACACCCTTATTAATTTAATGTTCCTTAATGTTCATCTTCCCACATTAAGTTTAATCTAACACTATTATTATAACCTCAAATAATCCCACGCTAAAAATATACTGCACTGCTATAGCAATCCTCAAATTAGTCCCAAGCCAAATTGTAGAAGAAACAAAAAGTGGCTGGATTTATCACGTCACTCGAACGAGGACACGTGTCGTTCGAACGACAAAGGATGTTGCACGAATGAAACCCAGTTTTCTCGAATGAGCTCTTGGTTTTTATCTTTCTTCTTCTTCGTTCAGTTCATTCGCCATTGGAGAACTCTAAAGCTTTTAAACCCAAAATTTTCTACTGTTAATCTCTTTAATATGAAATGATTTCTACAAGTCTCATATATAAATCTCCAATTTGATTCCAACCACTTAATCAGATTTCATCGAATTAAAATCATTAACCGTTCACAGCTTTTATCTCTAAATACACATATCTAAATATCGCAAATGTATAATCCTTCTTCAAATTTGATTTCACCAATTATCAATATAAGGAGATAATTTTTGCGTTCAAATCACTAATCTAAATTCTCCAACAGTATATTTGAGATGTCATTCTTCCCCAACAACATTTACACATAATCATCCATAAATTGAAACCCCAATTTATATATCAACCCAACCCAAAATAATTTGTTTCTATCATACCCACTATGATATGAATTAAAAACTATAATTAATTTAAAAGCAAGTTTAACCACTTGCCTTACGATTCGTAGGGTCTGAATTCCTTTGGTGTAAATGTTTATTTGATGAAGAACACCCACATTTGTTCTTGATTTTGGCTCCCAAGAGTTCTCCAAATTCTCCTTCTTTTCTCCTCTACTTAATTAGCTTTTCTTAAATGAGTTATGGCTGCCACACCCTCTCACTTTTAGGTTTTATTAATCCAATCCCGTTTTTAGGCTTGTGGGCGTTATTAAAATGTCCCAAACACTCCCGTGTGGGCCTGGTTCTGCCTAAAAATACCCTGAGACCCATGTACTATCCTCAGGTACTTTTTTCTGACTATTTTGACCTATCTAAAATCAACCGTACACTCAAAGTTTTGATCCGAATTATTTTACTAAAAGTACTTATCTCAACCACAATATAGTTTATACCTGACTCCCAGTTGATATCTATTAACTCCACATCATTATCACTCGTTATGACGTAAATAAATCATTACTATTCACTTAGTAATTTAAATCCCATAAATATTAACCATTTACTCTCCAGATTAATATTTAAATAAATACTAATAATAATTAATTCAATTAAATTACGACACATAAATAATTTAAAATTAGCCAAATTAATTAAATATCAAATGCACAAAAATACGAGGTCTTACATAGATCTCTCTAGCTAAATGGCCAAATGGTTGCTAATTCTATCCTAGTTTCAACTCACGTACGTTACACAAAATTTTTGCCAAAGGGCGAGCCATCCCCGAACTTCTCACAAGGCAACCCCTGTCAAATGAGGGAGAACAAAATGAGGTGGAACTCCCCTACGAGGATATTTCACCTTAAATGATAGTGAAGCTTTGACTCTACATCGATGGAGCCTCTAACAAAATATGATTCGGAATCGAAATGCTGCTAATATCTCCCGACTTGTGATGACTCCCCATAACTATTAAACTCACTTACAAATGCATCGAAAACATAACCGATTATGACTTGCATCATGGATCTCAAAATCACTTTGGAAATGGGAATCACCTGCCTAAATGCCTATGGAGATTCAAATATGGTCATCATCCAGATATTGGGCAAATGGAAACCAGGGATGATAAATGACAACCTTATCATACCTACTTAGAAGGGTATCTTCGTTATTATAGCATCTCGAGTTCGAATTCCTCCCCAAGTCTAAACATAACTTCACATATGCACTTGCCAAACTAGCTTCCATTATAGACATGCTGAAAAAAACACGGAAATCATGTTTATCGTGACTAGTCAAAGAAACCCTTTTTACTACTTTGAGATTGATGACATTGAAGAAGACATAGTAGGACCTATTATATGGTACTATGACATATGGAACTTGCTCGATAAGAACTACTACCCACCCAACGCCTCTTCAAATGATCGACTTACCCTAATGAGATTCGCGACCCGATTCATCATATGTGGGAGCCAAATTTACAATAGAAGGTTCAATGGAATAAACATATAATGCATCATAGAAGATGAAACCCTCGAAATCATAGACAAAATCTATAGTGGCGAATGTGGCCTTCACATGAGTGGGAACACCTTCTTAAATAAAATACTCTGATAGTTATACTACTGGATGACAACATTTACCTCACCTACGCCTCTGCGGTATGACCTCACCCTTTCCTTTCTCCACTTGGGGGATAGACATCATAGGGAAGGTAATCCCTAAAGTCTCCACTGGTTATGAGTTCATCCTGGTCGTTGTCAATAATTTCACCAAGTGGGCTGAAGACGAGCCATAGACAGTGCTAAATGCTAAAAAGGTGACCAAATTCATAGGAGGAAACATCATGTCTCTTAGACATACCCCGTGAGTTACTATAGACAATGGCTCTTACTTTGAGAAAGAGGTCACAAACCTACTGCATGAATATGGGATTACTCTGCTTGTCATACACATACAAACCTCAAAATGATGGAGAAGTCAAACATACTAATAAAAAGGTCAAGAACATCGTTAGCAAGATGATAGAGACCTACAGTGACTAGCCAGACAAACTCCCATACACCCTTCGGGGTTACCGCACAACAAAGCCAAACTTAATAGGGGCCACCACCTACTCACTAATGTATGTCAAGGAAGTATTCATACCAATATAACTTGAGATACCCTCATTACGAGTCATGCTTGAAAGCCAAATAGTTTAAATCAACTGGGTCCAAGCCCGTTAGGATAAACTACCCCTCCTAGATGAAAGGAGGCTAAAGGCCTCTTATCACAATCATGACTACTAGTAGTATAACACCTGAGAGCTCAATAATAGTGTCAAGAAGAGAAACATAAAAATGGTGAACTGGTCCTAAAAGAGAATCTAAGACCTTCCTAAACTCCTAAAGCAAAGTTTTCACCCGACTAGGTAGGACCCTACCTCATCACCAATATAAACTCCAACGGGGCGGATAACATAGTTGATCTCGATGGAGTGACATTTCCTAACCCTTTAATCTTGACCGATTGAAGAAATTCTATCCTTGAACCTGTATGCTGGGAAGAGGAAAAAATGATTTCACCCAAAGATAATCGGTCATAAAAGGGAAGTGAAGAATATACAAGCATATACATAATCTTAGCCATAAATCAAAAAGCCCACTTGAGCCACCAACCTTTCGCTTAAAGTCATCTAAAACACTTTGAGCCCCTAACTTTTTTATTCAAGAGAAATATGTTAACCTGATTCTTTGCTACATTTTTATCACAGACATTCAAATACAGACACCCAATTGACTTTGAATCGGAAGTACATAGGCAACCCAAGATATCATTTTGATCCCAGTCTAAACAAACACGAAAAGAATCCTATTTATAGGAAAACACTGTTTATGGTCGTTGTGACCTCTCTCCCAAAGATTCGGTGCGGTTTCAATAAGTTAAACATTAATAATAAAACGGTGCTCTAAGGCATTTTGAGACTTAGCATGGTCATCCTTTTTTTAAAAACAACACACAAATGCTAATGCTATAAACGAAGTGGTCGAAAGAAGCTTAACAGGAAAGAACGCTACCCTTATACCTTTCTTTCGACATAAATAAACACCAAAAACTCCCCTCTCAAAACACCCCACATCTAGGGACGCATCATCTGCAGGTACACTCACAAAGGGCGCCCCATAAATGACACACTATCTTGGCTAAAGGACGATGCACTGACTCCAAAGCCTCATCAAATGTCTCTCTCCAATCCATAATTGTAGAAAGAGAAGATCCTTCCCTCACCAAAAAATGTTAATACAGACAAATTGGTCACCAACGAGCAGATGGAATTGTCTCTCACCAGAAGGAAAAAATTCTAAAAAAGACAGTATACTTTTGTTTCCAAGTATACACATAACCCTCTTTATTATTTAATTTTTATTTCTACATAAATAAATTTATATGTGTTTCATGACCATTTTAAATAAAAATAGATTAGGCTCGTTCTGTCCATATGCACATTTTTCACTATTCTTATACATAAGTACTAAAAATCCGATGAAAATGGAATAAAACAGTCAAATGTGAACCATTCATCAACAAAAGAAAAGTCATTGTTATTTATAAACATAATGTATGTAGAGAATCCACATACATGACAAAAAAGTATATTAGGGAATCCCCATGTTCCTCCTAAAAGAACATACTATGTAAATACACGAGGCTTTACCCTAGACAACCCGCAGAACCATAAAAATAATTTTTAGGAGGTTACATTAAAAAACCACTCAAAGTCCCACCAAAACTAATATCCAATCACTACTCACATCTGTAGCCTCTTCCCCGGACGACCCTCAGCCCATCCATTATCAAAAGCTCTTAGACATGTCATCCTAGGTCACACACCAGATACGGACGCACTACATGCCTGTAGAAAGACGCATATCCCCATGTTCAAACTCGACGATGAACCCACATAGTTGATGGTCTTGTTCATAGTTACCTGCAAAGCCAACTGACGAAAGGCCAAATGAGCGAAAGACCAGCGCATCAGCACTTTGCACAATTAGGCCATATCCACTACCACCTTTTGTAAATCTGGAAACAAAACAAAGAAACATTAAATATCCAAATAATTTTTTTATAAAATGCATCAGAATGATAATATTTAGAAAATTATTCCTCACATCATTCAAAAATAATGCTGAATCAAACAATGACAGCACTATCCTAAAGTTAGGCCATCGTTGGTGGATATGAACAAAGTGGTCCTCTCCATAGAGAACCATAGTAAAGGCGAGCGATAACATATGCAATGGAAAATTATCAATGAGCCTCACGGGTAGGGACGGCATGGAGCGCGTAATTAATAAGGAAGTAATCTCTCTAACGCTAATCAGAACCAAGGGTGTGGAAGACGAAGCCCGTCCCCCAACTGGTAGTGAACCCAGTAATGACAATATGAATGAGGAGTCCGACATCTAGGAGCTCATCTCACTACATGTATTAATGTTGACAACGAAAAAGAAAATACGACGAGGGTAAACAAGCAAAACACTAATGAAAGTCGAGTATGGAATGTCACTAAAAAAGAATTTGGAAGACTTGCTAAAAAAGGAAACATGAATTTGAATTAGATATCTTTTGGGCTTCTATGAAGGGATGACCAAACGGTCAACCATTTCCCTATGGATGACCAAATGGTCAAATGACATGGTTAATCGAATGGTTAACCATCCAACCCTTCCCAAAAATACCAATACCCCCTCAATTTTCCACCTCTTACACATAAGTCCACGCCCATTATAAAAATAGGCAAACCTATTTTTAGCCATTTCAATTTTGACAAAAAGTGTTTGCACGTGCACCCTCTTAGTCGATCGCCTTTGTGGATACCCCAATTTGTGTTCGGTAAAAAACCGTCTACCCAAACCCACAAAAAATTACAAAGACAAAAGTTGTGAAATACCCATTAATAAAATTTTGAGGGGACAAAAACACAATGATAAAACTCTGAGGGGTCAAAATAAAAATATCAAAAATCGAAAAAAAAAAAAAAAAAAATTCAAAAACTATTCTTAAGGGTCTTTACACTAAACGGTTAAAGGCCCCCAAGCCCTTTTAACCGAACGATTAAAGGTAGTTAACCCTTATCCTAGTAGTCATTAGAAAATCTTTGTAAATCTCCTCAAGTCCATACACGTGCCCCCCTCCCCCCCCCCCCCCCCACACACACACATAACAACCATACAGGTGGCATGAGGGATGACTGATCAGTTAAAGCCCTTCTTTGACCAAATGATCAAAGGATTCCAATACACCCCTATAAAAGGAGGTCCAAACAAACATTTAGAAGAACCCTAAAATGACCATTCATTCCATTTTCAAACTTTCTTCAATGTCGAGTGCCAGAGATACTTGAGTTCATTCTAAAAAATCCTTAGTGAATTTTGTACTTTAGAAAAGTCCCTTTCCCTCCGAAAAGTTTGTACTTTCAAAAATTCGCTTCCCTCAAATGAATCTCGTACATGAGAAAAATTTCTTCGCTGAAAAACAGACGCTTCTAAATGAAGCTCTTCCCAACTAATAGTGCCACCTCACAAGGGACACTCCTGCGGGAAAATTTTTGCTCACACTACAAGGATAAAAAAACTCTACATAAATTTCAGGTCAAACACCCTATATATTATCATAAATTATCTATATTTTTTAGGATTAAATATCAAAAAGTCCCTCAAATATTTTTTTATCTCTTGTAATATTATCATAAATTGTCTATATTTTTTTATCTCTTGTAGCCTGACCCCCCATTTAGGGGACCGAGTATGCACATTAGTACGTTTATATTTTAAGCCTGATTTTTAACATAACACCTTTTCTTATTAAAATGAAATACTTAAATGTTACATAAATGCTAATTAAAATCCACAACTAAATACAAACAAGAAAATATAATTTTCTAAACAATTCCCAGGAAACTGACTGTGAGCCGAGTCAGCTCAAAACATTGCAAAGCCAAGGTATAAAATTATACTACTCTCACCTCTTCTCCGAGAAAAAACATTCCATCGTTACGATGACATTTGCAAATATGTGTTTTCTTGCAAATACTTGTTGATAAGCACTCAAAAGTGTTATATTTATATCTCAAATAGAATTATTTTAATTTTTAGCCTCGTTAATATTAGCCCTTTGTGTTTAATTGTTAATCTTGCAGGTCAATATGCAGTTGTGATTTTCAAAGTCTTATTTCATGGAAATTGCAGAAAAAAGCGGTGAAAAGCACGAAAGTCAGATTTTATATGACCCAAGACATCCAAATACTCGAGAAACCCCATCCTAAACCATGTCCCTAACCTCCCGTGTGTTGTGTGTACATTGTATTATATTACACACACACACACACACACACATATATATATATATATATATGTTTGTGCATGTGTGTAGTGTTTTTAGTACGTGTTAATTTCATGTTAGTTGTATATTTGTTCGTGGCATTTTATTATTTCTTTAGTTTGTGTGTTTTATCATTATATATGTGTTTATAATATAATATATAAGTATGTGTTTGTCATTTTTTATATAGTTGTATATATGTGCCTAAGCTTATTATTATTATTATACTTGTGGGTCATTTTGTTATGTTAAATTGTATATTACTATATTTTTATATATATTCTTTTAGCTTTACTTTTGTGTGAGGAATAATGATTTGAGTACCTAAAAAAATCCCAAATCATCACCCAAATGAGTTGAGATGGAATTAAAATATTGTACTTTTTACAACAATAATGACACATTACAATATTTTAAAGTTATGTCAACTAATTTGTAAGTTGATTTGGTGGTATGGTTGGGACTCATAACATTATCTTGTGTGTTTATATAATTATTATCATATAATCAATCAAGTCTGCTTAAGGAAGAATACCAAACAAACATCATGTGAGCTTTGGTATGGAAAGAAACCTAACCTAAAATACTTTAGAACCTTTGGTAGTACCTGTTATATCTATAAGGATAGAGAACATCTGTCTAAATGCGAAACCAGAGGTGATAAAGCCATCTTTTTAGGATATTCTCCAAACGGTAGAGCCTATCGTGTCTATAATCTTTGTACCAAAACCATGATGGAATCCATTAATGTGGTTGTAAGTGACACTAATGTAGAAAGTAAGACCAAATAATCAATTATTGTGGATGAGTCCGAAAATATTTTAAATTATGACTCCTCTGAAATAGTTGAATCTTTACCAACTAAGACCCCTGATGTACCTAATTGGGTTTCCAAAGATCATCCTTTAGATAACATAGTTGGTAATCCTACTGAGCCTATTCGTATAAGATCTCAACTTTGTAACATTTCTCATTTTGCATGTTTTGTGTCTCTTATTCAGCCCAAAACTGTAAATGAAGCCTTGAATGACACCTTGTGGATAAGTGTTATGCAGGAGGAACTTCTTCAATTTTTCATTCATGATGTTTAGTATCTTCTATCCAGGCCTGGAAATAAAAGGTTTATTGGCGCACGTTGGATTTTTAAAATAAGATTGATGAATCTGGGATAATTATTCGGAATAAAGTTAGATTAGTTGCCCAGGGCTACTCTCAGATTGAACGAATAGATTTCGATGAAACCTTTGCTCCTGTCACTCGCCTCGAATATGTTCTCTTAATTTTTTCCATAACATGTCATCTGCATTTCACTCTATATCAAATGGATGTTAAGTCAGCCTTCCTGAACGAAATTTTAACTAAGGAGACTTATGTAGAACAACCCAAAGGGTTTCTTAAACCTCATCACCCAAAATATGTTTATTGTCTTAAAAAAGCTCTTTATGGGTTAAACCTAGATCCTAGAGCTTGGTATGAGTGTCTATCCACCTTTCTTTTAGATAATGGATTTAGGAGAGGAGGGAAGGACCAAACCTTGCTTGTCAAACATTTTGACAACAACATTACTATTGCTCAAGTTTATGTTAACGATATCATTTTTGGTTCAGCCTCCCCTTTAGATGTTAAGACCTTCTCTGACATTATGCACAAAGAATTTCAGATGTCACTTATGGGGGAGATTGTTAAGTAGTTTTGCCTAAAAACAACTAAATAAGCTAGGACTCCTATGAGTACCACTGTTAAACTTTCTAAATATGAAAATGGAAAATCTATTAATACCACCTTATAACGCATTATGATAGGAATCTTACTTTATCTTACTGCCTCCCGTCCTAACATCATGTACTCTTTCTTCATGTGTGCTCGATATTAAAATAATCCTAAAGGGAGTCACCTATTGTGCATAAAAAGAATCATCAAATACATCAAAGTCACTAAAAATTTAGGAATTTGGTACACTAAAGACACTTCTAGTACTATAGTAGGTTACACCGATGCCGATTGGGTCGGTTGTATCGATGATAATAAGAGTACTTCGGGATCATGTTACTACATTGGTAACAACTTGGTAGGATGGAGTAGTAAGAAACAAAATTGCACTTCCTTGTCTACTGTCGAATCTGAATATATTATAGCAGGAAGCTATTGACTGAAACAAATGCTAAAAGATTATGGTATCACTGAAGATAAGTTACATCTATTTTAAGACAATCAAAGCGCGATTAATATTTCTAAAAATCCTGCTCAACACTCTCGTACTAAACATATTAAAATCATATATCATTTCATACGCGAGTTAGTTGAATCCAAGGAGCTAGAAATAGATTACCTTCCTACGGAATTTCAATTAGTTGGTCTATTTACTAAATCTTTAGACTTTCTTCAATTTGAATCTTTATGCAATTCTACTGGTATGGTCATGGCAGAACAATGAATTATTATATTTTCTAGTTTTTCTTTGCCCTTTGTCCATTTGAGACAAAATGGGGGAGAAATTTGAGTCATCTTGGACATTTTGGTATATTTTCAACTAAAAAGCTTGATCTTAGTTATCTTATTTTCAGGAATCAGTACCGTCAGTTGCAACAGAATTTTGTTAGGGTATTGGTTTGTATCTAGTTGATTTATGTAATTTTATCTTTCTAGGATATTGGGTAGATAGAATTGTTTGTATAAGAAAGGTATTTTCTTATTTCTTTTGTATCCATACGAGTCCTTGTTGACTCAAAGGAGATTTTATCTCATATTTCCAAAGGGGGAGATTGAAGCACCCTGTATCTTTGACTCACTTGAGTCTATATTATATAGGTGAACATCTAGTTTGGAAATTGTGACAAAATTTAAGTCCAATCCTTATTGACCAAAGAACCGCAGACTTTACATTTAATTCTTCTACAAGTTCCTAAAGGTAGTATACCAACATCACACACTAGGACTGCATACATACATTATCTCATGCTGTATTTGGTTGCGTGTGAGTTAAATCGCTTAAAATTATTTTTCTACTATTTTTTGGATGTGTTAAATAATTTTTAAGACTTTTAAATGATTTTTAGAAATTAATTTTGGTTATAAATAAACCTTAGGGGCTGTTGTGCAATTTCTGTTTATGGCTTAAAAGTTGGCTTTGGTAGAAACCGAAAGCTCTAGAGACTTTAGGGTGTAAAACTTAATTATTTTGGTATGCGTTTTACAGCGTGTGTTGTTCCAACATGTGCTGCTATCTCGTTGGTTGTTTATGTGTTTCTTCCCTCTCACAAACTTGTGTTTCTTTGAGAGCCCTTGGATTATTTTTATCAACGATCTGCATGTGTTTAGACTTAGTCCAAGTGAACCCTTTTTGGCCAATCAACATTGGGTGTTTGCACCGCTTTATATTAGCCATTAGATTGGAAGTCAAATGGTAAAATTTAATCCCATCCAGTGATTGCCACTGAGATTCTCGATCCTTCCTCGAGCACTATATAAACGACCTAAGGCTCAGCCATTTGAGACTTTTGCCTTCATCCAAACTTGAGAGAAAATAAGAGTTAGAGACAAAGATATAAAGATTTAGAGAGAGAGAGAGAATAAGAGTTAGAGAGAGAAATAAAACCCTAAACCTAACTCTGCCCAAATCTCACCAGAAAACCCTTTTTCTGAGAGTAAATAGTTCGAGATTTGAGAAGTTTATCCTCTATAGTTCTATATCTCTTTCCCAACTTAATCACGTTGGTTAAAATCTCTATTTTTTTCATAGAATCGTGAGATTAATCCACTTTGATACAGATCCATTTAGATAGATCTTTATCTTGATTTCTTATTTCGAGAAATCTTATTTTTTTTTGTTATTTTCAAACTGTTATGTTGATTTCAAACCCTAAAATGACAAAATCCTTTCTAAAGACAATTTACTCAAATATTCAGACTTAGATCTAGTTGAGATCTTGATTGGGGATTTCACTTTCTAATATTTCACATTTTATGAAATAAGTACATATTTTCAAATAAAGAAAGTTCATAAGATCTTGGATAGTTTTTATAGTAAGATTCCCTCTTGATCTGCGGATATTTGAAAGATCCAAGGTCTCATTAGTTTGATTAAATTGATTTTGGAAATCTTTCATGTTTAGTAATATGTTTGTAATTTATTACTCATTATGTCTGTAATTAAGTGTGTGCGTTTTGCATGCATGTGAGTTAAAGCACATCACCACATACACATTCACACTACTACACTAAAAAGTGTTGATATTGAGATATTTGACCTTAGAGTCGACGTAAAGCTAAAAGGAGAAAGTTACAAAGCTGGGAGAACATCAGCAACATGAGAACCTTGGGAGAAGTCAGAAAACGCTAGAGGAGTTGGTACATTTCTGAACTTAGTTTAGGTTTGATTGTGTGTCTTGATTATTATATAGCTTGTAATTTGTTACTCGTTTTTGGTGGGCTTTTTACTTTTATGGCGTAGATGTCACCGTGGATGTTTCCCCAATTGGGTGGGGTTTTACCACATTAAAATTGCTTGTGTACACTTCGTCTTCCTCTCATCCATTTCTTAAGGCTGTGTTGGTTTATTTTGTTTAAAGTTTTATTTTTCAAAACTGATAAACCTATAATGGAAATTACTCGTTCATACTGTTTTACACATCTTGTGTTCCAAATTTGTTTTAAGAAAATAGTTTCTTCGACAAACTGTTCGGTGCCATTTAGATAGTTTAATCTTGTATTAAATAACTTAAGTGGTACTTTTCAATTGGTATAAGAGCATTGGTTTTTCAAAAATTCTTTAGATCTTGAGTTTCTGAAATTATTTTCTCAAAAAAAATTATGGACGAGAAATTTGAGAGACTAGGTAACCTGTTCAGGCCCCCTCTCTTTGATGGAACCAACTTTCCTCACTAGAAGGTAAGGATGGTGGCATTCATACAAGGGACTTTGGGAGATGATGTCTAGGAAGTTATTGAAAATAGTTACACCTTTCCTACTAAACCAGCCGCTGAAGGAAGTACTGTGAGGATTACAAAGTTACTAAATGAATTCAATAAAAAAGAGAAACAGGTTTCACTTAATAACAATAAAGGAAAAATGCCATATTCGTTTCTATCAATGAACACAAATTCAAGAGGATATCATTCTGCTCTACCCTTAAAGAAGCATGGGACACTCTAGTGACTGCACGTGAGGGTGATACCAGAGTTAAAGATACTAAAACTCAAATGTTAATCCAGTAGTATAACTCCTTGATCATGACCAAGACTGAGTCATTTGATGACTTCTATATTAGACTGAGAGACATTGTGACCAAATTTCATGCTAATGGGATTGTTTATGATAGAAAGGAAATTATCTCTAAAATACTAAGATCACTTCCACAAAAATTTGATAATAAGAGATATGCAATTGAGGAGATGGATGATAAAAATCTTACACCTAAACTCCTCAGTAGAAAATTGAGAATTGTGGAAATGGAATTAGAATTTAAGAAACAATTAACCCAGTCACAAAAGAGACATTCTACCTCCAATCTTATTTTTTTCATCTAAGTTGACCACACCTAAGTTTAGCGTACCTAACATTGACTTAGAGTCTGATGAGGATCGTAATTTAGATACTTTGGATAATCAAATTGCCTTAATGTCTAAACAGTTTAAGAAAATTGTGAACTTTCGAAATAAAATAGAAAAAAGACAAGGAAAATCTACTTATCCAAATCAATCTAACAACACGCCTCATGAGAGAAGACAAGATAAATACCAGTCTGACAATCACAAGAGACCTGAGAAATACCTTAAAAATGTTGAATGCTATAGATGTGGAAAGTTAGGACACATGGCTATTGACTGTAGAGTTAACTCAGACAAAATTCATAAACATAATAGGGCTCATTTAAGCAAGACTTGGGATGACTCAAGTGACTCTGAAAATGATGAAACTGAGTCATATAATACTTTTGACCCTTGTATGTCATTCTTTGCTAAGATAATCTATAATGATGATGAGGAATCTGATCATACCATGACTGATATCGTGACTACTACTTTATCTTCCTTATTACTTGAGAATGTTGATAATGCTTCAAACCCTGTGTGTGTGAGTCAAAGGTAACGCTCTATTGTTGATGTCAATGGGTGTAGGAGTTCTAAAAATGAACCGCTAGGGGACACTGCACACTTAGCAACTCCAAAAATGATGACCTTGCTGACATTCACACACTGTACACAAAAACTCTTAAGAAAAATCACTAGGCTTGAAAAAACTGTCAAGGATCTTACCTAGAAGATAAAACCTTAAGTCTAATAATTAAACAAAATGCTGAATAGTATGCTACTCAATGTCTGACTCATGAGAATGAAACCAAAAACTTTAAACAAAAACTGAATGAGTTGTCTAACTCTAATGAAAATATGGAAAATAAATACAAAGGAACGTTGTTAGAATTGGAACAAACAAAAGAAAAGACCTCCACAGTCTTCAAAAAGTTTGTAAAATTTGAAAATAATTATAAATGTTTTGAAGATTGAGTAGCTGAAAGAAAAACCGATTCTGATGACAGAGCTGGAATAGGATTTTGTCCCAACTCTAAGATACAAACTAAAAAATGTTGAAATCATTAAGTTTGTGCCTGGTGGCAAAAGACCTATTGAAACTTGTCCAGATTTTCAAGGTTTAAAAAATGATTTTGATAAAAAAACACAACTGAAGTTAGACATTGGTGAATCAAGCAACTCTAAGCATAATGTTGAACAAAAGACCAAATATGTATGCCCTCTTATTCGACAAGCAGCTTCAATGTTTCATCCTGTGCCACCTTGGAATAAGACTAGAGCTCAAAACCTAGACAAACCATTGAATAATAAATTTTCTAAGGTTATGAGTTCAACGTGTCATCTTGACTGCTCCTATTATGATGTCTATAGACATTCCCTTGATGGTTTCTATTCCAAGCATCTATTTAATCCAGTCTATACTTCTCCCATTTACCATAACTTCAACTGTTCTAGGAGAAGCCGAAACAACTATGTCCTTCCTAGACTGCCAGACAAAATCTAACTATCATAATATAAGGAAAAGGACTAATACTAAAAGACAATCTACAAGAAGGAATCCTATATTATATTCTAGACCAATTGCTCCAACTATTTATAACAACAATAAAATTGCGCAAAAATCTTTTAAAGAAATTACATAAGCTGTCAAGTTTTATCAAATACGAGCTAATAAGAGCAAATTGAAAACTAGAGCAATTTGGATTAGAAAAGATGATATATTACCCCAGTTAAAATGCAAAATAGTGATCAGTGCTTTTAGAGATGAACATACTACATCTGGATGGTATTTAGACTCAGGATGTTCCAAATATATGACCGGGGATGATTCCAAACTTTCAAACAAAACCAACGTCTATGGAGGAAAAGTCTTGTTTGGAGATGGTGTCTCAGCCCAGATCATTGGTAAAGGAACACTCCAGGAAGAAGGATTACCCATTCTTGAGAATGTTCTCTTGGTAAAAGAACTTAAAGCTAATTTACTAATTATATCACAGTTTTGTGACTCCAACCATATTGTCACTTTTCAAAGAACAATTATAAAATTTTAAATGAAAAAGGAGATTGCATTATTACAGGACTCCGTACTCCAGATAATTGTTAAACAGTCAATCCAAGTACAAAGGTCTCTAACATTGCCAGAATGGATGACAATGATATATGGCATAATAGGTTGGGTCACATTAACTATGATAATCTTGGCAAATTATTCTCCCAAGAGATAGTTAGAGGTCTTCCCAAGATCAAACCAATTTAAAACATTATTTGTGGTCCATGTCAAGAAAGAAAAATTATCAAGGCTCCCCATAAGAAAGTTAAAGAAGTTCTATCCACTAAACCTCTAGAACTCATCCATATGGACCTAATGGGTCCTTCTCATACTGTTAGTCTTTGTGGAAATAGTTACATCCTTGTTATGGTTGATTATTTCACTAGATTTACCTGGGTTGCCTTCTTAAAACATAAATCAGAAACCTTTCAAAAGTTTTTGAAAATTTTAGTTCGTATAGAAAATGAAAAGGACACCCAAGTAGATAGAATTCGTAATGATAGAAAAGGAGAATTCGTAGATTCAGGTATCACATAATATTGTGACTATAATGGTTACAAATATGAATTTAGTGCTCCTAAGACACCTCGCATCCATACACGTGTCCCCCCCCCCCCCCCCCCCCCCCACACACACACACACATCAACCATACAAGTGGCATAAGGGATGACCAATAAGTTAAATCCCTTCTTTGACCAAATGATAGAAGGATCCCAACATACACCTATAAAAAGAGGTCCAAACAAACGTTTAGAAGAACCCTAGACTGAACATTGATTCGATTTTCAAACTTTATTCAATCCCGAGTGCCAGAGATACTTGATCTCATTCTAAAAAGTCCCTAGTGAATTTCGTACTTTAGAAAAGTTACTTTCCCTCAGGAAAGTTTGTACTTTCAAAAATTCTCTTCCCTCGAATGAATCTCGTATATGTGAAAAAAAATTTAAGGACATTTTTGTCAATTATCAATTTGTATGTCGTACGCCGCTACACCGTTGAAGAAACTCAAGATCGCATCTACATCAACGGATCCGAATATCAAAGTGTCTTCAACATCATAGCCTTTGCGAGAATGAACTTGGTAAAATTTTGTTTTTACGTTCCTTAAAGTTCATATTTAGTATTGGGTTATTTTTATGAAATGTTTTTTATAAAAATAAGAAGTAAGTTTTTTAAAGCAAAATGAGGCTTTTTAAAGTTTTTTTTTGGGGAAGCCGGACCGGTCCGCCCCCTACCGGACCGGTCCGCCCCTCAACCGGACCGATCCGTTTGCTGCAGATCCAGTATACCCTGGACCGCAAGCGAACCGAAGAAGACTAAAATAAAAGAACCGATCCGCTCAACCGGACCGATTCTCCTCCAAGCCGGACCGGTCCGCCTGGGATAATTTCGGCCAGATCTGTTAGAGATTTTTTAGGAACAAAGTTTTCTTATTTAAAGCCAACTTCGGGGAGTTATTTTCCAAGACTTTTCAAGACAATTTTCAGAGTCCTAAATACTCTAAGTCTTCACCTATTGAGCCCAAGACTCTAGGTTTTTTGATTCACACAATTGCCAATCCTTTGTGAATCTTTTTAGTAACCCAAGAACACAACCTTGTGTTTGTTCAAACCATTGTGGAGAGATCTTTGCAACCGAGGGTTGCGTGTCATTGTTGAGGGAGTCTCTACAAAGTTTTATGGCTGCGTGTCATTGAGGAGTGCTGCGGTTCTTTCTTTGTTGATTGGACTGAGGTTCATGTGGGTTCGCTGCGTGTGGATTCATTACTGACGACACCGACCGACGCTTGCGGGTATTCGTGTGTCACTGTATTTCATTGTAATCCGTGTAAGTTGCGATTTACTTATTATAGTGAAATAAAAGGTTTTTCCCTGCGGGGATTTTTCCTTAAACTTGTTTCGCATGCTTTATTTATGGTTTGACACACACACGCACCGTAGATGGATGTTTAGGGGCTGAATTTATTTGATTTAAAAGTAAACTCAAATTAAATGAGTGTGATATTTTAGAAATTTGTGAGGTTAATCAATTATCACACAATCTTGGCTTCTCAAATTTCTTCCTTTGAAAAATAGGGTTGACTCTTCTTAAATGAAGCTCTGCCCAACTAATAGTGCCACCTCACAAGGGACACTCCTGCTGGAAAGTTTTTCTCACGTTACAAGGATAAAAAAACTCTACATATATTTTAGGTCAAACACCCCATATGTTATCATAAATTGTCTATATTTTTATCTCTTTCAGCCTGACCCCCGTTTAGGGGACCGGGTATGCACGTTATATCATTTATATTTTAAGCCTAGTTTTTAACACAACACATTTGTTTATTAAAATGAAATAGTTAAATGTCATATAAATGCTAATCAAAATCCACAACTAAATACAAATAAGAAAATATAATTTTCAAAACAAGTCCCAGGAAAGTGACTGTGAGCCGAGTCAGCTCAAAACATTGCAAAGACAAGGTCTAAAATTATACTACTCGCACCTCTTCTCCGAGCAAAAAAAATCCCATCGCTACGACGACATTTCCGAATATGTTTTTTCTTGCAAATACTTGTTGATAAGCACTAAAAAGGGTTATATTTATATCTCAAATAGAATTAGTTTAATTGTTAGCCCTCGTTAATATTAGCCCTTTGTGTGTAATTGTTAATCTTGCAAGTCAATGTGCAGTTTTGATTTTCAAAGTCTTATTTCATGGTAATTGCAGAAAAATGCGGTGAAAAGCACTAAAGTAGGATTTTATATAACCCAAGACAACCAAATACTTGAGAAACCCCGTCCCAAACCATGTCCCTACCCTTCTTTAACCTCCCGTGTGTTGTGTGTACATTATATTATATCTCACACACACACACACACACACACACACACACACACACACATATATATATATATATATATATATATATATATATATATATAATAAAATAGAAAACTTATGTTTGTCATAAGCTTAAAAGATGACATCATCTATAAGGTAAAGGATGAGGAACTTTTGAGATTTATGAGTTGATGGTTGAGATTGAATGTGGGGGTTTTGAATCTAATGGTTGAGAATCATTGAAATATAGATGATTCAGATTTCTCATTTGGACATATTTGACACTGGGACTCACAAATTGTAGAATGGCTGAAGTACAACCTAAGGTAAGGACTTTCTCCATATCTTTACTTCAAATTATGTACTATACACTATCTGCTCCATAACCCAAGAGATAGAGCCAAACCTGCATGTGCGTTTCTGCTTGTCATGGTCAGGTGAGTTTCTTCTCTTCATTGTTTGTTAAAAAAAATTCATTTTTAACTGTTTATGGATGGGTTTCTTCGTTCATAACAGTTAACTGGGTTTACATAATATCAGCGTTGAACTGGGTTTACATAATCAGGTGAGTTTCTGCTCTTCATTATTTATTAAAAATCTTCATTTTTTAACTGGGTATATGAGTTTGTGGCTGGGTTTCTTCGTTCATAATAGTTAACTGCGTTTACACGGTCAGGGGCGGCTGAACTGGGTTTTGCAGTTGGTTTTGTAAGTTTATACGGACTGGGTTTGTACTTGGTTTTTGGTTTTGTAAGTTTGTAAAATGTTTGAGCTTTTAAAATGTATAAATTGATACTCTCATAGGTCTTCTTTTGATTTGTGTTTAAACTTACTGGGTTTACATAATGGGTTTACAGACTGCGACATTTTGGAATAACAAAGGCTTCGGATCTGCTGAGTAAGATTCACAAGAAGGGTACCGATACAATAATGTACAACACTGTGTTCACTTCTCTTGGAAAATTGAAACAAACATTGCATTTTCAAGAACTTTACGAAAAAAAATGAAAAAAGATGATCCTTTACCAGAAATATTTACATACAATATATTAATATCAGGATTTGGTAGAGGTGGAAGAGTTGACGAAGTTGTTAAAATATTTGAAGAGCTTGAGAGTAGTGACTGGAAGCCAGATATTATATCTTACAGCTCTTTAATTAATTGTTTGGGAAAAATAGCGATCTCGATGAAGAGCACATGAGGTTCATGGAGATGAGAGAGAAGGGCCTGAGCCCTGATGTGGTCGCTTATAGCACACTCATCGAGTGTTTTGCGAAAATGGATAAAGTTGAGATAGCATGTAGACTGGGTTTCTTTGTTCATAACAGCAGTACTGGACATTGCGTATATATTATTTAGTTGGGCATGTAGTTGGGTATATTATGTAGCTGGGTATATAGGTGGGTATGTTATAGAACTGGGTTTAAGGTATATTTTGTTTGTTCATAGCTTATATATGGGGAAAGTCAAGTGGGTAGCTGGGTTTATATGTGTATTAGATGTAGCTGGGTTTACACAAATAGTACTTAACTGGGTTTATGTCATTTACACGAACTGGGTTTACAGAGTTCTTTGTTCGATTATGGCATTTTCAGGAACTGGGTTTCTTTGTAGATAATAGCAAGGCTGATCTTCAAAACTGGATTTACACCAACTGGTTTGAGTTTACACCAATTGGGTTTACACGGACAAATTTATAAAACATAGAACTGGGTCTTCTTTTATAAAATGCAGAGTTTACACGATTTACACGATCATAAATAATATTGGTTTCTAACTGTATGAGTTTTGTAACTGTACGAGTTTATGGTTGGGTTTCTAACTATATGGGTTCAATAGAGACTAAAACTATAAATAAAATATTTATTGTCTTATTTTTAAAATACATATTACAATAGGTCCTAAATTTACAAAGCCCTTATTATTTTCAATAGTTTATATAGTTTTAGGACCTAAAATAATATTTAGTTTTCATTTTAAATTCCTATTTTCAAATTATCGATTAACGTGGCATACTATGATTGGTTGACATTTTGTGGATGTGAGTTCTTACTAGCGGATTAATTAAAAAATAGGGATTAAAATTATAATTGAAATGTGTTCTATTTCCAGTTTACATATTACAATAGACCTTAAATTTGCAAAGCCCCTATTTTCAATCGAGAATTCTTTCATTTTGCTATTTACAAATATTCCATGCACATATGGAGTCCCGCCCTTTCTTTTTTTCATTTTCTTTTTTCTTTGCATGATTTCCACCATCATTTTATTTTTTATTCATTCATTCATTTTACCTCAAATGTTAAAAAAAATTGAAACCCAATTTGTCACCCACGATATTAAGTTGTTCCAACTTTTGTTTGCGTCTTTATCATCTTTTGTGTCGTTGGTATAAAAATAGTGTTATTTTTTACCTGATATGCTATCTCGTTGGTTGTTTATGTGTTTCTTCCCTCTCACAGACTTGTGTTTCTTTGAGAGCCCTTGGATCATTGTTATCAACGATCTGCATGTGTTTAGACTTAATCCAAGTGAACCCTTTTTGGCCAATCAATGTTGGTTGTTTGCACCGCTTTATATTAGCCATTAGATTGTAAGTCAAATGGTCAAATTTAATCTCAACCATTAATTGCCATTGAGATTCTCGATCCTTCCTCGAGCACTGTATAAACGACCTAAGGCTCAGCCATTTGAGACTTTTTCCTTCGTCCAAACCTGAGAGAAAATAAGAGTTAGAGAGAGATAGAAAGAGTAGGAGAGAAAGAAATAAAACCCTAAACCTAACTCTGAGAGTAAATAGTTCGAGATTTGAGAAGTTTATCCTCTATAGTTCTATATCTCTTTCCCAACTTAATCACGTTGGTTAAAATCTCTGTTTCTTTTCATAGAATCGTGAGATTAAGCCATTGTGATACATATCCACTTAGATAGATCTTTATCTCGATTTCTTATTTCGAGAAATCTTGGTTTTTTGGTTATTTTCAAACTGTTATGTTGATTTCAAACCCTAAACCAACAAAATCCTTTCTAAAGACAATTTACTCAAATATTCAGACTTAGATCTAGTTGAGATCTTTATTGGGGATTTCACTTTATAATATTTCAGGTTTCGTGAAATAAGTACATATTTTCAAACAAAGAAAGTGCATAGGATCTTGGCTAGTTTTTTCAGCAAGATTCCCTTTTGATCTGCGGATATTTAAAAGATCCAAAATCTGATTAGTTTGATTAAATTGATTTTGTAAATCTTGTATGTTTAGTAATCTATTTGTAATTTGTTACTCATTCTGTCTGTACTTAAGCGCATGTGAGTTGCATGCATGTGAGTTAAAGCACATCATCGCATACACCTTCACACTACTACACTAAAAAGTGTTGGTATTGAGATATTTGACCTTAGAGTCGACGTAAAGCTAATAGGAGTAAAGTTACGAAGCTGGGAGAACATCAACAACATCAGAACCTTGGGTGAAGTTAGAAAACGCCAGAGGAGTTGGTACATTTCTGAACTTAGTTTAGGTTTGATTGTGTGTCTTGATTGTTATATAGCTTGTAATATGTTACTCATTTTTAGTGGGGTTTTTACTTTTTTGGCGTAGCGGTCACCCTGGATGTTTCCCCAATTGGGTGGGGTTTTACCACGTTCAAAATTTCTTGTGTACACTTCCTCTTCCTCTCATCCCTTTCTTAAGGCTGTGTTGGTTTATTTTGTTTAAAGTTTTTTTTTTCAAAACTGGTAAACCTATAACTGAAATTACTCGTTCATACTGTTTTACACATCTTGTGTTTAAAATTTATTTTTAGAAAAAAGTTTCTTCAACAAACTATTCGGAGACATTTAGATAATTTAATCTTGTATTAAACAACTTAAGTGGTACTTTTTCAAGAATCCCTGCATACTAGCTTTCAACACAGAGGTCGTGGTCCTATTAGGATAAAAAATTCCCAACCATCGAGTCCTTAGTTTCACTTCCATAATGAGAGATCTAATGAGAAGGCTAGATCTTAACCTCGTGGAGGAATTAGGAGAAAACACAATATTAAGAGTTGCTTCTTATCAGTAGAGAACTGCTCACTTTTATAATCACCAAGTTAGACCAAGCAGCCTGAAAGACGTTGATTATGTTTTGAAAAAGGTCATCTAGAAAGTGAACAAACTAGAGCCGAACTGGCATGGTCCTTGTCATATTTGTCGTGTTGTGAGACTAGGAACCTACTGCATTGGGACCCTAAAAGGTGAACGGTTCAAAAATACTTAAAATGTTAAAAATCGAAGGAAGTATTATTAATATTGTAAATGACAAGAGTAATTCCCTTCTCGTTATTATGTATTCCCAATTTTTCATGTATAAAAATTAAGTTTTTCTTTATTCCTGTCTTTTTTTATTTTTGCGAGCATGAGATATGTACACATACATATCAACGCTTAACACTAAAACTAACTTCTATACCATCTCTATATAAAAGATTGTGAACAAGAGTTTATAATTTTAACCTCCTGTATGACTTCGTTGAAAAAACAAATCACGAATAAAAAAACATGTATGACTTCGTTGAACAAACAAGTCACGAATAAGAAATCAAACTTCATGTACAATTTTGTCATACGATAGATCACGAACAAGATGTATTCCTACGAAAGTGAAAGGATTCCCTTCTTTATGGGAAACTGAGATCCGACCATAATCTAATATAGGGATGACCTCATTTAGAACTTTGGAACTGACTAAGGTAACTAGTGATTAACATGACTTTCCTATAAAATTATGAAACACTGGTAAAACCTATTTTTGAACAAACTCAAGACCTTCCTACTATCAAAATTAGTAGCCAACTAACCGATGTGTGAGGAACAATTTATACCAAACTGGGCAACACAATTGAACCATAATGAAAAATATGATTGTATCATTCATGAGGTATGGCATTACAAAAATAAACTTTGCTCCAAATAAAGGTCTCGTGTTACATTCAAAAAATTACAAAAGCAACCAAACATCAAAAATCTTTATAGAATGGTTAAGCAAAAAAAGTCTCATTGCCAGTAGGAGCAGGCAGAACATAATGAACAGGTAGATCAGAGGGAGCAAGTATATACTCTCCAACAGGCTCATCAATGGCCATCACCTATTCACTAGCTAAGGTAGTGTACTCATCATCATCACCATGCCAAGTGCTCACCACCTCAGTAATGTCGGGGTAATGGGTCATCACCCTCTTCTTCAATTCTTCATAACTGCCCATGAAGAAACTAATGCAGGCCATATTATAATCACTAGAAAATTTAAAATTGGTCACCCCAGTTTCTTCGCTTATAACTAAAGCATCTTGAGCTTTTTGGAGATCGTAGGATAATTAAAGGTTGGTCTAATTAAGATTATCCAAAACTATATTCGCGACTGACAGAGCATCCTCTAGGTTCTTCAACTTGGCATCATTTGTGGTTGCCTTTTCTCGAAGCTTGGCAATTTCCTCCTTAGTAGAACTAAGGGTCACTGTCATGGACACCAGTTGTCCATCACATTCCTATAGTTCATCACCAACCTTCTTAACATCTTTAGCAACTTGCTCTAGGTTAGCTTTCAACTTCTTGTTCTATTTACCCAGCTCTTTATAAGCCATGTGGTTAACCACGAATTTCTCTCTTAAAAGGGTGGAAGTAGTACCAGTCTGCCAACAAAAACAATTACATCAATTAAGGAAAAATTCCACAACACAAAATAGAAATAAAGTAAAGAGGCTTACCACAGAGAGTCTTCTAGATCAATCTCCACAGTGAGTATGAATCATACCCTCTCAAGAACTCGAAGTCTTTATTGTATCCATGACATCCCAGAAGATAAGTAGCGTTATTGACATGATGGAATATGGAGATTAGCCCTCAGCTCATCAAAAGAAATCATGTATGCGGGATTAAATTTGAACTCCTCCACTTCCACATAATGAGGAGAAGATCTTTGTCCTCTCACTAACCTCCAAAAAGGCCTAGCTTCGGTGGTCCTTGACAACTTTGGATCATTCTGATTGACTGGGGGCTCCATAGGGCACTTATCACCTTTCGCAAGCTCTTGAGAATACAGAGGGGCCTTTCCTTTTTACTTTACCAGATTATCAGTTGCTTCATCAAATTTTCTTTCGAGCAATTTTCTCTGCCTGAACTCGTTCATCCTCGGCCGTTTTCTTCTCGGCCTCAACTTTTATTCTCTCGACCTTTAACCTACTTTATCTTCCTCTATCATCTTCTTATGATCCAATTTCATCACCTTTAGATTGATATGATAGGGAGCCATTCCAAATCTTGACTCAACTCGGCGGTAGCTAGAGATAAAGTAGGATGAGAAAAAATGTTAGTAAGCCAAGAAAAATTAGATGAGGATATACCGAGGATGAAGGACGTTGGTACCTATTTCATGATCATCCTCAACCTTATCCTCATAATTATTGACTTCCCCTAAATTGGTCTCACGTAAAACGTACTCTTCTAGTGGAACCTCAACATCCACAGGATGAACTTCAACTACTAAGGTTTGCTACCCAGCTAAAACAAACTTCTCCACAGTAAACAAATCCTCAAACTTTGGAGGTTTCTTCACACAATATTCCTCAATCACGTTAACCACGACAGCAGGCAATCGAGGATCCTTTTTCACTAAAAAAGAAAATAATGGGGTCAACATAAAAAAAAATAGCAAAAGATAGATGCCAAGATCACGAAAGTTCTCAAAAATTTACCAATTATGTTCGACTCTCTACTTTCCCGAGGAATCCTATAAAACCTATCTTGCTCATGACTCCTAAATTCCTAATCACCCTTGACAAAAACATATTGGCCTTTCCAACTACGATTACTAGTCTGAACAGACCTCACTATCCTTAAATGGGACTTCCAAGTAGAAAATTAATAATAATCGTGGGGTTTCATATTGTCTTTCAGTCCATGGATGTATCTAAAAATATCCCCCATAAGGTATCCAGTTATGTTCATCCAAAGCATCATTGCCCCAAGGTTAGTATTCTAAGCATTTGGAGGGAGCTGAGACAAGGTGATACAATATCCACTGAGGATAGACCTTCTGATAGGTTTGAGAGGTAATCTAAAGCCCACCTGAAGAGATCAAGGGGGGAGCAAATTTCATTAGAGTTTGAGTTATCATATACCCTCTCCTCAAGGGTAAGAATTTTGGTCTTAATGCTAATAGGGATGTTATATTTTCCCTTAAGAAGTCCAGATTATCCTCTAAAATATCACTAGCATACCATCTTGCATCAGTGGTGGAAGGATCATAAGAATTAGAGGACTCAGTAGCGTCCTGATCCTTATTATATGTTCCCTCATCACGGGCTCATTTATTGGAGAGATGGAGGGGAAGGGTCCCACACTTACAGGCCTAACATCATCAGCCATGTCAGAACTCACCTATTTAGAGGAAGACTATGAGTTTATGGTAGACATGGTTTACCTATTTTCTAAATCCACTCCCTCTGGAGGCGGAACTGAACTATCCATGCCTTAGACATCTAAATTAGCGGAAGCGGTGGGAGGTTCAGTTGGAAAAAGGAGTTAAATAAATGTAAGAGATTGTTTTAGGGGTATTTTAGGGTGCCTTGGTTCTTCCTCGGGCGGGATTACTTGCAGAGGGTGTGGAAACCTTCTGGTATTAATAACTAGGGAAGTGGCCTCTAACTCAGCTAATATCTGAAATAGAAATTGAACGTGAGGCGGGAATCTCATCGATGCAAATAGCCAAGCCTTTTAACATAGAAAATGGAAATGGAGGTTGAACAAGGTGAAAGAAAAATGGTAATAATAGTAAGAAATCCTATAAATGTATAGCTCCTAAGCTAACCAACTCAATGGCTATCTTAAAATATAAAATCTCCAACACAATACCAGCAAAATGAACCCAATAGCAATTTTAACAAAAATGACAAATGAAAATTTCAAAAAATTGAGAGTGTGCTACAGTGAAATAAATGCGGCTTCTCAAATAAATCAATTTTAATTGTGTGACAACCAAAGCAGTTTTAATGAAACCCAAGTTTTAATTCAATCCTAACACATGCATCTAAGTAATATGAAATCATAAAGCAATAAGCATGTAAATAAAACCAAATTTCAGGAAAAATCCCCCACAGTGGCAGAACCTTTTATTTCTAGAACTTTGAAAAATTTACAAGACCATTGACTTACATACAACTTCCCTCAAGTGTAACGCACGGTGCCTTCATCAAACCGTCAAAACGTCGGTAAAAAATCTACAATGGTTCACGCACAGCTATACCACAAGGACACGTAGTGTGATCAACCCATGAATACCCACAAGCACTCCATATGGCACGCAGTCAAAAATCTTTATAGAGACTCCCTCCACAATAGCACGCAACCCTCGGCTGTAGAGATCTCCCCATAAAGCATGAACAATAGCAAAGTTTTGTTCTTGGGTCCCAAAACAATTCACAAAAAAAGATATTGGGATTTTATGAATTGTAAAACAAGAGATTGAACTCTCAAAAGGTTGAAGAATAAATTAAAACACTCAAAATCGTATTCTGTTTAAAACCAGTATTTCTCCACACGAAATCTAGTAGTCTGACACCCTTTAAATACTAAAAAATAAGGCGGTGACGTGTCAGATAATAACTCTTCTCGTTCGAATGATATACGATGCCGTTGGAACGAGATCCTATCTCATTTGAACGAACTATCAAATGAGGCTATGACTATAGATAATTTCGATACGAACGCCTGGCCGCCAGTTTCGTATTTTTTTTATTTTTTTATGAATTAGTTATGATTTTCTATGGAAAGGTGTCCGAGAACAAAATCTTTAGATAGTATGGATTCAAAAAAAATTAATAAAAACTTTTAAAGCTCCGCTCCAACACTTAGAAAATATTATAGGAAAAATAATCCCAATACTCTAAGTGCATTATTAAGGTACTCTAAAACGTAACCTTACCAAAGTTAACCTTGCAGAGACTGTTTGTTGAAGAACCTTGATTATTCGGATCCGTCTTGATGTGAATGTGATCTTGATCTTCTTCGATGGTGTAGAGGTATACGACATATAAATTGATAATGGACAAAAATGTCCTTATAAATCTCCCCTTATGTCTATGCCGGTACAAAATAAAAATATCTGAATTATCAATGAAAATATGACCTATATAAATCTACCCTCCCATGAACCCAAACATGAAAAGGTAAATGAAAAGTCTTCAAACCTTTTCAATCTTCAACAAACTTCAAACCTCAAAACTTCTCTCATCAGGGTGTGCAATCCAGTAATCATCAATTCTTCGTACCTACAAACATAAGACAAAGCAAAAACCACGTGACATGTCGAGTTTGAAATGATAAAAAGAATAATCAAATTAAAGCATAATCAAATCTCCCCCATACTAAAAACTCCCCCATGAAATCATAATTCGTTCTCCCCCTTTTTATTTGTCCGAAATAGACAAGGAAAAGAATAAACCAAAACAATGAAAATCAAGGTGTCAAGGGAAACAAACAAAGAGATAATTTTTTTTATTTTTCAAAATTTTCATACAAAGATGCAAAAATGATATTACAAAAATCACACACCATTAATTTACACTAAGATAACCAAATTGGGGATATGGAATGAATGTGGGTGAACAAATTCAATAGGTAATAAAACTCAATCAAGCATATGTGCACGATGTATAAGTGTACTCCTATGAATGAACATCAAAACTATCCTTAGGTGTAATATTGTTGAATTTAGATGATAGCGACTAAATCAAATCAACAAATCAAAGCCTAAGTGATTTTCACACCAATAACGTCCGAAACTAATTAGTTCTGTTTCGAGACCTTTTCAAAGGACACGCAAACCCATTGATTACTTTCCAACCAAACTCCCTCATATAAAATAATGCAATTTTTATATCTAACGAGGTACTAAATTCTCAACTTAGAAAAAACCTATTGGCCCTTTATTGGCATATTTCATCTTTTTATTACCTTAATTTTTTGTGCGGGCTCTTTTCAAACAGCAGATTTCACGATGTGATAGTTATTCACTCGCAGCCCTTTCCCGTGTCACTCATCATTTTTTTAAAATTTAAACAAATTCCTCACGGGTAATGATTTTTACATGCACTACTTTTATTACTCTCTTATTATTGCACTTGGTTCATTTTAAGGATAGGATTGAGATGAAAACACTTGACCAACACGTGATAGACAAGTACAATAATCAGACAAATTCGTGCAAGTGGCCAATAAAGGACATATTGAGCCAACCAAGTAGGAAGTATCATTTAATAACATCTCAATGACTCCAAACATTGAAAAGCACATGGATGACATGATATATTATCTTAAAACACTATTAAATTGTCACATGGATAAATGGAATGAAATTGTGACTCGATCATCCTAAGTGTCAATTCATATAAGGTGCAAACAAAATAAAAAAACTCTTTTTGGTTTTTTCAAAACCGAAAATCTTTTTTGGTTTTTCGAAAAAGAAAAAAGTGACAAATTTAGTAAAATTAGCAATGGGCATAATATCAACAAGAAAGTCATCCTATGCTAGAAAACATAAATCTCATAAATGAATCACCAGTCAAAGAAGGTGGGATTAAAGGAGTAATGCAGTATAAGCAATTAAGCATGAAAACTAAGAATAACTGCACGTAAATTGTTCAAAAGCAACCAGAAATACGAAAAACCTAAGCAGATGAACACAGGATACTGCAAACAGAGAAAAAAAATCTCCAGGGGTCGCTCGAACGAAACAGCTTGTCGTTCGAATGATAGCTTCTTCGCGCTAGACATCATCTCGTTCGAACGAGATGACAAATTTTTCAGTTTGCCTAGAAAGTCATGTAGTGTTTCCCAGTGAATAAAATCCCAAAAATAGATACCTGGAAGGTGCTGACAGAGTCCAAAACAGTAGCATACATAAGAAAAGCAATGTAAACTACAACAAAGTGAGTCATAACACTAGTAAGAATATATCAAGAAGCACAACTAGCATATGACAAAATCCAATGGGATCAACCAAAGCTCCTAACATGGGGTGAATCACGTGCAAGCAAATGAGAGTCGTGAACAATTAGAACATAAGCCTATAAATATGATTTCCTAACCCAAATCGATGTGTACCGAGGTGTGGGGTTTTTAGGAATCGGTGTGACTCTCTCTTTAAACTTCCTAGGTCCATTCAAAAGTTTATAATAGAAACGCCTAAGATGTCCTTACCTACCTCAATGTGTGTAAGTGTAAATCGTGCGGTGAGTGTTATCTAATGGTGGTCTTTTCCTTAAATTCCTCGGTGTCTCTCTCCTTAAATTCCTAGGTGGCTCTCTCTGAATTTACCTACGTGGCTCTCTCCTAATGATCCTAGGAGGTTCTCTCACGATGTTCATAGGGGGCTCTTTCCTAACAAACTTAGGTGCCTCTTTCTTAACAAACCTAGGAGGATCTCTTACACATGTGGGAATGGGTGCAAACTGTTTTTCAAAACCAATCCCACCCCTATCCTTTTCTATCTCGATGGTGCCTAAAATCTTATCAAGTTTTTCAGACCTAGACTCCAAATCAAATTTCACTTTACTTGAATATTTTAATTTCACCTCAAGTTTGCCTGTCCTAGATTCAAGCAAATGCCTAGAGTCTTCAAACTCTAAAAGTTCATTTTTCACAACTTCCATCACACCTTGAAGATCATATCTCTCACCCTCGACATATCCAAGTTTTTCTCTTAAAATTTTTCTCGTGCCCTAAGTTCTTCAACTAAAACATCATTATCATTTTTTAAGGCACACTCTTGCAAATGGGCATCCAATTTCAAATTTTCTTTCTTTATTTTCAAAGATTCAGCATAAAGTTTATTGAAATCAGTTTGCTAGTCACGCTCATCCTCACTTGTGTCGTCCTCACTCACCAAACTTTTATCACTAGTCACACAGGTGGTAAACTCTCGACTAGAAGCAAAAATAAAATTCTTCTTCCGAATCACTGTCACTAAGTGTAGAAACACGAGATGTCAATTTATTCAATTTCATCCACAAATTTTTGGGACACTCATCTATCGTGTGACCTACACCCTCACAATTCGAACACCTCTCAGAATTTCTTTCAACGAAAGATTTAAAACAAGAGTTCGTGTGAATTTTCCAATTAGATTTTTTTAAAAGCTGACACCGAAAATCATCAAAACCTCCAAAAGCCATTTTTAAGAAAAATAGGATCAAACATAATAACTTAATGCAACAGGCTCTGATACCAATTTTAGAGTGTGCTACAGCGGAATAAATGAGACTTCTCAAATAAATCAATTTTAATTATCTGACAACCAAAGCAGTTTTATTGAAACCCAAGTTTTAATTCAGTCCTAACACATGCATCTAAGTAATATGAAATCATAAAGCAATAAGCTTGTAAATAAAACCAAATTTCAGGAAAAATCCCCCACAGGGGAAAAACATTTTATTTCTTGAACTTTGAATACAAGACCATTGACTTACATACAACTTCCCTCAAGTGTAACACACGGTGCCTTTATCATACCTTTAAAGCGTCGGTTAAAAATCTGCAGTGGTTTACGCACAGCTATACCATAAGGACACGCAGTCTGATCGACCCATGAATACCCGCAAGCACTCCCTATGACACACAGTCAAAAATCTTTATAGAGACTCCCTCCACAATAGCACGCAACCCTTCGGTTGTAGAGATCTCCCCATAAAGTAGGAACAATAGCAAAGTTCTATTTTTGGGTTACAAAAAAATTTACACAAAAATATATTGGGACTTTATGAATTGTAAAACAAGAGATTGAATTCTCAAAAGGTTGGAGAATAAAGTAAAACACTCAAAAACGTATTCTATTTAAAACCAGTATTTTTCCACACGAAATCCAGTAGTTTGACACCCTTTAAATACTAAAAAACAAGGCGGTGATGTGTCAAAAAATAACTCTTCTTGTTCGAATGACATACAATGTCGTTTGAACGAGCTCCTTATCTCGTTCAAACGACCTATTAAAATGGCCATAATTGTAGATAATTTTGATACGAACATGCAGCCGCCAGTTTCGTATTTTTCTATTTTTTTATGAATTAGTTATGATTTTTCTACGAAAAGGTGTCCGAGAATAAAATCTTTAGATAGTATGAATTCAAAAAAAAATAATAAAAACTTTTAAAGCTCCGCTCCAACATTTCGAAAATATTTTATGAAAAATGATCCCAATACTCTAAGGGCATTATTGAGGTACTCTAAAATGTAACCTTACCAAAGTTAACCTTGCGGAGACTGTTTGTTGAAGAACTTTGATTATTCGGATCCATCTTGATGCGAATGTGATCTTGATCTTCTTCGATAGTATAGCGGTATACGACATATAAATTGATAATGGAAAAAAATATCCTTACAAAAATGAATGATGAAAACTCTAAGAAAGCCAACGGGCACATACCTGTTACTCTAAAAAAGGAAGTCAAAAATGAAAGCTAGGGACTGCACCAGGGAGGGACGAAGCTATGAGTGAACAAACTTTCTTGATGCAACTGGGTTTCCTTTCTCTATCTAAAAATGATTACAGAATTTGAGCAGGGTGAGTTTAAACGTAGGTACATGACCTTTTATAAGTTGCTTTTGGCGGCAAAGAGTTACTTCATTCAATGACATAAGAGTTTAAAATCCAACCGACGGTACAGAGATCCTGCACCCACTTTGATCATTAATTATTACCTGACCATCATTTCCCACGACCTTACACATACTTACAAACTAAAAAGATCCAAGTCCATCTCCTCCTCCTAATCCAATCAAAAAATGAGACGATTAAAATCTTTTTTCATCAAAAAGAACAAACACTACATTCATTCATTCTGTGTAACAACCACTCAAGACCTATATGAGTCTAGAGAAGCTGCTACCAAATTCCACTCCTGCATGAAGTCGTGTGGGCTTTTGTTACATCCTAAATAAAATATGCCATGTGGATCTTTCATAACAAGAAATAAGCCCTCCTTTAAGGTAGAAAAGGGGGCGGCCTTATTGTTAATTGTGCTCAGCCCAGGTACCTCTCTGCTCGGCCTAGTGCTCCACCTTCTAACTTGATAGTTGTGTTATGAAATTAAATGGCTCGCCTTAGTAACGTAGTCATTGTTATTTTCGTACCCTTTTTTACGCATAAAGAATATGCATTCATGCCCTCTCCGTTTAGGCTGTAACTAACTCATCCTTATCTGTCATATCGTGTGTACTTGGTATAACTGCCTGACCTATAAAGGCACTCCACCTGTCACTCGGTATTTTAAATAACAAACTATAAATAACATGGAGTCCCACAGAGATAGGGGATTGAAGTCATTATCCCCATGCAAACTTTAAATTTGTATCCATTTTCATAAACTAATAATTTCACAATCACTGCACCTGTCGATGTAGGTTCCATTTCTGAACACGTGTCACGTGAATCATGTCTTCTCTTTTTATCTCTCATCTCCATTCTATGTTTAATATTTGTTATTTTTTATTACTAATGAAACCCCTGGCTAAGGCATAAATTCCTCAAACCAAGTTTAAATGATAACAAGTACTCTTCTTCTCATATTTGTATTGGGACTAATATTTTTGGTGTTCAAGAGACTTGATAGTAAATATCGTCTCTCACGTATTCTTCTGTGTTAACGCTAATGGAGCCATTTACACTTTATTTCTGTGTTAATTCCCAAATGATTGGCTAAAATCCCCATTCAAGGGTGGAATGATGCATTTAATTTCTAAGTCTTCGTTAATTAATTAATTATTTATTATGCCCCTTTAAATACAATTGTTATTACTTTAATCCTTTAAAGTTCATGACTTAAGAAAGTATGAATTTATTTTCGAGAGAAAATAATAATTTCATACTATAAAGATGTTTGAAATTAAGCTAGAGATAGACTCTTCTCAAACAATATTTTGTATCTATCTATTATCCAACTCTAAATAATTTTTTTATTGATACAAAATGACCTTAAATATTTATTCTTGACGTAATAATTATTAGAAACATTTAAAAACCATCATTTAAACGAGTTTATTAAAGTAAACTAATAGTGTCTTATAACTATAATTATTAAAATCACTAGTAGTCATGAGAGTTAAGTAATTTTTAAATAATTATATTGGTGTATTTTAAATGAAAATTAGAAAATAAAGGCAAAATAATTAAATACCTAATTTCACCCGTTGACTTCTCTTATTTTCACACTTGATATTTTACCCTAGTTTCACATTTATCACTTAATATTAGTTCACTATTTTAGATAAATTAAAAATCCTTGAAACATAAGTTTTAAAATATGAAAATGATTTTTAATAGCTTCAATTGACTTCTCTCTCATTTAAGAGCATTGACACTCTTACTTACTATTATACTCATTTTACTGTGTATTGTGTAGGTACTTGAAGGGAAAATTGATAGATAAGTATTCCGAAGACAGCGACGAAGCGAAGGAAATTTTGCCTAACATTTGTTAAGCATCGGCCTTTGATTAATGTCTTTCTCTCTCTCTCTTTCTCTCTCTCTCTCTCTCTCTCTCTCTCACACACACACACACACACATATATATATATATATATATATATATATATATATATATATATATATATATCAATCCAATAAAACGAAAATGCTATATTAAGGACTAGGCTCCATAAATGTTGTAATGTTTTATGTTGTATACTTGGTATGATATCGCCCACAATCGTAAATATATCTCATTTTTTGGAACTACATAGACTTTGATCCCAAGTCTTGTTGTGTACGTTGGCATTATTCCAAGCCAAACTCGTTAAGTCCAAGCCTCATAATATGTGGGTCGGCATATTATTTCTTAGGGATGCCTCCATCTCTAGTCTAAATCCCCTTTCTCCATTACCTCAAACTAGCTCGAGGCTTAAAATACCTCCGAGATTTTATCTATTTCAATAAGAGATACATAGATCTCTGTCACTGGCTTATGGTCCACTATCAAATTAAATTGTACACCTTCCTTCTCCTTTCTATACCTCTAAAATAGCCCGTAGGACAATACCTTCCTTCTAGTGATTGCTCGATAATCATAATTTGATATGACAATGTCGGGGATCTTCGGGTCCACTCCCATTCTAAACCTCCACTGTAGCTACCCTTTGTACTACAAATAGCTTATCCCCATATTAAGTCAAGTCCTACACTTTCACACACATTACGTTAGAACACATGAGTAACCGAACTATGTAGGTTTTGATATCGTAGATACACGAGTATGTAGGCACAATACCGAGTCCATCTTGTGAGCACAAGCCACGATAATATGTCTCGTGATATATTATCCCCAGAGAGATGCATCCATATCTCATACCTTATCTATTATCCATTTATAATTCAAATGAAATATTAAACAATATCAAGCTTTGACATCTCGTATAGATATATAAAAATGTTCAAATACATACACACAACTGATCTACGTAGGATGTGATCTCGTGGTTGGACGAGTATACAGGCACAATACCAAGTCCCTCTCATGAGCACAGTCCTCGATAATAGGTATCTTGATGTATTTTTCCCATGGACATGCATATATCTCTTATATTTTACATTGCTATCTCTCCTCAAGCCTCAAACGAGATATTAAACTATCTCAAAGCCATAAATTATTGCACACACACATAAACTTAATGTTCATCCATTACCAAAGTCGATCTTCCTCGTACCCTTATATAACATCAACAGCCACAAGTCGAGATTTCTCGCACACTTTCATACATACTAATAATCACCCGTTAACCTGAAATACAGAGTAATGCATAACCACCCTTGTATACCCATACCAGTTTAAGTTATGTTCATAAACCTCTCACGGATATCGTTTTCACTCCTAACCACCTATCTTCGTTCTAAGGTATTTTAAAACTACGGTCTCTAAGCACGTTCTAAAATAAGATAAAAAGTAATCACATAATGTTAAGAGCAATAATCAGCATATAATTAAGGAAGCATAAAGAACAAGTGGTATGCCTAACACCTTCCCCACTCATAAACCAGTTCCTAAACCCCACAATAAGACTATTTGGATCAATTGCAAACCTAAACATGCCTTAGGATTATCTCGAAAGGGCTAACCCGAACCTTTTATTTTTTTAATATAAAAGTTGGCATCTCTGAACAACAGGCAACCCCTCGTGCAGAATATACTTTGGCTTGGGCCTAAGCCACTGGCATGTAACAAAACTGGATATAGGGTCTAACAGCTTCCAAGGGAAAATCATAGAACCAACCGAATCAATAAAACTACCTCAGGGAGAATATATAGAATGAGAGACGATTAATCTCGCATCCCCGTAGGAATCACGATGAACCACCAAAATGTGTTGTTTGCAACCTCCCACTCTCCCCCTCCTCCGTTCCCATAACACCACAACAATGGTCCACTATAGAATTTTTTAGTCCCGGGTCATGGTTACAACAATTTTGCCAAGTAAACATAACGAAGTATTATGGTTGGATGAGAAAGACGGTGTTCGGCATAGCAACAACACGTTGGGTCGTACATCATTTGGCCGACTTTTCTTACGAAGATTTTGTAGGATTTTACATTTGATAAAATGTGCATTAATGTAATTAAAGTTATAATGTTTTGGTTTTGATGTAATTAACTTGAAACATTTTTTTTATTTAGTTTGATGTATGTAATTGGCATATATGGTTTTGATTTCATTGTAATTATTATCGTCTAAAATTGGTTTCAAGGTTTCGTCTTAGCAAGTTGAAATCTAATCTAAGATAACAAATAATTAATCACCAGTAAAATGCATATGTGTAAAAACAGATGTAATAATAAAAAGAATTACACCAAAAATTACATAGTTCGTCTCTCAAGAATGAGCCTAACTCCACAGGGTAGCTTTTGGTACTAAGTATCGCTTGATTAAAGGTCTAAGAACAATACAAAACACTCAATCTCTACTCACTCATTAAATAGATAGTTAGAATTTCTTAGTCTCTCTGTCAGTCCAGATTCCAATGGGGGCTATGTCCTTTAATAGTGAATGAGTGTGAGGTAATATTTGTCTGTATTTGTATGGGTTAGGGAAGAGCATATTCTTAACCGATCACAACCAAGATATGTAATAGTTTAACATTTTAATCGTGAAGGAATCTTCCAAAAAATGTTGGTTATCTATGGTACCATGCACATGGTATTTGCCATCCTTTAACAACGTTACTAGAGTTATTGTCCATTAGTTATCCTTGTTGCCATCAACCAAGTTTGCCTAGATAAAAAGGAGGCTTACCTCATTGATGAGCTGAAGTCATTCCTTGGTGTATGTTCTATTGGGACCGAGCTTTTTCACTTTCTATTGAATGGTTTTATTCAGTTCTCTTTGGGTCATGAGATTCTCTACAAATATTGTACAACAAAATCCCCCAAGACATTACTCATGACTTCAAAGAAAGACATGAAGTTTTTACAAATGGCTCTAGGTTGACATATCTTGGTTTAGAGGTTGGCAGTTATTCTGCTCGGTCAGCCAAGCAGAATGACTTATAAGTTTCCTTAACAAAATTTCCAACAGACTTAAGTTTTCCACGTTTCAGCAATTCGGTGGGTCTTCAATAGGTGTGTTTGACACACTCATGTTTTTCCATTATAAAATTGGGGTGAAACATCCTTTGGTCTTTTCAAAATTTATGTTCAAGCTTTCTAGAGAGAGAAAAAGAGATCGATCGTAAGCCATTTCTATTTGGAGATTTTTATAATCCTGCTTCCAATTCGTTTCCAACATCTGGTGTTCTTTGTGTTTTCTCTTTCTAGTCTTTTATTGTTCTTTTATTTTGGGTTTGTGTTATGTTGAGGGATTTTTGCCTAGTTTTTTCCATTTCTAAGGTTTAATGAGGGTTTTTTTGGGTGCAAGTGTTCCTTGTATGAGTGAATCTTTGAGAATATCGATACACATTACTCATCTAAACAAGATTTTCCTCGTATCTTTTGCTGAGAGGTTTCCTGTTCCACTACAATTCCTTAATCTTGAGGATGATCGAGCAAAACCAAATTTTATCCTAAAATCTTATTCTTCGTCTTCTTTATCCCCAAGTGTTGAGTATAATACATCATAATATAATACCTATGAAAGTTTTGACAACGTAAACCATAGGATTAGGGGGAAATTATGCTAACACCAACAACAAAAAGTCGTATTATCACCTAAACTTTGAAGATCGAGCTTTGATAGCTACTCATTAACCTTCAACCTCATATGTTGAGGTTACTTTAACCGCTAATGAGGTGGATCTCGAAGAGGTTACCACGACCTCTGATGATCCTTCGACCCCTTATGCCAAATGGTATAGAATTGATATATAAGTTGATGATCTGGATGACCTTAGAACTTTGTATTTTATACCTGACGATGTACCATCAGAATACCTGACCCGGAGGAGAGCCTTTGACAGGAGAAATGATAGTGAGGTTTTCTTTCCTCTTTAGTCATTCCAAATTAGAGTTCAGCTTCCCCTCTACCACTCAAGAAGATCAATCTTTAAGGCGAATGGAGTGGCCCTTACCCAGCTTCCTCGAAATGCTTATAGATCTGTAGTAAGGTCCATGATCTATTTAAAAAAATATGGGGGGGTTATTATTAATGGGGATATAATTAGATTTATGTATGATTAAAGTAAAACATAAAACCCATGGGTATTACTATTTTTTCCTCGAAAGTCCAACATTAAAATAGTACAAGAAAGAGGGAATAGCATTCTTTTATATCTTTAGTGCCTGGGAGTTCTTTCCCAATGACCAAGAAAGAGGGAATAGCATTCCTAGGGACTGATCCTCCCCAAATTTAATTTCCAAGAAGGCACCATCATTGGACAAAAGGCTGGTAAAGCTAATTAGTCAAGTTTGAACCTTAGACCACCATGTACTTTGAGAATGTATATTCCCCTAAGAAGTTTGGGGCCATAAAGAACTATCTAATATTCAATACTATTTATCTTGACATTTATAAGCCACCAAGGCTAGTTGATGATGAAGAGGAGAGTTCTGAAGAAAAGGAAGAAAATGAGGTGGAAAGTTCTGAAGAAAAGGAAGAAAATGACGAGGAGGTCAGCCAGGTTGAAGGAAATTATGAGGACACTAATCAGGATGTCAAAGAAGGTGAGAAATTTTTACAAGTCTTCGGTCGTCCTGCTTTCCTATACGTTTTTGTACTTCATACCAACTTGCTTATTAACTAGTTTTGTCCATTTTTTCATGCAGCTTCAATCCCAAATTCAAGACCATTTGTCATGGCTCTAGCTAGTATTTCTTGAGATTAATTGAAGTAAATCTGTGATAAATAGATCAAAGAACTTGCTCATCGCAAAATTGCCAAAAAAGACAAGGAGGAGGCTCGTATAAAATAGAGAAATGGGGACAAAACGAAGCTTATAAATGCTGAGGCATCAAAATTGGCTACTAAATAGGCTAAGAAGAAAAGAGTTGCTGATAAAAGTAAAGACAGGATATCTGAGGAGAGGCAAAGAAATCAGAAGAGGCCTTTGGATGATCCATCTGTCAAGGATCCCAAATTACCAAAGTTTAATGCCAAAGAATGGATTTTCAATGATAGTTGACCCTCCAAAAGGTTATACAAGGGGAACTCTTTATCTCCCTATAGACATTTTGAGCCATACGACATTGACCCTCTAATGACCAAGTAGAAACTCCTGCAAACTAAAATTCAATTCTTTTAAAAGACACGAACACACCTGATGTCTTAGGCAATGTGGATTATAACCTGACTTTTAGTTCATGCAGAATTTGGATGTGGACAATGTTTGGAAATTTTTTCTCATAAGTCGTTTGTGGTTAGTTGAATCTTATTGATTTCACATGTTTTATTACGAACCAATCTATTTTTCCCTTGGTAATTTGTTCCATTTCTTCTTATGCAGGGTTATTGTAAGGACAAATTTCCAAGTAGTGTCAATTTGTATGTATTGGCATTATTACGAACACAAACCAATTTGAGTCATATATAGATTTTTACTTGTCACGATTTCCATATTGTTTATGACGTTGTTTTGAAAACGTAGTGGCCAAGCTTTAAGATAGATCAAGCAGTATTTATGGGTGCACATTTCACGTCTTCATTTCATATTGCATTCCAAGATGCTCTCGGGTATGAATGTATAATGTTTATGGGACTCAAAAAATGTTATAAGGATGTTATTTTGTTTAAAAATGATTTTAAAATGTATTAACTTTTATTATTCTGAGATAAATACATTTGAGAGTCATATGGATCCTTTCCTTGAGTTTTGGAGGATCAAAGGACATCTAAAGTCATTCTAACAACATGTGGAAGTCGTTTAAATGACATGCAATTCTTATTCTAATGAGATTTCCATATCGTTTGAACGATAGGGCACTATCTTTCTAACGACACGCCGACTTAAGCTTTTTTATTTAAGGCAATTTTTGCTCAGAATTTTGAGGTGTGAAGAACAAAAATTAGAGAACATAACCCTTGCGTTTTGTCTGCACTTGTTTACCAATGTTTCCAAAGTCAAAAAACATCCTTTGTGTTTCAAGATCCGATATTTCATCTACATTAGCTATAGAGATCTTAGTTTAGCACCATCTAGAGTTTGTTCATCTCTATTGAAAAATTATTTTATCATGTTTTGCGGTAAAGAAGTGTTGGACTCCGGTTTCTGAATCGTATGAGAATGCCAACGCTATTTGATGGATACTCAAACATACACGGACTCGTGTATTGTGGACCTAGCGTAGGTGGACTCCTGTGTTGCACTGTGGAAGAGCAGTTGAAGCATATAAGAGAGTCAAGACTTGAGGGGTATCGAGTCATTGAGTAAGTCTATTGTCTATACTTTTTAAAACCGTATCATAGTGATTGTCTGGCTTGGGTCGTCCGAGGTTTTTTCCCTTAGTGATTTCCTCCTACATCGGTGTTGTGTGTTTTGTGGACTTGATTTATTTTACTTGCTTAATCACACTAGATTCATGTTTAGGATTAACAAGATAAAATTGGGTTAAGTAAAATTTGTTTACAAAATTGGTGCGAATTAAAATTAGAAAAAAAAATTGAAAAATTGTTTTCACCTATAGCACACATAAAAAAGGGACCTACAAATTGGTGTCTGAGCTAGAAACACTATTTTATTAGGTGTGCTCCTGTGTGCTTGTAGGTATGAATTTAGGAAATTTTGATGGTTTTAGAACTCCTATTTTTATGGCACAAATTATTGTTATTGGAAAATGCGAATAAAAATTGCTTTAAAATCAATTGACGAGCGTGTGTGGTTTCCGTTGAAAAAGGATGGTCACCACGAGTCATGAGAGATGGAGAGGCCACTAATTTAAAACTTGTTGAATCATGGACCTAATCCAAACATAGACTTGCACTTTATAACTCTAAAGGTCAACATGTTATTTCCTCGTCTATCACACCGAAAGAGTATAAGCGTATCATGATGTGTGAAACCTCAAAAGAGGCACGGTTAGGGCATCTAAACTTCAAAACCTCACTACCCAATTTGAGACGATTAAGATGTTAGAAAGTGAGCCATTTGATGATTTTACGTTAGGTTATTCGACATTATCAACTCGTCGTTTAACTTGGGAGAGAAAATACCCGGCAACCGATTCATAAAGGAAATATTAAGATCGTTGCCTAGTAGATTTGATCCCAAAGTGACCGTTTTAAACTCCTTGGTTATACTTTAATTAATGAAACTAGAAGAGGTTGTAGGGGACTTACAAACTTATGAGCTTGACATGTTTACCTCCAAGAAAGTGACAAAGAAAGAAAAGGGCATTGCTTTGAAATCCTGGAAGGAGGGGACTAATGTTTTGAATTATGATTTCGACACCAATTTTAAGGATGTATCCTTGTTGGCAAAGAAGTTTAAAAAGTTTCTTAAGTTCCAAAGGCAATCAAAAGATGCCAAAAGACTTGAGAAATTCAAGAACAACAAGGTCGATCACGTCCCAATGAATCGAAGTGAGAATGATAAAAGGTATGAGTTGGATAGGTGTTTTGGTTGTGAGGGTTATGGATAAAAGGTAGCGAAGTGTCCCACTAGACTTTAGAAGGGCTAAAAGAAATCGATTGCATATAATGCCACCTTAAGTTATGGTGAAGCGGAAGAAGGAGGATATTACCCCATTGAGTGAAACTTTGTTGCGTTTATGGCATGTCATGTGAGCGATGACGATAAATCTTCTCATAAAGATACTCATGTGGAGGACACTTATGAAGCCGCTGTGTGTGAATCCCAAGTGAATGAGGGTGACGAAAATGACGAAAAGGAAATAGATGTGAGCGAGTTATAAGTTGCCTTCAATGACCTTTATAAGGAAACGGTAAAGGTGAAAATGGCCAACTTGAAATTGCAAGCTAGGTTCAAAGAGCGTGCCATAAAAAACAATGATGCATTGCTTAAGGAACTTAGAACACAAGAGAAAACTCTTAGGGAGAAACTAGAATACGTTGAGGGTGAGAGAAATAGTCTTTGTCATTTAATGGATGCTTTGAAGAAGGATATTCTAGAGTTTGAGGAGTCTAGGTGTTTTCTTGAATCTAGGATTAGTGAGCTTGAGGAGAGATTGAGAGACTCAAGTAAGGTAAGGTTTTATTTGGAGGCTAGGACGGAAAGGTTGGATAGGATTTTAGTGACCGTCCAAATAAAGGATGATAGGTGTGGTATAGACTTCTATGATTGTATTGCACCCATTCCCAAGCCAATACTAATCGTGTGAGAGATCCAACTAGGAACATTAGGAGAGGTCCACATTTAGGTCACATTCATCGCCATGTTTACACTTTCACTCATTATAGTAGGAAGGGTCACCTTATACGTCATTGCTATGACCTTAAAATGCTCCTAGGAAGTTTTGGAATAAAGTCGTTTCAGATCCCAAAACCCCCATGCGTCGTTACACTGGATTAGAAAATCGGACTTAGTGTCTTTAGGAATTAAACTTCATGACTCTCGTTTGGTTGCACATGATACTTCTCATGATATGTCTAATAAATGATTGTGTTAGCCATGTTTTTCATACGATAGTCTTTGATTCATGTTATACTTATTACTAGTGAGATGACATGTTTATCTCTTTGTACTATATTTTTCTTTTATTAAGTCTGTAACACCCCGTGTTTTTACTATTTAATTTAATTAATTAATTGGAAAATTCGAGAAAAAAATAATTTTTGGATTTTATAATTTTTATTGGTTAAATATGTTGGTTATGATTTTAGAAGAACAAAAATTCAAGCGGAATTAAAATCGGAGTTAAAACGGATTTTATAATGATTTTTAAATATTTGTCCCTTATAATTTTTTTAGGCGAACTGTCAGGTTTTCTGGGCGATCAATCGATCGACGCCAGGGATCGATCGATCAATCCCTTAAGTAATCGTGCGCTGCAAGTTATTTTTAATTAGAGTTTGTTTAGGATTAGGACTCCTAATCACTATATAACCTTGTTAATCCGTAGGGGGACTTCTCATAATCATTTTTTCTCAAGTTTTTCTCCAGAGAACACTTCCAAATATTTTTCCTCTCACGCATAACCATCAACCTTCTACACAATCAAGTTTTTCTCTCAAGTTTTGGGAGGCTTAATTGGAGTTTAATCAAGTTTGTTTAAGAACACTTCTTCGCTAATTTTTCGAGAGGATTCTAGATTTCTAATCAGATTTTCAACACGATCTTTAGGCATGAATACTCTATTATTTTCCTTTAGTACTATACGTTTTAAGTGTCGCCTAAACACTTAATTATATGTTTTCTTAAAAATAATTAGTAACTTAATTAGAAAAATGGACACTAACTATGGGGTTATTTTTCTAAAATCTTTTAATCTGAATAATATTCATAACCCTTTGGGTATGTAGGATTCATGAGTGATTTGGGATTTTATTGGTGTAGGTTGCATGTAGAAAAACCGTAGTTTTGAAATAAATGGATTTGGGGGCGTATAACTGATATAATTTGTGTTGAAACAATGAAATTAGAATTTTGATATTTTAAATGATGAAATAGCGGTATATTTAATTTAAATAATTAAATGAGATTAATTGGGTGTATATAACGAGGTGGTAATTAAATTATGATTTAATTAAATTCGACTATCATGCGTAGTTTTATACGTTGATTAATTATGCTTGTTTATGTTACTTGTTGGTATTATTATACTGCATTTGTGACGACGGGTTATTGGGTAATTTTTGCTCTCTCTATATTTTAGGATGCCTTCTAGGTATGGGACTAGTGGCTAGGCCTTTTGATGATTTACGCCTTCTAGGTATGGGACTAGTGAGGCTAGATTATCCCATTTTTATCATCTTGGGGTGGGCTGATTTCTGATACTTTATCGTCGTTACTCTAGCCTAGGCATGAGACTAGGTCGAAGTTTAGGTTAGAAATTCTTCCTATACATAGGGTAGGACGGATTAATAACTTAGGGCCCCTTAGTTATGGGACTAATGGGTATTTTGAGGATCTCACATCAATTAAAAGGGTGGTGTAATTTATAAATTGAGAAATTGAGAATTAATACCTAAGATAAAAATTGGTATTAAAATTTGTGGCGACATAATGTGTCGGGACCAACAGTTTAAACGCGTCAGATGGCGATTTATGTCGTGTCGTGTGTAGAACCTTATCATGTGTCGAGGCCGACAATTTAAAGGGGTTAGAGGGCGATTGACAAGGGTAAGTCTGACACTTTAATAAAAAGTGAGAACTATAATAAAAGTTGGTTAATTTAATTAAATTAACATCGTGGGACTTGGGAATTTAAAATCATATTGGTGTGCCTTTGTAAATGGGGATTTCTGCAGGTAGTTAGTGATTTATATTTATCGCGTTTAATTATCCCGTTTAATTTAAAATATTCTATTGTGATATTTATTGTGTATAATGCTATTGTCTGGGTTCAAGGATCCTATTTGAGGGGAGTAGTGTCTATTCTTGCTCGGGACTTTGGCTCTGACCCATGCGTTGATTAACTTTTTTCAGGATATGATTTGGAGAAGCTGCATAGGATTATCGAAGTTATCATTTAGAGGTGCAACTGGAGTTATTTATTTTTATGGCATAGTTTAGTTAGACTTTCCTTTCCAGTCGTATTTAATTATGAGACTTCATTGGAGTTTTATTGGGCCATTTGGTTCCAAAGTTGTTTAAAGGATTTCTGTTGGATAATTCAAATCTTTATTATTCCGATTTTATTTAATCATTTTTGGAGATTGGATTTATTCGGAGTTAGCATGTGAAGGATCTTTATCGCTTAGTTGTTTATGATCATTTGAGATTGATTCAATTATTTATCTTATGGAATGATTTATTTATGTCTCATATATGTCTCATGCTAACAATTGTATTTATTTAGATCACGTACGGCATAGTTCGGCGGAGGTGGCTTGCCACCCCGTCTATCAAACTTTGTGGGGTGTGATAAATGGTATTAGAGCATGGTCTTAGGTCTCGTAGGTTATGAGTCCATTTTAGATTATGCGTTGCTTATCTTTGATTCCATTCTGATGATTTGTACTCTTAGTCATTCCGAGTCTGATGTTGTTTTGTTCCTATCTTTTCAGATGGCGAACACAATGAGAGCTGGGAATAGGAGAGAGGAGTTTATTTCTGGTACCGCGACTGAGGAGAGGTGGCGTCAGATTACTTTGGAGGCCGAAGATTTAGCGTCTATGATTCGTGAGGCCACAACGGTCGGTCTGGAGATGGGTAGATAGAGATGGGTGACTTTAGAGGCTCAGCAGCAGGGTACACCCGTCTTAGCTTGGGATAGGGTGAGAACTAGTTTCCTTAAGGACAATCCTCCCACCTTTGGAGGGGGATCCGACCCTACGGTTGCTCACTAGTGGTGGAGAGATATGGATAGGCATTTGAGAATGGTGGAATGCACGGATATGCAGAAGCAGATGTTAGCAACAGTTAAGCTGATAGGAGATGTGTTGCAATGGTGAGAGAGTGCCACCGCATCAGAGGAGAGAGATCAGTTAGGTTATGTAGAGCTTTTGATAAATTTTAACAATAAGTACTTTTCGTATGTGATTAGGAACGCAATGGAGAGAGAATTTATGGATTTGGAGCAAGGTTCAAAGTCGATTGTCGAGTATGAACAGGATTTCACCAATTTATCTATGTTTGTACCAGAGGAGGTTAGCATTTAGATGAAGAATATGGAGTGTTTCATTAAGGGATTATCTTGGTCGATTAGGCAAATGGTGTTAGGTAATCCGGCATACACTACTTATTCTCAGGTGGTGGATGTCGTAATGTTGCTATGGCAAGAGAAGGCAAGTTATCAAAAGAAGTTGGGAAAGAGACAAGAGTCTAATGGACAGGGAGGTGAGAATAAAGGTCGCAATGATCAAACATGGAATAGGTAGAGGACCAATTAGGAACAACAAGGTCAAGGAGAGGAGAAAGCCAATACTAGGCGTTTCAGACCTTGTAGGGGTGAATGATTTGTATGTGGAAGAGTAGGACATCCAACGACAAAGTGTTACAGAGAGCGGGATAACAAAACCAAGGAGAACCAGCCCAACAAGGTCAAGTTACGCAAGGACAACAAGGGCAAGGAGTTCAGGGGCATCTAGGACTGAGGCCTCTAGTCTTAGCATCAGCTAGCGTTCAGGGAACGCCAGCAGTACCGGCAGCGTCAGGTGCGCAGGGGGTGGTCATTGCACCAACCAATCTCAGTTATAGGAGGTGTTATTTACCTCAGGTTCAGTCGGAGCAGGATAGATTGAGTGGCTAGTGGCGTATCGCGATACATAATACCTTCTTAGATACTTATATATATATATATATATATATGGGTGTGCAAAAAAACCGACCAAACCGACAAAACCGAGCCGAACCGCAAAATTTCAGGCCGGTTTTTTTTAAGGGTCGGGTCGGGTCGGTTTGGCCAGTTATAGAACCGATGGTGTCGGTTCGGTTTTCGGTTTTGGCATATTAACCTTCGGTTTGAACCGAACCGAACCGAAATAATTAATATATGTTTTAATTTTATATTTACAAATTACATATATTATTAGTAGCAGCCTAACTAATATACACACGCACGCACCTACTGCTACTTCTAAGGCTAAAGAAAGAAACCCTAACTTAAAAAGTAAAAACACACGCCAACCTCACTTCTCTCATCTCACCCTCACCAACCTCACTTCTCTCTCTACAAGAAATACCTGCTCTAGCCTCTAGTAAACCCTCACCAACCTCACTTCTCTACTAAAGTAAACTCTCTCACCTCACTTCTCTACTAAGGTAAGCTCCGATTTAGTTTTTGTTACAAAGTAATTTTTTTTTTTTAGTTTAGATCTAAATATATTCCTTTTAGTTCCGATTTAGGTCAGCTCGGAATTTTTTTTTAGTTCCGATTTTTTTAGCTCCGATCTAAGGTAAGTTCTGATTTTTTTAGCTCCGATCTAAATACTTTTTTTTAGCTCCGATCTAAGGTAAGTTAAGTTTCGATTTTTTTTTTTTTTTAGTTTAGTCTTTTAGATCTGAAAAAAGGATCTGATTTTTTTAGTTCAGTTCAGATGTAAAAAAAGTATCTGATCTAAATATATACATAAAAAAAAACGTGATATGTACATAAAAAAATATATAATACCTGATATTTTTTTATTTAATATCTTATATTTGATTTTTTTAGTTCAGATTTGTTTTTTTTGTTGATATCTAAAAAAAATGTGATATATTTTTTTTGTTTTAGGTAAGCTCCGATTTTTTTTTTTTTAGTTTAGATCTAAATATATGCTTTTTAGTTCTGATTTAGGTAATAAGCTCAGTTTTTTTTTTTTTAGTTTAGATCTGAAAAAAGTATCTGATTTTTTTAGTTCAGATGTAAAAAAATTATCTGATCTAAATATATGCGATATATATATATATATTATATTTGATACCTAAAAAAAAGTATCTGATTTTTTTAGTTGAGATCTAAAAAAAAATGGGATATGTACATAAAAAAAAATATGATACCTGATATTTTTTTAGTTGATATCTTATATTTGATTTTTTTTAGTTCAGATTTGTTTTTTTAGTTATCTGTTTCGAATCTGTTTTTTTTTCAGAGTTGTTGGGATGCCAAGACAAAGAAAAAGACATTGAAGGATGATGTTTGAATTGGAACTTGGAAGCTTGTTTTAGCAGATTACCCATTATGGGACTTGATTTATGACATTTGCATTTTACATTTGGAATGTAATAACTAGATTTTGGATGATTTTGATTTGGACTTATTAAGACTTTGGGAATGTAATTCTGATTTGGACTCATTTATATTTTGGGACTGTTTGGAACTTTGGACTGTTTTTAATTATGACAATTATCATGGGTAATCTGAAATTATTGTAATATGAAATCATTGTAATTCATCATAATCTGAAATCATTGTAATTTTAGAACTATTTGTATTTGCATATTAAGAATTTTGAAATAAATAACATATAATGAAAGCTGAAAAAAAAATAGCATATAATAAAAAAAACAGCATATAATAAAAAAACAGCAAATAATAAATATAAAATGTAAAAAAATAGCATATTAAAAGTTAAAAAAAACAGCATATTAAAACTTGAAAAAAACTGTATATTAGAAAGTTGAAAAAAATAGCATATAATAAAAAAAAACAGCAGATAAAAAAAGGCATATTGAGTTCAAAAAATCGGCCCTGTCAAAAATCGGCCCTTATAAAATCGGCCCTGTCAAAAATCGATGGGCAAACCGAATTGGCCCTATCAAAAACCGGCCCTGTTCGGTTCGGTTCTTCAACAGGGCTCGGTTCGGTTCGGTCCTTAAAATTCAAAAACCGACTTAGTCGGTTCGGTTCAAAAAATCCGGTCAAAACCGAACCGACCGAACCGTGCACACCCCTATATATATATATATATATATATATATATATATATATATATATTGTATTTTGTTAAGGATTGCGTTCAGGTAGATTAGGTGTATTGGCGCCTAATTGTGTTATTTTACTGGGTAGGCATATATGAGCCTCATTTCCTTTTGCGAGATTTACGCGTTGATGTGTATGCTTCATCTAATTTTGAGGACAAAATTCTTTGCTAGTGGGGAAGTATGTAACACCTCGTATTTTTATTATTTAATTTAATTAATTAATTGGAATATTTGAGAAAAAAATAAATTTTTGGATTTTATAGTTTTTATTGGTTAAATATATTGGTTATGATTTTAGAAGAATAAAACTTCAAGCGGAATTACAATCGGAGTTCAAACGGATTTTATAATGATTTTTAAATATTTGTCCCTTATAATTTTTTTAGGCGAACTGTCAGGTTTTCTGGGCGATCGATCGATCGACGCCAGGGATCGATCGATCGATCCCTTCAGTAATCGTGCGCTACAAGTTGTTTTTAATTAGAGTTTGTTTAGCATTAGGACTCCTAATCACTATATAACCTTATTAATCCATAGGGGGACTTCTCATAATCACTTTTCTCAAGTTTTTCTCCAGAGAACACTTCCAAATATTTTTCCTCTCACTCATAATCATCAATCTTCTACACAATCATGTTTTTGTCCCATGTTTTTAGAGGCTTAATTGGTGTTTAATCAAGTTTGTTTAAGAACACTTCTTCGCTAATTTTTCGAGACGAGTCCAGATTTCTAATCAGATTTTCAACACGATCTTCTGGCACGAATACTTTATTCTTTTCCTTTAGTATTATGCGTTTTAAGTTTCGCCAAAACACTTAATTACATATTTTCTTAAAAATAATTAGTAACTTAATTAGAAAAAATGGACACTAACTATGAGGCTGTTCTTATAAAATCTTTTAATCTGAATAATATTCATAATCCTTTGGGTACGTAGGATTCATGAGTGATTTGGGGTTTTATTGGTGTAGGTTGCATGTTGAAAAATTTTAGTTTTGAAATAAATGGATTTGGGGGCATATAACTGATATAATTTGTGTTGAAACAATGAAATTAGAATTTTGATGTTTTAAATGATGAAATAGCAGTATATTTAATTTAAATAATTAAATGAGATTAATTGGATGCATATGACGAGGTGATAATTAAATTAAGATTTAATTAAATTGGACTATCATGCGTAGTTTTATACGTTGATTAATTTTGCTTGTTTGTATGACTTGTTGGTATCATTATATTTCCTATGTGACGACGGATTGTTTGGTAATTTTTGCTCTCCCCATATTTTAGGATGTCTTCGAGGTATGGGACTAGTGGTTAGGCCATTTGATAATTTACGCCTTCTAGGTATAGGACTAGTGAGGGTAGATTATCGCATTTTTATCATCTTGGGGGTGGGCTGATTTTTGATACTTTACTGTCATTACGCTAGCCTAGGCATGAGACTAGGTCAAAGTTTAGGTTAGAAATTCTTCCTATACATAAGGTAGGACGAATTAATAACTTGGGGCTCCTTAGTTATGGGACTAAGGGATATTTTGAGGATCTCACATCAATTAAAAGGGTGGGGTAATTTATAAATTGAGAAATTGAGAATTAATACCTAAGATAAAAACTGGTATTAAAATTTATGGCAATATATTGTGTCGGGGCTGACAGTTTAAAGGGTCAGAGGGCGATTTATGTCGTGCCATGTGTGGAACCTTGTCATGTGTTGGGGCCGACAGTTTAAAGGGGACAGAGGGCGATTGACAAGGGGAAGTGTGACACTTTAATTAAAAGTAAGAACTATAATAAAAGTTGGTTAATTTAATTAAATTAACATCGTGGGACTTGGGAATTTAAAATCATATTGGTGTGCCTTTATAAATGGGGATTTCTGCGAGTAGTTAGTGATTTATATTTATCGCGTTTAATTATCCCGTTTAATTTACAATATTCTATTGTGATATTTATTGCGTATAATGCTATTATCTGGATTCAAGGATCCTATTTGAGGGGAGTAGTGTCTATTCTTTCTCGGGGCTTTGGCTCTGACCCATGCGTTGATTAACCTTTTTCAGGATAAGATTTGGAGAAGGATTATCAAAGTTATCATTTGGATGTGCAGCTGGAGTTATTTATTTTTATGGCATAGTTTAGTTAGACTTTCTTTTCCAGTCATTTTTAATTATGAGACTTCATTGGAGTTTTATTGGGCCATTCGGTTCCAAAGTTGTTTAGAGGATTTATGTTGGATTATTCGGATCTTTATTATTCAGATTTTATTTAATAATTTTTTGAGATTGGATTTATTCGGAGTTAGCATGTGATGGATCTTTGTCGCTTAGTTGTTTATGATCATCTGAGATTGATTCAATTATTTATCTTATGGACTAATTTATTTATGTTTTTTATTTGTCTCATGCTAAGAATGGTATTTATATAGATCATGCTCGGTATAGCTCAGCGGTGGTGACTGGCCATCCCGTCTGTCGGATTTTGCGGGGTGTGACAGAGTCTTATTTGAAAAATACAAAAAGATTTTATTTTGATAAAATTTTTGAAAATAGAAAAAGATTTTTGGTTTCATATATTTTTTTAAAAAATACAAAAAGATTTTCGTTTTATTTTTTGTGTCGTGGGTTTACAGGTTTGATGTGACATATTAATGTTCTTGGACCCCCATCATTTCAGTATTCATGTGACTTGGGCATTTGGTCATAATTGTAGATGCGTTGAATGATTTTAACCACTGATTAATGGGGTTGTTTCGAAGTTGATGTGCATGGATTAGACTTTGTATATATGACATAGCACATACATGCACAAGTTTTTATGAATGTTTGAATTCTCATGCATATTTGAATTTGGTGAGATGTTCTCCTATCAATTTTGTCATATATGTGTAATTAGACTTAGGAGGATGTGCTCCTGTAAGAATCATTGTCGTGAGGATAAATATTGCTTATATTGAAAAATGATGAGTGTTCATGGGAAAGGGCTGCGAGAGTATAATAAACTCGTCATGAAAACCACCGTTTAAAAGAGCCCGAAAAAATAATTAAGGCAATAAAAAGGATCATATGCAAAAAATGGGGCCAATAGGATTTCTCTAAGATCAGAAAAATAGAAACCTCAAAAAAGAAAGAAATATCAAAATATGAATACATGAGGGTGTTTGGATGGAAAAATACAACGAGTTTGCAACACGAATCCTAATGTTAAAAAGTTATGTCATGACGCTATTATTTTTTTAATCGTCAATATTCCGGATTTGTGTGCATATTGTCTGTTTAGTTCATTTAGCTCAATATATTAATTGTCACATATGGGTAAAACTTAGTTTGATGACATTTAGCTATCAGGAGCTTCTTGATCATTTCGATGTGTCTAACTTGTGATTCATTTGTTGTAGTTCATGCCCATGCATTCCATATCCATGTTTGAGCACATTGATACTATGCTAGAATGAAACTCTTATTTTTTTGTTTTGAGTATATTTTACTATTGTTTCATATTTCCAGTTGTTGTTTTGAGAAAACAAATTCATTGGGCAAATCCTGAATATTTTTAGAGCTGGAAAACAAAGTTTTTAAAGTCATTCAAATGACTTATGGATGTCTTTCAAAAGACATGCCAATGTCATTCTAAGAGTGGATCTCATGACATTATAAATGAGGTTTTTAAAGTGTCAGGTATGGTCGCGAGATAGGTCGTTTTTAAGGTTGTTTCTTAGGTGCTTTGCGCGATATGCTACTGTTTAAGATTGTTTCTTACCCGGTTCTAACGAGATGCCAATGTCGTTAAATCGAACTGGCATTGTCGTTCAAATGACCCAGGATGGATTTTTGAGAAATTCTTTTTATTTTTTGTACCTTCTTTGTATGTATGTTGATTTTACACTGTTTTGGTACTTCAGGGTTATTTTGGACAGTTTTCATGCGTCGATATTTCTTTTTCATGATGGATTCTTATATTGCATTGATTTATTTAGTCACATCATTCTTAATATTGATGATTTATTTTTGTGAACGTTTTCTAGCTATAGTTTGGTATCTTCGGGTTATCATTAGCTAGCTACATCTACTTATCTAGATATGCTTCATATGATTATTCTAATTCTGGATATGTGTTTATATTTTTTTTTCCTGGTTGTCTATTCAAGACAAAAAAAAGGGGAGAGATAATATGTAATATAGGGGGAGTTTTGTTTGATGATCACATATGTTTCTACATGCTTATATATTGATATCATGTTTTGATTTTACTGTTTACATATTGGTATCATTGATTCGAGCTATATTGAATAATGTGTATAAAATTTGGTATCATATGTTTTGCTCACATGTTTAACAATTGGTTTGTTTTACAAATTGATATCATTAGGTTTTATACCATTTGTACCTCCATACTTCCCATGGTATTTGTTTGTTTCGTGTGTGTAGTGATTATTCAAAGATTGGAGATTTTGCGACTACATCACATGGAGACATGTTTATGTTGTCGGTTCGACATTTGTTTACCAGATCGTGTCCTGTATTTTCTTTTTGGGTTTTATGGGATGAGATTTAGGTCATACGGATTGACGACCCGACTTAGGCATTTCATCTTTTTAATTTTGTCAAGGAATAGCCAAAGGGGGAGATTTGTAAGGATAAATTTCCAAGTAGTGTCAATTTGTACATATTGGGATTATTCTGGACAAAAATCAATTTGAGTCCTAGATAGATTTTTACTTGTCACGATTCCCACATAGTCTCTGACGTTGTTTTGAAGAAATAGAGACCAAGCTTCTAGATAGAACATGCTAGGTTTATTGGTGCACATTTCACATCTTCATATCATATTGCATTCCGAGATACTCTTAGGTATGAACGCATAATGTTTATGAGACTCGAAAAATGTTTTAAGGATGTTGTTTTGCTTGAAAATGATTTTAAAATATTTTAACTTCGATTATTATGAGATTAATACGTTTTAGAGTCGTTTGGATCCTTTCCTTGAGTTTTGTAGGATCAAATGACATTGACAGTTTGTCTAACAACATATAGAAGTCGTTCAAATGACATGTAGTTCTCGTTCTAATGGTACTTCCATATCGTTCGAACGACAGTCCAATATCGTTCTAATGACATGTCAACTTGAGGTTTTTTATTTAAGGCAATTTTTGCTCAGAATTTTGAGGTGTACAAAACCAAAATTACATAACAGAACCCTTGCATTTTTCTGCACTTGTTTATAAAGGTTTCCAAAGTTAAAAACATCCTTTGTGTTTCAAGATCCAATATTTCATCTACTTATGTTATAGAGATCTTGGTTTAGCACCATCTGGAGTTTGTTCATCTCTGTTGAACAATTATTTTGTCGATTTTTTCGATGAAGAAGCGGTGGACTCCGATTTCTAAATTGTAGGCAGTTACCAAAGTTGTTCGGTGGACACTGAGACATACCTGGATTCGTGTGTTGTGGACCTGGCGTAGGTGGACTCCTAGTTGCACTGTGGAGGAGCAGTTGAATCATAGAAGAGTGTCAAGGCTTATGGGATATCGAGTCATTGAGTAAGTCTACTATCTATACTTTGTAAAACCATATCATAGTGATTGTTTGTCTTGGATCGTCTGAGGCTTCTTCCCTTAGTGGTTTCCTCATACATCGGCGTTGTGTGTTTTTTTAACTTGATTTATTTTACTTGCTTAATCACACTAGATACATGTTTAGGATTTACAAGATAAAATTGGGTTAAGTGAAATTGGTTCACAAAATTGGTGCGAATTAAAATTGGAAAAAGTTATTCTTAAAAAATTATTTTCACCTAAAGCACACATAAAAAGGTGACCTACAGTAATATGGACACAACAATTCTGAGGGAAAAGGCTCAATCTTCCTTGAACTCTTGTGATGAGTTCTTTAAGACCTTTAACACCTCTAACTAATACATCATTAACACCACTATAGACTTCCTCAAGGGCTATGATGAACTGAAAAATAGGGTAGCTAAACACTACCTTGATATTGCTGAGGTTGTCATGTGTTGGGAGGGAGATGATGATGAGGCCAAATGCATGGATAAAAAAGAGGAGGCCACCAATAAAAGTTGAAGCGGAGTCATCATTTGAGGATGGGCTCTAGGTTGTTAAGGGAATGCGGGTCGTGGTCGAGGATATCCATGTTTAATTTGAGAAGCTTCCTGCTACTGAGAACACTGAGTTGGATCCTAAGGATGTTGCTACTTTACTTGCTACTATTTATATTTTTGTTTTTTTTTTTTTCAAAAACTAGTCATGTATGAGATTATCTTTTAATGGGAACTATTTATAAAAACTCATCTATTAGTATCAATGAAAATAGTTTATATTGTTCACCATGTACTATATTTTATTTTTCAATTATTTTAGCTCGTGAATTTGCATAATTGGATCCAGTCAATTTTACAGTTTTATTAAAGATTTGTTTGGGTCGTCCCAGTATTTCTTAGCCTTTTGTCTGTGTTATCGGATCTTGTTGTCATATACTAAGCTTACTAGATCCCTAGGGATGAACTGTTCAATTATCCAATTAGGGAAGGTATGTTTGGAAATTTTTAGAACTTTTGACCATTCTTCTAAAGATTTTGTGCATTCAAAGATGTTCTTTGGTCAATTGGGTTGGTCTTAGTTAACCTGGCCTTAATATTTTTGTGAAGTCAAAGACATGCTTTTGTCAATTGGGTTAGATTTAGCTAACCTGACCTTGATATTTTATGATGGCAAAGATTTTCTTGGATCAATTGAGCTATCTTTAGCTAACCTGACGTAAGAGTTTTGAGCAGATAAAAACGTGCTTTGGTCAATTGGATTGGCTTTAGCTTACCTGACCTAAGACTTTCCAAGACATTTGTGTAAAATGTACAACGTAATGAATTCTGAACTCAAGATGTCTTCAGTTGAAACTTCTTGCAGATAACTTGAACTAAAGATAAAAGGATTTTGAGAATCACGAAACTAAATTTATGGTAATAGGCATTTTTATTAATGACTTTTGTTCATACAAGTTATTTAACTAATCATTACATTCATCTTTTTTATCAAAGAAAATATTTCTTTAATGATAGTACCTCTTAAGATGCCCAGAATTCCAAGGGTTCTTGAATAGATCTCCTTCTAAGGTTTCCATCTGATATGTAAAAAGTCATAAAACTTCATCCACACGATATGGATATTGCTAATTAGATTCTAACTTTTTGGATTTTTGCGTGAATTTTTTCAAGATGTAGCCACCTTCCTTGAGAGTAACCATCCTAACTATTTTATTATAAAATTTAATTGTGCGTTGTTGATAGGCTGCCGCCCTGAGCATTGCTTCCTCCCTGGCCTCATATATCAGGTCTAGATACAACCATTTTGCAAAATCCCTCTTGAGGGAATCGGAGTAGAGGACCTTGTGGCTTGGGAGGCTGACCTCAACTGGGACCATGTCTTCACTGCCAAAAGTCAAAATACAGGGTGTTTTTCCTATTGATGTTGGCAATGTTATCTTGTAAGCTAACAACAGGCTTTGTACTTCATTTATTCAATTCCTTTTTGTTGAATCTAGTCTTTTCTTTATTCTTTCCAGTAATTTTTTATCCATGGCCTCTATCTGCCCGTTGTAATGTGGATGATCTGGTGATGATTGAAGCTTTCTGATTTTGTCCTTCTTATAAAAGTTTTGAAACTCATCGTTTCCAAACTAGGTGTCATGGTCGGTGATGAAAGCATGGGCATCCCATATCTATATTATGACACCCCGCCTAATTAAATACCGGGTAATCAGTACTTTATTAAATTAAAATCAAGGTGAACAGTTGGTTCATTCTTAGCATCATTGTCGCAAAATAAAATATACCAATTTAAATACCTTAAATAATTAAGTTGTGTCAAAACAATTTAAAACTTTATTTCCATTTTATTTAATACAAATATGTAAACTGTAATAGCAACCAACAGTTTAAGAATCACATAAATACTAAGGATCGCAATAACACCCAAGAATTTAAACCATCTAGATAAGCCAAACTAGTTTAAAACTATAAATGAAACCATCCTGACAATAATTAACTCCCAAGGAGTACTGAATACTGAAAATACAAATGAGCATAGATCTCAGACATAACCAAACAGAATAGGGAGATGGGAGACACATGCCCTAACTATGAAGAATTAAAATAGGAACTAAATCAATGAAGAGGTCATCTAAAACAAAGGCTTGCAACTCCCACATAAGCTGCAGCGCGTCCAATCCAAAGAACATATGCATGTCGCCCCTGTGGTTGGGCGCCTGTAATACATATACATATATATACAGGAGAGAGAAAAAGACAGGAAACGGATCAAAGCTCGAGTGTAAAACAGTTTTAAAAATAGTTTAGGAAGTATTTAAAATGCTTACCTGCTAATGCAACAACCAGTCTAGTATGCGACACTCTCTTGAGAATTCTCACCTCTCATCTAGTATGCACACCTACCGTACTAATAAATCTTATAAGTTTCTCTAACTTATCCTCCATAAGGTTTTATCACATGAAAAGCAAGTTATGATATTTACTTTAGGAAACCATTATCTTCAAAATTTCTTACGTTATTTAGAACCACTCATTACCGTTATAAAGTTTTCGAACACTTAAAATAAAGTTGACGCATTTATTGATTACTTAACTACTTTTATGCATAGTAGAAAGTTTCCATACTTAAGTATATATATATATATATATATATATATATATATATATATTAGTCACTCATCTAATATCTATACTATCTTCACCCCACATAAAATCTATGGTGCTGGCATACTCTTCTATCAAGTCCCCGTATCACTCGTACTAAGGGAAATACTAGTTCAGAATCACTCTCGAACTATATTAACATAAAACACATACAATTGGAGGTGAAGCATAGTTCCAAGTCACTAACAGGTCATCACATACCCTCACGCCTCTTAGGACCGTCTGACTATCAGTCAGATAGCCTGTACTAAGGAATCCTATGTTCTAGGGTACGAGTCAATATCCCTCATAAAGGCTCAATCGAGATAAGACTGTCCCGGTGCGGAAACCCTCTTGATAACAACTAGCTCGAGTATGATTTTTATACAAATATACCATATATGCACAATCACACAGTCATATATGTATTAATATCCACATTTCTAAATTAGGTGCGCCCAAGACCCATAATTATAATTATTTGTCATTTACACATTTTAGTCGATTATTTCGCATAACGGACTGGTCATTTTTATTCTCATTTATAATTCAGTTCATACTCACTTCTCCTCTCTCGGAGTCTTCTAAGTATAATTTCACTAGGCATGCACTTACTTACCTTCTGGTCTAACTCCCTTATGATCCACGATATTTTTATTAAACGTATGCTTATTTTCTTATACGCATGAATAATTCCTCGTTAACCCAAAATCTCACCCTACATTAAATGTCCCTCAACGGGGTCTACCTAGACCCTACTGGTCTTCTCTATATCCCATTATACCCCAACAATAATAATCAAGGGTTCCTATGCATTTTAACCAGATTAAACCATCGGACGAGAAATATGCAGTTTTCCAGAAGGGGTCGATCGATCGATGTAAGGGGGTCGATCGATCGATGTTCTTGATCGATCGATCGATCAAGTAGTTATAACGAAACCTGCTCTTTTCTAGTTACGGGTTTACCTCTACAACCTCAACCAAATTTCCATTAACGAATCCCAAACTCTCAATTACTAATACTACAAGTACCATATACCTAACATCGAGATTTTCTACGTAAAACATGTCCAAATTCATCAAGTATCATCGTTTAATGGGGTAAATTCATATAAACTACAAGAACCCTATTGATGTAAAAAATTAGATTAACTCTAATTTTTTAATCACAGATAAAATAAATAAGACAAAAGATTTTTAAAGTGCTTCAGCCTTATAAGAATGGCCTACGTCCACTGTTTTTGTATTGCTTGACTGTTTGACTGGAATTCTTGATAAGTGGTTTACCAAGAGATCCAGAGTCCCCTTCTTATGAGGAGGTTACAATGTATTTATAGCCTTGAGGTTGTACATGTGAAAGGACAATTCGCTGTTATCTAGTAAAAATATACATTTGTACGATAATAATGAGCATTTAATGCGCAGTCGTCTTTTTAATTATCCTGATTTGAGTGCTCTGTATGCTAAGTAGCTCGGACCACCTGAGCTGCTCGGTACGCTTAAGATGCTCAGAGCCCTTAGTTCCTCGGGTTGCCTAAGCTGCTTGGTATGATTGAGTTGCTCGGGACGCTTAAGTAGCTCGGTGGCAGCGAGTTGCTCGGTAGAAGTATTTGTAATTGCCACGTTGGTTGACATGTGTCTATAAGTGAATAGTCCATGTCAACACACTAAATTTGGTATCAATAGAAGCCCCCAATGTTTCACAGTTTGATGTTGAAGAAAAGTGTGGAACATTCTGCTTGGAAATTGCGTAGATTATTGGTTTGTATGGTTTTTCAGGAAAGAATTCATTGTATATAACTTCTTTTTGAGTGCATAGTATCAGGCTTCATAATTATTTTGAATTTTCATGACCACTTCGATATTTGTGCCCTTTTCTTCTTTTAGTCGCCCGAAATGCAAACTTCTTTCTTTGTAATCATTGCCTTTCCCTATTCCCGAGGTAAAGTATTTAAACGTGGCAGAAATCCTATCGTCTTTCACTTTTCAAATCTATATCTTTGAACTCTTCATTTTCTCTCTGTCTTGTGCCTTTGTTCTTTCCATCATTCATTGCCACCTGATCTCTCTTTCTCTGTAAGATTTTCTTTCCTTTTTTTTATTTACTTTGTTCATCATGGTTTATCTTGTCGAGTCGCTGGACAAATTTCGGTCTGAATTTTCAATCCCTTCGAGGGTTATTTTGGAAACACTTTCTAAACCTTTCGATTATTTTTCTTTGGCTGAGGCACATTGGTTGCCAAGTCTTTTTGTGGTCGAATGTGGATTTTATTTCCCGCCAAATCCCCTATGCTTGGAGTTCTGCCAATATTTTGATGTTGTACCTGCAAGAATAGCTCCAAATACCTGGAGGATAGTTAATGGCGTATATAGACTGAATCAACTTCATGGAACATGTTTAGGGATTCCAGAGATTATGTACTGCTATAGATGGGTTATCAGTGATAGCACTTTCTATTTAAAAACTAGGTTTTTGAACAGAGGGTTAGTTGTCAATCTTCTTGATGCTAATAGGGATTATTTTGAACATGGGGCGGTGATGAAAAATTGGCAACACCCTTCATTAAATGGAGATGATGTATACCAAGGTCCTAGATGTCCACCTTATGGTAATGGGATAGGTTGTTTTTATGTTTGAAATCTTGTTCTCTTTGTGTTTGATAAAATGCATCTCTGACATTTAATTTTGTTTGTTACACTTGACAGTAAAAGAAAACCTCCAAAAGAGGCTGATGTTAATTTAAATCATTTGAAACTTATCTGGGATTTGCATCAATCTGTTGCTGAGGAGCATATTAGATCTGCTTCTTACTTGTTGCAGTACAAAAGCTATACTTTATCTTTCACTGCTCGTCCTTGTCCAGTGGTAGTTAATCTTGACCAGGTACTAGCCTCTGAGACTAGTTTGGAAGGTTCTTCCTCTGAGTCGAGTATTCCCATCAGTGATCTGATGAAGAAGAGAAAAGCTCCTGCCTTTTTTGACAAATCTGCCTCTGCTGCTGTGGAGGCAAAGAAAAGTAAATAAGATGTCCTAGAAGAAGGGACAAAGACTGTAGGTGTACCCCCTCATGTTGCTGCCAAGAAAACTGGCGAGAAGCCCCCTGTGGTTCCGAGCAAGACTGTTGCTATCTCTCCTCCGAGTGAGGTTATCATCATATCACCAACAAAGACAACATCTTTAGTTGAAAATGTTCATGCTCCTCTGAGGAGGTTACAGAAAAGATCTTCTAAGAGACCTGCTGGACCTGTCTCTCAACGTTCAAATGTTGAAGGTAGTGTTCCATCCTTTGTTGCTCCGAGATCTGCTGTGAGTTTGGTGAGATCTTGGACTGTCCCAAAAGTCCAAGGTATTAAAGATACTCTTTCTCGTGAGAGAATCACTACCCTGGCTGCTCAACACATTTCCTCAGTAAGTATCTTTAGCTTGACCCCTTTATTTCTTTAATACTATGTCCATGTATTGACTTTAAGTGATTTCTTTTTTCAGTTGGTGACGTGTTTCAACAGCATTTTTAAGAAGGATGAAGCTATTAAGGCTTCAAGTTCCTCGGGAGGAGTAGAGGAAGATTTTGATGGGCTGACCCAATCTTTAAAAGACTCTCTTCAAAAATACGAGGGAGATAAAGTTGCTTAGGAGAAGCAACTCAAGTCCATTGAGCTGGACATAAATCAAGCTGTGAATGCCTCTAAGGAATTGGAGAAGAAGTTAAAGGAGTTTGAGCAGAGCAATAAAGACTTTGAACAAATCAACAAGGAGCTGGAAGTTAAGCTCAAATATGCTGAAGAGGAAGTTGTTAAACTTCAAGATGTTGAGCGACAGAAAATGGAGGTGGAAGAGAAGTTGAAGGCTACCGAGGAGCTCCTTAGGGAAAGGACCTCCTCGGAGAAGGCAAAAAGGAAAAAGGCAGTTAAAAAATCATTCAGTGCTGGTTGGGACAAAGGCTGGAACAAGGTCCTGGCTGCCATGTCCTCTCAAATGGAGTATGTCAGCCTTAAATATTTTAGGGATGGATGGGTTGTAGCCTTGCAGGAGCTGAAAGTTGCTGAAAATTCTGAGTTATTTCAGCAGCACACTTATGGCCCTCCTCCCTCTCCTGGAGAAGAAGAAGAGGAGGATGAAGCTGCTTCAGATGAATCTTCTATGATGATTGAAGATCAGTTCCCTGCTGTTCCTATGATTTAACCTTGCTCCGAGCAACTCCAACCAACCAGTACTTCTACCAATCATCGATTCTTGCCCTCCGAGCAACCAGTCTCTTCATCCAAACCTTCCGAGGAAGTCATAGAAAACAAGTAGAAGGTGTAGAGTTATTCGGGTGTTTATTTTGTTATACTTGAATTTAACCTCAGACTTTGTATTTTATCTTATGATGAAATAAAATTCGAACTTTGGTTGTTCATCTTGAATTTATCTTTTACTTATTTTGTCTGTGTCATTATTGATTCCTTTTATTTCTTCTCTTTACTAGTTTATGGCCAGGATGGAGCTCTTATCAGCTCATGACACATAATTAATGAAGAAATGCAATGACTACTTTAAAGTTGGTCATGTAGATCTTAATGAGGCCCAGATAATTGACATTCTCGGATCAGGTGCTTCTGACCGAGCAGTTAAAGCTTACCAATACTTGAAATGCTTGTTCGATCATGTTATTGCCAACAACATGGCCTACTATGAGATGATTGAAGATGTCCAAGGAATAATTAAAGATCTTCAAGAACAGTATAGAGAATCTTCTGCCCTTTTGCATCAAGGATACAAGAAAAAATATCAACAATTAAGCACTGACAAAGGGTATGATAAATTCATTTCTGCTTATGAGAAGAAAGAGAGTGTTTTGAAGCTTGAGGTTGAAGAACACGGGCATATCGCCAAGTTGTTGGAGCATGAGAACATTGCTTTGCAAGAGGAGATAAAATAACTCAAATATGTTGCATCCTCCTCAGGAGCCTTGGTCCCTGTTAATGATGAAGGTTTCTCTTTCTTGGAGGTAGAAAATGCCAACTTACGAGATGAGTTGGAAACTTTAAAAAGGGTTGAACCCTCCTCATCTACTCGTGGACGAGCAAGGTCTTTTTCTCGTGGACGAGCTAGGGATGGTCGGGTCACCATTCAATAAGCTAGAACGCAGTCGGCTTTAGAGAATTAGGCCTTTCAGTTGATGGCGAAGAACCAAGCCTTAGCAGAAATGTCTAAGAAGATTCTGAACTTCAGCGAACAACTCTCTACCCAGAATTCTGCCTTGGAAAATAAGGAAATTTTGGTTAAGAATCTCCACGAGCAACTGGAGAGGCTAACTTATTAGTTCCATAAACAAGCCAGATAGTTTTGGATGGCTGGGTATAATGAAGCCCTTTACCATCTTGATGCTTGGATCCAGCAGTCAAATAACGAGGGGTACAAGCAAGGGTGGTTGAATGCACTGTGTGTGCTAAAATTGGAGCAGGGCCACTACTTATGGGATTATTATGACCCCGGAGTGCTCGATTTGCCCATGCCTCCTTTTAAGCTTGATATTAGTTGGATTCCTGCTCGTGCAATTTCTCAATGTTTAATTTCCAAGTATCTCGGCGATTATAGTCTTCATGCAAACTTTGAGATACCTTGCCCAGAGCATTTGCTTGATCGGCCCTCTGTAATGAATGTTGGAATGCTGAGAGATGTAAATTTTATAAATTCTCCTTATGCCTTAGACGATCCTCATGCTGGAGTAGAACCTGTTTCAAAGGCAGAAGGGAAAAAACCAATAGAATAGGATTTTTTATGTAATGAAGTGTACTCTTCACATCATATGTAATTATACTTATTTTTAATGAAGAAATTTTTAGTATTTTGCCATTTTATTTTCTTCTAAAAATAATTTGTAGAATATCATTGCTTGTTGGTAGGTATACTATACTTATCTCATTTGTTGTTTGATTATAGTGACTTGTCACTCTTTGGGCCTAAGCAATGGAATGATTTGCATCCCATGTTCCTGCTTAGCTGTAGTAATCTCGTATGGATTACCTTGTTGCCTAGACAGTGGATGTCCCGGGAGGTCGTCCAGCTTCTTGCCCAGTTTGGTACCAACCAACCGGAGTTGGTGGTATTGATTTGCCGACCAACCGGAGTTGGTGGTAATTAGTTCCTGACCAATTGGAGTTGGTGGTAATTATTTATCGACCAACCGGAGTTGGTGGTAATTGATTCCAGACCAACCGAAGTTGGTGGTAATTGATTCTCGACCAACCAAAGTTGGTTATAATTATTTCTCGACCAACCGGAGTTGGTGGTAAATATTTCTCGACCAACCGGAGTTGGTGGTAATTAGTTTCCGACCAACCGGAGTTGGTGGTAATTGATGTACAGTGTGTAGAACTAATATTCCAAAAAAAATCAACAAAGAGAGAAACTGGGTGAAACATCACTCTATTCATAATGAAGAAATTGTATTACATAGGAATTTCAATTACTGATAATATTTGCGCAAATGCTTTGCATTCCATGCATTCTTGAATTCTTCTCCTTCCAAGGTTTCAATCATGTATGTCCTTGGACGAACAACTTCTGTTACTCTGTAGGGTCTATGACAGTTAGCTTCCAGTTTGTTATTCTTTTGGATCACTTTCTTCATCACATAATCCCCTTCCTTTAAATCACACTTCTTCACTCTTTTGTTACAGAACAAAGTTGTTTGTTGTTGATACGCTGCATTCCTGATTGCTGCTTCTTCTCTAACTTCTTCGAGCATATCTAGGTCTAATCTTCTCATCAAATCACTGGCAGGAGACTTGAAATGAAGCACCCTATACGTGGGTAAACCCAATTCAGCAGATATAACAGCCTCACTCCCAAACGCCAGCATATATGGGGACTCTCCAGTTGCTGTTCGTGGTGTGGTACGATAAGCCCACAAGACAGAATGTAGCTCGTTAATCCAATTTCCTTTTGCATCATCTAGTCATTTCTTCAAACCATTAAGCAACGTTATGTTTGTCAACTCAGTTTTCCCATTGCTTTGGGGATGGCCTGGTGCAGAATGGGTCTTCGGTACATTGGATTGATGACAATACGCTGCAAACTCCTCGTTATCAAACTAGGTTCCATGGTAAGTAATGAATGCATGTGGCAGACCATATCTGCAGATAATATTCTTCCAAATAAAGTGATAGACTTTGTCGTATGTCATATCAATGAGAGGCTCAGCTTCTACCCATTTGGTAAAGTAATCCATAGCAACCACTAGGTATTTAAATCTTCCCCTAGTCGTTGGAAGTGGCCCGACCAAGTCTATTCCCCACATGGAGAATGGCCAAGGAGACGTGATGGGTGTTAACAATGCTTGGGGAGTTCTTCGGATAGAAGAGAAGCATTGACATTTATCACACTTCTTGGCATAAGCTACATAATCAGCTCTCATCGTCGGCCAGTAATACCCCTACATTGTTATTATTTGCAAAAGCGTCCGACCTGCCACATGGCCTCCACAAGACCCTTCATGAACCTCTTCGATCAAATATTTCACTTCGGAAGGGTGGACACATCTTTGTAGCCCTGCTATAATTCCTCATCTATATAAAATGCCATTGGTCAATACATAAGGAGGAGCTTTAAACTTTATTTTCTTGGCTGCAAGTTTATCAGTTGGTAAAGCCCCTTCTTCAATATAGGACCTAATGGGGTCCATCCAAGATGGTCCCAAGTCAAAGGCGATGAAGTTAATCGTCAGATATTTATCGATGCTCCGACCAGCCAAGATTTCTATTGGGATTATTCTTCGTAGCTCGGTGCATGTGGCTGATGCTAACCGAGCTAGGGCATATGCTCTTGCATTCTCTAATCTTGGTATTCTAATCAACTGAATTGCAGTAAAATTTGATACAACCTCTATTGCTTTTGCATGATACCTGACCATTAATTCTTCTTTTGCTACATACACCCCCAGAATTTGATTTACGATTAACTGGGAGTCACTAAACACAACGACTTGCTCTGCCTTCATGGTTTTGGCTAGGCTTAGTCCCACGATCATTGCTTCATATTCGGCTTCATTATTAGAAGCCTTAAATTGAAAGCGCAGAGCATATTCCACGTCAATCCCATCTGGACTGTTTAAAATAATCCCTGCTCTACTGCCTGTAGAGCATGAAAAGCCATCTACATACAAATTCCACATAGGTATTCCATTATCAAACTCTTAGTCAGACATAGTTCCTCGATGGAATACTTGATGCTTCCTTTTGTCCTCCTCCAGTACTTCTCGCTGCTCGTCCACCGACGTAAGTTGGTCGGGGTTTAAATTTGATGATCCTGTAACATCTACAGGTTGGTCTGTATTCAACTCCTGCTCGTCGGAGGAATCCTCCTGAGTAAATTCTGCGATAAAATCCGCTACTGCCTGCCCTTTGAGTGACGATCTAGGCTCATAAATTATATCATATTCACCAAGTTCTACTGCCCAGTACATCAATCTTCCTGATTTCTCCGGTTTATGCAGATCTTGTCTTAATGGCATATCAGTGTATACCACTATAGTATGGGCTTGGAAGTATGGCCTCATCCTTCTGCTTGCTTCAATCAGTGCTAGTGCCAACTTCTCCAACCGTGGATATCTGATTTCTGCTCCTCGAAAAGCCTTGCTGGTGTAATAGACTGATTTTTGTACTCCATCCTCCACTCTTATCAATGCTGAACTCATCGCATTTTCTGAAACTGCCAGGTACAAGTATAGTTTTTCTCCCATCACTGGTCTGGACAATAATGGATGTGTCCACAGATATTTTTTCAATTCTTGGAAGGCCTCCTCGCATTCATCATTCCACTCAAAAGTTTTTCGGAGTGCTTTGAAGAATGGGAGACATATGTATGTTGCTCGTGATACAAATTTGTTAAGTACTGCAACTCGCCCTGTGAGGCTTTGCACTTCTTTCTTCGTGGTTGGAGATCGCAACTCCATTAGAGCCTTGATCTTTTCAGGGTTCGCCTCAATACCTCTTTGGTTAACAATATACCCGAGAAACATACCTTCTCGTACTCCGAATATGAATTTGGTGGGATTCAACTTCATTTGATATTTCTCCAGTTGATCAAAGGTCTGACCTAGGTCAATGAGATGATCAACATCTTTCTTGCACTTCTTCAGCATATCGTCAACATAAACCTCCATGTTATAACTGATTTGCTCTTCAAACACCTTGTTCATTAGCCGCTGATATGCTGCACCTGCATTTTTAAGTCCAAAAGGCATAACATTATAGTAATAAGTTCCCCTTGGGGTGATAAAAGAGGTACTCTCCCTGTCCTCAGTCTTCATCTTAATCTGGTTGTAACCAGAATAAGCATCCATGAAACTCAACAATTCATGCCCCGAGGTAGCATCCACCAGTTGATCGATTCGGGGCAAAGGAAAATGATCCTTTGGGCATGCCTTATTAAGATCAGTGAAGTCTACACACATCCTCCACTTGTTATTTTTCTTCTTTACCATGACCACATTCGCTAGCCAATCGAGATATTTGACATCCTCAATAAAAGAGGCTTTTTGCAGCTTCTCTACTTCTTCCTGTATGGATTGGTTCTTCTCAGGAATGAACACTCTTCTTCACTATTTTACTGGCTTGATTTCCTTATTCACATTGAGCTCGTGACACAAAAAACTCGGATCTATCCCTAACATGTATTCATGGCTCCATGCAAAAGTTTTCTTTCTGCGTCTTAGAAATGCTATCAATTCTTGTTTTATCGATATGTCTAGTGATGCACCAATTTGAGTTGTTCGTTCTGGATGCTCGTAGTCCAGAATGATATTTTTTGGTAGCCTCCATGACCTGGACCTTCACGAGCTGAGACTCGTCTTTAGGGTCTAACGTTTCAATCTATGCATCCTCTATTTCATCCACCTAATAGGTAGTAGTCTTCTTCCTGGATTCTTCATGCTCCTCCTGGTCGGCAGATGAATAGTAGCATTCCCGAGCTACTTTCTCTTCGCCTTTCACAACTCCCACTCCAACTTACAGTAGATGGTACCGCCTCGAACTTCTTCAGACCTACCCTTCCGATGATGATATTGTAAGCTGATTGGACATTTTTATCCTTTAAGAAAAAGCGTACTCTTTTTGTTCGACAAGCAGGCCATGTACCGATAAGCATATCCAACTTGATGGTCCCAAGTGGAAAAACCTTCTTGCTAGTAAAACCAAGGAGGTGCCTGTGATATGGATCCAACTGGGCTAGCTTCAGATTCAAACTGTCAAAGCATGGATAGAATATGATATCTGTTGAGCTACCATTATCTACTAGTACTCGTGAAATCACCACTTCCTTCATTCTCGTCTTGATCACCAATGGGTCATCATGAGGATATAGTATACCTTCCAGGTTATTTTTAGAGAAATCAATGACTAATTTGTCTTTATTCACCTTCCTCGGGCGATCATCTTCAGCCAGATTTATTCGTTGAATGTACGACCAAGCTTGAGCCTCATTGAGGTAAGCTTTCCTCTCTGTAGTCATGTCCCCACCTCATGCATCTCCACCTGTAATAACATTAAATGATCCGAAATGGATTGAAAATACCTCACATTCTGGCTGCCTTGGTCTTTTGGGGAGATCAGGGTCATCTTGGTCATCTTCTGGATCTTCTTCGTGACTTCTTTTCATGTCTTCTTTTGCTTGACGAGGAGATTTAGATCTTTGCCTTCTTCGCTCGTTGGTCTTTTCACCATTTCGGCGATCAACATACTTGGTCAATTTTCCCCGTCTCATGAGTGCTTCAATTTCATTCTGGAGGGTTATGCAATGCTTGGTAGTGTGACCATGGTCTTTATGGAACTCGCAGTATTTGGACTTATTCCTCTTGTTAGGATCCGCCTTCATTTTTTCTGGTCAATTTAACTCCTCGTTGTTCTTGATCGCTTCCAGAATGTAGTTTATATCTACTTTCAGAGGAGTATAGTTTCCAAATTTCTTCAACTATTATAGTACTTGCTTTGCTTTCGACTGCCTGTTGCCACTATTATTCTTCTGATCCTTTTTCTCAATCTTGTCAGTCTCGACCTTGGTTTCTTTAGTAACTGCATTCTTCTTCGCATCCATGGCCTCCTCGGCATTCATGATTTTGGTTGCCTTTGCCATCAGTTCAGCCATGGTCCTACGGGAATCCTTGGTTAAAGTGTAGTTCAATTTATTCGATAACAGTACACTCATTAGAGCAGTAATTGTTGTTTTCTCCTCGTAATCTATTACCTCAAGTTTCTCGTTATTGAAATGAGTAATATAATCCCTGGTGCTTTCACCTGCCTTCTGTCTAACACTCATCAAGTGCGCTACTCGTTTAACTGGTTTTGCTCTAAAACAGAAGTTCCCTATAAAGAGCTTTGCTAGTTGAAGGAAAGTCACGATCTTCCCCCGAGGAAGGTTATTGTACCATATCTGGGCTGATCCGGTAAGAGTTCCTGAAAATGCCATGTATCTCATCTCGTCTGGAACTGCATAGATATCGGCAGTATCTTAGTATTGTTCTATATGAAGGACAGGGTCAGTTTTTCCATCATATTTAGGCATCACCATAGGGGCTTTGAATTTTGATGGTGTGGGAAAATCCACAATTGTCTGTACAAATGGTGTCCCTTGGACAAAAGTTCTTTGTAGAGGATTCTTGGCCTTAGATATTTCCCCTAATCTGTCCTCCAACCTCTGAAATAATCCCTTCCATGCATTGTTTCCCTCCTCGGGCCTATTGGTTCGAGCAACTGATCGCGTTGAATTTGCCTCTTGGGATCTTTCATTATGAGCAGCTGGTCGTGATTGGGAAGAGCCTTCCTTTAGATCGGATGGCCGTCGAGAGTTCCTCGACACAATCCTAGGAGGACTTTTATTCCTCCTAGGGCCCAAATGATCAAAAGGAGAGACTCTACTCAACCTTTTTAGAGCACTGGTCCTTTCCGGAGATAGAGTGACATTTCGTTGAGAGTCTGTAGCTCGTATTGAGGAAGTCCGACTAGGCTGATAAGAAGGATCATTAGATCTTTCAGTAATATATGAGTCAGTGCGTCTGGATCGAGATTCCTCTGGGAATAGCATTTGCCTAGTTTACGAAGAGGGTAAACGGGTATTTCTCTTAACACTTCATTGTCCTGATTGGGCCGGCACTCCACTTTGAACAGTTTGTATAAGTTGTCGCATGGTTTCTTGCATGGTCGTCTGGCCTTAGGCCAAATTAGCCATTATACCAGCCAGATCTGGAAAATTTGGGGGAGTAGATGGATTTGGAGGGATCCCAGCGTTTCGATTACTGGGTTCTGGATTATCATCCATTGATGATGAATTATTTTGGTAAAAAATGCTAATTACAGTCGTTTCCCACAGACGACGGCAATCTGTTGATGTAAAAAATTAGATTACCTCTAATTTTTTAATCACAGATAAAATAAATAAGACAAAAGATTTTTAAAGTGGTTCAGCCTTATAAGAATGGCCTATGTCCACTGTTTTTATATTGCTTGACTGTTTGACTGGAATTCTTGATAAGTGGTTTACCAAGAGATTCAGAGTCCCCTTCTTATGAGGAGGTTACAATGTATTTATAGCCTTGAGGCTGTACATGTGAAAGGACAATGCGTCGTTATCTAGTAAACATATACATCTGTAAGATAATAATGAGCATTTAATGCGCAGTTGTCTTTTTGATTATCCTGATTTGAGTGCTCTGTACGCTAAGTAGCTCGGACCACCTGAGCTGCTTGGTACGCTTAAGATGATCGGAGCCCTTAGTTCCACTGGGTGCCCAAGCTGCTCGGTATGATTGAGTTGCTCGGGACACTTGAGTAGCTCAGTGGCAGCGAGTTCCTCGGTAGAAGTATGTGTAATTGCCACGTTGGTTAACACGTGTTTGTAAGTGAATGGTCCATGTCAGCAGACTAAATTTGGTATCAACAAACCCTAATTTTCTTTTAGTTTCCATTCTTTCAATTCTTTCCTAGATTTCCTACTTCTAAACCCTACAATTTCGTGGCTTATCCTCTACATGTGATTTAGATGTCCAGAATATGTCTACTTCCTCTACAACATATGATTTGAAATCTCCAAAATTATAATTCCTTCCATGAAACATATTATAAATGGCCCTAGACTAGCATGATTAAAACATTAAATAAAATAAAGCAAGATAAATACTTACCTAGAATTTGGGTTTCTGATTTGTGGACAAAAGTGGTATGGTTGCGTTCCTTGTCGCACGATCTATGCTTTGGCGGTGGTGGCGATGTAAACGGTCGAGTCCTTGGCCTTGAGTTGCTTGGAAAGCTCTCCAACCCCTTCTCTAATGGCCGTTCTTTGATTTTGTTTTTTTTAACCCTAGAAGGCAACTCTTAAAGGCTGATTTATCCTTAGGAAATTCGTGGGTTTAATTACCCAAAAATGTAAAATGTCTAAAATACCCTCCCGGGATGCCAAGTGGGCTTAAAAACGCACCGAGACCCAAACTAAACCCCCGGGTACATTATTTTGACTATTTCGACCCTTCCGAACACATTAGGGCACTCGAAATGACCATATGGGCAACTTATAATTTATTCACTTTTAATAATAATAATTTAATACCGACACGACACAAGCGCGTCCTGACTTAATTTCCATAATTGTCATATTATTCCCTCGTGACAATTTTATTAAATTCAATTCTACATATTACTCTACTCAATAAGTAATATTTAACAAATCAACATTTTTGCAATAATTACTAACTCTCGTCACGCTAGTAACATTTAAAACAAATTTCCAGATTAATATTAAATTAATTTATCTCAATTAAATTTAATAAATCCCTAAATTTAAAAGCCATAAAAATATGGGGTATTACATACTTCCCCCTAATAACAGAATTTTGTCCCGAAATTCAGAAAATAAGGCCTATCTTGTACCATTTTTAACACCCCGACCGCTCGGGGAGAGCGAACGGAGGGCCACTGTCGATAAAACCAAACTAATCCATAATATAACAAGGTATAGAGCATCTAAAAATCCCACAATAAACAAGAGAATCCACTAATCTCAATCTCTTCAAATTAAATACAACAAATCTCTCCAAAAATATAACTAAAGTAAATCTCCAATGCTCTATACCACAAAATAAATAAATACAAGTCGTCTCATCTTGTATTAAAAATTATGGATACCTTATCCGTACGCAAACTATCTACATAGTAAGGCACTCAATCACTATAGCCCCGCCTTATAGCAAGCTTGTTTAACACTCTCATTAAAGACACGTCTCATTGTGTTTTTAACCAACAACATTTGCATACGACATGCCTATACATTATTAATTCCTTATTATTTCAATATCATTGGGAGGCCGCACCTCACTACCTGAGAACTACTTGGATTTATCTAAACACAAAACTCCCATTCTGGGAGAAACCATACGAACATCTGACTACTTTGTTCGCCTAAAACAGCCGTGAAATTCCACCATAGTCATCAGACTCTAACTCAACCAATCCAAAATTCTGATTATCCGCCCATCTCTTAACATTCAGAGTGAGAAAAGTTAAGGTTTTTCCACACCAAAACCTCATACACATGTACGAATGCTCCCACGAAACCCTACCATTAGGTAATATCCTCCCCCACATACCGTACTATACTCCACTTCTAGCTATAACCGTTGTGGAAAAGAAATAATCACAATTAATCCAAAATTACTTTCACACTGCTCCACTAATGGTTAATCACCGCTCGCGTACTCCCCGAATTATGGGTGACACAACCTGCTCAAAATGAAACGATATCCCCGCTGCTTCCAGAAATCTCGTATTGAAGGTGGGATTCAAAAATCTTATCCTAATTCAGAAAAATACTGTGTAGGACCACATACCGGCGCGATTCTCCCTTTCAAAGAAAGACTGGGGCACACTAGCTAATATTGTAACTCACCCCAAAGGAATGTCAATCACTTCCTTCTTGGGCATCTTGTTCCACACGTTTGAAGGATCTCTTGATCTTACCTTGAGGTTGTCAACTCATCCAAGAAACTTTATCGACTTTATCGGCCTCTTCCATTATAGGAATTGTTGATAGCCCCAAAATTCTTTGGTTTTTCCTCTTGTTCCAACCGATTTCTATTTATGAGTAGTGCCCGCGGAGACTACTCAATATGTCCCGCTCGACATCGACTTCTACTTGTTATGTCTCACATTAAGTGACACTTAATACTCCCCTTCTTTCCTTTGCGTATATTGAAAGTTCCGACCCATGCACTTTTCTCCACGATGTGCACTTTTGGACCTTTTTATACCATACTAACATCTTCACTCTTTGTACGCGTCATTCGCTCTCAACAATTGACTAATTTCAACTCCACTTCGAGTGTTATCCATAATAATTTGAATTCTACCCTTCTCAAGGAATACCCCTTTTTAAATGGCTTCCCACAGCCTTCCAACCAGACTCGGTGTGCTACTCTGAATACAAATATATGGATTTATCGTCTTTCACACAGTGCTCACTCCTCCCTACCACTTCCATTTCGTTATGTTAATCCCATAAACATTTATTCCACACATACATTCCCACATCCCTACAACTCAGACGATTTTAATATCAGCTAACCAGGATGCCCACACACCCTATAAACCGTGCATACTAGCGTAAGAATCACATACGCTTCACACATAACACCCAATTCTTTCTTTTCCTTGTGCTCACAACGTGCTTACAACGCTTGGGTACTCTCGATTACCCTAAAAAATTGAAGTTTTTAAATCCTCTTTATCATCGTTCCACCCCTCAACTCGTGGTGACAAGACAAAACTTCCAATGCTTTCTTACCACCCAACCGGATCCACTGGCCTTAATTCATAATTCAACTTCCAATTTACAGATATAATTACCTACTCCTATTATGACCGAGGTACTAAATTCATATACTAATGACGAAACATCTTCCTACTTCCAACCATACGCTAAGTTTCAAGCTTGGGATGTCTCACAAAGAGAAATCCAAATAAGGAACCCTCCCGATACACTACTAACTAGCATTGTCGGTTATCAAAATCCGTTAGGCCCTCCGTCCATAGCATGTACCCCTTTATTCCGTCTCTTGATAGAAAAGTTACATCTCTTCCCGTAATTACACTTAGCAAAGAACAATTTTTCAATTGCACTATCGTTCAGCATTGGTGGTAATCACATTCCATAAACCTCGAATACATACAATCGGGATTCTTTAAATCCCATCCCCAATCATATGGGTATAACTCTCAACTCCCACATCTCTAAAGGATAGATATATCAATGCGCTCTTCCTATCACCAAGTCCTGAGCGCTAAACATAATAATGAGTTAAATATTTCCGCTTAACAGTAAACCCAATACATACTGAATCATAACAGCAAAGTCCCTACACACATTGGGATCGAATATCTTAATCCCCACTATCCCCTCCAAAGTCTCTAGAATAGATAATATAAGTGCGAGTCCGACCCCCTCAAAGTGAGGCCTCGCCAGAACAAAACATGCTGCACTAATGCAACCATTCCGATAGCCTTGCAATAACTGCCTACTATCATACTACCCATTACTATAAAGTTGTAACCAAGACAATATCATACTCGTATATCACATCACTAAAATGAGTATCTCAATAAAGTATATAACACTATTAATACACCCATTCATCCTCCGCGGATAGCACTAAAGATAATCCCGCTACACTAGGGAAAATACTCACATAGTAATAATGTTTATAGTTATGCGCACTAACTCGTCTCACATGCTAATCTAGCAATCAACAAAATATAGTGACTCGCTCGTGTCACATAAAACACACCTCATCCTCTGAGGATAAAACTCATACTTCTACCTTGTCAATCGTCTTGACTGCACAAATGGTCCCCAGACGTAACACGTCTATCCAAACCAAAACAAAAACTACTTTAATCATTATCCTTTACTAGGCATCCTACTCTTATCCCTTTACTCACTTCAGGAAAACATTAAATCATGTGAATCACTCTCCACAAAATATCTCTACACATGATCCACTTATCACATATCATACTAACCATATTAGGATTGTCCTTCTCGGACTTTGGTACGCTCAATTCCTGGTGGCTACCCCCGTTGTTCCCTTAGCTTCGTTGGCCCTAAGGAACGTTCTACTAGCTTCAATAACCCTTACTGAATTCACCATCGCTTGGTACGAATGTAGATATCCGAATCATTTAAATGAGCCCCCCGATGGGCCTCCCCCTTGCGGTGTTATACTAACTACTTTTCATCTAGACTCACTTTCCAATAAGTCTTTCGATTATTTTAGCTCTCTTCATATGAGCGTTAGCATATCTTCGGACGGCGCGTGACATTGTCACCATTTGGATCGACTGTCCAACAAAATTCTCTTTAAGTGTTGTCAATCTTTCCTCATGAGTCAATTTCCCACTTGAAATCTTCTCTACCATTGGTATCCACTCCAGCTAATACAAAATTTGCTAAAAGTCTAAATCTATTTACAAATGGACACCTATCCGGCCCTTCTGTAATGGGTTCAGCACAACGTTCATATCTTATCCTGAACAACTGATGAAAGAATGTGCGGTTAAACTGTACCTAAGGTTCTTTCGTTGACGCAACATTTCACTACTAACGGTGAAGGTTGACTCCCACTATTGTAACTTTTCTCCCATGAGTCAAGAAAATTTTTACCCCAAATTTTCACTTCTAGTTAACCACACTCCACTATATTTCCAAGCCTTCGAATATATTACCTTTGTTGGGTAACACACACAATTCTCGCATGTCTAGAATTTTCGCTGATGACTTTCCTCAATTTTAACTTTCGACCCTCTCACAAGCGCACCACATTGGGTGGGTCAAATTTGTCCTCACTTTCGACTATAGAAGCACTTGAAATTTTTAGGCTACGTCCTAGCCATCTTTACAGTCCTGGCCTCTCATTCCCTAATAAGGGTGACCTCGACTACGGTTATCATCCTCGAATATACTTTACAACCTCAACTGAGCCCCGCCTCATGATGTCCACCTAACGTCCTTCGTCTGACATCCTTAATCGCTCGTCACATGCACACATCCGAACGCAATTAGAATTCACTAATATACATACGTTATATTTGGAGAGCGGAATCTCACCATAGAAACCAACAATACTAAACATAGGGCTCTATATTAGACAATGCAATGTGGAAGCACATTAAGCTACACAGATCCTAAAGGACACTAGAACCTGATGCTCTGATACCACCTATGACACCCCGCCTAATTAAATATTGGGTGATCAGTCCTTTATTAAATTAAAATCAAGGTCAACAATTGGTTCATTCTTAGCATCACTGTCGCAAAATAAAATATACCAATTTAAACACCCTAAATAATTAAGCTAAGTGTCAAAACAATTTAAAACTTTTTTTCCATTTTATTGAATCCAAATATGTAAACCTTATTAACAACCAGCAGTTTAAAAATCACATAAATACTAAGGATGGCAATAACACCCAAGAATTTAAACCATCCAAATAAGCCAAACCAGTTTAAAACTATAAATGAAACCATCCCGACAAAAATTAACTCCCAAGAAGTACTGAATACTGAAAATACAAATGAACATAGATCTCAGACATAACCAAACTGAATAGGGAGACGGACGGCACATGCCCTAACTATGAAGAACTAAAATAAGAACTGAAACAATGAAGAGGCCATCTAAAACAAAGGCCTGCAACTCCCATATAAGCTGCAGCGCATCCAATCCAAACAACATATGCATGTCGCCCCTGTAGCTGGGCACCTGTAATACATATACATATATATATATACAAGAGAGAGAGAAAAGGACAGGAAACGGGTCAGAACCTGAGTGTAAAACGGTTTTTAAAATAGTTTATAAAGTATTTAAAATGATTACCTGCTAATGCAACAACCAGGTTAGTATACGACACTCTCTTGAGAATTCTCAACTCTCATATAGTATGCACGCCTACCGTACTAATAAATCTTATAAGTTTCTCTAACTTATCCTCCATAAGTTTTTATCACGTGAAAAGTAAGTTTATGATATTTACGTTAGGAAACCATTATCTTCAAAATTTCTTACGTTATTTAGAACCACTCATTACCGTTATAAAGTTTTCGAACACTTATAATAAAGTTGACGCATTTATTCATTACTTAACTACTTTTATGCATAGTAGAAAGTTTACATACTTAAAGTATATATATATATATATATATTAGTCACTCATCTAATATATATACTATCTTCACCCCACATAAAATCTATGGTGCTGGCATACTCTGCTATCAAGTCCCTGTATCACTCGTACTAAGGGAAATACTAGTTCGGAATCACTCTCGAACTATATTAACATAAAACACATACAATTGGAGGCGAAGCATAGTTCCAAGTCACTAAGAGGTCATCACATACCCTCACGTCTCTTAGGACCGCCTGACTATCAATCAGATAGCCTGTACCAAGGAATCCTATGTTCTAGGGTACGAGTCAATATCCCTCATAAAGGCCCAATAGAGATAAGACTGTCCCGGTGCGGAAAGCCTCGTGATAACAACTAGCTCGAGTATGATTTTTATACAAATATACCATATATGCACAATCACACAGTCATATATGTATTAATATCCACATTTCTAAATTAGGTGCGCCCAATACTCATAATTATAATTATCTGTCATTTACACATTTTAGTCGATTATTTCGCATAACGGACTTGTCATTTTTATTCTCATTTATAATTCGCTTCATACTCACTTCTCCTCTATTAAAGTATTCTAAGTATAATTTCAGTAGGCATACACTTACTTACCTTATGGTCTAACTCCCTTATAAGACTCGATCTTTTTATTAAACGTGCGCCTATTTTCTTATATGCATGAATAATTCCTCGTTAACCCAACATCTCACCCTACATTAAATTTCACTCAACGGGGTCTACCTAGACCCTACTAGTATTCTCTATATCCCATTATACCCCAACAATAATAATCAAGGGTTCCTATGCATTTTAACCGGACTAAACCATCGGACGAGAAATATGCAGTTTTCCAGAAGGGGTCGATCGATCGATGTAAGGGGGTCGATCGATAGATGTTCTTGATCGATCGATCGATCAAGCAGTTATGACGAAACCTGCTCTTTTCCAGTTACGAGTTTACCTCTACAACCTCAACCAAATCTCCATTAATGACTCCCAAACTCTCAATTAATAATACTACAAGTACCATATACCTAACAACAAGATTTTCTACGTAAAACATGTCCGAATTCATCAAGTATCATGGTTTAATGGGGTAAAATTCATATAAACTACAAGAACCCTAATTTTCTTTTAGTTTCCATTCTTTCCATTCTTCCCCAGATTTCCTACTTCTAAACCCATACAATTTCGTGGCTTATCCTCTACATGTGATTTAGATGTCCAGAATACATCTACTTCCTTTACAACATATGATTTAAAATCTCCAAAATTATAATTTCTTCCATGAAACATATTCTAAACAGCCCTAGACTAACATGATTGAAACACTAACTAAAATAAATCAAGATAAATACTTGCTTGGAATTTGAGTTTCTGATTTGTTGACGAATGTTGTATGGTTGCGTTCCTTGTCGTGCGATCTACGCTTTGGCGGTGATGGCGGTGTAAACGGTCGAGTCCTTGGCCTTGAGTTACTTGGAAAGCTCTCCAACCCCGTCTCTAATGGTCGTTCTTTGATTTTGTTTTTGTTAACCCTAGAAGGTAACTCCTAAAGGCTGATTTATCCTTAGGAAATTCGTGGGTTCAATTACCCAAAAATGTAAAATGTTTAAAATACCCTCCCGGGATGCCAATTGGGCTTAAAAACGCACCGAGACCCAAACTAAACTCCCAGGTACATTATTTTGATTATCTCGGCCCTTCCGAACACATTGACACACTCGAAATGACTATACGGGTGACTTATAATTTATTCACTTCTAATAATAATAATTTAATACCGACACGACACCGGCGCGTCCTGACTTAATTTTCATAATTATCATATTATTCCCTCGTGACAATTTTAATAAATTCAACTCTACATATAACTCTACTCAATAAGTATTATTTAACAAATCAATAATTTTCCAATAATTACTAACTCTCGTCACGCTAGTAACATTTAAAACAAACTTTCGGATTAATATTAAATTAATTTATCTCAATTAAATTTAATAAATACCTAAATTTAAAAGCCATAAAAATACGGGGTATTACATGTATATCATATTTTTCCGTATAAAATGGAAGGTCTTTGCATAGGTCATTTCTATGTGTGGTTCGATCTCCACCAATTTTATGAAATAATCTATAGCTACCACCAGATGCCTGAATCTTCCTTTGGTTTTCGATAGTGGGCCGACCAGATCCATATCCCAGATGGTAAAAATCCAAGATTATTTGATTGACTCCAGCTCAACTCCCGGCCTCTTGTGTATCACTTTGAATCTTTGGCATTTTCGCACTTTTGCATGTATCCTTCATAGTCTTTCCTCTTTGTGGTCTAGTAATATCCTTGGATTTTTATTCTTTTTACCAATGTCCAACCTGTTGCATGAGCACTACACGATCCTTCGTGTATCTCTTTAACCAAATTTCACGCTTTCAGTAGTGAATACATCTCATCATTGAGATAGTAAAACCTCGTTTATATAACACTGTATCCTCCATGAAAAATTTGGTCTATTTATAACGAGATCTTCTTCCTTCTTTCTGATCGGTTAGCAGAATACCTTCCTCCAAGTATCTTCTAATTGGGTATAGCCATGACAGGCCCATGGTAAGCTCCAGGAAGTTGACTTATTCTATGTTAATGATCATTTGCCATAGTATATTTATGGGCACATTTCTCCTCACATCGAACTTAGTGATTGATGCAAGATGAGATAATGTGTATGCTCTCGTATTTTCACATATGGGGATTCTAATCATTTTGAGTAATTTTAGCTTTGGCAGTAATAATTTCACCCTTACAATATATTTTAACATGTTCTCCTCTCTTACTTTATACTATCCCATCACCTAGTTAGCCCCTAACTATGAGTCACTATGAGCCACTACACTTTTGTCCCTTAGTTATGTAGCCAATTACAATCCCACAATAAAAGATTGATATTCTATGTCATTATTGGATAATTTAAATTTGAATCGGAGAGCATATTCTATATTAGCTCCATCAGAAATGTTGAATATCAATCTAGGTCTACTACCACTTGCGTATGACGATCCACCCACAAATATCTTCCATATAGTCAGCACATGTTGAAAGCCTCCTTGTACTAAGGAACCGTCTTTAAATAGTTTTGCTCAACATTCATCATAGTTTAGATAAAATTTTGTGGTTAATTAGAGCTTCTTGAAAATATTTAAGTGTTTGGGTCATAATTCATTCGATTTAGTTCACTCCCATTCACTCCATTCCATATGTTTAGGCACAACGATATCATGCTACCGTGCAACTCTTTAATGTTTTTGTGTCATATAAAACTTTTGTTATGGTCATTTTTTTTAGGATTTACCTACTGGGGTTTTTGGTCATATTTGTTTCACAACAAAATTTGAAATTTTTGGGGTTCAATAGAATGATACTGGATCTCGTTCGAACGAGTTTAAGTTCTCATTCGAAGCATACTTCAAATGACCTTCCAACGACCCTACACCATTTCAGTTCGTTGTATTCTCGTTCGAAGATGGTTCCAATGAAAAATCCACTTAGTTTGAATGACATTAAATTCCCGTTCAAATAAAGAACATTTTTCGTTCGAAAGAGTCTGTATTTCGTTCAAACGAGGTTTAAAAACGATTTAGGGCTTATCTGTTTCATTTCTACGTCATTTCACACTAGATTTATATCGATCCTGCATGCACCTGCTTCTCAGAAAACTCCATTGTTGAGCTATTTTATCCTCAAAAGCGTCCATTGTTGGTTAAAGATTCATTCTTGGAGTACCTATGGCTCATAATTTCAGATATTTCCTTGTTTTTTACTTGTTTTGTGTCTTTTTGAAGATTTTTGATAACAAAATGAATGGGATGAATTCTTATACATGTTAATGATTTTTATCACTTCATTTTATATCAATCATGTTGTTTAGTTTGTTCCCTTCCATTTTGTACTAAAAATGTTTATTTTTTTTTCGGGGGGGGGGGGGGGGTGTTATTTTTTTGACCTATTTGATTTAGATAGTATTTTTTATTTTGTCCCTTGTGTCATGAGAGTCATAAATAACCAAAATTAATATTTGGAGCAAATTTATTTTGGGGGGATATTTATGACACACAGCATTTATGCACCACTATTTTCCATCCTTTTGATACAATTATTTGTTTATGATTATCATTATATATCCTATTAGTTGTTGTGGTTGGGTTTTTTGCATGGGTTTCGGATGGATATTTAACGAAGTAACCATCTTAGAGAGGTTTGATCTGTGTTTGGATATAGGACCTAGTTTTACTCTTTCACGCACTTCCCATTCATACACTCTATACCTATTTACATGGCCGGTGGTAGATGTCGTCGATCCATTCATCTGGCACTGTCGATGAGCCTGGATTATCATCTTCTAGGACACAAGCCACACAAGCCAACAGGCCACATTTTCTACAGAGAGGTGGGTCAGTCGAGTTAATTACGAGATTTATTGTTCTCTTAGTTTCCATATTAGAGTTGTTGTTAGAGAGATAGTATTTAGAATTGAGTAGTTTGGTATGTCTATGGTTCCTGCTTGGCTTACTGGTAGAGGCTAGAACCCTATTTTTCGTATATATAATGTCACCCTTCCCGACATTGTTCAGGAATTCTATTTTCAGGAAGCAGGATCTTCTGTTGGCTTGCGTTCCTACGTCCGTAGGGTAGAGGTTTATGTCACACCAGATTCCATTTCCCTTATGCTTCAGATCCCTCGAGATCATGTGGCCACTTTCCTCGGACATGTCTTTGGTCGTCCTAAGCCCGATGAAGTTATTCGCCATTGCTTCCGAGAGATTTCACCCAACATCACCACCATGTTTCGTCAGCACCTACATCCAGATTCTAGGATTCTTAATTGGTTTACATAATCTTATATCTATTCGAGGGTGAATCATACACATATTACCTTTGACATCGTCCACTTTATGTATGTTGTCAGTCAGGGTTGGTGTATTAATCTTCCTACTATTATGATGCTTGTTATGTATTCTATCCCTAATATTGGGACCATACTTATTCACGCCATACTACCATATGGCATCCTCATTACTCGTATTTGCATCATATATCAAGCTCCTATTCATCCAGATGAGGTTGAGCAGACTGGCATCTCACCAATCGATGCGAACACGATTCACCGTTTCGGGAGCCACCTCCCAGCTGTAGCTCGACGTGGATACTCTATTGCATATTCTTCTTCATCTGGAGGCGGTCACACTTCTCATTTTATAGGTCCTCTTCCTGCAGAGACTTCATCTACGGAGATAAGTACCAGTCACGATGTGACAATGTGTTTGCTTGAGGAGGACAGACCAGCGAGGAATCTTTTGTAGGCACAGCTAGTTAAGCAACAACGGGCTACAGATGCCATATTGGCACATTTTGAGGCTAATACAAACCAAAGGGATCTACAACAGTCTCAGTTTATTACCTTTTGGGATGAATATAGGTAAAAAGATAAGATGCATGGTGCAGGATCGTCAGCCTTAGGTCATTGGGGCGATGAGACTAATGATGGAGATGCTAACAGTTGATGATGTTTACTTATTTCGAGACATTTTTGGTTAGTTTGTATTATGATGATGTTATTTATGATGTTGATACACTATTTCTTATTTATCATCATGGACTAATGTGGATGTGGACATATTCTATCATTTATGCAGTTATGATTTTACTTCATGGAGCTTTTACTTATATTGATGTGGACATTATCTGTTTATCATCTTTATTCTTTATATGCTTCAGATATCTCTTTACTTCTATAGTGTTGTCATCCATATCATGTTGTTGGATTTATATTGATTATCACAGCTTGCTTATATTGCTTATATATTTTATGTGATGATATATAGTTATGCTTTATCAGATTACACTCACTTGCTAGATATGATGTTTTGCCATTTTTTATCCTCCCTTTGTCTTTTCTGGGCGAAAAAGGGAAGAGATGTCTTTTTATGTATGGGGAGTATTATTGTGATTATACTGACATTATTTATTATATCTTTGATTCATCCATACTTCACGTGGTATTGTTGTTTTATGTGTGTAGGAAGCTTTATGAGTTTCACATTATTTGGCTGCACCATGATGATTTTCAGAGATGCTACTAGGTCGATTTATCTGTGTCCAATGTAATTTTATCTTTGGGATTTTTCGGTTGGGTATAGGATTGGCTTGACAGCTTGGCTAGTATAATTCACATTTTTTGGTTTTGTCCCGGAATAGCCAAAGGGAGAGATTTATAAGGACAAATTTTCAATTGAGTCAATTTGTTTATAATTGGCATAATTCTGGACAAAAGAGTTTGAGTCATAGGTTAGACTTTGAGTTGTCATCCCACTAAGCCTATGACGTGAAGTGTTAAGATGTTGCGATAAAGATTCAAAGATATACCGTGTTGTGTTTCGTGCCAATTCTTATCTTCACACATTTGTCAAAGATCTCTCAGGTATGAATGGACTATTGAGTTATGAGACCTTGGATATATTGTAAGGATGTAATTTCTACTTAAAAATTGTTTGGGGATTCTAAAATTGTTTTCGAACTTTATTTTTAAAATTATTTTCTGAGTTTATTTCGTTAGAATGAAATATAAAGGCATTAGAACGAAATGATAGTTTCGTTCGAACGAACTTATAAGTCGTTAGAACGAATTTGGCTTTTCGTTCGAAGAAGGGTTCAAACGAACATCAAACGATACCATACTGTTGGAATTCGTTAGAAGCACGTTTAAAGCTAGTTCAAACGAGAATGGACTTTCGTTAGAACGAAGTTGATTTTTGTTCAAAATAGATGCTACTCTTGTTCGAACGAGCTTGGTTTTCATTCGAACGAGTTGCCGCCTCAAAATTTGTGTTTTTCTAATTTAAGGCATGTTGGACACAAAATTTTGAAGAACTTTTTGGGAAAAAATAATTATGCACCAGTTTGCAAAAGTTCCCAAGAAATACAAACATCCTTTTATTTTCAAGATCTAAGTTTTCATAATTCATGTGATATTGAGATCATGATTTGGCACCAATTTTATTTCTTCCATCTTGAGAAGAAATATTTTTGTGTGATGGACTACGTACGTGCTGATTGTGGTGAAGAAGCGATGGACTCCGTGTTCCTATCCATAGACGATTGTTGAGGATACATATGTAGATACCGAGGCATGCATGGACTCATGTGTTATGGACACTTGCATAGGTAGACTCTTGCATTGTCCTGTGGAGGATCGGTTTGAGGTAGAAGAGCGTCAAGTCTTGTGAGGGATCAAATCGTTCAGTAAGTCTATTGTCTAATCTTGTAATTCCTTATCATGGTGGATTGTCTTGACTGGACGTCCGAGGGGTTTTTTCCTTAGTGGTTTCCTCGTACATTGGCGTCTTGTAGATTGTGCTTTATTTATTTAAATTTATTTATTTAATCAGTGTAAATGCAGGTTATAGGTTCAAAAGGATAAAATTTGGCTAAATAAGTTTTTCACAAGATTTGTATGAAATTGGTACAAATTAAAATTGGAAAAAATCTGAAAAATATTGTCTTTGTCTAAAGTACACACATTAGGCGCATTCTATGTGGAGAAGTTGTTTTAGGTTGGAAATCAGTGTATCTAGGTTCATATTATACAGAATTATGAACTGTAACAATAAATAATTGTTTAAAGTGGGGAATCAAATGATTTTGCTGAATTTTATCAGCGAAATGATCAACAATCAAATTTTGGGGTATGTTATAAAAAAGTTAGAATTTTCGCAATTAGAAATTAGGAATCAGATGAGAAATAACTTGGACTAGTCATTCCCAAAGACGGCGTCATTCTGTTATCGTCTAAAATTGGTTTCAAGGTTTCGTCTTAGCAAATTGAGATCCAATCTGAGATAAAAAAAAATAATTAATAAGAAGTAAAATGCATATGTATAAAGACAGAGGTGAGAATAAAAAGAATTGAACCAAGAATTAAGTGGTTCGGCTCTTGATCAAGGCTGAAAAGTAGCGCAGTGTGAGTACGCCAGTCTTTGAATTCGTTTCACTGCCTAAAAATAAAAAAATCTAAACTATGACTATACTTTTTAAGTGAGTACAGCGATCAATTCGGGTATCGAATCCACAGAGAAATGTTGCTAGACTTTAATTGGTTTATTACTTCTCAATAAAAATGTAAAAGATATAAGATAACAAAAAGAAAGATCATTTTAGGCATGTATTTAAACTAAGATTAACAAAATGAGTAAAGACTATAGATTGCGACTAATATCCCTCACGTCGAGTTGGTTGGTATAAATGGTTACATTGAAAGAAAAGTATACCAAGATTAAATCACATTTAATTAAGTAATTAAATCCAGAGTTGTCACTCCCTAAATTGTCTTCAAAGCCTACTACGATTTCGGCATCAATAAATACCCCAAAAATTACACACGCAAGGTCGTAAATATGGAGCATACATTATGCACACCGTTAAATCTCCTAGGCGTAAAATAAAAAACAACCTAATCGAATTAAACTCATAAAATCCATCACCAAAGCAAAGAAACCAAATCAACCCAAGGTGAGTTGAATCAGTGACAACCTAAACTAAGTTAGCTAGAAAGCATGTTAAATTACATGTATTAAATGAAAGCAATAAATCTAAGTTACAAAGTCAGAAAATAAATTAACACAACAATAAAAGAACAATGGAAGCTTGAATTTAAGGAGAGAGATGATAAATAGTTCTTATATACATCGAAATGTGTATTAACCCTAGAGAGAGAAGCTCCCAAAGAGAACCGAAAAAATCTGATTTCTAATGAATTATTATCCCCAAATAACCCCCCCCCCCCCCCCCCCCCCAACATTCTATTTATACCCAAAAAAATGACCCATAAAATCGATAAAAAATCAACCAAAATAAGTCAAGTTTTGTCAATATCTAATTGTACCGGTCGACCTCTAAAAGGGGCCAGTCGACCTGGTCCTAGAAATTTGCCTTGGGTTGTTGGCAGCCCAATTTCCCACTCCGATCCAATTTTCACACATTGCACGAAAATGACTATAACTCCCTCATACGGAATCAAAATGATGTGTGGTTGGAACCCACGCAAAGATAATTCAATTATCTCAATGATTATATTTTGAAAACCTCTAAATTATGCAGTATTAAATTACCAAAATATCCTTGAAGTAGAAGAAAATATCAAAACCTTTCAAAAACTGCCATAACTTCCTCATTCGGGGTCAGAATGACGCACGGTCAGTGGACATGCAAAGATAATTTGATTATATACATGTTGGTAACTTCATTAAATACAAAATAGTGAGTTTTAAAAGATCAAATTGCCCTTGAAATTTCCTTTTACAATGAAACAATCCTGAAACACATCCAGCTTCACACTACGCGTCCATAATACTTACAAAAGCTCAAATGTACCTCATAAAATATATAAACATATAGAATAAAGGTTATCCAATATATGAGATTAAATATAGGAATTAATGGAAATAATAATGCTAGAATGTACAAGAATAAAGGATATTAAATGCAATATTCATTACTAATCACACCCCCTAACTTACACATTGCTAGTCCCTACAATAAAGATGAGTGAAAATGAGAAAAAGAGGTAGATCAACCAGAATATATATATATATATATATATATATATATATATATATATATATATATACGCTACTGCTCCTGTGTGGACTAGTCCGCATTTTATGAGTATGGACCGAACATATGTCACCTGGCGGTGAGCCTAGAAATTATCGACAAAATTATAGGCACACTCTCTCTTTTTTCTGGGCTCACCCCCATGTGACACATGTCCGGTACACACTCTTAAAATGCGGACTAGTCTTCACAAGAGCATTACTATATATATATATATGTGTGTGTGTGTGTGTGTATATATATATATATATATAATGTCGCTTTCATAGGGAACACGATTGCATTTAGCATGTCCAATAAGCCGTTAAACCCCTGGGTTACCCTAAAACAAGCTCAACAATAGCAAAAAGGATTTTAAACACGTTATTAGCATAGCGAACGAATTCACTCAAAAGTCTGTTGTTATTAAGATTATATAACAAACTTAATCGAATTAAAACCTTAAAAATGAAAAGGCGAGCACATGCAAGGTATGATTTAGCAAAACTTTCATAAACCGGATAAACATTAAAGCGTGCATATATGTCAATCCTCACTGTGTATATACTCAACAAATGAAATCACTATGAATGGGAGATAATAAATGAGACATGCTGGCATAAAGAGTAAATCTAAATGAAAACTAGGCCACACACATGTCGCTAATGAAGAATGCTATATATAAAATAATTATTTTACAATCTTAATGAAATATAGTGTTCACTAATGGGGGCAAAATGAATTTTCAGAGATTATCGCAGTTATTTCAACTTTTGAATTGCATTCACCTTAATATCACATAGGACTTCGATAGGGTTGTAATGTAGGTTTGGGGTTAAGGTTATGAAAGGAACAGTATATTTACGAATTTAAAAGTGTTCGGTGATGAAACCTCGGTATAATGGAAAATTATGGCCAATTTCAAGATTAGAATATAATTTCCATAACAAGCATTGGATATGAAATTAGAGATTGAACACTAAATACAATATGTACATTGTTTTTTTTTCTTTTCTTCTTTTTCTCACTTTTTCTTTTGATTTTTTTCTTCTCTTTTGTTCTCTTTTTCACTCTCACGTGCTTAATTTCAACCACATAACAAGAACATTATTCAATCCCAAGTATCATTCCAATCCAAGGTATGGAAGGTCAAGTATATGGTTTATAACTCTAATGTGGAGTCGGTTATGGGATTTGGGATTATGAAATGAAAGGCAATATTAAGGCTCAAAGGGGTTGACGAGGGAAAATATTTAAGTTGAGGTTAAGTCCAATATGGGTGATATAACAAATAGGTCCTATGATCTTTTCCAAAAATTTACACAATTCTCGAGTCAAAACAACATCGAAAATCATGATCAAGTAACACATTTCAAGATATTACTCAATTAATGAAAGATTAATGAAAGAATAGTGAGATTAACAATGACTGTAATGTTCCCAAAGAGGAAAGAGTAGTGTATAACGCTCACAAATAAAGAAAAAACCAAATCTAGCTTGGTGTAAGTATATACAATGTAACAAAAGATTATCGAGTTATAAACGCCTTAATTCAAATCATTAAAACAAGAAAAGCTCATGTGCTCATGGATTTAAAGTTTAATTCATGAAGTTTTTCATACTATCAATGATTCGAGAAATAAAGTCTAATCATTTCTAAAATTGAGAGCATGCATCATTGAATTATCTATTTGATTGGGCATTTATTTAAATTTATCCTTGGAAACAAAGGCAAAATGTCCAACAAATGAGAGGGCAAAAAAGAAAATATTTTTGAAATTTTTAATTTTTTAAAACAGAAGAATGCTTAGTAAGAACATATAATCAAATCATGGAAACTACCAATGAATGGAAAGCATATCCCACACACCTTAACTTAAAATCGTTCATTGTCCTTAATGTGAATTAAAAACCAAGTTAAAGGGAAGAAAATAGTGATATTACCCACAACGGAGAGAACTCTAGAAATTACAAGTTCAATGATTATACAAAACATGTTATCACCAAGCATAAACAAAAACGAACAACTAAAACCTTAACTAATTACACTAGAAAATAAGTAAAAAGGAAGAAAAATAAACTAATATGTACAACCTACCATTTTAACTTCTAACTAACTATACACTAAAAGTTGAAATTTTTTTAGGTCCACTCAAAATATGATTTTACTTTAAGGGATAATCGGTGTACCCTCATTTTCATGCATACATTCTGAAAAATGAGAATTCCGTTTGAACAACGTAGGTTATGTGTAAGGCGAATGAAATGAACCATCATTAGTTAAAATGTTTGAGGGGGTGATGGGGGGTTTGGATTGAACGGGCGACGAATACTTATAGGATCCAAGAAAACAAAATTTCCTCTTAAAAATTTTGTAATTGGAATGGGAGGTGGCACATAAAGAGCCAAAATTATCTTTATGGAAAGGCGAATCAAGCCAGTAATCCTCATCGATGAAAGGGATGAACATTTTAAATTTTTGAACCAATTCATTGGGTAGTTGTATAAGTTTGATAGTATAGAATAAACATGGGGAGGAAATAAATTCCATTTGTGGAGATGACTCATCATCCCTTGAAGATTGAATTCCAAACGAGAAGGATTCATTTTCAATGAAATGTCTTCTAAAATTATTTGAGGTCAAACATAAGTATCGACCTCATTATTGTTTTCTAAAGAAGAAATCATTTTCTTGTGTGACACCCTACTTAATTAAATTCCGGTTGATCAGTCCTTTATTAAATTAAATCAGGATATACATATGGTTCATTCTTAGCATCACTGTTGCATCATTCTTAATTACTAACCACCTAATCTTTAATTAAGTCGATGTCAAATTTCATCTTTTGACTTAGTCCAAAACAAAAAATTGTAATAAGAATTCAAATAACCAACACCATATAAGAGAATATAATCATTCCACAAACATCTAATAAGAATGTTAGCCGAATAACATCGACTAATACAAGCAAACCAATAAGAGTCCAAAGTATGTAAAGTAAAGCCAATACATGCTAAACCAACAGCAAAGAGTACAAGCCGGGGGAAACATGACCAGAACTACATCTAAGACCATCCCAATCTAGATGAGAAAGAAACGGGCGCTTAAGGAAATATCCTACAGCACCCACATGTACCGCAGCTACGTAACCTGCATAAAGATCAAGCCTGGCGCCCCTGTGGTAGGACACCTAAAAGGTTTTGAAAATATTTTATAGCAACGATTAGAACCCAAAGCATTTGAAAATATTTAGCAAGTGAATTTAATTGAAGTAAATTAAAATGAATGAATGCTTTTCATATTTAAGTTAGTGCCGCACACTCTCTTGAGGACACCTCACCCCTCGACTAATGTGCACGCCTAACGTACCTATACATGACCCATCTAGCTATCTACCCCGTAACTAGCCTTGTCATATATATATATATATATATATATATATATATATATATATATATATATATATCCATATCCTAATTTTCTCATTACTCTATCTCGAGTGATTTTAGTATACGAGTTATAAGTTATTAATCACACTAACTTATTTAAAGCATTTCTCATTTGATATCATATAACAATCTCACAAGTTATATTATTAATATAATTCTCATCATGTATTTACTTGTATATAAAAGTACCATATATACGTAATATCATACTACAACATTCACACATACATGTCGTAGATATATAACCACTCCCCGCATAAGACAAATATAATGCGCAGTCAAGGCGGTTATATTTTCCCACGGTAGTGAGATCGAATCAGACACAATGTGTCTCACTCCTGAACTTGAACGTTATGACTTGGGGACTATACTCGCCCTGCATTCTCTAGCCAGGGGATTCATCCACATTACGCAACCTCCCAATATAGAACTAGAGTAAGTATGCTTTATTATAAATATTATACATCACCTACTTGACCTCTTTCCCTTGTTCTCTTTCTCCTAATTCTTTAGACCTGAGTATCTTGATACTGCAATAGTGCGGTAATCATTGCTTGTGAAACAACTTCACCCATTTCTATAACTGTCACTGTCACCTGTGATGCTTGAAGCCCTTGTTGTGCCTGCCCAGACTTAAACTCTTTGGTGGTCCTAGTTTATCTCCCCCCCCCCCCCCCCCCCAAGTGACATATAAATTTAATCGAGTTACAAACAATTCACCAATAATAAAAAACTAGGTAGCAGAAGTATGATACTCAAATACGAGAAAATAGAGGCAACATTCCTAACAATAGTGCTCTAAACCAAAAGAACGCTACGCTGAAACGTAATAAGCCGCACAGATCCTATGGACACTAGAACCTGAAGTTGTGATACCATCTGTGACACCTCGCTTAATTAAATTCCGGTTGATCGGTCCTTTATCAAATTAAATCAAGATATACATATGGTTCACTCTTAGCATCAATGTCACAACATTCTTAATTACTAACCACTTAATCTTTAATTGAGCCGATGCCAAATTTTATCTTTTGACTTAGTCCAAAACCAACAAGTGTAATAAGTATTCAAATAACCAACACCATATAAGAGAATCTAATCATGACACAAATATCTAATAAGAATATTAGCCGAATAACATTGACTAATACAAGCAAACCAGCAAGAGTCCAAAGTATGTAAAGTAAAGAAAATACATGCTAAACCAAAATTAAAGAGTACAGGCCAAGGGAAACACGCCCAGAAGTACATCTAGGACCATCCCTATCTAGATGAGAAAGAAACAGGTGTCTAAGGAAATATCCTGTTTCACCCACATGTACCTCAGCTACGTAACATGCATGAATATTAAGCCTAGCGCCCTTGTGGTAGGACACCTAAAAGGTTTTGAAAATATTTTATAGCAGGGGTTAGAACCCAAAACATTTGAAAATATTTAGAAAGTGAATTTAATTGCAGTAAATTAAATTCATGAATGCTCTTCATATTTAAGTTAGTGTCGCACACTCTCTTGATGACACCTTACCCATCGACTAATGTGAACGCCTAACGTACCTATGCATGACCCATCTAGCTATCTACCTCGTAACTAGCCTTGTCATATATAAATCCATATCCTACTTTTCCCACTACTCTATCCCGAGTGATTTTAGTATACGAGTTATAAGTTATTAATCACACTAACTTATTTAAATCATTTCTCATTTGACATCATATAACAATCTCATAAGTTATATTATTAATACAATTCTCATTATGTACTTACATGTATATAAAAGTACCATATATACGTAATATCATGCTACAACATTCACACATACTTGTCGTAGATATATAACCACTCCCCGCATCAGAAAAATATAATACGTTGTGGAGGCGGACATAGTTTTCCATGGTAATGAGATCAAATCAGAACAATGCGTCTCACTCCTGAACTTGAACGTTATGATCTGGGAACTATACTCGCCCTGCATTCTCTAGCTTGGAGATTCACCCACATCGCGCAAACTCCCAATATAGCACTAGAGTAGGTATTCTTTATTATTAATATTATACACACAAATATTTATAAATCATATATATATATATATATATATATATATATATATATATATATATATATATATATATATATATATATATATATATATATATATACACACAACACATCACCGCATATGTATATTAAATACAGGCTATCGGTGTACTACATACATAACACTAGCCTAAAACTTGCAAGTCTACAATTTGACTCAACTTCAATTAATCATGCACTAATTAATTTCATTATCTTGGTGTCACTCTATCAAATATACTCGGGCTATCTTGCTTGGCCCGAAATTCAAAATTTCCAATTTATTATTCAATTTCTTTCAATTAAGATTACCCACTTAATTTACAAGGTTTCAAAGTACTCAATCATAAACCTCAATACTCTAATTTGATTTATCCTTTATTAATCCAAGGGTAAATTCTACAAATTCAAACCCGAATTTATAAATCCCCAAATTCAGATTCATCTAAAATAGGAGCATTCACCACAAATTAACAACCAGGTCTGAATCAGGGGAGGGGAGAAATCTTGCAGAATTAAACTATGTCGTTCAAGTGACCAGCCATGTCGTTCGAACGACACTGGCTGGCGTTTGAACGATACACCAGGTCATTCGAACGACCCTGGTGTTCTCTCTCCTCTTTCATTTCCCAGAAAAATTAGTCTGCCATTAAAGCTTTAAAACCTTCTATTCTATACAGATAATAGCCCCAAAACCTTCAAAGATTCATCATAAATTTACCCATTTGATTTTCTCAATCTAACTACATCATCTACACAAATTGGGGAACCAAAATCCACATATTCTTATCATCTCTACAGATTTTTAAATCATAATCATGAAATCCCAAAATTCAAATATAGAACTAACCCTAACATATTATTCAATCCACACCTTCTATAATATGAATAAGAAAATGCAATTAATCAATTACAAGTTAAACCACTTGCCTTAAGTTTTATAGAATTAGATCCTTTGATGAAGATGATGGGTTGATTCAAGGGTCTCCTCTTTTTTTCTTGGAATAATCTCTCAAAATCTCCTCTAGTTGCTCTTTTTTTGTCTCTCCTTAATTTGGTCTTCTAAAAATGAATTAAACTCCCCTCACCCTCTCACAATTAGGGTTATAAAACTAAATCCCGTTTTTGGGTTTATGGGCCTTATAAAAAGGGCTCAAACACTTATTTGGGAGCTCAAATGGGTCTAGAAATGTCCCGAAACCCATCTTATACCTATGACCACTCATTTTGGACTATTTCGGCCCAACCGGACTCAATCGTGCACTCAAAATCGCCATCCGGATTAATTTATAACATTCTCCAAATTCTTGACCTCAAAATGCGGTACAAAATAGTTAAAATAATTAATCCTCAATTCACCAAATTAATAAATTCCTCAAATTAAAAATTGTCCCAAATCACGAATTTAATTCCTCCCAATAAAATAAGTTATTTCTCTCCCAAAATATTATTTAATTAATGGTCCTTGAATTTATGGGGTGTTATACATTGCAAACGGATACTACATCCATTTCGTCCTCATTTTCATTATCTACTATGATATGGGAAAAGAGAGAAATGGTTTGGTCCAAAGTAGCAACGATTCCTCATTTGGTTGAAAGCATTCTTCCACTTCAAAAGTATCAGAAGAAAAAACATTGTCAAATTCAAATAATAAATCCAAGTCAAACTCCCAACAATGATTTTCTTCCCGATAATGATTTTCAAGTTTCTCATTTTCAATAATACGCAAGCCTTCACCAAATGTCATAGGTGAAGGCACGAATTTTTGAACATGAGGAGCTTGGAAACCATCCTCGGAACTACTTTCAAAATCATTATTATAAGAATTTTGAAAACTAAAGAAATTAGTTTCAACATTCTTATAATAAGGATTTTTTGGCCCAATATCAGAATAATCATTCTCAAAATTCCCGTAAATGAAATCTTGACTTTTGTCATACTCGCCCAAAGTCATTTTAGATGTTTCAAGTTTTTTACTTTGAGAGTATTCACCAAAACTCGACGATTTAGGGAGATATCGCGAATTATCTTTGCGAATACCGAAAACATTATAATAATACATGCTTACCCCAAATAAAGATCAAGTTGGAAAATTCCACAAAGTGAGTGCGTTCGATAGATTTGAGAGTTTCTTGGCGCTCAAATGTAGAAGTCCTACAAAACAAGTTAACAAAATATGCAAATAAAAAGAATATATTACGAAACACAAAATCAATTAAATTCTAAAATAATAAAGTCCCCGACAACGGCACTGTTTTGATCAAGGGTGAAAAGTAGCGCAGAGTCAGTATGTCAGTCGTTGAATTCGTTTCATCGCCTCAATACAAAAAATCTAAACTATGACTACACTCTTTAGGGAGTATAGCGGCCAATGCGGGTATCAAATCCACAGAGAAATATTGCTAGACTTTGATTGGTTTATTACTTCTTAACAAAAGTGTAAAAGATATCGGATAACAAAAAGAAAGATCATTCTAGGCACGTATTTAAACTAAGGTTAACGAAACAAGTAAAAATCATAGATTGCGATTAATATCCCTTACCTCGAGTTAATTTGTTTAAATGGTTACATGGAAAGACAAGTCTAACCAAATTAAATCTCTTTTCATCAATTAATTAAATCCAGAGTTGTCACCCCCTAAATTGTCTTAAAAGCGTACTATGATTTTGGCATCGACAAATACCCCCAAAACTACACACGCAAGGTCTTAAATACGATGCATACATGATACACACTGTTAAATCTCCTAGGCGTAAAGTCAAGAACAAACCAATCGAATTAAACTCATAAAACCCATCATAAGGGAAAAGCAACCAAGTCAAACCAAGATGAGTTCAATCAATCATAACCTAAATTAAGTTAGCTAGAAAGCATGTTAAATGACATGTATTAAATGAAAGAAATAAATATAATTTACAAATCAAGTACACAAATCAACACAACCATAAAAGCACACTAGAAGCATGAATTTAAGGAGAGATAATGAATAGTGCTTACATACACCCAAATGGATTAAAACCCTAGAGATAGAAGATCCCAAAAAGAACCTAAAAAAAATATGATTTCTAATGAATTATTTTCCCAAAATAACCCCCCCCCCCCCCCCCCCCCAAACATTTTATTTATACCCCAAAACAAACTACACACAAAACCAAGAAAAACCACCCAAAATAAGTCAAGTTTCGTCATTATCTTATGGGTCCGTTCTACCTTTAAAAGGGGCCAGTTGACGTGGTCCTCGAAATTTGCCTTGGATTGTTGGCAGCCCCCTTTTTCACTCCGATCTAATTTTGACACGTCGCACAGAAACGACTATAACTCCCTCATACGTAATCGAAATGATGCGTGGTCGGAACCCACGTGAAGCTAATTCAATTATATACATGATTATATTTTGAAACCCTCAAAATTATGCAGTATGAAATTACCAAAATTCCCTTGAAGTAGAAGAAAATATCCAAACCTTCAGAAAACGGCCATAACTTCCTCATTCGGGGTCAGAATGACATACAGTCAATGGACAAGCAAAGATAATTTGATGATATACATATTGGTAACTTCATTTCATAAAAAATAGTGACTTTAGAAAAGACCACATTTCCCTTTAAGTTTCCTTTCGTGACGAAATAATCCCGAAACACTTCCAGCTTCACACTATGAATCCATAATACCTACAAAAGCTCAAATATAGCTCATAAAACATATAAACATGTACAACAAGGTTAATCCAATATATGAGCTTAAATATAAGAATTAATGGACACGAGAATGCTAGGATGTGCAAGAATAAAGGGTACTAAATGGAATATTCATGACTATATCACACCCACTAACTTACACATTGCTAGTCCCTAATAATAAAGATGAATGAAAATAAGAAAAAGAGGTAGACCAACAAGAATATATATATATATATATATATATATATATATATATATATATATATATATATATATATATATATATATATACAAATCATAAAAAGTCATTTTCATAAGGAACACGATTGCATTTAGCACGTCCAATAAACCGTTAAACCCCTAGGTCACCCTAGTGGACGAGTGTTGTCTCGTGATGATGAAATCTGCAAACATCAAGTTTTCTCAAAATATGCCCAATCAATCAAGATAAAACAAGCTTAACAATAGCGAAAAGGATTTGAAACACGTTATTAGCATAATGAATGAATTCACTCAAAAGTCCGTAGTTGTTAACATTATCAAACGAACTTCATCGAATTAAAACCTCAAAAATGGAAGAGTGAGTACATGCAAGGTATGATTTGGAAAAACTTTCATAAACCGATTAAACATTAAAAAAGCATGCATATATGTCAATCCTCACTGGTGTATACTGAAGATACGAGAAAGCGCCCACATTTCGTTCTCATATCAGCAAGTCAAAGTGTAAAATACGTAATGAACAAGTAAAGCAAGTAAATAGAGAGAAGACAAGATATAGAGTGGTTTAGCCTTTAAAATAGGCCTACATCCACTGTGTTGCTCCGTTCTCATTATATGCGTTGCATTGTACAGTATAATAATGCCTAAAGTGGCATAAAAATATGAGAATAAAGGAGAGTACATGGCAGTACTGAGGATTCCGGAGTGGCGGATAGGTGGCTGCGATGTAGATGTGTGGCCTCCAAGTTGTGTGTGGGAGTTGTGTAGTGAGAATCTGTATTGTAGAGCCTGCCTCGGGCGTGTGTGGAATCGATTGGTCCCCCCTCCCCCCTTCTAGGTGTGGTCCTTTATTTATGAGGAAATGCGTTGAGTCACATGCCCTGAGCATGTGGCGTATACCAAGTCTGCAGCAGTTGTGGATGAGGGGGGTGCGGCCTGCAAGGCAAGCAGTGTTGTAAGCTGGAGGGGTGCCACACACCATAAGGTGGAGTACTGCGGCCTATAATGGACAGGGCTGCACCCTGTGCCATCTGGTCCTGAAGGGATCACGCCGAGTGAGTTCTGGCCGCGCCCTGAGTGAGGTTTGGCCGCGGCCTGTATGACCTAAGGCTTGCGAACTGGAGAAGAATACATTCCGCGGCAGGGTGCTATATTTGTACTATCAATAAGCCCCCAAGACGTAGTGCCAAGGGAGATCAATTGGGACTGCGGCTCAGTAGCCTAGGTGCCGTGGTGCTTCCAAAGCGACGATTCGTCTTTCGCGCTCCCTTATATAAATTGTTTCTGGCCGTGGACTTCATTACGTTTCCAAAACTTTTGAGAGAACATTGAGAGCGAAACTCTGCACTTTCTCTTGCATATTTTGGCAACCTTCCGAGGCGGTGTGCGGCGGTTCAAGGCGGTCTGAAGTTGATCATTGCAAGTTTCTCATTTCCATGTGACTTTTCAACCACCATACTCTGGTAAAAGCCTTTGAAATTTACAATTTTCTTCCCTTTTGATATGATTTTTCTTTTTCTGGTTCATTTGCTAGAAATCTAGGGGTTTTTTTTGTACGTTTTGTCCTTTCCCACATATGCTACATATGAAATACATACAACTGTTCTTGGTGTTCATAATCGAACTCTTTGTATTCTGTGAGTTTGATCCTAAAAATGACTAGAATTTAGATAATCAATTATTTAGGATAGGGGCCGCGGCATGGTAGGATTTCAATAATCATTCCTGTGAACGGGTACAATCCTTCTGCGTCATACCGTGCCAAATGGCCGCGGTCCCTCAAATTATCATCTGAGTCATCAAATCACCACCCTAGGTAGTCTCGAACAGCCTTGAAACTTCATTGAACCCAAGACATATCCATGTTAAATAACTGTAGTTGCTACTAGAGCACATCGAATTGACTCTGAAAGATTAGGAATGGCCATGGCCAGGAATGCCTTAAAGCAATTTTATCTTATTACCGCGGCAGCTTATGTTCCTCTGGTGATATGGAGGTCGTCGCGGCTAGTTGGGACAGTACGATCCCATAAGTAATAGAGTTTGCCCATTAATAACTGTGTTAGGGAAATAATTCCAAAGACATCAGCAGTACTTAAAAACTCCCTTATGCGGCTTCTTGAAGTCTTACAAACCATACTGGCTGCGGCGCCTAACTGCGAACTCTGCTTTTCAGGTACTGCTGCAGCCATATGAGCTTTGACCCAGACGAGTTCCTGAGAGGCTTTTGGCAAAGCATTTTGGGACCTCTCCCCCCAAGCTTACTTCCGTGCCGCCTCTAAGATCAATAGGGCCTTGCAAACTAAAAGATTGCCCAAACTGCGTGATACTCGACTCAGACTCCGCGGACTCTGCATCTGGGAAGGATTTCCAATCTCCGCCGATGGAAGAGGAAGCCAACTCAAGTACTCATCCAATGGGTGTAGGAGACAGTGTCGCGGCTGTTAGAAATAACCCAAGAGGTATATCTGGGAGGGCTGAGAGACCCTTGGCCGCACTAGATATCCGCGGCTCGATGACTCAAGATTGGGGTGAGCAGGTGGCTGAGGCCTTCGAATTTCTAGAAAATTTAACGTGCTCAGCCCCTGCCGCAAACCAAAGACCGTGCACGGTTCTATCCGATGATGGAATTTTCTTCCCTCTGCACGCCTTCATTTACGGGCTGCGGCTGCCTATTCCAGTTTCTATCCGTCACCTTTTTCAGGTAATGAACCTGGCCCCAGCACAGTTGGACCCTAATGGCTGGAGAGCCATTCTCGCTACAGTTGTCCTTTGGGAGAATTTGTTCAAAAAGGACATCACTCCCACGGAGTTCTTTCATTTTTACCATCCAAGGAGAACTCAGTGAAGTTCGTGGGCTACTACTACCTCTCTAGCTGCGGCAGGGGCGAGACCCTTTACACTGGGAGACCGACCAATGTGAAAAACTGGAAGGGGAAATATTTCTACATCTCCGGCGAAGGCTGGGAGATGCACCCCAAGGAGAATGAAAGAGAAAAGACATATAGAATGCCGCGATAGTGGGGGTCTCCCTCAAAATTAGGTAATAAGACTGTAGCCGCATCCTTTAATTTCACAAATATGCATAACTTCCACTAACCTTTGAATCGTCTTTTCTTTCTGCATCCCTTGACAATCTGCACTTGAACAAGCGACAGGAAAAAAGAGTTGTCGAGGCCGCGGAAGTTCCTGCTGAACACAAGAAGTTCGGCACACTTGTAACGTCGGCAACCATATTTGAAGCGGGATTTTTCCCAAACAAATCCATTCCTCGACAAATGGTCACGGAAGGTAATTAACTACGCCATAATTTTTACTCCGCGGTCATTTATTCTCTTGAACTCATGCTATTCCTTTTCAGGTGAAGAAGTTGACGGGGAACTGCTAGCGGCGCAGCTAGCGGAGATGGATGAGGACGCAGTCGTCCTAAATAATACTGCGCGGAGGAGAAAGAGGAAGAGGTCCAAGGCCAAGGGACCTATCATGGCTCCCTCCGGAGAAAATAATGTTGCGCCTGTCGTGGCTCCTGTCGAAAGAACCACAACACCTGCCGCGGATCAAATGGTTAATGAAGAGAACCTTCTGCATGACCATTTTGATGACGACATAGGGGAAAACCTGGTCGCGGTAGGCTTGATGTCAACCGATGTGCCCCTTCATTCATCCTCTCCTCCGCCGCCAACTATTGTGGCGGTTAACGCGAACTTGCCACCTCCTCAATTCCGCGGAGGGTCTGGGCCTGATGGTAGACCAAGGCCCCAATTAAGGAAGCCTGACCCCAATTCTTCTTGGGACACTACCGCAAAGGCTGCGCGGAGAATGAAAAGAGCCTTAGATGCCGCAGACCTTGACAGGCTTGTGGGAGAAGATCATGACGATCTGGAGGACTGTGGCCTCCATAGCCTTCTGAGGGTACGTACCAGTTGCCATTCTTTAACTTTTGCATCTCGTATTTTTCCATATTTTTTTTCTAACATCTTTTATTTCAGGGCGCGGATGTAATTGTGGTCCAGAAGAGGAAGTACGAGGCCTTGTACAGGTTGAAGGAGGCCGAGAAGAGTGCCCATACCGCGGGCTTGCAAGTTGCACAGACTTCTTCTTTTGAGGCAGGGAAGAAGTCTGATGCCGCGGCTCTTTAGGAAGCCCACATGGACCTTTAAAAGGAAACCAAGGTGAGAGAGGAAGCGGAGGAGAATTTTAAGCAAGCCGCGGAATCCATGAAATCCTCCCAGGCCCATACTGCCGAAGCCGCCCGTGTCGCAGAGATTTCAAATGCCAAGCTCGCCCTACTCCAGCAGAAATATGAAGAGTTGGAAGCCAAGTCCGCTCAAAAAGACGAAGATAATGCCACGACAATACAAAGGTTGGAGGTTGATCATGGTGACGACCTCCAGCTAGCCATAGATCATGTCGTGGAGTCATTCAAAGGCTCCAAGGACTTCTTCCTTATCAATAACAGGGCATACCTCCGCGGCTACCAGGAGCTGCAGCAAAGATTTATTAAGAGGTTCCCTGAGGCCAAGGAGGAGGTCCTTACCTGGAAGTTAAGCGATGTCGAACATCAAGAGTGCATCGCTGAACTTAAGGCCGTGGCGAAAGAGAGAGCAAGGCTCAGGGCTGAGGCAGAGGCTGCGGATGGGGAGTCAGAGACTGCTGCGGGTGGAGAAGAGGCTGATGATGATGATGACGCAGCCTCTTAAACTCAATTTCTGTTGCATCATTAATATAGGGCTGCGTCCCTCCTTTTTGTAATCTCAACTTCTGTTGTGGCTGTGGCCTTAATTTTGTAATCTTTGGCTATTAATACCAAGGCTGAGGCCATATTTTTACCACTACGATTGACTGCTTGATATTCCTTGCTCTTTTACATTACATGTTTTACATTGCTTGCTATAATGAATGGTTGTACGTAACTGCCTCATTTTTGAAAATGCATCCGTGCCCCGATAGACATAACATTTTAAGTCCGCGACATAGATCCATTTCTCTGTAGTATGATTATTTATCAATGTCCACGCCCACATAAATGGTGCCATTTTACTCCCGTAGGACATCGACTGCTTCGTCACAAGGCAGCTGTGTGCAAGCCACGACCCTTTATTATGCCGCATCATTTAAGTGTTTTACTTGACTGTCGCGGACATGATTTCTAGGCCTTGCTGATTGCATGGATCCCCAGCTGCTTTCATTGCACCTGGTTGTCTGAACCGTTTATCTTTTGTCATCCCATAACCAACATGGAACATGTAGAGAAAGCCTTTCCTTAGACTTGGCACAATTGATTCTCCTCCACCGTGGCATTTGACGTTGTGGCAGGTGTTGTAATTTTTTCATGCTTCAAGATGTTAGTGCCTCAGCACTTTCATGAATGAATGGATCCTAGAGCTCTGTAACCTTATCGGTGGGATGCGGCACATTTCTGGTTCACCCGAACAATGTGCCTTTGTAGACATACATTGATATTTTCAAGCCTTCTTGGGCTGGGTCATGTTGCCAAGCCCTAATATGCGAGACACTATCAAGGCTCTCCAGGTTGGGTTATGTTATTAAGCCACCCACAGCTAATAGGGTTATGTTATTAAGCCACCCACAGCTAATATGCGAGACACTATCAAGCCTCTCTAGGCTGGGTTATGTTGTTAAGACACCCACAGCTGCTGATATATATAAAGCCATCCCTGTCTAGATATTATAAGCCTCCCAGCTCGTTGACGCATCCCGAAAGCTAAGAGCGAGCATTGTAAGCCCTCGCGGCTAATTACGATTTTCAAAAGCTGAGAACTGGCATTGTTAGCCCCCGTGGCTAATAAGAACCCCTTGAATTCTCAGATGCTTTCGCGAATATGTTCATCAAAAGATAAGATGTAGTTGCACATTGCGAGGGGAACTTCTGAGCTAATGAAGGTCATAATCCCTCCATAAGTGCATCCCGAAGTAGAATAATCCTTCGAGATAATTTTGTTATTCTTCCTCTGGAATCTGTTTAAGACAAAAAGTCCTTTTGTGAGATAACAGATTATGAAACCAAGAGAAATATCAGATATGGAAAAATTTGCTAATTCATATATTTATATATGTATGTTTCAGCTAATGACTTTGTTAACAAAACATAAAGTCTTGAGTATTAAGGCTACAATGAGCTTCATAAAACATAAACATAAACAGTTGAAATTGGGAAGACTAAGGATGAGGTGCGGCATGCAACCTATGTTAGGTCTGGCTGGGTCCCTTATGCACTCTTCAGGAATCGCTGCAGCATCCCTTGCCCAATTAGCCTTTCAACTTCGTCTTTCAGAGCATAGCATCGCTCTGTGTTATGGCCATGGTCCTGATGGAATTTGCACCAGGTAGCTTTGTTCCTCTTGTGGGGTGGAGCTCTCAACTTTTCTGGCCACCTCAAAAGCTTGTCCTCTTTGATGAACTCAAAGATCTCTTCAATTGGGAAAATTAACGGCGTATAGACACCCGTTTTTTTCTCTGATTTCTTTGTTCTCCTTTTCTGACTTCTGCCAGTTGATTCCGCAGCTTCTTTAACTGCCACGGCAGACAAAGCTTTTTCCTCCGAACCCGCGCCTATATTTTGAGAGGCCGCGGCCTCTAGCATCAGCACCCTCTGAGTTAGAAAATTGACCTGGGTCTGAAGTGAGGCATGGCTGTCATAGAGGTGATTAAAGTGATTGTACACTTGCACAATCTCGTCCTTGACTTCTGCGCTCTGGATGGATTCTCCTTCCATTTCTGCTTTTGTTAGTCTTTATAAAGTATATAGAATCTGAGACAAAACTAACAGAAGTGAGTGATCACAGAAATATTGGGAAGGAGGGATTGAATTGCTCCATGATATGCTGAGGAGGCCGCGACAAGTGTGCCGCAACCCTCCAATGTTATTCACCAAGGTCGATCCAAAGGCCACTTAAGTCCTTCCCACGGTGATTCTGAACTGTTGTAATAGGTCCGCACTAGTAGGGGTCACGACAGGAGATATTGTTGAACTTACAGGCCGCACCCCTGTCTAGGCAGTGGAGAGATCCCAAGATAGGAGCCCATGAACTGATATTTTCTCCCCCAATACGCGAAGAAACCCTACTAGGGTCCATTAATGAGAGAATTCCCTTGCGGTGCGCAATACGGCACAACTTCAATGATAACCCCTAGATCATAGGTAGATGGCAACAAAAATGGGAGTAAATATAGCCCTTCCCTAATCATCTACCTTTTCGGGAGTAAAGTCCACCATGCCTTTTAGCATTATCTAGATAGAATGATATCACAGGGGTATGTAAAATAGATCCAAAGCCATCAAATGAAGATCCAAAGACAGATCCAGAAATATGAAATACCCGTTAAAGGAGGCGAATGTAAAGCGGAGCCCAATAACCAGTAACCAACCCGTGAGAAGATGATCCATAGGACCCTCAGAGGTCGAATAAGTTGTTTAAGAACTCATATATGTAGAGAAACAAGATTGAAATATCTCGGTTCCCACAGACGGCGCCAAATTGATGATACGAGAAATCGCCCACATTTCGTTCTCATATCAGCAAGTCAAAGTGTAAAATACGTAATGAATAAGTAAAGCAAGTAAATAGAGAGAAGACAAGATATAGAGTGGTTCAGCCTTTAAAATAGGCCTACATCCACTGTGTTGCTCCGTTCTCATTATATGCGTTGCATTGTACAGTATAATCGTGCCTAAAGTGGCATACAAATATGAGAATAAAGGAGAGCACATGGCAGTACTGAGGATTCTGAAGTGCCGGATAGGTGGCTGCGATGTAGATGTGTGGCCTCCAAGTTGTGTGTGGGGGTTGTGTAGTGAGAATCTGTATTGTAGAGCCTGCCTCGGGCGTGTGTGGAATCGATTGGTCCCCCCCTCCCCCCTTCTAGGTGTGGTCCTCTATTTATGAGGAAATGCGTTGAGTCACATGCCCTGAGCACGTGGCGTATACCAAGTCTGCAGCAGTTGTGGATGAGGGGGGTACAGCCTGCAAGGCAAGCAGTGTTGTAAGCTGGAGGGGTGCCGCACACCATAAGGTGGAGTGTCGCGGCCTATAATGGACAGGGGGTCACCCTGTGCCATCTGGTCCTGAAAGGATCACGCCGAGTGATTTCTGGCCGCGCCCTGAGTGAGGTTTGGCCGCGGCTTGTATGACCTAAGGCCTGCGATCTATAGAAGAATACATTCCGCGACAGGGTGTTATATTTGTACTATCATATACACTTAACAAATGAAATCACTATAAATGGAAGGTAATAAACGAGACATGCGTGCATAAAGAGTAAATGTTAATGAAAACTAGGCCACACACATGTCACTAATGAAGAACGCTATATATGAAATATAAAATTTACAATCTCAATGAAAGATACCTCTCATTAAGGGAGGCTAAAATGAATTTTCACAGATTATCACACTCATTTCAACTTTTGAATTTCATTCACCTTAAGATCACATAATTCTTGTATAGGGTTATAATGTTGGTTTGGGGTTAAGGTTATAAAAGGAATGGTATATTTACAGGTTCAAAAGTGTTCGGGGATGAAAACTCGGGATAACGAAAAATTATGATCAATTTTAAAATTGGAATATAATTTCCATAACAATCATTGGATACTAAATTGGAGAGAGCAAACAAAGGTTATTGAACACTAAATATAATATATACATTGTTCTCTTTCTTTTGTTTTAATCTTTTTCTCACTTTTCCTTTGTTTTCTTTCTTCTCTTTTCTTTTCTCTTCCAGTCTCACATGCATAATTACAACCTCATAATAAGAACATTATTCAATCCCCAATATCATTCTAAACAAAGGTATGGAAGGTGATGTATATGGTTTATAAATCTAGTGTGGAGTCGATTATGGGATTTGGGGTTATGAAACGAAAGTCTATATTAGGCTCAAAGGGGTTGATGAGTGAAAACATTTAAGGTGAGGTCAAGGCCAATCTAGCTGATATAACAAAGAGGGCCTATGATCCTTTCCTAAAGTTTACTCAATTATTTATACAACATCATCTAAAAGCTGAATGAGGTTCAATCTCCAAACATTCCAGGGTTTTCAGAAAATAGATACCTATTCAAGTCAAAAGAGAAGGCATATACATATATGGAGAGGAACTTGCAGTAAATAGATATTATTTTGAAATGAAATTATATATATCACAATTGGATAGCTCAGAATAAGAAGAATGCAACAAATCAAATGTGATATCTTTTTCTTTCAATCATATCATTTTGATGGCCAAGTACACTCTAATACCGTATTCTTCTACCGTATTATACCCCGGTAGTTGAGGGTCAATCGAACATGTTCGTCACAACGCCTTATTTAGGGCACACCAGCGATAACCCAGCTGGGAAGGTCAGTCAGTAAAGAGGTCCCTTAGGTCGAATCAGATTTTCAATATTCAATATCCTTTTCAATAATCATTTTAATCGGTATGTTTATATGGACAAATATAAACATATCACAAATGAATCAATCATCGGTATCACATGAATTTTGAGAATAAAAGCAGTTCACAAAATATATATTGTTTGCATAATATCATATAATAAAAATACACAAGGAATGTCAGAGTACTCACCCAAAATGGAGGTCAAATTTACTTGTATTGAGTCTTCGATCACACGTTAATGTGATAAAGATTTAAGTACACGTTCTAAGGTCCAATTTATACTATACTTTAATAATAACTTCCTCTTTTAAAGGACTACTGAATCCCCATTTTTCAACTTTTAAAACTCATTGATCGTAATTGAAGAATTCAATTCATTGTCTTTCCTCATCATTCGGTTCCCAGTAGCGATGGAGGGTCACAGGGGCACCACTTAAATACCATCTCATCTAGACAGAACATTTCCGGATTCATTCCCAGTAGAGATGGAGGGTCACAGGGGCACCACTTAAATACCATCTCATCTAGACAGAACTTCACCGGGCCTGACTTTGGAATTACTTAAATCGGATTCCATAATAACGAGCAATTTCTTTAAAAAGAATCATTTTTAAAAGCGTATAATTTCAAACGAGTTTATAAAATCAATTTGGATTTGTTCTAAATTTTAAGTTTTGATTAGTGAATTCTTTATTGTATTTTACCAGCATAACTACTAAGTAAAGCTATAAAACAATAAATTAAAACTATAAAGATGCATTATAACATTAAGATTACCTTAAGATGAATATCCCTAAGAACTTCTTCTTAAACTTTCTCACACTTTCTCTCACTATTTCTTTCTATAATTCTCAAGGAATTGGTGTGAGTTTCAAATGATCCCCCAAAGGCCCTATTTATAGTTTTCCAAGGATATACCGGGGTTGACACATGTCAATGCTGACCAAGCCTTTACAATGGGAGTCAGCGTTGACGTGTCGCGTAACGGAGGCGTCTTGCAGTCTTATTTCACCGGACTGCGACACGTGTTTTAGCTTCTCCTCTAACGACGACACGTGTTTTGGCTTCTCCTCTAATGACGACACGTGTACGGTGGATATGTTCAAAAGAAAGCACGAGGTGGAAAGCACGAGGTGGATAGGTATTAAGGGTATAAGGGTCATTTCGAACCTGAAGGGCATTTTGGTAATTTCACACCATATATTTTCAATATTTCTTATAGGTCCCTGAAAATATTTTATTTACGAAAAGGCCCCTTTTTATTTTTCATTTTGGTCCCTGAAACTTTCTTTATTAAAACCAAGTCCCTAATGTTTCATAAAATTACATTTTCTACCCCAAAACTTATCACTTAGCTTAGGATGTGCCATAAAATCTCAGTTTGACCCATTTTACCATTGATTCTTCAAATTTAAAAATGGGCTTTGTCATATTAAGAACTCGGAATATCATATATGTAATAATATATCATTATTAGATAGTAAGTGTGACGAAATTAAAAGAAGACAATTATATTTGGCATAAGAAAATGGGGTCATTACATCCTACCCTCCTTATAAAAAGTTTGGTCCCCAAACTTTACTTACATTAATTTCCAAAAAGATATGGATATCGCTCTTTTATTTCATCTTCCCGCTCCCATGTTGCTTATTCAACAGAATGATTCTTCCATAACACTTTGACTAGTGGAATAACCTTGGTTCGTAATATTTGATATTTATGGTCCAAGATTTCCACTGGATGCTCAATGTATGTCAAATCTTCTCTAACTTGAAGAGGCTCGTGACTTAAGATATGTGCTGGATCAGGGATGTATTTCTTCATCATTGAAACATAAAACACATTATGCACACTCGAGAGTTCAGGGGGTAAGGCTATTCGATACGCAACAACACCTATCCTTTCAAGGATTTCAAAAGGTCCTATGTATCTTGGACTCAACTTTCCTTTCTTCCCAAATCGGATTAATCCTTCTGTCGGTGATACTCGTAAGAAAACATAGTCTCCTCTTTGGAATTCTAACGGTCGGTGCTTATTGTCAGCATAACTCTTTTGACGGCTTTGAGCGATTTGAAGTCGGTCTTGTATCAATTTCACTTTCTCTGTTGTGACCTGAATCAATTCTGGTCCCAACAATTTTCTTTCCCCAACTTTTTCCCAACATGCAGGAGAACGACACCTTCTACCATAGAGTGCCTCATATGGAGCCATTTGAATACTTGCTTGATAGCTATTATTATATGCAAATTCTACTAACGGTAAATGATCGTCCCAATTCCCCTTCAAATCAAGTACACATGCCCTAAGCATATCCTCTAAGGTTTGGATGGTTCTCTCCGATTGTCCGTCTGTTTGAGGATGAAAAGCGGTGCTGAAATTCAATTTTGTTCCCATGGCTACTTGTAGGCTTTTCCAAAAGCGAGATACGAATCTAGGGTCATGATCAGAAACAATTGAAACTGGGGTTCCATGAAGCTTAATAATTTCCCGTATATACAATTTAGCTAACTTTTCTAAGGAATGGGTAATCTTAATGGCAAGAAAATGAGAAGATTTAGTTAACCTATCAATAATTACCCAAATGGAATCATTACCATTGGAACTCCTTGGTATCCTTGTCACAAAATCCATGGTAATATGTTCCCACTTCCACTCAGGGATTAGTAAAGGTTGTAATAGTCCTGATGGTTTCTGATGTTCAGCTTTTACTTTTTGACAGATCAGACACTGAGATACAAACTCTGCTATCTCCCTTTTCATGTTATTCCACCAAAACACTTCTCGGAGATCTCTGTACATCTTGGTATTTTCGGGATGAACTGTGAATCTCGAGTAATGACCTTCCTCTAAAATCTGCCTCTTTAGTTGGGCATCACCAGGTATACAGACTCTATTTCCAAACCTTAATATATCATCTCGTATCGCAAATTCAATTCTCTTCCCTTCAATAACCTCTTCTTTAATCTTCCTCAGTTGTGGGTCATTTACTTGTGCAACTTTAATTCTTTCCATCAACGTGGGTTGTATTTGTAAGTTTGCGATTATTCCTCCTTTGCCATAAATACGTAAATCTATTTCCATACTTCTCAAATCTTTCAATATAGCTTCCTGGCTGGTAATAAGACATGCTAAATTTGGTGTAGACTTTCTACTCAAAGCGTCGGCAACTACATTAGCTTTCCCCGGGTGATAGTGAATATTTACATCATAATCCTTCATCAATTCTAACCACCTCCTTTGTCTCATATTTAATTCCTTCTGAGTAAAGATATATTTCAAACTCTTATGATCGGTATAAATTTCACAAGTCTCACCATACAAATAATGTCTCCAAATCTTAAGAGCAAAAATTACCGCTGCTAATTCTAAGTCATGGGTTGGATAATTTTGCTCATGGGGTTTTAACTGTCTCGAGGCATAAGCTACTACTTTTCCATTTTGCATTAGCACACATCCCAAACCATTTTTAGAAGCATCACTATAAATCACAAATCCTCCTGTACCGGAAGGAATAGTCAAAATTGGGGAAGTTACTAATCGATTCTTAAGTTCTCGAAAACTATTCTCAACTTCCTCAGACCATTCATATTTCACCGTCTTTTGTGTTAACCTAGAGAGAGGTTTGGCAATACTAGAAAATCCTTCAACAAATCTTCGATAATAACCTGCTAACCCTAGGAAACTACGAATCTCCATCACATTAGTTGGTCTTGGCCAATCTAGTATAGCCTCTATCTTTTGAGGATCAACCGACACTCCCTCCTTGGATATGACATGTCCTAGAAAAGAAACACTACGCAACCAAAATTCACACTTCTTTAATTTTGCATATAATTTCTCTTTCCTAAGGATTTGTAATACTATCTCCAAATGCTTCTCATGTTCTTCAATACCTTTGTAATAAATAAGGATGTCATCAATGAAAACAACCACACACTGATCCAGATATTTCCTAAACACTCTATTCATCATATCCATAAAAGCGGCTGGTGCATTAGTTAATCCAAATGGCATCACAAGAAATTCATAGTGACCATATCTAGTACGAAAAGCTGATTTCGAAATATCCTCTTCTTTAATCTTCAATTGGTGATAGCCTGACCTAAGGTCAATCTTCGAAAATACTTGTGCACCTTGCAGTTGGTCAAACAAATCATCTATACGAGGTAAGGGGTATTTATTCTTAATGGTCACCTTATTTAGTTCACGATAATCTATACATAACCTCATCGTCCCATCCTTCTTTTTAACAAATAACACTGGAGCACCCCAAGGGGATATACTAGGTCTAATAAAACCCTTGTCTAACATATCTTGTAATTGAACTTTTAATTCCCTTAACTCTAAAGGTGCCATGCGATAAGGTGGTTTTGAGATTGGTGTAGTTCCAGGAACAAGGTCAATGGTAAATTCTACTTCTCTACTAGGAGGTAGACTGGGCAAATCATCTGGAAAAACATCTGGAAAAAGCTTAGCTATAGGAATATCTTCTAAACTAGGCTCTTTTGTTTGCAAATCAATAACACTGGCAAGGAATCCTTGACATCCCTTCTTAAGGAAATTACAAGCTTGCATTGCAGAGATAATACGCATGGGAGATAAGATGCTAGTTCCTTCAAAATTGAATTCTGGTTGGTTAGGAATTTGGAAAATAACTCTCTTCTCAAAACAATCCACCCTAGCATGATATGATGCTAAACAATCCATCCCCAAAATGACTTCAAAATCTCTTATGTCTAAAACTATCAAATCAATGAATAGTTTATGACTACTGACATTTATAGGGCAAGACTTATATACTAATGTTCCCATCAATAACTCACCCGAAGGAGTAGAAACGTGTATGATATGATTCAAGGATTCAGTAATATTAGGAAAGCGATTAACAAAACGCACAGACACAAATGAATGGGTAGAACCAGGATCAATTAAAACGTGAAAAGGTTGTGCACATATAGAAAGTGTACCTGACACTACTGCATTAGAAGCCTTTGCATCGGAAAGATTAAAGACTCTACCTTGTCTACCCTGATCCTTATTGTCATTAGAAGTCTTTGTTGCCGTCTTCCCTTTGTTAGGACAATCTCTCATTTTATGTCCCTTTTGGCCACACCCAAAGCAACTCCCCGTCTCCAGGTAATACGGTCGCCCTCTATGAATATTACCACAACGTTGGCATTTATCAACATTAGAGGGTTTGTTTACTAAAGGTTGCCCTATATTAGGTATAGTCCTAAAGGGTTTGTTATTGGGGTTCCTTCCTCTTTGTTCTCCAAACTTCCTCTTCCCCTCTCTAACCTGATTATATTCTTCACTATCCTTCTCAGCTATTGTTGCCCTAGCCACCACGTCATTATATGATGTCAACTTTAGGATGGAAATTCGGCTACGAATATTCAACCTTAATCCACGTTCAAACTTCTTGGCACTTAAAACATAGGTTATCACAACATGAGGTGCAAAACGGGATAACTCAGTAAACTTTGCCTCATATTGACTAACCGTCATATTTCCTTGAACCAGCCCCATGAAGTCAGCTGCTTTTTGGTCTTGCACCGTTTCGGGAAAGTATTTCTCATAGAAGATTACTAAGAAGTCATTCCAACCTATAGGATTATTCCTTTCCCCATGCATTCTCTTAATCATTCTCCACCAATGTTCGGCTTCACCTTCTAACATGAATGTTCCAAATAAAACCCGTTGTTCATCTGTACACTTAAGAACATCGAACATCTTTTCCATTTGCATCACCCAGTTTTCTGCTTCAGTGGGGTTAGGAGTCCCTTTAAAAGACGGCGGATTCAACTTCTTGAACTGTTCAATAGTACAACTACTTAGTTAAAGATTCCTTAGTGCTCCATTATTCACTTGATGCTCCACAATTCTTGCTAGACTTTCAATTGCCTTGTATGCACCTTCCAGTCCTTCCATACTCGAACCACTAGTTCCTGGAGTTGATCTTGCCTTGGTCATTTTCTACAGTCATGGCCAAACGTAAGATGTATTATAATAGCCCAAGATTGCTTTTTAGAAGAACAATGATATATAAATTATTATATGTAGACTATAAGAAATATGGAGGGTTATCACATAAGTCGGATATTTAATCCGATAACCTATGTATGGAGACTTAAAATCGATAACGTTCGAAACTTATGTTCAGTAGTCTACGGGTTCATAACCTATGCTCTGATACCACCTCTGTCACGACCCCGACCCAAAATAGTATTAGGGAACGAGTGTCTTGACATGCCACCAAGGCAACAAATATTCCGATTTAATTGTTTCCTTAAATAAATGCAACGGATATATTATCACATGGTTATGAATCGTAAAATACTGAAAGTAAAGGAATTACGTCATCAGAGCTTTCTAAAGGAAACTTCTTATATATTAAAAGTAACAACGGGTTACAACTTAAGAGAAAATTTAAACCTTATTACAAGAGAGTGAGACATGCTCTAAATAAACATTTTACAAAAAGAGCTCTAAAAGCTAAATCTTCAATATAGTCCATTTTCATTCCGTCCGTGAGCCTAAACGTTTCCTGAAAAATGGTTATTTATACAACATCAGCTAAAAGCTGAATGAGGTTCAATCTCCAAACATTCCAGGGTTTTCAGAAAATAGATACCTATTCAAGTCAAAAGAGAAGGCATATACATATATGGAGAGGAACTTGCAGTAAATAGATATAATTTTGAAATGAAATTATATATATCACAATTGGATAGCTCAGAATAAGAAGAATGCAACAAATCAAATGTGATATCTTTTTCTTTCAATCATATCATTTTGATGGCCAAGTACACTCTAATACCGTATTCTTCTACCGTATTATACCCCGGTAGTTGAGGGTCAATCGAACATGTTCGTCACAACGCCTTATTTAGGGCACACCAGCGATAACCCAGCTGGGAAGGTCAGTCAGTAAAGAGGTCCCTTAGGTCGAATCAGATTTTCAATATTCAATATCCTTTTCAATAATCATTTTAATCGGTATGTTTATATGGACAAATATAAACATATCACAAATGAATCAATCATCGGTATCACATGAATTTTGAGAATAAAAGCAGTTCACAAAATATATATTGTTTGCATAATATCATATAATCAAAATACACAAGGAATGTCAGAGTACTCACCCAAAATGGAGGTCAAATTTACTTGTATTGAGTCTTCGATCACACGTTAATGTGATAAAGATTTAAGTACACGTTCTAAGGTCCAGTTTATACTATACTTTAATAATAACTTCCTCTTTTAAAGGATTACTGAATCCCCATTTTTCAACTTTTAAAACTCATTGATCGTAATTGAAGAATTCAATTCATTGTCTTTCCTCATCATTCGGTTCCCAGTAGAGATGGAGGGTCACAGGGGCACCACTTAAATACCATCTCATCTAGACAGAACATTTCCGGATTCATTCCCAGTAGAGATGGAGGGTCACAGGGGCACCACTTAAATACCATCTCATCTAGACAGAACTTCACCGGACCTGACTTTGGAATTACTTAAATCGGATTCCATAATAACGAGCAATTTCTTTAAAAATAATCATTTTTAAAAGCGTATAATTTCAAACAAGTTTATAAAATCAACTTGGATTTGTTCTAAATTTTAAGTTTTGATTAGTGAATTCTTTATTGTATTTTACCAGCATAACTACTAAGTAAAGCTATAAAACAATAAATTAAAACTATAAAGATGCATTATAACATTAAGATTACCTTAAGATGAATATCCCTAAGAACTTCTTCTTAAACTTTCTCACACTTTCTCTCACTATTTCTTTCTATAATTCTCAAGGAATTGGTGTGAGTTTCAAATGATCCCCCAAAGGCCCTATTTATAGTTTTCCAAGGATATCCCGAGGTTGACACATGTCCATGCTGACCAAGCCTTTACAATGGGAGTCAGCGTTGACGTGTCGCGTAACGGAGGCGTCTTGCAGTCTTATTTCACCGGACTGCGACACGTGTTTTAGCTTCTCCTCTAACGACGACACGTGTTTTGGCTTCTCCTCTAATGACGACACGTGTACGGTGGATATGTTCAAAAGAAAGCACGAGGTGGAAAGCACAAGGTGGATAGGTATTAAGGGTATAAGGGTCATTTCGAACCTGAAGGGCATTTTGGTAATTTCACACCATATATTTTCAATATTTCTTATAGGTCCCTGAAAATATTTTATTTACGAAAAGGCCCCTTTTTATTTTTCATTTTGGTCCCTGAAACTTTCTTTATTAAAACCAAGTCCCTAATGTTTCATAAAATTACATTTTCTACCCCAAAACTTATCACTTAGCTTAGGATGTACCATAAAATCTCAGTTTGACCCATTTTACCATTGATTCTTCAAATTTAAAAATGGGCTTTGTCATATTAAGAACTCGGAATATCATATATGTAATAATATATCATTATTAGATAGTAAGTGTGACGAAATTAAAAGAAGACAATTATATTTGGCATAAGAAAATGGGGTCATTACAGTCCTAGACCCTGACAACAGTTAGGGCTTCTCACGGTCAAGGATCGTGACAAATCTGTGACAAGTTTGGTATTTCCACGGTCCTTAATCATGACAATATAAGTTGTCATAGTTAAGGACCGTGACAAGTCATTTGTTGTCTCGATCCTTAACCGTGGCAAGGCTTCCTAACCCCAATTAGTGTATGATATCCTTAATGTGAAAAGCACTGTGATGAAGGGTGTTTTCACGATCTTTGACCGTGACACTGAGAGTGGTCACGACCGTGACAATCCAGCTCAAATAGTTTAGCGCGGAGAAAAGCGAAATCACATGTACTTATGAAAATGAATGTTGTGCACATGGAATTTTCTTTTAATTTAACAAAAACAAGCATATCAAGGCACTGTAATGGAATCTTCGTTGAAAATGGTCTTATTTAACATTATCTATATGTATTTGATCGTACATTATGGTATACAGGGGATATTTATATTGATCAATCATATCAATACCTATACTCGAATTTATGTCTCTTTATTTCGTAAAATCGAAAATCATTTACTTCATTTTACATTATCTATACTAGGGTTGAGTTTCGATCGATTTGGTCAGTAAATGGAGCATACCAATACCAAACCAACTTTGAAAGCATCAAACTAAAATTAGTAGTTTTAACGATCGGTATACTAACCCATAAATCAAAACCAAACCGCGAGATACATCTAAAATCATTTTTTTGCAGTAAAATCCATTTAGTAAAAAATACAGTAATTTGTGTAAATTTCTCTTTTCGGTAAATTTGGCAATACTCGTCGGTTCGTAATGGTAATTTTTTGTACCACTTGTCTAAACCTACAAACTCATTAATAACACCTATAAAAACAAAAACAAAAAAACAATTCAAAGTTTTTAAATTTATGAAGTAAACGATAACATATATATACAAAGGAAACTAAAAGGAAGTTCACAAAAAATAATCATTTTGCAAGCACATTGCGGAATAATCACAGTTAGTATTGTTTGCATCCATTCCTGACATCTATGAATTAGCAATACACAAATAGCGGCATTAGTCACTGGCCAAATGCAATAAGGGACTTTGTAAATTTAGGACCTATTGTAATATGTATTTTGAAAATAGGACAACAAACATTTTATTTATAATTTTAGTCCCTATTTTTGAAGAAAGCCGTTGGCGCGGACCCATATTTATAAAACGTCAACCAATCACAGTATGACACGTGTCCCTTTAATTTGAAAATAGGGACTAAAAATGAAAACGAAATGTTAGTTGTCCTATATCCATAATCAATATTATTGTAAGTCCTAAAATTACATAATCTAATTCAATAATACACGGGTATACTTGTTTTATTTAATATGGTAAGTTCGGTAATATCATCTTGGTAATTTCGATTTTTCATTTTGGTACAGTACAATCGGTAAATCAGTTATTAAAATGTTAAAACCAAAACTAACTACAAAAAAAATCGTTAGTTTCGATTTCGATAGTTTTACTTGCGGTAAGTAAAAATTGTATACCATTACCACTTTTTCGGTACAAAACGGTACGATACGGTACGGATTTTTGCCATACCACGAACACTGCGAATATGAGGGTTGATGTTTATGAAAGTAAACATGTAGAGATTGGAAATTTTATTGTAGTTATTGATTTAGATTTTTGTTGTTGCGCTTCTGATTTCCAAGTGGAATAAGGTAAATTGTGCAAGAAAGGAAGAAACTAGGTTTTCGAAAATTTTGGAGAGGAGAGATCTAGTGTAGAATGACGGTTCACGAGAAAAAGTAAAGGCGCGATGTTATTATGACGTGTGTGAAGGAGCTAAGTGTTTGTTTATTTAAGGAAAATGTTAGACACACCGGGTGATAGTACCGGTACCGCTTTATTTGCTTGTACTATGGTGTGGGTCCCGTCAGAAAATATTGTAGGTCGCACCAATGTACAATCAAATAAAACGATACCGGTATTAAATCGGTACTATCACGTGGTAAGAGTATCACTGCTCTTTATTTAATTGTGTAGGTAAGCATATAAAATTAATTGATGAGAGATTATAGCGTCCATCCAAACATATTGTAATGGTATTTCTTCATATATCGTTTTATGTTGTTAATATCAATGCATAGGCAACATATAATTTTAAGCGAGAAAGGACAAGTATATGCCCAAAACAAATGTATCAGCCTTCAAGTAATCTTGTTATCATGTGGCTTCAAAACATAAACTTGATATGATCAAAGAATTATACAAACATACAAACAAGAGTTGAGGGAATGAAAGAATGGAGTGAAAAAAAAAGTGGTAAGAATCAGACAAGAAAAAGAATATAGAATTTGACTTTCAGTTTCTTCTTATGGTGGTTCTCATAGTAATCAACGGCCAGTTGTTCTAACCAAATCTCTTCATTAGCTACCGAGAAAACAGAGAAGAAATTGTATTTCTGCCATGGCAAAAAAAACTGTCAAGTTGATCACCAAAGGCTCTTATGTAAGTTTAATTACTTCTCTCTTTCATAAATATATAAAATATTATATTATATGATGTTTGATGCAGGTTATACTGGACAATGGGCTTGTAAGGCTCACAATATTGAGACCACAAGGACTTTTAACGGGCATAAAATATGGAGGCATGGAGAACCTTTTAGACGTCAAGTCGAGGGAATCAAGCAGAGGGTAATTTTAAAAAATGTGTGAATACAAATAAAAATAAGAGGTTATCAGAACTATAACAAAATTGATCATGTTTGTCTTTTAAATATGACGTGTGATTTCACTACTACTGTTAAGAGATGGCTAGTGATGACACAAGTTGTGAGTCGACTCATCTAATAATTCCTCCGCTGAAGATTAGGAAGATATCCAATTAATTCCAATGTAACCCATTCATTTATAATATGACAAAATCTGCAGGTATTGGGACATCAACTGGAGCTTGCCAGGGGGCCAAGGCAGATATCAATTGTATGCTTCTATTTCTTGAACAGTTGAACTGTCCATGTTTTGGAAGAATTCTTCTTAATTATTTTTACTTTAACCCTCAAAACTATTGCAATTTTTGAGTTACACACCTGAAATAAAATTGGCAAAAGATCACAAAAGATAATCTCAAGAGAGTCAGCTGAATCCACAGTGGGCAAAATATTCTTGAATACAACCATTTACTTATTAACTTGGATAACATGTCATCCATACAAAAGCTGTATTCAATGTATTCTCTTCAAAATTGGAGTAAAACTTACAAAACTCCTTATTTTTTCCGAATTTTTAGCAACAATAAATAAGAATCTTAGCTACACAAAGAGAGTTCCTGTAATAAACTGTGCAACTCAGATGAGTGCAGAGACGAAGCTAGCAAGGGACTAAAGGCGGCCATGGCCCCCCTTAAAACTCTAAAAAACGTTTGATCAATTTTTGTTATAGTGTGTTAATATCAAAACATTTGTGGTCCCCAATCCATGAACGAAAAGGTCTAGAGAGTGAGAAAGGGGTGGGGCCAAAGCCTGTTTACTCTTTTAGTATTTAACTCCCTATTTGAATTATAAATTTATTATTTGATTAGAAACATTTTTTTAAGCCTTATCTAATTTTAATTGCAATCTGCTTTAATAGCAAAAAATTGCCTAATTGCAAAAGATTGAATTTCACTTTTGTTATTATTCTAATTGTAAAAAAATACCTTTTAATCAACTTCAATTGCATAATTTCAGATTAAGCAAATGTTAAAAGGAGACTCATTATATTGCTAAACATATTTAACGTGTTATGTTTGAAGATTTATGCTAGTTGACATATTCTAAATTTGCAGAATGATCCTGTTGTATTGATTGAATGTATGTGTTTTGACTTTTTCTTGTAATATGTTTTACAGGAGCAACAAATTCATAGTAAAAACTGAGATTATTTCTATGAAAATGACAACTTATAATTGACCCATTTTCATTTAGTAATTAATTAGATTCTTATTTTGTAATACAACATTGTGAGAAAACAACAGAATTCGTGATGCTTACATATTATGTTGTTTGAAAAAATTCTCTTATAATAAATTGTTGGCCCCCATGAAGACTAAATCCTGGTTTCGTCCCTGGATGAGTGTATTTTCTTTTTTCTTTTTTTTTAAATAAAATTTAGTTTAAGGGGTCTTGCAAAAAATGCATAGTTGAAAGTTGTTTTTTTCTCATGTGGGGCGGTGTGTGTGGGTGGGGGACTCTTAGACTATAAACAATGAGGTTAAACATAATCCATTCTATATAACGCAGACTCAAAGGATCTGAATATAGCACAATTCATTCAAGCAACGAACAAATAGAGGTTTCATTTAGGACTACTTATAGCCCTTCCACTCCTGGCACAAGACTGCCACTCAGTATTGATTTGAGGTACTTGTGATCATAAAAACCTTATTACTTTCAATCGATGATAAAATGCTTTCAAACTCTACTGACTCTGTTCGACATATTATTACTGTTTAGGTACATTTTGAGGAGTGGTGTTTCGGGTTTCTACTGCTACACAATATGTGAGCGTCCTACTGGATGTCGTGCGTTTGATCTTGCTCAAACAAGAATGGTGTTCAAGTTGCAACAAGACAAGTATAATATGCTTAACTTCGAAATGATTTTAATAATTAATGGCCCCATTTGGAATATATTAATTAGAGAATCATGAATTATAGATTAAATTGCGAAATCCCATAACTTGTATTTTGAGATATTATGTGTTTGCACTATAATTTGAGTTTGCCCCCTCTTCTTAAATCTCAACCGTTGGATTTTATCTATCAGTAAGAGTTACAATGTGGGGTGCAAACTCAAAGAATTTATAGTGTGGGGTCTAAACGCAAATTTCCGTGTAAAACACGAGATGTAGATTCCAAATCTCTTTTCTTTTTTAAAGCTATTTTACTATTTAATACATAATTTTATCTCACTGAGAATAATGTAGGGTAATATTCAATAAATCCCTTAAACTATACCTCTTAATGGAAATATCCCCTTGTGTAACAAATAACTCGCTAAATTATCAAAAAAAAATGCAAATAGCCCGTTAGGTGTCCCTAAAAGCCTATGTTAATGGCATGAGGGGGTGGGATGGCAAATGATTGGAATTGTTGTGGAAGTTCTTAACAAAATTAATAAATTCAAAGAGATGTTTACGGATAATGTGATAATTTGAGGGATTGCTTTCAAATTGCTCCCTTCGTCTTAAATTAGGAGTTGCAAGATGTCCCAAATTAATTGTTACATTTTGAAAATTTATATAAAATATTCCACCTAGTTAGTGAGTTTTGACCTTAAATTTTAAATTGAGAGGGAGGGAACACGTCTGTATTACCATCCTGTGAAATATGGAACAGGTTCCATTATATGGCAATCACAGATGAGAAGCAAAGAATAATGCCAATGATAGAGGATTTACTACCAGATAGAAGCAAACAACTAATTGTAGCTGAATCTAGACTGCTTACAAATCCCATCAATCCAGACCTCAAAGGCGAGGTGGGTGTGCCAAATTTCTATGCTACTTTGGGTGTGTATACTTGATGTATAATATAGGAAGACCTCAGTATGCAAGTTGCAACTATTAAAAACTAACTAGAATGTGTGCTATCTTATATGTAAATATAAATAAAAGCAGGTTGATGACAAATACCAGTATTCGATGGATAACAAAGACAGTGGGGTCCATGGGTGGATAAGTTCGGGTCCCATAATCGGATTTTGGGTCATCTTTCCCAGCCATGAGTTTCGCAATGGTGGTCCTACAAAGCAAAATCTCACAGTCCACACTGGCCCAACCTGCCTAGCTGTAACTTCCTTGTTCTGTTCTTAAGATTTTAATGAGTAATTCCAAAAAGACTATTTTGGGATACCATTTGACCGACACAATGATGTGGTTTAACTGGGTTGGTGTGTGAAACCTACATGATTTTCACAATTTGACTAATCAATGTTTATTAGCAGTCAAACTATGTCCCAGAATGGTGTCCCCCTACAGTTACTCAATTATGATTGCATATTACCTAAAACGAGTAACTTCAGATAACAATGCTTAGGATTTTGGTTTGTTAGAATTTGTTTTGATTTTAATTTCCAACTTGAAATGCATTGTCAACTTAATTGCATGACATAAAATGCTTAGGATTTTGGATTGTTAGAATTAGTTTTGATATTCCAATAGCTGTTCACTATGGAAAATCACTTTCTCAAAGAGAATTTCATTTTGTGTAATTAATGACTAAGCAAGTCCAAAAATAGAAAGTGTCTCTTAAATTGGAAGAGAGTACACAAATTTCTTAATGGCTTATTAGCTTTCTGTGGTACGGTTAACCTCATGTTCACGTCACCAATGAGAATAACCCCTCAAATTATGAGAAGTTGCAAATACCCCTTTGTTTGTTGCTAAAAATTGTTGTTAAAAAACTTTTTGACGGAGAGGAAGAGATGCAAGTAATGGAAATAGTGGAATGAGTCTTTTTTGCTTGTAAAATTAATAGTTTAGGGGAGGTATTGGAAAGTAGTGTGAAATTTTAGGTAGTTTTTTGCAATCTATTATTTCAATTATAGTCTAAGGAAGGTCCATTTAATTGAAAATGTTGTATGCATTCAATCATTGGTTTTCTTACTTCATTGGTGTAACAGATGATGCAAGGAACTCATTACATTGGAAATGACATATTAGCTCATTTTGAAGAGGGAGAGACATGGAGAAAGGTGTTTGGACCCTTCTTTGTGTACCTGAATTCTACTCCAGATGTATCAAAAGCATACAACTTGTGGATAGATGCAAAAAAGCAGGTATTATTTCACCTTCATGAAAGCATTGGCTTAATTCTAGTGTACTCCTAATGAATACATTGACATCCATGTTTGGGTCAACTCCTAGAGGTTGTTTGAGGAGTCTATATGGCCATATGATTTCGTCTCGTCGCCTTATTATCTTTCTTCTAAGGAACGCGGTTCAGCTTCCGGGCAACTATTTGTCCAAGACAGGTAATACCTAATCATCTTTATATTGTTTAAGAATAGGCTAAGGCCTAAAAGTAGTGTAAATGACATAATATCCTAATTTATGTGTCAATATTGCACTTGTCTCCCATCTTCTTCAAATTCACTCTCTATCCCTAAAGTGAGGGTAGCTGGTGTCATAGAAGCAAAGCAAGAAGAGACGTGAGTGTTTTATTTAAAATATGAAAAGGAGCTTGGTGTAATATTTTAAACTAGATGAGTGATATATGTAATTATGAGGAACAAGAGGGTAAGTTAATATACTTTACCCTTATATTTAAGATGGTGAATCACCGTAATTGTAAATAATTATACATACAATATATATATATATATATATATATATGATTTGGAGAGTAATAGTGAACAATGTTCAACTATTGAGATATATTTGGCCCTGAACCAAATGGTCATAGTGGACAATCCTTTGAAATATATGCTGAGAGCAAAATTAATATGTAGTCTCCACAACATATTTTTTTTTTGCTATTTCAAGCTTTCTTAAAACCTTGAATTAACAGATTTTATTTATGTTGCAATCAAATAATTACAGGTTTGTTTCCAGTTCTCTCATCCCTGCTAAAAATGCATATATTGGTCTATCAGCTGCTAGAACTGAAGGCTCCTGGCAAATAGAAAGCAAGGTGTTTCTATATTTAAACTCTTTTATTGCAGCTCTAAGATTCCTTTGAATTATACTAATATTGCAACACAAATGTAAAAGGTTTGCATGCTTGTAGGAGTATCAATTTTGGGTACAAACAGATTCAAATGGGAACTTTACAATCAAGAATGTTATTCCAGGAGTGTATGGACTTCATGGCTGGGTTCCTGGTTTCATTGGAGATTACCTTGGCAAGGAACTTGTTACCATCTCCGCAGGTACGATTGCATTAATGCTTCTACGAGTAGTAGTAGTAGTAGTAGTAGTAGTAGTAGTAGTAGTGGTGGTGTGAAGTGCGGGCCCAAGGGGGTGGCCAAAGTAACAAGAAAGAGAGGGCTTCAAATTTTGATTTAAAATTTGAATTTATCCCTTATTTTAGGTAATTAATTATCTAGTTTCCTTATCATTTGTTTCCTTGTTTTGTTACCAGTCTTTGGCCTCTAGTCATGTATTGCCTATTTATTAAAGAGGCTATCATTCTCTTCTAATAAACACGTTGAGGGATTTTAGAGATAAGCTTTGATTTGAGAGAGTGAATTTTCTTTTGCTATTGTTCTTCCGACGTGTGTAGTGTTTATGATATTGTATTGCTAAATGGGCATACGCAACACGTGTCAACGCCGCCGCATGTGTTCGGCATGCCTAAGTATGTTCGTGAAAATTCCGTTTCCTTCGAAATGACCTTTTTGCCCTTTTGGAACGGAATATCTCAGACTATCATGTCCCACACAATCAGAAACTTTTGAACTCAAACGCAAAATGATCTCAGCAGTTTAATGCCTCCCAAATTCAAAAACTGGGATGTCTTATTAATTATATGCACATACGTATGTGGTGTGCTTCAATTCAATCATAGTTCTATGTTATGCCATACTGATTGAAGAAGTTCCTCAGGGTCACAAACACAACTTGGTCTTTTGGATTATACTCCTCAAAGAGATGGTCCAACCGTGTGGGAGATTGGTTTCGCAGATCGGACGGCTATGGGTTACTATGCTCCTGATGTCAATCCCATGTATGTCAACAAGTTATTTCTTAACAGCCCTGAGAAGTAAGCAACTCTATCTGCTTTCTGTAACAATCATAGATAAAACTTCTTGTGCTTTTGTATGTTTCAGCTCATCTTCTAATTCGAATATACCAAACATACAGGTTCCGGCAATATGGGTTGTGGGACAGATATACTGATATAAACCCTGAATTTGATCTGGCTTTCACTATAGGCATCAATGATCCAAAAAAAGACTGGTTTTTTGCCCACGTCGACAGGTTTTTCAATCATACTAGTTTTCACATAAGAATTTCAAATGAAGTCTTGGGGAAAGTTAAGACAACCTCTTGAATGATTTATTTTTAGCAAGAAATCCCATAAACTATTTGTGACAACCCGCTCTAAATAATAATGGGTGGTCAGCCCTATACTACAATAAATCAGGTAGCTCAGATGGCACAGTCTCAACATCAACTGACAATACTAATAATATAAGGCTAACTACCCGAAATCATTAAAAACGAATCGTCAAAAATTTAAAACTTTTTTATTTAACAACAACAACAAAACCAATAATGCAACTCAACCAACAATATACATCTAACTATGATGAGTGAAAAGTGCAAACTCCAATATATACAAAGTGTGCAATACAAATAACAAATAAAATACCCGAGTATGCTGTCGGGTAACAGACAATACAGTAATCTGATAAATGTAATATGAAAGTGTTAATCTACAACACTTGAATACTAACCCAATATACCACTGAATCCAAATCTAGATATACAAGGATAGGAATCGACTAAAGCAAAGTGCCGCAACAGTCCGCTACTGCCACAGCTCCACGAATACCGGATTGATGAACATCAAAGGCGTCCTTGCGGAGGAACACCTGAAGTAGTACAATATATACATGGAGGAGAAAAATATAAACGGGTCAGAGCCCTAGTTTGAAAAACATCTTTAAATGATAATGCACACTTTAAATGACCCGGTAACTTTAATTCGAGTCAAACGGTCCTAATTTATTTCGGAACCCAAATAGACCCCAAGTACAGTCATTTCGACTTTCTCGACCCTTCCGAAAACAATGGTACCCTCAGAAACCATTCGACACCCTTTTTAACGACTCCTATTTTGACCTCAATTGCCAATTTAATTATTCTCCGAATAAAATAATATTTATTCCTCCCAAAATAAATAAATATTCGTCTCCAAGACCTCGGGTTATTACAAACTTCCCCACTTACAAAAATTTCGTCCTCGAAATTTTAGCTAAGCCTAATTCTCCAAAGCTCAACTAGTTCTACTTTACCCAATCTTGCTAATCCTATCTCCAAACTTCTAACTTCCCACGACGAATTCATTTTAAGTTAAGTTGATTATGAGTTATATGAAACCAATATCCATAACAAGGGCGCCCATACACCATTTATATTTGAGATTTATGCTCACAGCAATCATAATGAGGTTTTATTTGCCTCCAAGATTCCACAATTCCAATAATATAAATAATACTAAAATTTTAATAGAGAAAAATTTGAATGGTCCAAAGAAATAACTCCTCTCAATTCCTGACATTCGCCACTTTCATGCGGGGGACGTCTCGCAAAAGCGAAATCCAAACAAGGAACTCCCAATACACTACTATGTGGCGACGTCGGGGATCGAGAGTTTGTTAAATCCGGACTAGAGTTTTAAAATATTTTAGTGAAAAGATTAGTTTGAAAGGTCCCGAAGGCCGATAAAACTTTCATTTTGAAAATAATTTATTTTGAAAACGGTTTGTATATTATAATATAATATAAAATGCCTTATGTCTAACACAAGGTCTTTTAAATGATCATATATATAACAATATGTAGCTCATAAGAATTAGCATAATTATGAGATAAAATTTTCCTGCGTCCCATCAATCCACCATTCAAACTTTCAACCAAAAACAACATCTCACATCATTTCAATATATTGCCATTTATAAGGCTCATCCATATCTGGAATACAACAATTATATAAGTCTATCATGACTATATAGAAGAAGTAGCTTTATCATTACTACTTATCATGCCATAACCATTCTTACATTTCCAACAAGGTTTATAGCTCTTTTTGAGCACCTTGCAAAATTATCTAGTCTTACAAAAGATAATAACATAAGAGCCTAACTTGCTCAAAATTTCCCCTTTTTAGGGTCATACATACACAATAGGGCTATAGCACTACCCTTTCATAAATATCTCCCATACGATATACCCAAAACTTCATATAGTAATTATCCTATTCATAAAGGAAAATTAACTTACATCATCCATCTCTAGTCCGATTTCCCTTCCTCATCAATGGGCTCCCACACGTAGTCCCCCGGTCTAAAATGACCTCGAATCTGTTGTAGGGGTTGCACTTCCAAAATTTCATCAAAGCATGGTCTTTTACCTCTTTTAGGACAATCTTTCTTTCTATGGCCTATCTATTTACAAAAGAAACGCTTGCCCATAAATTCTTTTCGCTCACTCGCATTACTGGCACTTTCATCGCCAAACTTACTTGATGAACTCGAATCTCCAAAGTTCTTACCCTCTCGCGAACGAAGACTATATTCATGACACATTAATAGTGCCGCATTTACTACCTCGATGAAAGTTACTAACTTGGGACTCTCGAACAAATATTGCCGAATTCTCCAATCTAAACCTCGAACAAACTTTGATATACGTTTCTCTTCCGTATTTACCTCATTAGGTACTAATTTCGCCCATCTAGCAAAATCTTCTTCATATTCTGCCACCGTTCTATTACCTTGAAAAATCTTTATGTCTCGATTTGGGGAAGGAAAGTACCTTCGATCAAAAAGTTCCCAAAATGTTGTTATAGGCAAAGTATCTCTCTGTTCAGATGTGGTGACAGACTCCCACCATTGAAGAGCTGCACCCGATAACTTAAAGGTGGCTAAAAATTGTTTCTGCACCTCACTATACTCAACCATACGAAGATGCCTTTGCATACTATTTTTCCATTGACTTGCAGCCAGTTCATCCGCTCCCCCTGCAAACTCGGGAGGATGCCCCTTACTAAAATCTTCCTTCACTCTCTCCCATAAAGACAATCCTATATGGGGTTGGGCTGCTCGAACGGCAGATTGCTGCGCCATCGTAGAAATGGCAGCAGTTACTACTTGTGCCACAATATTGGCAACTTCATCAGTAGTCATGTTCCTTTGAGGCATTTGGGGTTGCGATTTAGCCCCTTTGTTTGCCTTGCTTGAACGACCTCCCTTCGGTGGCATCTGAAACAAGAACAATTGTATCAGAACGCCTTTCAAATATTTTCGAATTGCAGAAGAAATATGGACGTATGAATGTAACCGTCCTAATAATAAGGCCCTACATCAAGAACGCTTACGGAAGATCGTAGTAACGCACACAGATCCTAAAGACACTAGAACCTCATGCTCTGATACCATCTGTGACAACCCGCTCTAAATAATAACGAGTGGCCAGCCTTATACTACAATAAATCAGGTATCTCAGATGGCACAGTCTCAACATCAACTGGCAATACTAATAATATAAGGCTAACTACCCGAAATCATTAAAAGCGAATCGTCAAAAATTTAAAACTTTTTTATTTAACAACAACAACAAAACCAATAATCCAACTCAACCAACAATATACATCTAACTATGATGAGTGAAAAGTGCAAACTTCAATATATACAAAGTGTGCAATACAAATAACAAATAAAATATCCGAGTATGCTGTCGGGTAACAGACAATACAATAATCTGAGAAATGTAATATGAAAGTGTTAATCTACAACACTTGAATACTAACCCAATATACCACTGAATCCAAATCTAGATATACAAGGATAGGAATCGACTAAAGCAAAGTGCCGCAACAGTCCGCTACTGCCACAGCTCCACGAATACCGGATGGATGAATATCAAAGGCGTCCTTGCGGAGGAACACCTGTTGTAGTACAATATATACACGGAGGAGAAAAATATAAACGGGTCAGAGCCCGAGTTTGAAAAACATCTTTAAATGATAATACACACTTTAAATGACCCGGTAACTTTAATTCGAGTCAAACGGTCCTAATTTATTTCGGAACCCAAATAGACCCCAAGTACAGTCATTTCGACTTTCTCGACCCTTCCAGAAACAATGGTACCCTCAGAATTGCCATTCGACACCCTTTTTAACGACTCCTATTTTGACCTCAATTGCCAATTTAATTATTCTCCGAATAAAATAATATTTATTCCTCCCAAAATAAATAAATATTCGTCTCCAAGACCTCGGGTTATTACACTATTTAGTTAAAAAAAAAGGCTGAATTGTGTGCATGTGATCACAGAAACACTTCTGGGAACTTTATAGCAATGAAAGTTCATAATTTGTGGCGACACATGAGAAGATAACTGTAAGATATTATAGTTTAGAGGGGTTTCTTAAATATATATTGGTTTAAATAGGTTTCCTGCGAAACATGCATAATTCAAGCAGATTGGTAGTAAGTTTCCCTGAATTTTTCACCAAGATTACATTTCCCTAAGTACTGTTAGAATGGAAGTAGATGACCTGATAAGAGTATTACACAACCTTGATAGGAGGGGAGAAAACAAATATCTCCCATCAACATGGAAAATCATGTTTAATCTCAACTCAGTAAACAGTGGAATTTACAAACTGAGGCTGGCTATCGCGTCAGCAACGCGCTCGGATCTTCAGGTAAGTCCAAAGATATATATGACCTATTTATTCTCGTGACAAGTCTCTTAAAGGATATATATTTGTTACAGGTACATGTCAATCATATGGATATAGACCACCTGGTGTTTCAAGTGATGAATTTAGGGGCAGATAACACGGTTTGTCGACACGGAATACATGGATTGTACCGTCTTTTTAATATCAACGTCTCGTCATCGGTTTTCAAAGAAGGAGATAACACCATATTTCTCACTCAGGGCAGGGGAGGGGATGCTCTTTGTGGAATCCTCTATGATTATCTAAGGCTAGAAGCTCCGGCAAATTCTCAGAGAAATGAGCTATAATAGCAAAGCAGGCCAAAAACATAATCAAAATGTCAAGCTTACCAAAACTTATCACCAATGTGTCTCAAGCTAAGCTTTCAGCTTTTCTTTTTTATATTTCTATGAATGTTAAAATAATTTCTACAAGCATTTAACCCTTGATGTGCAGTGGGCCAGACTTGCCGAAATAATGGGGAGATTTTTTTTATATTTTTATGTTTCTTAATTTTGGAGAAGTTATTAGGTTAGGATTTTTGTTTGTATTGTGTATGTGCTTGAACAAGTTTTCATCAACCCTACTCTACATTTTCATTTTCGTGTTCTCTTGGTCAACATATTGTAAGGTGACTCATTGTATAATCCTTTTTCCTCATTTTGTCTGTAAGAGATTACTTTATTTTTTATCTTTTTACTTCTTCCATCAGATATGAGAGGTTATGTTATCTCATCTTTAAAAAAAAGAAAAAAAAAGGCACAAAGTCTTGAGTTTATACCAATATCCCTATCTCCATAATGTTTATTTATGCAACCAAAAGAATGGCTTCAGTTCTGTGTCCATTCAGAAAATAGAATAACTACCAAATTATCAAGAAACGTCATAGGGACAGAATATAGAACATACTTTACTTAATTTTTGTGATATCCGCAAGTATATTATTTCAACATGGAAATGTTTCATACAATATGTAGAACTCGCAGCTCCAGAAACGTCACAGGGCCTTTACATCATTTCATCTAGTCTCTCTCTATACAAAACAAAAGGAGTATTTCTAGAGTTCAGATTTGTTGACACATTTTAAAAGTGGGCCATCCTCATACATGATTAGTTGAACCATTAAAAATTGTGGAAAACACTACAACAACTTATATATTATTTTAATGTTTCAACCAACACTGTATGAAGGTCCCAGACCCACTTTTAAAGTAAGTCAACAAATTTGGACTCGTATTTTGATAAGGACTCATGATTGGAATTCAGTGATGTGGCACTAATACATCGGTTGCTGTTTTTAATGGCAGACAGTGGACCCACACACAAAACAATGCATTATTGTCACGTTAATGAATCCCATTTTTTAAGCCCTCCCCACATCACTCAACAAAAATGATTAGCAGATACTATTTCATCCTAGAACAAAAAAAAGGTCAATCAACAATTCACTAAGCTCCGGTACAATATTCTTTATTTACCTCATGAATGCTGATGGGGAGAAATTGATAACAGCAACCCATAATGATAACTAGGCAAAACAGGAAGCACCAAACTCTTCTCCTCTTTATTCACTTTCTTCTCCTTGCAATAGGACAACCCTGGTATTGCTTCCATTCCAATCATCTCAATACAACTTATCTTGAAAGCGCGCAAACTGCACAAAAATCGATCAATTCGTTTTTGGTGCGTCGGATAACCCGACAACATCTGGTTCGATATGGTATCATAGGTCCACCCATTGCCCCTGGGCCTCAATTGATCCCACGCATCGACCCATCCATTGGGTAAAGGAAATGGACCGTCCAACTTTTCATCCCAATTCATGTCGCCGCAAAATATTACATTAGGGTTTTTCTTAAGAAAGTCAATGGCCTCCTTTGCTTGATCTATGCGTTCTCTGCTGTACATCTGGTCCCATGAAGATGGACCCGGGCATGGACTCTCGAGATGGCTTGTGGCAACAACCAGTGGCGTGTCTACATCAACTGCTACCTCAGCAACACAGAGCTCTCTTAACATTACAGAATTACTGAAGGGCTTACAGCTGGATGTTTTTACTGGCAATTTGCTTAGCTGCAAATTATTTACTAAACATGTCAAGCTCTCGAGCATGTCTCAGTCAACTAAATACACACATAAAAGTAGAAAAATATAAAATTACATTGTACGTTACATCAAACTCCCCACTTTTTTTTCATAAATACAAATATATCCCCTATAGTTTCAAATATTACACCCATGTCTTCTCTTGTTTAAAATAGGGTAGGTTACAGAAAACCCCCTGATCTATAGCGGATTTACAATTGACCCCCTTATCTAAAAAACCGGACAAAGTGCCCCTTAAACTATTTACCCACCTTCCCTCTTGATTTGTTCTTATTAAACACTCTTCCCTACTATAGGGGTAATCTGTACAAATTTCAAAACAAGGGAAATGAGTGTCATATTTAAAACCAAGATGTAAGGTGGCTGTAATATTTTAAACAAGAAAGATATCCGTAATTATGAAAAACAAGAGAGAAGTTCCATGTATAATTTACCCACATGCCACATATGTATAGAACACCCAAAGACTAGAATGAGATTGCTTGATTACTCATCAATCATAACACAAACAACCGGGGAAGCAAGTATGTCAAGAAAAGGGATATCCAAAGAACATTGCAAAAACAACAGAATCAATGATATCGCAAAATTGTACGAGAAAGATGTGAATATATGAAGAAAAAAAATGTTTTGAAAACAAATTTTATATGTTCTAAAAGAAGCGGACGAATTCCCATCTTCCTGTTGACAATTCAATGCATACAATAGTGTGGTTTGTCAGCTTTCCCTAGTAGCTATACAATAAGCACAAAGACACAATGGTTTTGACCAAATTCAAGGGTCAGTGACACTGCCACTAACTTTATCGTTTAATGGATTGTTACAGATCTTACAGCACCAAAAGAAAAAAATAGGGAGATTTCGACTGACCCATCTGTTCTATCGTGCTTTGATTTGGTGTCAACGTTTGCAGTAATACTACTTTTGATCTCTAAAATTGTCATAAATACTCATGAAGCATCACAAAGAATCCTCAAAAAATCAACATAAGAAGTCATCTTGGGAATATAGATTTTAAAGAACAAGAGCATTCGGTTATCCATACAACTCGCCTGAACTATCCCTCGTTTTATAAACCACTGGTTAAGAAAATAGAGACTGGGGAGAGGGTGGAGATGGATAGCATTGTAAGTTTATGCAAAATATCTCACCTGCATACAAAAGTATGGTCTTGTGGATGCCATTTCCTTTGAAACTGAGCAGTGATAAATTTTCCACCAGCTGTATTGCTGAAAAATGTCATAGATATTGGGAGTGATCTCCTGCATAATGAGGTGGTAGAAAAATACTAAATACACTCACATAAACCCTTAAAATTTAAAACTTACTTTAGATGGAAAACAAAGAAGATAAATAACCTGGAAACATATCAAATCTGGAGAGTGCAGTTGGACAAGATCACCAAGGGCCTTCATCCTCTTATGCACCTCCAGGTCCTCTAGGAACCAAACATTATAACTCAAAATCTTCAATGCTTTCATATTTGTGACTCAAGGAGTTTCATCTGCCACATAGTTAATTTGTGTTTATATGATGTGCTATGTATGATTTATAACAAAAGTAATGATGTAACACTGTCGATGGAATCATTAAAAAATACTCAAAATCAAGACCAAACTCTTTCAATGATATTCATTGAAGAATATGAGGCCTCTATACAGGGGCGGATCCATGTGGAAAACATGGTGGGCAATTGCCCACCTTATGTTTTGACGTTTTCTGATAATAGTAATATGAATTAAAAAAAAATTTACAGATAACACACTAAAATTTAAAAACTTTGACCTGTTGCCCACCTTAATTTAGAGATAAAATAGTAGTAGAATTTTGATGCAAGAGCATAGGCATTTAGTCGTCTTTTTAGCATTTATCATTTATTTTCCTTTTTTAGCCCGTTAGTATAAATAGCTAAGGAGGCCCTCATTGTATCACTTTCGACCTTTTGATATTGAGAGACTAGAGAGAGAATAAGAGAACTCCCGTGATTTTCATTGTAGTTGTTGTTGTTGTTGTTGTTGTTGTTGTGTAATGTAGTTAACTTCTTATCCTTTACGCTTCTGCACCCATTTCTACATCAAATTGGTATCAGAGCGAGGTTTGTTCTTGAATCGGTCATGATAATTGAAGATTGGGATTAAAATTGGGTTCATCCAAATGAATGTCGCCCGAACCCTAATACCATACCCAAAACCCTAGAATCTCCTGTGATTGTTCCAACCCAACCAAAACCCGTGCGGAAATCAACCCACTCGCCCTGGGCGGCTTTCCCCTTGCCCGGATAGCCTACCCGATCCTCCAAAACACCATACCGCAACCCCGGATCAACCAAAACAGGCCGGAATCACCCCTGAGGCAGCCCCCTCCTTCGATCGACCACCAATGGGCAGACACAAGGAGGCGGCGACCTCTGTGAACCCTCCATACTAGCCCGAAACCCTAGGGGCTACTGTGGTAACTCAAGGACAAAAAAAAATGTCGGAACCAAACCCAAGACCTTCGAGATGCCTGCCACAATCATGCACGACCTTAATTGAACACCCCAATTCTGAAATTAATCCCAAGAATGATCCCAATTCAAACCCTAACCAATCCTCCCCTTACAAATTCAAGTCCAAACTGTCTTTACCCTCTAAAAACCCTAAATCCGTATAAAAGGGGTGCGCGTCTTTGGGAATCCTACCCATCCCAACCGATATACACTTCGCCACCGTACAATCCATTTGCCGACAACGTGACTCTTTTTGCAACTCTCAAGCAAGGCTCGCCGATGTCTCTACGACCTATACTCATACCGTTATGATTACGACTACGGTGGATACTCAGTCACCTCCTCCTAGTGACGACGCGTGGATTCAAACGAGCAATTTTTTTACTCGTTGCACCGCGAAGGGTTGATTATGCATGGTAATCATAGACGGGGGAGCTAGTGACAATTTGATTGCACAAGAGATGGTGGTGGACAAATTAAAGCTTCCCACGGAGTTATTGGCTACATCGTGCCGTATTCATTGGTTGGGTAGCGGAGCCACACTTGCCTCGAACCGTTAGTATCGAGTGACTTTCTCCATTGAGGACTATCGTGATGAGGTTATTTGCACCGTGATTGACATGAGGGTATACCACTTGCTTTTGGAGAGGCCATGGCAACTTGACCATAATAGTATACATGATGGACGAGCCAACACTTACTCTTTTACACATGGTGGGTAGCACTTTCTTCTTCGCCCCATGCAACCGTTTTCGATGATTCGACCTTCAGCCCTACTTGTTTCGCATGAGGAGTCAACTGCCGAGACTGCGGAGATGGGGGTGTGTTATGCTCCTATTAGCCCCATCACCATTCCAGAGGCATCCGTTCCACCGTGTCTTCGACGTTTATTGGATTCTTACAGTAATATGTGCACTTCGCCAGACGAGCTTCCTCCCCTTCGGGACATACAACATGTGATTGACTTCATTCCAGGGGAGCAGCTCCCCAATCTTCCCCACTATCGCATGTCCCCCACAGAGCATGCAGAGCTACAGTGGCAAGTCAGCGAGTTGTGTGACAAAGGATATATACGGGAGCATGTCTCCTTGTGCGATCCCGGCTCTACTAGCACCCAAAAAGGAAGGAGTTGGCGTATGTGTGTGGATAGTTGAGCCATTAATAAAATCACAGTGAAGTATCGGTTTCCATTTCCCCGGCTCGAGGATATGGTTGACCAACTCCATGGAGCGACGATATTCTCCAAGTTGGACATGAAGAGTGGGCACCACCGGATACATATGAGGTCGGGTGATATGAATGGAAAACTCCTTTCAAGACCAAAGATAGACTTTATGAGTGGACTGTGATGCCTTTTGGCCTATCCAATGCCCCATCCACATTCATACGGGTAATGACCCAGATTTTGAGCCCATTTTTGGGTAAGTTCCTTGTGGTGTATTTTGATGATATCTTGATTTATAGCCGATCCGAGGAGGAGCACTTGTGACATGTGACTCGGGTTCTGGAGGTTCTACGGGCCGAACGTTTTTTTTTTACGTTGAAAAGGTGTGCTTTTATGGTTCCATCTGTGAATTTTCTGGGATATGTTATATCGAGAGATGGCATTTGAGTAGATGACGTCAAGATTCAGGCGATCGTGGATTGGCCCACCCCCACTTGAGTGACACAGGTTCGTAGTTTTCATGGCCTTGCGGGGTTCTATCGACGTTTCATAGCAAGGTTCAGCAATGTCATGGCTCCACTCACAAATTTAATGGGCACTTTTTTTACAGTTGACTTCAAATGGACCGAGGAGGCTGATCGTGTCTTCACACGTATCAAGGAGCTGATGACGACTGCTCCTATCCTATCCTTACCAAACTTTGACCAGTTGTTTGAGATGTCTTGCGATGCCTGCAAAACAGGGGTGGGCACTGTCTTGAGTCCGAATGGGAAGCCCATTGCATTTTTTAGTCTGAAATTTTCGGGAGCGGCCCTACACTACTCTACTTATGACTTGGAGTTCTACGCGGTTGTGAAAGCCGTGAAGTTTTGGTCACCCTGTCTCCTCCATAAGGAGTTTGTGATCAAATCGGACCATGAGGTCCTACGATTCCTCCATAGCCAACGGCATTACCTTCACCGTTATACCTTCCATCTCCAGTACAAGCATGGGAAGGAGAACATGGTAGAAGATGCGCCTAGCCAACGTGCTCATGCATTAGTGACCTTGCGAAGTTTGGTTTTGGGGTTCGATGGGATCCACGACCTCTGCCCGACCGACGTGGAGTTGGGGCCCATTTATGAGGCTTGCCAGCAGGGCCATGGTGCATTAAGTGAGTACTTACTGCAGGATGGATTTTTACACCGGGGGATATCTTTGTGTATTACTTCTTCTTCATTGCGAGAGAAAATCATTTTTGTGGTTCATGGAGGAGGTTTAGCAGGTCACGTGGGGCAAGCTCGCACCCATGCTTTGTTACGAGACTGATTTTATTGGCCCACCATGAGACGGGATGCCAATGCCTTCATCCTCCGCTATTATACTTGTCAGACGGCCAAGGGTCAATACTCCAATGTGGGATTGTACACTCTCCTACCGATACCCGAGCGCCCGTGGCAGGACGTTTTGATGGATTTCATTGTTGACCTTCCCCGTACTTCCAGTAGACATGATTCTATTCTGGTGGTCGTTTATCGATTCTCCAAGATGTCACATTTCATTCCATGTTCTCGCACGACTGACGCTTCTCATGTAGCGACCTTATACGTCTGCAAGATTGTTCGATTGCATGGCGTACCCCGTATCATTACTTCTGATTGAGTTGTCCGCTTTACACGATATTTCTGGCGAACATTATGGCGCTTACTATGGTCGGAGCTTCAGTTTTTCACTGCATTTCACCCCAGACAGACGGCCAGACAAAGGTCGTCAACAGGAGTGTGGGAGATCTTTTGCGTTGTTTGATGTTTGAGCACCCCTGTAGGTGGGATCTGGTGATTGCTCATGCCGAGTTTGCTTTCAACAACACTGTCAACCGCTCTACCGGCTTATCTCCTTTCCAGATTGTGTTGGGCCAGCCCCCCAATATGCCTATTGACCTTATCGAGCTCCCACCGACAGTTCCTACATGCCCTTCCACTGAGGAGTTTGCAGCCCATTTAACTTCCGTCCAGGCAGATATCCGTTCTCGGCTTCAGACCATTTACGCTTATGACAAAGAGGCAGCGGATGGGCATCGCCGTTTCGTTTCCTTCCAGCCCGGCCATCAGAAACAACGACGTGTTGGCAAAGGCAACAAGCTTCTTATGCTCCGTTTGGGGTCGTTTCCCATTATTCGAGCTTGTGGGCCAAATGCATATGAGGTTGCCTTCCTCTGGAGTTTCGAATGCATCGTACCTTTAATGTGGTGGATCTTTCTGCATTTCGGGGTACCCATCCTCCTCCCGTTCTCTTCCATCTTCACCGGCTCAGCCAGTTTGCTCTCATGTTGATCGTATCGAGGGTATACTTGACTCTACTTTTGTCCCCTCCGCCTCGGGAGATTACACACGCTATTTGGTCCGTTGGGTTGGTCGCCCTGAAGCTGAGGACTCTTGGATTACTGAGGCGACATTGCAGCATGTTGATCCCGATTTCTCTCGATAGTATTCTGTATATATAGATTCCTCTCGGGGGGGGGGGGAGAGAGAATGATGCAGGAGCATAGGCATTTAGTCGTCTTTTTAGCATTTATCATTTATTTTCCTTTTTTAGCCCCTTAGTATAAATAGCTAAGGAGACCCTCATTGTATCACTTTTGACCTTTTGATATTGAGAGACTAAAGAGAGAAATAAGAAAACTCTCATGATTTTCATTGTAGTTGTTGTTGTTATTGTTAATGTTATTGTTATTGTGTAGTGTAGTTAACTTCTTATCTTTTACGCTTTCGCACCCATTTCTACATCAAATTTAGTTTGCCCACCTTGAAAATACTTTCTAGCACCACCCCTGCCTCTACAATCATTGCATACACTTAGCCTAGTGTGGGGACCAAGACGCTACTAAAATTAGTAAAAGGCTGCAAGACACCCTTATTTAGATCATAAGTCATTCTGCTAAGGCCTACTACCTAATATACTATATGCGAAAATAAAGTAGAATAAATAGAATCCAAGCTTATATTATGAAAATTTAGCCCCAAAGCTCTCAAATTCGCAGCACCATTACCACCAACAACCAAAAAAAAAAAGACAACTTTGAAAACCTAAAACTAGTGTAATTCGGTGTATTTTTCTTGATTAGTAATGAAATTGTTTGGGAAAATTTTTCATTATTAGTAATTGTGTTAGGATTGAAAACCTAAAACTTGTGTAGTTCTTTCTTCCCATCATAAATGAATTGTTTTTGTGGTGTGTTTTAACTTGGAGCGAAATTGTATGTGTGGTTCACTCCTACCCATAAGAAACATGTTTCTATCGCACAGAAAAATAACATTGAAAGTAATTTGACACCATGAAGCAATACACAAAGACAAACCCACAAAACTAACCACCAACCAAAAAACGAGAGTAAATATATTTAAAAAATGCAAGTGTAAGGCTGAACTAGAATAACAAAAATAGTTATGCCAAGATAAGAATATGGAAGCTCCTACAGCAAAAAGAAAACAAACCCATAAAAATCCTAAAAAAATAATATGTGAGCTTAAATTGAAGATATCATAAGCCTCTTAATGTGGAAAAATCTAAATGAGACACTAAATATATATTGTTTGTTTAAACTTATTTGATCCCTACAAGTTATTTTGACAATTTTTCTACTATTAATTGCTTACTAAACTGTTTTATATTGATGTCATTAAGCATAAAATAATTATGCTTTGTTGATGCGCGGAATAAATAAATGGTATCGGATAAATTTATCACAAACATATTTGGTGTTGGGTGAGATAGAAATTAAAGTATGATAAGTAATCCCATCCCATGATTGGTGCTAATTGGGTTAGGATTTAAAGTGAGATGAGTTATCCCAATTAAAAATCATATCACACCACATCCCATTAGGTGTGAGACAACTAGAAAGTGGGATGGGATAATTATAATCCTATCACATTCTATAATCCCCCGCATCAAACGGGGCGTAACAGTAAAACTGACATAAATTTTCATTGAAAAAATTTAACATTCAGCATTGGGCTTGCCTCTACCCCTTTAATGTTGAATATTATACCTAAAGACCCTTGGGTTCAAAACATGTACTTGGATCATTGTTATTTCCTGGGATTGTTGAACAAATAAAACAAGCACAACATATCATCTTAAATGGGCCGAAGAAGTTAGAGGTAAAAGCAAGCGGACATGATAAAAAGTTTTTTACTCAAATTGCTGACGCAGATTGCAGAACAAATATATAACATCGAGCATTTCATCCAATCAAATGAAATGAACAACCCGATCAAAACCCATTAACAAAAATGACTATTACGACTTTAGCCTCCATTTGTTGTTTACCTATTTGAACATTTCAATAGAGTCCTTCTAGGCATGCTCATAAATGCGACCAATTTGGTGCAACACATTGACGTGTCCACCTATATTGGCGGTTATAACATTAGTGGAATCCGCACACAGCCGAATGCGATGCGACATTGTGTCACATTTATGAGTAGGACTAAAATTATTGATTTCAATGTAGGTGCAAATTTTGGAATCATATAAATTTAACATCCAAAAGTGTCATAAAAAATCCAAAAAATGCATAATCAACATCATTTTAGGACCAAAGGTATAGTAAGGATCAAACTCACCAAAATCAGCATTATCATGAATAACCTCAAATGGGTTTTCCCTATAGTCTTCTTATGACATGCCCTTGATGGCAATAATGCAAGTCCATTAATGCATTTTGAGAAAGTCTCAGGCTAGTAGCGGGCAATGAAGCCATTTTAAAATTATATGGTTATGCCTTTTTGTCGCTTTTATATTATTATTTGGTTATGCCTAGTGGAGTAGTGGGGTCCACTCAGGTTTGAGGGAAGAGTTGCCCTATATTAATTTTCTCCGTTGGGTATTAATTCTTAATTAAAAATATTATATGATTAACTCTTAATTTTTATTTTTAGAGATAATTTTTTTAACTTTTTGATATTTTTAGTGACAGGTTTTATTCAAAAAATGTCACTAAAAATAAAAACAGGAATTAATCCTAAAATAATTTTTAATTGGAGGTTTGAGTCTAAACTCTCAATTAAAAATTATATTAACTCTTATTTTTCACTTTTACCGACACTTTTTAAATTTTTTTGATATTTTTAATGACAAATTTTTTAAACAAAAAGTGAAAAATTGGAGTTAATCTCAAAATTGACAAAACTAATGGGAGCCAAAATTCAAATAAATACCCTATAATATAAGGTCAGATTGATAAAACTCATATCACATATGACTTAACCTCATTATTTACAAATAACCACATATAACACCAATTTCATGAAGTAAAAAAATATTGATTTTCATGGAAAAATGGTCGATTTGCATTTGATATGTGTAGTTTTTCATTAAATATTGTCTATAGTCGTCGATTTATATGAAATCCATGTTGATTTACATAAAATTAATGTTATGTCTAATTATTTGCAAAAATTTGGGTTAAGTTAAATATCGTATTACTAAAGTAGGATTTTGTCAATATAATTCTATAATATATCATTAGTATTAGTTAATTACTACAATGTTTATATATTTCGATTCACTCGGATAGTAGCTGTAAATAATCTTATTCGTAGTCTTTTGTATTCTCCACTTTGAATAATATATGTATATGTTTAAATTAGTTATAATAACATCCATAATATTTTTTATATTAATTTATCCTTATTGTGCTCAATGACAATGACAGGAAGAGGGTAAGGATATATATCAAAATATATAACAAAATAAGAAAACATAAAAAATCAACACAAAAATTTACATTAGACAAATGACAATTACCATAGAATATATGTGTGTGTGTGTGTGTGTGTGTGTATGTGTGTGTGTGTATTTATGTATTTGCATTTAATTCAGATTTTCAGTTTAATCTTCACTTTTTATATACAAGATCAGCAAAGCTCGTTATCAATTTTCACTATCAATAAATTAAAATTTGTGTCATTGACTAAATAAGAGTATAAGAAAGTTTTATGATATATATCCTCACAGTGTTCGCAAAGTGAAGAAAGTCTGGTGATAGCATTCAGCCCCTGGCCCACTCTACACCAAAACACGCTTTTGTAACATACTAATTTTTTTATTACTAATAGTATTTTACTGTTACTAATTTCTAACGATACTTTCCCGTTACCAATTTGATATATTCGTTAATCGCTTATTTTTGTTTATAATTTTAAAAATAAAAAATAAAAAGATACCAAATTTTATAACACTCCCTCAAAAAAAGAAGTGCAACGCATCCCTCCAAATGAAAACCCTAAGTTTACCTCTCTCTCTCTCTCTCTCTCTCTCTTTGTTATGATGGTGAAGCTTAGTTCATCTCTCTCATGTCTTCACCGAATCTTATCGGTGAAGACTAGTGTTGGGAAAATCGGGATTGATATTAAATCATGCACTAGAATGAAAACAAGAACTAGATTTGATTAATCACCCCAAAGAACTTTGATTAATCATGAACTGGAAAGAAAATAAGAAGTAGGTTTAAAGAATAAACCTAGGGCTTTGAATGCAATACCATAGCGAATTATGTTGGATTCGTATGAGGAGAAATATATTGAAGATGGTCTAGATCTTACTGCCCTTTAAGGTCTCAAAAAATCTTGTTAGAATGCTCTAAACATCTTTAATTTTTTAGCATATGATCCACCAAAAGTATGACATCATGGTGAAATATGAGAAAAATTACTTTCTCTCTCCTCACACCTTCACAAAAGCGTAAATGATGTTTTTTTCTTTCCCTCTATAACCAATCATAATGGATCATTAACCCAAAACCCTATCTTATACCAATATAAATAGGTATAAGCCGTGGGCTTAGCCTTAAGTGGGCTTCCAGAGAGTTTCGAGCCTACTACTTGGATATTGAATTATATTAGGAATCAAAGAAAAATAATTAAATTGGTTTCCAATTAAATACTCAAAAATCCTAATTATATTTTACCATTTTTTTCTTTCTTTGTTTAGTCTAGATTAACTCCACTAAATAATCATGATTGTACTCCAATATAATTGTGGAGACAGTGATTGTGCAACACAAATAAATATGAGAGAAGTAATGACCAAGAAAGAACAGAGAAAATAAAATGACAATCACACAACAACGGATGTACGTGGTTCAGCAAAGATGTGCCTACGTCCACGGTGGTGCAGTCAGTATTATTTCTCAATATTATGGAGAATGAGTACAGAGAATACAACTTGTCCTTTGCCCCGGACCTAGGGTTTAATTTATATATGTGTATGTTAGTTAGTGGAGATGATGGGTTCCTCCATATTAGCCATCTTCCCTATAACTTCCCTTTATGGGATTGTGCTCCCCTATAACTTCCCTTCATGGGATCGTGGGGAGAGACCGGATCAATATGAAGGATAAAGGGCCTGGACTTTGGGCCGCCAGGACTGGGCTACTCGTCCAGGACCATGGTTCTAAATTCTGGGTACCCACAATTGCCCCTAAATTTGTTATGCCGTGTGTACAGGCCCAACAGATTTAAATGATTAGCCATAATGGCCATGTTGCAATTCCTCGGGAGCTGTGGAGTTGATTTTGGCGGCAGTCGCTTCGCTTACTGTGCACTATGATTAGAATTTGAAGGCTCGTTGGGATAACCACATATTTTCCGTCGTTTCAGACTTTCCAGCACTCTTCCATATTCTGAGAATTCTAGCGCATCATTCCCTTTGCTCTCAATCCCCATTTTCATTGCTTTTTTAGTCATCTTGAGCTCGTGCTTCTTCAGCACTCGAATCGATATTCTGTCTTGTAAGTTTTTCATGCCCTTTCTTTGCATTTTCTCTTTGGTTTGTATCTTTTCTTTGTGCTTTCCAATGGTGAAGATTGGAGATAGATCGATCTCCGAGTTTAGAAAGTTCTACAACATTCCTGAGTGGGTAGAGATTGAGTGTTGTGCCTCGCCTCCTAGGAACGTTAGGGATATAGAGGATGCCCACTAGATTCATGCTTTGTTGCTTTCCCAGGGGGGACTTACTTTTCCCCCTAATGATCTGTTTTTGCATTTTTTTAGCTATTTTAGTATTGTACCTGCACAATATTCGCCCAATGTATGGAAAATAGTGAACGGCGTGCATAGGATAAATCAATTGTATGGCACAAGATTAGGGCTTGCCGAGGTCTCCTTTTGCTACTCCTTCTCTCGAACTAGTTCAGGTGTCCTGTACCTCAAAGCTAGGAGCCCTGATAGGGTATTGGTAGTAAATCTACCTGATTCCCATAAGGACTACTGGCATGAAGGTTTTCTTGTTAGGAATTGGAAGTTCTCTCCCCAATCTGAAGGGTCGAGGTCTGAGAGGTTCATTGTTCCCTTTTATGGGGAAGAATATATAGGTAGATATCATACTATTGTTTCAATCTCTCCTGATTTATGACTTTTCTAACTCCTCTTTGTTTTTTCTTCTATAGCGAGGTCGAAGAACTTGGAGCCTGCCCTCAGCGAGGTCCGAATTTCTGAGTTGGTTAAAGCTTGGAACATCAGAGAGCCTTTGGGTGACGGCGAGCATCCCAGGTCTGCCGCTTTCTTGTTAGAGTATAAGAACGTAGGCTCTAGCTTCATAGCACGGCCTGTGGACAGTGTACCAGAGTTTGATTCTTTGAGAGAGACTAGTGCTGAGCCGATACCGTCGGACGAAGAAGAGAGCAGCTCTGAAAGTGAGCCTGCAGGTAATCTCGGTGAAGGGAGCTCTGATAGTAGCAGCTCTTTTGATTCTGAGGAGGCTTCTAAGGCTCGAGGATCGTCGAGTACTTTCAGCAGTTCTGGTGAAGATATGCCTCCAAGGAAGAACCTGATCAGAGATGATGATGATGATGACCATGTGCTCCTTGCACAAAGGTCAAAGAAACAGAAGTCTGCATCTGGGTTTGTGGCTACAGGTTCTCGGCCTTCCTCTCAGGAGCAAGAGAGGAAGAGGAGAGAGGAGGAGCATGCGAGAGAGAGGGAGAGGAAAAAGGAGGAGCAGAGAAGGAAGGTGGAAGAGAAGAAGAAAGTTGAGCAGAGAAAGAGGAGGGAGAGAGAAAAAGAGGAGGAGAGGAGGAAGATGGAATCGAGGACCAAAACAGGTCAAGCCCTGGTCCCAGTATCTGCCTTGCCTGAGGGGGCTTCGGTGGCCACTTCTCCTCAGCTAGCCCCTGCGCTGCTCGAGAGAGCAGTCCTTCCTACGGATCGCCAGAGGGCGTTGGGGTCCGATCAACTGGCTCTGCAAGCTAGCCAGAGGCTTGCCTTGGTAAATTTCTCTTCTAATTCTCAATTTCTTTTAACAAGTCTTGATGGTTTCTTCTTCTTGATTCTTTACAGTTTGTGACCGACTTCGTTATGCTCTATCGCTCTCGCGATGAGATGGTGAGGAGGAATGGAGATCTAGAACAGCAAAAATCTGCTCTGGAAGTCAGAGGCTCTCTGCTGGAGGCCGACCTGAAGGCTGCTGACGCAACTCGAGTTTCATCTGACCTGGACCTTGTCAATTCTGCTCGCGAGAGAGATGATGCAGTCAGGGAGTTGGGCGAGCTGAGGAAGGCTTACGATCTGGTGTGCACGAGCAAGCTCGACCTTGCAGAGAAGAACAGGGTTCTGGCCGAGCAACTGGAGGTGAAGAAAGCCCAGGCAGCCACCCTTAAGGAGGACTCGTACAATTCTGGCTGGGCTACTACGTATGAGGACGCTGAGGTTCAGATAGGCTACATCAGTCGTCTGAACTTCAAGAAAGGGTGGAATAAGGCTCTCGTGGCTGCTCGGGTAGACTTTGCTTCCCCACTCTTTGACAAGAACGATCCAGGGCCGAGGCCAGTTGTAGATGAGGACCCAGCCCAAGCCGATAAAGGCACTGATCCTGTTTCTCAGGCGACTCCTGCTGACGCTCCTTTGGTTGAGAGGACAGAGGACGCCCCTGCAGAGGGTAATGCTCCTGCTGATGCTGATAAGGACAAGGGTCCACCCGAGGTTGCTAATTGATAGGGCTGCTCTGTAATTTTTTTCTTTTTCAATCATATGTAACCTCGTTCCTTATTAATGAAAAGACTTCATTTCTGTTTATGCTGATCCCTTTCTCTTCTCCTTCTTTTACTCGTAGTTGGTTGATGTTGATGACTATATTCCTGTTACCTCCCAACTGGGCAGGACTCTTGGTCCTAATGCAAGCCCTGAAATTCGCCAGGCCTTTGCTAGACTCTGCAAGTTTGCCAAGTCAAGGAACCAAAAATATAAGGATCAGTCCGAGCTGGTGGCCAAGCTGAAGGACAGGTTCCAGGAGATGGAAGAAATCGGTGCCTCAGTACAAGAAGAAGTCAGTGCACTGAGGGCAAGGTTACTGGAGGCCACCGAGATTAACCAGGTTGGGGATTTCCTGCAGCAAGAGAATGAAGACCTAAGGCGGGAGGTCTTGAAGCTTAAGGAGCACTCGCCGAGCACCGTTCCAGTAGTCCTGTAAGGCTCTTCTTCGTCGCGAGCTGGATCTCGTCCTCCCCTTCCGCGTGTTGGTAGGAGTGCCAGAGGTAGGAACATGGAGGTCGAGGAACAGCGTGACAGGGAGATGGAGGAGCTGCGCGACGATGTTCGGCGAGCTTATGTAACTGCACCTGGGCTCCAAAGGGATGTTACCCGACTGCGGCATCTATTCAAGAAGGGCCCTCGACAAATGTGGTCTGATGGCTACGATCAAGGCTGGATGGATGCTCCCACGAGACTATCAGAGTTTGAAGAACTTTCTTTCATCAGAGGGTGGTTGAGTGCCCTGAGAGAGCTGCAGGTCCTGAGGAACTCGGTGTTATGGTATCGACACGAGATGTCCTCCTCCACATTGATGCCCAGTCCATTCAGGAGGGATGATCGATGGATCCCCATTGATGCTATTCCCCGGCAACTATTGGAGTTGGACGCAAATTAGGTCGTGGAAGAGCTAGCCCCCGCTTCTGATGATGGAAGAAGAGCTAAAGTCGCTGATTATCTTGTTCGGAGGCTTCCACCTCCTTGAGATTTTGTTACTCTTTTTCTTTTTAATAATGTAAATGCTTTGGGCGAGCTTCGCCGACTAAACATGTATTATCATTGTTTGTAAAAATAAAAGGTTAATGAAAAGTTCGTGTTTTGGGCAATCTTGTCGACTAAACGTGTTCATCCAATCCTTTTATATTTTTTCTGCTTCATAATCCTTTTTATTTTGTCATGTGAGTGTCCCCCCAGTCCAGTACAATGCAAGAATACCATTGTGCCCTCACTTTACCTTTTAGGTTGTGTCGTCACACTCCCTTAGGCCTAAGTAGGGCAATTGGCGAGGACACACCTGGTATTGGATGTCTTCATCCGATCAGGATTTTGTTTAACCAAAGTAGGTTTGATGCCTAAGAATACTCTGTAGGGCTTCATATATTGCCAGGGGCAATGCTGAGAGGTCTGTCGTGCTTCATGACGATGACCTGAGGAGGGGTGTTCCCCTGCTATGTCGACCATTATCCCTGTGATTTGGAAGGGATGTGTAATAAAATATAACTGACCGACTTCGCTGTGCTCTATCGCTCTCGCGATGAGCTGGTGAGGAGGAATGGAGAGCTGGAACAGCAAAAATCTGCTCTGGAAGCCAGAGGCTCTCAGCTGGAGGCCGACCTGAAGGCTGCTGACGCAGCTCGAGTTTCATCTGACCTGGCCCTTGTCAATTCTGCTCGCGAGAGAGATGATGCGGTCAGGGAGCTGGGCGAGCTGAGGAAGGCTTACGATCTGGTGTGCACGAGCAAGCTGGACCTTGCAGAGAAGAACAGGGTTCTGGCCGAGCAACTGGAGGCGGAGAAAAGCCCAGGCAGCCACCCTTAAGGAGGACTCGTACAATACTGGCTGGGCTGCTGCGTATGAGGACGCTGAGGTTCAGATAGGCTACATCAGCCGTCTGAACTTCAAGAAAGGGTGGAATAAGGCTCTCGTGGCTGCTGGGGTGGACGTTGCTTCCCCACTCTTTGACGAACACGATCCAGGGCCGAGGCCAGTTGTAGATGAGGACCCAGCCCAAGCCGATGAAGGCACTGATCCTATTTCTCAGGCGACTCCTGCTGACGCTCCTTTGGTTGAGAGGACAGAGGACGCCCCTGCAGAGGGTAATGCCCCTACTGATGCTGATAAGGACAAGGGTCCACCCGAGGTTGCTAATTGATAGGGCTGCTCTATAATTTTTTTCTTTTTCAATTTGATGTAACCTCGTTCCTTATTAATGAAAAGACTTCATTTCTGTTTATGCTGATCCCTTTCTCTTCTCCTTCTTTTACTCGTAGTTGGTTGATGTTGATGACTATATTCCTGTTACCTCCCAACTGGGTAGGACTCTTGGTCCTAATGCAAGCCCTGAAATTCGCCAGGCCTTTGCTAGACTCTGCAAGTTTGCCAAGTCAAGGAACCAAAAATATAAGGATCAGTCCGAGCTGGTGGCCAAGCTGAAGGACAGGCTCCAGGAGATGGAAGAAATCGGTGCCTCAGTACAAGAAGAAGTCAGTGCACTGAGGGCAAGGTTACTGGAGGCCACCGAGATTAACCAGGTTGGGGAGTTCCTGCAGCAAGAGAATGAAGACCTAAGGCGGGAGGTCTTGAAGATTAAGGGGCACTCGCCGAGCACGGTTCCAGTAGTCCTGCAAGGCTCTTCTTCGTCGCGAGCTGGATCTCGTCCTCCCCTTTCGTGTGCTGGTAGGAGCGCCAGAGGTAGGAACAAGGAGGCCGAAGAACAGCGTGACAGGGAGAAGGAGGAGCTGCGCGACGATGTTCGGCGAGCTTATGTAACTGCTGCTGGGCTCCAAAGGGATGTTACCCGACTGCGGCATCTATTCAAGAAGGGCCCTCGACAAATGTGGTATGATGGCTACGATCAAGGCTGGATGGATGCTCCCACGAGACTATCAGAGTTTGAAGAACTTTCTTTCATCAGAGGGTGGTTGAGTGCCCTTAGAGAGCTGCAGGTCCCGAGGAACTCGGTGTTATGGTATCGACACGAGATGTCCTCCTCCACTTTGATGCCCAGTCCATTCAGGAGGGATGATCGATGGATCCCCATTGATTCTATTCCCCGGCAACTATTAGAGTTGGACGCAAATGAGGTCGTGGAAGAGCTAGCCCCCGCTTCTGATGATGGAAGAAGAGCTAAAGTCGCTGATTATCTTGTTCGGAGGCTTCCACCTCCTTGAGAGTTTGTTACTCTTTTTCTTTTTGATAATGTAAATACTTTGGGCGAGCTTCGCCGACTAAACATGTATTATCATTGTTTGTAAATATAAAAGATTAATGAAAAGTTCGTGTTCTGGGCAATTTTGTCGACTAAACGTGTTCATCTAATCCTTTTATATTTTTGCTGCTTCATAATCCTTTTTTTTTTGTCATGTGAGTGCCCCCCCAGTCCAGTACAATGCAAGAATACCATTGTGCCCTCACTTTACCTTTTAGGTTGTGTCGTCACACTCCCTTAGGCCTAAGTAGGACAATTGGCGAGGACACACATGGTATTGGATGTGTTCATCCGATCAGGATTTTGTTTAACCAAAGGAGGTTTGATGCCTAAGAATACTCTGTAGGGCTTCATATATTGCCAGGGGCAATTCTGAGAGGTCTGTCGTGCTTCATGACGATGACCTGAGGAGGGGTGTTCCCCTGCTATGTCGACCATTATGCCTGTGATTTGGAAGGGATGCGTAATAAAATATAACTGACCGACTTCGCTGTGCTCTATCGCTCTCGCGATGAGCTGGTGAGGAGGAATGGAGAGCTGGAACAGCAAAAATCTGCTCTGGAAGCCAGAGGCTCTCAGCTGGAGGCCGACCTGAAGGCTGCTGACGCAGCTCGAGTTTCATCTACCTGGCCCTTGTCAATTCTGCTCGCGAGAGAGATGATGCGGTCAGGGAGCTGGGCGAGCTGAGGAAGGCTTACGATCTGGTGTGCACGAGCAAGCTCGACCTTGCAGAAAAGAACAGGGTTCTGGCCGAGCAACTGGAGGCGGAGAAAGCCCAGGCAGCCACCTTTAAGGAGGACTCGTACAATACTGGCTGGGCTGCTGCGTATGAGGACGCTGAGGTTCAGATAGGCTACATCAGCCATCTGAACTTCAAGAAAGGGTGGAATAAGGCTCTCGTGGCTGCTGAGGTGGACGTCACTTCCCCACTCTTTGACGAGCACGATCCAGGGCCGAGGACAGTTGTAGGTGAGGACCCAGCCCAAGCCGATGAAGGCACTGATCCTGTTTCTCAGGCGACTCCTGTTGACGCTCCTTTGGTTGAGAGGACAGAGGATGCCCCTGCAGAGGGTAATGCCCCTGCTGATGCTGATAAGGACAAGGGTCCACCAAAGGTTGCTAATTGATAGGGCTGCTCTGTAATTTTTTTCTTTTTCAATTTTATGTAACCTCGTTCCTTATTAATGAAAAGACTTCATTTCTGTTTATGCTGATCCCTTTCTCTTCTCCTTCTTGTAGTTGGTTGATGTTGATGACTATATTCCTGTTACCTCCCAACTGGGTAGGACTCTTGATCCTAATGCAAGCCCTGAAATTCGCCAGGCCTTTGCTAGACTCTACAAGTTTGCCAAGTCAAGGAACCAAAAATATAAGGATCAGTCCGAACTGGTGGCCAAGCTGAAGGACAGTCTCCAGGAGATGGAAGAAATCGGTGCCTCAGTACAAGAAGAAGTCAGTGGACTGAGGGCAAGGTTACTGGAGGCCACCGAGATTAACCAGGTTGGGGAGTTCCTGCAGCAAGAGAATGAAGACCTAAGGCGGGAGGTCTTGAAGCTTAAGGAGCACTCGTAAAGCACCGTTTCAGTAGTCCTGCAAGGTTCTTCTTCGTCGCGAGCTGGATCTCGTCCTCCCCTTCCGCGTGCTGGTAGGAGTGCCAGAGGTAGGAACAGGGAGGCCGAGGAACAGCGTGACAGGGAGATGGAGGAGCTGCGCGACGATGTTCGGCGCGCTTATGTAACTGCTGCTGGGCTCCAAAGGGATGTTACCCGACTGCGGCATCTATTCAAGAAGGGACCTCGACAAATGTGGTTTGATAGCTACGATCAAGGCTGGATGGATGCTCCCACGAGACTATCAGAGTTTGAAGAACTTTCTTTCATCAGAGGGTGGTTGAGTGCCCTGAGAGAGCTGCAGGTCCTGAGGAACTCGGTTTTATGGTATCGACATGAGATGTCCTCCTCCACTTTGATGCCCAGTCCATTCAGGAGGGATGATCGATGGATCCCCATTGATGCTATTCCCCGACAACTATTGGAGTTGGACGCAAATGAGGTCGTGGAAGAGCTAGCCCCCGCTTCTGATGATGGAAGAAGAGCTAAAGTCGCTGATTATCTTGTTCGGAGGCTTCCACCTCCTTGAGATTTTTTTACTGTTTTTCTTTTTGATAATGTAAATGCTTTGGGCGAGCTTCGCCGACTAAACATGTATTATCATTGTTTGTAAAAATAAAAGATTAATGAAAAGTTCGTGTTTTGGGCAATCTTGTCGACTAAACGTGTTCATCTAATCCTTTTATATTTTTTCTGCTTCATAATCCTTTTTATTTTGTCATGTGAGTGTCCCCCCAGTCCAGTACAATGCAAGAATACCATTGTGCCCTCACTTTACCTTTTAGGTTGTGTCGTCACACTCCCTTAGGCCTAAGTAGGACAATTGGCGAGGACACACCTGGTATCGGATGTCTTCATCCGATCAGGATTTTGTTTAACCAAAGTAGGTTTGATGCCTTAGAATACTCTGTAGGGCTTCATATATTGCCAGGGGCAATGCTAAGAGGTCTGTCGTGCTTCATGACGATGACCTGAGGTGGGGTGTTCCCCTGCTATGTCGACCATTATACCTGTGATTTGGAAGGGATGTGTAATAAAATATAACTGACCGAATTCGCTGTGGTCTATCGCTCTCGCGATGAGCTGGTGAGGAGGAATGGAGAGCTGGAACAGCAAAAATCTGCTCTGGAAGCCAGAGGCTCTCAACTGGAGGCCGACCTGAAGGCTGCTGACGCAGCTCGAGTTTCATCTGACCTGGCCCTTGTCAATTCTGCTCGCGAGAGAGATGATGCGGTCAGGGAGCTGGGCGAGCTGAGGAAGGCTTACGATCTGGTGTGCACGAGCAAGCTGGACCTTGCAGAGAAGAACAGGGTTCTGGCCGAGCAACTGGAGGCGGAGAAAGCCCAGGCAGCCATCCTTAAGGAGGACTCGTACAATTCTGGCTGGGCTGCTGCGTATGAGGACGCTGAGGTTCAGATAGGCTACATCAGCCGTCTGAACTTCAAGAAAGGGTGGAATAAGCCTCTCGTGGCTGCTGGGGTGGACGTTGCTTCCCCACTCTTTGACGAGCACGATCCAGGGTCGAGGCCAGTTGGAGATGAGGACCCAGTCCAAGCCGATGAAGGCACTGATCCTGTTTCTCAGGCGACTCCTGCTGACGCTCCTTTGGTTGAGAGGACAGAGGACGCCCCTGCAGAGGGTAAGGACAAGGGTCCACTCAAGGTTGCTAATTGATAGGGCTGCTCTGTAATTTTTTTCTTTTTCAATTTGATGTAACCTCGTTCCTTATTAATGAAAAGACTTCATTTCTGTTTATGCTGATCCATTTCTCTTCTCCTTCTTTTACTCGTAGTTGGTTGATGTTGATGACTATATTCCTGTTACCTCCCAACTGGGTAGGACTCTTGGTCCTAATGCAAGCCCTGAAATTTGCCAGGCCTTTGCTAGACTCTGAAGTTTGCCAAGTCAAGGAACCAAAAATATAAGGATCAGTCCGAACTGGTGGCCAAGCTGAAGGACAGGCTCCAGGAGATGGAAGAAATCGGTGCCTCAGTACAAGAAGAAGTCAGTGCACTGAGGGCAAGGTTACTGGAGGCCACCGAGATTAACCAGGTTGGGGAGTTCCTGCAGCAAGAGAATGAAGACCTAAGGCGGGAGGTCTTGAAGCTTAAGGAGCACTCGTCGAGCACCGTGCAGTAGCCTTGCAAGGCTCTTCTTCGTCGCGAGATGGATCTCGTCCTCCCCTTCCGCGTGCTGGTAGAAGTGCCAGAGGTAGGAACAGGGAGGCCGAGGAATAGCGTGACAGGGAGATGTAGGAGCTGCGCGACGATGTTCGGCGCACTTATGTAACTGCTGCTGGGCTCCAAAGGGATGTTACCCGACTGCGGCATCTATTCAAGAAGGGACCTCGACAAATGTGGTTTGATAGCTACGATCAAGGCTGGATGGATGCTCCCACGAGACTATCAGAGTTTGAAGAACTTTCTTTCATCAGAGGGTGGTTGAGTGCCCTGAGAGAGCTGCAGGTCCCGAGGAACTCGGTGTTATGGTATCGACACGAGATGTCCTCCTCCACTTTGATGCCCAGTCCATTCAGGAGGGATGATCGATGGATCCCCATTGATGCTATTCCCCGGCAACTATTGGAGTTGGATGCAAATGAGGTCGTGGAAGAGCTAGCCCCCGCTTCTGATGATGGAAGAAGAGCTAAAGTCGCTGATTATCTTGTTCGGAGGCTTCCACCTCCTTGAGATTTTGTTACTCTTTTTCTTTTTGATAATGTAAATTCTTTGGGCGAGCTTCGCCGACTAAACATGTATTATCATTGTTTGTAAATATAAAAGATTAATGAAAAGTTCGTGTTTTGGGCAATCTTGTCGACTAAACGTGTTCATCCAATACTTTTATATTTTTGCTGCTTCATAATCCTTTTTATTTTGTCATGTGAGTGTCCCCCCAGTCCAGTACAATGCAAGAATACCATTGTGCCCTCACTTTACCTTTTAGGTTGTGTCGTCACACTCCCTTAGGCCTAAGTAGGGCAATTGGCGAGGACACACCTGGTATTGGATGTCTTCATCCGATCAGGATTTTGTTTAACCAAATTAGGTTTGATGCATAAGAATACTCTATAGGGCTTCATATATTGCCAGGGGCAATGCTGAGAGGTCTGTCGTGCTTCATGACGATGACCTGAGGAGGGGTGTTCCCCTACTATGTCGACCATTATCCCTGTTATTTGGAAGGGATGTGTAATAAAATATAACTGACCGACTTCGCTGTGCTCTATCGCTCTCGCGATGAGCTGGTGAGGAGGAATGGAGAGCTGGAACAGCAAAAATCTGCTCTGGAAGCCAGAGGCTCTCAACTGGAGGCCGACCTGAAGGCTGCTGACGCAGCTCGAGTTTCATCTGACCTGGCCCTTGTCAATTCTGCTCGCGAGAGAGATGATGCGGTCAGGGAGCTGGGCGAGCTGAGGAAGGCTTACGATCTGGTGTGCACGAGCAAGCTGGACCTTGCAGAAAAGAACAGGGTTCTGGCCGAGCAACTGGAGGCGGAGAAAGCCCAGGCAACTACCCTTAAGGAGGACTCGTACAATTCTGGCTGGACTGCTGCGTATGAGGACGCTGAGGTTCAGATAGACTACATCAGCCGTCTGAACTTCAAGAAAGGGTGGAATAAGGCTCTCGTGGCTGCTAGGGTGGACGTTACTTCCCCACTCTTTGACGAGCACGATCCAGGGCCGAGGCCAGTTGTAGATGAGGACCCAGCCCAAGCCGATGAAGGCACTGATCCTGTTTCTCAGGCGACTCCTGCTGACGCTCCTTTGGTTGAGAGGACAGAGGACGCCCCTGCAGAGGGTAATGCCCCAGCTGATGCTGATAAGGACAAGGGTCCACCAAAGGTTGCTAATTGATAGGGCTGCTCTGTAATTTTTTTTCTTTTTCAATTTGATGTAACCTCGTTCCTTATTAATGAAAAGACTTCATTTCTGTTTATGCTGATCCCTTTCTCCTCTCCTTCTTTTACTCGTAGTTGGTTGATGTTGATGACTATATTCCTGTTACCTCCCAACTGGGTAGGACTCTTGGTCCTAATGCAGGCCCTGAAATTCGCCAGGCCTTTGCTAGACTCTGCAAGTTTCCCAAGTCAAGGAACCAAAAATATAAGGATCAGTCCGAGCTGGTGGCCAAGCTGAAGGACAGGCTCCAGGAGATGGAAGAAATCGGTGCCTCAGTACAAGAAGAAGTCAGTGCACTGAGGGCAAGGTTACTAGAGGCCACCGAGATTAACCAGGTTGGGGAGTTCCTGCAGCAAGAGAATGGAGACCTAAGGCGGGAGGTCTTGAAGATTAAGGAGCACTCGTCGAGCACCGTTCTAGTAGTCCTGTAAGGCTCTTCTTCGTCGTGAGCTGGATCTCGTCCTCCCCTTCCGCGTGCTGGTAGGAGTGCTAGAGGTAGGAACAGGGAGGCCGAGGAACAGCGTGACATGGAGATGGAGGAGCTGCGCGACGATGTTCGACGAGCTTATGTAACTGCTGCTGGGCTCCAAAGGGATGTTACCCGACTGCGGCATCTATTCAAGAAGGGCCCTCGGCAAATGTGGTCTGGTGCCTACGATCAAGGCTGGATGGATGCTCCCACGAGACTATCAGAGTTTGAAGAACTTTCTTTCATCAGAGGGTGGTTGAGTGCCCTGAGAGAGCTGCAGGTCCCGAGGAACTCGGTGTTATGGTATCGACACGAGATGTCCTCCTCCACTTTGATGCCCAGTCCATTCAGGAGGGATAATCGATGGATCCCCATTGATGCTATTCCCCGGAAACTATTGGAGTTGGACGCAAATGAGGTCGTGGAAGAGCTAGCCCCCGCTTCTGATGATGGAAGAAGAGCTAAAGTCGCTGATTATCTTGTTCGGAGGCTTCCACCTCCTTGAGATTTTGTTTCTCTTTTTCTTTTTGATAGTGTAAATACTTTGGGTGAGCTTCGCCGACTAAACATGTATTATCATTGTTTGTAAAAATAAAAGATTAATGAAAAGTTCGTGTTTTGGGCAATCTTGTCGACTAAACGTGTTCATCTAATCCTTTTATATTTTTTCTGCTTCATAATCCTTTTTATTTTGTCATGTGAGTGTCCCCCCAGTCCAGTACAATGCAAGAATACCATTGTGCCCTCACTTTACCTTTTAGGTTGTGTCGTCAAACTCCCTTAGGCCTAAGTAGGGCAATTGCCGAGGACACACCTGGTATTGGATGTCTTCATCCGATCAGGATTTTGTTTAACCAAAGTAGGTTTGATGCCTAAGAACACTCCGTAGGGCTTCATATATTGCCAGGGGCAATGCTGAGAGGTCTGTCGTGCTTCATGACGATGACCTGAGGAGGGGTGTTCCCCTGCTATGTCGACCATTTTGCCTGTTATTTGGAAGGGATGTGTAATAAAATACAACTGACCGACTTCGCTGTGCTCTATCGCTCTCACGATGAGCTGGTGAGGAGGAATGGAGAGCTGGAACAACAAAAATCTGCTCTGGAAGCCAGAGGCTCTCAGCTGGAGGCCGACCTGAAGGGTGCTGACGCAGCTCGAGTTTCATCTGACCTGGCCCTTGTCAATTCTGCTCGCGAGAGAGATGATGCGGTCAGGGAGCTGGGCGAGCTGAGGAAGGCTTACGATCTGGTGTGCACGAGCAAGCTGGACCTTGCAGAGAAGAACAGGGTTCTGGCCGAGCAACTGGAGACGGAGAAAGCCCAAGCAGCCACCCTTAAGGAGGACTCGTACAATTTTGGCTGGGCTGCTGCGTATGAGGACGCTGAGGTTCAGATAGGCTACATCAGCGGTCTGAACTTCAAGAAAGGGTAGGATAAGGCTCTCGTGGCTGCTGGGGTGGACGTTGCTTCCCCACTCTTTGAGGAGCACGATCCAGGGTCGAGGCCAGTTGTAGATGAGGACCCAGCCCAAGCCGATGAAGGCACTGATCCTGTTTCTCAGGCGACTCCTGCTGACGCTCCTTTGGTTGAGAGGACAGAGGACGCCCCTGCAGAGGGTAATGCCCCTGCTGATGCTGATAAGGACAAGGGACCACCCGAGGTTGCTAACTGATAGGGCTGCTCTGTAATTTTTTTCTTTTTTAATTTGATGTAACCTGGTTCCTTATTAATGAAAAGACTTCATTTCTGCTTATGCTGATCCCTTTCTCTTCTCCTTCTTTTACTCGTAGTTGGTTGATGTTGATGACTATATTCCTGTTACCTCCCAACTGGGTAGGACTCTTGGTCCTAATGCAAGCCCTGAAATTCGCCAGGCCTTTGCTAGACTCTGCAAGTTTGCCAAGTCAAGGAACCAAAAATATAAGGATCAGTCCGAGCTGGTGGCTAAGCTGAAGGACAGGCTCCAGGAGATAGAAGAAATCGGTGCCTCAGTACAAGAAGAAGTCAGTGCACTGAGGGCAAGGTTACTGGAGGCCACCGGTATTAACCAGATTGGGGAGTTCCTGCAGCAAGAGAATGAAGACCTAAGGCGGGAGGTCTTGAAGCTTAAGGAGCACTCGCCGAGCACCGTTCTAGTAGTCCTGTAAGGCTCTTCTTCGTCGCGAGCTGGATCTCGTCCTCCCCTTCCGCGTGCTGGTAGGAGTGCCAGAGGTAGGAAGAGGGAGGCCAAGGAACAGCGTGATAGGGAGATGGAGGAGGTGGGCGACGATGTTCGGCGAGCTTATGTAACTGGTGCTGGGCTCTAAAGGGATGTTACCCGACTGCGGCATCTATTCAAGAAGGGCCCTCGACAAATGTGGTCTGATGGCTAAGATCAAGGCTGGATGGATGCTCCCACGAGACTATCAGAGTTTGAAGAACTTTCTTTCATCAGAGGGTGGTTGAGTGCCCTGAGAGAGCTGCAGGTCCCGAGGAACTCGGTGTTATGGTATCGACACGAGATGTCCTCCTCCACTTTGATGCCCAGTCCATTCAGGAGGGATGATCGATGGATCCCCATTGATGATATTCCCCGGCAACTATTGGAGTTGGACGTAAATGAGGTCGTGGAAGAGCTAGCCCCCGCTTCTGATGATGGAAGAAGAGCTAAAGTCGCTGATTATCTTGTTCGGAGGCTTCCACCTCCTTGAGATTTTGTTACTGTTTTTCTTTTTGATAATGTAAATGCTTTGGGCGAGCTTCGCCGACTAAACATGTATTATCATTGTTTGTAAAAATAATAGATTAATGAAAAGTTCGTGTTTTGGGCAATCTTGTCGACTAAACGTGTTCATCCAATCCTTTTATATTTTTGCTGCTTCATAATCCTTTTTATTTTGTCATGTGAGTGTCCCCCCAGTCCAGTACAATGCAAGAATACCATTGTGCCCTCACTTTACCTTTTAGGTTGTGTCGTCACACTCCCTTAGGCCTAAGTAGGGCAATTGGCGAGGACACACCTGGTATCGGATGTCTTCATCCGATCAGGATTTTGTTTAACCAAAGTAGGTTTGATGCCTAAGAATACTCTGTAGGGATTCATATATTGCCAGGGGCAATGCTGAGAGGTCTGTCGTGCTTCATGACGATGACCTGAGGTGGGGTGTTCCCCTGCTATGTCGACCATTATACCTGTGATTTGGAAGGGATGTGTAATAAAATATAACTGACCGACTTCGCTGTGCTCTATCACTCTCGCGATGAGCTGGTGAGGAGGAATGGAGAGCTGGAACAGCAAAAATCTGCTCTGGAAGCCAGAGGCTCTCAACTGGAGGCCGACCTGAAGGCTGCTGACGCAGCTCGAGTTTCATCTGACCTGGCCCTTGTCAATTCTGCTCGCGAGAGAGATGATGCGGTCAGGGAGCTGGGCGAGCTGAGGAAGGCTTACGATCTGGTGTGCACGAGCAAGCTGGACCTTACAGAGAAGAACAGGGTTCTGGCCGAGCAACTGGAGGCGGAGAAAGCCCAGGCAGCCACCCTTAAGGAGGACTCGTACAATTCTGGCTGGGCTGCTGCGTATGAGGACGCTGAGGTTCAGATAGGCTACATCAGCCGTCTGAACTTCAAGAAAGGGTGGAATAAGGCTCTCTTTGCTGCTGGGGTGGACGTTGCTTCCCCACTCTTTGACGAGCACGATCCAGGGTCGAGGCCAGTTGGAGATGAGGACCCAGTCCAAGCCGATGAAGGCACTGATCCTGTTTCTCAGGCGACTCCTGCTGACGCTCCTTTGGTTGAGAGGACAGAGGACGCCCATGCAGAGGGTAAGGACAAGGGTCCACTCAAGGTTGCTAATTGATAGGGCTGCTCTGTAATTTTTTTCTTTTTCAATTTGATGTAACCTCGTTCCTTATTAATGAAAAGACTTCATTTCTGTTTATGCTGATCCATTTCTCTTCTCCTTCTTTTACTCGTAGTTGGTTGATGTTGATGACTATATTCCTGTTACCTCCCAACTGGGTAGGACTCTTGGTCCTAATGCAAGCCCTGAAATTTGCCAGGCCTTTGCTAGACTCTGAAGTTTGCCAAGTCAAGGAACCAAAAATATAAGGATCAGTCCGAACTGGTGGCCAAGCTGAAGGACAGGCTCCAGGAGATGGAAGAAATCGGTGCCTCAGTACAAGAAGAAGTCAGTGCACTGAGGGCAAGGTTACTGGAGGCCACCGAGATTAACCAGGTTGGGGAGTTCCTGCAGCAAGAGAATGAAGACCTAAGGCGGGAGGTCTTGAAGCTTAAGGAGCACTCGCCGAGCACCGTGCAGTAGCCTTGCAAGTCTCTTCTTCGTCGCGAGATGGATCTCGTCCTCCCCTTCCGCGTGCTGGTAGGAGTGCCAGAGGTAGGAACAGGGAGGCCGAGGAATAGCGTGACAGGGAGATGTAGGAGCTGCGCGACGATGTTCGGCGCACTTATGTAACTGCTGCTGGGCTCCAAAGGGATGTTACCCGACTGCGGCATCTATTCAAGAAGGGACCTCGACAAATGTGGTTTGATAGCTACGATCAAGGCTGGATGGATGCTCCCACGAGATTATCAGAGTTTGAAGAACTTTCTTTCATCAGAGGGTGGTTGAGTGCCCTGAGAGAGCTGCAGGTCCCGAGGAACTCGGTGTAATGGTATCGACACGAGATGTCCTCCTCCACTTTTATGCCCAGTCCATTCAGGAGGGATGATCGATGGATCCCCATTGATGCTATTCCCCGGCAACTATTGGAGTTGGATGCAAATGAGGTCGTGGAAGAGCTAGCCCCCGCTTCTGATGATGGAAGAAGAGCTAAAGTCGCTGATTATCTTGTTCGGAGGCTTCCACCTCCTTGAGATTTTGTTACTCTTTTTCTTTTTGATAATGTAAATTCTTTGGGCGAGCTTCGCCGACTAAACATGTATTATCATTGTTTGTAAATATAAAAGATTAATGAAAAGTTCGTGTTTTGGGCAATCTTGTCGACTAAACGTGTTCATCCAATCCTTTTATATTTTTGCTGCTTCATAATCCTTTTTATTTTGTCATGTGAGTGTCCCCCCAGTCCAGTACAATGCAAGAATACCATTGTGCCCTCACTTTACCTTTTAGGTTGTGTCGTCACACTCCCTTAGGCCTAAGTAGGGCAATTGGCGAGGACACACCTGGTATTGGATGTCTTCATCCGATCAGGATTTTGTTTAACCAAATTAGGTTTCATGCATAAGAATACTCTGCAGGGCTTCATTTATTGCCAGGGGCAATGCTGAGAGGTCTGTCGTGCTTCATGACGATGACCTGAGGAGGGGTGTTCCCCTGCTATGTCGACCATTATCCCTGTGATTTGGAAGGGATGTGTAATAAAATATAACTGACCGACTTCGCTGTGCTCTATCGCTCTCGCGATGAGCTGGTGAGGAGGAATGGAGAGCTGGAACAGCAAAAATCTGCTCTTGAAGCCAGAGGCTCTCAACTGGAGGCCGACCTGAAGGCTGCTGACGCAGCTCGAGTTTCATCTGACCTGGCCCTTGTCAATTCTGCTCGCGAGAGAGATGATGCGGTCAGGGAGCTGGGCGAGCTGAGGAAGGCTTACGATCTGGTGTGCACGAGCAAGCTGGACCTTGTAGAGAAGAATAGGGTTCTGGCCGAGCAACTGGAGGCGGAGAAAGCCCAGGCAGCCACCTTAAGGAGGACTCGTACAATTCTGGCTGGGCTGCTGCTTATGAGGAAGCTGAGGTTCAGATAGACTACATCAGCCGTCCGAACTTCAAGAAAGGGTAGAATAAGGCTCTCGTGGCTGCTAGGGTGGACGTTACTTCCCCACTCTTTGACGAGCACGATCCAGGGCCGAGGCCAGTTGTAGATGAGGACCCAGCCCAAGCCGATGAAGGCACTGATCCTGTTTCTCAGGCGACTCCTACTGACACTCCTTTGGTTGAGAGGACAGAGGACGCCCCTGCAGAGGGTAATGCCCCAGCTGATGCTGATAAGGACAAGGGTCCACCAAAGGTTGCTAATTGATAGGGCTGCTCTGTAATTTTTTTTCTTTTTCAATTTGATGTAACCTCGTTCCTTATTAATGAAAAGACTTCATTTCTGTTTATGCTGATCCCTTTCTCCTCTCCTTCTTTTACTCGTAGTTGGTTGATGTTGATGACTATATTCCTGTTACCTCTCAACTGGGTAGGACTCTTGGTCCTAATGCAAGCCCTGAAATTCGCCAGGCCTTTGCTAGACTCTGCAAGTTTCCCAAGTCAAGGAACCAAAAATATAAGGATCAGTCCGAGCTGGTGGCTAAGCAGAAGGACAGGCTCCAGGAGATGGAAGAAATCGGTGCCTCAGTACAAGAAGAAGTCAGTGCACTGAGGGCAAGGTTACTAGAGGCCACCGAGATTAACCAGGTTGGGGAGTTCCTGCAGCAAGAGAATGGAGACCTAAGGCGGGAGGTCTTGAAGATTAAGGAGCACTCGCCGAGCACCGTTCTAGTAGTCCTGTAAGGCTCTTCTTCGTCGTGAGCTGGATCTCGTCCTCCCCTTCCGCGTGCTGGTAGGAGTGCCAGAGGTAGGAACAGGGAGGCCGAGGAACAGCGTGACATGGAGATGGAGGAGCTGCGCGACGATGTTCGACGAGCTTATGTAACTGCTGCTGGGCTCCAAAGGGATGTTACCCGACTGCGGCATCTATTCAAGAAGGGCCCTCGGCAAATGTGGTCTGATGCCTACGATCAAGGCTGGATGGATGCTCCCACGAGACTATCAGAGTTTGAAGAACTTTCTTTCATCAGAGGGTGGTTGAGTGCCCTGAGAGAGCTGCAGGTCCCGAGGAACTCGGTGTTATGGTATCGACACGAGATGTCCTCCTCCACTTTGATGCCCAGTCCATTCAGGAGGGATAATCGATGGATCCCCATTGATGCTATTCCCCGGCAACTATTGGAGTTGGACGCAAATGAGGTCGTGGAAGAGCTAGCCCCCGCTTCTGATGATGGAAGAAGAGCTAAAGTCGCTGATTATCTTATTCGGAGGCTTCCACCTCCTTGAGATTTTGTTACTCTTTTTCTTTTTGATACTGTAAATACTTTGGGCGAGCTTCGCCGACTAAACATGTATTATCATTGTTTGTAAATATAAAAGGTTAATGAAAAGTTCGTGTTTTGGGCAATCTTGCCGACTAAACGTGTTCATCCAATCCTTTTATATTTTTGCTGCTTCATAATCCTTTTTATTTTGTCATGTGAGTGTCCCCCCAGTCCAGTACAATGCAAGAATACCATTGTGCCCTCACTTTACCTTTTAGGTTGTGTCGTCAAACTCCCTTAGGCCTAAGTAGGGCAATTGGTGAGGACACACCTGGTATTGGATGTCTTCATCCGATCAGGATTTTGTTTAACCAAAGTAGGTTTGATGCCTAAGAACACTTTGTAGGGCTTCATATATTGCCAGGGGCAATGCTGAGAGGTCTGTGGTGCTTCATGACGATGACCTGAGGAGGGGTGTTCCCCTGCTATGTCGACCATTATGCTGGTGATTTGGAAGGGATGTGTAATAAAATACAACTGACCGACTTCGCTGTGCTCTATCGCTCTCACGATGAGCTGGTGAGGAGGAATGGAGAGCTGGAACAATAAAAATCTGCTCTGGAAGCCAGAGGCTCTCAGCTGGAGGCCGACCGGAAGGGTGCTGACGTAGCTCGAGTTTCATCTGACCTGGCCCTTGTCAATTCTGCTCGCGAGAGAGATGATGCGGTCAGGGAGCTGGGCGAGCTGAGGAAGGCTTACGATCTGGTGTGCACGAGCAAGCTGGACCTTGCAGAGAAGAACAGGGTTCTGGCCGAGCAACTGGAGGCGGAGAAAGCCCAAGCAGCCACCCTTAAGGAGGACTCGTACAATTTTGGCTGGGCTGCTGCGTATGAGGACGCTGAGGTTCAGATAGGCTACATCAGCGGTCTGAACTTCAAGAAAGGGTGGGATAAGGCTCTCGTGGCTGCTGGGGTGGACGTTGCTTCCCCACTCTTTGAGGAGCACGATCCAGGGCCGAGGCCAGTTGTGGATGAGGACCCAGCCCAAGCCGATGAAGGCACTGATCCTGTTTCTTGGGCGACTCCTGCTGACGCTCCTTTGGTTGAGAGGACAGAGGACGCCCCTGCAGAGGGTAATGCCCCTGCTGATGCTGATAAGGACAAGGGACCACCCGAGGTTGCTAACTGATAGGGCTGCTCTGTAATTTTTTTCTTTTTCAATTTTATGTAACCTCGTTCCTTATTAATGAAAAGACTTCATTTCTGTTTATGCTGATCCCTTTCTCTTCTCCTTCTTTTATTCGTAGTTGGTTGATGTTGATGACTATATTCCTGTTACCTCCCAACTGGGTAGGACTCTTGGTCCTAATGCAAGCCCTGAAATTCGCCAGGCCTTTGCTAGACTCTGCAAGTTTGCCAAGTCAAGGAACCAAAAATATAAGGATCGGTCCGAGCTGGTGGCCAAGCTGAAGGACAGGCTCCAGGAGATAGAAGAAATCGGTGCCTCAGTACAAGAATAAGTTAGTGCACTGAGGGCAAGGTTACTGGAGGCCACCGGTATTAACCAGGTTGGGGAGTTCCTGAAGCAAGAGAATTAAGACCTAAGGCGGGAGGTCTTGAAGCTTAAGGAGCACTCGCCGAGCACCGTTCCAGTAATCCTGTAAGGCTCTTCTTCGTCGCGAGCTGGATCTCGTCCTCCCCTTCCGCGTGCTGGTAGGAGTGCCAGAGGTAGGAACAGGGAGGCCAAGGAACAGCGTGACAGGGAGATGGAGGAGCTGGGCGACGATGTTCGGCGAGCTTATGTAACTGGTGCTGGGCTCTAAAGGGATGTTACCCGACTGCGGCATCTATTCAAGAAGGGCCCTCGACAAATGTGGTCTGATGGCTAAGATCAAGGCTGGATGGATGCTCCCACGAGACTATCAGAGTTTGAAGAACTTTCTTTCATCAGAGGGTGGTTGAGTGCCCTGAGAGAGATGCAGGTCCCGAGGAACTCGGTGTTATGGTATCGACACGAGATGTCCTCCTCCACTTTGATGCCCAGTCCATTCAGGAGGGATGATCGATGGATCCCCATTGATGATATTCCCCGGCAACTATTGGAGTTGGACGTAAATGAGGTCGTGGAAGAGCTAGCCCCCGCTTCTGATGATGGAAGAAGAGCTAAAGTCGCTGATTATCTTGTTCGGAGGCTTCCACCTCTTTGAGATTTTGTTACTCTTTTTCTTTTTGATAATGTAAATGCTTTTGGCGAGCTTCGCCGACTAAACATGTATTATCATTGTTTGTAAATATAAAAGATTAATGAAAAGTTCGTGTTTTGGGCAATCTTGCCGACTAAACGTGTTCATCCAATCCTTTTATATTTTTGCTGCTTCATAATCCTTTTTATTTTGTCATGTGAGTGTCCCCCCAGTCCAGTACAATGCAAGAATACCATTGTGCCCTCACTTTACCTTTTAGGTTGTGTCGTCAAACTCCCTTAGGCCTAAGTAGGGCAATTGGTGAGGACACACCTGGTATTGGATGTCTTCATCCGATCAGGATTTTGTTTAACCAAAGTAGGTTTGATGCCTAAGAACACTTTGTAGGGCTTCATATATTGCCAGGGGCAATGCTGAGAGGTCTGTGGTGCTTCATGACGATGACCTGAGGAGGGGTGTTCCCCTGCTATGTCGACCATTATGCTGGTGATTTGGAAGGGATGTGTAATAAAATACAACTGACCGACTTCGCTGTGCTCTATCGCTCTCACGATGAGCTGGTGAGGAGGAATGGAGAGCTGGAACAATAAAAATCTGCTCTGGAAGCCAGAGGCTCTCAGCTGGAGGCCGACCGGAAGGGTGCTGACGTAGCTCGAGTTTCATCTGACCTGGCCCTTGTCAATTCTGCTCGCGAGAGAGATGATGCGGTCAGGGAGCTGGGCGAGCTGAGGAAGGCTTACGATCTGGTGTGCACGAGCAAGCTGGACCTTGCAGAGAAGAACAGGGTTCTGGCCGAGCAACTGGAGGCGGAGAAAGCCCAAGCAGCCACCCTTAAGGAGGACTCGTACAATTTTGGCTGGGCTGCTGCGTATGAGGACGCTGAGGTTCAGATAGGCTACATCAGCGGTCTGAACTTCAAGAAAGGGTGGGATAAGGCTCTCGTGGCTGCTGGGGTGGACGTTGCTTCCCCACTCTTTGAGGAGCACGATCCAGGGCCGAGGCCAGTTGTGGATGAGGACCCAGCCCAAGCCGATGAAGGCACTGATCCTGTTTCTTGGGCGACTCCTGCTGACGCTCCTTTGGTTGAGAGGACAGAGGACGCCCCTGCAGAGGGTAATGCCCCTGCTGATGCTGATAAGGACAAGGGACCACCCGAGGTTGCTAACTGATAGGGCTGCTCTGTAATTTTTTTCTTTTTCAATTTTATGTAACCTCGTTCCTTATTAATGAAAAGACTTCATTTCTGTTTATGCTGATCCCTTTCTCTTCTCCTTCTTTTATTCGTAGTTGGTTGATGTTGATGACTATATTCCTGTTACCTCCCAACTGGGTAGGACTCTTGGTCCTAATGCAAGCCCTGAAATTCGCCAGGCCTTTGCTAGACTCTGCAAGTTTGCCAAGTCAAGGAACCAAAAATATAAGGATCGGTCCGAGCTGGTGGCCAAGCTGAAGGACAGGCTCCAGGAGATAGAAGAAATCGGTGCCTCAGTACAAGAATAAGTTAGTGCACTGAGGGCAAGGTTACTGGAGGCCACCGGTATTAACCAGGTTGGGGAGTTCCTGAAGCAAGAGAATTAAGACCTAAGGCGGGAGGTCTTGAAGCTTAAGGAGCACTCGCCGAGCACCGTTCCAGTAATCCTGTAAGGCTCTTCTTCGTCGCGAGCTGGATCTCGTCCTCCCCTTCCGCGTGCTGGTAGGAGTGCCAGAGGTAGGAACAGGGAGGCCAAGGAACAGCGTGACAGGGAGATGGAGGAGCTGGGCGACGATGTTCGGCGAGCTTATGTAACTGGTGCTGGGCTCTAAAGGGATGTTACCCGACTGCGGCATCTATTCAAGAAGGGCCCTCGACAAATGTGGTCTGATGGCTAAGATCAAGGCTGGATGGATGCTCCCACGAGACTATCAGAGTTTGAAGAACTTTCTTTCATCAGAGGGTGGTTGAGTGCCCTGAGAGAGATGCAGGTCCCGAGGAACTCGGTGTTATGGTATCGACACGAGATGTCCTCCTCCACTTTGATGCCCAGTCCATTCAGGAGGGATGATCGATGGATCCCCATTGATGATATTCCCCGGCAACTATTGGAGTTGGACGTAAATGAGGTCGTGGAAGAGCTAGCCCCCGCTTCTGATGATGGAAGAAGAGCTAAAGTCGCTGATTATCTTGTTCGGAGGCTTCCACCTCTTTGAGATTTTGTTACTCTTTTTCTTTTTGATAATGTAAATGCTTTTGGCGAGCTTCGCCGACTAAACATGTATTATCATTGTTTGTAAATATAAAAGATTAATGAAAAGTTCGTGTTTTGGGCAATCTTGCCGACTAAACGTGTTCATCCAATCCTTTTATATTTTTGCTGCTTCATAATACTTTTTATTTTGTCATGTGAGTGTCCCCCCAGTCCAGTACAATCCAAGAATACCATTGTGCCCTCACTTTACCTTTTAGGTTGTGTCGTCACACTCCCTTAGGCCTAAGTAGGGCAATTGGCGAGGACACACCTAGTATTGGATGTCTTCATCCGATCAGGATTTTAATTAACCAAAGCAGGTTTGATGCCTAAGAATACTCTGTAGGGCTTCATATATTGACAGGGGCAATGCTGGGAGGTCTGTCGTGCTTCATGACGATGACCTGAGGAAGGGTGTTCCCCTGCTATGTCGACCATTATGCCTTTGATTTGGAAGGGATGTGTAATAAAATATAACTGACCGAATTCGCTGTGGTCTATCGCTCTCGCGATGAGCTGGTGAGGAGGAATGGAGAGCTGGAACAACAAAAATCTGCTCTGGAAGCCAGAGGCTCTCAGCTGGAGGCCGACCTGAAGGGTGCTGACGCAGCTCGAGTTTCATCTGACCTGACCCTTGTCAATTCTGCTCGCGAGAGAGATGATGCGGTCAGGGAGCTGGGCGAGCTGAGGAAGGCTTACGATCTGGTGTGCACGAGCAAGCTGGACCTTGCAGAGAAGAACAGGGTTCTGGCCGAGCAACTGGAGGCGGAGAAAGCCCAGGCAGCCACCCTTAAGGAGGACTCGTACAATTCTGGCTGGGCTGCTGCGTATGAGGATGCTGAGGTTCAGATAGGCTACATCAGCCGTCTGAACTTCAAGAAAGGGTGGAATAAGGCTCTCGTGGCTGCTGGGGTGGACGTTGCTTCCCCACTCTTTGAGGAGCACGATCCAGGGCCGAGGAAAGTTGTAGATGAGGACCCAACCCAAGCCGATGAAGGCACTGATCCTGTTTCTCAGGCGACTCCTGCTGACGCTCCTTTGGTTGAGTGGAAAGAGGACGCCCCTGCAGAGGGTAATGCCCCTGCTGATGCTGATAAGGACAAGGGTCCACACGAGGTTGTAAATTGATAGGGCTGCTCTGTAATTTTTTTCTTTTTCAATCTGATGTAACCTCGTTACTTATTAATGAAAAGACTTCAATTCTGTTTATGCTGATCCCTTTCTCTTCTCCTTCTTTTACTCGTAGTTGGTTGATGGTGATGACTATATTCCTGTTACCTCCCAACTGGGTTGGACTCTTGGTCCTAATGCAAACCCTGAAATTCACCAGGCCTTTGCTAGACTCTGTAAGTTTGCCAAGTCAAGGAACCAAAAATATAAGGATCAGTCCGAACTGGTGGCCAAGCTGAAGGATAGGCTCCAGGAGATGGAAGAAATCGGTGCCTCAGTACAAGAAGAAGTCAGTGCACTGAGGGCAAGGTTACTGGAGGCCACCGATATTAACCAGGTTGGGGATTTCCTGCAGCAAGAGAATTAAGACCTAAGGCGGGAGGTGTTGAAGCTTAAGGAGCACTCGCCGAGCACCGTTCCAGTAGTCCTGCAAGGCTCTTCTTCATCGCGAGCTGGATCTCGTCCTCCCCTTCCGCGTGCTGGTAGGAGTGCCAGAGGTAGGAACAGGGAGGCCGAGGAACAGCGTGACAGGGAGATGGAGGAGCTGCGCGACGATGTTCGGCGAGCTTATGTAACTGCTGCAGGGCTCCAAAGGGATGTTACCCGACTGCGGCATCTATTCAAGAAGGGCCCTCGACAAATGTGGTCTGATGGCTAAGATCAAGGCTGGATGGATGCTCCCACGAGACTATCAGAGTTTGAAGAACTTTCTTTCATCAGAGGGTGGTTGAGTGCCCTGAGAGAGCTGCAGGTCCCGAGGAACTCGGTGTTATGGTATCGACACGAGATGTCCTCCTCCACTTTGATGCCCAGTCCATTCAGGAGGGATGATCGATGGATCCCCATTGATGCTATTCCCCTGCAACTATTGGAGTTGGACACAAATGAGGTCGTGGAAGAGCTAGCCCCCGCTTCTGATGATGGAAGAAGAGCTAAAGTCGCTGATTATCTTGTTCGGAGGGTTCCACCTCCTTGAGATTTTGTTACTCTTTTTCTTTTTGATAATGTAAATACTTTGGGCGAGCTTCGCCGACTAAACATGTATTATCATTGTTTGTAAATATAAAAGGTTAATGAAAAGTTCGTTTTTTGGGCAATCTTGCCGACTAAACGTGTTCATCCAATCCTTTTATATTTTTGCTGCTTCATAATCCTTTTTATTTTGTCATGTGAGTGTCCCCCCAGTCCAGTACAATGCAAGAATACCATTGTGCCCTCACTTTACCTTTTAGGTTGTGTCGTCAAACTCCCTTAGGCCTAAGTAGGGCAATTGGCGAGGACACACCTAGTATTGGATGTCTTCATCCGATCAGGATTTCGTTTAACCAAAGTAGGTTTGATGCCTAAGAATACTCTGCAGGGCTTCATATATTGCCAGGGACAATGCTGAGAGGTCTGTCGTGCTTCATGACGATGACCTGAGGTGGGGTGTTCCCCTGCTTTGTCGACCATTATACCTGTGATTTGGAAGGGATGTGTAATAAAATATAACTGACCGACTTCGCTGTGGTCTATCCCTCTCGCGATGAGCTGGAGAGGAGGAATGGAGAGCTGGAACAGCAAAAATCTGCTCTGGAAGCCAGAGGCTCTCAACTGGAGGCCGACCTGAAGGCTGCTGACGCAGCTCGAGTTTCATCTGACCTGGCCCTTGTCAATTCTGCTCGCGAGAGAGATGATGCGGTCAGGGAGCTGGGCGAGCTGAGGAAGGCCTACGATCTGGTGTGCACGAGCAAGCTGGACCTTGTAGAGAAGAACAGGGTTCTGGCCGAGCAACTGGAGGCGGAGAAAGCCCAGGCAGCCACCCTTAAGGAGGACTCGTACAATTCTAGCTGGGCTGCTGCGTATGAGGACGCTGAGGTTCAGATAGGCTACATCAGCCGTCTGAACTTCAAGAAAGGGTGGAATAAGGCTCTCGTGGCTGCTGGGGTGGACGTTGCTTCCCCACTCTTTGACGAGCACGATCCAGGGTCGAGGCCAGTTGGAGATGAGGACCCAGTCCAAGCCGATGAAGGCACTGATCCTATTTCTCAGGCGACTCCTGCTGACGCTCCTTTGGTTGAGAGGACAGAGGACGCCCCTGCAGAGGGTAAGGACAAGGGTCCACTCAAGGTTGCTAATTGATAGGGCTGCTCTGTAATTTTTTTCTTTTTCAATTTGATGTAACCTCGTTCCTTATTAATGAAAAGACTTCATTTCTGTTTATGCTGATCCATTTCTCTTCTCCTTCTTTTACTCGTAGTTGGTTGATGTTGATGACTATATTCCTGTTACCTCCCAACTGGGTAGGACTCTTGGTCCTAATGCAAGCCCTGAAATTTTCCAGGCCTTTGCTAGACTCTGAAGTTTGCCAAGTCAAGGAACCAAAAATATAAGGATCAGTCCGAACTGGTGGCCAAGCTGAAGGACAGGCTCCAGGAGATGGAAGAAATCGGTGCCTCAGTACAAGAAGAAGTCAGTGCACTGAGGGCAAGGTTACTGGAGGCCACCGAGATTAACCAGGTTGGGGAGTTCCTGCAGCAAGAGAATGAAGACCTAAGGCGGGAGGTCTTGAAGCTTAAGGAGCACTCGCCGAGCACCGTGCAGTAGCCTTGCAAGGCTCTTCTTCGTCGCGAGATGGATCTCATCCTCCCCTTCCGCGTGCTGGTAGGAGTGCCAGAGGTAGGAACAGGGAGGCCGAGGAATAGCGTGACAGGGAGATGTAGGAGCTGCGAGACGATGTTCGGCGCACTTATGTAACTGCTGCTGGGCTCCAAAGGGATGTTACCCGACTGCGGCATCTATTCAAGAAGGGACCTCGACAAATGTGGTTTGATAGCTACGATCAAGGCTGGATGGATGCTCCCACGAGACTATCAGAGTTTGAAGAACTTTCTTTCATCAGAGGGTGGTTGAGTGCCCTGAGAGAGCTGCAGGTCCCGAGGAACTCGGTGTTATGGTATCGACACGAGATGTCCTCCTCCACTTTGATGCCCAGTCCATTCAGGAGGGATGATCGATGGATCCCCATTGATGATATTCCTCGGCAACTATTGGAGTTGGATGCAAATGAGGTCGTGGTAGAGCTAGCCCCCGCTTCTGATGATGGAAGAAGAGCTAAAGTCGCTGATTATCTTGTTCGGAGGCTTCCACCTCCTTGAGATTTTGTTACTCTTTTTCTTTTTGATAATGTAAATTCTTTGGGCGAGCTTCGCCGACTAAACATGTATTATCATTGTTTGTAAATATAAAAGATTAATGAAAAGTTCGTGTTTTGGGCAATCTTGTCGACTAAACGTGTTCATCCAATCCTTTTATATTTTTGCTGCTTCATAATCCTTTTTATTTTGTCATGTGAGTGTCCCCCCAGTCCAGTATAATGCAAGAATACCATTGTGCCCTCACTTTACCTTTTAGGTTGTGTCGTCACACTCCCTTAGGCCTAAGTAGGGCAATTGGCGAGGACACACCTGGTATTGGATGTCTTCATCCGATCAGGATTTTGTTTAACCAAATTAGGTTTGATGCATAAGAATACTCTGTAGGGCTTCATATATTGCCAGGGGCAATGCTGAGAGGTCTGTCGTGCTTCATGACGATGACCTGAGGAGGGGTGTTCCCCTGCTATGTCGACCATTATCCCTGTGATTTGGAAGGGATGTGTAATAAAATATAACTGACCGACTTCGCTGTGCTCTATCGCTCTCGCGATGAGCTGGTGAGGAGGAATGGAGAGCTGGAACAGCAAAAATCTGCTCTGGAAGCCAGAGGCTCTCAACTGGAGGCCGACCTGAAGGCTGCTAACGCAGCTCGAGTTTCATCTGACCTGGCCCTTGTAAATTCTGCTCGCGAGAGAGATGATGCGGTCAGGGAGCTGGGCGAGCTGAGGAAGGCTTACGATCTGGTGTGCACGAGCAAGCTGGACCTTGCAGAGAAGAACAGGGTTCTGGCCGAGCAACTGGAGGCGGAGAAAGCCCAGGCAGCCACCCTTAAGGAGGACTCGTACAATTCTGGCTGGGCTGCTGCGTATGAGGACGCTGAGGTTCAGATAGACTACATCAGCCGTCTGAACTTCAAGACAGGGTGGAATAAGGCTCTCGTGGCTGCTAGGGTGGACGTTACTTCCCCACTCTTTGACGAGCACGATCCAGGGCCGAGGCCAGTTGTAGATGAGGACCCAGCCCAAGCCGATGAAGGCACTGATCCTGTTTCTCAGGCGACTCCTGCTGACGCTCCTTTGGTTGAGAGGAAAGAGGACGCCCCTGCAGAGGGTAATGCCCCTGCTGATGCTGATAAGGAAAGGGACCACCCGAGGTTGCTAACTGATAGGGCTGCTCTGTAATTTTTTTCTTTTTCAATTTGATGTAACCTCGTTCCTTATTAATGAAAAGACTTCATTTCTGTTTATGCTGATCCCTTTCTCTTCTCCTTCTTTTACTCGTAGTTGGTTGATGTTGATGACTATATTCCTGTTACCTCCCAACTGGGTAGGACTCTTGGTCCTAATGCAAGCCCTGAAATTCGCCAGGCCTTTGCTAGACTCTGCAAGTTTGCCAAGTCAAGGAACCAAAAATATAAGGATCAGTCCGAGCTGGTGGACAAGCTGAAGGACAGGCTCCAGGAGATAGAAGAAATCGGTGCCTCAGTACAAGAAGAAGTCAGTGCACTGAGGGCAAGGTTACTGGAGGCCACCGGTATTAACCAGGTTAGGGAGTTCCTGCAGCAAGAGAATTAAGACCTAACGCGGGAGGTCTTGAAGCTTAAGGAGCACTCGCCGAGCACCGTTCCAGTAGTCCTGCAAGGCTCTTCTTCGTCGCGAGCTGGATCTCGTCCTCCCCTTCCGCGTGCTGGTAGGAGTACCAGAGGTAGGAACAGGGAGGCCAAGGAACAGCGTGACAGGGAGATGGAGGAGCTGGGCGACGATGTTCGGCTAGCTTATGTAACTGCTGCTGGGCTCTAAAGGGATGTTACCCGACTACGTCATCTATTCAAGAAGGGCCCTCGACAAATGTGGTCTGATGGCTAAGATCAAGGCTGGATGGATGCTCCCACGAGACTATCAGAGATTGAAGAACTTTCTTTCATCAGAGGGTGGTTGAGTGCCCTGAGAGAGCTGCAGGTCCCGAGGAACTCGGTGTTATGGTATCGACACGAGATGTCTTCCTCCACTTTGATGCCCAGTCCATTCAGGAGGGATGATCGATGGATCCCCATTGATGATATTCCCCGGCAACTATTGGAGTTGGACGTAAATGAGGTCGTGGAAGAGCTAGCCCCCGCTTCTGATGATGGAAGAAGAGGTAAAGTCGCTGATTATCTTGTTCGGAGGCTTCCACCTCCTTGAGATTTTGTTACTCTTTTTCTTTTTGATAATGTAAATTCTTTGGGCGAGCTTCGCCGACTAAACATGTATTATCATTGTTTGTAAATATAAAAGATTAATGAAAAGTTCGTGTTTTGGGCAATCTTGCCGACTAAACGTGTTCATCCAATCCTTTTATATTTTTGCTGCTTCATAATACTTTTTATTTTGTCATGTGAGTGTCCCCCCAGTCCAGTACATTGCAAGAATACCATTGTGCCCTCACTTTACCTTTTAGGTTGTGTCGTCACACTCCCTTAGGCGTAAGTAGGGCAATTGGCGAGGACACACCTGGTATTGGATGTCTTCATCCGATCAGGATTTTATTTAACCAAAGGAGGTTTGATGCCTAAGAATACTCTGTAGGGCTTCATATATTGACAGGGGCAATGCTGGGTGGTCTGTCGTGCTTCATGACGATGACCTGAGGAGGGGTGTTCCCCTGCTATGTCGACCATTACGCCTGTGATTTGGAAGGGATGTGTAATAAAATATAACTGACCGAATTCGCTGTGGTCTATCGCTCTCGCGATGAGCTGGTGAGGAGGAATGGAGAGCTGGAACAGCAAAAATCTGCTCTGGAAGCCAGAGGCTCTCAGCTGGAGGCCGACCTGAAGGGTGCTGACGCAGCTCGAGTTTTATCTGACCTGGCCCTTGTCAATTTTGCTCGCGAGAGAGATGATGCGGTCAGGGAGGTGGGCGAGCTGAGGAAGGCTTACTATCTGGTGTGCACGAGCAAGCTGGACCTTGCAGAGAAGAACAGGGTTCTGGCCGAGCAACTGGAGGCGGAGAAAGCCCAGGCAGCCACCCTTAAGGAGGACTCGTACAATTCTGGCTGGGCTGCTGCGTATGAGGACGCTGAGGTTCAGATAGGCTACATCAGCCGTCTGAACTTCAAGAAAGGGTGGAATAAGGCTCTCGTGGCTGCTGGGGTGGACGTTGCTTCCCCACTCTTTGAGGAGCACGATCCAGGGCCGAGGCCAGTTGTAGATGAGGACCCAACCCAAGCCGATGAAGGCACTGATCCTGTTTCTCAAGCGTCTCCTGCTGACGCTCCTTTGATTGAGAGGAAAGAGGACGCCCCTGCAGAGGGTAATGCCCCTGCTGATGCTGATAAGGACAAGGGTCCACCCGAGGTTGTAAATTGATAGGGCTGCTCTGTAATTTTTTTCTTTTTCAATCTGATGTAACCTCGTTACTTATTAATGAAAAGACTTCAATTCTGTTTATGCTGATCCCTATCTCTTCTCCTTCTTTTACTCGTACTTGGTTGATGGTGATGACTATATTCCTGTTACCTCCCAACTGGGTAGGACTCTTGGTCCTAATGCAAACCCTGAAATTCGCCAGGCCTTTGCTAGACTCTGCAAGTTTGCCAAGTCAAGGAACCAAAAATATAAGGATCAGTCCGAACTGGTGGCCAAGCTGAAGGACAGGCTCCAGGAGATGGAAGAAATCGGTGCCTCAGTACAAGAAGAAGTCAGTGCACTGAGGGCAAGGTTACTGGAGGCCACCGATATTAACCAGGTTGGGGATTTCCTGCAGCAAGAGAATTAAGACCTTAGGCGGGAGGTCTTGAAGCTTAAGGAGCACTCGCCGAGCACCGTTCCAGTAGTCCTGCAAGGCTCTTCTTCATCGCGAGCTGGATCTTGTCCTCCCCTTCCGCGTGCTGGTAGGAGTGCCAGAGGTAGGAACAGGGAGGCCGAGGAACAGCGTGACAGGGAGATGGAGGAGCTGCGCGACGATGTTCGGCGAGCTTATGTAACTGCTGCAGGGCTCCAAAGGGATGTTACCCGACTGCGGCATCTATTCAAGAAGGGCCCTCGACAAATGTGGTCTGATGGCTAAGATCAAGGCTGGATGGATGCTCCCACGAGACTATCAGAGTTTGAAGAACTTTCTTTCATCAGAGGGTGGTTGAGTGCCCTGAGAGAGCTGCAGGTCCCGAGGAACTCGGTGTTATGGTATCGACACGAGATGTTCTCCTCCACTTTGATGCCCAGTCCATTCAGGAGGGATGATCGATGGATCCCCATTGATGCTATTCCCCGGCAACTATTGGAGTTGGACACAAATGAGGTCGTGGAAGAGCTAGCCCCCGCTTCTGATGATGGAAGAAGAGCTAAAGTCGCTGATTATCTTGTTCGGAGGCTTCCACCTCCTTGAGATTTTGTTACTCTTTTTCTTTTTGATAATGTAAATACTTTGGGCGAGCTTCGCCGACTAAACATGTATTATCATTGTTTGTAAATATAAAAGGTTAATGAAAAGTTCGTGTTTTGGGCAATCTTGCCGACTAAACGTGTTCATCCAATCATTTTATATTTTTGCTGCTTCATAATCCTTTTTATTTTGTCATGTGAGTGTCCCCCCAGTCCAGTACAATGCAAGAATACCATTGTGCCCTCACTTTACCTTTTAGGTTGTGTCGTCAAACTCCCTTAGGCCTAAGTAGGGCAATTGGCGAGGACACACCTAGTATTGGATGTCTTCATCCGATCAGGATTTCGTTTAACCAAAGTAGGTTTGATGCCTAAGAATACTCTGTAGGGCTTCATATATTGCCAGGGGCAATGCTGAGAGGTCTGTCGTGCTTCATGACGATGACCTGAGGTGGGGTGTTCCCCTGCTTTGTCGACCATTATACCTGTGATTTGGAAGGGATGTCTAATAAAATATAACAGACCGACTTCGCTGTGCTCTATCACTCTCGCGATGAGCTGGAGAGGAGGAATGGAGAGCTGGAACAGCAAAAAGCTGCTCTGGAAGCCAGAGGCTCTCAACTGGAGGCCGACCTGAAGGCTGCTGATGCAGCTCGAGTTTCATCTGACCTGGCCCTTGTCAATTCTGCTCGCGAGAGAGATGATGCGGACAGGGAGCTGGGCGAGCTGAGGAAGGCTTACGATCTGGTGTGCACGAGCAAGCTGGACCTTGCAGAGAAGAACAGGGTTCTGGCCGAGCAACTGGAGGCGGAGAAAGCCCAGGCAGCCACCCTTAAGGAGGACTCGTACAATTCTGGCTGGGCTGCTGCGTATGAGGACGCTGAGGTTCAGATAGTCTACATCAGCCGTCTGAACTTCAAGAAAGGGTGGAATAAGGCTCTCGTGGCTGCTGGGGTGGACGTTGCTTCCCCACTCTTTGACGAGCACGATCCAGGGTCGAGGCCAGTTGGAGATGAGGACCCAGTCCAAGCCGATGAAGGCACTGATCCTGTTTCTCAGGCGACTCCTGCTGACGCTCCTTTGGTTGAGAGGACAGAGGACGCCCCTGCAGAGGGTAAGGACAAGGGTCCACTCAAGGTTGCTAATTGATAGGGCTGCTCTGTAATTTTTTTCTTTTTCAATTTGATGTAACCTCGTTCCTTATTAATGAAAAGACTTCATTTTTGTTTATGCTGATCCATTTCTCTTCTCCTTCTTTTACTCGTAGTTGGTTGATGTTGATGGCTATATTCCTGTTACCTCCCAACTGGGTAGGACTCTTGGTCCTAATGCAAGCCCTGAAATTTGCCAGGACTTTGCTAGTCTCTGAAGTTTGCCAAATCAAGGAACCAAAAATATAAGGATCAGTCCGAACTGGTGGCCAAGCTGAAGGACAGGCTCCAGGAGATGGAAGAAATCGGTGCCTCAGTACAAGAAGAAGTCAGTGCACTGAGGGCAAGGTTACTGGAGGCCACCTAGATTAACCAGGTTGGGGAGTTCCTGCAGCAAGAGAATGAAGACCTAAGGCGGGAGGTCTTGAAGCTTAAGGAGAACTCGCCGAGCACCGTGCAGTAGCCTTGCAAGGCTCTTCTTCGTCGCGAGATGGATCTCATCCTCCCCTTCCGCGTGCTGGTAGGAGTGCCAGAGGTAGGAACAGGGAGGCCGAGGAATAGCGTGACAGGGAGATGTAGGAGCTGCGCGACGATGTTCGGCGCACTTATGTAACTGCTGCTGGGCTCCAAAGGGATGTTACCCGACTGCGGCATCTATTCAAGAAGGGACCTCGACAAATGTGGTTTGATAGCTACGATCAAGGCTGGATGGATGCTCCCACGAGACTATCGGAGTTTGAAAAACTTTCTTTCATCAGAGGGTGGTTGAGTGCCCTGAGAGAGCTGCAGGTCCCGAGGAACTCGGTGTTATGGTATCGACACGAGATGTCCTCCTCCACTTTGATGCCCAGTCCATTCAGGAGGGATGATCGATGGATCCCCATTGATGCTATTCCCCGGCAACTATTGGAGTTGGATGCAAATGAGGTCGTGGAAGAGCTAGCCCCCGCTTCTGATGATGGAAGAAGAGCTAAAGTCGCTGATTATCTTGTTCGGAGGCTTCCACCTCCTTGAGATTTTGTTACTCTTTTTCTTTTTGATAATGTAAATTCTTTGGGCGAGCTTCGCCGACTAAACATGTATTATCATTGTTTGTAAATATAAAAGATTAATGAAAAGTTCGTGTTTTGGGCAATCTTGTCGACTAAACGTGTTCATCCAATCCTTTTATATTTTTGCTGCTTCATAATCCTTTTTATTTTGTCATGTGAGTGTCCCCCCAGTCCAGTACAATGCAAGAATACCATTGTGCCCTCACTTTACCTTTTAGGTTGTGTCGTCACACTCCCTTAGGCCTAAGTAGGGCAATTGGCGAGGACACACCTGGTATTGGATGTCTTCATCCGATCAGGATTTTGTTTAACCAAATTAGGTTTGATGCATAAGAATACTCTGTAGGGCTTCATATATTGCCAGGGGCAATGCTGAGAGGTCTGTCGTGCTTCATGACGATGACCTGAGGAGGGGTGTTCCCCTGCTATGTCGACCATTATCCCTGTGATTTGGAATGGATGTGTAATAAAATATAACTGACCGACTTCGCTGTGCTCTATCGCTCTCGCGATGAGCTGGTGAGGAGGAATGGAGAGCTGGAACAGCAAAAATCTGCTCTGGAAGCCAGAGGCTCTCAACTGGAGGCCGACCTGAAGGCTGCTGACGCAGCTCGAGTTTCATCTGACCTGGCCCTTGTAAATTCTGCTCGCGAGAGAGATGATGCGGTCAGGGAGCTGGGCGAGCTGAGGAAGGCTTACGATCTGGTGTGCACGAGCAAGCTGGACCTTGCAGAGAAGAACAGGGTTCTGGCCGAGCAACTGGAGGCGGAGAAAGCCCAGGCAGCCACCCTTAAGGAGGACTCGTACAATTCTGGCTGGGCTGCTGCGTATGAGGACGCTGAGGTTCAGATAGACTACATCAGCCATCTGAACTTCAAGAAAGGGTGGAATAAGGCTCTCGTGGCTGCTAGGGTGGACGTTACTTCCCCACTCTTTGACGAGCACGATCCAGGGCCGAGGCCAGTTGTAGATGAGGACCCAGCCCAAGCCGATGAAGGCACTGATCCTGTTTCTCAGGCGACTCCTGCTGACGCTCCTTTGGTTGAGAGGACAGAGGACGCCCCTGCAGAGGGTAATGCCCCTGCTGATGCTGATAAGGACAAGGGACTACCCGAGGTTGCTAACTGATAGGGCTGCTCTGTAATTTTTTTCTTTTTCAATTTGATGTAACCTCGTTCCTTATTAATGAAAAGACTTCATTTCTGTTTATGCTGATCCCTTTCTCTTCTCCTTCTTTTACTCGTAGTTGGTTGATGTTGATGACTATATTCCTGTTACCTCCCAACTGGGTAGGACTCTTGGTCCTAATACAAGCCCTGAAATTCGCCAGGCCTTTGCTAGACTCTGCAAGTTTGCCAAGTCAAGGAACCAAAAATATAAGGATCAGTCCGAGCTGGTGGCCAAGCTGAAGGACAGGCTCCAGGAGATAGAAGAAATCGGTGCCTCAGTACAAAAAGAAGTCAGTGCACTCAGGGCAAGGTTACTGGAGGCCACCGGTATTAACCAAGTTGGGGAGTTCCTGCAGCAAGAGAATTAAGACCTAACGCGGAAGGTCTTGAAGCTTAAGGAGCACTCGTCGAGCACCGTTCCAGTAGTCCTGCAAGGCTCTTCTTCGTCGCGAGCTGGATCTCGTCCTCCCCTTCCGCGTGCTGGTAGGAGTGCCAGAGGTAGGAACAGGGAGGCCAAGGAACAGCGTGACAGGGAGATGGAGGAGCTGGGCGACGATGTTCGGCGAGCTTATGTAACTGCTGCTGGGCTCTAAAGGGATGTTACCCGACTGCGGCATCTATTCAAGAAGGGCCCTCGACAAATGTGGTCTGATGGCTAAGATCAAGGCTGGATGGATGCTCCCACGAGACTATCAGAGTTTGAAGAACTTTCTTTCATCAGAGGGTGGTTGAGTGCCCTGAGAGAGCTGCAGGTCCCGAGGAACTCGGTGTTATGGTATCGACACGAGATGTCTTCCTCCACTTTGATGCCCAGTCCATTCAGGAGGGATGATCGATGGATCCCCATTGATGATATTCCCCGGCAACTATTGGAGTTGGACGTAAATGAGGTCGTGGAAGAGCTAGCCCCCGCTTCTGATGATGGAAGAAGAGCTAAAGTCGCTGATTATCTTGTTCGGAGGCTTCCACCTCCTTGAGATTTTGTTACACTTTTTCTTTGTGATAATGTAAATGCTTTTGGCGAGCTTCGCCGACTAAAAATGTATTATCATTGTTTGTAAATATAAAAGATTAATGAAAAGTTCGTGTTTTGGGCAATCTTGCCGACTAAACGTGTTCTTCCAATCCTTTTATATTTTTGCTGCTTCATAATACTTTTTATTTTGTCATGTGAGTGTCCCCCCAGTCCAGTACAATGCAAGAATACCATTCTGCCCTCACTTTACCTTTTAGGTTGTGTCGTCACACTCCCTTAGGCCTAAGTAGGGCAATTGGCGAGGACACACCTGGTATTGGATGTCTTCATCCGATCAGGATTTTATTTAACCAAAGCAGGTTTGATGCCTAAGAATACTCTGTAGGGCTTCATATATTGACAGGGGCAATGCTGGGAGGTCTGTCGTGCTTCATGACGATGACCTGAGGAGGGGTGTTCCCCTGCTATGTCGACCATTATGCCTGTGATTTGGAAGGGATGTGTAATAAAATATAACTGACCGAATTCGCTGTGGTCTATCGCTCTCGCGATTAGCTGGTGAGGAGGAATGGAGAGCTGGAACAGCAAAAATCTGCTCTGGAAGCCAGAGGCTCTCAGCTGGAGGCCGACCTGAAGGGTGCTGACGCAGCTCGAGTTTCATCTGACCTGGCCCTTGTCAATTCTGCTCGCGAGAGAGATGATGCGATCCGGGAGGTGGGCGAGCTGAGGAAGGCTTACGATCTGGTGTGCACGAGCAAGCTGGACCTTGCAGAGAAGAACAGGGTTCTGGCCGAGCAACTGGAGGCGGAGAAAGCCCAGGCAACCACCCTTAAGGAGGACTCGTACAATTCTGGCTGGGCTGCTGCGTATGAGGACGCTGAGGTTCAGATAGGCTACATCAGCCGTCTGAACTTCAAGAAAGGGCGGAATAAGGCTCTCGTGTCTGCTGGGGTGGACGTTGCTTCCCCACTCTTTGAGGAGCACGATCCAGGGCCGAGGCCAGTTGTAGATGAGGACCCAACCCAAGCCGATGAAGGCACTGATCCTGTTTCTCAGGCGACTCCTGCTGACGCTCCTTTGGTTGAGAGGAAAGAGGACGCCCCTGCAGAGGGTAATGCCCCTGCTGATGCTGATAAGGATAAGGGTCCACCCGAGGTTGTAAATTGATAGGGCTGCTCTGTAATTTTTTTTTTTTTCAATCTGATGTAACCTCGTTACTTATTAATGAAAAGACTTCAATTCTGTTTATGCTGATCCCTTTCTCTTCTCCTTCTTTTACTCGTAGTTGGTTGATGGTGATGACTATATTCCTGTTACCTCCCAACTGGGTAGGACTCTTGGTCCTAATGCAACCCCTGAAATTCGCCAGGCCTTTGCTAGACTCTGCAAGTTTGCCAAGTCAAGGAACCAAAAATATAAGGATCAGTCCGAACTGGTGGCCAAGCTGAAGGACAGGCTCCAGGAGATGGAAGAAATCGGTGCCTCAGTACAAGAAGAAGTTAGTGCACTGAGGGCAAGGTTACTGGAGGCCACCGATATTAACCAGGTTGGGGATTTCCTGCAGCAAGAGAATTAAGACCTAAGGCGGGAGGTCTTGAAGCTTAAGGAGCACTCGCCGAGCACCGTTCCAGTAGTCCTGCAAGGCTCTTCTTCATCGCGAGCTGGATCTCGTCCTCCCCTTCCGCGTGCTGGTAGGAGTGCCAGAGGTAGGAACAGGGAGGCTGAGGAACAGCGTGACAGGGAGATGGAGGAGCTGCGCGACGATGTTCGGCGAGCTTATGTAACTGCTGCAGGGCTCCAAAGGGATGTTACCCGACTGCGGCATCTATTCAAGAAGGGCCCTCGACAAATGTGGTCTGATGGCTAAGATCAAGGCTGGATGGATGCTCCCACGGGACTATCAGAGTTTGAAGAACTTTCTTTCATCAGAGGGTGGTTGAGTGCCCTGAGAGTGCTGCAGGTCCCGAGGAACTCGGTGTTATGGTATCGGCATGAGATGTCCTCCTCCACTTTGATGCCCAGTCCATTCAGGAGGGATGATCGATGGATCCCCATTGATGCTATTCCCCGACAACTATTGGAGTTGGACACAAATGAGGTCGTGGAAGAGCTAGCCCCCGCTTCTGATGATGGAAGAAGAGCTAAAGTCGCTGATTATCTTGTTCGGAGGCTTCCACCTCCTTGAGATTTTGTTACTCTTTTTCTTTTTGATAATGTAAATACTTTGGGCGAGCTTCGCCGACTAAACATGTATTATCATTGTTTGTAAATATAAAAGGTTAATGAAAAGTTCGTGTTTTGGGCAATCTTGCCGACTAAACGTGTTCATCCAATCCTTTTATATTTTTGCTGCTTCATAATCCTTTTTATTTTGTCATGTGAGTGTCCCCCCAGTCCAGTACAATGCAAGAATACCATTGTGCCCTCACTTTACCTTTTAGGTTGTGTCGTCAAACTCCCTTAGGCCTAAGTAGGGCAATTGGCGAGGACACACCTAGTATTGGATGTCTTCATCCGATCAGGATTTCGTTTAACCAAAGTAGGTTTGATGCCTAAGAACACTCTGTAGGGCTTCATATATTGCCAGGGGCAATGCTGAGAGGTCTGTCGTGCTTCATGACGATGACCTGAGGAGGGGTGTTCCCCTGCTATGTCGACCATTATGCCGGTGATTTGGAAGGGATGTGTAATAAAATACAACTGACCGACTTCGTTTTGCTCTATCGCTCTCGCGATGAGCTGGTGATGAGGAATAGAGAGCTGGATCAACAAAAATATGCTCTGGAAGCCAGAGGCTCTCAGCTGGAGGCCGACCTGAAGGGTGCTGACGGAGCTCGAGTTTCATCTGACCTGGCCCTTGTCAATTCTGCTCGCGAGAGAGATGATGCGGTCAGGGAGCTGGGCGAGCTGAGGAAGGCTTACGATCTGGTGTGCACGAGCAAGCTGGACCTTGCAGAGAAATACAGGGTTCTGGCCGAGCAACTGGAGGCGGAGAAAGCCCAGGCAGCCACCCTTAAGGAGGACTCGTACAATTTTGGCTGGGCTGCTGCGTATGAGGACGCTGAGGTTCAGATAGACTACATCAGCGGTCTGAACTTCAAGAAAGGGTGGGATAAGGCTCTCGTGGCTGCTCGGGTGGACGTTACTTCCCCACTCTTTGACGAGCACGATCCAGGGCCGAGGCCAGTTGTAGATGAGGACCCAGCCCAAGCCGATGAAGGCACTGATCCTGTTTCTCAGGCGACTCCTGCTGACGCTCCTTTGGTTGAGAGGAAAGAGGACGCCCCTGCAGAGGGTAATGCCCCTGCTGATGCTGATAAGGACAAGGGTCCACCCGAGGTTGCTAATTGATAGGGCTGCTCTGTAATTTTTTTCTTTTTCAATTTGATGTAACCTCGTTCCTTATTAATGAAAAGACTTCATTTCTGTTTATGCTGGTCCCTTTCTCTTCTCCTTCTTTTACTCGTAGTTGGTTGATGGTGATGACTATATTCCTGTTACCTCCCAACTGGGTAGGACTCTTGGTCCTAATGCAAACCCTGAAATTCGCCAGGCCTTTGCTAGACTCTGCAAGTTTGCCAAGTCAAGGAACCAAAAATATAAGGATCAGTCCGAACTGGTGGCCAAGCTGAAGGACAGGCTCCAGGAGATGGAAGAAATCGGTGCCTCAGTACAAGAAGAAGTCAGTGCACTGAGGGCAAGGTTACTGGAGGCCACCGATATTAACCAGGTTGGGGATTTCCTGCAGCAAGAGAATTAAGACCTAAGGCGGGAGGTCTTGAAGCTTAAGGAGCACTCGCCGAGCACCGTTCCAGTAGTCCTGCAAGGCTCTTCTTCGTCGCGAGCTGGATCTCGTCCTCCCCTTCTGCGTGCTGGTAGGAGTGCCAGAGGTAGGAACAGGGAGGCTGAGGAACAGCGTGACAGGGAGATGGAGGAGCTGCGCGACGATGTTCGGCGAGCTTATGTAACTGCTGCAGGGCTCCAAAGGGATGTTACCCGACTGCGGCATCTATTCAAGAAGGGCCCTCGACAAATGTGGTCTGATGGCTAAGATCAAGGCTGGATGGATGCTCCCACGAGACTATCAGAGTTTGAAGAACTTTCTTTCATCAGAGGGTGGTTGAGTGCCCTGAGAGAGCTGCAGGTCCCGAGGAACTCGGTGTTATGGTATCGACACGAGATGCCCTCCTCCACTTTGATGCCCAATCCATTTAGGAGGGATGATCGATGGATCCCCATTGATGTTATTCCCCGGCAACTATTGGAGTTGGACGCAAATGAGGTCGTGGAAGAGCTAGCCCCCGCTTGTGATGATGGAAGAAGAGCTAAAGTCGCTGATTATCTTGTTCGGAGGCTTCCACCTCCTTGAGATTTTGTTACTCTTTTTCTTTTTGATAATGTAAATGCTTTGGGCGAGCTTCGCCGACTAAACATGTATTATCATTGTTTGTAAATATAAAAGATTCATGAAAAGTTCGTGTTTTGGGCAATCTTGCCGACTAAACGTGTTCATCCAATCCTTTTATATTTTTGCTGCTTCAAAATACTTTTTATTTTGTCATGTGAGTGTCCCCCCAGTCCAGTACAATGCAAGAATACCATTCTGCCCTCACTTTACCTTTTAGGTTGTGTCGTCACACTCCCTTAGGCCTAAGTAGGGCAATTGGCGAGGACACACCTAGTATTGGATGTCTTCATCCGATCAGGATTTTGTTTAACCAAAGCAGGTTTGATGCCTAAGAATACTCTGTAGGGCTTCATATATTGCCAGGGGCAATGCTGGGAGGTCTGTCATGCTTCATGACGATGACCTGAGGAGGGGTGTTCCCCTGCTATGTCGACCATTATGCTTGTGATTTGGAAGGGATGTGTAATAAAATATAACTGACCGACTTCGCTGTGCTCTATCGCTCTCGCGATGAGCTGGTGAGGAGGAATGGAGAGCTGGAACAGCAAAAATCTGCTCTGGAAGCCAGAGGCTCTCAGCTGGAGGCCGACCTGAAGGCTGCTAACGCAGCTCGAGTTTCATCTGACCTGGCCCTTGTCAATTCTGCTCGCGAGAGAGATGATGCGGTCAGGGAGCTGGGCGAGCTGAGGAAGGCTTACGATCTGGTGTGCACGAGCAAGCTGGACCTTGCAGAGAAGAACAGGGTTCTAGCCGAGCAACTGGAGGCGGAGAAAGCCCAGGCAACCACCCTTAAGGAGGACTCGTACAATTCTGGCTGGGCTGCTGCGTATGAGGACGCTGAGGTTCAGATAGGCTACATCAGCCGTCTGAACTTCAAGAAAGGGTGGAATAAGGCTCTCGTGGCTACTGGGGTGGACGTTGCTTCCCCACTCTTTGAGGAGCACGATCCAGGGCCGAGGCCAGTTGTAGATGAGGACCCAACCCAAGCCGATGAAGGCACTGATCCTGTTTCTCAGGCGACTCCTGCTGACGCTCCTTTGGTTGAGAGGAAAGAGGACGCCCCTGCAGAGGGTAATGCCCCTGCTGATGCTGATAAGGACAAGGATCCACCCGAGGTTGCTAATTGATAGGGCTGCTCTGTAATTTTTTTCTTTTTCAATCTGATGTAACTTCGTTACTTATTAATGAAAAGACTTCAATTCTGTTTATGCTGATCCCTTTCTCTTCTCCTTCTTTTACTCGTAGTTGGTTGATGGTGATGACTATATTCCTGTTACCTACCAACTGGGTAGGACTCTTGGTCCTAATGCAAACCCTGAAATTCGCCAGGCCTTTGCTAGACTCTGCAAGTTTGCCAAGTCAAGGAACCAAAAATATAAGGATCAGTCCGAACTGGTGGCCAAGCTGAAGGACAGGCTCCAGGAGATGGAAGAAATCGGTGCCTCAGTACAAGAAGAAGTAAGTGCACTGAGGGCAAGGTTACTGGAGGCCACCGATATTAACCAGGTTGGGGATTTCCTGCAGCAAGAGAATTAAGACCTAAGGCGGGAGGTCTTGAAGCTTAAGGAGCACTCGCCGAGCACCGTTCCAGTAGTCCTGCAAGGCTCTTCTTCATCGCGAGTTGGATCTCGTCCTCCCCTTCCGCGTGCTGGTAGGAGTGCCAGAGGTAGGAACTGGGAGGCCGAGGAACAGCGTGACAGGGAGATGGAGGAGCTGCGCGACGATGTTCAGCGAGCTTATGTAACTGCTGCAGGGCTCAAAAGGGATGTTACCCGACTGCGGCATCTATTCAAGAAGGGCCCTCGGCAAATGTGGTCTGATGGCTAAGATCAAGGCTGGATGGATGCTCCCACGAGACTATCAGAGTTTGAAGAACTTTCTTTCATCAGAGGGTGGTTGAGTGCCCTGAGAGAGCTGCAGGTCCCGAGGAACTCGGTGTTATGGTATCGACACGAGATGTCCTCCTCCACTTTGATGCCCAGTCCATTCAGGAGGGATGATCGATGGATCCCCATTGATGCTATTCCCCCGCAACTATTGGAGTTCGACACAAATGAGGTCGTGGAAGAGCTAGCCCCCGCTTCTGATGATGGAAGAAGAGCTAAAGTCGCTGATTATCTTGTTCGGAGGGTTCCACCTCCTTGAGATTTTGTTACTCTTTTTCTTTTTGATAATGTAAATACTTTGGGCGAGCTTCGCCGACTAAACATGTATTATCATTGTTTGTAAATATAAAAGGTTAATGAAAAGTTCGTGTTTTGGGCAATCTTGCCGACTAAACGTGTTCATCCAATCCTTTTATATTTTTGCTGCTTCGTAATACTTTTTATTTTGTCATGTGAGTGTCCCCCCAGCCCAGTACAATGCAAGAATACCATTGTGCCCTCACTTTACCTTTTAGGTTGTGTCGTCAAACTCCCTTAGGCCTAAGTAGGGCAATTGGCGAGGACACACCTAGTATTGGATGTCTTCATCCGATCAGGATTTCGTTTAACCAAAGCAGGTTTGATGCCTAAGAACACTCTGTAGGGCTTCATATATTGCCAGGGGCAATGCTGAGAGGTCTGTCGTGCTTCATGACGATGACCTGAGGAGGGGTGTTCCCCTGCTATGTCGACCATTATGCCGGTGATTTGGAAGGGATGTGTAATAAAATACAACTGACCGACTTCGCTGTGCTCTATCGCTCTCGCGATGAGCTGGTGAGGAGGAATGGAGAGCTGGAACAACAAAAATCTGCTCTGGAAGCCAGATGCTTTCAGCTGGAGGCCGACCTGAAGGGTGCTGACGCCGCTCGAGTTTCATCTGACCTGGCCCTTTGTTAATTCTGCTCGCGAGAGAGATGATGCGGTCAGGGAGCTGGGCGAGCTGAGGAAGGCTTACGATCTGGTGTGCACGAGCAAGCTGGACCTTGCAGAGAAGAACAGGGTTCTGGCCGAGCAACTAGAGGCGGAGAAATCCCAAGCAGCCACCCTTAAGGAGGACTCGTACAATTCTGGCTGGGCTGCTGCGTATGAGAACGCTGAGGTTCAGATAGGCTACATCAGCGGTCAGAACTTCAAGAAAGGGTGGGATAAGGCTCTCGTGGCTGCTGGGGTGAACGTTGCTTCCCCACTCTTTGAGGAGAACGATCCAGGGCCGAGGCCAGTTGTAGATGAGGACCCAGCCCAAGCCGATGAAGGCACTGATCCTGTTTCTCAGGCGACTCCTGCTGACGCTCCTTTGGTTGAGAGGAAAGAGGACGCCCCTGCAGAGGGTAATGCCCCGGCTGATGCTGATAAGGACAAGGGTCCACCCGAGGTTGCTAACTGATAGGGCTGCTCTGTAATTTTTTTCTTTTTCAATTTGATGTAACCTCGTTCCTTATTAATGAAAAGACTTCATTTCTGTTTATGCTGATCCCTTTCTCTTCTCCTTCTTTTACTCGTAGTTGGTTGATGTTGATGACTATATTCCTGTTACCTCCCAACTGGGTAGGACTCTTGGTCCTAATGCAAACCCTGAAATTCGCCAGGCCTTTGCTAGACTCTGCAAGTTTGCCAAGTCAAGGAACCAAAAATATAAGGATCAGTCCGAACTGGTGGCCAAGCTGAAGGACAGGCTCCAGGAGATGGAAGAAATCGGTGCCTCAGTACAAGAAGAAGTCAATGCACTGAGGGCAAGGTTACTGGAGGCCACCGATATTAACCAGGTTGGGGATTTCCTGCAGCAAGAGAATTAAGACCTAAGGCGGGAGGTCTTGAAGCTTAAGGAGCACTCGCCGAGCACCGTTCCAGTAGTCCTGCAAGGCTCTTCTTCGTCGCGAGCTGGATCTCGTCCTCCCCTTCCGCGTGCTGGTAAGAGTGCCAGAGGTAGGAACAGGGAGGCCGAGGAACAGCGTGACAGGGAGATGGAGGAGCTGCGCGACGATGTTCGGCGAGCTTATATAACTGCTGCAGGGCTCCAAAGGGATGTTACCCGACTGCGGCATCTATTCAAGAAGGGCCCTCGACAAATGTGGTCTGATGGCTAAGATCAAGGCTGGATGGATGCTCCCACGAGACTATCAGAGTTTGAAGAACTTTCTTTCATCAGAGGGTGGTTGAGTGCCCTGAGAGAGCTGCAGGTCCCGAGGAACTCGGTGTTATGGTATCGACACGAGATGTCCTCCTCCACTTTGATGCCCAGTCCATTCAGGAGGGATGATCGATGGATCCCCATTGATGTTATTCCCCGGCAACTATTGGAGTTGGACGCAAATGAGGTCGTGGAAGAGCTAGCCCCCGCTTGTGATGATGGAAGAAGAGCTAAAGTCGCTGATTATCTTGTTCGGAGGCTTCCACCTCCTTGAGATTTTGTTACTCTTTTTCTTTTTGATAATGTAAATGCTTTGGGCGAGCTTCGCCGACTAAACATGTATTATCATTGTTTGTAAATATAAAAGATTCATGAAAAGTTCGTGTTTGGGGCAATCTTGCCGACTAAACGTGTTCATCCAATCCTTTTATATTTTTGCTGCTTCAAAATACTTTTTATTTTGTCATGTGAGTGTCCCCCCAGTCCAGTACAATGCAAGAATACCATTCTGCCCTCACTTTACCTTTTAGGTTGTGTCGTCACACTCCCTTAGGCCTAAGTAGGGCAATTGGCGAGGACACACATGGTATTGGATGTCTTCATCCGATCAGGATTTTATTTAACCAAAGCAGGTTTGATGCCTAAGAATACTCTGTAGGGCTTCATATATTGCCAGGGGCAATGCTGAGAGGTCTGTCGTGCTTCATGACGATGACCTGAGGAGGGGTGTTCCCCTGCTATGTCGACCATTATGCTTGTGATTTGGAAGGGATGTGTAATAAAATATAACTGACCGACTTCGCTGTGCTCTATCGCTCTCGCGATGAGCTGGTGAGGAGGAATGGAGAGCTGGAACAGCAAAAATCTGCTCTGGAAGCCAGAGGCTCTCAGCTGGAGGCCGACCTGAAGGCTGCTAACGCAGCTCGAGTTTCATCTGACCTGGCCCTTGTCAATTCTGCTCGCGAGAGAGATGATGCGGTCAGGGAGCTGGGCGAGCTGAGGAAGGCTTACGATCTGGTGTGCACGAGCAAGCTGGACCTTGCAGAGAAGAACAGGGTTCTAGCCGAACAACTGGAGGCGGAGAAAGCCCAGGCAGCCACCCTTAAGGAGGACTCGTACAATTCTGGCTGGGCTGCTGCGTATGAGGACGCTGAGGTTCAGATAGGCTACATCAGCCGTCTGAACTTCAAGAAAGGGTGGAATAAGGCTCTCGTGGCTCCTGGGGTGGACGTTGCTTCCCCACTCTTTGAGGAGCACGATCCAGGGCCGAGGCCAGTTGTAGATGAGGACCCAACCCAAGCCGATGAAGGCACTGATCCTGTTTCTCAAGCGACTCCTGCTGACGCTCCTTTGGTTGAGAGGAAAGAGGACGCCCCTGCAGAGGGTAATACCCCTGCTGATGCTGATAAGGACAAGGGTCCACCCGAGGTTGCTAATTGATAGGGCTGCTCTGTAATTTTTTTCTTTTTCAATCTGATATAACCTCGTTATTTATTAATGAAAAGACTTCAATTCTGTTTATGCTGATCCCTTTCTCTTCTCCTTCTTTTACTCGTAGTTGGTTGATGGTGATGACTATATTCCTGTTACCTCCCAACTAGGTAGGACTCTTGGTCCTAATGCAAACCCTGAAATTCGCCAGGCCTTTGCTAGACTCTGCAAGTTTGCCAAGTCAAGGAACCAAAAATATAAGGATCAGTCCGAACTGGTGGCCAAGCTGAAGGACAGGCTTTAGGAGATGGAAGAAATCGGTGCCTCAGTACAAGAAGAAGTCAGTGCACTGAGGGCAAGGTTACTGGAGGCCACCGATATTAACCAGGTTGGGGATTTCCTGCAGCAAGAGAATTAAGACCTAAGGCGGGAGGTCTTGAAGCTTAAGGAGCACTCGCCGAGCACCGTTCCAGTAGTCCTGCAAGGCTCTTCTTCATCGCGAGCTGGATCTCGTCCTCCCCTTCCGCGTGCTGGTAGGAGTGCCAGAGGTAGGAACAGGGAAGCCGAGGAACAGCGTGACAGGGAGATGGAGGAGCTGCGCGACGATGTTCGGCGAGCTTATGTAACTGCTGAAAGGCTCAAAAGGGATGTTACCCGACTGCGGCATCTATTCAAGAAGGGCCCTCGACAAATGTGGTCTGATGGCTAAGATCAAGGCTGGATGGATGCTCCCACGAGACTATCAGAGTTTGAAGAACTTTCTTTCATCAGAGGGTGGTTGAGTGCCCTGAGAGAGCTGCAGGTCCCGAGGAACTCGGTGTTATGGTATCGACACGAGATGTCCTCCTCCACTTTGATGCCCAGTCCATTCAGGAGGGATGATCGATGGATCCCCATTGATGCTATTCCCCGGCAACTATTGGAGTTGGACACAAATGAGGTCGTGGAAGAGCTAGCCCCCGCTTCTGATGATGGAAGAAGAGCTAAAGTCGCTGATTATCTTGTTCGGAGGCTTCCACCTCCTTGAGATTTTGTTACTCTTTTTCTTTTTGATAATGTAAATACTTTGGGCGAGCTTCGCCGACTAAACATGTATTATCATTGTTTGTAAATATAAAAGGTTAATGAAAAGTTCGTGTTTTGGGCAATCTTGCCGACTAAACGTGTTCATCCAATCCTTTTATATTTTTGCTGCTTCATAATCCTTTTTATTTTGTCATGTGAGTGTCCCCCCAGTCCAGTACAATGCAAGAATACCATTGTGCCCTCACTTTACCTTTTAGGTTGTGTCGTCAAACTCCCTTAGGCCTAAGTAGGGCAATTGGCGAGGACACACCTAGTATTGGATGTCTTCATCCGATCAGGATTTCGTTTAACCAAAGTAGGTTTGATGCCTAAGAACACTCTGTAGGGCTTCATATATTGCCAGGGGCAATGCTGAGAGGTCTGTCGTGCTTCATGACGATGACCTGAGGAGGGGTGTTCCCCTACTATGTCGACCATTATGCCGATGATTTGGAAGGGATGTGTAATAAAATACAACTGACCGACTTCGTTGTGCTCTATCGCTCTCGCGATGAGCTGGTGAGGAGGAATGGAGAGCTGGAACAACAAAAATCTGCTCTGGAAGCCAGAGGCTCTCAGCTGGAGGCCGACCTGAAGGGTGCTGACGCAGCTCGAGTTTCATCTGACCTGGGCCTTGTCAATTCTTCTTGCGAGAGAGATGATGCGGTCAGGGAGCTGGGCGAGCTGAGGAAGGCTTACGATCTGGTGTGCACGAGCAAGCTAGCCCTTGCAGAGAAGAACAGGGTTCTGGCCGAGCAACTGGAGGCGGAGAAAGCCCAAGCAGCCACCCTTAAGGAGGACTCGTACAATTCTGGTTGGGCTGCTGCGTATGAGGACGCTGAGGTTCAGATAGGCTACATCAGCGGTCTGAACTTCAAGAAAGGGTGGGATAAGGCTCTCGTGGCTACTGGGGTGGATGTTGCTTCCCCACTCTTTGAGGAGCACGATCCAGGGCCGAGGCCAGTTGTAGATGAGGACCCAGCCCAAGCCGATGAAGGCACTGATCCTGTTTCTCAGGCGACTCCTGCTGACGCTCCTTTGGTTGAGAGAACAGAGGACGCCCCTGCAGAGGGTAATGCCCCTGCTGATACTGATAAGGACAAGGGACCACCCGAGGTTGCTAACTGATAGGGCTGCTCTGTAATTTTTTTCTTTTTCAATTTAATGTAACCTCGTTCCTTATTAATGAAAAGACTTCATTTCTGTTTATGCTGATCCCTTTCTCTTCTCCTTCTTTTACTCGTAGTTGGTTGATGTTGATGACTATATTCCTGTTACCTCCCAACTGGGTAGGACTCTTGGTCCTAATGCAAGCCTTGAAATTCGCCAGGCCTTTGCTAGACTCTGCAAGTTTGCCAAGTCAAGGAACCAAAAATATAAGGATCAGTCCGAACTGGTGGCCAAGCTGAAGGACAGGCTCCAGGAGATGGAAGAAATCGGTGCCTCAGTACAAGAAGAAGTCAGTGCACTGAGGGCAAGGTTACTGGAGGCCACCGGTATTAACCAGGTTGGCGAGTTCCTGCAGCAAGAGAATTAAGACCTAAGGCGGGAGGTCTTGAAGCTTAAGGAGCACTCGCCGAGCACCGTTCCAGTAGTCCTGCAAGGCTCTTCTTCGTCGCGAGCTGGATCTCGTCCTCCCCTTCCGCGTGCTGGTAGGAGTGCCAGAGGTAGGAACAGGGAGGCCGAGGAACATCGTGACAGGGAGATGGAGGAGCTGGGCGACGATGTTCGGCGAGCTTATGTAACTGCTGCTGGGCTCTAAAGGGATGTTACCCGACTGCGGCATCTATTCAAGAAGGGCCCTCGACAAATGTGGTCTGATGGTTAAGATCAAGGCTGGATGGATGCTCCCACGAGACTATCAGAGTTTGAAGAACTTTCTTTCATCAGAGGGTGGTTGAGTGCCCTGAGAGAGCTGCAGGTCCCGAGGAACTCGGTGTTATGGTATCGACACGAGATGTCCTCCTCCACTTTGATGCCCAGTCCATTCAGGAGGGATGATCGATGGATCCCCATTGATGATATTCCCCGGCAACTATTGGAGTTGGATGCAAATGAGGTCGTGGAAGAGCTAGCCCCCGCTTCTGATGATGGAAGAAGAGCTAAAGTCGCTAATTATCTTGTTCGGAGGCTTCCACCTCCTTTAGATTTTGTTACTCTTTTTCATTGTGATAATGTAAATGCTTTGGGCGAGCTTCGCCGACTAAACATGTATTATCATTGTTTGTAAATATAAAAGATTAATGAAAAGTTCGTGTTTTGGGCAATCTTGCCGACTAAACGTGTTCATCCAATCCTTTTATATTTTTGCTGCTTCATAATACTTTTTATTTTGTCATGTGAGTGTCCCCCCAGTCCAGTACAATGCAAGAATACCATTGTGCCCTCACTTTACCTTTTAGGTTGTGTCGTCACACTCCCTTAGGCCTAAGTAGGGAAATTGGCGAGGACTCACCTAGTATTGGATGTCTTCATCCGATCAGGATTTTGTTTAACCAAAGCAGGTTTGATGCCTAAGAATACTCTGTAGGGCTTCATATATTGACAGGGGCAATGCTGGGAGGTCTGTCATGCTTCATGACGATGACCTGAGGAGGGGTGTTCCCCTTCTATGTCGACCATTATGCCTGTGATTTGGAAGGGATGTGTAATAAAATATAACTGACCGAATTCGCTGTGGTCTATCGCTCTCGCGATGCGCTGGTGAGGAGGAATGGAGAGCTGGAACAGTAAAAATCTGCTCTAGATGCCAGAGGCTCTCAGCTGGAGGCCGACCATAAGGCTGTTGACGCAGCTCGAGTTTCATCTGACCTGGCCCTTGTCAATTCTGCTCGCGAGAGAGATGATGCGGTCAGGGAGCTGGGTGAGCTGAGGAAGGCTTACGATCTGGTGTGCACGAGCAAGCTGGACCTTGCAGAGAAGAACAGGGTTCTGGCCGAGCAACTGGAGGCGGAGAAAGCCCAGGCAGCCACCCTTAAGGAGGACTCGTACAATTCTGGCTGGGCTGCTGCGTATGAGGACGCTGAGGTTCAGATAGGCTACATCAGCCGTCTGAACTTCAAGAAAGGGTGGAATAAGGCTCTCGTGGCTGCTGGGGTGGACGTTGCTTCCCCACTCTTTGACGAGCACGATCCAGGGCCGAGGCCAGTTGTAGATGAGGATCCAACCCAAGCCGATAAAGGCACTGATGCTGTTTCTCAGGCAACTCCTGCTGACGCTCCTTTGGTTGAGAGGACAGAGGACGCCCCTGCAGAGGGTAATGCCCCTGCTGATGCTGATAAGGACAAGGGTCCACCTGAGGTTGCTAATTGATAGGGCTGCTCTGTAATTTTTTTCTTTTTCAATCTGATGTAACCTCGTTACTTATTAATGAAAAGACTTCATTTCTGTTTATGCTGATCCCTTTCTCTTCTCCTTCTTTTACTCGTAGTTGGTTGATGTTGATGACTATATTCCTGTTACCTCCCAACTGGGTAGGACTCTTGGTCCTAATGCAAGCCTTGAAATTCGCCAGGCCTTAGCTAGACTCTGGAAGTTTGTCAAGTCAAGGAACCAAAAATATAAGGATCAGTCCGAACTGGTGGCCAAGCTGAAGGACAGGCTCCAGGAGATGGAAGAAATCGGTGCCTCAGTACAAGAAGAAGTCAGTGCACTGAGGGCAAGGTTACTGGAGGCCACCGGTATTAACCAGGTTGGGGAGTTCCTGCAGCAAGAGAATTAAGACCTAAGGCAGGAGGTCTTGAAGCTTAAGGAGCACTCGCCGAGCACCGTTCCAGTAGTCCTGCAAGGCTCTTCTTCGTCGCGAGTTGGATCTCGTCCTCCCCTTCCGCGTGCTGGTAGGAGTGCCAGAGGTAGCAACAGGGAGGCCGAGGAACAGCGTGACAGGGAGATGGAGGAGCTGCGCGATGATGTTCGGCGAGCTTATGTAACTGCTGCTGGGCTCCAAAGGGATGTTACCCGACTGCGGCATCTATTCAAGAAGGGCCCTCGACAAATGTGGTCTGATGGCTAAGATCAAGGCTGGATGGATGCTCCCACGAGACTATCAGAGTTTGAAGAACTTTCTTTTATCAGAGGGTGGTTGAGTGCCCTGAGAGAGCTGCAGGTCCCGAGGAACTCGGTGTTATGGTATCGACACGAGATGTCCTCCTCCACTTTGATGCCCAGTCCATTCAGGAGGGATGATCGATGGATCCCCATTGATGCTATTCCCCGACAACTATTGGAGTTGGACACAAATGAGGTCGTGGAAGAGCTAGCCCCCGCTTCTGATGATGGAAGAAGAGCTAAAGTCGCTGATTATCTTGTTCGGAGGCTTCCACCTCCTTGAGATTTTGTTACTCTTTTTCTTTTTGATAATGTAAATGCTTTGGGCGAGCTTCGCCGACTAAACATGTATTATCATTGTTTGTAAATATAAAAGATTAATGAAAAGTTCGTGTTTGGGGCAATCTTGCCGACTAAACGTGTTCATCCAATCCTTTTATATTTTTGCTGCTTCATAATCCTTTTTATTTTGTCATGTGAGTGTCCCCCCAGTCCAGTACAATGCAAGAATACCATTGTGCCCTCACTTTACCTTTTAGGTTGTGTCGTCACACTCCCTTAGGCCTAAGTAGGGTAATTGGCGAGGACACACCTGGTATTGGATGTCTTCATCCGATCAGGATTTTGTTTAACCAAAGTAGGTTTGATGCCTAAGAATACTCTGTAGGGCTTCATATATTGCCAGCGGCAATACTGAGAGGTCTGTCGTGCTTCATGACGATGACCTGAGGAGGGGTGTTCCCCTGCTATGTCGACCATTATGCCTGTGGTTTTGAAGGGATGTGTAATAAAATATAACTGTTACTAATTAGTGAGTGATCAACTGAGAGATTTTCATTAGTGAAATGGGAAATGAACTGTCCTTTCACATAACGAATAAAAGATTTAATAATAGAATTCCTAAAAATAGAATTTCTTGAGATTAGCTACGTTCCATGCTCGTGGTATCTCCCTGCCCTCCATCGTTTCCAAATGATACGCACCTTTCAGGTCGTCTCTAATTATCTTATAAGGTCCTTCCCAGTTTGGGCCCAGTTTACCGTCTGATGGCTTCACTGTGTTGCCCAGGACCTTTCTTAGAACATAGTCCCCAACTTTGAATTTCCTGGGATTGACCCTTTTGCTGTAGTGCTTCGCGAGCTGTTGCTGATAGCTCGCTAGTTTCACTAGGGCAAGTTCCCTGCGCTCGTCGGCCAGGTCGAGTTCAGCGAGCAAAGCCTCATCGTTCTGGCCTTGTTCGACAAGGTCGGATATCATTGTTGGCAATCCCGCTTCTAGTGGGATGATCGCCTCCATACCATATGTTAGTGAGAATGGCGTTTCTCCTGTTGCTCGCCTAGGAGTCGTTCTGTATGCCCATAGGATATGCGGTAGCTCAGTTGCCCATGCGCCTTTGGCTCGCTCTAACCGCTTCTTCAATCCAGCGATCACTATTTTGTTGGAAGCTTCAGCTTGTCCGTTGCTTTGAGGGTAGGCCACCGAGCTGAAGTGGTGCCTGATCCCGTGTTCGTTGCAGAAGTCCTGAAAAGGGCCACTCTCGAACTGTGTTCCATTGTCAGTGATGATGGTTTTGGGGATTCCGAATCGAGTGATTATATTCCTCCATACGAACCTTATCATGTCAGCAACTCGGATGTTCGCCAGTGGTTCCGCCTCGATCCACTTAGTAAAGTAATCAGTTGCAACCAACAGGTATAAGTGAAAGCGAGCAGCTTTGACTCTTATCTGGTGGGCAGTTCTCTTATCCTCTGGAAGCGTTCCGTCCTTTAAATAGTCCTTTAAGGGATCCATCCAGCTGGGGGCTGATTCCAATTGGAGTATTGGTTCCGCGTTTGGCAGCTCGCAGTTGGGGTAAATGCTTGGGCAACTAAGGAAATCGATAGGGATAATCCTTTTAAGGCTAGAATCAACTGCCGAACTCAGGGCTGCTAACGCATCAGCGTGGCTGTTTTGCCCCCTGGGAAACTGCTGAATATTGATCTCTTCAAAGCTCGTCATTAAGTTTTTCACCAAGGAGAGGTAGGCTGCCATTCTTCCATCCTTTGCGTTATAGTCTCCACTTATCTGGTTGGAAACTAGTTGCGAATCGCCGAATACCTGCAAACGCTTTGCTCCCAGAGATTGCTCTTTTTGTAGACCTGCTAATAGGGCTTCGTATTCTGCTTCGTTGTTAGAGGTTGCAAATTCCAGCCTGATTCCTTGCTCAAGGACTATGTTTTCTGGAGTGATGAGAACAATTCCTACCCCTGCCCCCTTTGAGTTGGAGGTTCCATCAACGAATAATTTCCAGCTTTCCACTGTAGCTTGGTTGTTTTGCTCTGTTGGCTTAGGCGGGTGGGAGGGATCTTCGCCTGTGAATTCAGCTATGAAATCAGCAAGGATTTGGCCCTTGATAGCTGTCCTTGGTTGAAATTGGATGTCAAACCGGCCGAGCTCGACTGACCATTTAGACAGTCTGCCTGACAAATCCGCCTTCCTTAGGACAGCCTTGAGGGGGTGTGATGTAAGGACGATGATCGTATGAGCTTCGAAGTAATGCTTCAGCTTTCTCGAGGCTATTACTAGGGCGAATGCGAGCTTTTTCAATGGTAGGTAGCGCTGCTCGGCATCTAATAAGGTTTTGCTCGCGTAATAGACTGGATGTTGGATTCCTGTAACTTCACACATTACCGCCGAGCTGACAGTATGACTGGATACAGAGAGGTAGAGGTACAAAGAGTCCATTTGCTGTGGTATGACAAGCAATGGTGGAGTGCTTAGGTATGACTTGATCTCGTCCAATGCTCGCGAGCAATCTGGGTTCCACTCTACTGTTTTGCTGCCCTTTAAGAGTTGTAAGAAAGGCTTGCATCTCTCGGAGGATTTAGAAATGAAACGATTTAGAGCAGCGAGCATTCCAGTGAGCTTCTGTACATCCCGGATTATGCGAGGAGGTTGCACTCTGTTGATCTCATCAATCTGGTCTGGATTAGCCTCTATGCCTCGCTTGTTGACCAAATACCCAAGAAACTTCCCTGACTGGACACCGAAGGAACACTTGCTCGGATTAAGTTTCATTCAGTACTTCCTGAGGATTTCGAAGGTACTTGACAGGTCCGAGAGATGATTCTCCTTCTCCCTTCTCTTGACGAGCATGTCGTCGATGTAGACCTCCATTGTGTCTCCCATTTGATTCTTGAACATTTTAGTAACTAGCCGCTGATAGGTTGCCCTTGCATTTTTTAGCCCAAAAGGCATGACCTTGTAACAATATAAACCAACCGTCGTGATAAACGCCGTTTTGTCCTGATCTGGGGCATACAAGGGAATCTGGTGATATCCGGAGTACGCGTCCAGGAAACTCATTCGTTCGTGAGCTGCGGTGGCATCTACTAGTTGGTCTATTTTTGGGAGAGGGAAGCTATCCTTGGGGCAGGCTTTGTTGAGGTCAGTGAAGTCTATGCAAACTCTCCACTTTCCGTTGCTTTTCGGAACTACCACTGGGTTGGATAACCATTTGGGGAATTGCACTTCCCGTATGGATCCTGCATCCAGCAGTTTTTTGACTTCTTTTTCTATTGCTCTGGCCTTCTCGGGAGCAGTTCGCCGTGCCTTCTGCGTTATCGGCTTGAATATGGGATCGACGTACAACTGGTGACAGACCATATTGGGATCGATTCCTGGCAGCTCATAAGTATCCCAAGCGAAAACATCTATGTTGCTTCTGAGTAAGGTTGACAACTCCTTTTGCTCTTGGTCGGTGAGTGACGCTCCAATCAGGAAGACTCTGCTATTGTCGCCTTCCCTAGCCGCCACTTCTACCAGGTCCTCGACGACACGCTCGGAGGGGAGGAGACTGGTCTCTTCTACTCTAGGCCTTCCGTATTTTAATTGCTATTTGGAAGGAATTGCACCTTCCTCCACTTTCTCACTGGGTTGATCGACCTTTTTCTCTGGCTTTGGTCGGATGGCCGCTATGAAGCATTTCCTTGCCATCGCCTGGTCGCCGTGTATCTCCATTACTCCTCGCTCGGTAACATATTTGAGCTTTTGATGGTAGGTCGAGGAGACTGCCTTCATTGCATGAAGCCATCCCCTGCCGAGGATGGCCTGATATGGTGAATCAATGTCGACCACAAAAAACTCGATCATCTTGGAGACATTTCCAGCATGTACTGGCAGTACTATTTTGCCCAGGGGCATGGTCATTTTTCTAGCGAAGCCGACCAGAGGGACAGTAGCTCCCTTTAGGTCGGCGACGCTCAACTTCAATTTCCTGAACAGGTCGATGTACATTACTTCGGATGATCTTCCTTGATCGACGAGCAGCCTGTCGATGTCAAAGTTGGCTATCCTGAGTGTAATGACCAAGACATCATGATGTGGGGTCCTTACTCCCACAAGGTCTTCATCCATGAAAATAATATGCTTGTTGTAGTTGACGTCCTCTGCTCGCCGACGTTTTCCTGACTGTGATTTTGCTGGATCAATCTGAAAAGCTTGCATTACCGTTGTCAGTTTCTTTACCTCCATTCGAGCTGAGTTCCCTTGTATTTGCTTGGCATCAGATACTCCATGGATTACTGCGAATTCGTGTCCGGCATCATCCTCCAGCACGTTGTCGGGTTTCGCCTCTCTGTGGGCAGCTACTTTCTCTACCTTCTTTTCCACAAAGTCATTCAAATGTCCGGACTGTGCCAACTCCTCGAGGTGGGACTTAAGAGCCTTGCAGTGCTCGGTTTTATGCCCTCCCTCTTTGTGGAAAGTGCATCTTAATGCATTGTTTCTTTTCGAGGGGTCTCCTCCCATTTTCCAGGGCCATTTGATGAACAGCTCATCCTTGATCTTTGCGAGAATTTTGTAAATTGGCTCTTTGAAGACGGTGTTGACCGCCTGGAACGATTTTGTTACGTCAGGATTCCCTCCATTTTTGGAGCCATTCTTGCCCCCACTCTTTCCTCCTTTCTTCTAGTTCTCAACTTTCTCACTTCCCTTGGTAGTGAGCTTGGCTCGACCGTTCTCTCCTACATTAAAGCGGGTGACATCTTCCACCTTTGCATATTTCTCAATCCGGGCCATCAGGTCGTTAATGGTCATAGCTTACTTCTTCGTCAAGGACTGGTAAAGGAGGGAAGAGCTAGGTAACCCAATTTTGAAGGAAGCCACTGCCACCTCTTCCGCGCAGTCCTCGATCTCGTTGAATAACTCCCAGTACCTCTTCGCATAGTCTCGGAGTGTTTCTTAAGGTGTTTTCTTCATGGTTAATAGAGCATCCATCCTTTTGGGATGGGAGCTGCTGGTGATGAACCGGGCCGTAAAGAGCTCGGCCAGGGATTTGAAATTTCTGATGGATCGGTAAGGGAGTTTTTCGAAGCATTTTTGGGCCACGTCATGGAGGCTCGAGGGGAAAATATGGCATATCAGTGCATCCCGGTGGTTCCAGAGGGTCATGGCCTGCCGGTACTGCCTGACATGATCAATGGGATCAGTCTTCCCGTCGTAAATCTTGAACCTTGGAATGGCAAATTTCTTGGGAGCCTCTTCCTCTTCAATTTCCCTCGTGAAGGGTGACTTCATCTGGGTCTTGAGGGCTCTCCTGGCTAGTTCTCTGGTCGACCTGGTGCCGCGGTGAGCTGGATGTTGGTCCATTTCTCTGCGGACCAGGTTCCGTATGTTGTCGTTGCTACGAGCGGGGCTCTGGTAGCGGCGAGCTCTTCTTAGTTGTTCGCGGAGGTCATCATCTGAGTCGCCACCTTCGACCCCTTGATATTCCCGCCTAGGGCTCCTTCCTCGGCTGCGAGATTTGCTCGCCTGAGGGCTAGGAGTGCGATAGGGGTGTCTCCTGGTATTAGGACGTAGTTCCTTCTCCAGTCTTCTTTTCAAGCGAGCATTCTCAGCCTCGTATCTGCGAGAAGACTCCCTCTGCTCGTGGAGCCTTGCCTCGTATGCATCAATCAATCTGGATATCTGCGTGGACCTTGCTGGTCCTTGACTTTCTTCTGAGGCTGGCCTTTCCAAGCGAGCCCCATGATCTGAACGTCGGACTTCAGACCTAATCCTGCGAGGAGCAGGTGGCTCTTGAATATCTCCTGCTTGAGGAGCGTTGCTGCTGTGACCAGACATCTTAGATTCTTTTCTTGGCGTGGGCTCTTCTCAGGGAAAGATGAACGCTTCCCACAGACGGCGCCAATTGTGGAGACAATTATTGTGCAACACAAATAAATATGAGAGAAGTAATGACCAAGAAAGAATAGAGAAAATAAAACGCCAATCACGCAACAACGGATGTACGTGGTTCAGCAAAGATGTGCCTACGTCCACGGTGGTGCAGTCGGTATTATTTCTCAATATTCTGGAGAATGAGTACAGAGAATACAACTTGTCCTTTGCCCCGGACCTAGGGTTTAATTTATATATGTGTATGTTAGTTAGTGGAGATGATGGGTTCCTCCATATTAGCCATCTTCCCTATAACTTCCCTTCATGGGATTGTGCTCCCCTATAACTTCCCTTCATGGGATCGTGGGGAGAGACCGGATCAATATGAAGGATAAAGGGCCTGGACTTTGGGCCTCCAGGACTGGGCTACTCGTCTAGGCCCATGGTTCTAAATTCTGGGTACCCACAATAATTATCTCTATCTTACTCAGAATAAAGAGGTCTTATTTACAAAGTTGATTATGGTACATAATATAATTCTCCCCGTTAAGTGTCAAATACTCTCTTGGTCAAATCAATTTATTGTTAATTAATTTTAACTAGCATCTAATCAATTCCTTAATTCTCAGACTTAACTTATTTTCCACTCCACCAGGATTATAAAATAATCCGTTGGTTTACTGGTGAAAAGAAAACATATAAGTTTATCAAGGGGATATCACAATCCAAGATATCTCCTGGATACAGATTCCTCCAAATTTTATTCTCATACCTACTCACACAATCATTTCTCAACTTGTGGGGATCTCCTGACTCAATATATAATTGAGAATCTCACCCATAACAGTCAAAGTCATAATTGTGCAAGTATTACAATCCTCATAATTCTCATGATTAGGAATCTATGCACCATTTTCAAATTGTGTGAAATTACCTAATTCTAATCTAGATAACTCTTAGACTTAGATCTTATGGGTGGTCATGTTCAATACATTCTTGTATGTACCGATCGCAATCATCTGCTAAATTATCACACAAGTTCTCGAACCATCCGACAAGTTCCCGTAATTTGAGATAGACTACTAGGATTTTACACATAACAATGCTGATAAGATGTCAACTTTTTATCTTGGTTTTGAATTGTTCAATTGTATTAGAACCGGAATTTCAATCTCCCATGATCAAGCCGAACTTAGCTCACCGAAATTCCTATTAAGTACAATTGACCAACATGTCTAAAATATATTTAAAGAATAAATATAAGTCATTCTCATATCCATTATTCTTATTTCAAAATGAACTCACACACCTTTACTCAGAAGTAAACTTCATATAATATGGTTTTAAAAATAAAACCGTAATAATCTCCCACTTAGTCTTAAATCTATGTACCTATGTATCTAACTCCCAACCTATCCACTTAGTAGTTTGTTGCCTAATTGTATAGGGATTAATTAGGTGTTACATAAACTTATCCCCACTCTGATCAATCTCTCGAACTAGATAAAACCCACACTCAATTTTCTTAACCTTGTATGGGTTACCGGTCTCTCAAAATTGCAATCGTACCTATATGAATACTAAAAGGTGTTATAGCCAATTACACTTAAAGGAACCTAACCCAAGCTACTTAGGAAGTAACCGATCCATATAGCCTCTTTAGTTGCCTCTGAAGTCACAACTACTTCGGTCAATGCGAGATTTCTTCACATTCCTTCAACTTACAGCTCAACCTCCCTGGGCAAACACATATTCCGAGGTAAAAACTTGGAATCCTTATCTAACTGAAAAAAGTAATCTTTGTACCTAAAAAGTTTAAGACCATGAGACTAAAATATGTTATCCATCCTGAAGGCATAGTGGATTTTTTATTTAGTACACAATATAGGATGCATGAGGCTTTCAATCACTGAAGCATTAGGTATGTTCCCCATTTCTTCAATCTTACGTAAAGTAATATCCCACCACGTTCCCGATTAGGTAAATATTATTTATAAATTATACTAGAAATATTACCACATTTTTGTTATGCCCCTTATACAAACAAGTAATATCTGGGCTTTGATCAAAATAAAAAATCGACTACTTAATCAAACCTATTAACCCAAGACCTTGATGTTGGCTTAAATTCATGAATAAATCTCACAATCTTACATCACTTTGCTTTCCCGACTTCTTACGTCAAGAAAATCATTCAAGAATGTAGTCTTGACATTAAAAGAACTCCACTAGACTTTAGCATGTCTATCAATGAGAAGGTTTTCTCATAGTCAATATTTATCTTTCTGAGTAAACCCTTTCACAAGCCTTGTTTTGACAGTTTGTACACCCCATCAAAAAGTCTGCAAGTCCCCAAAAATGATTCCAACACATCGAATCTCCTTTTGATATCCATAGTCATAAGTCCAAGCAAAATTTTGTATCTTGGAATGCCTCGTTATAGTTTCATGGACCCGATTTGTGTTCGTTCGGGATCTCATCGAAATGATCACCCAAAACAGTAACCATTAAGGAAGAATATTGATGATCCCACAATAATATGGCACCATTTGTTATCCATCACAAGTGACACGTGTATCATAATCAAAGGTAGTGGCCCCACTACCATTAAGTAATGTATTATCGATATCAGGTTGTACTTCATCATATACGGGTGGTTTAGCAACACCGGTAATATAATTTTCCTTTTGAATTTTGCAAAACTAACTTACACTTGGGCTTGTGGTTTAATTCATAATCCTTTTTCAAGACCAGACAATAATATAATCAATGACCTTCTTGTGGTAATAAATGTGATATAAAGTACTCTTATAACCTTTGGGATAACCAACAAAGATACATACCTCTATCCTTAATTCTAACTTCTTTGGCTCCTTCCACAGCAAGAGTCTCGGGCACCCCGAGATCTGAACATGGCCTAGAATGAGCTTTCTCCCACTCCAATGTTCAATGGGAGTTAAAGACACCGATTAAGAAGAAACTAAATTTAGACTGTATATGATGTCTCTCACGTAAAATCCCACTTACAATGTTGGAGTCTTACATAACTATCTATGGACCTTATCATATCTAAAAGAGTTTTATCTTATCTATTCTCTACACCATTCTGAAGTAGAATACTTGATCTAGATAACTATGATATAATCTCACATCTTCGATAAATGATCCCTTAACTCTCTCAAGAGGTAAACACACCCTAATGATCAGATCGTAGAGTTTGGATTAGTGTACCTCACCCATATTCCACATTAGTCTTGCACACTTCGAACCAATCAAAGGTTTAAGACTTATGGCACGTAAGGTAAACACATCAATACCTCTAAGTAATCATCAAAATAAATCGATAAAGAACTCAAAAATATCTATTTATTGGATAGTCGTAGAACCACACTAATCGAAATAAACCATTTACAACCCATCTTTGGCTCTTTAGCTTTTGGACGTGAAGGGCCTCTTAGTCATTTTACCTTCAAAATAATATTTAAGACTAACAGTGCCTCCACTTCCAATGAACTCAATTGTCCATTTAAAACCAGTCATCAAATTCCTTTTATAATAAATTAATGTAAGCATAGGTGTCAAAATTGTATTTGGCTCCAGGAGGAAACTTTCTATTTAATGATTATGTCTATTAAAATTATTCATTTCACTATTTAGCAGTTTTGGTGAGACAGACCTTACAATGTATACATTACTTTCCAATGTACCACAATACATATTTATACCATTTTTTCTATGATCGAAAAGACATATTTATACCATTTTTTTACATATCACCTCATCTCACCATTTTTTTTATTGAAGTTTTTGATGAAAAAAAATTGGAGATGATTTTATCACCCCCGGAGATAATATCTATGAAGTTTCGTCAAAAAAATCATTTTTTTTACTATTTAAAAAAAAATGGTATGTACTGGGGTCTGCACCATAAGGAGTCTTTACAAGAGGAGGCCTCTCTCTCTCTCTCTCTCTCTCTCTCTATATATATATATATATATATATATATATATATATATATATATAATCTTTCTTTCCTGATTAAAAATCTAATGAAAGACCTTCGTCTTAAACAGATTTAATGGAACGTGATGACCAATTATCCCGAAGATTATTTGCGTATTTTGGGAGGAAAAGTGTATTAATGAGACAACCTTTATTGGTAGTTTGCACCCCTCGCAACGTAAGGCCACAAGGGCTTATAATTCCCATTCTTGGCTTATGGATGCTTCAATTATCCATGGGGATTAGAGTGCATGTTCTTATCTTTTGGATGCTTCAATTAGCCACGGGGGCTTACAATGCAAATCCTTAGCTTATGGATGTTTTAATTAGACACGGGAGCTTACAATGCTTGTTCTTAGCTTATGGATGCTTCAATTAGCCACGGGGGCTTATAATACCCGTCTTCATTCAGGATGCTTCAAATTAGCCATGGGGCCTCATAATACTTATCCAGGGATGGCTTGATATATATCTAATTATAATCGTGGGTGGCTTGATAGTGAACCCAACCTAGAGAGGCTTGATAGTTCCCTAAGAAACTTCAGCAGATGATGGATAAGGAACGCAAACCAGGGATATTTGTTTAATGTTCTAGAAAGAATTCACAATCGCCAATAAGTCCAGTAATCACTGCTATTTTCTCTCAAGTATTGTAGAAAATAGATATGGGCCAAAGATCTAATTGTCCGTGATATGTGAATTTGCAGTACAAGAATTTGACTATAGTGTATACAAAACATATTAATGCAAACAGTTGCAGCCTCCTCACATCTTTATAAAGTTTAAAATTCTATCCAGCATTAAGGGATGAATAACAGTTTCGGCATCCAAGTGCTATTACAAATGCATTTAACAGAGCACAAGGCAGTGGGTGATAAGTTGCCGCAACCCTTCGATTATGGCTGCATCCATTTCAAGGTCAAAAATGTTTGCATTATCAAAGTTTTTGAGCTGCGGCCTCTTGGGCTAAAGTCATTTTTAAGTATGATCCCAAGGAGATCCTTGCCAAAAGAGTAAAACAAACATTCAAGCATTCGAGCATTTATAACGCAGAGAAAAAGAGGCATTAAGTCGAAAGTTAAATATATTGGAAGCCAGGTAAATGTTAATACCACATAATATATAAAGAAGATTACAAAAATATGCAAATTCTTAAAATGATGAAGTATCAGTTATGAGGCTGCGTCGTTTTCATTGTCGTCCCCATCATCATCGATAACGGTTTCAGTTTCCTTATCATCTGCCGCAACCTCCTCTATCTGTTGCCTGGATCTTACTTTCATTTCCTCTCTTAGATTTGCCACACATTCATCATGCTCAGCATCACTGAGCTTCCAAGAAAGGATCTTTTCCTTAGAATCAGCGAAGTTTTTGACCACCCTATTGCTAATGTCCTAGAAGCCATGGAGATAGGCTTTGTTATTTATAAGGAAGAAGTCCCCTGATTTTTTGTACACATCCACAACATCATTTGCAGCTTTTGTCAAGGCTGCGGCATCGGCCTCCTCCTGCTGCTTTAAGGCTGCAGCATGGTCAATATCTTCCCATTGGAGTGCTGAGGTGTTGCTCTGCTCCAGGTGATCATATTTCTACTGGAGGAGGTTAAGTTTGCTCCCAAAGGAGTTGGCCTTCCTGGTAGCCTCCATAACTTTAGACTCAATAATATGAAGGGATTTTACGGCCTCAAAAAAATTTAGTTCGGCTCTTATCTTTAGCCATGGTGGCAGTCTCCAAATTCATTTTGGCCAGTTCAAGTGCTGCGGCAACTGATTTTTTGCCTACCTCAAAAGAAAAGGCCATGGAATTCTCCAAGTCAGTCTTATGAACTGATTTCGCAGTCTTATATAACTTAAAGAGGCCTTTATACTTTTCCCTCTAGGTCATGCCAACGTCTGTTGCCTGAAAATTGAGAGCGGTTAGCAAGGAGAAATGATTGTAAACATAAAATAAATGATATGCACTTACCCCCAACAAACTATTGAGGGTTGCTTCTTCCAAATCTTCAGGATCATTTTTCAACCAGGTGTTTAAGATCAATGGTGTCCGGGACCTTCCTCATTATGTGGACGTCCTTGGCATTTGTGTCCCAAGAAGATTGAGGATTTAGCGCCTTTAATTGAGGATATAGATGACTATCAGGGCCCACACTTTCCCCAATTTAAGGTAGTGGAAAATTGGCATTAACTGCAATAACAGTCCACGGAGGGGGAGATGCAGTGGGTGAGACGTGGATGGGGCTGCACCCACCTTGGAAGCCCCCTCAGGAGATAATAGCCCTGCCACAGCCATATGATTAGCAATGTCATCATCAACTTGTTTCTCCCTTGCCACATCAACATTATCAGGGGCTGCAGACTTCTCTACAGGAGGAACTGCCCCTGTCGGCTCAACAATTTGTTCATTTACAAGGTTTGCCTCCTTTTGTGCCCTCTTCCTCTTTTTCCCCGTTTTTGTGATTAAGGGCCGTGACATCCTCATCTATTTCTAATAGTTGGGTTGTCAGAAGATCACGATCAATCTCCTCACCTGAAATTATGAACAATTGTTAACTTGTGTTTGGTAGCCCGCAAAAAGAATATTAGAAAAATGAAATTTTACCTTCCGCAATCATCTTTTTGGGAAGGTCCTTAGATGCAAAGTATCCTTGCTGATCAACTCAGAAAACTTCTTTTCCTGATCAGGTAAGTGGGCTGCATCCTTAACCCTCTTCTGTTGCCTACTATTAAGCTTCGGGTTGTCAATATCTACAGAGATTATATAAGTATTAGCATGGGCTGTAGAGATTAAATTACAAGTGTTAGCATGGCCTGTAGAGATTAAATTACTAGTATTAACATGGGCTACAAAGATTAAATTAGAAGTATTAGTATAGGATGCAAATATTGCATACCTTCTTTATACGGACGTCCCTAAGTCTGCAGCATTTCAACAGATTTTTCCTTTCAGTTTCTTCTGAACATGTTTCCCAACAGTCCCCTGACACAAAGAAATACTTACCCTTCTAGTTTGTCACATTGGTAGGTCTGTCAGTATACAAATATCTATCCCCGTTCCACAGCGTGAAATAGTAATACCACGAGAATTCTTTGGAGTATTCGTTTGGTATATAAAATTGGAAAAACTCCGCGGGCGTGATATTTTTTTTAAAGTGCTTCTTCCAAAGCACTAAACCAGCAAGGATTGCCCTCAAGTAGTTGGGATTCAATTAGGATGGGGCCAAGTTTATGGCACTTAATATCCTCTTTATAGGCACAGGAATAAGAAGTCGCAACCCCAGTAAAACAATATGGAGAGGAAAGTAAACACCATCAAGAACTACATGACATGATTGTTGTTTTACAGAAGGAAGTGTAAAGATTGTCCCTTCAGGGAACTCAAATGTTGTGACAACATCATCAATCTAATCCTCATCCATAATGCATATGTGATTGAGAGAAACAGGGGCCTTCTCAGATGACTGGCCGCGACCAGAAGCTTCAACTAGGGGATTCCTAGTTTCAGATGGGACAACTGTTATCCCAATAGTCATCGTAGCCACTATTTTGATAAGAGGATTATTGATGGATTTTATATCATCCTCCATGAAGTCTGTAGATTCTCTAGTAGGCCTATAGTCCAAGGAATCCTCAGAGTCAGAATCAAGGGTGATGCAGATGGGGCAGCCTTTAAGCAGACAAGGCTTAACAGCCTTTAAAGGCTTTACAAATGGGATCTCAGGAGGAGAAATGCCAAAGTGAGACTTTCAGAAGTCGTCCAAGAAATCTTGAGGGTTCCAACTCAAAGGGCAGCAGTAAGACCTGAAAATCTAAAGGGCTCCGCGGTTAAGTACCACAACCACTATGGTTAGAGAAGCCTCTGAGAGGCCGTAGTAGAAACAAAAAGTGCAGAAAAATTGAGAGTTAACTGCAACTAACTGATTTTAAAAGGTTGAGCCAATTGATTTAAATGCCTAAATCCAAAATCTACAAGACCTAAAGGCTGCAGCTAATTACTCTAAACATAATTTTTCAAGTTCAAGCTACATATTGCAGCCAAGAGGGAAAGACAAGAGGCCGCAGAAAAGTATCACAAGTCATGCTACCATCCACGACTAAATACACAAATAGGTAAATACTTGAACTATAGATTCTCAAATATTAAAAACACTAAAACTCAGGATTCTAGGGTTTTGTCAAGGATGCCAAGAACATATTTTTGATGTTCTTGGCCAAGGACAAAATCCTAAATTCAGACAAGGCGTGGATTAATTCCAAAGATACCTTATTTCTAACCCAAATTCAGTTCAAATACCTACAACTAACCAAGAATGCAGTTTTTTTTTTAAAGGACAAGGTCATGAGATTTATTAAAAATAAGGTAGAAAAGCCCTACCAAGGTGGCTTGTACAAGCTAGAGAGTAAGCTAAGCATAAAGACCTGAAAGTTTTCTAGAAGATCTAATGGAAGGAAATCCAAGATAATCTAGCTTAAAGTCACCTCTAGCAAATTTGGGAAGATCCATAGGCTTAAGAAAGGTTTCGTAACCAAAAGAATTAACTCCATAATTAGCTAAGTGGTCTGCTACTTGATTTGCTTCTCTCCAGATATGAGAAAAAACTAAGACTATTGGAATAGCCTTAATTTCCTCTATAATTTCAATAACAGACCAGGGAGGCTTGAGGATCTTGCCTTTCATAATGTCAATGGAAACTTTGAAATCTGATTCCACAATGACCTTTGGGAGATGCAGGGATTGACAAATTTTGATGCCTCTAAAAATGGCCAGGCATTCAGCTCTAGTATTAGTCATATGGATCTCCTTTGAGGAGAAAGCTTGAATGAATCTCCCATTGTGATCTCTAATGATACCACCTGAGCCTGATATACCTGGATTGCCTTTTGAAGCCCCATTAGTGTTGAGCTTGTAGAATGGAGCAGAAGGATAGGACCATTTAATACCCATTAATACCCAATATGTTTAATCAACCCCAGTTTTGCCTACCCAAAACACAGGATTAATACCTAACAGTGAGATTAAAATAGCAAAGGCTTTTCAGTTAACCTAGTTTTAGACAAGTTAAGGAATCAAACACTAGTAGGAATGATAAAAAAAATGGAATTAGTTAAGTACTTAGTTGAAGACATGGATTAAAGCAACAAATTCCAAAAACAGTGGAAGAAAACAGGAATACAGTATAAATGTTACCTGGAAATCAATAAGTAGTGGTTATTCAAGCTCAGGAACCACCGTGCTGAGCCTCAAAGCGCATTGATTGTCCACAAATAACTCGTCGAAAAACTCAAAGATAAACTGATAGAGTATGGCTTTCAATTTTCTCTCAAGATTTGGAAAAGGTAATGATGGCCACGGTTAGTTCCCATTTATGTAAGAGGACACGGGAAGATGAAACATCACCCCACAATCTCCGTGGTAGCCATATAATTCAACCGCAGCCCCAAATCGCCACCTCTTGGCACTACGAATTGGGGGCTTATTGATATGAACAATATAGTCTCTATAGGTGCAGAAGTATTAACAATAGGCCGCTGCTTAGGAATAGACAAACTGCGACCCCTTAAAGCCTTAGAACACATTGGCCGCTGCCTGGGATCAAACTGGTCGTGGCACCCTCTTCAGCACCTGGCCACTACTTGGGCTCAAACAAGTCACGAAACCCATTAGACTGGCTACTACCTGGGATTAAATAGACCGCAACCCCTACTCATGCGCTGGATATTTGATAGCAGTTCAACTTCTAAAAGGATCCCACATTCTTCAGACTTGTACATATGTCACGTGTCCCAAGCACGTGACACTACCCTTATATCTCATATAAATAGAGGTGCGCACCTCATAATTGGGGGACTAATAAGAGAATTACCCGATGAAGTCCTACCAAAATCTCTACAATACCTCTCTCTACAGGGCTACACCCACCTGGGGGCTTCTCAGGCTGCAGCCACTACTCAAATTGCCTTGCAATTCACACTCAATCTACCCGGATTCATTATACTCATGTATTATCTTCTCCTATCTTACTTTTATGCCTCTTTAGGCTCAATCATATTGTATTATACAACGCATATAATGAGAGTATGGCAACAAAGTTGATGTAGGCTCATTTTTATAGTCGAACCACTCTATATCTTGTTTTCTTTCCCTTATTGCTTGATTTACTTTTACTCTACACTTGATATGATGCTTGAGAACGACTCTTGTCCGATTGATCGTATCATCAAATCTCATGTAAAGTGATATGAAACAAAAGGTTATAATTCAAGAGGATATTTCACAGTTAAGTAGTCAGTCTTTAAATAATTATGAATGTGATGCCTTAGAAAAATAAGCGCCTTAGCTCTATCTTGTTGGGATATAACATTAACAAGCGTTATAGCACCACCAAGATTTAGGGCTTGGAGATGAAGATTCGCATCTTGGAACTAGTTAAGATATTTTACCCCCAAAATATCAAGTAATTCAAATTCAAGTTTACAAATATTTGAAATCTTAAACTTTGTTTAGATAGATGGGAAGGATAAAAAATGGTAGATGATCCACTGTTAAAAAAACAGTTCGACTTGACTTCTCCCACACTATACTTTACTGGGATGGTAGAAAAAGTAGGGATCAATCGTGATGATAACATCTTGTAAATAATTTAATCAGAGAGAGAATTTAGAAGGAGCGTGTTGATGTCTAAAAATGGTCTAACCCCAAATTTATGATCAGAAATAAAAATAAGAAAAGTAACTCAAACCACACACACAAGAGATAAGGTTTTAGAGTGGTTCGACTATATAATAGCCCATGTCCACTGTTGTTTTTGTTCAATAGGTTTTAAAATAGCTCAGTATAATGCGCAGATGAGTGATTCGAGCTATCCCTCGAGCTATGGTAATTGTTTGTATTTATAGGGGTGTAAAACCCAAAAGATGGAGCACCTTTATATTGCCAGGCATTTACATCTGTGTACAATAAATGAAACTCTTAAAATTTTATGCTGGTTGGCGTCCCATCCGAGTAACTATTAGTACTCCTGTTGGTTGGTCTTGTAGAGTTGGTCGGTATTCCACTTGATTAAGTGTCTTTGAGGCCGATCAAGTAGGCTGGTCGGCCCCGCTAGAGGACAACTGTACATTCATCATTTGTCCATGTGGGAGTGTAATTGTTACATACAACAAAAGCCTCTAATGCTCCATGCTTGATTCTTGCATGAAAGTATGGATTATTTACCCCAGGAAGTTGCTCGGCGTACTGCTTGGGTGTTTGGTTGTACTTGAGAAATTTTTTTCTGGAACTATTTGATGATGGTATTTTTGTAAATAATTTGAACTTTTTGAAACCGCTAAAGGACACATTCGTCTTTTGATGCTTTGAAAAGCGAGCAGTTGGCAGTAGCTATACAGTTCATTTAGTTAATCAATTTATTCCCATTTTTCGATCCAACCTATAAATATGTACAAAGTTTCCCTATTTTCTTTCTACCTCAAATCTTCTAAACTTTAGTTATCTCTTTGCTTTGAAGTTTTTTATGTGTGATCATTCGTTGTCATTTTCTTCATCAGTTTTTGCCATCGTCTTTGATTCTCTGTAAGCCTTCTTTTACCTTTCATCTATTTTATCTTCTTTTTCTCTTTTTCACCATGATTCACATCGTAGATGGGAACTCGTTAGATGAGTTTAGAGAAAAGAGGAAAATTTTGAGTTGGGTAGATTTAGAGATACCTAGGGGTCCTGTAGATGCTTATTCCCTCCTTGAGGGTCATTGGATCCCTACTTTGTTTATAGCAGAGCATGGCATCACCTTTCTACCTAACCCTATTTTTCTTTAATTTTTCCAATACTTCAATGTTGTTCCTGCTAGAATAGCCCTCAACACCTGAAGGGGTGTGAATGGATTTCATAGGTTAAACGAACTTTATAGGACCCATATTGGGGTTTTGAAGTTGATGTTCTATTATAAGTGGGTCACTGTTGGAGAGAGTACACACTACTTGAACACTAGCTAAGCCAATAGGGCTTTAGTAGTGAATCTACCAAACTCTAATAAGGATTATTGAGAATATGGTATTATTGTTAAGAACTAGGAATATGCCCCTTCCCTACTGGAATGGCTTATACTGGTCCCAGATGTCCTCAATCAGGATGTGTCGTAGGTTATAACTGTATTGATTATTTTTTCCTCTTTTCTTATGCATTTCTAATATCTGTCGACTAACTTTGTTGACAGAAAATGTGACCTAAGGAAGGGGAAATCAACCTAAACGATCTTAAGTTCTTGTGGGGCTTGAAGCAAAAGATTGGAGACAAAAATCCTAGGGCTTCTTTGTTGCTGCTGGAATATAAGAGTTCCATCACTTCTTTTGTTGCCCGACCTACACTTTTTTTCCCCTATTGCTGTCAATCTTGAGGAAGATCCTGTGCCAACTTTATCAACCACTGAGTTTGTAGGAGTGAATTTGTCCCAAGAGGAACCTCTTCCTCGTTTAAATTTTTGGACTTTTTTTAGATTCCTCTTTCTCCTTCTGTAGATATGACTAAGAGGAAGATGCCCAATTTGATGAGTGGTCCCTATCTCCTACCCCCAAGAAAGTTGTTGATACTGGTAAGTAGCTAACTGGAAAGAAATCTCAGGCCAGTGACAAGAGGCCTAGTGGTCCTAACGAGACTCCGACTATTGAACCTCAACTGAAAATATTGAGAAGAGGTTTGCATGATCGTTCAAAATAGGTCCAAAAAAATTTACCCGAGCAGTAGGCATTAACTACAAAGAAAACCACCGACCAACATGAGTTGATGAGAAAAATTTAGGCTGACCTTGACATCAGGCCAACCTCTGTTGTTGTTAACCCTAGACTGGTCAGGGGATTAATTAAGTCTGGGATAATTCCTACTGAAAGAGCTGCGTCAGCCCCCATGCCCTGGTTCAGGCTGACTAAAAGGGCTTGACATAACTTGGCACTAATAGTTTTATTACTTTTTTGATATTTTCTCCTTGATGACGAACTCTTTCTGATGTATTATCTTTTGCCTTCCTTGCAATTCCTGGTTGACTTTAACCAGATGACGGAGAAGGATGATCAAGTATGATCTTCTCTAAGAGAAATTGAAGAGGCCTTTGAAGGTCTATATATTCTTTGACAGAGTCCCAATAAGCCTTGAAGGCAAAAAGAAATCCTTGGAAGAGGATTTGAAGAAGGCCAATAATAGGGCCAATACAGATGAAGTCTAAATAAACATTGCAAAGAAAAAACTAAATGATGTTGAAGGCAGGGCCAGGGCTGCTAAGGATAAACTTTCAAATGCCATGACTAGGGAACAAACTGCTGAGGGCCAAGATGACTGTTTTGAATGCCAAAGGAAAATATACCTTTAATAAGGGATGAAAGAAGGCCATCTGTACTACCTCTGCTCAGGTTGAGTATGCTAAGAAATAGTGCTTCAATAAAGGTTAGACTGAAGCTTTGAAGGTGGTCAGCACAGAAGAAAGTTCTGATATATTCATAAGGCATGGCCATGGTAGTCCTCTTAACCTGGATGAGGAGTTCGATGAGGAGGAGGGGTCAGGAGAATCTTTTGAAATGCCTCTTGAGTCTTCAATGGTGCCCAACACCAGTGCCGACCTACCAGCTATGGGACAAGACCAGTCCAAGGACAAAGAGAAGGTTTAACCAGTTTACTTTTTTATTTTTCTTTCTTAATGATATGGTAACTTTTGTATTTTAACTATCAATTAATGAGAGAATAAATTTTTCTCTTCAACTATTGTTTATACCTTATAATATTTTTAATTTCTTACGGAATTGTGTTGTTTATTGCTTGTGTTGTCTGATCTTCTAGTTCTGAATTTGTCCCACAAACTTATATATTTGTGATTTTTTAGTTTGATGTTAGGAAGAAAGCCATAATTTATGATGAATCTGATATGCTCACATGAAGAAGAAACTTTTTAGAAGTCGGTCATTTTCCCAAGTTTGAAGAAGACTTAACTGGGCTGCTCATCCCAGATATCTTTGACCAATTCAAGGAGTCATATATCCATCACCATTACTTTATGGACATGGTTGTTGCTAAAAATGATGCATATTATGAAATTATTGAGCAACTACAAGAGTATCATAAACTGTCCCTATCTTTATTTCACTCTGATTATGAGGCCAAGTTCAAAGCATTAAGTGAAGGCTGGGGTTTTGATAAGAAGTTGAAAGGCATTACTTTTGCTCTGACCAAGAAGGAGATTTCTTTAAAATAAGATTTGGAGAATACTAGGTCCATTATTACAATGTTAGAAAAAGAGAATAATGCCTTGAGGGATGAACTAGACAACCTGAAGAGATCAACTTCTACTGATCCCGATGAGGGTGTTTCCTTTTTAGAGAATGGAAATGCAAGACTGTTGGAAAAACTGGAAGCCTTGAAGAATAAAAAGACTAAGCCTAAACAAACTTCTAGGCAAAGGATAACTGTTCGACCAACTATTGATGAAGAAAGAACTAAGAAAACTATTGCCGACCAAGCTGCCCAGTTGAAAGCCAAAAATTCTGCAATCGGGGCCAAGCTGCCCAACTGAAAGCCAGAGATAGTGTCCTCAAGAAACTTCAAAATCAGGTGGAGAGGTTAACATTTTAATTTCACAAACAACCCAAGAAAGTTTAAATAAAGGGTTATAATGAGGCCTTAGCCCACATGGATGATCATCTTGCTCAAAGTAATCGTGAAGGCTATAGACAGGGGTGGACCAACTTGTTAATTTTGCTGAAGTATGATGAAAATAATGACTTGTGACATTAGAATGACCCAACTCTCCTGGATTAGGACAAGCCTCCATTCAAATTGGACACAAAATGGATTCCTCCCAATACCATTTCCCAATGCCTAATAACTAAATATTTAAGGGATTATAGGCTTCATGATGAGTGTGAGATAGTTCCTCCCCCTCATTTGCTTAATAGGTCGAGCAGCAGCAATAGAAAGATGTTAAGGGATTCCAATACAATCAACTTTCCATATACACTTGATGATCATCCTGCTGGGATAGACAAGACACAAGGAAAGCATCCAATATAATAAATTTATGTTTCTTGTACTGAATTTTTCTCACTTATTGCTATTGTAATACATTTTGATCAATAAAATTAAGACATTTTATATTGAATTCGTTTTATTCAATCTTATGGTTGTTATTAATATTTTTGCTGACCAGGTAACCTGTATAAAGATTAATTAATCGACTTAAAAACTAAATAACCTGCTTAAATAGTTAAGATATGATTCATGTTTGAATCATGTATACGGACTTAGATTCGACTAATGCACTTAGATAAAACTGTAAATAACTTTATTGTACTAAGTTGTAGCATTAGTTCTCAGTGGCGACTAAGTGTATTAAGAATGTATAATTATTCCAATATTTTAACTTGGTCGGGTAAAACTTTTTAAGAAATTTTACCGTCTTCTTGTTCGAGACTTACCAAGGTCAGATCATACACGAAGTTTAACATTTATGAAGTTAGAAAAGTTTGGGAAAGTTTAAACCATGCTATTTGTAGACACCCCATTCTAGAACCCTTTAACCTTTCCTTAGGTCCCTAGCACCTCCCTTCATCACTACAAACCTAAGTCATACCTCGGGTACTGACCTAGAGGCCATCGAGCACTCCCAGGCTCCGTTTGACCAAAAGTAAAACTCTTCATCTCGACCGATACATAATTAATCTTCAAAGGTCACTAAAACTCCTTTTCAACGGTCCGCCCTGTGCTAGATTCTAACTTACGATGCGGACGAACGACCCGTTCTCCCTCTAAACTTGATTAAAAGGCCATCAGATGCTCCCAGGATCCGTTTGACCAAATTCAACTCTTCATCTTAACCGATATAGAATTAATCGTCAAAAGGCATTGAAGCATATTTCCAACGATCCGTTCTGGGCCCAATTCTGACTTACGGTACGAACGAACGATCCGTTTTACTTCGAAAGGCCACCGGAAGCTTCCAAGCCCCGGTTGACCAAAGTCAACTCTCCAAACAGAGTAAAACTCTTTGGAATGTCAAAGAACATCTCATAACATTTCCAACGGTCTGCCCCGTGTGCGATTCTGACTTACCATGCGGACGAATGATCCATTTGCGTTCGATAATCCCCCGTCCAAAGGACCAACGAGCGCTTTCGAGCCATATTTGACCCGAAGTCAACTCCTGAACCCAGGAGCAGTCCTAAGGAATTTTTAAGGTCTCTGAAATACCTTTCCACCGGTTCACCCCGTGCGCGATTCGGATCAACGGTTTGCATTTTACGACCATTTTTTTTAAAGGAAACTAAAAGAGACTGCCAAACGGAAGGTTCAAAATCCTGCCTATTGGTAGTGTGCCTAAAAACACCTCCCGATTGGAAGGACCAGACCTATGCCGATCAGAAATGCCCTAGGCCTATAAAAAAGGAGGGCCTGACCTCATTGCAAAAGGACCCCAAGATCTGAAATCCATCACTCTCAACAAACTCAGAAAACCTCTCTCGAAGTCAACGTGATTTCCACATCCAAATCCTTTTCCAACCTTCACTTTTCATCATCTTTTTCATCAAACTTGGTGAATTAACTACTCTTAACCATCACCCAAGTGCAAGGGCTGCTCTCCAATATTCAAGATCAAGCTCAAGATCTTCAAAAAGGTCCAACTTTCTCAACTCTCTCTTCAAATTCTCCTAAATTCGCATTAACTTATTTTTATTACTTAGCACTTTTATTCTCTCCATATCACATATCCAAATATACTTTTTATTTAGTATTATTGCACATCTCTTATTTTCATATAAATAAAACCCAAAAAAAATAAGAAAAAGAGGGTTTGCTCATAAATTCCAAATGGGAATTCTCACACTTTTTTCATAACTAAAACACTTTTTTACACACACACACTCACACATATAAGAGAAGTCCTCATTTGAATTTATGGGATAAATCCCACCCCTCATTTTGCATACGAACTACGTGGACTTTGATGCCTCTATAGGCTACCCATCTCGGGGTAAAATTCGAGACTCGAGTCCTATTCTTTCCAATTTTTTTATTTTTCTAAATTCTTTAATTTAATTCTCTTGGATTCTATACATTAACATATACATATATTTGTTCTGAGTGGCGTATTATTCCACATGCGTTATTGTTCTATTATAACGATCAACGCGAGGATAATCACGTAAATCCTATTTTCTAATATTACTTTTAGGAACATTCCTATGGATGACTCGCTTTATCTCTTCCATGATACAAGTCGATGATTTCCATCTCCACTACATATACACATGCACACATATCACGGGGAAATAAAGGAAAATAATAACAATCCATAAGAGACTGCAACGGAGAAATGGGTGTCTAATACCTTCTCATTCCATAACTTAGCCCCCGAACCCTACTCGAATCATTTTGGTTTCGAGATGGCTCCACCTTCTTTTGTCTGTTTTGAGTAAAATAGATTGGGGACTCCATCTCTCTACATTTTTTATCTCACACATCACCGACGACGGCTGAAGAGCTCCCGAGAGGGATGCGCGGGACCAAGATCCTCTCACAACGGAGATGACCCTCATCTTCTCCTCTCTATCTCTCCGCGAGGATCGGGGATGGCCACAGTGGCGGCTCGGTTGGGGACTTTTGTTTAAAGGGGATAAACTCTATTTACATGGGTGTTTTAATTTCTCATATATTCCCCTATTTTGCATGTTCCCCTTTTATTATTTATGTGTACCTCATGATCATGCTTCTATTCACACACACGTAGAAGATTCTCAATGTACACTTCGCACCACGTGCACCTAGGATCACATATGTCCACATGTTGCACGCATCACTTATCCATGCTGGGTATACTATGGGTACCTGCACTTTGCTCTCCGTTTGTCATGATCAAGAAAGATACTCTCATCATAAGATACTAATAAGAGAATCATGCAGGTATCACACAACATCACCAAAGAGCATTGTTATTGACCAAATTTTGTCCAATAACTGGAGGGTCACTTCATGACGGGCACTGGTCCAGCAGGGAGCAGTTAACCTAAGCGATATGACTCTCACCTTTCATTGCCCAAGTACCTTCGACGTATATCGAACGGTTCCCCCGCATCGTACCGTTTGACTGAAGTCATAACGGGAGGTATATCGCAGGGAACTCGTTCACGTATGCCGAGTATATCCAATTCTCTCTCACACATATTGTCCCCACGAGGTATATAGTGAGGTAATTCACGTACACTCAGGTATATCAAATGGCTTTTCCACACGTACCGATTGCCCTCAAAATCAAGACGTATATCGTGGAAGTCACGCCAAAGGGGGGAAGCCTTTCCAATTCACCCAACCAACTTCATACCCGTATATAGGTGGCAATCCTAGGAGACACATGTTAGATTATCGGTTTTGACCCTAAACTCCACTGAAATTTCGGGTAGGCCTGCCGCCTAAATTTTTGAGCATTTTTTAAAACGGGACCCTGCCCCTAAGCCTGGTTACAAGTCCAGCCATAACTTTGTATATGTTACAAACCCAACTTTTCCAGGCTTGGGTCCCATTCGACATTTCATTTTGCATTTAGGAGAATTTAATACAAGTGAGAACATAATAATTATAATAATCATGCTGAGACCCGTCTCCAAAAAAAATTATTTCTCCTTTCTTTATCAAAAAAATCCAAAAACATTTCTCCTTTATTTATCAAAAATCCAAAAACATTTTGACTTTCAATCTCAAAAAGAAAAAAATGTCAAAAATATTTTCATTATTTTTTTCAAAAATAAATCCCATTTTACGCCTCCTCAAGTCGATCGCACGCCCTTAACCTGGATCCTTATTGGCTTCGGTCTTCAGTCAAATCACCCCGGAGTTTCGTTCGTTCCCCTGCTACTTCTTTTGAGTCCGAAATCCACTCACCTTCCATGGAGAACACAGATCAAGTATCAGTCATGCTGCCAGATCTGACGACAGTCTTAGCTCAGCTCGTGTCCAAGATTGACAACCTCCAGACTGAGGTCCAAGAGTTGCAATGAAACCAGGTTTCTATTCCTCAATAGCCCGAGGCCTTATTCCCTCTCATTATGGGTCCACCCGAGCCTATCTGGGTTCCCAAAGAGTATCAGCACGCTCCACGTGTCCCTCCTGCTAATGGGTCGCCGCCTTCCCAGCTTCTTATGCCAAAGCTTGCTCAGCCCGGGGCTAACTTGCCTATGATCATTGATCCAAAAGTGGAAGAGTTGAACAAAGTCAAAGAAGATCTCAAGATTCTAACTAAGAAGTTCGACCAAGTCAGAATCTCTAGAAATTACATGGATTACACCCACATATATCCTTATCCTAAGGCGAGGTTACCCGAGAAGTTCAAAATGCCAAATATCGAGAAATTTGAAGGAAGTGGACCCCTGATTGGTAATCTTCGCAGTTATCACCATTCTATGACTCTCCTAGGGGCTTCTTAAAAAGTGATGGCCCAATTACTTCAGCAAACTTTGAAGGATAGCGCCCTTTGATGGTTTTTATCTCTCGAGGAGTATAGAATCCGTAGCTGGGAGGATGTAGCCCAAGAACTCATGTCTCAGTACAAATACAACGAAGAGCTTGAGGGCACCCGCCGTGATTTAGAACTGCTCAAACAGAACTCTGGGGAATCAGTCAGTAACTTCATAGCCCGATGGAGGGAAAAAGCAGCCACCATGACCATCGGCCATCCGAGGAAGAACAAGTCAACATAATGAAGAATAATTTCTTACCTCATATCCGAGCAACAATGGGAGAACAATACTATCCCCACTTTCGAGATCTCAGAGAAGCAGGAGTAAAAATCGAGGAAGGTCTTGCTAAAACAGAAGTTGAACCAAAGAAAGTGTCCGGACAGTTCACTCCCAGAAAATATGATAAACCTGTCAATGTTGCAGTCTCAACCATCAACAACATCTCTCAATCAACCACCTCGTGGGCACCAGAGAGCCACCCTATCCCAATCCAAAAGGAATACACCGAGCTCCATGCCCCTCTCTCCAAAGTTTATCAAGCCCTGTTAAGCCGAAACCTTATCAAACCTTTGGACCCCCATCCATAGCCAAATCTTCTCCCAAGAAAATTCAAGGCAGATGCCCGTTGCGCCTTTCATCAAACTGCTGGCCATAACACCGACCAGTGCTTTCACCTTCGAAACATAATCCAAGGTCTAATTAACCGAGGTACCACTGCCCCATCAGCCAATCCTAAACCAAACACTACTCATAACCCACTCCCAAATCATAATAATGCCATCTTCTTATAAGAGAACCCAGAATTTGATCCCTCAACTCAAATCACACCCATATACTCTCCCAAACCTCTCCAAATTTGCCCATATTTCCTCCTACACCCTGCCAGCCTCTCTGATCAGGCACTGTCACTCCTTACCAGAGCATGCATCGCTGTCTGTACCCATTCTAAAAATCGAAGTATGGAATTATCAGAAGTGTTAAATTAACTCCTAGAGTTCGGGCCGAAACTGCCCTCACAGATGATCATTGATTGCCATAGGTTCAGTACTTTATTCTTAGAAGCATAAAAATGGGCCCGAGAGTCAGATAGTTGGGTGGTACCAGTCGATGAAATCAGCCTAGATGACGTTGTACAGATCATAGCAAAATTATTTAGGTAAACTAATAAAATTTGGAGTTTGATCGAGTTACTTGATACTCTGAAACTACAAGGGCACCTGGTCCCTTCACCCTTACATCTCCCCGCAGAATGGGAGGACCTGTACGAAGAAGCCATTGAAATTGTGGAATGCATTGACTTTACATGGAAAGATTGTTACCATCGAATGGGGGGAAGAATTTGAAGATAATAATGAAGAGCAAGCTTCAGAGAAAACTAGCCCGATAGTCGACATGTGTGGGATGATATCATTTAAAGAACTCCTAGGAGAAATAAATAAGGTGGCAGAACAACTCGAGATTAGCAAGGAAATAGGGTTCATGTTCTTCCCTTCTTCGTAAAATCACATGACCAGATCAGGGAGGCATTACCCGATCCTAAGCTCACTACCAGCCAATGATAAATGGAAGGGCATTGAAAACCTTCCTATGCCAGAGATGACCTTTGAGGAGAGCAAGATCCTCGATCAAATGAAGAAAACTCAATCTAACATCACTCTATGGGGGCTTTTCATGTCTTCCCATCTACACATAAATGCTTTGATAAAGTTGCTCACTAGACCCACAGTTCCTCCTTCTACCACACCAGAAGAAGCGATAAATTTAGTCAGATCCTTAACCTCCACCCGGATGCTATCTTTTTTTTTTGAAGAAATCCTCATAATCGGGCCAAACTACAATCATTCACTCAACATATCCGCCGAAGTTATGGGGAAGATTGTACCACTCTCTCTTGTCGATAATGGATCCACCGTGAATGTCTGCCCATTAAAAACCTTCAAATGCTTAGGACTGAAGGAAAGTGACCTCGCTCCAACCTCCGCTGCTGTATGAGCCTATGATAATACTGGACGGAAAGTGATGGAATCTATAAAACTTGTAATAGGGGCTGGCCCTATAAACCCTATCGTTGAATTCCAAGTTATTGACATCCCGGATTGTTTTAACCTATTGCTTGGACGACCTTGGCTCTATAGTATCAAGGGTGTGTATTCCTCGCTCCATCAGAAATTGAAGTTCTTTACCGAGGGATAAGTCATCACCATTTTGGGCGACAATGATAATATAGAGAATGCAGGTACCAGCAATCCAATCCTTGAGATACAACACGGGTAAAATGATATGCTCCTATCAGGATTCCGTGTTGAGCCACTTCTACTCCCAGCAGGGGACGATTTCAGAAAAAGGGATTATCCAGAATACGACCCTCATGGCAACGTCAATGTGATTCAGATGTTCAAAAACATGCACTTCATGCCCGGACTGGGGTTAGGACAAAGATAGCAAGGGATAATTGAGCCCATTATACTGAAAAAAGCTTTCACTCCTTGTGGTTTGGGGTATCAACCATTAGAACATGAGCTCAGAATGATCCACCAATCTAGATCGAAGAGAAGACTAGACTGCGTCCAGACAATTCCAGGTGACTCCTTGAATGGATGATTCATTAAAGAGGGCGAGGACTTCCCCTTTTATGGCTTTCCGGAACTATGGTACGACCATACAGACAAGAAGATGAAGCCTGGGATGGAGATCTTTTTCTAAGACAGCTACCTATGGGCTGAAAGTTCCTAACACTATGTACAACCGCTCATCAAAGATACCGAAGATTCTGAGGGAAGTGACTCTGAGGATTCGTCCAACTTGAAGATACTGCGGCAGACACTATGCATGGTTCATTCAAGCACTACATCACTAGATCCATCCCACCTGATTAAAGCTGCTAATATACCTCTCCTTAACTGGCATGCTGCGCCAGTTCTACTTGTTGAAATCCCACCTAACCCCAATATTTACCCCCATCTCTTCTTCTATTATCTATCCTTTCTCAAATGCAATCGAGACCTCCTTTGATGAGGTCCCAATGTTGTTTTTCCTATCAATGAAATAAATGAAGATTTTGAGTATCTTGTTGTGCCTTACATTAATTGTTTAGATTCTAATCAAACTTTTGATGATGATGATTTTGTAAATGAACAATTCTTAACTAATCTAAATAAGGTTAATAACAAACAACATAACCGCGTTCAAGTTAATGAAGAAGAAACTTTTATTGTTAACCTCGGTTCTAGTAGCCAACTGCACAAGATTAGGACAGCGGCTACCCTTGATAAGCATGAGCGTGCAACACTCAAAGAATTAATAAAGGAATTCGTGGATGTCTTCGTGTGGTCCTATGATGATATGCCCGGCATTGATCCTGAAATAACTCAACATGAGATCCCCACTCTTCCAGATTACAAGATAGTTAAACAAAAGTTGAGAAAGCTATGCACCGAATGGTCGCTCAAGGTCAAAGAAGAAGTGGTCAAATAGTTAAACGTGGGCTTCATTCGCGTGATCGAGTATCCCACATGGCTAGCCAACATAGTGCCTGTGCCGAAATTAGGAGGGAAAGTTCGGATGTGTGTAGACTATCGGGACTTAAACAAAGCCTCTCCGAAGGGTGATTACCCGCTACCTAATATAGACATGATCGTGGATAACATAACCAATCATGCTCTTAAGTCATTCGTCGATGGGTTTGCGGATACAACCAAATAAAAATGCACCCAGATCACCAAGAAAAGACCGCGTTCATCACCCCATGGGGAATCTTTTGCTACACTGTTATGCCATTTGGTCTCAAGAATCCTGGGGCTACCTACTAGAGGGATGCCATAACCATCTTGCACGATCTGATTCACAAAGAGTTCGAGGTCTATGTGGATGATATGATTATCAAATCCAAAACTAAATAAGGTCATATTCCCACTCTCTAAAAGTTCTTCGAACGACTGCAATAGTATCAGATGAGACTCAATTCACATCAATGTGTCTTTGGCGTTACTAAGGGGAAAATCTTGGGATTCATGGTCAGTGAGAAGGGGATAGAAGAAGATCCTGCCAAGCTAAAAGCCATACTTGAGATGCCACCTCCCTAAACGGAGAAAGAAGTCCATGATTTTCTTGGGAAATTACAATACATCAGCCAGTTCATCAGCCAGCTAACTTCCATCTGCGAACTTATTTTCAAATTCCTCCGAAAGGATTCAACCAAGGTTTGGAATGAGGCCTGCCAAGAAGCTTTTGACCAAATCAAATAATATCTGACCTAACCTCCGGTACTCATGCCACCACAGCCTGGTCTCCCCTTTCTCCTATACCTAACCATAATTGACACTACAACCTGGGCTTTGCTAGCCCAATACCTTGAAGAATCCCGTAAAGAAATAGCCATCTATTACTCCAGTCGCAAATTAACTGGATACGAAGTCAACTACACTGCTTTCGAAAAGGCATGTGTCGCGCTTATTTGGGTGATCAAAAAGTTACGACACTATATGCTCACCTTCCCCATCAAACTTGTATCCCGAATGGACCCCATCAAGTACCTGCTTGAGAAACCCGCCCTATCCAACCGAATGGCCCGATAGTTGATGCTCCTATTCGAGTTTGATATCATGTACGTTATGCAGAAAGCCATAAAAGGGAGAGCCATCTCTAACTACCTCGCTGACTACCCCATGGAAGAAGCTGATGTCTGGATCTACGAATTCCTAGATGAAAACATCCTCTGTGCTGCTCAAGATGACCTTTGATGGGAAATGTTCTTTGACGGCGCTGCCAACAAAAAGGGATATGGCATTGGGATACTTCTGATTGCCCCAGATGACTCCCACACTCCCATCGCTATCAAATTTGATTTCCCCTGCACCAATAACATGACTGAATATGAGGCATGTACAGTAGGCCTCAAACTTGCTCTCAAGAAAGGTATTCAATGCCTAAATGTCTACGGGGATTCTTCCCTCATCGTCGGTCAAGTTCTCAGAAAATGGAAAGTTAAGGACGAGAAACTTCAACCCTTCCATGTCCACTTAGAAGAATTAGCGTCCCAATTCCAAGATATCACATTCCACTACCTACCTCGAGCATAGAATAACCTAGTCGATGCCCTTGCTACCTTGGCCTCCATGGTCGACATGCCTGAAGGAATAACAATGGCCCCCTTCCTAGTTTAAAAGCAAGATAAACCAACCCACTGCTACCACATTGAGCTCATCACCAAAGAAGATACCAAGCTAGCCAATTGCTAGTACTTTAATAGCTGGCACCTCCTCAAGCATAGTAGGTATCTCGAAGGTTCCAATAAGAAAGATCGAGCAACCCTCCAAAGACTGTCCGCCCAGTACATCATTTGTCACAAAGCACTGTTTAAGAGAAACTTCAATAGAACCCATCTACACTGCATCGCAGGGGATGATATTAAAGAGATAATGTAGAAAATCTACAGTGAGGAATGCGAGCTCCACATGAACGATCACATGCTTGCCAAAAAGATCATCCGACAAGGATACTACAGGATCATCATGGTCCAGGATTGCACCGCCTATATCGAGAGATGCCTAAAATGTCAACAATTTTCCAACCTTCAACACCTGCCTCCGCGAAGAATTATACAACATGAATTCTCCCTGGCCGTTATCCACCTGGGGCATCAACATCATAGGGAAGGTTACACCCAAGGCTTCTAACGGGCATGAATTCATCTTAGTTGACTTTAATTACTTCACTAAATGGGTCAAAGCCGAGTCATATGCAATTCTGAACGCCAAAAAAGTGGCCAAATTCATCAGGAAGAACATCATCTGCCGATATGGGGTCCCGCACGAGTTAGTGTCAGGTAACAGGTTGCATTTCGAGGCAGAAGTCACAGAAGTGGTCAACGAGTATGGGATTCAGAGACACAAATCTTCTCCCTACCGACCTCAGACCAATGGTGCAGTCGAAGCAGCCAATAAGAACCTCAAAGCCATCATCAGTAAGATGACCGAAAGCTATCGAGATTGGGGTGATCGAATCCCTTACACCCTCTAGGGATACCAAACCTCAATCCGAACCCTTACTGGGGATACCCCTTACTCTCTAGTCTATGATATGGAAGCAGTCCTACCCGTAGAGCTAGAAATACCCTCGTTACGCGTCATGCTTGAAAGAAAGGTCAGCAAAGAAGACTGGTACCAAAGCCGTCTTGACGAGATAACCCTCCTAGATGAAAGGAGTTTGAAAGCTCTATATCACATACAAGGGTACCATCACCGTATAACGTGATCATTCAATAAGAGAGTCAAGGACCGCGATGTCCGAGAGTGGGATTTAGTCCTCAAAGAAATATTAGATCCCATCTGGGACCCGAGAGGAAAATTCAAGCCCAATTGGAGCGGCCCATACATCGTGAAGAAGATCCTGTCCGGCGATGACGATGTGCTTACCAACCTCGATGAGGAGGAAATGGCGCGCCCAGTCAACCTGGACCGTCTAAAGAAATTTTACCCCTAGTCCAAAATCTCGACGCGCTACGACTCTTCTCATCTCCCTTCTATTCTTAAAAAAAATCTTTATTTCCCTCTACCCATAACTACGTGGGCCTGATCCTTTGCAAAAACCATTTTCCTTCAGAAAAATTAAAATTTTTTAAAAACCCCCAGAGGTACGTAGGCAGCTCATACATCTTACATGAGCACGTCCCTTTCTTTTTCAAAAACCCATTCTTTTCTTATCTCCGAGGACGACAATTCATTCTAACATATACTTAAACAAAAGGATTATGCATTCCTTAGTGATCGGTATAGACAATTTAAAAAAATACAAAATTCATCAAAAAGCACAGCTGGATGATCAAAAACTTGTTTATTTCACTAATAAGAAATTACAGTGCAATTACATAAGAAAAGGAGCGGATAACTCCCCCTACCTTCCTAAAAGGTTAAATAAATTCCCAAATTTATTCCCATTACAAAATAAACTCCCCAAGAGTCTTACCCACAGCTACCAGAGGAGCCCGCTCTATCATCATCATCATCATCATCATCATATACATATTGGGGTCCCAAAGCTTCCCCTGCCTGAATAGAATGCCACAGACGCTCCAAAGATCGATAAGCTCAAACCAGCGTCGGAAGAACCACAACACCTCCCTCCATGGTATCGGATAAGACAAGCCACCTTTGTCCAGTCTCCACTACCAACATCTTGCTGACTACTCTTCTCCACAACCACTTCATATAATCCCCAGAAATGTGCCAAAATCTCCCAACAGACTGATAAGGACGGGTCGATGGACACCAACTCTCCCACAAAGAGCCAAGTTGCATGCGCTGGCGCTCTATCAGGTCTTCTAACAGAAAAAAGTCTAGTGTTCAAGGTGACACGACCTGCTCCTAGCCAAATTGGCGCAGAAGCTGCCAAGGGAAATAGAAAGAGGTCTATTTGAGACCAGCCAACCGAACGTACGGGTATTCCCCCAGTTCCGAAACAGGCAGCAACTGTCCACACCAAAGCACTGATCAGTGCAGACTTAGAGCCTCATGCTCTATAAACCAACTCTCCCAGCCCTCGATATCCAGCCCAACACTAATGAAATGGCGCGAAAAGAAGTTGGGTACAATCGACAAAGGATATTCTAGAGGAGTCACCAGGTAGAATCTTTCAGACAACCACATCAACAACATCACCGGGCTACCCCAGTCAAAACGACCTTCTCGCCAGGCATCCAGGCCATTCAAAGTCTCCGCCAGTATCACCGTCGCAGGATTACGATGGTAGGACATCCATGAAGTAATGGCTTCAAGTTGTGGATCCACCAGCAGTTCCCCAGTCATCAGCAATAATTTCAAAACCAAGCCTAGAACGACGGATTCAGTATACCCAACATCACCAACCTCCTGCAAATGCACAAACTGCAGCACTGTCGGAAGGAAAATCATTCCTCCAATAACCAAAGATCTACCCACCAAGGGCGAGATACGGAGAAGTCCAGCCAATAACTCCCAAAGAGATCGAGAAAACTCAGGCATAGCAGCCACCACACAAGGATTTACTCCCAACATGGCAGAAAATTTCTCATAAGTCGGACAGACTTCTTCCAAGCTAAAGCAGAATACATGGTCTTCGGGGTACCAAAATTGTACCACCGCCATCAACATGTTCCACTCTTTGGGCCTGTTACGCCATAAAGAGACTCAATGCATGTTGAAATCATCGTAGTCGACGTTGTAGGAACACATCGCCTCCAAAGTCTTAAGGTAGTTGGAAAACTCAACACTACTAGGGAGAGCCATCTCAGAGAATAAGAAAGTTAGAATGTGAAGGTGTGAAGAAAACACTCCACCCTTACCCTCACAAAAGATACAACCCTTCTAAAAATTAGAGCGAATCTTGCCCCATAAGGTACTAAAGGCTGAAGAGGCTACCAATCAAAGCCTTGAATTGATGGGACTGGACTGACTCGCCAATACGTAGGACAAGAGGCTTGCCGATCGGTAATCTCCTGTTTTAGAAACTTCCCTTTTTCCCTTTTTATCAAAATCAGAAAACTCAAAAAAAAAATTGATATTCTCAATAGAATTTAAAAACTTCCTTCCATCTTTATGTAATTTCTCATTGTGAATAAAAACTTCTTTCAAATTTACAAAAATATTTCTTTTTAAGGTCTCAGCAGAAAAAAAAAAGCGCATATGCATCCATTCATTCATTACTAACAGAAGATAATAAAAAACTCCATTGCATTACATAGATATTTTTCTGTGTTACATCAATTTTGCAGAAAAATAAAGAAAATAAGAAAAACAACGGGACTCAGCCCGAACCCATATTTTCTCTCTCACCTACCATTCCCCTATCTCTCTAAGATCTCCCAACCCTGTGACGCACTCTCTTTCCCCTGTGCCGAGATGATGATGTACAACTACCTGAACCAGACTCCTCCCCGGATAAGGCAGACGACACCAAGCAAGAAGGAACATGAATTGCGTCCCGAATGTGGGCAGTCGCCGAAGATATCCAATCTCTAATGTCCCTCATCCAAGTGGTGGACACTCGGACTTGCTGCAAGAAAAGGTAGAATCAGTATCATGCAAACAAGAATCAAAAGAAACCAGAAAAGAAAGAAGAAAAGACCAGAAAGGTTTACCACATGACGAAGGACCTCCTCTGTCAAGACCAACTCCTCCGGGTCAATCGCATAAGGACAATGCAACATAGGCCCCATCCCCCCATAAGCCCGTCAAATGTTGTATGAAGGGGTATGCAATGCACAAAGGGAACCTCCGAAGTCGCCACCACCGTAGATGACGATGGACCACCAATGCCATGGGAAGACCCCACTGGCCGACTCGAACCCTCATGAGGGAAGGGCAGTGCATCGTATATGTTGGGCACCATCAACCAACTCATCACGAAGTCTATATAATCATACGACATAGCTATGTCAGTATAAAATAGATAGGACTCGCCAATCATCGCCGCAATCCTCGCGTCCTCTGACAACATCAACTCTCACCTCATAGACATAGGGGGCCTCGCAGGTGGCACCACCACCACCTCCTCCTCAATCTGTCGGACCCCCATCTCCTCGAGATACCAGGAGTGACCAAACTCATATGTCAGTAAACGCCTCATCTGCACCTTCACCCCAGTCGACCCGTGTCTTGAACAACCGTCCCCCAAAGGGTAAAAGGTCACCAGAAAAATCCCCAACAAGATATAAGTTAATACAGAATCAGAGCACACAAAGACCCAGACTAAGGAAGAAAAGATTCTTACCCTATCACTGGTCAGGCCATTCAAGACCTGACGCACCGCCTCTAGAGAAAGAGACTTCCTCAACTGCCGATTGGCCTTTCGCTACCGATACAAATGGCAAAAGCCCCAACGGTCTCATCCTTCAAATAAACCAGCTGGGTATTGCACCCAATCACCTCATAGAACCATGCCTGCCAAAGATAAGAATCTGCGATAAAAAAATGACGCACAAGGAAAATGCGAATACATAAAAGGAAAATGCGCAAACTAAAGAATACCTCAAGGAGATACGTGGCTCCAGTGAAAGTCTGCCTGTAGCACCGGCTAAATGCATCCAGAGAAAAATAAAGGGTCACCAAAGTCAGGCTCCCCCAATCATAGAGAGGGATGTTCGAAAACATCCTCAAGTATGGAAAAAACCACAAGTGGAAAACGTCGCCGCTCGATGCCACCAGAAATCCCCCCAACACCAGCAAAATGAACAGTCGGGCCATATGCCTCACCTGTAGCCCGTCCTCCACATCAATTACCCTGCCCAACAAAACATCCCTCAGCAGTGACAAACAGATAGAGTCCCCAGATACTATCCTCCCCACATCACCTAGCGCCGCCCGCATCGCCTTCGGCCTCACCCATAAAGAGCGATCCACCTCTATCTGCTCTCCGTCACAATTTAGCCCTAGTAGTTGATGTACATCTATGGGAGTTACAGTCATCTCCCCAAATCCAAAATGGAAAGTGTGGGTTGTGTCCCACCACCTCTCTCCCAGAGCGCATAAGACTGCCGTCGAACGAGGCGTCTCATCCAGCACAGACGCCAGCCTCCCAAAGCCTGTTGATGATACTATCCAACGCACCACAGGTGGAAGGTGCTCCCAGACATCCTTAAGCCCCGTCGTCCCGCGGGCACGCATAGTCAACAAAGAAACATCAGGCTGTCAAAGAAAAACCTTGTCAAAATTCAAGAAAAAAGGAAATCACCAAAAGATAATGCCAAAATTCATTTTGCACTTACATAACCACCAGGGTTCACCACCCTAGAAGAGAGATAATGCGATGGCTCCCGCAATAAAGTCCGGTCATCTGCAACCTACTCAAATGCATCAAAAGAGTTCTCACTCCTAACGCAAGACGCGCCCTGACCCTCCACTCCACATTCACCCAGTCTTCAACAGCTAACCACTCCCAGTGTGTCGCAGTGCTCACAAAATCAGCCATTTTTTAGATTACGAAATGTTAGAATGATTCGCAGAAGAAAGTCGCAGAGAGAGAAGGCAAGAAGCTGTGATAAATGAGGGGAACCCGCCCCCTTTTTAGAGGAAGCCAAGGGTTATGCCGATAGGTATTGCACCTCCACATACCGATCGACACTGACCCTCCACCTTCTCAAGGTAGTCCAAAAGTCCAATGGCACCCCCCACACCATGTCGATCGGCACTCCCCTTAAATTTTCGTACAAAAACTCCCAAAAAACACCAAAACACCTTGAAAAATCCTCAGAAAATTCCTAAAAATCCCGGGAAAGATTTAGATCATTTTCACCAAGAAAATTTTGTACTCCCTCAAGCGGAACCCCTATTTCCCCAACGGAACCCTTAAAAGCCAAGTGAATCTTCCCCCGGCAACGTCACTAGAGGACCCCTAAATTATCCTAAAACCTCAGGTTATCTCCTATTCCCCAAAAGTCTCAAATCTCCCAGGGCAAAGCGTCCAAACCATGGACCACCTAATCACTTCCCCAGTGGAATTTACAGCATCAAATAGGCTATTCCCCGCAAAGTCTCCAAAAGATACAAAAGTTTCCCCAGCAATCAGCCCCCAGCTCAAATCAAAATCACAAGAAAATTTACTGGGCATAGTTCCTCGAGGTCATCACAATTTAAGCCCTCAGAATTGGCTTCGACCCGCAGAATTGATCATCTTAACTTAAACCCTCAAAATTAGCTTCGACCCGCAGAATTGGTCATCACAATTTAAGCCCTCAAAATTGGCTTCGACCAACAGAATTGGTCATCTCAATTTAAGCCCTCAGAATTGGCTTCGACCCACAAAATTGGTCATCTCAATTTAAGACCTCAGAATTGGCTTCGACCCGCAGAATTGGTCATCAAAATTTAAGCCCTCAGAATTGGCTTCGACCCGCAGAATTGGTCATCCCAATTTAAGCCCTCAGAATTGGCTTCGACCCGCAAAATTGGTCATCTCAATTTAAGCCCTCAGAATTGGCTTCGACCCACAGAATTAGTCATCACAATTTAAGCCCTCAGAATTGGCTTCGACACGCATAATTGTTCATCTTAATTTAAACCCTCAGAATTGGCTTCGACCCATAGAATTGGTCATCACAATTTAAGCCCTCGGAATTGGCTTCGACCCGCAGAATTGGTCATCAAAATTTAAGCCCTCAGAATTGGCTTCGACCTGCAGAATTGGTCATCTCAATTTAAGCGCTCAAAATTGGCTTCGACCCGCAGAATTGGTCATCTCAATTTAAGCCCTTAGAATTGGCTTCAACCCGCAGAATTGGTCATCACAATTTAAGCCCTCAGAATTAGATTCAACCGGAAGAATCGGTCACCCCCTGCGTTGCTTTAGGTCCTCGAAATTAACCTAAATCTTTTATCGTCACTTCCTTTAAACCATCCCTAGTATGCCCCCTTAGGTCCTTAGAATCGGCCTCGACCCTATGAATCGGTCATCTTTATTCCCAGGTCCTCAGAATCGGCCTCGACCCTCTGAATTAGTCATTCTCATCCCCAAGTCCTCAGAATCGGCCTTGACCCTCTGAATTGGTCATCCTATTTCAAAAGGCATTATGCGGTGTCTATTCGACGGCTATCGTTTATTCCAAACTCACCCATCTAGGGGCTCTGTAGACACCCCATTCTAGCACCCCCTAACCTCTCCTTAATTCCCTAGAACCTCCCTTCATCACTACAAACGTAAGTCATACCCCGAGTACTGACTTAGAGGCCATCGGGTACTCCAAGGCTCCGTTTGACCAAAAGTCAAACTCTTCAGCTCGACTGAGATTGAATGAATCTTTAAAGTTCACTAAAACTCCTTTTCAACGGTCCGTCACGTGCGTGATTCTGACTTACGGTGCGGACGAACGACACGTTCTCCCTCGAAACTTGATTAAGAGGCCATAAGACTCTCCTAAGCTCCGTTTGACCAAAGTCAACTCTTAGCTCGATCGAGACTAAATGAATCCTTAAAGGGCACTGAAACACCTTTCCAATGATCCACTCTGGGCCCAAATCTCACTTGCAGTACGGACGAATGATCCGTTTTACTTTGAAAGGCCATCGAATTCTTCCAAGCCCTGGTTGACCAAAGTCAACTCCCCAAACCGAGTCAAATTCTTTAGAATTTCAAAGAACATCTCATAACATTTCCAACGATTGGCCCCGTGCGCTATTCTGACTTACCATGCGGATGAACGATCCATTTACGTCCAACAGTCCCCCATCGAAAGGACCGACGAGCGCTTCCGAGCCACATTTTACCAGAAGTCAACTCTCAAACCCAGAGTAGTCCAAAGGACCTTCGAAGTCTCTGAAAGACCTTTCCATCGATTCACCCCGTGTATGATTCAGATCAACGATTTGCATTTTACGACCATTTTTTTGAAGGAACCTGAAAGAGACTACCAAATAACAGGTTCAAAATCGTGCCTATCGGTAGTGAGCCTAAAAACACCTGTCAATTGGCAGGACCAGACCTATGCCGATCGTCAATGACCTAGGCCTATAAAAAGGAGGGCCTGACCTCATTGTAAAAGGACCCCAAGATCTAAATCCATCACTCTCAGCAAACTCAGAAAACCTCTCTCGAAGTCAACATGATTTCCACATCCAAATCCTTTTCCAACCTTCACTTTTCATCATATTTTTCATCAAACTTGGTGAATTAACTACTCTTCACCATCACCCAAGTGCAAGGGATTCTCTCCAACATTCAAGATCAAGCTCAAGATCTTCAAGAAGGTCCAACTTTCTCAACTCTCTCTTCAAATTCTCCTAAATTCGCATTAACTTATTTTTATTACTTAGCACTTTTATTCTCTCCATCTCACATATCCTAATATATTTTTTATTTAGTATTATTGCACATCTCTTATTTTCATATAAATAAAACCCAAAAATAAGAAAAAGCGGGTTTGCTCATAAATTCCAAACAGGAATTCTCACACCTTTCTCACAACTAAAACACTTTTTTACACACACACACACACACACACACACACACACACACATATAAGAGAAGTCCCCGGTTGGATTTATGGGATAAATCCCACCCCTCGTTTTGCATACGAACTACGTGGACTTTGATGCCTCTATAGGCTACGTAGGCATCTCGGGGTAAAATTCGAGACTCGAGTCCTATCCTTTCCAAAAAAAATTTATCTTTCTAAATTCTTTAATTTAATTCTCTTATATTCTATACATTTACATATACATATATTTGTTCTTAGTGGCATATTATTGCACATGCGTTATCGTTCTATTATAACGATCAACGCGAGGATAATCGCGTAAATCCTATTTTCTAATATTACTTTTAGGAACATTCCTATGGATGACTTGCTTTATCTCTTTCGTGATACAAGTCGATGATTCCCATCTCCACTACATATACACATGCACACATATCACGAGGAAATAAAGGAAAATAATAACAATCCATGAGACACCGCAAGGGCGAACTGGGTGCCTAACACCTTCCCATTCCGTAACTTAGCCCCCAAACCCTACTCACATCATTTTGGTTTCGTATGTATCAGTATGTCTTTGGATGGTGTCCTTCCAGATGGATCCACCTTCTTTTGTCTGTTTTGAGTAAAATAGACTGGCGACTCCATCTCTCTACATTTTTCACCTCACACATCACCGACGACGGCCGAAGCGCTCCCGAGAGGGATGCGCGGGACGAAGATCCTCTCACCATGGAGATAACCCTCATCTTCTCCTCTCTATCTCTTTGTGAGGATCGGGGATGGCCACACTATTCAGCGAAGAACTTTTTGAAAACTCTTCTGAAGTTGGAAAAGTTTGAACCAAGCTATTCGACGAAGAATTTTTTGAAAACTTTTCTGAACTAAAGTTTGAACCATGCCCTTTTTGGCGAGGAAATTTTTAAAAACTTTTCTAAAGTTGGAAAAGTATAAATTAAAATTTCTTATTAATTCTAGTTAAGGTGGTGGTTAAGGTGTAGCCACCATACTCCAAAAAACAAAGCATAAAAAGGATGTATAATGGAGAAAAGATGAAATTTCATTAACTTGAATAAGGAATTACGTTTAGGTCGGAGTTTTCAAACTGAATTACTGATAATACTTACACAAATGGTCTGAGTTCCAAGGACTCTTGAATTGTTCCCATTCCAGAGTTTCCAAACAATAAGTTTTGGTCGGATAACCGTCGCGATATGGTATGGACCATGGTAATTAAGCTCCATATTATTTTTCTTGTAGATTAATTTCTTAAGTACCAGATCTCCTTGCTTTAGGTTGGTCGGCTTGACCCTTTAATTATAAAACCTTACAATCTTTTGTTGATAGGCATCAATATGAATAGCAGCATCTTCTCAGACTTCTTCTATCATATACAAATCTAGTTGCCTCATGAGATCACTCTTGGGTGAATCAAAGTTCAATACCCTATGACTTGGCAGACCTATTTCCACTCGAACTACTGCCTTAGTGCCAAAAGCTAGCATGTATGGAGTTTCCATTGTTGTCGTTCTGGGAGTAGTCCTGTATGCCCAAAGGACATTATAGAGCTCATTAATTAAGATGCCTTTAGCCTTATCTAAACTTTTCTTCAACCCATCTAGTAAGGTTTTATTGGTGATTTCTGTCTCGCTATTATATTGTGGATCCCCAGGTACTAAATGAAGTTTTTGGATGCCTGACCGAATACAATACTCTTCAAATTTTTTATTATCAAACAGAGTCCCATAGTCGATAATGAAAGCATAAGGCATACAATATCTGCAAATAATCAGCTTCCATATGAACTGGAACACTCTCTGATAAGGCATATCAATTAGGGGCTCAGCCTCCACCCATTTGGTGAAGTAATCAATAACTATGACCAGATACTTTAATCTTCCTTTGGTGGTCGACAATGGTTCGACGAAGTCAATTCCCCATATAACGAAAGGCCACGGAGAAGTGATGGGTGTTAGGATTGCTCCTGGTCTTCTATGAATGGCAGCGTACTTCTGGAATTTATCATATTTCTTAGTGAAAGAAACACAATCTTCTTTCATCGTCTGTCGTTAGTAACCTTGCATTGCTATCCGTTATCTTAGAGACATCCCAATTGTGTGTGCGCTACATGAGCCTTCATCTCTTTGATCAAATCATTCACTTCATTGGGATGAACACAATGAAGTAGGGAAATAGTGTATCCTCATCTGTATAGGACACCTTTTTCTAGCACATAATTGGTTGCTTTGTATCTCATCTTCCTGGATTTCTTTTAATCGGATGATATGTTCCTCTTTCGATGTATTCTTTAATTGGATCCATCCAAGAAGGACCTAACTCCACAAATATGATTCTTATTTCCATCCCATAAATGATTTTATGGGTAAGAACCTCCACTGGGATTGTTCGTCTGAGTTCTGTTGGAGTTACTGACGCAAATCGAGCAAGAGCATCTGCTCGGGCGTTCTCAAGTCTGGGAATCCTCACTATTTAGACTGAGGTGATCAGAGAGATAACTTCCATTATTTTTTTATGATATCTTATCATGGTTTTTTCTTTGACACCATAAATTTACTACATTTGATTAATAATTAGTTGAGAATCACTATATACTAATACTCGATCGACGCCCAGTCCTGAAGCCAATTCTAATCCTATAATCAGTGCTTCATATTTGGCCTCATTATTGGAAGCCTTGAAATGGCATCTCAGAGCATATTGCACATCCAAGTTATCCTAAGTGTTGATGACGGGTCCTGCTCTACTTCCAATAGCACATAAGGACCCATCTACAAATAATTGCCAAGTTATATTGTCATCAGAGAACTCTTCTTCTACCAATGCTCCATACTTGAACATCTTCTGGATTTGTTGTAATTTTTCTTGAGTAGCTGATGACTCAGGTTGATTGGCCACAATCTTTGTTTACTTTTAAGCTAAGCTCTCTTCCCTAGAAGTCTGCTCGGCTGACAAACGTGGATTATGTTATTCCTCTGCAAATGTGAATTTAGCAATAAAGTTTGCCACTACTTGGCCTTTTATCGCAACTCTAGGTTCGTAAATAATTTTATACTCTCCCAATTCCACTACCCAAGACATCAGCATTCTATACTTTTCTAGTTTGTGCAGCGCTTGTCGCAGAGGCAAATCCGTGTAGACAATAATAGTGTGGGGTTGTAAGTATGGTCTCATCCTCCTAAATGCTTCAATAAGAGCTAGGGATAATTTGTCCAACTGTGGATACCTAATTTCAGCTGGTTGAAATTCCTTGCTAGTATAATATATTACCCTTTGAACTCCTCCATCAAGTCCTCAAAGACAAACTAATAGCTAACTCTGAACAACTACGTATAAATATAATTTATCTCCCAGAACTGATTGGGAAAGTAGTGTGGGAGAACCCGATTACTTCTTCATCTCTAGTAAGGCCTTCTTCCATTCATCATTCCACTCAAAGGTCTTTCTAAGAACCTTGAAGGATGAAAGACACTTATCAGTTGCTCGGAAGACAAAACGGTTCAATATAGCTACTCTTCCTATCAGTTTTTGAACTTCTTTCTTGTTGATCGGGACTGCATTTCAAGTAAAGCTTTAATCTTGTTAGGGTTTGCTTCTATTCCCATTTGATTAACAATGTACCCTAGTAACATCCCTTCCTATACTCCGAATATGCATTTGGTTGGGTTGAGCTTCACTTGGTGCTTTTTCAATTGATCAAAGGTTTGAGCTAAGTCCGCAATGTGGTCGACAACATGTTTGCTTTTGGTGAGCATGTCATCTACACAGACCTCCATATTTTTACCAATCTGATCTTTAAAAACCTTGTTTACTGATAGGTAGTTCCATCATTATTCAACCCAAAGGGAATGACATTATAACAGTAAGTTCCTCGACTGGTAATGAAGGAAGTGTTTTCTTTGTCTTTGGGCTTCATCTTAATCTGGTTATAACCAGAATAAGCGTCCAGAAAGCTGAGTAGTTCATGACCTACTGTAGCATCGACCAATTGATTAATCCTTGGTAAAATAAAATGATCTTTTGGACATGCCTTATTGAGATTTGTAAAATCTACACGGCCACACTCCACTTGTCACTTTTCTTCTTTACCATCACCATATTATCCAACCAACTAGGGTACATGACATCTTCAATGAATTGTGCTCGTTGTAATTTCCCCACTTCCTCTTAGATTGTTGTATTCTTCTCAGGACTGAAGACCCTTCGCCTTTGTTTGATCCGTTTGCAGCCCAGATAAACATTAAGTTCATGGAAAATGAAGTTAGGATCAATTCCTGGCATATCTTCATGTCTCCAAGCGAAAATATTTTTCCTTTCTCTAAGGAACGTAATTAATTCATGTTTAAGAGAAGGAGATAACTTGGAACTGACTTGATAAAAGAAAATGATCTTTTGGACAAACTTTATTGAAATTTGCTCAACTTTCCCCGTCGAATAAGATTTTCAATCTCATTCTTTAGCGCAATACAGTTATTGGTGTTGTGCCCATGATGTCTATGGAAATTACAGTACTTAGACTTGTCCCTCTTGTTGAGGAGAGTTTTTAACTTTCCAGGCCAATTCAAGTCTCTGTTTCCTTTGATCTCCTCCGGGATATGGTGAACACCCTTGTTAAGTAGGGTATATTCATCATATTTCTTGATCCGATCCAATTTCTTATCTTTCTTAAAGGAGCTATAATGGTTTTTCTGACCTTCACCCTTGGTCTCAGGAGCTTCCTTGGTTGCCATAGCTTCCCTGACATTCATTATTTTTCCAACTTTAGCCATTAGTTTTGGATGGATTCTTTGATAAAGCATAATAAAGATCTTTACCAAGTAACCTACTCATAAGTGCTGCAATGGCTATTTTATCCTTGTAGCTTACCACCTTTAGTTTTCATTATTAAAGTGAGTAATATATTCTCGAGTGCTTTCTCCTGGATTTTGTCTCACGGTCAAGAGATGAGTGACACTCTTGATCAGCTTAGCCCCAAAGAAAAAGTTACCAATGAACAATTCAGCTAACTGATGAAAACTAGAGATTTTACCTCTTGGGAGATTGTTATACCAAATCTGGACCAGTCCTGTGATGGAACTAGAGAAAGCTCTACATCTCATCTCATTGGGTACAGAGTATATGTTGACAACAACTTGATATTGCTCTATATGCAAGACTGGATCAGTTTTCCCATCGTACTTGGGAGTAACCACTGGTGGCTTGAACTTGGAGGGTGTAGGCTATTCCACAATTGCCTTGATGAAAGGTGATCCTTTGATGAAACTCCTTTGCAATGGATTCTTTGTCCTGGCCATTTCACCTAGTCGAGCTTCCAACCTTTGCATGGATCCTTTCCAGGAATGTTCTTCCGGCTTAGACTTGGCCGAGGTAGATTTAGCAGCTTCGCTGTGCCTGAGTGCTAAACTCTTCTCTTGAGAGGTCTGCTCGGCATGCACAGACACCCTCATACTGGCCCTAGATCTTATGTAACCTTCCTGATATTCTCGATGACAATCTTGCTCCCTATGATGTCCTCTGATTACTCGGGGACTAGTCGAACAAAAGCAGACTCCCTGCTTAGCCTCTTCAAGAAACTTGGTTATTCTTTGGAAAAAGATCCACCATTATAGTAATCTTTTGACTGGAATGACGAAGTTGCGCAAGGACTATAGGACCTATCGTGAGAAGAACGAGAATGATAACCTCTTTCATGTCTAACTGGTGGTAGTGATGGCATATCCCACTTAGAATTAGAGGACTTAGCTTGCATGGTGCAAGCCATTTGCTTAATAGACTACTACATGGCTTCTTGACCTTTGGCAAGGTTGAGAAGAATTCCCTATAAGTATGTCCCACTAGGGGGAGCAGATGGAATGATAGTGTTGCCCTCATTTTGAGTGTTATTTTTAGGATCATTCTTTTATTTAGAGATAAAAATCGAAACAAATGGTAGAGAACAATAACGGATCAACGTTTCCAACAGACAATGCCAATCTGTTGATGTCTAAAAATGGTTTAACCCCAAATTTATAATTACAGGTAAAAATAAGGTAAGTAACTCAAACCACACATACAAGAGATAATGTTTTAGAGTGGTTCAACTATAAAACAGTCTACGTCCACTGTTGTTTTTATTCAATAGGGTTTACAACAGCTCAGTATGATGCGCAGATAAGTGATTTGAGTTGTCCCTTAAGCTATGGGAATTGTTTGTATTTGTAGGGGTGTAAAACCCTAGAGATGGAGCGCCTTTATATTACCAGGAGTTTACATATGTGTACAATAAATGGAACTCTTGGAATTTATTGCTGGTTGGGATCCCATTCAAGTAACTATCGGTATTCCTATTGGTTGGCCTTCTGGAGTTGGTCGATATTCCAGCCGACTAAGTGTCTTTGAAACGGATCAAGTAGGTTGGTCGGCTACGCTGAAGGAAAAGTGTACATTCATCATTGGTCCACGTTGGAGTGTAATTTTTACATACAACAGAGAGATAATATTTTATTTCTCATGTATGTCCAAACTCATTTGGGTGTGACCCAATTTATAGGACATGATGAGGTATCACAATATATCTATATACAAATAATATGTGTGGACATCCATGCCAAAAGATATATTATTTAACAATATAAATATATATATATATATATATATATATACACACACACACACACACTCTCTCACTCACTCACCACATATATATGTAAATCATACCTTTGGGTGAAAGAAAATGATAGATTTTTTACCAAGGTGAGAGCGAGAGTCGGGTTGATAAGAAAAATGAAAGGACCGTGACAAGTCCATGACAAGTCTTGCCTTGGTCCTTGACAATGATAACGCGCGCGTGTTTTTTATTTACGGTTTTGGATTGTGATAACACATGTCCGAAAATGTGCGACAATTTTAATCAAATGGTGTAGTGATACCCTGCTCTATAAGGTTACATATCAAATATCTTTTATTACAATTTAAAACACAAGTTAACTATAACCGTTTATGTATAACTCTGACTCGAATTCCTATGGATCCAAAGTCTAGGTATCGTCTCACAACTAATGTTAATAAGGATCGTTCTAAATCAATAAGTACCCTAATCGATGGGATATAAATTAAGTTCTCTACTATTATAGGTTCTACACAATTGTTGAGCATCGCCCGATATCATAAAATATCATAAATCTTGACCAAAAACCCAAGGCCCTTAAACTAGGTTTCATCTCTAACCCATGGCTTCCATAATCATTCTAAATCAATCACTACCTTACTCAATGGGTTACAAATTCGTTCTCGTCTTATATCAGATGAATGTTATCGCTAGAAGTTACTCCACTTTACAAATTTCAATTTGAATCCTGAAGTCTCTATCTATGCTTAAATCTCGAAAACTATCGCCTTAATCTTTATTTAAGGAGATCTTAAGTCCCAAAACCAGACCCTCATCTCAAACCTAAACAAAAAACCCTTACCAAACCTGACCCGACCACCCATCAAGATCGGATCGATTCGGGCCTGAACTAGATTGATTCGACGGGCCTAGGTCTCCCCATTTCTTCAACCTTTATTTTAGTGCGACCAAAGCTAAAAACCTCCACTTCAACCAGCCTCTATAACTCGAATTTTTTTTTCCCTTCACATATAATCGTCATATGAATAGTAAGAACCATTTTCTACAAATTTGAGATGATTAAGGGTCCGTTTGGTAACCTAATTCCAAGCCATGGATATGGAATTGAGAGGCCAATTTTAATTCCACGGAATTAAAATTGTCCTTCCAATTCCAATTCCAAACCTTGGAATAAGGTTACATATCAAATATCTTGTAAAGGTCAGATCTCAAAAATCATAAAAGAAACCCCATATTTACGTTTTTCACATTAATGGTTGAATTAGCCTAGGAATTATCATCAATTAACATGATTACATTAGGATTTTTAAAGCATGTATGATTCACATCTAGCAATATGATTACAATGCTTCAAGTCTTGATTGATTCTTTAATAAGATTACATGAGTTCTTTTATACAAAATTATAGTTTCTCATCAGATTAATCTTAATTACGCATTATGGTTTGATTATGCATAAAATTATATCTATAATGTTATCTTAAAAGATTCCAACACATTACTATCATTCTAACACAAATCTAATCATATTCTTAAAAAAGTAAACTTGCCTTGGATTGATTAAAGAATTAATCCCAATTCCCCAATTCTTCATGTTAATTCCTCAATTTTCTAAGCTAGGGTTTTCTCCACCTTTTCCTCAGTGGCTAGGATTATCCTAAATGTGTATTATGATAATAAGGTTAACCTAATAGCTCGTATTATATCACTAATCCCAATATTAGTCCACGACCTTAAAATAGCCTCAACTGAAAAGGCCCCAAACATGGTCTAAATGACCTAAAGCTTGGCCCAATCCACATATTAACCTAACGGCTAAAATTCCAGTACAATAAGCTCAAACCAGACTTTTTAAACATCCTACAAATGTACTCGAAGCTTAACATCTTTTGAAAGTCAATCATCTTGTTAAGTTAATTTAATTCTCTTATTATTCATTAATGAGATTGCGACCTGGTATTATAAAAACCTACTTCACGATCGGTGGGACCCAATGCCGAGAGAATATCCAAACAATAAAACCCTTGACACCTAACCCGTGACCATTACATAATCGCCCATAATACCATGTTGCTTAATTATTTATCTCGGTGAATTGTTACAAGTTCACTAACATCTATAATAATACAACACGTAACTCAATTACGTAAGACACCATATATAACATCTCAAAGTCACATCTCAATGTACTAAATAACATATTGAAATTCCAACACCTCAAATCATCAAATGACATACCGCATGTCATATAATAACTCGTCAATCCAGAAATTGATTTAACAATTAATTAAATACTATACAAATATGGGGTATTACACATTTTAACAGAAAATTTGCAACTTTAAGGGCGTGTTTGATTACAAAGTTAGAAAATGATTGAAAAATAGTTAATTTTTATGACAAGTTGGAAATTGAGTTGAAAGTGATAGGGGTGCTTTAGTCTTCCTTTAGAAGTTTTCCATGAAAGTCAAATTTTTAAGGGGTGACTAAGAAATATTTTTCAGAGCACTTTTAATATCCATGGCTATGATTTTAATAAAATGTATCATAAATCAAGCATCACAAAAGTAAAAAATGAGCTATCAAGGGGTTATGTCTAGTACTTGCTCCATCCTAATTAGGGTTTTGGGGAAGAAGGTGAAGTGGGAAGAAGATGAGGGGAATTTTTGTCTTTTAAACTTTCAAGGGGTTATGTCTAATACTCGTTCCGTCTCAAATTAATAGTCCACTATTCCTTTTGAGCTATCCCAAATTAATAATCCACTTTCCTTTTTTGAATACAATTAACGATCCATATTTCTCGATAGTGAACATATGCTGATCTTGACCATTTATGGAATGTATCCTTAATTCATACAAAAAGAGAACATGAACTCCTAATTTGGGATGGAAAGAGTATTAATTATTGTGGCTGGTTAACGGTGTTAGAAGTTTGTTGGATCACTGCGAGTAAGTCAATTTTTTTATAAATAGGGGAGAAGAACTTTAAACCAAACACTTAAGTACCATTCTAAATTTGGTGTAAATTGGAGGCTACCAATAAAATGTTGGTGGTTGTTGACAAGTAAAATAGTAATTCCAAGTGTTCTCAGTTTAAGTGGAAGATGGGGGGCATGAATTTGAAACTGATCTAAGGGTGTTACACCTAGGTGGATGTGACATGGTTTGGGGGGTAGATTGGATGAGAAGGGACTATCCCATTACTTTTGATTTTGAAGAGAAAATGATTAACTTCAAAATGAATGGGAAGTTTATAGTGATACATGATAATAAGGAAATGGGCAATCCTTAGTGAAATTACTCAAGTGATTATGGATCAGTTATTTGCCATTAACACTTTGGAGGAGGAAGTTAGTGAAGTTCCACCAGTAGTTGAACAATTACTGTACTCATAACTAGTTGTGTTTGATGTTCCAAAGAACTTGCCTCCTCGAAGACAACTGGATCATTTCATACCACTTAAATCTGGTGATAAGCCTACTAATCAAAGACCATACATGTATCCTCATTTCAAAAAGGCTAAGATTGAAATATTAGTTCACGAAATGCTAAAAACAGGTATTATTCAAACTTCCCATTGCTCATTTGATTATAGGAAACTTAAGGATAAGTTTTCAATTCATGAGATAAAAAAACTATTAAATGAATTACATGGGGCAGTTGGTTTTCTAATATCTACTTAAGATCATGATGTCACCAATTAAGACTAAAGGAGGCTGAATTTTATAATACTGCATATAGGACACACCATGGCCCCTATGAGTTTGGGGTCATGCCATTTGGTTGACCAATTCCACTGCAACCTTTCAAGCATACTCAACTCAACTCAACAAAGCCTTTTCCCAATTATTTGGGGTCGGCTACATGAATCCTATTTTTCCATTCCATTCTGTCCAGTGCAATATCTTCGGTTACACCACATGATATCATGTCCTTTTTTATAATATCCCACCAAGTTAATTTAGGCCTACCTCTACCCCTTGGGTTACCATCAATACTAACTAAATCACTCTTCCTTACAGGAGCATCCATTGGTCTACGCTTGACGTGTCCAAACCATCGAAGTCGATTTTCTCTCAATTTATCTTCTATAGGAGCTACTTTCACCGTTTTACGAATTTGTTCATTTTTAATTTTATCCTTTCGAGTTTTACCACAAATCCATCTTAGCATTCGCATCTCCGCCACACTCATTTTCTGCACATTTTGTTTCTTGGTTGCCCAACACTCTGTCCCATATAACATGGCGGGTCTAATGGCCGTCCTATAAAATTTTCCTTTTAACTTCAAAGGTATACGCCTATCACACAGAACGCCGGTCGCACTTCTCCACTTAACCCAGCCTGCTCTAATCCTATGCGTAACATCATCACTAATATCTCCATCTTTTTGTATAATCGATCCTAAATAACGAAAATGATCATTTCTAGGTATTTCTTGACCCTCCAATTTCACCACATCTCCATTTGTCCTCCTATTACTACTAAAATTACACTCCACATATTCTGTTTTAGTTCTGCTTATTTTAAATCCTCTTGTTTCTAAAGTTTCTCTCCACAATTCCAATCTAGCGTTTATCCCCATCTTAGTCTCATCGACTAAAACAATATCATCTGCAAATAGCATACACCATGGCACCTCATCTTGTATTTGTCCAGTCAACTCATCCATAACAAGAGCAAAGAGATAAGTTTTTTCTTGCAACCTTTCAAGCATAAATGAAATAAATTTTCAGGCCACATTTAGGCAATTTTTCATAGTTTTTTCTTATGACATCCTTCTGTATAGTGCTTCCTTCGAAGGGTATTTTACCCATTTAAGAACGTATTAGAGATATTGCATGATAATCAGCTACTGGCCAAGAAGTCTAAATCTGCATTTGCTCAGAGAAAGATTGAGTACCTAGGTCATATCATCACGGAGAAGGGAGTTTCCGGTGATCCAAACATGGTGAAATCAATGCTAGAGTGGCCCATACCTATTAGATTGAAAGGTTTGAGAGGCTTTTTGGGCCTTACTGGATTCTACAGAAAGTTTATGAAGAATTATGTTAGAGTGGCCCATACCTATTAGCAAAGCACTTGCTGGATTGCTTAAAAAAGATTCATTTAAATGGAATACTGATGCTTCATAGTCATTATCTTTCCAAACTTTGAAAAAGGCCATGTCTAGTGCCTAGTACAAATGGCATTGTAGTTGTCCTCACATACAGGAGAGCCTATAGCATATTTGAGCAAGGCCATGTCTGCAACAAGGAAAGCCTATAACCTATTTGAGCAAGGCCTTGGGTCTTAGAAGTTTGGGGCTATCTATCTATGAGAAGGAGACACTAGCCATAATCATGGCTATTAAAAAATGGAGTTCTTACATATAGGGCCACTATTTCTTAATGTTGAAGGATCATCAAAGTTAGAGATACTTCATGCATCAGAGAATTACCACTTTTCTTCAACAAAAGTGGTTAACAAAAATGCTGGGCCTTGATTATAAGACAACATGAGCCCGAAGCACATTGCAGTGCCATATCTATGGTGGTACCTGAATGGATGAAGGAGATTTCTAGCTCAAGCAGTCCTTACTAAAACAGGGCTTAATGAATGCTACTACCAGCAAGGCATTCTCAGAAGGAGAGGCAAGTTATGGATTGGGAATAATGAAGACTTGAGAAAATTGGTGTTCAAAACTTCGCACGAATCACCAGATTGGGATCATTGTGGGAGAGAGGCAACTTATCAAAGGCTCAAACTAATTTTCTACTGGCCTAGCATGAAGAGGGATATTATTCAATTGGTGGGAGAGTGTGACATATACCAACAAAATATAGTGGAGCATGTGCAATATCCTGGTTTTTTGCAGCCCTTACCAGTGCCATCTCAAGCTTGGGCTCACAGTGCCATGGATTTTATTGAAGGATTACCAATTTGGAAGGATACGATTTTATTTTTGTTGTTGATCATTTTACAAAATATGCTCACTTATTGCCTAGTAAATACCCTGTATTGCAGCCGCTATTGCCCACATGTTTTTCAAACTTGTTTATAAGTTGCATGGAGAACCAATATCCATCATCCCTGGATAGTGACCATATTTTCACTATCCAATTCTGGCAGGAGCTTTCAAATTTATAGGCACTAGACTCCACTTGAGTAATGCGTACCACCTTGAATCTGATGGCCAGACTGGGAACGTTAACCAATGCCTAGAAACATATTTGAGGTGTATGACTAGTTGCAGACCTAAATAATGAAACAAATGGCTGAGTGCAACGGAGTGGTGGTATAATGCATCCTTTCATAGTAGTCTGAACATTACTCCTTTCCAAGAATTGAATGGCTATTTTCCACCTCAGCTGAATATACCCTTTGCCTTAGATACTCGTATAGCTGCTGTGGAAGAATGGAGCAAAGAGAGGCAATTAATGGGTGCTCTATTATGGGAGAAACTACTAATGTCTCAGAATAGAATCAAGCAATATGCAGATAAAGGGAGATCTGAGAGGGAATTTCAAGTAGGAGACTATGTCTACCTCAGATTACAACCATACGGACAAGTCACAGTAGCTATGAGGAGAAATTTGAAGTTGGGTGCAAGGTTTTTTAGAGCTTATCAGGTTCTGGCCAAAGTGCTTTCTCAGTTGCAGCTTCCTCCAAACTCGAAGTGCATCCTGTGTTCCATGTCTCACATTTGAAGAAAAAGGTTGGGGCTACATCTACTGTTTCTTCTCAACTACATATAATGGGTCCAGAATGGCAATTTCGTGCAGAACAAGTGGCTATTCTGGGTCAAAGATTGATTCAGAGGGACATCTATCATTCTCCTCAAATTTTGGTTCAATGGTCCAACAGCATTGGAGAGGATGTGTCATGGGAAGACCGGGATTTCATCACTACAACTGCTCCCCAGTTCAATCCTTGAGGGGAGGGGCATAATTGTCACAGTTGTAATTGGTTAGTTGTTAGTTACTTGATGATGTCAGCAGATAGTTGAGTCAGTTAAAACCAACTAGTGACAATTAGATTGTAATTGATTGTGACAGAATTAGTTAATAATGGTTAGCTCTTATAAATAGAGGAGCTCTGTTGTATGGGAGATTATCAATGAAATAAGAATACAATATCGTTTTCAACTTCTATTTTATTTCACAATGGCAATTCTTTCATTTCTATTTTCTTTCACTTTCTCGTCCAACAAACAAGGTCCGAACTCACCTAGCTGTGACACGTTATCAGATGGAAACGATGATACAGGACTGATTCCATCCTGAAGCATGACTAGCTAATAAATCTCTTTTTTCACGTGGGCACTCTCTCTCACCAAAACAATTAGTTAAATCAAGAAAGTGATTAGTAATTGACAGTATGTCACAAACTAGTATAGGATTTGGTTACATAAAAAAGCTCATGACTGAATTCACCCGCCAACTAACAATTTTACTGTTGATACGAAAGTTTAAACCCCTCATGCATAACAAGCATAACTCTCATCGCAGGAACATCTTCAATATTTTCACTTACCTACTGCTCCTCTTAAATCAGCACCAAATCTCCTTCACAATATATATATACACACACATACACGCGCGCACACACACACACGATATTTATACGTTTTATGGACAATTGACCAAAAGTCACCAATGCACCAGACTATTCCATAATATACACTTAAAATGAATTGATGTTGGGTTATGCTTGCTCAGAAGCATGCCCATGTTAAGTTTGTAGTTTTACCATCACAATATCTTCTCTGCAGGTGCATGCGACAAATCCATGTAATATCTTATAGTCAAAACAATGGATCCTCATACTACTATCATCTTGGTATGTTTCTAGTTTGCTAACTTGCTATCTTGGGGTAAATTGCACCACTCAGTGCTATAACCTCATAATTGTTGTATTCGGGCGTATCACTAATGCAGTTCGACTTTTCAGGGACTTTTATCAAGGGAGAATTTATAAGTATGAATTTTTTTATGTTTCATGGTTAGAATAGCTTTCTTGGACAAGATGTGTTGTTCTATCATATATGACTTCTAATCTGTCAGCGGATACTATATCATACTCCGTACACAAGTCTTTGCTCTACCCATTTTAAGAATTATCCGTACTATGAAAATTATATGAAATTTGGTCTAATGATGGGAATTTGACCTCAAGTTGGTCTTCATACTAAACAAATTCTAAATACGTAATATTTCTGTGCAGAAAGGAAATATTTTATTATGTTAGAATAGACGAAACATATCATTTCTGATTGTAACTTGTACAAGCACATTGTCACATGAGCAGTTAATTTGTCCGTCCCCCATGTTCTTTACTATCATAGCATATGTGGTAATAGTTGGACTTCATGTCTATTAGACAACAGCTTCTCTAAATGACACATCAATATAGTGTTGGTTGTAATAAGTGATATGAATTCCACAAATTAGACCCAATTGTACAATCTTCACTACACATGATCTGTTGGATGTACATTATAAACAGCTACCAGCATCATAAAAAGAAGTAGGTCCTTTTATGCTCTATTGAAATGATAGACCATAGAAAATCGAATAAGAGATACTACGAAGTAAACAATATTAATTATTCTGTGTATTTGTTAGGAGGCAGTGCCATGTGCCAGTGTGCCACCTAATGCCTGATGTCTCTCAATGGGCCACAGTGGTTTAGTCTCTTCACCACTCAAACCATTTCATATTGTTGGCCATATATTTTGTCCTCTATCACTCTTGGTCTCCCTCTCTCTATATATATCCGGATTTTTTCTAACATTTACCATCCACTGCCAAAGCTCCTCATCCTTTACAAACTGCAACAAATCAATTGCCTGCCAATCTGTTTTCAAGAGTATAAGTTCTATAGAATCATGGGTATCCGATTTCCAAGAAATGTTTCTCCTAAACCGATTCTTCGACGAGTTATTTCAACTTCAACAACTACAGATGTGCCCAAAGGGCATGTTGCCATCTATGTTGGAGAAACAATAATAAAGCGACATGTAGTTCCATTATCATATTTGAATCATCCTTTGTTCCAGAACTTGCTCAGCCAGGCTGAAGAAGAGTTTGGGTTTGATCATCCAATGGGTGGTCTCACAATCCCTTGCAGAGAAGAAACATTCATTAATCTCACTTGCAGTCTGAATTGCTCCTGACAAAGATGCCAAAACAACTAGACCAGAAGACGCATAATCTAACAACCTTGACCCATAAAACCTACCACCCCAATTTTGTATAGGAGAGCCTCTTTATTCTTTGTATATTGATGTATACTATAATTTTAATCCAATACGTTTTGTTCTCTTTTGTGGAATTTTTTTCTCTTAATTATTATTTTCTTCTCATTTTGATGAGTCGTTGTTGATCATAGAGAAAGTAATCAAACTGAAGTTGCAGCTGAGCAACCTTATACGATTAGGAAGCTATATATGTCAGGGTTTCTCTATTAGATCTTATATTCCACGGTATTCGTTTTTGTTAGTGTAACAACATGAATATATTCTGATATATCAGTTGCCCAATGCCATTTTATTGCATCTTAATTATGATTTTCTCTTCCATTAGCCTATTATATAAAATGAACCAGTTGTCATGGGTCTTTTTTCACCTGCAAATCTCATTTACCCTTCCCTCTCAGACCTCCCAATTCACTTACCCCTTTGACTAGGAACAAAATTTCGAAGAAAAAAAACCATGTGGTTACTTTATTGAACTATATATTAGATTTGTTTCAGAAAAAGTGTACAGCAAATTACCCATCCATTTGTATAGCATCAGAAAATTGTTGATAACTCAGTTAGTACAAATTTGACGTATATCTCACGAGGATCCCCTAAGATGCCTACACAACCTTCAAATGCAACAATGCAGCTGAGATTGGCCCCTCATTTTTTTTTGCAATATTATCTCATTCCTTACAACAGTGTTTTAATAGTATAAAATAGGCGGGGATAATGAGGTTCATGGTTGAATCATTTCATTGTTTAGGTTATGTTGGAACAGTAGATCTGTTGTGCCTCCTGCTAAAGTGATATGTGGATTCACTACTTTTCACGTTTATTGAAGTTCAATGTTCTTGACTACCAATGCGCCGTTATAATGCCTAAGGAAAAGATAATTGGTGTTGTTTCAATATGCTATCTATGTTAAACTTAATTCGGTCTAATCATTATGGAACTTGGAACGTGACACTTGCTCAAATTTCTTATTTCAAAAGATTGAGTTTATCACTAGATACATTTTTGGATTTTTCTCGCAATTCTAACAGGTATAATTTTCTCCCATGGTAATTATTTTAAAGACTCTCCACTATATTTATCTCTTTATATTTTGAGGGATTCACTGTGATAGATTATTTAAAGTAGTTTGGCATGATGTTCCTCAACACTTTAAATGCTTAGAATATCACTCCAAATTCTTGATGAGGAGTAGCTAAACAAACCATATGATCCTTCATTTGGTATTGTCTCTCACTGGTCTTCATCAAATTACCTCTTCAGCACTCAATCAATATTTTGAAGGATTGTCCAATATATATATAGTATTCATACAACTGAGTTTATTAAATTTATAAATCCTCAAACTCTACTGCCAAGCCTTTCGCGCTTTCCATAAATTTTGTGAGATCTTTTTTCTTACTCGTTCTATTTTTAGAAGAAGAAATCCTTATAGAACCATGACTATTCGTATGCCTCGTGTTACTCATGCAAAGAAAATTGTTGAAAGGTTTTCATTATAGAAAACCACACAGTTTCAACAGCCGTAGATGTCCCAAAAGGCTGTTTTGCAGTTTGTGTTGGAGAGAAGAAAAAAAAAAGCGATTTGTGATTCCATTAACATTCTGGAACGAGCCTTCATTACGAGACTTGTTTAATCAAGCTGAGGTAGAATTTTGGAATTCTCATCCAAAGGGAAGTCTCACTATACCCAGCAGAGATGATAATTCATTGATCTCATTTCTCGCTTATGAAGATTGTGAATTACAAATTGTAGCATATCTTAGACGACAAACTAATGTCAGCAAATAAACACAGTTTTCACTTGCAATTTTTTTTTTCATTTTTTCCACACAATCGCCTAGGGAGGGAAACAGTGTATCTAGGTGTGAGAAAATTACATTTAAATTTTGGGACATTGTTTCACATTCTCGATTGGTGAAGCAAAAATTTATTTTAGTTGAGGTTTTTGTTTCAATGGATTCTATGTTACATCTAATGACTTATAAAGGGAAAAATTAGAAGTTTTAGTTTCCCTTATTGGGAAACCAATTGACAATGGTATTTTGTTTCATTTGATACTGTTCACAAACATGATCAATCATTTCGTCATCCAGTTCCAGTTGAAGGTGAGCTACCAAATTAAAAAACAAATAAATGGTCCACAAAACAAAATTTATTCAAGTTTATAACGTGGACTATTTTGGTACAAAAATTTAGAATCATTAGCGACCTCTTCAAAATATTCAATATAAATAGCAGTTTCATACCTAAGAGAACTTCATTTGTTTGTCACTTCGACCTGATTTTCAGAGTTGAAGTAAGATGTAACAGTATATACTCAGTGAAAAATCATCGCCTATCCACTTGTACATCAAAGAGAAATTAACATAGTTGCTGATATGTTGAATACCTACCCAAACCTAGAGCAGGACGTATGCTCAAATCTGTTTCTAGGAAGAAAGATATTTGTAATCTCTCATAAGTTTTGTCTTCTTATAATTCAAAGGGCACAAACATGATTAACTCTTGTAAAAACACATATAACTATAATGAATGTCATACAAAGATGGAACAAGGTTACAATCACTCAACACACACACAACCTAATCTCTCACAAGAAAGAGCCTCAAATTCGTGGAAAGAACTCTTACTCACCAAGGTGTGTGCTCTAAGGCAATAAAGAAGAATATTCCTCTTCCTTCCAAGTTAAAATGTTAGTCAGTACAGAGACAAGTGTACAGAAAGATGCACATGTCTCCAATTTATGCAAGATATACTCAAGTAGACTCAATCATAATATAATTTGACTACTCATCCAACTTATAGTTCACTGATTTGGTATTCTGATCAACTTGGAATCATGGAATTGCTGATACAGGACTGATCCAATGCTGAAACAAAACGAACTTCTTATAAAAAAAATTTCTTCATGTGCGATGCTCCTCTCTCTCTCTCTCTCTCTCTCTCTCTCTCTCTCTCTCTTAATTGACTAAATTTGGATAAAAGAAGCAACCAGTAGGAAGTTGACAACATGTCACGAACTAATGTAGGATTTTGTTCATTTTATCAAGTTTGAATAATTGTCATAACTGAATTAACCCACTAATTGACGCTTTTTGTGCTGATACAAAATTTCAGCTGCCGAGGGCAAATGAACACAACTCTCATCTTTCGCTACCTATTATAGGCTACCCTTCTTGAACTTCGTCCTATGATCCTCTTAGTCAATTCCAAATCTCCTTAACTATATATATATGAGATTCCATGGTGAACATTGTACCATAAACTGAGCTGCTGTTGGGTTATTCAGGGGCTAAGATGTGGAGCAAGGGACTAGTGCTTGTTTTGAAGAACTCCAATGTTAAATTTGTAGTTTTACCATCACTATATTGACAATGTGAAGTCTCTTCTCTGCTAGCAAGTTGGTTATGCAAGTGCATGCCACAAATCCATGAAATAATTCAAAGTCTCGTAATGCTATCATCCTATGTTGAAAAGTGAATATAAACACTGAATGCAATCACTTCGGAATTATTGTATGAGGATTTCTGTCGGCAATTCAACATTTTGAGTCCTTTTATAATGGGAATGTAATAAGCATGAAGAACTTTATCTTTCATGTTGAAACTGTGATGTTTTAACATGATGTGTGTTGTTCAATTATATATGACTTCCGGTACATCCACTCAATTTTTAGACCTACACGTTATGAAAATCTTATGGCATTTGGTCTAGTTATAGGCATTTGACCTCAAGTTGGTTTCATACAAAACAAACTCTCTCATTCTAATTTGTAGAAGTCAGGGAACATTGTTACATGAGCAACCCCTACTGTTTGGCACTGTCATGACAGATGTAGGACTAGTTGGACTTTGTGTTTATCTGATAACAACTTCTCTAAATGACACATCAGCAGTAGGTTATTTTTTTGGCTCTATTAAATGATAGACCATGGAAATTGCCTCGGAGATATTACAAATAAACAATATTAATTATTGTACATATCTTTGAGGGGGCAGAGCCATGTGCTACCTAATGGACCACAGTGCCTTAGTTTCTTCACCACTCAAACCATTTGAGATTGTTGTCCATATATTTTGTCCTCAATCTCTCTATATTTGTATATATATATCCAGCTTTTCTAACATTAACCATCCACTGCCATAGCTTCTCATCTTTTACAAACTGCAATAGGTCAATTGGCTTGCCATCTTTGTTCAAAAATTGAAGTTCACTACAATAATGGGTATCCGATTGCCAAGAAATATTTCTCCTAAACAGATTCTCCGACGAGTTATTTCAACTTCAACAACTACAGATGTTCCCAAAGGTCACATTGCAATCTATGTTGGAGTAACCATAATGAAGCGACATGTAGTTCCTTTGACATATTTGAATCATCCTTCGTTCCAGAACTTGCTAAGTCAGGCTGAAGAAGAGTTTGGGTTTGATCATCCAATGGGTGGTCTCACAATCCCTTGCAGAGAAGCAACATTTATTGATCTCACTCACAGTTTGAATTTCTCTTAAGAAAGATGCTAAAATGAGTAGACCAGAAGACACATAGTCTAACAACCAAGACCAGTAAAACCTACCACCCCAATTTTGTATAGAAGAACATATTTATCTCTTTTGTAAATTGATGTATACTATCATTTTAAATCCAATACGTTTCATTCTCTCATTTTAAATCCAATACGTTTCATTGTAAATTGATGTAATTTTTTTTTTATCTTGTCTGTATAATTTCTTTTCTATATGAATTAAACTTCTTTGATGAATGAAATTTTGTTTTGATTCTGTGGCTCCATCTAAGCTTTGTATGAATGTACTTCCCTTGCTTTACTTTTTGTTTGGTCTTGATCATCGTGTCGCAGACTTCATATGTATCTTAGCACTTTGTTTTGTATTGCATATTTGCTTAGCTTTACTTTTAGTGCTTGTTTAAAATGACCGTGGTTGTTAACAAATTGCTACTTTCCTTGTCCGCGGATTTTATCTACTTGTAATGAACTCTATTTTGATAATGGCCGCAGCCTTTTGGCTGAAGAGCCTAGATTTGTTGTCGCGGCTTTGCTTGAATTTTATCTGCTGTAGTCTGATCGTGATCTTGTTGGTGAACCCAATTGTGGTCGTGGCCTTGGTGATAAGTCATGCCTAAAGGTTTCGAATGAGACTATTAGAAGCCTCCCAAGGGTTTAGGCATGGCGTCTCGCCATCGTAGGCCACGGACCTTGTCCATTGTCTTCTTTTCCACGGTCTTTAATTAGGACCGCGGTCTTCTACCTCTTATTGTTTGTTGCTCCCTTGGAAAGAGTTATCCGCCAATGATGGTTAGGTTCCACTTTTTCATAAGTGAGGGTATGCTATGCTGGACCTGTCCTGAGTCTCTAGTTAAAGAGACTCACTTCTATCAGGGTACTGCAGTGTCAGAGGTTCCGATACGACCCACTAGCATGAAGTAGGAGACTGTCTGCCTCAGATTACAACCCTACAGACAAGTCACAGTAGCTATGAGGAGAAATTTGAAGGTGGGTCCTAGCCAAAGTGGGCAAAGTAGTTTCTCAGTTGCAGCTTCCTCCCAACTCAAAGTTCATCCTGTGTTCCATGTCTCACACTTGAAGAAAAAGGTTGGGGCTACATCTACTGTTTCCTCTCCACTACATATAATGGGTCCATAAGGCAATTTCGTGTGGACCAAGTGGATATTCTGGGTCAAAGGTTGATTCAGAGGGACATCTATCATGCTCCTCAAATTTTGTTTCAACAGCATTGGAGAGGATGCTTCATGGGAAGACGGGGATTTCATCACTGCAACTGTTCCCCAGTTCAATCCTTAAGGACAAGGGGGTTAATTGTCACAGTTGTTATCGGTTAGTTGCTAGTTACTTGATGATGTCAGCAGATAGTTGAGTTAGTTAAAACCAATTGTGACAGTTAGATTGTAATTGATTGTAACAGAATTAGTTAATAATGGTTAGCTCTTATAAATAGAGGAGCTCTGTTGTATGGGAGATTATCAATGAAATAAGAATACAATACTTTTTTCAACTTCTATTTTGTTTCACAATCGCAATTCTTTCATTCCTATTTTCTTTCACTTTCTCGACCAACAAACAAGGTCCAAGCTCACCTTGCTGTGACACGTTATCAGAAGGAAATGATGATTCAGGACTGATTTCATCATGAAACATGACTAGCTATTAAATCTCTTTTTTCACACAGGCACTCTCTCACCAAAACAATTGGTTAAATCACGAAAGTGATTAGTAATTGACAATATGTCACAAACTAATATAGGATTTGGTTACATAAAAAAGCTCATAGCTGAATTCACCCGCCAACTAACAATTTTACTGTTGATACGAAAGTTTAAACCCCTCACGCATAACAAGCTTAACTCTCATCTCAGGAACATCTTCAATCTTTTCACTTACCTACTGCTCCTCTTAAATCAGCACCAAATCTCCTTCACAATACACACACACACACACACACACACACAATATTTATACGTTTTATGGACAATTGACCAAAAGTCAACAATGCATCAGACTATTCCATAATATACACTTAAAATGAATTGATGTTGGGTTATGCTTGCACAGAAGCATGCCCATGTTAAGTTTGTAGTTTTACCATCACAATATCTTCTCTGCAGCTGCATGCCACAAATCCATGTAAAGTCAAAACAATGGATCCTCATACTACTATCATCTTGGCATGTTTCTAGTTTGCTAACTTGCTATCTTGGGCAAGTAAATTGGACCACTCAGCTCTATAACCTCATAATTGTTGTATTCGGACATATCACTAATGCAGTTTGACTTTTCAGGGACTTTTATCAAGGGAGAATTTATAAGTATCGATTTTTTTATGTTTCATGGTTAGAATGGCTTTCTTGGACAAGAAGTGTTGTTCTATCATATATGACTTCCAATCTGTCAGCGGATACTATATCATACTCCGTACACAAGTATTTGGTCTACCCATTTTAAGAACTATCCGTACTATGAAAATCTTATAAAATTTGGTCTAATGATGGGAATTTGACCTCAAGTTGGTCTTCATACTAAACAAATTCTAAATACGTAATATTCCTGTTCAGAAAGGAAATATTTTATTATCTTAGAATAGACGACACATATCATTTCTGATTGTAACTTGTACAAGTCAGGGCACATTGTCACATGAGCAGTTAATTTGTCCATCCCCCATGTTCTTTACTATCATAGCATATGTGGTAATAGTTGGATTTAATGTCTATTAGACAGCAGCTTCTCTAAATGACACATCAATATAGTGTTGGTTGTGAGCAAGTGATATGAATTCCACAAATTAGACCCAATCGTACAATCTTCACTTCACATGATCTGTTGGATGTACATCATAAACAGCTACCAGCATAATAAAAAGAAGTAGGTCCTTTATGCCCTATGATAGACCATAGAAAATCGAATAAGAGATATTACAAAGTAAACATTATTAATTATTCTGTGTATTTGTTAGGAGGCAGTGCCATGTGCCAGTGTGCTACCTAATGCCTGATGTCTCTCAATGGGCCACAGTGCTTTCGTCTCTTCACCACTCAAACCATTTGATATTGTTGGCCATATATTTTGTCCTCTATCACTCTTGGGTCTCCCTCTCTCTATATATATCCAGCTTTTTTCTAACATTCACCATCCACTGCCAAAGCTCCTCATCCTTAACAAACTGCAACAAATCAATTGCCTGCCAATCTGTTTTCAAGAGTACGAGTTCTCTAGAATAATGGGTATCCGATTGCCAAGAAATATTTCTCCTAAACAGATTCTCCGACGAGTTATTTCAACTTCAACAACTACAGATGTTCCCAAAGGTCACATTGCAATCTATGTTGGAGTAACCATAATGAAGCGACATGTAGTTCCTTTGACATATTTGAATCATCCTTCGTTCCAGAACTTGCTAAGTCAGGCTGAAGAAGAGTTTGGGTTTGATCATCCAATGGGTGGTCTCACAATCCCTTGCAGAGAAGCAACATTTATTGATCTCACTCACAGTTTGAATTTCTCTTAAGAAAGATGCTAAAATGAGTAGACCAGAAGACACATAGTCTAACAACCAAGACCAGTAAAACCTACCACCCCAATTTTGTATAGAAGAACATATTTATCTCTTTTGTAAATTGATGTATACTATCATTTTAAATCCAATACGTTTCATTCTCTCATTTTAAATCCAATACGTTTCATTGTAAATTGATGTAGAATTTAACTCTTTCATTCGAGGGTGCTCATGTTATTGATATACCCACATGAATATGTTATGTAATTTCAGTTTTCCAATGTCATTCTTAAATCTTAGTGTCAATTTACTCTTCCTTTAGCATACAGTCTAAGATGAACCAGAAGTCTGTAATAATATGGCACAAGGATGCTCTAAAATGGTTACACCACCTTCAACTAATGTTTTCTTAGTCTATTTTTTTTATGCAAGGGCTCTGCTATTAAATCAATAGGAGTTGCTTCTATTGCAAGTGCTGATTATCGTTGCACGACAAATTTCATCTTAAGGACAAGTGTTATGCCTCAATTGTTTCAATCCCCAATAGAGTCACTGTAAGTTTATGTTTGTTCACATCTATTACATAGGTATAGTTCTGTTTAAATTCTGAAATTAGTAAAAATCACATATTAAGCACGCAAAAATTAGTTCACATAATTATAGCTAAATGTAAGGAAAGATCTAACTATAGCATCAGTTGAAGTAAACTTGCTGACTTGAAGTAAGTTGGGATTATGTATGTTGTTGTAAAGACCCTCCCTGGAAACTTGTTAATGAAGTTTTTGCATAATTGTTTTTTTTTTCAGTTTACCCTAAAAAAATTCTTTACTTATTTTAGGGTCATTCACTTTTATTTGAAAATCGTATTCCACGGCTTAACTTGACTTTCAGATTTAGAGACACGTAGCCCTTTTGATATGTCAAAAATTAAATATGTTTTTACTCTTATAACATTTGTTATATTTTTCTTTGAGCTTTCTTTTAGTGGTAGGATCCTTTATTTTTAGTTGAGTCCACATGTTTTAAACACTAAATTTATTTAACTTATTTTGTCTTTTTCATGCTGAAACTTTTAATTAATTATCTATGAAAATATAATTTTGAAATACTTAAAATTTATATAACTCAAAATCTCTCGACGAGAATTATCAAAAGAAATCCATGAAAGCGAAGTAAATTTGAATTGTGCAAAATTTTATTTTCACCCCTCACGTTTTGTATTTTGCAAACTTTGAATTTGATCTCCCAAAATACAATTCTGATTTACATGATTTATTTTTTCGTAAATCTATTGACAGTATCAGTCAAAAGAGCCCATGAAGCACAAGTAAATTTGAAGGTTTTAGAATTTCGATTTTCACTCATACTGTGTTGTATTTTACATTTGCATCAATGATACCCATATGTTTCCCAAAATGTAATCAAACGGTTCCCATTACGATCCATCAATCCTCATATTGTTTTGGAATGTACCCAACTTGCCTTCAATTATGTATATTCTTAATCACCGTAAATATTTCTGGAGTTAAGGTTTATGTAAGTACATTTTCTTGCGTGCACTTTATTATAAAGATTTTTTTTTGAAGTATAATTTGTTTATGATGAAAGTACATAGTATGTTTTAATAAAGATACATGCATTTTTTTGAAGTACGCATTTTTTGTGTGCATATTGCAATGTACATGCAAAAACTTGTACTTTATAAAAGTACATGTACTTTTTACGTGCACTATATGAAATTAATGCATTTTTTTGCATGTAATTGATCAAGTGCATGTAAAATTTCACATTATCGTATGAAAGTACTCTATAAATTGTTTTCCATCTATTTATGAAAATATGGGCACTCTCTCTCGCTCTCTTTCACACACACACACACACACACACACTAGTCCTCCCCACTAGTGATAAATTGCTTATATGTGTATTTTGGTCAAATCGATATATTTGGTTATAGATTCTAATTATTCATCATTATTTATAAAATTTTCAAGTTTCTTTTGAAAAGCGAATGTTATATTGCCTTTTCGAAATCAGGGATTGCATGCTTTAAATCAAATTTGGTTATATTTTATTTATAAAGAAAATTGATGATAAAGTTATCTTGAATCATGTTTTTTTATTGTTTGATGTGAAAATCAAATGTAAAATGACATAAGTTCTTGTGTAAAGAAGTTTGGGTTTTGGAGACTTGTAGCAATTCGAACGTTGAGGTGGGTTGTTTGTTCCATAAGATGTGTTGAGATTAATTCTTGAACTTAGGATCCACCAATAATGTCTCATCATAAGTTAAACTATTATTTGGCATAGGAAGAGGGTCATATGAAGCACCAAATTCGGAAGATGTGTCTTGTGAAGTATCCATATGAGAAAATATACCTCGTGACCTCTGAGATACAATTTATTCCTTAACAAGTTGGTAAATCAAATAGTATCAATTAACAAATGTCTATACGATACGTCAAATATAGTAACTTAGATATAATATAAGTAAAGTATACAAGGATTGCCTTTGTCTTCTTAGATTTCTTTTGGAAAAAAATCTCTACCTTGCTTTATATCCTCTTAAAAGTTGCACACCTTCATTACGAGTGGCCATTGGAGAACGTATTACAACTCTTACACTACTACAAACATTAATATCTTTCCCATTTTGTGAAATATTATGTAGGTTAATTATCTATAGATTTTCTCGACTACTTGCACAAGTTTTTGCACTATTCTTCACCTCTTTGACTAACTATATAATCTAATCCATTACCATCCTCGTCTTATCTTCATTGTTTATTTCCAGGTCTACTACCTCATCAAATGCATTAGACATCATATCACCATGTTCATTCTCGGGATCATAGCTTACCCTAATTGAATTATATAAACCTTATGTGACACCTCTTCACATCTTTTCTCCGTCGCCCCAAAATATATTTTTCAAGAACGATATAACGCTTTTGTTAATCAAGACCTTGATACAATGTCTACAAGTAACTCTATAAAACTCAAACAAGCGACAATTACACTTAATATCAAAATCTAAAGGTCGAAGTTAATTACAAAAGTGGAATCTCTCTTTATTACTCCAACAGAATCTTCTAAAACTTTTTACATCTAAATGTCACCATCATTACTAATAAGAGAAGAACGACGATAAATCTTATTTGTTAACTTATCTTCAATCTCCTTAAACTTTGTTGTTGTGTAACTATTACACTGACCTGGTTAGTTTATGTATTTTGATTGTGCACGAGCATGCTAGGCAAGATTATAGTCTTGCCAACCAGGTGATTATCTTAGCCTTCTATAAACAGACAATTGTGTACCGTTTGATGCTTCAATTAAGAAGACTTTCTATTGAGTACTAAATAAGTTTGTAAGCTAAAGAAATTAGGACCTAAAGAAACATATAAAAGATGCAGAGATAAAGGTGAAGAGGGGATTCGAAGTGATTAAAATGGTGAAATAAAATGATTCAACACAAAATTGAACTAGAATTAAAACAACTAAAACAATTCGCACTAAGGAATGTAAAGAAAGTTAAACTAAGAAATGTAAAGGCAATTTAAATGTAAAGGCAAATGAACTTTGCATAGAATAGAAAGAGATTACGGTAAATCTACCTTGAAAATACTTCAAAGAAGAATAAATGATAAACTATGCTAGGAAAATTGTAAATAAAAGAAACAAAATAAAAGGAAAAGATTTTGAATGAGTAAAAGTAGTTTATTGTTGAGAGAGTCCTCCCTTGTTTTTTCTTGAATTGCTTTATTTATAGAATTTTTTGCCACGCAATTGCTATTGTAACTGCTAGGTGGTCACCCATTTGAATGTTCCCCCTAGGTGAACTTACGCCTATATATTAGTTATTTGAGTGGTTATCCCACGTTCAGGGTCTTGACAAGTGTCAATTACTTGTGTAGCCATTTATATTAATTTAGCCTATGGTATTTCTCAGCTATAACAACCGGTTTATATTTTCACGTGGCGATGCTCTATTGGCCAGTAATAATATATTGTAAATAGTAACAAGCATGAGATTGTTTCTCAACGTGATATTTTGTAATGCATGGAATTGTACCTTGAAAGAATCATTGTTTGTTTCATTCTCTTCAGCCACCCTACTACATAATAAATTCTCATATCATTCAACAAATTATTTCAATGTAGGCTTAAAAGTGACATACCCATCAAAGAATGCATTCATTCTCTCACTTCTAGATTGGTGGACATCTCAACCCAAATAGTATCTTTAACAAAGTTGTATCCTAACAAAACCTCTTATTATACAATCCACTCAACCACTCATTCTTTTTAAGGTTAAGATTTCCATTTAAGCTTTGTCAACTTTCTTCAAAGTCTGAGGTTGCGAAGGAATCATAAATAATACAAAGTGTAACATATTTTACTGACTCATTGGGCCCACACCTCTTTAACTTTTTAGGTAATATTTAATGTTCCACACTAACCACCTACATCGTGTATTTTAGAATACAATTTCAATAACACTGGCATGGATCTATCTTAGTTTATGATAGTTAGCTTAAGAGCTCGTTCATTCATACATAATGTTATACTATAAATCCATAACGTGATATGGACAAATGGTATTATGGCACCTGTCATCATAAAATGCTCAACGAACATGGTCAGCACATCATTTCTCTGGTCGGCTGAGTGGTCGACCACCAGTAACTTTATCAAATACATGTAAACCACACGTGGGAATATGTAAAGTCTCATTACACACACACATGGGTTAATCCTTTCAACTAACTACGATTAAATCATCATTAGTTGTGGAAAAGTGTAACTGCCTGACTTATAAAGGCATTCCACATCTTCCTATTCTCTCCCTCGTTCTATAAATGGCACCCCATATCACATGACAAGGGCATAAAGAAAACGTCCATACACAAAACCCTAGAGATATTCTTGAGAGCACCTATTCCTATTATAACACTACATTGCACTTGTGGACGTAGGCACCTTAAGATGAACCATGTTAATCTCCTATCTCATTCTGTATCTCTCATCTCTGTCAAATCAAATCCCTTAATTTCTTTATTTATTATAGTTATTATTGATATTTAGTAACTAAAACTCAAAAACATCCCAATAACAGTTTTAGATAATAACAGATTAGCGCCATCTATGGGAAGGAATTGACAAGCCCTTTGTTGTTTCCTATTCAAGTTTGTTCAAAATGCCTGTCAACTCCTTTGTTATGGGAAATAAGGGACAATCCAGAAAGTAGTCGGGCGAATGAAATTGTTCCTCCCTCCACCCCTATGGGGATGTGAGATCTACAAAGAATTTTGATGAGCATGGTCAAAGTCAATGCAAGAAACGGTAAAGCAATTAACACTGACACTCCAAGGCGATCAAAACAGGCTTGGAGCAAACCTTATCACGCCATTTGGAAGAGAACTCTCTGACAGGAGAGGTGAAATATTGCCTCCTATCCCTGCAAAGATAGGTAACTAGCCCATCATAAATGGGTACTACAGAACCCTGCAAGGATGAATTCGGGATCACAAAAAGAAGGAAGTAGATCCAGATAATCTAGATCAAAATATGATAACTCATATCACCCAGGATCTACCTCATCCCTCAGGACAACTGATCACTACAACGAGCAATCATTCTCCGAGGAAAGCCAAGTACGTTAGAGAGGTTAAGCTCCGCATTTGATCGGCTAGATCCCAGAGTAATGAGAGGACATTATCACATAGAGCCTAGAGGGTCCAGAGAACACCAAGAAGGTATAATTAGGTCAAGGATGAGCATGAGAGGTTCAGTACATGCCAATCAGACTTCCCAAGAAGAGAGCTCAGCACAACGTAGTGACCAAGCAGCGAAAACATCTCGACTCGATCCAACGACTGGAGGATTATTTGGAAAAAATAACCAAATCAAAAAATCCCATACATAAAAGTTTTGTGAAAGGATAGCCAGTCATACCTTTCATTGTGCATTACCCCACACCTTCTTAGTTCAAGCCACCCGTGGTAACCCCGAAGTATGATAGTAAAACCGATCCAAAGTTACATGTGGAACAATACTAATCTGCTAATGACATCTACTTAGCCCCAATGAGATGCGTTACCCAGCATTCTCGAGTACAATCACCGGGTCGGCACAAATTTGGTATAACAATCTGTCGTGAGGGAAAATATCCAACTTTTAATAGTTGTTCGTCAGCAACTTTTGCTTTAGAGCCAAGACTGTAAAGAGGGTAGCGCATCTACTAATTCCTCGCCAGAATGTCGATGAGATTGCATGTGAATACATCACCCTCATTGATAGTAAGAAGATAGAAGTTATTTATTATGTTGAAAAGATGACTATCATCACATTAATGAGTGGCCTACTACCTGAGAGGTTATATTATGCACTGGCTAAGGAACTACCTAAGACTATGACCGAATTGCTTGCCAAAGAAGGAAAAATTATGAATGCAGATGAAGCTATGGCCGCTAAAGAGACCAATAATTCCAAGACTAATGCCAAGAAGATCTCAAAGAACAAATAGCAAAAGGATACAAAGGTGGAGAGGTCAAAGAGATATGATGAGTACACTCCTCTGACCGTTAACATCCATCATATTTTAGAAGAGATCCGTGGAAGTAGAGACCTAAAATGGCCTCAAAAGATAAAATCTCCTCTAAATCGAAGTTATAAGAGTAAGTACTGCGAGTTCTATAAAGATTATGGTCAAAAAACTGATATCTGCATAACCCTGAAGAATGAGATAGATAAGATGATCCGAAGATGAAAACTATCAAATTTCATGGAAAAGGGAGGTCGAGAAGATCAAAGGGACGAGCACAAACCCAGGAAACAGTTGAAATCCCATTGTAAAAAAGGAGATCAGAAGAAAAGAGACATGTATGATGACTCCGAAGATAACTCAGACCTATCCAAAAGGCCTAAGGAGCCTATGCGTGAGGTAAATATGATTTTTTTTGTGTAACTTTATTACAAGAGGTGACGCTGGTGGAGGAGATGAAATAGCAGAAAAGAAATCCTACCTCAATTAAGCAAAGGCACGTGCTTATATTAGGCAGATCAACCTAACTTGTGATGTGGATACTCATCCGAGGAAAGTAAACATAGATCGTTTAGTGGTTGGTTTCTCCAAAGATGATCTATTAAGAGTGCTTTATCCTCAAGATGACTCCCTAGTTATTACGATGATGGTACACGAAGAAAAGGTGGCTAGAATTTTGGTCGATAATGGAAATTCGACTGACGTCTTATTCTATAATTGCTTCAGGGGTTGGGGACTGCGAGACCGCAAACTTGAGGCTTACCAGAGGTCTCTCATTGGTTTCTTTGGAGAGAAGGTTTACCCCCGAGAATAATAAGTCTGAAAGTAGTGATTGGTGTCTGGCCGACGTGTAGAAACGAGAAAATTCATTTCTTCGTCCTAGATAAAAACGTTAACTCAGCATATAAATTATCATTGATAGGGTAGGGTTGAAGAAATTCAAAGTAGTACCTTCTATCGTGAATTAATGTTTAAATTTACCCACTTATTATGGGGTCAACGTGTTTAAAGGGAGCCAAGTTGAAGCTAAAGAGTGTTATTACACTTCAGTCAACCAGGAGCAATAGAAGAAACTGACCACGACCTACCAGATTGAAATATTAGATCCAAGTGAGAAGGCAGAGATGGTCAAAGGACAAGTAAAAGAAGTAGTAAAATTAATTATCTTAGATGATGAACACCCGGAGAAAATAACCTAGATCGACTTATCACTGGACCCTACCATCAGGAAGGAGTTGGTTGATTTCTTAGGCAGTGGAAGAACGTATTCATTTGGATTCATGAGGATATGCCAGGAATTGAACCATAATTCATATATGTCATGGACTTAACATAGTCAAGGATGCCAATTCGATCAAGAAAAAATGCCATATCTTCATTAGGAAAAGAGCATGGCCATATAACAAGAAGTATAGAAATTATAAAGAGTGAATTTCATTGAGGATGTCAAGTACCCAGATTGGTTTTCTAATATAGTGATAGTCAGAAAAAATAATGACAAATTGAATATGTGCATTAACATTACTGATTTGAACAAAGCTTGCCCGAAGGATCACTATCTTTCACCAAGGATTGATCAATTGGTCGATGCCACAGGTGGACATGAGCTGCTCAATTTTATGGATGCATACTTAGGCTATAATTAAATCAAGATGAGGCCAGAGGATAAGGAAAAGACTTCATTTATAATAAGTCGAAGTACCTACTGCTACAATGTCATGCCCTTCGAGCTTAAAAACGTCGGGTCAACATATCAGAGATCGACAGAAACATGGTGGTGTACATTAATGAAACGCTCACCAAGAGTAAGATAGTCACCGATCAAATCAGAGACTTGGATCAGACATTAGACCAGTTAGAAAAACATATAATAAAGCATGACCCTGTGTTCTTAAAAATGCGCCTAGGTGATGCCTAGGTGCGAGGCTTTATACAAACACCAAGTTTTGGTCCAAGATGTGTATTAAGACGCGGTTAATGATGGTCAATATTTTTTGGGATAATGCGTAAAAAAAAGAGCATTTTTCCTGGGTAACGCGTGAAAAAACACACGTTTTTATGGGTAAGGCGTGAAAAAACATGCATTTTTTTGTTTTTATTTTTATTTTTTTAGTATTTTTAAAAATTTTGGTTTGCAAGTATTGAGACATATTTTACGGTATGTTCCATTTTTTTATTTTTAGTAGCCTTGCTATAGTTAAAAATGTTAAAATAAATTTTAAAAGTCCTAAACGCCTTTTCACTCCTAAGGCCCGCCTAGGCTTCTAAGGCTTAAGGCTTGACCTCCATGCCTTGATTATGCCCCACATGTTTTGGAACCTTGGCATAACCCAACAAAATGTGTTTTCGGAGTACGAGAAGGGATGTTCCTCGACTTAATAGTTAACGAAAGAGGCATTGAAGACAATCCAGATAAAATCCAAGATGACTAATATGTAGTGTCTAATGAACAAAAAAGAAGTATAGAAGTTAACATGCAAGGTGGTGGTGCTAAACTGATTTGTTTAACGAGCTACCAATAAATGCCTTCCCTTCTTTAAGGTGTTGCAAAAATCATTTGAGTGGAATGATGAATGTAAAATTGCTTTCTTGGAATTAAGAAGTACGTGGGATCTCCACCTCTACTTTCAAGTCCTGTCATGGGAGAAAAACTTTACTTATACTTGGTTGTATCTGAATTAGCAGTTTGTTCAGCATTAGTCTGACTAGAAAATAGAGTGTAAAAACTCATTTACTATACAAGAAAGGCATACTAAGGAGCAAAAATCGATATCCAAGGCTGGAGAAACTAGAATTTACCTAAGTTGAAGCTTCTTAGAGGATGAAGATGCACTTTCAAGCCTATATCATTGTAGTCTATACAAACCTGCCACTATAACAAGCCATTCACAAACCTAAGAAATTGGACAGATTGATGACTTGGACTGTAGAATTAAAAGAGTATGGCATACATTATTAACCAAGAATGGTAAATAAAGTGCCAAGTCGTGGTTGATTCCATTATTGAGTTCACATAAAAAAAAGCCCGTCGAGCAAACTATTACAAAAAAGAGCTTAGCAAAAAAAGTGGCAAAGCAGACTTCTATAGAAAAGAGCTTTATCCCAGAGCAGATCGAGAAGACTTCTTTAAAAGAGAGCTCCCCAGTTCAGTCAGGTGAATAAACTTCTACAGAAGATAGCTCAGTGGTAAGATCGACTGACCAAATTATTGACATACCAGAGTCATCAGCCAAGCAAGAAGAAATCGCACGTGACTTGGAGAAATTAAAAAAATTGTTCAGTTATGGTACCTTGATAGAAGGAGATTTAAAAAAGACCCCCCATCTGGAAAATGTTTATAGAAGGTTCATCATGTGCCTCTAGAAGCGAAGTAGAATTAATAATCACCATGCCGAATGACATTGACGTGGAATATGCTCTTAGATTCCAATTTGAAGAATCCAATAACGAGGCAAAGTATGAGGAACTCATACAAAGGTTTGACCTAGATTCATCTCTTGGTACCAACCAGATACAGGCATATAGTGATTCTCAGCTAATAGTGAACTAAGTACTGGGAGTGTATGAGGAAAGAGAGGATTCTGTGGCAAGCCCTTTTCATCTCCACTAGTAAGTCATGTTGTTTATAACACCACATGTCGGGTTCAAACCCCATTAGCACTAGTTAGTGGATGTGAGCTGGAATAAAACCTCATATCGTTGTGAGCGGTGATTCAATTGAGGACAATATCGATGGTAGTAGAGTGTGGTATTATAATTTTCTTGGCCAATAAACTTTAATATAAAAAAAAATTGTTTTGTTTTACATTTTTTATTTTATAGGGTTTATTGTTTATAAGTGTTAGGGGAAGTGTTCTAAAAGATGCGCCTCGGATCTTCTTAGGCACGCCTAGGCTTGAGGCTTAGGAGAAACGTCTCACCTTAAGCCTTTTACACCTTTTAGTGGTAAAAGTCTTAAGGCACACTATTTTTTAAAACAAAAACGCTTTAGTGAAACGATGTTGCCTTTAATTTTTTTTTTAAATTCAAACCAATGTCTCATTCAAAACAATCAAAAGACAAATGGTACCACAGACCTTGATACGACGCAAATATTGCGTATTTCATCTCTCGAACCTACGCATTTCAGCCCTCTCGGGTATCTTATTCCTATATTTATGCTCGTTAACCAGACAAGCTCGGATTTCTACGTTAACATGTTTTGCAGGGGTTAATTGAGCTTTTATAGGTATTTGGATGGTAAGTGTGAAGTTCGGACGCATTCCGCTCGATTTCCTTACACGATCGCACGTTCAAGGGTAATTTAGTCAATTCACATTTTGGGCACCTGGCCCATCATCTTCACAGAAGTTTTATCCCTCCTCGCAAGCTTCGCGTGGTCGTGAACGGTGTGTGATTCTGATTCAGAACGAAGAAGTTACGACGATTTCAGCGGACGAGAAATGCAAACATACAAAACAGGAGGCTGCCTTGGCTCATACCTGCTTGATCGATCGATCGACCAAAGGGGTCGATCGATCGATCCTTCATTTTTCGGCCATCGTGGGGAGACAGTGGGCATCATTTTTTGCATCGATCGATCGAGCCCAGTGGATCGATCGATCGATCCCTTGTTTCCAGGAGATATTTTGGCCTTTTATTTTCTTTTATCTTTTCTTTTCTAATTTAATTCATTTTACTATATAAAGGATTTTTGTTGTAATAATCAGATATTAATCTTTAGAATAGATTTTAGAGAGTTGTAGCTTAGGGTTTGAGGGTTTTTAGTTAGTTCTTCTTCATTCCTTCTTGGATTGACACACTTTTGGGCTTATAAGTTGCCTATTCATCATCCTCTCCATTAATATAGTTGTTTTCCATTATTTATTGCTTTGATAACTAGGTTTACATACTTTGTTAATTAGTTTACATGCTTTGATTTACTTTCTTTCTAGGTAGATTTATCGCGTTTATTTACGGCGTTTATTTACCTCATTTTTAATATGCTTTCTAGCTAATTTAAATTAGGTTGTGTTTGAATGGAACTCACTTGGGTTGACGCGTTGCTTGGCTTTGGTGATGGTGTTTACGGGTCTATTTTGGGTGCGTTGTCCTAGTTATTGCGCCTAAGAGATTTGACGGGGCATATCATGTATGTCCCGTGCTTACGACCTTGCGTGCGCAATTTCCGAGATATTTGTTGACGCCAAAATCTTATTAGGCTTTTATGCCGATTTAGGGGCGTGACAACCCTTGATTCAATTAACTGTCGAAACGAGACGCATTGGTAATAACTCGTCGACACATGTATCCATTTTATACATATTAACTCGGGTGAGGGATATTCGATGCAACCTATAGTTTTTACCGCTTTGTTAATCTAGTTTCAATACAATTGCCTAGATTAATCATTTCCCTTTTATGCATCTTTTCCTTTTTAGTTTGTAATCACCTTTTTTCCTTTTATTTCTGAAGTATTAAATCCTATAAATTCTAGCATCTCGTCCCTGTGGATTTTCGATACCCGACTTACCGATGTGCTTGCCTCGCAAGTGTAGTAGTAATTTAGGTTTGTTTGTATTGAGGAGGCGAAACGAAAATAACGACCGTGCACCTTACACACGCATGCATTTCACATTCGATCGGACCTCTCTGCCTCTCGTCCAAAAAAACGCGCATTTTTTGCTTTTGTTTTTTATTAGTATCTTTGTTTGCTTATGTTCAGACATATTTTAAGGTATGTACCATTTTAGTATTTTTTTTAATAGCCTTGTTATAGTTAAAAATATTAAAATATTAAAATATATTTAAAAAAGGCATAAATGTCTTTTCACGCATTTTTACGCCTAAGGCCCACCTAGGCTTCTAAGGCTTAAGGCTTAGCCTCGATGCCTCGATCACGCCCGCGTTTTTTAGAACCTTGGTTAGGGGTTATAGTTCTTTTAGGGTTTAGTGTTTTCAGGGTTTAGTTTACGATGTTATTATGAATTTAGAGGTTTTATGGTTATTTAGGATCGTTTCGGTTATTCATTGTTTTATATACGATTTAGGGTATTTACGTGTTAGAGTTTTATTTAATGTTAATTTGTGGTTTTTAGGATTTTTGGATAAATTTCTTCGTAAAGGCATATAATAAAAATAGAAAAGGTGGTACATGAATATGCACTAAATATTGCAAACTTAAACACCAAAATAAAGATATTGAATATGGGAGGGCCTTAGAATAACAACCCAATCGAAATACACTATACACTAAACTCTAAGGGGGTGACCTTTGAGTTTATGTTTTTCTAAGGATTTTAGTGCCTTTTGGTTTAGGATTTTTTAAGGTCTTTAAGGTTTAGGGTGTAAGAATTTTCGGACTTAAGGTTTAGTTTTTTTAGGATTAGGGTTTTCAGTGTATTTTGTTTTTTTAGAGTTTTTGGTTTTTAAGGTTAACGATTAATTTCTTTTAAGGGTTACTTAGGGTTTTACAGGGTTTAGTGTTTAGTGTTTAGCTTTTAGAATTTCGTTTGGGTTAGTTTAGGGGTGTTCACGGTCTAGGTAGGGTTTATGTTTTTTAAGTTTCGGATTTAGTATTTAGTGTTTATACTTTGATAAACAGTGGATTCAAGTGTACTTTTGTAATATTGTGTGTACTTTTATCTTTTTAAATAATTTTACATTTGAATAAGGTTTAATTGATAAAAATATGCATATCTGTTATAAAAACCATGATTAGACACTGTCATATAGGTGAAAAAGCATGTACAAGTACGGGAATTATGTGTAATAGTAATCAATGTCATTAAATAATACAAACATTGCGTGTGATTTGAAGAAAGTGAATTAGGGAAAATTGATATTATGTTTACTTAAAGTAGGCGTTAATGACCAAAATATAGCTATAATAAGCTTATGGATTATGATGTTATACTATTGTTTTTATAACTCAATGATTATTGTTGTTAAAAGATGGATCTACTAGTGTAAATTATGCCATAAAAACTATACTCAACGGTTAAAATTACAAAAAAGGATAAAAGAGAGATTAAGAGAGATAAACACGAGATTTAGATTGGTTCGGCCATGAAAATAAGCCTACGCGCACTATTAAGCATGATTCTTATTATACTTACACATTTGATACAAGTTGGGAGTCGTAGAGGCATAAAAGTTTGAAGAAGAATGCTAAATACAATAGCATACTTTCTATTATGTAATTGAGGCTGAGGCCTTTCAGTGTAATGCATTGGGAGGTCGCGGCTATATTGACCTAGGGTTGCTGAAGTAGGTGATCGGAGTGAAGACTCTGATGTAGAGAGATGTTAGGGAGAATTGGGTAGAGCTTCCCTACCCATATTGCGCTTGCCAAATGTTAGGTGAAAAACTCTATTTATAGAAGTCATTTTGGGTCCTCACATGATCGAGCCATTTGAATTGTGGATATGTATGATAAGAAGGAATATTTTTAGAAGGTGGACAACATCGGTCCTTGACTGACATGTATGGGTACATGGCCTTTCTTGTTAGTTTCATGATGAGGTGTAGTTATCACAGTATGTGAGTTACCAAGCCATGGTCTTATGAGTTAAGAGACTAGCTGAGTAGTATAGTCCACAGCCTGGTAAGATGTCAGGTTGTGGCATGAGCCGGTGCCTTTTGTTTGTCATTAAGTATCTATTAATGTGTTTGTATAGGAATCAACGCCACATATCTCTTGATCATTGGATGATATATTTTGGGCATAACAGAAACCCCCCAAGCCCCCATTTTAAAAGAGCGGTGATTTGGTGTTGGGGCTTTTAATCCTTTAATCGTAATAGAATCTCAATCCCCCCTCTTGACTTAAATCATAGATTTATACTGAATCACAATCAATTTCTGAACTAAACTAAGTTTGTAAACCATTATTACCAGAATCACAATCCCCAAAAATTATAATCTCAAGGTTTTTTTGGGTCACAGAATCTAGAGAAATATTTTTGGGTTTTGGATGATTGGGGTTGAAATGCTTAATTTTGCTGCTTTTTTAAGCTTGATTGTTGTTGGCTATGGATTGTATGATTAAATCGCATACATGGATTGTATGTTTAGGCTAGAAAAGGTTTTTTTTAAAAGGATTTAGGGTTTAGCTGCCTTATGTTTCCTAATAACTTTATCGCAGACGTTTGGTTGATTCTTATAGCAATGCAATTTACTTTGATAAATTTTTAACTCTGGTCATGGCTTTGTCTATTTTGGCCATAGCGTGTGCCTAGACTCGTTTTGAAGTAAATTATTATGGGCCTTTCCAAAACCTTGCACTCCTTGGGTTGACCTCTTATGTCCTGGACTTGTGGCTAGAGGTCTTGATCCTTTGGATTTAGATTTATGGTCCTTAAGCGGGTGATTAACATTTTAAAAATATGAGTTTATGTCCTTATATATTTTTTATTCATGTCGCGGCCATTCTTGGTTGGTTGTAGCTTTTACCCGGAGCTTACACCTTTTTGGTCGGGCCATTATAGTTGTATCTATTTATATTTTATGTTATGGCTTGTTAGGTGAGGCTGCAGTCTTTAAGTTTTCTTTAGTACCTTGCTTTTATTTCCCAATTCTTTGCTCATAATGGTCGTGGTCCTCTAACTGTGGAGCTTCTCTTTGATTTTACAAATACCTGTCGTGACATTATGCATTGGAACACCTGGGAGTACTTGGATAGTTTATGGAAGAATAACCTTGGGGTGCCTCCTCCTGCGGTGTTGCATATCAAACCCCTTAAAACCGATGGATCTTATAAACTATTAGAGTGCCCTACTTGTGTACATGTTGACGCTTCTTTCGCAGCCTCTATTGACTGTAGGGACTCTATGGAGAACGTTGAGGCCATCCATAGGGCTGAGGATAATACATGCTCAATGAACAACCAAGTGCCAGTGAGGTCAAACCCAATAAATGAGGTCATTCTCTCAAAAGGAGAAGATCAAAGCACCATGGAAGTAAGGAATAATGAAGTCGGACCTTCCAGTCATGGCAATGAAACAAAGCGGACTCCCGCGACTCTAAACTATGTATGTGACATGAATGAGGAATAGTTGGCTCGTCTTTCCATAACCTGTGAATTTACATAAAAACCCTATGCATTGTGCCTTCCGCGGATTAACGTGTATGATTCGCAATCCCTAATGATGGAGTTCATTTTCTTCTTCATGCCTTTGTCCTCGGACTTAAACTACCAATACCTATCCTTGTTAAGAAAATACTAAAGGTAACACAACGCCATATACCAATAATGGTTATAAGAGGTTGGTCATATATTTAAATCGCGAGCAAGGTGCTCACAGTCCAAATCCGTGGCCATAGTTGTCAAATCGTGAATCAAATCATGAATTGGAAACCCTATAAATTGTGAACTATGAATTGAATCATGAATCGAATCGTAAGAGTCAGTATACGAATAAAATATATAGGAAATAATATATAAATGCAAAGAGAACACATTAAGAATTTGTAATAAAAATATATTATGACCTAAAACCAATTATAAGACATGATTTCATTAAAATATAACTAACAAAATGAACTTCCATGTCAAAATTATGACCAAATTTTAATAATACCACCACCTACAATGTCCAATTTAAACACAACAATATATTATTCAATATAAGAACACAAATAAAGATTAAATATAACACTATAAAAATGCATTATAATAACAATACCATATAATATAACTTATAAAATCCTTACACCAGATTTGTTGGCTTTAATCGAACTCAAAGCTACCTCCCTCTCTCGATCAACTTCAAACAGGTTAGAAGAGAAGAAAAATGTGACCGCAACATGAAATAGAGGAAATCGTAATTCCAATCACGTTTATGGAGAAGAAGAAAAGTGATCGCAATTTAGATTTCATTCTAGTATATGTTTTAGTCACTCTGTCTTTCGCAAAGGGTAAGTTAAGTTTGTACTAACTTTTGATTATTTTAATAATAAAATATTTTTACGATTATTTTAAAAGGAACAAAAAACGAGCGCAAGCTTTAAGTCGATTAAAAATACCTAACATCCTCCGAGAAACATGAATCGTACTTGAATCATAAATCGGTATAATTCACGATTCAACCCGATTTTTGGAACCCCTTCGATTATATTCCCGATTCCTATTGATTAGTATGTGAATCGAATCGAATGGTACGAATCGAATCACGAATCATAAGATTTTGATAACTATGTTCGTGGCCATTATAAAAAATTTGTGACCAAGGGCCAGGTTAACCTAGATACGGTATTGGTCACAGTTTCGTATCATGACCACAATGGTCACGACTCCAGATAGTGACCTTACCGTAATCCTTTAGCCGGGATTGTTGGCACCATTTTTGTCAAGTAGAGGGTCACAATTTTAGACATTAACTAACCTTTGACCACCCTTAGTGAATTATAGCCACGGTTAACCATGATCCCTGTTGATACCAAAATTAGTACGCTGATGTGGACGAATAATAAGAAGACACGTGTCAATCTACGTGGCACAATAACAACGAGGAAGATTGTTTCCCCGACCAATATACTCAGTCCGAGCAACAAATACCCTCCGAGGAACTCTTATCTTCCGAGGAACTCCAATGCTCCGAGGAACTCTTGGATGACGAGCAACTAAGGCGGTTCGAGCTGCACCTCGACCACAGCATTAATTGCCAGATAATTAACAGTTCAACTATTCATTGAATGCTTATCATCTTGACACGCACGTTTGAAGAACATTAAATGAATTACCCTTTCATATGTGTATCATTTAATGTAACACCCTTTCATGTACAGCCTAAGGGCTATAAATACCTTGTATCATCCTCATTCAAAGGGGACCGGAATTTCTTGATAGATCTTGTAATCGAGAATTCCCAAACACTCAGCAATAACATAACAGTGGACGTAGGCCATTCTTATAAGGCTGAACCACTTTAAAAATCTTTGTCTCATTTTATTTATCTGTGATTGAATAATTAGAGCGATCTAATTTTTTACATCAACAGATTGGCGCCGTCTGTGGGAACGATTTGTTATTATCATTTTTCACCAAAAATCATTCATCACCAATGGCGGATAACCCAGAATCTAGCAATCGAAACGCTGAAAATGCTGGAAATCCTCCAAATCCCTCTGCACCTCCAGATCTGGCCGGGATTATGACAAATCTGGCTCAAGGACAAACCGCCATGCAAGAGACGATGCGGCAACTCATACAAACTCTTCATGGCGGCGCACCTGCGCATTCAGGATAACGAAGTGGTCAGAGGCAAACCTATTTACTTTCTTCACGATCCAGGCGTACTGAATCATATCGTAATGAGGAATCTGATGATTTCTCTTATCAACCTGGGCAAACCTCGTCAATACGGGTACAGATACTGAACAACGTGTCACCCTTTCCCCAGAAAGGGCCAGCGCATTGGAAAGGTTAAGTAGGGCCTCTCCTTTCAGCCGATTAGGCCCTAGGAGGAATAGGAGTCCACCTAAGACCATGTCGAGGAGTTTTTGACAACCATCATATCTAAGAGAAGGATCAGCACAATCACGACCAGTTGCTCGTCAAGATAGATCTCAAGAGGCTACCTCAGAACGATCAATTGCTCGAACCAATAGGCCCGAGGAAGGAAACGAAGCGTGGAAAGGATCCCTTCAGCGGTTGGAGGATAGATTGGGAGAAATGGCTAAGGCGAAGAATCTCCTACAACGAACTTTTGTTCAAGGGACACCTTTTGTCCAGGCCATTGTAAATTTTCCAACACCGTCAAAATTTAAAGCCCCTGTGGTGACCCCCAAATACGATGGAAAGACAGATCCTCTTCTTCACATAGAGCAATATCAAGCTGCTGCCGACATCTATGCTGTCCCCGACGAGATGAGATGTAGGGCATTCTCAGGAACTCTTACTGGATCCGCCCAGATATGGTACAACAATCTTCCTCGGGGTAAGATTTCAACTTTCTTTCAATTGGCCGAGTTGTTCATCGGCAATTTCTGTTTTGGAGCAAAGCCAGTAAAAAGAGTAGCACACTTGTTAAGTGTTAGACAAAAATCTGGTGAGAGCACTAGAGATTACATAACTCGTTTCAATAACGAGAAGCTGGAAGTCATAGATTATGAGGAAAAGACAGCAATCACCGCCTTGATGAGTGGGTTGTTGCCTAATAAGTTGTATTACACTTTGGCGAAAGATCCCCCTAAAACTATGTCAGAGTTGATGGCAAAAGCGGCCAAAATCATGAATGTCGAGGAGGCTATGGCTACAAAAAAGAATATGGATAAAGACACCAAGGTGGAAGTCGACAAGTCTAAGAATAAAGAACATAAGGGCAATGGCGGTGACAAGCGTTCCAGAAATAATAAGTCGTCATGGGAAGTCCTGAAGAAATTCAATAATTATACTCCCTTGAAAATGGGTATTAATCATGTCTTGGAAGAAATCAAGAATAGCGAGGAGGTAAAGTGGCCGAAGAAACTGAGGTCAGACCCTGATGCGAGGAATAGGGATAAATATTGCGAGTTCCATAAGGACCATGTCCATATGACTAAAAATTGCATAGCTCTTCAGAACGAGATTGAAACACTCATCCGAAGAGGAAAGCTAGCAAAGTATGTTGATCGGGGAGGTGAAAGAAGAAATAATGATCGAACTAGAGAGAGGTCTAGATCTCCTCGTCGAGCAGAGGAGAAAAAGAAGAGAGATCATGAAGATGATGCAGAGGATGACCCCGATCTTCCCAAGAAACCAAGGCAGCCAAAACGAGAGGTATTTTCCATACGTTTTGGATCATTTGATTGTAATGTTATTACAGGAGGAGATGCAGGAGGAGGAGACCTTACTGCAGAAAGAAAAGCTTACCTAGGAGAGGCACAAGCTTGCTCGTACATTCAGCGAATAAATTTGGCCAAGGAGGATCGTCCGAGGAAGGTAAATAAAGAGAAGCTGGTCATTGGCTTTTCAAAAAACGACCTGGCAGGTGTTCTTTACCCTCACGACGACCCTTTGGTGATCAAAATGAGGATGAACGAAGTAGTGATTTCAAGGGTGATGGTAGACAATGGTAGTTCAGCAGACATCATGTACTATTCAGGCTTTGACAGCTTGAATTTAAAATTATCTCAATTGGAACCTTATCACAGACCTCTTTTGGGTTTTGCTGGCGAGAAAGTTTTTCCACTTGGGACGATCAAGTTGGACATATTCATTGGAACTTGGCCTGCTTGTAGAACAGAGAGAATACGCTTCTTTGTGATGGATAAGAATGTGCAATCAGCCTACAACATCATCATGGGAAGAGTTGGTTTGAATAAGTTCGAAGCAGTTCCATCTACAGTACATCAATGCTTAAAATTCCTAATAAATTTTGGAGTAGGAGTTGTGAAAGGTGATCAGAAAGTAGCTTGGGAATGCTATTATTCATCTGCCGAGCAAGAGGAGCTTGAAGATTCAAGAAAAAAGACTACTACCTACCAGGTGGATGAAGGTACAGAAATTAAAACACTGGATCCTCGAGATGAATCCCAACTTGTAAAAGGACAGGTGGTGGAATCTACAGAAAATGTTATTCTGGACGACGAGCACCCTGAACGAGTAACCCAGATAGGTTCTACGTTGGATGCTTCAATAAAACAGGAGTTGATAACTTTCTTGAGAAACAGGAAGTAAACTTTTGCATGGAGTCATGAAGACATGCTAGGAATAGATCCAAACTTCTTATGTCCTGAGCTCAATGTGAATAAGAAGATCAAGCCTGTAAAGCAGAGAAGAAGGGTATTTAGCCCCGAGAAGAATCAGGCTATACAAGAGGAGGTCGAGAAGCTCCAGAAAGCCCAATTCATTGAAGACGTGAAGTATCCAAACTGGTTGGCAAATGTGGTGATGGTAAAAAAAGAAAAATAATAAATGGAGGATGTGTGTTGATTTCACCGATCTCAACAAGGCATGCCCAAAGGATCACTTTCCATTGCCCAGAATTGATCAACTAGTGGATGCTACCTCGGGACACGAGCTGCTTAGCTTCATGGATGCTTACTCTGGCTACAACCAGATCAAAATGAAACCTGAAGACAGGGAAAGTACTTCTTTTATTACCCCTAGGGGAACTTATTGCTATAATGTTATGCCTTTTGGTTTGAAAAATGCAGGAGCGACATACCAGCGGCTGATGAACAAGGTTTTCACCGAACAAATCAGTTTCAACATGGAAGTCTATGTCGATGATATGCTGACAAAGAGCAAGAAAGCTGCTGATCATCTAGTTGACTTAGCTCAGACCTTTGATCAACTGGATAAATACCAAATGAAGCTCAACCCGACGAAGTGTACATTTGGAGTACGATAAGGGATGTTCCTCGGATACATCGTCAACCAGCGAGGCATTGAGGCGAATCCAGAAAAGATCAAAGCTCTTTTAGGGTTGCGATCTCCAACGACGAAGAAAGAGGTGCAGAGTCTTACAGGACGAGTTGCAGCGCTCAATAGATTTGTATCTCGAGCAACTGATAGGTGCCTTCCATTCTTCAAAACACTCCGAAAAACTTTCGAGTGGAATGATGAATGTGAAAAAGCCTTTCAAGACTTGAAGAAATACCTGGGAATACCTCCATTGCTGTCCAGACCAGTGATGGGTGAAAAGTTGTACTTATATCTGGCAGTATCAGAGAATGCAGTCAGCTCGGCACTGATCAAATTGGAGAATGGAGTCCAGAAGCCAATTTATTACACAAGTAAGGCTTTCCGAGGTGCAGAGATCAGGTACTCGAAGTTGGAAAAATTGGCATTGGCATTAATTGAAGCAAGTAGAAGAATAAGGCCATATTTCCAGGCCCATACCATCATTGTGTACACCGACATGCCATTACGACAAGCCCTTCATAAGCCAGAAAAATCAGGGAGACTGATGTATTGGGCAATAGAGCTTGGTGAATATGATATTGTGTATGAACCCAGATCATCATTAAAAGGGCAAACTGAAGCAGATTTCATAGCAGAGTTTACTTATCCTGATACCCCCGGGGAGCAAAAGTTACTTGTTGATCGACCTGTGGATGTTACAGGATCAACAAACACGAGCCCAGACCAACTCCGGTTGGTAAAAGGACGAGTGGATGTTAAAAAATCTACAGACATAAGCTCAGACCAACCCCGATTGGTAAAAGAACTTGTGGATGTAGAAGGATCATCAACTTCGAACTCAGACCAGCTCCGATTGGTAAAAGAGCGAGAAGAGATGGTCGACGAGGAGCGAAAAGTAACAGGGGAGGATGAAAGGAAGCAACAAATATTTCACCAAGGAACTCTATCAGATAAGGAATTTGAAGACGGGTTACCCATATGGAGATTATATGTAGATGGCTCATCTTGCACAGCAGGTTGTGGGGCAGGAATTGTTTTGAACACCCCAGACGAGATTGACATGGAATATGCCTTACGATTCCAATTCAAAGCCTCCAATAATGAGGCTGAGTATGAGGCCATGATAGCAGGTCTTAATTTAGCAAAGATTATGGAAGTGCAACAAGTTATGGTATTCAGTGATTCTCAATTGATTGTGAATCAGATGATGGGAACATATGCAGTTAAAGGAGAATTAATGGTCAAGTATCATGCCAAGGTAATGGAGTTATTGGCAGAATTTGATGCAATTCAATTGATCAGAATACCAAGAATGGAGAATGCACGAGAAGACGCACTGACCCGACTAGCATCAGCTACTCGTACAGAGCTGCGAAGAACAATACCAATTGAAGTATTAGAAAGTCGGAGCATAGACGAAGACTTGACGATGAATATTATTACCCTCGATTTAGGACCATCTTGGATGGATCCCATCAGGGTATACATTGAGGATGGGCAATTACCGGAAGATAAGCTCGCTGCCAAGAAATTGAAGTATAAAGCTGCTCGGTATGTACTAACTAATGGTATTTTGTATAGACGAGGAATTATGGCAGGTTTGCAAAGATGTGTACATCCCTCTGAGGTGAAAGAATTGATTGAAGAAATCCATGAAGGGTCCTGTGGAGCTCATGTAGCAGGTCGGACACTTTTGCAAAGGGTGATGAATCAAGGATACTACTTGCCGGCGATGAGGGCTGATTGTATAGCCTATGCCAAGAAATGTGATAAGTGCCAACATTTTTCCTCCATCCGACGAACTCCACAAGCATTGTTGACACCCATAACTTCCCCTTGGCCATTTGCCATGTGGGGAATTGATTTGGTTGGACCACTGCCGACCACCCGAGGAAGATTCAAGTACCTCGTCGTCGCAGTAGATTATTTTACTAAGTGGGTAGAAGCTGAACCCCTTATCGATATGACATACGAGAAGGTATACCAGTTCGTTTGGAAGAATATCATCTGTCGATATGGTCTCCCTCATGCCTTCATCACAGACCATGGAACACAATTCGATAACGAGGAATTTGCTGCCTATTGTCATCAGTCGAACATTTTGAAGGTTCATTCAGCACCAGGCCATCCTCAAAGCAATGGACAGACTGAGGTGACGAACAAAACATTATTAAATGGTTTGAAGAAGAGGCTAAGTGAGGCCAAAGCTAATTGGATTAATGAGCTACAATCAGTATTGTGGGCTTATCGAATAACTCCCCGAGCAGCAACTGGAGAATCACTATATATGTTGGCGTTTGGAAGTGAGGCTGTAATACCTGCCGAGTTGGGTCTTCCAACACATAGAGTGCTGAATATCAATTCCCCAGTCAGTGACTTGATGAGAAGACTGGATTTGGATATGCTCGAGGAGGTTAGAGAAGAAGCAGCCATTAGGAATGCTGCATATCAACAACGAATAGCTATGCTCTACAACAAGATGGTGAAGAAATGCGATTTAAAAGAAGGAGATTATGTGCTAAAGAAGGTCATTCAGAAGCACAATAAATTGGAAGCAAACTGGCATGGACCTTACCGAGTTATAGAAATTGTTCGACCAGGAACTTACCGAATAGCAACTCTAGAAGGAGAAGAATTCAAGAATTCTTGGAATGCTAAACACCTTCGCAAGTATTATCAGTGATGTAAAATGTACATCAGTTCCATCAACATGAATAAAACGATGATGTTTCACAATTTTTCTCTCCTTTGTTTGAAAGTTTTTCGGGGAATACTAGTGTTGTACACTACGCTGTTCAACAGCAAAAAGAAGATGATAGTTCAGACCCACGACCAACTCCGATTGGTAAAAGGGCGAGAACAAACTAGACTCCTTTGGTTAGGAGACATACACTAGCGTGACCAACTCCGGTTGGTAAAATAACTAGTAGATAGTTCAGACCCACGACCAACTCCGGTTGGTAAAAGGGCGAGAACAAACTATACTCCTTTGGTTAGGAGACGAACACTCGCGTGACCAACTCCGGTTGGTAAAAGAACGAGTGTACATGATAGTTCGAGCGTGACCAATTCCGGTTGGTAAAAGAGCGAGAACACCATACTCCTTTGGTTAGGAGTCATACACTAGCGTGACCAACTCCGGTTGGTAAAATAACTAGTAGATAGTTCAGACCCACAACCAACTCCGGTTGGTAAAAGGGTGAGAACAAACTATACTCCTTTGGTTAGGAGACGAACACTCGCGTGACCAACTCCGGTTGGTAAAAGAACGAGTGTACACGATAGTTCGAGCGTGACCAACTCCGGTTGGTAAAAGAGTGAGAACACCATACTCCTTTGGTTAGGAGGCATACACTAGCGTGACCAACTCCGGTTGGTAAAATAACTAGTGGACATTGATAATTCAAACTCAGTTGCCAACTTATGGTGGTCAGAAGGTAAAACTATTCCAGAAAATACAAAAAATTCCAAACTGAACCAAGTATAGTTGGTCGGTGATCAAAACCCACTAACTGTAGTTGGTCGACGAGGATAAATTATCGACCTTGGTTGGTCGGACACATTTTATGAAAAAATTTACCAAGTATGGTTGTTCGGGGATAAAAACCCACTAACTGTATTTGATCGACGAGCAGAAAATATTTCAAATTGAACCAAGTATGGCTGGTCGGGGATAAAAACCCATCAACTGTAGTTGGTCGACAAACATAATTTAACAACCTTGGTTGGTTGGAAACATTTTATACTCATTACTTTATTATTAAGTGATCGAGCAACATTACTGATACTTATAATTTTATTATTAAGTTGGTTGATGAACAACACAATATTGTTATCTTTTTAACAGATATATATGCACAAATATAAAAGTGTTTGATAAACACAAGACAATAGAAATTAAGATTGCGAACAAAATGAAAGTCTTTCATTAAAATTCAAAACGAATTACAAATTACATGTGTGCTAACCATTACATTAAGATTCCTACTCTATTGGTTTCTTTCCCTTAGCTTTTGAAACAGTCTCCTCGCCAGCAGGAGGATCCTCCAGGCAAAGAGGAGAATTAATGAAGTTAATATCTCTGAGCATTCTGACATTCATTACTGAAGGAGTATCCAAGAGATGCTCGGGACGAGATACGTCAATTTGAGAATGAAGATTATAGTCACCAAGATATTTTGAAATTAAGCTCCGAGGAATGGCACGAGCTGGGATCCATTCCATGTCCAATTTATAGGGTGGTACATGCAAGTCTAGTAGCCCAGGGCTATGATAATCCCACAGGTAGTGCCCCTGTTCAAGCTTCAACACACCCAGGGCGTTCAACCATCCCTATTTATAACCTTCATTATTGGCATTTTCAATGTGAGCATCCAAGTGATAAAGGGCCTCATTATAGCCTGCATTCCAGAATTCGCGAGGTTGTTTGTGGAATTGGAAAGTTAATTTCTCTAACTGCTCATGAAAGTTCTTGACAAGAGCATCCTTATTATCCAGAGCAGATTTGGTCGATGTAAGTTGATCTTCCAAAGTCAGGATTTTCTTGGACATTTCAGACAAAGCCCGATCTTTTGCGTTCAACTGGTACACTTGAGTTTCCAATGTTGACAGAGTACGAGCTTCTTCAATACTACGAGGAGTTCTTGATCGACCCCGAGCAGCTGAAATGCTTCGTTCCTCGTTAACATCCTGGGCAGCTCTTCCTCGCCCACGAGAACCTCTTCCTCGTCCCCGAGCAGCATGAGAAATACTAGATCTTCTTAAAGTATCCAATTCTTGCCTTAATTTGGCATTCTCAACTTCTAAGAATGAGAATCCTTCATCAGTAACTGGTACCATGGCAGTGGAAGATGAAGCTGCAGACTCATACTATACCAACTTTTTCTGCAAATTATTGTTCTCTTGTTCCAGCAGCTCGGCGATCTGTCTGCAGGCCTCAACTTCACCTTTTAGGGTTCTCTCCCTGACATCGTACCCAACAATGATCTTTTTGTGGCCTGTCTCGGAAGAAAGCTGTTGATATCTATTCTCATACTCCTTGTGCAACAGGGCAGTTGATTCATTGTGTTGATTCTGAAGATCTTCTAAGGTACAATGAAGTTCCTCGATCAATTCGTAGTATGCCACATTATTGGCCACAGATCGATCAAGTAAATCCTTCAGGTACCGGTAAGCCTCAACTGCTTGCTCTGAGGCATCATGGCCAAGGATGTCGGCAATCTCTGATACACTCAGGAACAACATCGAAATGTTGACAGAATTCTAAGCATAAAGGGTTAGGTGGAAAAGAAAATCCACACTCAGCAATAAAGAGGCTGGGGAACCAATGTCCCTCAGCCAAACGAAAATAGTCAAAGGGCTTAGGAAGATTCTCTAAAGTTACCCAAGACGTAATGGAATAATCAGAACGGAATTTTTCAATAGATTCAATAATATAAATCATGGTGAATAAAAGGAGAAAGAAGAAGATCTTACAGGAAGAATGGAGATCTGTTGACAACGAACGAAAACAAGGATGAACGCACAAGAGAAAAAAAAGCTATGGAGAATTCGAAAATAAGAAAATTGGAAAAGGTAGAGGACGGTATGATTGCTTGGGAAGTTTAAATACTTTGCCTTGGGAACCAGCGAAAGAAATGATTACATAAAAGAAACTATTGCGCTACCGGCGGCTAAAAGGACAAAAAGTGCACGAAGATCGAAGCGCTTATGAAAAGGCAAAAAGGCGGATTCTGCGAATTTGGAAGGAAGTTCAAATACAAAGAAAATGCTCCTAAAACCCAGGGAAGTCATTTAATATTGCCATATAACGAGAAAGAATATTCCATACTCCTCAAAGTTCGAAATATGAAACATTGGGGGCTTCTGTTGATACCAAAATTAGTACGCTGATGTGGACGAATAATAAGAAGACACGTGTCAATCTACGTGGCATAATAACAACGAGGAAGATTGTTTCCCCGACCAACATACTCACTCCGAGCAATAAATACCCCCCGAGGAACTCTTATCTTCCGAGGAACTCCAATGCTCCGAGGAACTCTTGGACGACGAGCAACTAAGGCGGTTCGAGCTGCACCTCGACCACAGCATTAATTTCCAGATAATTAACAGTTCAACTATTCATTGAATGCTTATCATCTTGACATGCACGTTTGAAGAACATTAAATGAATTACCCTTTCATATGTGTATCATTTAATGTAACACCCTTTCATGTACAGCCTAAGGGCTATAAATACCTTGTATCATCCTCATTCAAAGGGGACCGGAATTTCTTGATAGATCTTGTAATCAAGAATTCCCAAACACTCAGCAATAACATAACAGTGGACGTAGACCATTCTTATAAGGCTGAACCACTTTAAAAATCTTTGTCTCATTTTATTTATCTGTGATTGAATAATTAGAGCGATCTAATTTTTTACATCAACAATCCCCAACATTTATGAAAATTTAATTTGAATTGGTCACAGCACATTGATCATGGTTTGACCATGACTAATTGTTGTTGACTATGAGGGTCACGGCTTCAGACTGTGACTATTTATGAGAACTCGGGACAGTTTGAATGGTTACAAGGTTGGTCAAGGTTTAAGCTCGTAACCATTTATTAGCTATAAATTAAACCACTTAGGGTTTATTTTCATTTCACGACCTTTCTCTCTCTCTCTCTCTCATGCTCTCTGCACAAACCAGTGCTCGTCTCTCTCTCTCTCTCTCTCTCTCTCTCTCTCTCTCTCAACACCGATGGTCATTCTCTCTCTCGCTCTCTCACTATGTGTTTATATGTGTGTTTGTGTGTGTGTGTGTGTGTGTGTGTATATATATATATATATATATATATATTTGTGTGTATATATATTTGTGTGTATGTGTGTGCGTGTTTGTGATTGTGTATATAATGAAATTGGATAAACACTTAATATTTAGACCCATTTAGTTATGTAAATGTGAAATTATAATTGAAATTAGGTATATACATGAAACTAGACCCATTTGGTTGTGTAAATATGAAATTGATATTAAAACTAGGTATATACAGGAAATTGGATCCATTTTGTTATGTAAATGTGAAATTGTATATAAAATTGGGTATATATAAGAAATTGGACCCTTTTATTTGTGCGAATCTGAAATTGATATTGACATTGGGTATATAAATGAAATTAGACCAATTTTGTTGTGTAAATGTGAAATTGATATTTAAATTGGGCATATACATGAAATTAGACCCATGTTGTTGTGTAAATGTGAAATTTATATTTTTATAGGTATATACATGAAATTAGACCTATTTGGTTATATAATTTTTATACAATTATTTTTTATTTATACCCATTTGGTGTAATTTGATACCATAGCATAATTTCACATGATCAGATATTTTATACACATTAGAATAGTAACTTTGTAATTAATTGCACCATCAATGAGATATGTTAGATTTTGGGGATGGATTTGGAAGATTTGGAATACACATACACTTATACACATATATACACACATACTCACATGCGAATATATATATATATATATACACACACAAATATGCACACACGTATAACACATGAATTCCTATAGATACATGAAGTTCCACATATACTAACACATGCATAGATTCACATCACATTACATACACACATATATATACTTTTACACAACCGCGCGCGCGCACACACACACACACACACACATACACATACACACACACACACACACACACACACACACACACATACACATACACACACACACCCCGTTAGGGACTGTGACTCTTAGTTGTGACCAAATTGATTACAGTTCTAAGTAGTGACCAAAACTGTGACCAATAAATCCCATCAATATATGGTCACGATCTAAAATCGTGACTACATATTAATTAGATTTTAATAATCACAATTTTGGTCATGGATCAGAACCTTAACCAATTTGGTCACATTGAGAGTCATGGTTTGAGACCGTGCAATATCATCATTCCATTATTGATGGTCTCAAAACAACACGGTTAGGGGTCACGGTTCTAATCCGTGGCCACATGGTCACGATCCTCACCCATTACCAAGCACTAATATCGATGTCACCCAAAAAACTATGACCCCATATTATGGTCATGATTTGAACTGTGACCTCTAATATGGTCACGGACCAAAATCATGACCCTAGGCCTTTGTCACGGTCCAAAACCATGACCACTATCGTTATATGACTTAGTGTGATGAGCTTATCCCCAACCCAGGTTGATCCAAATGGGTGGAGGGCTCTCTTATCCTCCTTAGTCATCGGGAAGAAGAATTTAAACAAGGACACCATGGCTACAGAGTTATTCGACTTCTATAGGCCAAAGGAGGACAAGGTGAACTACCCCTGGTGCTAATATATGGCTATATGGGGTGCTAGAAAGTATCTCGTGATCGGTAAGCCTTCGAGTACCAAAAACTGGAAAGACAAGTATTTCTTTATCTTTATGGACAGCTGGTAAACGCACTCCATGGATACCGAGTGAGATAAGTCACATAAAATCCCGCGGGGTTGGGGACGTCTCCCTCGAGAAGGTATAATGATTGTCACAATTTGGTCGTGACCTTGATGCAACATATTTTAATGAATGCTATCTTGACTTTATTTTTCCACACTACAGAGGCTTGGGCCCAAATAATCATTAAAGGAAAACAATAAAATTCACGATCCTTATTCTCGATCATAAAAAAGACTTTACTTTCATGGTCACATTATGAGACTTATATAGTCTTGGCTACTATCTAACCCACATTGCACCCATAAGGCCATCTCCAGAAGGTAACAATGAAAGTAGGCTTTTATCTTAGTAGGTCGCGGCCTATTTTGTCTGCAATATGTCCTTTAACTTTTTGTGGCTTTCTGCTAATGTTGAATCTGTATCGGTACCTCCACGAATGTTGAGCCTGTGATGAAATAAATAAAGAACTACTTTTTTCCCAACTTAATAAGTTGGAGGAGAATTCATAAGGCTTGAAGCATACCCCAAGGAAGACCAGGGGTAAAATGAGAAAAAGGGTCGCGGAAGTGGTTCAAACTTACCACAACAGGCCAATAATGTCGCGACCAATGTGGTTGATGCAGGCTTGACTTCTCCCACCAATGTTGGCGAGAAAAATTATAGGCTAGACTCCTCTGAATATATTACACTGAGTGAGACACCTCCGAGGCCTAGTCCTCTAACCAATGCTAATTCCACTGCCAGTACTCCCATAAATAAGGTTGTGTTGCCATGGCCAAGTCCTCAAGTTAGGCTAGATGATAAGAGTCTCCCTGGGACACTGAGGCTACCACTGTCTCAGTAATGAAAGGGATTACAAACTCTTTTGATATTTAAATACTGGTTGAAGAAGATGCCAATGACTTGGAGAGATACTAACTCCACCGCCTTCTTATAGTAAACACATATCTTCGTGGTCTTTTTGCTTTTACCAACTTTATCACGTTTTCATTCAGACCGTTGATTCTGTAATGAGCTAGAGGGAAAAGTATGAGGAGTTTTATTCTTAGTACCAGATTGCAGAGTCTAAATACAAAGATGAGATAGAATTCACCAAGAAGTCCTCTTTTGAAGCCAACAAGAAGTCTGCGATTTCTTCCTTTAAACCTGAAAGTCTTAAGTCCATGACTAAGTTGGAGGCTACTAAGAAAGCCAAAGATAGAGCCAAGGAAAGCTTAAAATAGGCCACAGAGTTCCTTAAGGTGTCTGAGGCTAAATGTATTGTAGCTGCTAAACAGGTCATGGCTAAAGATGAGAAGGTTGTTAACCTTGAGACCCAAATCTCCTCCTTAACATAAATCCATGTCATGGTCATGCAAAGAAATAGTTCATGATCATGTCGCGACCTTAAGGAAGGCCGTTGAATATGGTGTGGATTTTTTCAAGACTTCAGACGATTTTTGTCTAGGGAAGAACAAGGCCTACATTTGTGGTTATAAGGAAGTGAGGCACAGAGTTAACAAGAACTTTTTGATGCCAAGGATGTCATATTTGTCTGGGGATTCTCTGATGAGGTTGATTTTTAAGGAAGCTAAAGTAAAATTCAAGGAGAAGGAGGCGGGGGCTACAGCTCTAGAGGCTGGGGAGAAGGAGACGATCATTGATGATGATGAAGAGGAAGCATACTCTTAGATAATCTCTACGAACTTTTGTCTTATTTTTATTGATACTTTTAATTTTTTTTTTATTTTATCTGTAATGAACAATTTCTATCCTACATGAATTGAACATATTTGATGAATGAAATTTTCTTTTTATTCCACGGCTCCATATACTCTTGTATGAATGTACTTCCCTTTCTTTACTTTTAACTTGATCTTGATTATGGTATCACAAACTTCATGTGTATCTCAGCACTTTGTTTAGTATTGCATATTTTCTTAGCCTTACTTTTAGTGCTTGTTTAAAACTACCGTGGTTGTTAATAAATAACTACTTTCCTTGTTGTTTGCGGATGTTATCAAATTGTTATGAATTATATTTTGATAATGGCTGCAGCCTTTTGGTTGAAAAGCATAAATTTTTTGTTGCATCTTTGCTTGAATTCTATTTTATGTAGTTTGATTGTGATCTTGTTGGTGATCCCAATTGTGGTCATGGACCTTGGTGATAAGTCATGCCCAAAGGCTTTGAATGAAACTCCATGGTCTGAGGGGTATTAGAAGCCCCCAAGGCTTAAGTCATGACATGTCGCCATCGTAGGCCACGAACGTCCAAGGTATTTAATTAGGATCGCGGTATTCTAGCTCTTGTTATTTATTTCTCCCTTGGAAAGAGTTATCTGCCAATAACGCTTAGGTCCCAGTTTATCATAAGTGAGGGTTTGATATGATGGAGCTGCCCTGAGTCTCTAGTTAAATAGATTCACTCCTATCAAGCTAACACAGTGTCAGGGGTTCTGATATGACCCACTAGCACGAAGTAGAAGACTATGTCTACCTCAGATTACAACCATACAGAAAAGACATAGTAGCTATGAGGAGAAATTTGGAGTTGGACATAAGGTTTTTTGGAGATTATCAAGTGCTAGCCAATGTGGGCAAAGTGGTTTCTCTATTGCAGCTTCCTTTAAACTCAAAGTGCATCATGTGTTATATATCTCATAATTGAAGAAAAAGGTTGGGGCTGTTTCTTCTCAACTACATATAATAGGTCCAGAAGGATAATTTTGTATTAAACCAACGGCTATTCTGGGTCGAAGGTTGATTTAGAGGGACATCCTCCTCAAATTTTAGTTCAATGGTCCCACAACATTGGAGAGGATTCTTCATGGGAAGACGAGATTTTATCACCGCAATTGTTCCCCCCAGTTCAAACCTCGAGGACAAAGGGAGTTAATTATCACTATTGTTATAGGTTATATGTTAGTTACTTGATGATGCCAGTAGATAGTTGAGTTAGTTAAAACCAACTATGACAGTTAGAATGTAATTGACTGTAATAAGATTACTTAACAATGGTTAGCTCTTATAAATAGAGGAGCTCTGTTGTATAAGAGACTATCAATAAAATAAGAATACAATATACTTTTCCACTTCTATTTTATTTCACAATTTTAATTCTTTCATTCCTATTTTCTATCACTTTCTCGACTAACAAACAAGACCCGAGCGCACCTAGCTGTGACACGTTATCAGATAGAAACGATGATACAAGACTGATTCCATCCTAAAACATGACTAGCTATTATATATCTTTTTTCATATGGGCACTCTCTCACACCTAAAAATTGGTTAAGGGAAAGTGATCGTAATTGACAATATTGACAATTTTACTGTTGATACGAAAGTTTAAACCCCTCACGCATAACAAGCATAACGCTCATCTTGGGAGCATCTTCAATCTTTTCATTTACATATTGCTCCTCTTAAATCAACACTAAATCTCCTTTATAATATATATATATATAGAGAGAGAGAGAGACAGAGAGTCTGGCTTCTGTGAGGATTTAAGTATGTGGATAGAATGCGGATTAGCTATCTTCCAAAAATGTCTTTGGACCGCGTTTGTCTTTTATGGACCACTTTCTCTTTCTAAGATTTTTGGGAATATTAATTTCAACCCCAATGATTTCTAGGGTCTTTAAGCTTATTTAAAACCTAGTTAATCTGGAAGTCTAAGTGTAGAAGTTTCAGGGCTATAATTACTTCTCTTTCTTCTTCCGTCACTATCATACTGAAATTCAAAATAATGAGGGTTATTTATATAAATATTTTTCTTTGGGTGTTTAGAGATTTCAAGAGGTTTTTGAGGAAAATACTCTAGTCTTAAATACCTTATGCGGTATTGAGTTTTTATCAATCTAATTTTTTTATGTATTTAATTAACAATGTAAATCAGGTTGTCTTCTATAAACTCGTCTAATTCGTTGCCACAATAGGATGACAAAAATCTTCGATGCGTTCTGGGGGTAGCTGTCTCTACGTTTCTAAGAAGAGGACGGATTCCTCGTGCTCTAATTAAAGTAGTTCTTTTTTCAGCTAAATTTTTACGTCTAATGTATTTTAATACGTCTATAGTATCTTTAAGTATTCTAATATATTCTTGTTATTTTTCTGGTCTTGAAAGTTATTCTGCGAACTCTTCAATTCTTAATTCTTGCTTGAAGAGATTAGGGATCCCTGTTGTAATTATTTATATTCTAAGTACTTATATTGTTAACCACTCAATAATTTGGTCTATATATATGTAGGTACCTCCTGCGTATTTTAATGAAGTTTCTATAAGTACTTTATCTGAGGGGTCTGTAAGAGTCAACTCTTAGATTTCTCTTGTTAAGTCGGGACTTGTTTGATTAACAAACGGTAAAAAGTCTATAGTAATTTGTAGGCTCATGCAATTATTTTTAACTTTTAACAATAATATGTAAAATAGCTAGGGGTTTGGTTTGAGTTTATACCTTCATCCTGGTCTGCAATATCATTATGTTCTTTCTTTCGTCTCTTTAGTTTGTTACTAGTCTTCCCCGGTTTAGGCCTCCTGCAACTATCTCTTTATGTGTCACACCTTAATCCACTAGTTTGGAGTTGGACCCGTTTCCTACCTGTACGCCACCACGCCTAATGCCCACTTAGCTAACGGCTCGTGAAAAATCGACACCCGACGACGACTCAACAGTATAACACCTATGTGCTACACCAGAGATTCCACACAATAGTTTTCTATGAACAAAAATTTGGAGATGTTTGGAGAATAATAACAACTTAACATAAGAGATTTCTAGAAAAGAAACTACTTTTATTGCATTGCATAAGTAAATATAACTCTCCCTTCTCCCTTAACTATGAGAGATTTACTCACTCATATACATATTACTCTCTGAGCTCTAACTTGATTCTCTCTCTCTCTCTCTCTCTCTCTCTCTCTCTCTCTATATATATATATATATATATATATATATATATATATATATATATATATATATATATATATATATATATCCCTCTCCTCCTTCATATATTGGATGCTCCCCTTTATAAGCTTTACGGGCACATACAACTGGTTACCAGAGGCTATAAAGCTAACTGATTTAAAGCTATACAATTATTAAAGTCTACAACATTATGCTTTATATAAAGTAATTCTAATAAACATGATAGGTCTTTTTTCTGGGTCTAATTTTCTTTTTGAAAACCAAGGCCGTTTGATGGCCCACGAGTCAAGTCTTCAAAATGAGTATGTCGTCCTGTAATAATGAAAAGGAATCTTTTGCTTTTTCAAAATGGTCTAAATAATGGCATCTTATTTCCTCAATAATTCTTTAGCTAACGAGGGGCCCTTGTTTGTCTCATTTGTGTTTTCTTCTGCCTTATCTTTGTATGGTAGAGCATTATTGTTAAAGAATTCATCAATGAGGCCCACCACTCTGAGGCTGGATGGTAAAGCTACCTCTGCCATTTCCTTGGATTATTTCTTAAGCCTTCCATTGAATGGCTCATCATCTTGGATAATGAGGTCTTCTTTATGGTATGCAGTGTACTATCTATCGTCACTTGTTAAATGCTCCATAAAATCTATCGTTTCCATAGCTTGGGCCATATGGAGTTTGGACTTATCAACAGTTAGGTCTTTAGTCTCATCTTCGGATAGAATCTCAACGTCTTCAAATGAATAATTAGAAAATCTAATGAGTCTAAATCCTTCAACTCTTATTCCTCTACAGGAACTTGGAGCAATTTGGTAGATCCCGAAAAATAGGGGAATAAAGTCTTCTACCTTCTTGATGTACTCATGGACTATTTTCTCAAGAGCAATAGAGTCTTTTACAGTCTTTATCTATACAAGTCCAATGAACCCGTGGTCTGCTAAAGTTATCTGAGCCATATCTGTTATTCTAAAAAGATAAATTTTTAGAACATCTTTGAAGAAACCTCTAATCATTAAAGCATCTCCATTAATATCGGATAATAACATGTTGAAATTTTTAATAATGATATTATCTTCTTTCTAACAGTCTTCTGAAATTGGAAGATTATTATGACCAAACGGTATAACAATCTTAGTCTTAAAGGTCTTTTCTGATAACAAAAATTATTAGTTAGTTTAATTTTAGAGGATTATCCAAGAGTCTGAGCATACATTTGAGTCTAAGGTCTAGGAGTAGCAGTACTACTAAGTTGAGTAACTGCAAGTCTTTGAGTTCTCATGAATCTATCAACAGCTACTATATTATGTTTGAATTATACCCATAGTCTATTCTTTACATTCCACCGTAGGGAATCTATAAGAGTATTCTCATCATATAAAATTTCTCATCTAAATTGTATTAAGTCTAGGTATCTTTGGCCTGATTTATATTGGAGAAAATACATCTTCCCAATAAGTCTATTCTGGGAATCAATTTTGTGTCTAGATTTTTCTGGAGGAACTAGAATATCATCAAAGTTCTCCAGGATTTGTCTTTCTTGAGAGTCTTGAATATGAGTCTGTTTTTGTGTTACACCAGTATTTGGTCTTACGTGTCTAAGATAGTTTGCAACATCTTCTTTGTTTAGTCTATTTGTTCCATAGGAACTCATTGTCTCTAAGTCTTCTGTTTGCAACACAAAACATGAAATCATATTAGTGTTAGCAAACATTGGTTCTCTAGATATGATGTCTGGAATGGTATTTTTACTTCCCTTAATAATTTATAATATAGAAGTCATAACCATTAAGCAATTCTTTCCATCTAATAAGTTTATTAGTCCCTGATTTGGACAAATCTAAGTTTCTGAATTTTACTGCATAAGAAGAGTCAATATAAACAGTAAAATGTTTAGGTATAAGAAAAAGTATATATATTTCCATATCCCTTACTATTACTAATACTTCGTTTTCATGGGCTGTATATCTTATTTCTGGATCTGTAAAGGTTTCAAAACTATATTTACAAAGTCTCTTCTTTTTAGTTTGATGATCAATGGAAAAGTATATTGCTTCTCATTGTTTATCAGAGGCATCTGTTTCTACTATAAATTGATCTTCATCATTAGGCAACTCAAGTAAAGGGATATTCTTATCTGCTTCTTTAATCTGTCTTATAACTTCAAAATCATCCTTAGTCCAATTAAAAGGGGTAGTCTTGCTTGTTCCTTTTAATTTGGAAGTTAGGCGTTGTCCTTTTGAAGCAAGTTCTTTAATAAAGTCTGCATCATAATTAAGCAATCCTAAAATTGATTATAATTGTTTTATATTCCAATCTGAAATAATTTCATTTTCTTTTCAAAAATGACAATACCAAGTTTATCTAATTCTAAAATAATCTTCTTAAGATGGTCTGCATGTTCTGTCCCAGTCTTACTGGCTACAAGAATATCATCTATGTAAACATGATAAAATTATGAATAAGTTCTAAAAATATTATTCATTCTTCTTTGGAATACTTGAGGAGCATTCAAGTATCCAAATGGCATAATTAACCATTCATATTTTCCTTGGGGCACACTAAAGGCTGTCATATACTATCTGGATGCATATTTATTTTCCAGAAGCCTGATTTACAATCAAACTTACTGAATATAATTATCTTAATTAGTTTATTCTTGTCTGGTATCTTATAAGAATCAAACTCAAAATTCTTATTAAGGTGTATCTAGTCTATGACCATTTATCTTTTTCCTCTCTTTCGTTCAGACTCAAACTGAACATAGAAGGCAAGACTATTGTGTCTACTTTTTCTTTCTCTAATAATTCCTAGCTTAAGCACTTCATCTATGCCTTTTTTGAATTCTTCTCTGTCTTCTTGTAAATATCATTTTTATAGGTTCCACCATTAATAGTGGCATCTGGATTAATAGGGATGATTTTACAATATCTTTGATCTTTATCCCACTTAGAAATGGGATTTTCTCCTAAAGTGGGCTCTGTTAATTGCCTAATATTTTCTTTTTCTACTTATATATGCATTTTCTTTTGTTTGGATATAGCTTGGACCTTTAATAAGGTTTGTTGGGCTTGATCTAAAATGTCTTGTTGTATAAGTGATATTTTCTTATAACACTTTTGATCTGGACACTTACATTCGTTTTGTATGGGTTTATTTCTAGGGCTTAGTGTTAGTTTGTATGTCTAGGTCCACCATGCTCATCTGAAGAACTCTGATGGTTGATTGGTCTATAATTGGGTTTGACCATCATAAGGTCAAAAGTAGTCTTGTGATCTATTAGAGGGGCTTTAATATTAAATTCTTCTTTATCACTAATTAATATCTTATCATTATATTGAGTATAAGGATGATATTTACTAATAAAGTCCTGCCCTAAAATAATATTTTTTATGAAACTAGGACGAGGATACATTATCCAAAATTGATGATTAACAATTTTGTTAGTCTGATTTCCTAATTTAAAATAAATGGGAATAGTCTGAAAATATAAGGTGAATGGTTCTCCATTATATACCTTACCATGGATCTCTTGATTGTTGTCTAGAAAATAATCATCATGAAACGCATTAGCCTTACAAATACTCTGTGAGCATTCTGTATCTATAAAGGCTGGAAGTCTTTTAGGATAATCTTTATGTTGTATGAATAATTCTACAAAACAAGCATGTGGTTTAGTGGGCATTCCCAAATTGTTCTTTTCTGTAATAGATATTCCTTTTTGAGGTTTATTTATGAATTCTAATGGTGTTAGGTCTTCTGAACTACTATTTGAGCAGTTATCTTCTAAGTCGTAGGAAATTCCTTTTCCTTTTAAGTCTTCATTTTCTTGTAATCTCTTGGCTACATTACTATCAATGTCTTGATAATATGTTTTAATATCTTGGTCTATTTGAGCATCATACTGGATAGTATAAATTGCTCTAAATCTAGTTCTCCAATAATATTCATGGTAGTGTAATTAACAAATAACACAAACCATAAATAATTATGTTCGTATAGTCTCAAAGCATTCTACACATCTAAAGTCTTTCTTTCTACATTTCATTTCAAATGTGCAATAATGTTTTTCATCAAAGTAACATCTATGTATATATGTTATTAACTCAGGATTACTAATTGTCCATCTTTTCTTTAAAAATGGTTTAATATACATTTATACCAAGTTTCTTCAAAGTATATATATTCATCATCTTGTTCATCTTGATTAGTTTGCATCATATATAAATCTAGTGTATCTTGGGAGTCTTCATATTCATCAGTATCACTATTATAATCTTTCGAATCACTATCTATGTATACACTATAGATACTGGTACTATCATCATTTTTTATGTCTGATATTTCTATAGCATATAAAATATCTAATTCTTCTTGATCTACAAAGTTTAATATTGTATTAATAATCTTAATACTTTCTTTAGCTTTTTTGTTAGGACAGTCTTTAGCAAAGTGTTCTTTTTTGCCACAAGTCCAACATTCTTTGATAGTAGTCTTAGATTGAACTACTTCTTTTTCTTTCTTATAATTAGGAATCTTCTTATGCTTACTGGTGTTCTTCTTAAAATATCTTCTTTGGTTAAATCTATTTTTCTTGGTCTTAGAGTTCATTTCTCTAAAGGTAGTAGATGGTCTGAATCTATATTTCTTTGAATAACCTAAAGGCCTAGCCTTAAACTTCTTTTGTTTCCATTCTAGTTTCTTTTTGAATTTCTTAGATTCACTACCATATCCCCATTGGATTGGAGCAATGTCTCTTTCGTTTTTAATTAGAGGAATCAATTTGAAAGTTTCTTCAATTAACTATCCTTGAGTTATATCTCATCTTTTAGATATAATATAGTCTTTGGAAATATTGATTCTTTTTCCAAGGGAGTTATTCTTAACTCCAGCTACTCCTGGCCAATTCATATATTCATTAATTAGGATTTGTCCTATGGCTGGTATATTTCTAATATATTCATCTTTTAAGGTCTTACAAAATTCTTTAATTTGGTAATATAGTTGTTCATAATTGTTTCTATATCCATTGATCTTATTTAATTTATAAATACCACGAAGAGCTAACTTAGTTTCTGTTAAGTCTTGTTCATTGATTTGAGTTAAATGTCCAACTCCAATGAATTCTGAAGTAAATAATTGAATATATTCTTTAATTTGATGCAAAAATATGTTCATTTGATTATGCCATTCATCTAAGGCTTTATTCCTATCTTGGACATTGACTAGATTAATGTATATCCCAACTGGATTTATGGCTTGACTTGCCATGTTCTTAATAGGAGTAAAACTCTTGTCACTAGTTAGAAAGTCTTTTATATAATCAGGTTTGGTTTTTATCAACGTGTTTGAGTAAATAGAAATATTTATTCCCATCGGTTTACTAAATAGTCTACGAGCATCATTTAACCTACTACATGTTTCGATTTCTAAGTTATCAAGACCTACATGTGAAGCTGGCATTAATCTTTCTTCTCCTTTTTCCATTAGTCTTAGGTTTCTAAGAAGTTATTTAGTATTCTTAGATTCTTTTAGTTTTAGTATATGGTCTTGGGATATCATATTGAATCTATCTTTGTCTTGGAACCTAACATAATAACTTTTGTTAAGATGTTCTTTAAATGTATTCATGTTCAATTATGAGGGTTCAGGTCCAAAGTTTTGGATTCTAGCTTTTTCTCTAACTTAGTCTTTTTATTCAAATGATCTTCTAGGTCTAATTATTGGAGATTATCTTAACAAGCTTGAACTAGCTTTACTACTACATTCTCCTTCTCAAGGATCATTGATTATGTTTATTCTCCTATATTTCTAAATCTATTTTCTTCAGTATGGATATTCTTATTGGTAATCTTGGGGGGGGGGGGGGGGGGAACTGGATAGTAACATTTCCTGTGACATCGTCTAGATTAATAGGTCCAGTATTCTTGGGGGGGTCTTAGCTTTCTCTTTCATAGGTCCAGTATTCCTAATACTGTAAGTATGATTATAGTCTGAAACATTGGTTCTAACTAAGATTTCTTCATTAAGTCTACCGCTAGGAATTCCCGATTGCATTCCTTCATAAGGAAATTGGGAGAACTTCACATAGCTTTGGAATTCTATATTTATATTAACGTCTGGGATAATATAGTCTTCATAGCCACTAGCATATAAAATTAACTTAAAATATTTGGCTGTGTCTACGGTTACTGTAAATGCCGGAATGACATTAAAGTATCCTATATTTTCTGCCATTTCTAATTGGGCTATCCCAATAAGGCTTTTCTCAAAATCCTTCCATCTTTTGTCTACTAAACAACATAATATGTTGATATTATTTTGAGGTCTATGCAATCCTTGGATTCTTAATTGAAAGAGTCCATAGGTTCTGAGTTAAAAACTTGAAGTTGAGTATAGGACTTATCTAACACATGATTTCTACAATGATAAGTCATGTTATAATTAGGAGTCTTGGCTCCTTCTTTAAATAATTCTATGTATCTAACTGCTGAAAGTTTTCCATTATGTATGAAATCTTCAACAATTTTCGAGTCAACTTCACCCCATTCTTTCCATTGGAGAGGATTGGTGAAATTACTCTCCTTCCACCACGTTTTAACATTGGAGGATGAATCTTTAAGTCTTTGGAGCATAAAATTGTTATGTCCAATATTTGGGATAGGGCTAACTATCTTACTAGTCTTATCTAATCCATCATTTATGATTCTTCTAGTTATGTTCTTTCCTACCTTAGTTTCTATATAAGGAGATTCTCTGAATTTACAGGTGGTTAACTATTTTTGTTCAAGTCTTTTTTCAATTCTTTCTAAAGAGTTTGAATAATCTTTTTGTCTCTTTATCTGACTAAGGATTTATTCTTTAAAGATCTTATTATCTTTTCTTGCATTATTATTAATATCTTCATTATGTTTAACAAGGGTATTAACAAGAGAATTAGCAACTTTTGTAATATAGTCTTTTACTTCATCTTGTTGTTGCACTGATTCTTGTGTCATTCTAGATTCTATGGTTTCTATAGTTTTTTCTTCTTTATCTAAACATGTTAGAATAAATGGAGAGTCTAATTCTGCTTGGGAAGGTTTATTATATATAACCTTAATTCCCTGAATAATTTCTTCATATTTTTCTTTTGCTTGAGGGATGTTTAATCTAAGTTCATTAACAATACTATCCATTCTAAATATATTATGGCTTTCCATATTGTTAAGATAATTGGATAAATTCTGTTGGAATTTAACAAAGTCTGTATAGAAGGTGGTTAATCCTTATGTCTTAACTTTTAAATATAATTGTAAGTCTTTAACAAAGCTACTATTGTAGTCTTGAGTGGCTACTATTGATGTTGAGATTAAATTTAATCTTTCTAGTATTAGTCTTGATGCTTTAGCAGTATTAGTAATCTCCTTTTCATTTATCTTATAATAAAATCTATCATCATTTATCTTTTCTAGAATTCTTGGGTAAAAATTTGCTAGGGTCTGAATGGAGAGGTTTTCAGGAAGCTCATTCTAGTCTGATCTAACTATTTCCATTGGGTAGATAATTGTCTAATCTAGGAATAAGTTTAGCTTGTTCTTTGGTGAGTTTAATTAACTCACTTTCTTAATTTTTTGTCAAAGTTTTAATTTATAAAATGTTTTTGTTAAGGACTTCTATATGGTTAGTCTTAATATTTATTTCTTGTAATACTTATACAAGGTCTATTGGGATTTGGCTATCTATTTCTTATATTCTTTTAGAGATATTTTTTATCTATGTTTCTCAAGTTTTAGTGTCTTTAATTAATTGTCTTAAAATAAGGAGTACACTTATTTTTGTCTATTACGCTATTGATAGCACTGGCGGTAACTTGTCTACTATCTGCGAGTTTGGTTGGGATATGTTAAATGTGTGAACGTCCCTCTATGTGAGAGGTTAAGCAACCTTCTAGGTCTAAACCAGTTATGGGTATGGGTTGATAGTCTGGATGCGCTCCAAAAATATGTTTATAAATGCATGGGATAAATCCCAAGACATTAAAGTCTTTTAGGTCTGAAATGAGCGTATTGGCTTTGATACCATAATTAGAATTGGGTAGGAATTTGGTGGTTTCTCTTCAAACTCTAATACCAAATTAGGATTCTTCTTTTCTTCTTATCTTTTTATAGGGTCTAAAATATAAATATGTTATAATTAAAGTCTTTAAAAGGAATTTTACTATAAGACGAGAAGGGACCACTAAGGAAAATAACAAAATTATCTTTTGGACCACTAGGGGACCACTTTTGGAAAAAGGACAAAGTTCGCACCAAGTTCGCACGGTTTGGTCCGCACCAGAGATTATCCCATATATATATATATATATATATATATATATATACAATAAAGCAGGAGGGTTTTTTTGTCTAGACCAACTGATGGCTGAGATTGAAAGTTGATAAGTTTGGTCTTTATCAACTGACGGTTCAGATTTAACCATCTAACGGATGAGTTTTGATCTTAAGTGGTGCAAATAGCACAAAGCTCAAGAAAATGGTTATACAACACGTTTGCCGTCAACCTCGAGCCTTTCAAAGCCTTTCAATATCTTTCAACCTCGAGCCTTTCAAAGCCTTTTATTATACTCAGACCTCGAGCATATCAATATCACACCCACCCCATGACATATCAATATCTTTTCTTATTATACACGTTAGTTTCTCTCTCTCTCTCTCTCTCTCTCTCTCTCAAACACACTTCTTCCAGTTTGGCATTTACACCCACGCTGGGTTTGAATCAGAAAAAGACGACCCACACGATTCTTCATTGTCGTTGATGGTCATATAAGCAGAGGATAATTGAAATATCACCAGCGATTGTAGTTTTTGAGCTAAACAATAACCACAGGGGATGAAAATGGGTTTTTCACACCAATACTACTCCCGGGGGTGTAGAGAAAATCGAAGAACAAAGGAAAGAACATAACAAATCGAACGGCTGAAAATTGCTGGAAGCCATTACTAACGATAAGATGATTGCTCACTATCATTGGATGACATTGCTAGGTCCGTTTTTTATACCCGTACTTTCTTCATTTCACCAGATCTGTAACCATTTGGGTAATAATATCTATTTTGTGTACAATAAATTTTGCAGACCCGGCCCATTTTGAGAAAAGGTTAGAGGAAGGGGGGTTCAGTTTCCATAGTTGGCGCCGACCCGTTTTGAGTTTTTTTTATGAAGATATGCAGCTGGATTTCAATTTTTGGCAAAGCAAACATAAAAAAACAAATAGTTATTGATCTAGATTTGTTTTTTTGTTTTGATTAATGTTTTTCTGTGGATTTCATCCTTTATTGCTGAGAACCTACAGGGTTAAAGTTTAGATATGGATCTATTTTTTTAGTTTGATTAATCTACAGGGTTAGAAAAACTACATGTATGTTTCACCACAACATGAGGGAAATCGGGTTTCAGGTATACTTTGTTATTTCCCCATTTATACAATTTTTTTACCAATTGGGTTCTGCTACCATATCTTTTTTTTCATCACTTTGTAGTTTCTTAATCATTATAGTAAAAAATCAATAAATTGTTGTCAACAACTTGGTAGCTTTTCTAATCCAGAAAATAGCCCTTTACATTTTCACTATGGCCCAAACTGTAAAGGTGTTACAGTGATAGTTTACACTGATTTGTTTTTGTAATGCTCTATTTCACTATTTTAAAATAAGTCCAAGAGATTTGGTATTTCAAAAGAAAAATGCATGTAAAAATATTTTTTTTTATTAAAGGAGGTTATTATCAATTAATTTTTATCAAATGAAGTGATAAGAATTTTATTTGTTGCCCTTTATGTTGGTCCTTAATGGTGGTAATCTGTTTTTCTTCATTTGTCTCTGTGTTTGTGGGTGGGGGATTTTTGTTGAAACAATTAATCCACTAGGATCCTCCTGTCATTTTCTTTCAACAAACTTTGCAATAGTAACTGCTTTGTTGGTTTTGAACGGTCCACCTGGGTGATCCAACCTGGGTTAGATGGGCAACACGTTGTTGGATATAGAAGAGGTGCAGATTTGCTTTTACAAAGTGGCTGTTTTTCCTCTGTTACTACTTCCAATCTCTCTCTTTCTTTTCTCCGTGTGTGAGGGAGAGATTTTTTTTACTGCTTTGTGAACGTATTTTTGAAGTAATATGTTATGTTTTCTAATTCTCAGGCGGTGATCATTGTTTTCAATACTTATTATATGTTTAGTACTATGTTTCTCATTTTAATATTTCTAATTTCTAATAAAATAAATTATTTTTATTATTTTAACATGTTATTGGGTCCATATTATTTTTCAAGAGTCCCACTATTCCCACTTCAAATTTACATTCTCCCACTTTGTCTTCGTTTCACTCCAACTTTTATTGCTAACAACTCAATTGAGAGTACAAATTAAAGGAGGAGAGATCTGATATTTTTTTTAAAATGCAAATAAAAATTTTCAAAAAAATTTATTAATACATTTACTTATAATATTTTGTCAAAAATCTATTATTTATTTTAAAATACATAATATTCTGAAAATAAAAAAACATAATATTTTGAATATGAACAAATCTAAGTCGTGACTTTGACACATTACTAACGCTCATTTCTTAACATTATAGTATTTTTATTAACGCTCATTTCAATAAAAAAATAATAATACGTTTTTTTTATAAATAATCAAATGTTTTTTTAAATAAAATAGACTTTTGTGATTTTTATATTTTTAGAATGTTAAGAAAATTATTTTCCGGAATACCAGGATGTTTATATTCAAAACACTAAGTTTTTTATTTCCAAAATATTACGTATTTAAAAACATTTTTTTGATTAACTTCCATTTCTATAATAAATAATAATAATTTTTTCCCAGAATATTATGTATTTTCAGAATATTTAAAAATTATTTTCCAGAATATTAGATTTGTTCATTTTCAAAATATTATGTTTTTTATTTTCAGAATATTATGTATTTTAAAGTAAATAATAGATTTTTGGCAAGATATTATATTTGTTCAAACTATTTTTTTTATAAGTAAATGTATTAATAAATTTTTTTGCAAATTTATTCTTTATGTGGCTATTTATTTGCATTTTTTTTTTTAATATTAGATCTCTCCTCCTTCAATTTGTACTCTCAATTGAGTTGTTAGCCATAAAAGTTGGAGTGAGATGAAGACAAATATGTGAAAAGTAATTATTAAGGGTAGTAGAGTCTTTTAGCAAAAATGTGGAGTGGGGGTATGTAAATTTGGAGTGGGAATAGTGGGACTCTTTTTCAATCTCATAATGCATCGGGTCATGTTTTTTTGGGAATTGCATGGCCATGTTTTTAAGGAAATCTCTAGATTGTCATGTTAGAGTTTTTCTTTTCAATAACATTTAAGTCAACAATACTTTTCAATGCATGGCTCGAGGTAAATAAATATTGGAAAGTATGTCCAATCCATCTTACACAGATGATGGTTCTGTTTAAATTAGAAATACAACAGACATCATGGAAATATTAAAGTTCAGACATCTTAAGTAGCCTTTGTTTGAACTTAATAAAAAAATCTATTTTTTTCTTCTCTCGAGATAGATTAAAAAAAAATTCACTTTAAATACGTAAACATTAACTTCTCTTTAACAATTACAATATCAATATGATAAAATTTAAATCATTAAATAAATAATTATTAAAGTGTTTTACTATTTAAAAATCCATTTTTCTAATTACTGTGTTAATTTATTTAAAACACTAAGAAGCTAATACTGCTTACATGAGTTAAAACTTTGACATAAAAGCGTTTTGTTTTCATTTCATATTAAATATATTATTGGGATTTTATTTAAATTTTATTCACCCTGCTAATGTTATTACATGTTATCGTGTGGGTTATATTTTGCTAGACATAATTATTAGGGAATATCCAGAACGACTTTACAACCGTGCCATCGGCATGGGTACACCCTAGTATATATATATATATATATAAGAATAATCTCTGGTGCGGACTCAACCGTGCAGACTTTGTCCTTATCCCGAAAGTAGTCCCCTCGTGGTCCCAAAGACTTTTGTTATTTTCTTTAGATGGTCCCCCTCTTGTCTTATATTAAAACCTTGTTTTAAGACTATATATTTAAAAGATTTATAGTTTAGACCCAAATTGGTATCAAGACCTTAAAGGCTTTAGACTCTCACTGAATTCCGACCAAAACCTTAATTCTGGTATTAGAGCCATAAGATGCTCCTTTTAGACTTATAGTAAAAAGACTTTAATGCCCCTGGGATTTATCTCTCGCATTTACAAATATATTTTTGGAACCAACCCAGACTATCAACCTATACCTATAACTGATTTAGACTCAGAAGGTTGTTTAACCGCTCCCATAGACGGTTGTTCACATGATGAACACATCCCAGCCAAACATGCAGATAGTAGACAAATTACTGCTAGTGTTATTAATAGCATAATAGACCAAAATAAGTGTATACTCCTTATATTAAGACAATTAATAAAAGACACTCAAACCCTAGAAACAGAGATAAAAAATATCTCTACAAGACTACTAAAAATAGATAATCAAATCCCAATAGACCTAGTACATGTTTTACAAGAAATAAATATTTAGACTAATCATATAGAAGTCCTTCACAAAGACATTTTAGAAATTAAAACTTTAACCAAAAATCAAGACAGTGAGTTAATTAAACTTACCAAAGAACAAGCTAAGCTTATCCCTAGATTAGATAATTATCTTCCTAATGGAGATAGTTAAATCAGACTGGAATGATGTACTAAGAGACCTCTCCATTCAGACCTTATCAGACTTTTATCAAAGAATTTTAGAAAAGATAAAGGATGATAGATTTGATTATAAGATAAATGAAAATGAGATTGTCAACGCTGCTAAAGCAACTAGACTCATATTAAAAAGATTAAATTTAATTTCTACATCCATAGCAGTTACCCAAGACTATAACAGTAGATTTGTTAAAGACTTACATTTAGATTTAAAATCTAAGACAAAAGGATTAACCACCTTCTACACAGACTTTGTTAAATTTCAACAAAATTTAGCAAATTATCTTAACAACACAGAAGGCCATAACCAATCTAGAAAGGGTGGTATTATTAATGAACTCAGACTAAACATGGCCCAAGCAAAAGATAAATATGAAGAAATTATTCAGGGAATAAAGATTATATATAACAAACCTTCCCAAGCAGAAATAGATTCTCCTTTTATTCTAACTCATTTAGATAAAATAGAAAAAATTATAGAATCTATAGAAATTAGATCTACGCAACAAGAAAAAGAAAATGAAGTAAAAGACTATAATACAAATGTTGCTAAATCCGTTGTTAATTCTCTAGCCAGACATAGTGAAGAAATTTCTGATAAGATAAGAAAAGAGGATAAGATTTTTAAAAAAGAAATCCTTAGTCAGATAAAAAGACAAAAAGATTATTTAGACTTCTTAGAAAGAATTGAAAAAAGACTTGAACAAAGACAGGTAACCACCTGTAAATTTAGAGAATCCCCTCCTATAGAAACTAAAGAAAGGAAGGCCATAGGAAGAAGAATCATAAATAATGGATTAGATAAGACTAATAAGATAGTTAGCTCTATCCCAAATATTGGACAGAGTAATTGTATGCTCCAAAGACTTAAGGATTCATCCTCCAATGTTTGAACCTGGTGAAAGGAGAGAAATTTCACCAATCCTCTCCAATGGAAAGAATGGGGTGAAGTTGACTGGAAGATTATTGAAGATTTCATTCATAATGGACAACTTCTAGCCATTAGATACATAGACTTGTTTAAAGAACTGCCACTCCTAAGACTCCTAATTATAACATGACTTATCATTGTAGGAATCATGTGTTAGACAAATCCTATAATGATCTCTAAGTATTTAACTCAGAATGGCTTAGATCTAGAGGAACTGATAGGAAGTTCCAATTCCTAACCTTTGGACTCTTCCAAGCAAGAATCCAAGGATTACGTAAACCTCGGAATAATATCAACATATTGTGTTGTTTAGTAGATAAAATATGGAAAGATTTTGAGAAAAGTATTATTGGGATAGCCCAATTAGAAAGGTCAGGCAACATAGGATACTTTAATATCATTCCGGCATTTACAGTAACCATAGACACAACCAAACATTTTAAGTTAATCTTATATGCTAGTGGCTATGAAGACTATATTATCCCAAACGCTAATATAAATATAGAATTCCAGAGCTATGTGAAGTTCTCCCAATTTCCTTATGAAGGAATGCAATCGGGAATTCCTAATGGTAGACTTAATGAAGAAATCTTAGTTAGAACCAATATTTCAGACTACAATCATACTTACAGTATTAAGAATACTAGACCTATGAAAAAAAAAAGCTAAGACCCTTTGGCAATTGCCAGAATTTCTAGAAATGAAGACTATGCAGAATAAACCTTTGTTTATTAATCAAGACAATGTCACTGGAAATATTACTATCCAGTTTGGTCCTCTTAAGATTATCAATAAGAATATCCAGTCTGAAGTAGTTAGATTTAGGAATATGGGAGAAGCCATAATCAATGATCCTTCAGAAGGAGAATGTAGTAGTAAGACTAGTGTTAGTTTACTAAGACAAGCTCCGATAATTAGACCTAGAAGATCATTTGAAAATAAAGACTTAGTTAGAGAAAAATCTAGGATTCAAAACTTTGGACATGAACCCTCAGAATTGGATATGAAGACATTTAAAGATCACCTTAAGAAAAGTCATTCTGTTAGATTTCAATAAAGAAAAAGATTTAATATGATAACTCAAGACCGTATATTAAAATTAAAAGAATCTAAGAATACTAAAGAACTTCTTAGAAACTTAAGACTAATAGAAGAAGAAGAAGAAGAAGAAGAAGAAGAAGAAGAAGAAGAAGAAGAAGAAAGACTAATGCCAGCTACACAAGTAGAACCTAATAAACAAGAGATAAGAAGTAGAAGTAGGCTAGAAGATGCTCCTCGACTTTTTAGTAAACCAATAGGAATAAATATTCCTACATACTCTAGCACTTTAGTTAAGAGTAGACCTGATTATATAAAAGATTTTTCAACTAGTGATAAGAGTTTTATTCCTGTTAAGACCATGGCAAGTCAATCCATAAATCCAGTAGGGATATACCTTAACTTAGACAATGTCCAAGATAGGAAGAAGTCCTTAGATGAATGGCGTAATCAGATGAACATCTATTTTGTATCTAATGAACAATGGGATGCAAGTTCATGTTAACAATACGCTGAGCAATTCATTGGAAAAGATTATTTAGATAGTTTAAGAAAGGCTACATATGAAGACTTCTAAGATAAGATTGAGAAGATGAAAGAGAACCTAGAAGAAAGATCAATTGAAGAATACATTCAATTGTTTACATCACAATTCATTGGAGCTGGACATTTAGCTCAAATCAATGAACAAGACCTAGCAAAAGCTAAGTTAGCCCTCCTTAGCATTTGCAAACTAGATAAGATAAATGAATATAGCAATAATTATGATCACCTATATTACCAAATTAAAGAATTTGGAGAGACCTTAAAATATGAATACTTTAGGAAGATACTAGTCATAGGACAAATCCTAATTAATGAATATAGGAATTGGCCAGGAGTAGCTGGATTTAAGAATAACTCTCTTGGTGAAAGAATCAATTTCGCCAAAGACTATATCATATCTAAGAGACGTGATATAACTCAAGGAAGGTTAATAGAAGAAACTTTCAAGCAGATCCCTCCAATCAAAGACGAAAGAGACATCGCTCAAATCCAATGGGGATGTGGTAGTGAATCTAAGAAATTCAAAAAGAAAAGAGAATGGAAACATAGGAAGTTTAATACTAGACCTTTAGGATTTCCAAAGAAGTATAGATTTAGACCATCTACTACCTTTAGAGAAAAGAACTCTAAGACTAAGAAAAATAAATTTAACCAAAGAAGATATTTTAAGAAGAATACTAATAAGTATAAGAAAGTTCCTAATTATAGAAAAGAAAAAGATGTAGTTAAATCTAAGACTGCCATCAAAGAATGTTGGACTTGCGACAAAGAAGGACACTTTGCTAAAGACTGCCCTAATAAGAAAGATAAAGAAAGCATTAAGATTATTAATACAATATTATACTATGTAGATCAAGAAGAATTAGATATCCTATATGCTATAGAAATATCAGACATAGAAGATGATGATAATACCAGTATCTATAGTGTATACACATACAGTGATTTAGAAGACTCTAATAGTGATACTGAGGAATATGAAGACTCTCAGGATACCCTAGACTTATATATGATGCAAACTAATCAAGACGATTTAGATAATGAATATATAGACTTTGAAGAAGCTTGGAATAAGTGTATATTAAGCCCCTTTAAAGAAAAGATGGACAGTTTGTATACCTAGATGTTACTTTGATGAAAGACATTATTGCACATTTGAAATGAAATGTAGCAAGAAAGACTTTAGATGTGTAGAATGCTTTGAGACTATACAAACATAATTATTTATGGTTTGTGTTATTTGTCAATTACACTACCATGAAAACTGTTGGAGAACTAGATTTAGAGCAATTTATACTAACCAGTATGATACTCAAATAGACCTAGATATTAAAATATATTATCAAGACACTGATATAAATATAGCCAAAAGATTACAAGAAAATAAAGACTTAAAAGGAAAGGGAATTTTCTCTGATTTATAAGGATACCATTCTGATAGTAGTTCAGAAGACCTAACACCCATAGAATTTATAGATAAACCCCAGAAAGGAATATCTATTTTAGAAAAGAATAATTTAGTAATTTCTACTAAACTACATGCTTGTTTTGTAGAAATATTTATACAACATAAAGATTATCCTAAAAGACTTTCAGTTTTTATAGACACGGGATGCTCTCGGAGTATTTACAAGGCTAATGCCTTCCCCGAAGACTATTTTTTAGAAAGTACTCAAGAAATCTATGGTAAAGTGGCTAATGGAGACCCATTTACCTTATATTTCCATACTATTCCTATTTATTTTAAATTAGGAAATCAGACCAACAAAACTGTTAATCATCGGTTTTGGATAATGGACCCTCGTCCTAGTTTCACAGGAAACATTATTTTAGGATAAGACTTTATTAGTAAATATCATCCTTATACTCAATATAGCGATAAGATATTAATTAGTGATAAAGAGGAATTTAATATTAAAGCCCCTCTAATAGATCACAAGACTGTCTTTAACCTTATGCAGGTCAAACCCAATTATAGACCCATAAAACATCAGAGTTCTTCAGCTGAGCATGGTGGATCTAGACCTACAAACCAACAAGAAGCCCTAGAAATTACTAAACCCTTACAAAAAGAATGTAAGTGTCCATACCAAAAATATTATAAGCAAATAATTCTTACACAATAAGATATTTTAGATCAAGCCCAACACACCTTATTATAGGTTCAAGCTATATCCAAACAGAAGAAAATGGATATAGAAGTAGAAAAGGAAAATATTAGGCAATTAGCAGAGCCTACTTTAAAGGAAAATCCCATCGCTAAGTGGGATAAAGACCAAAGTTATTGTGAGATTATCCCTATTAACCCAGACGCCACTATTAATGGTGCAACCTATAAGAAAGGATATTGACAAGAAGACAGGGAAGAATTCAAGAAAGACATAGATGAAATGCTTAAGTTAGGAATTATTAGGGAAAGTAAAAGTAGACATAATAGCCTTGCCTTTTATGTTCAAAATGAATCTGAACGTAAAAGAGGAAAAAGACGTATGGTTATAGATTATAAACAATTAAATAAGAATTTTGAATTTGATTCCTATAAGATACCAGACTAGAATAATTTAATTAAGATGCATCCAGACAGTATTACTTGGACAGCCTTTAGTGTGCCCCAAGAAAAATACGAATGGCTAGTAATGCCATTTGGATACTTGAACGCTCCTTAAGTATTCCAAAGAAGAATGGATAATATATTTAGACCTTATTCTGAATTTTATCTTGTTTACATAGATGACATTCTTGTAGCCAGTAAGACCGAAACAGAGTATGTAGACCATCTTAAAAAGATTATTTTAGAATTAGATAAATATGGTATTGTTATTTCTGAAAGGAAAATGCAATTATTTCAGAATGAGATAGACTTTGTGGGAATGCACATTAATAAAGGAAAATCATCCTTAGCTGAACACATAACCAAAAAGATTCTTGAGTTTCCAAATCAACTCAAAGATAGAAAATAATTACAATCATTTTTAGAATTGCTTAATTGTGCTGCAGACTTTATTAAAGACCTTGCTTCAAAAAGAAAAAGCCTAACATCCAAATTAAAAGTAACAAACAAAACTAATCCTTTTTATTGGACCAAAGATGATTTTGAAGTTATAAGACAGATTAAAGATGCAGTCAAGAACATTCCTTTACTTGAACTGCCTAATGCAGAAGAGAAGTTTATAGTAGAAACAATGCTTATGATAAACAATGGGGAGCAGTATACTTTGCCATTGATCATCAAACAAAAAAGAAAAAACTTTGTAGATATAGTTCTGGAACCTTTATAGACCCAGAAACAAGATACACTGCCCATGAAAAAGAAGTTTTAGCCATAGTAAGGGCAATAGAAAAATATATGTTTTTTCTTAGACCTAAACATTTTATTGTATATACTAACTCTTCTTATGCAGTAAAATTCAAAGATTTAGACTTGTCCAAATCAAGGACTAATAGACTTATTAGATGGAAATAATTTCTTAATGGTTATAACTTCTCTGTTATACATATTAAAGGAAGTAAAAATATCATTCCAGACATTATATCAAGAGAACTAATGTTTTCTAACACTAATATGATTTCATGTTTTATGTTACAAATAGAAGACCTAGACAACATGAGTTCCTCTAGGACAAATAGATTGATTAGAGAAGACGTTGCAAACTATCTTGGACGCGTAAGACCAAATGCTAGTGTAACGCAAAGATAGACTCATAGTCAAGACTCTCAAGAAAGACCAATCCTAGAGAACTTTGATGATATCTCAGTTCCTCCTGAAAAATCTAGACATGCGATTGTTTCTCAAAATAGACTCATCGAAAAAATGTATTTCCCCCTATATAGACCTGATCAAAGATATCCAGACTTGATCAAATTTAGACGAGAATTTTTGGAAGATAAAAATACTCTCATAAACGCCCTTTGATGGAATGTCAAAAATAGACTTTGGATAGAATTCAAGCAGAATCTGGTAGCTGTTGATAAATTCATGAGACTCCAAAGACTTGCAGTAACCCAACTTAGTGGGACTGCTACTCCTAGACCACAGACACAAACTTATGCTCAGACCCTTGGAGAATCCTCCAAAATTAGACCAACTGATAATTTTTGTTATTAGAAAAAGACCTGTAAGACTAATATTGTTATACCGTTTGGTCATAATAATCTCCCATTAGTAGAAGACTTTAAAAAAGAAACTAATAACATTATTGATCATTTTAATATGTTATTATCAGAAATAAATGGAGATGCTTTAATGATTAGAGGTTTCTTCAAAGACGTTCCAAAAATATATCTTTTTATAAAATCAGATATGGCTCATATAACTCTTGCAGACCACGGGTTCATTGGACTCGTTTAGATAAAGGATATTGAAGACTCTATTGCTCTTGGAAAAATAGTCCATGAGTACATTAAAAAGGTAGAAGACTTTCTTTCCCTGTTTTCCAGGATATATCAAATTGCTCCAAGTTCCTATAGAGGAATGAGAGTTGAGGGATTCAGACTCATTAGATTTTCCAATTATTCATTCGAAGATGTGGAAATTCTATCCGAAGACGAAACTAAAGACCTAAATCTTGATAAGTCCAAGCTCCAGATTGCTCAAGCTATAGAGACAATAGAAATTATGGAATTATTGACAGGCGAAGACAGATGGTACTCTACCTACCATAAAGAAGACCTAATAATCCAAGATGATGATCCATTCAATGGAAGGATCAAGAAAGAAACCTAATAAATGGTAGAGATAGCTTTGCCAGCTAGCCTTAGAATTGTGGGCCTCATTGATGAATTTTTCAACAATAATGCCCCCTTAGACCAAGACAAGGTAGTTTAAGACAGACGGGACAAAGACTGGTCCCTCGTTAGCTGAAGAATTATTGAGGACAGAAGATGCCTTACTCTAGACCTATGAATTATTACAAGACGACAAGGCTCATTTCGAAGACTTAACACGCTTCATCAAACGACCTTACTTTTTAAAAAGAAAAAGATTCCCTAATTATCACAAGACGTTAAAAGCCTGTAGACCCATCAGATAAAATTCTTAAAGACAAAGTTGCTTTAAAGACTTTAATAATTTATATCTTTCCAGCGGATTGCTTTTGGTAGCCAGTTACCAGTGGTTCGTAGTGCCCTTGAAGCTTATAAAAGGGAGCGTCTAATATGTGTAGGAGACATCAGTGGAAAGACTTCCAGTATTAGATTTTAGAGAGAGAGTATGCTTTTAGTAAGTAATATGTACATGAGCGAGTAAACCTCTCATAGTTAGGGGAGAGGGGAGAGTTGTATCTACTTATGTAATGCAATAAAAGTATTTTCTTTTTCGAGAAAACTCTTATATTGAGTTGTTATTATTTTCAAAATTGTCTCCAACTTTTTGTTCATAGAGGACTATTGTGTGGAACCTCTGGTGTAGCACACAAGGTGTTATACTATTGAACCGCCGTCAGGTGCCGATTTTCCATGAGCCGTTAACTAGGTGGGCGTTAGAAGTGAAGGCGTACAGGCAGGAAACGGGTACAATGCCAAAATAGTGGATTGAGGTGCAACACATAAAGAAAGAGTTGCAGGAGGTCGAGATCGAAGAAGAATAGTAACAAAGCTGAAGTGATGAAGGAAAGAAGATAAAGATATTGCAGACCAGAAGGAAGGTATACCTCGAACCAAACCCTTAACTATTTTGCATATTATTGTTTTAAAAATAAACTTGCATGAGCCTACAAACCACTACATACTTTTTAGAATTTATTAATCAAATAAGTTTAGACTTAACTAGAGAAATTCAAGATTGAACTCTTATAGACTCGAAAGATAAAGAACTTATAGAATCTGCTTTAACATACGCAGGTGGTACTTTCAAATATATAGACTAGGTTATTGAGTGGCTAGTACGTGAGGTACCTAGAATAGAAATAATTAGAACAGGGATCCGTGATCTCTTTAGACAAAAATTAAGAACTAAAGATTTTGCAGAAGAATTGTCAAGACCTGAAAATATAGAGAATATATTCGAGAATAAGAATACATGTACTCTAGCAGTTAAACTGAAATGATTATATAAATAAATATACTGGAATATGGTTTTTTTTGTACAGAAAAAAAAAGTCGACACCGCCGTTGTACTCCTCCACGCTCCTCGAACCCCCGGAAGTGGTCCTACTCGAGATGGAGAAACCTGCCTGAGCCAGAGGACGATGTAATGGTGAGCTTTACCTGCCGGAGCTAAGGGCTGACCAACACCCTTAAGGTGGACCTTGGCGCTACTGTGCTTGAGGTTAGAGGAAACAGAGAGGTTATGTCAAAAGAGGGTAGGGCTTGTGTGTATATTACCATTCCCTAACACATATACACTAACACCTCGTACCCTCCAAAACAAGACAAATTAAGAAAAGAAGTTTTATCATCCTACACACAAGAATCTACAAAAATCAACCGTGATCATAATTTAAATTCCATGCCATGGATGAAAAATATTCAGTCCAAGTTTAAAAATTTACCAATTCCGATTCCAATTCCAAAGCATGGTATTGGGTTTCCCAAACACACCCTAAGTACTCCCTCCGTCCCAAATTAAGAGTCCTTGTCCTTGTCCTTTTTTCGCATAGATTAAGGATACTCTAAATCAATTGCCAAGATCAACATTCGTTCACTACGATGAAATTTGGTACGTTAATTATGTCCAAAAAGGAAAAGTGGAGTACGAACCAAAAGAGAATAGTGGCCTGACTCTTAATTTGGGACTGAGAGAGTAATAAACATGTATGGTCTAAAGGCCCAACATCTCCTTCTTTGTACTCTAAACCCCAAATGAAGAGAAAGCAACAAAAACCTTAAATAAATGTATGTCACATTTCTGAAATGTAAACCTTTAAACTAGTTTAGAATCCTGAACATGTGAAACGAGTGCAATACTGAAATTGAAGGTCTCATTTCTTAAGTGGCTTAAATTAAATGCCAAAGCTACTTTAATTTACTTAACAATCATAAATGTTATTGCAAATATAGTTAACTTTCTATCAACATAAGAATTGAAATCGATATGTCAATATGGTTTTCTCCTTTTATCATATGAACCATCTTTGATACTATTACGCATTTCCAACTAGACACAATGACTGATGTTTTTCCCCCAAGTATTATCGAAAATTGTTTAGGTACATCACTGCTATTTTTTATGATGAATGCAATGAAAAGCTCTGGGGTGGATTCAATTTACTTACACGGTCACGTAGAAACCTATATTATGTTCATTCTAGTCCATCAACTCAGACCAATTTGTTTTATCTTGAGAACCATCTTTGTTTGGGCTTCTAATTGTTTCATATACATCATGATCAAGAGGGCATTATGGCCGTGGGTGATGGAGACATTCAACCTTATCTTCTTACTAATGCTAAACGATAAAAAAATAATGAACCAACAATACTTGACTTTCAAACACCAAATTCATAACAAAACAAAACTGCCCATCCAATAACACAATGACAACATCTCATACCTATAATTGCATCTTTTGGGGAGCCTCCCAATTTAATTCCATACAATAAGCTTTTTCAACCCAAAAAACTAGTCAATCCAAAAAGAAAAGGCATTCTTAACGATTCACTACCGATTAGCTGCATTGCATGTCACAAATAAAACACCACAAAAAAAATTCAAAACCAAATAAACCAAAACCCTAAATCAAAACTCACCATCAACTCAGCAACCGAGTTCTCCGTGAATCACCACTCTGAACAACTAGTCAGACGATGGGGAGGGGGCGCAATCGTCGGCGGTGAGACCGGCGATGGCGACGCCGATGTGATCGTCGACCTTAAAGATTTTCTTTTGATGGGAGGAGAGGTCGGAGTTGGCTTTGTTGACAGAGGCCAGGACCATGTGTGACTTTGAAGAATGAGAGGAGGAATAGGGGCGACGCAGTGGTAGAGAGATTGAGAGGGTAGGTCTTTTGGTCGAGAGAGAGGAGGAGCGGGGGAGAAGACGAGGGAGGAGAGAGAAGTGGGAAACTAAAGTGTGTCAAAATTTTAAGGCATTTTATATTCTAGTCAACTGTTCTTAATTTTGGCACACTTTAAAACAGTGTCAAAATTTGGCACTCTTTTAAAGTGTGCCAAATTATCATTAAACCGTGCCAAAATCTGGCACAGTTTTAAACTGTGCCAGATTTTTAATATTAGGGTGTGCCAAAATGTAATTTTTGGTGTAGTGATATACTCGAATACTTGATGATAGTATAAATGAATTTAAATTTATTAGACGAAAAAGGCTATCAGAAGCTAAAGCTATTTTAATTAGTGCCGGAGGAATCCGTCCTCTCCTTAAAAACGTAGAAACAGCTGCCCCTAGAACATATCGTAGATTTTTATCATCCTATGGTGATAATAATTTGGATGAATTTATAAATAACGATATAATTGATATTGCTAATCAGATATATAAAGAAACTAGACTGATAAGCCCGCAATACCGTATAAGGTATTTAAGACTAGAATATTTTCCATCAAAATCGCTTGCAATTTTCAGACTCCTCGAGGAAAATATTTATATAGATAATCCTCGCTATTCAAAATTTCAGTACGATAGTGACGGAAGAAGCCGGAGAAGTAGCAAAGTTCAAACTTCTCTTAGACTCCCAGATTAATTAGATAAAGCTTGAAGATGCTAGAAGTTATTGGGGTAAAAATTTATATTTCCTAAAACTTAGAAGAAGACAAAAGAATACAAAAGACATTGCGGTCCCAAAAGGTGGTCCCAAAAAGACAAAGTGGTTCCTAATTAATTCTTGGACGGTAGTAGGTCCATAAACTAGGTCCGTATGAGCGTCGGACTGTATATATATATAGTACTGCTCTTGTGCATACCAATTCGCATTTTAAGAGTGCAAACCGGACACGTGTCACCTGACGGTGAGCCCAAAAAAGAGAGAGTGTGTGCCTATAATTTCTAGGCTCACCGTCAGGTGACACATGTCCGATCCGCATTCTTAAAATGCGAACTAGTATGCATAAGAGCATATATATATATGCTCTTGTGCGGATTAGTCCGCATTTTAAGAGTGTGGACCGGACACATGTAACCTGGTGGTACGTCTAGAAAATCCCCTATATTATAGGCACACTCTCTCTTTTTTTTAGCTCATCGCCAGGTGACATGTGTCCGGTCCGCACTCTTAAAATGCGGACTGATCCGCCCAAGAGCAGTACTATATATATATATATATATATATATAATAAAGTATGAAACTTATCTATGTCACAAGTTGAAATGATGATGTCATGGGCTGATTTTTTTCTACATTTCCTCTTTTGCCCTTTAAATTTTGGATTCCCCCTCTTTTTCCACCCTTATATCTATTTCCCACTCTTCATCAAAATTCAAAAAGGAGGGTAAAGTAGTAAACTTAACTAAACTAAACACATCTAACCCACAAAACTCTCTTATCTATCCCGATGCACAAATTCTTCCTACACACAAACCCTCCCAATGATAGAAACCCCCTTTAGCACCCACTCCGAAGCCTACCACACCATCACTTCCCATATTTCGTTGATGTCGTCCTTAGGTAATGTCTCTCTCTCTCTCTCTCTCTCTCTCAAAAATACCAATACACAACCCAATTTGAATTTTTAGGGTTTTGCATTTTTAGGGTTCATTGTTTGTTCATTTATAGTTTTATTGTGGAGATATAACCTTCTTTTAATTTGATTTTTTAGGGAAACTAGATGCTCTCTCTTTATCATTGTGTAGATCTAACATTTTACGTTTTGCTTCAATTATTTTGGTTAGATTTTAACTGATGTTGGTTTATTTCATCATGGGGATAGTTCTATAATCTTTTTGTTTCTACTGTGGTTTATTCCGTATTTAGCTCATGAGGAAAATTTTGGGTTTTTTTCATATTTAGTTCATGAGAATTTTGTTTGTGGTTTCAAATGATTAATCCCCTCTAAATACCTAATCTTCACTAAATTTTTATGTGTTTCTTTACCAATAAGTACTTTATCTTTCATCTCTCATATTCTCAAGTATACATCTCAATTTTGTTGTCTAAATTTCAATCATTTTTTTGTGTTCTTTCGAAAGGAAAGCAATATGCATATGACAAAAAAACTTTTTAGCAATAGGTTGGGTGTTCTTTCAAATGGAATGGAATAGGTTTTGGAAACTCGAATTTTACCTCAACTAACGAAATGGTAGCACAATAAATTTTCTCTTTTCCGCTCTTTTATTGCTTTGTGTGTGTTTATTTGAAAACATACGATCAATTGGTGTGTTTGGGGGGGAAACATGTTATCATTTTTCATTTTTGGAAAATCTTTATTAGTATAACCAAACCTTATTTATATTACTTGACGTGTTGGTAAGCTGATTGTTATTATGTTTGATATTTGACAAGTGATTGTTGCATCATTTCAATTGATACTCGAATTAGTTGTCATTATTCATATTGATGATAAGAATAGTTTAATTTCAGTTTTAGTGTTTCAGAATATTTATGTTAAGAATGCTAAGAATTAGTTGTCGAATTATCGTGGCTCACACTCTCACTCTTTCTCCAAGGTCAGCACCACATATTATTCTTATTATTCCTATTGGCAGTTATTTTGTAGGTAATTTGATCTTAATTGAATATTATATATATGTACACCTATTTGGAGATACGTTTCACAGTGTAATGGTGTGTTTCTTAGTTTTTACAAGTTATGGTTTTTGCAAGATTCTTTGACTAACCATTTCTTCCTTTCCCTGTTTTGTGCTCCCCCCTTTTTTGAAATATGAGAAATTATATTTCTTAGCATATTGAGTTAAAGGTTTTTTATGCTCAGATCTAAATATGTGTATCCTTAAAATATGGAGGTATATATTCCGAATAGTGAATCTTATTTGAAATATGGGAATTATTAATCGAGCCTGCATAAAGATTGAGGCATTTCCATGCTCTCAATTCAGCTGTTGTAGCCGATGCTGAGGACAACGAAGATGATGGTGAGTGACTTCAGCTACTGTGTTGATTCATATTTCACCTACTGCTGTGCAATACTTAAACTGTTAATAATTTAGTACATCAGCTGAATCAGTACAGCATATAGAAGGTACGAAGTCTTTTCGTTCCGTGCTCTCAAGTCAAATCGGGTTTTAGAAGTTCACTGCTCTGTTTTATATCCAAGTTTATTTTATCTGCAATACATAAACTGTTAAAAATTTAGTTCATTTGTATCGCATATGTAGTGTTTGGCTGGAGTTTTCATTTTTTTATGTTTTAGAAGAAACCAAGTTGTTACACGTGGATAAATAACGAGATTTAATTTATAGAATGCGGATAATTAACGACGTTCGAACCAAGCATGTATATATTAGTGAATTGAATATCATTGTACATATAATGGACAGTGTTCGAACCAAGCATGTATATTGTAGTTTTAGAACACATTTTATCATAAATAAGTCTGTTACTTTTATCTATAATTATGTTTTTCGCACAGCTATTTATTATCTAATACAGTAGTTAGGACCATGAAAATTGTCGTTCTATTATGCTCTTTGTTTCAAAATCTAACATTGTCCTCTATTTTAGAGGTCTCTATAGAGTCTCCATCCATTTCCCCCCTTTAGATAGTACATAAGATTTGAATTTTACGGTGACCATGGCTCTGGACTATCAACTATCTGATACCTTCCTAAACCTTCCGTTATATGGTCATTGAAATACTTATCTTTATCGTACTATAAAAACTCTTATTTTGAACAAAATAGTTCAATTGATTTACTGTAAAGATCTGTTCATGTGAATTTACAGATTCATATATCCTTATCTTTTTTTATAAATGATTTTAGATTTGTATATGCAAATTGATTACTAATGAATTCATGTTGATTATTGTAAAGATTTGTTCGGATGTTCGTGCATCTTATCGGTCAACTCAAGGAAGTAGTATAAAGTTGAAGCTTCTATTACACGACAAAGTCTATACTATTTACTTATTCTATCACAAAGCCTGTACTTTGCATTCTATGCAGTCTTGATTCTATTGCATTCTTTGCAGCTTTCATTCTATTCATTTTATCCAGCCTTCATTCTAATTAATGTAACAATTTAATCTTTATATTTTGGTAATGCAGGTCTTTGATACATGTAAACAATGGGAGTTATGAATTATAAGTTTCAACATACATCAAAAAATTTTGAACTGTTTTTAGCTGTTGCTTCAGATGTTCATAAACTAAACATTTATAGTTTTGTTGGTATTTCCATGTAGAGGGTTGCTATTCATTTTTTTTGGCATATTGTACATACACACATGGGGCCTAGATTAATAGAATTTGCATTGTTCTATGTTATCTTATATTCACACACAAGGACTGTCGTATGTTATCATATATTAGTCATTTGGATGAGGATTTGGATTGTTGTGGAGTAGAGGTGCTTTGGTGTTTGTTTGAAAAGGAATATATATTTTTCATTTATTATTATTTGTTGTTTTTCGGGATGTTAAACTCACCCTCAGTTGTTTTTCAGGTTGCATTTAGTATGATATTTCATTTTCCTTTCTTTTATGTGTTATGTTTTACTTTTTTAGGTTGACAGATTTATGCTCCATTTGTAATTTTTTTATTAATGCATATGATTGATTTTTGTGTTCCCTTTGAGTATTGATATGGAGAATGATATACAGTCTATCAAGTGCAATCATAGTTTACCCTTCACATATTTGATTATATTACAATTCTAAGATGGATATATTGATATATTGATTTATCTAATGTCTTTCTCACCTTTCAGGTGTCTCAGGTATTAACTGTGGTGAAATAACGTGGATCTGCGGTTGGTCTGTGTATTAACTGAGGTGACAATAATGTCACTAATGGTCACTGCTAAGGAAGCTACCACTGTTTCCATACTTGGCCTCAATCACCCTATTTATTCCAAGTGGTCTTTCTCTCAATCTTTTAGGTATTTGCTTGGGGTTTTGTTGTTCACTCTGCTCTTTTACTGTTGATTAGTGCATCAAGGCTGCTGCGAAAGTGTTCAAAAAATGAATGATTAGTTCACTCTGCTCTTCAATTACTTATTAGTGCATATTAGTTCTATAATCATTCACTAATCAGCAGCCTATTGTGGAATATACTAGTTCACTCTACTGATCAGGTGTTTACATATTAGTTCACTCTACTGATTAGGTGTTTGCATATTAGTTCACTCTGTTGATCACGTGTTTGCATATTAGTGTATCAAGATTGCTAATTAGCGCATCAAGGCTTATTTTTATAGATGATAAGGTGTTTTCATACATGTTGATGAGTGTTGGATCGGATTCAACGGGCGTCACCAACCTGAACCTCGGAGGAATTCAACATTCGGCTTTACCAGATTTTTGCAAGGCTATTCATAATTTTTGTGATCGGGTTACTGTCTCAATAGCCTTCACCTTCTTCGTCTGCATTTTTCTTGCTGCATCGGTTTTTCTCAATGTGATATGGCTCTCTAAGAACTAAATGTTTTCGTTTTAGCTTCCCCTAAACTATACTAGGTGTTTCAGCTTTCCTGTATGGTGTATTTTTTGATATTATTTGTATATCAGGAGTAACTACTTTGCTGATGTTTAAGTAAGATTGTCCATTGCATAATGGCCACACCCTTTCATACGGGAAAGTATTACTTTGATAATTATATACTCTTTTTTGTAACCTCTGTGAATAATATTGGATATGTATATAATGCTGATGAAGAACCCAAGATTTTGATGATGAGCCACTAAGCAGATACGGTGATTAGATTCTTTCTTACATCTAGATTTTGGTTTTTGTGTGTTTTACTATTTACTCATTTTAATGTTAAGGTGTTAATATTTTCAATTTTAAATGCGGGGCCATCATGACTATTCTTCTTGTAATTAAATACAAGGGTCATGAACCAAATTCGGCATCATCAATAGAGTCCCGTTTTTGTTATTGCGGTAGAATAGAAGAAAAGAGAGAATGCGGTGGTTGTGGTTCCTCTTAGTAGGAAAATTTGAAATTGTGAGTTTTCAGGTTGGTCAACAACTGAAGAGGTTACTCAAGGAATAGATGGGACTGCTCTCACTGCCACAGTTACAGGTGCTTTAAGTGGTATTAGCACCGAAACTGCATGCGTTCTTGCTTTGTGTGGGGTCCATGTAGTTATGGGGGACAGACTAACGTAGAGAGGGTAAAAGAAACGTAATTTTTTTATATCAGCAATGAAATTCTTCTACCATGGAGTTGGATCTCAGTTCAATATCTTCAGTAGTAATTCCTTATATACACAATTGTGTGCACGTTTACATCCAACTTTTCTCTTTACATTGTGGACACCTTAGCTTTAGTAATTTTTATTTGATCTTACATTTTTTATTGTTTTATATTTTGGATGATGATGCTCGGATGTAAAGTGCTGATAGAATTTTGATTGCCATTCGAGATCGTAGCCATAGATTTATGATGCTGGAATGTAGGGGCAAGTTATCAAATCAACTAGATACTTAGCTGCGGGAATGATTGAACAAGTATTTCTGTAGGAGTTAGTTTTTATAGGGCCTCATTCGTAGTGGGTCAATGTTGGAAAGTAATATACGCTCTATAATACTCGATGGATTGTGTCACGTGTGTTTGTTTGTGATTTTTTTTGTATGTATAAGTATCGTATATGTATGCCAAAAAGTTGGTCCTATAAGTCCGATAATTTTTTATGCATACTTATCACTGCTTTCCATATATCCTCGAAGGTTCACTGCATTGACTACCTATTTAAAATTTTGGTGAGGCATATCCAACGATTGACTGCATTTGCTTAAGTAATAGGATACGCCAAAAACCAATGACTGAAACCATGTATATAAACTATGTGATAGTGGATAAAATGATGGAACAAGTATTTCGGGAGGAGTTGGAACAACCATTAATAACTGTCATTCTTGCCTATCTTTCTTGCCTATATCATTTTTTCATCTTTTTTTGTGTATCTTGCACTACTTTATTTTCCTCTGTTCATTTTCCCTCCATGTATCTTTATTTGTAATAGAGTAATTAGTAAATTGTGACTTTAACTCTTAAGTGTTAGTTTTAGAGGAAAATAAATAGTACTTAGTAAGTTAAGACTTTAACTCATAAATGTTAGTGCAGTATGTTTATGGTATCATTGGTAACATTTATTGCCTATTAGTTTTGTATTACGTATTTTTTACGCCTCAAGTAGGTAGATAGTTCTATAAATAAATGAGAATTTGTACACTTTTTAAAATTATAACTTATTTGCATTGAAATTAAATCAAGTTAATTGTTATTTTGTTGTCAATATGTTACTTTTTCTCAATATCGTTGTGCCGTTAGGCATGGATTAAACATGTTGAAAATTTATCCAATTTTTAAAATTACTTACAATTATGTTTTTAAAAAACGTTTTTGACATAAAAGGTTCGTACAACGGTGTATGTATGTATATATGTACATAAACACAATGTTTTTATAAATACGATGTATGGTCCAGTCAACGATGTAAACTTTCAAAACATTTCAAAACATACGATGTATGTTTTACTTAAATTTACCTAATTCTATACTTTGAAAATTTACACTTTTAACATATAAAACATTTATTATTATATTATACATGACTTTATGCTTTTCAAAATTATCAGCGTGCCTTCAGGCACGAGCATACCCTAGTATATATATATATATATATATATATATATATATATATATATATATATATTCAATCAAGTAGAACACTAAGTTCCATTATTTTATTTGTAGTAAACAAGTAGTTAGTTTATCGGAATCCAAGTCAAAAGAATCAAAAGTTGCGGGTTTCATTATTTTATTTCTAGTAAACAAGTAGTTAGTTTACCAGAATCCAAGTCAAAAGAATCAAAAGTTGCGGGTTCCATTATTTTATTTGTAGTAAACAAGTACTTAGTTTATCGGACTCCAAGTCAAAAGAATCAAAAGTTGTGGATAACTCTTTTTTTTAATCTATATTTCTGCTTACTAATTAAGAAGCCTCTATCAACAAGATATATATAGTACTGTTTTTGTGCTGAGTTGTCCGCATTTTAAAAGTGCGGACCGAACATGTGTCATCTGGCGGTGAGCTCAGAAAAGAAAGAGAGCGTGCTTATAATTTAGCCGATGATTTATACGTTCACTACCAGGTGATACATGTTTGGTCCGCATTCTTAAAATGTGGACTAGTCCACACAAGAGCAGGACTGTATACAAATTGAGCCTTAAAAATAAATTAGGGAAAATTTATCCATGTAAGGATATAAGTTAAGATATATTTAGAAATATGGAAGATCTATGGAAATGAACTTCGAAGTTATTTTTTAACACTAGCTGGAAACTGACCACCAATTTACACGAACCGCTAAATTGGAGATTGTAAACCGTTACTGACCCGCTACTAATTTACACCATTTGAACCTGCCAGAGAGAATCGATTTGTTGTTGGGAATGTTTATGGAGAACACAGTTAGAGAGGAAGAGCAACTAGATCTTGGTGAGATATGTAAAATGGGTTTTGTCTTATTAACCCGCTGTTGAACCACCGTGAGGAATGGGCCAGTCAAACCATTTAGACTCGCTAGCTTTGAACAGTAACCCAATGCAGTTCGACTTTTCAGGGACTTTTATCATGGGAGATTTTATATGTATGAATTTTTTTAGATTTCATGGTTAAAATTGATTTCTTGGACATGATGTGTTGTTCTATCATATGTGACTTCCAATCTGTCAGAGGATACTATATCATACTTCGTACACAAGTCTTTGCTCTACCCAATTTTAAAAACTATCGATACTAAGAAAATCCTACGAAATTTGGTCTAATGATAGGAATTTGACCTCAAGTTGGTTTTCATACTAAACAAGTTCTAAATACATAATATTTCTAAATACTAAGAAAATATTTTATTATGTTATAATAGATGACACGTATTATTACTGATTGTAACTTATACAGTCAAGGCAAAATGTCACATGAGCAACTAATTTGTCCATCCCCTATGTTTTGTACTATCATAACACATGTGGTAATAGTTGGACTTCATGTTTATTAGACAACAACTTCTCTAAATGACACATCAATATCTTGGAGAATTTTTTAAATAAGAGTGTGTTTCATAACAATAATTTTTCATGAAAAATATAATATATAGAGTCATTTTTCATCTTTTGGATGTTTGATAAATAAAAAATTTAATGGAATTAATTTTCTTAAAACAAGTCACGTAATCACTTTTTCCACAAAAAGCTGGAATTAAAAAACCTCCTCCCACCCTGTTATTCATTTTCTACGAAAAAGAATTTCCACACCAAAAATATTGATAAAAAATCCAGAAAATGAATAAAAACCCAAAAATAATGGAAAAAATCCAAAAAATGAATAAAAACGAAAAATAATGAAAAACAAATACAGAAAGTGAATAAAACCCAAATAATAATGAAAAAAATCCAGAAAATGAATAAAAATGAAAAAAAAAATTAGAAAGTGAATAAAAACCCAAAAATAATGAAAAAAATACAAAAAGTGAATAAAACCCAAAAATGTTGAAAAAAAATCCAGAAAATGAATTAAAACCCAAAAATAATGAAAAAATTTACAGAAAGTGAATAAAACCCCAAAAATAATGAAAAAAATACATAAAGTGAATAAAACTCCAAAAATATTGATAAAAATCCAGAAAGTGAATAAAACCCAAAATAATGAAAAAAATACAAAAAGTGAATAAAAATCCAAAAATAATGAAAAAAATACAAAAAGTGAATAAAAGCCCCCAAAATGTAAAAATCCAGAAAGTGAATAAAAACCCAAAAATAATGGAAAAAATCCAGAAAGTGAAGAAAAACCCAAAAATAACGAAAAAAAATACAAAAAGTGAATAACCCCCCCCCCCCCCCCCCGAAATGAAACAAATCTAGAAAATGAATAAAAATCCAAAAATAATGCAAAAAAAAATCTAGAAAATGAATAAAAACACGAAAATAATGAAAAAAATTCCAGGAAGTGAATAAAAACGCAAAATTAATTTTAAAAAATACAAAAAGTGAATAAAACCGCCAAAAAATGAAAAAAAAATCAGAAAATGAATAACACCCCAAAAATAGTGAAAAAAATCCATAAAGTAAATAAAAATCCAAAAATAATGAAAAAATCCAAAAAGTGAATAAAATACCCAAAATAATGAAAAAAAAATCCAGAATGTGAATAAAAATCCAAAAATAATGAAAAAAATACAAAAAGTGAATAAAACCCCAAAAACGAAGGGAAAAAAAAGGAATGAAAAAAATTGAGAAAGTGAATAAAACCCAAAAATATTGAAAAAAATACAAAAAGTGGATAAAAACTCAAAAATAATGATAAAAAATACAAAAAGTGAATAGAACCCAGAAAATAATGAAAAAAATATAGAAAGTGGGTAAAAAAAATATTAACCCCGGAATTAATTTACAAAACACCCAAAATTTATTAAAAATTCAGAAACTTAATAATTAGGAAAACAAATAGCATAAAATAAAAAAAATGCTCAGAAAGTTTTTAAAATACACAAAATGAAAAGAAATACATAAAATAAATATTAATCCCCCGAATTAATTTTAAAAAACACCAGAAAATAAAAAAAAAAGTTAGAAAAATAAATAAACATTGTGAAAAAAATACATAAATGAGAAAAAAATAGAAAATAAATATTAACCCTTGAATTAATTTAAAAAAACCCAAAATTTTATTTAAAAGTCATAAATTTATTAATTAAGAAAAAAATTAAGGAATATATGAAAGCGCTCAAAAACTTAAACAAATGGAAATGAATAAATACCCTAGAAAACTAATAAAAATGCAAATATTTAAAAAAAATTAAAAAAAAAGAGAGAGAATTGAAGAAAAAAAAGAACAGACTTGGCGACAGGGGGGAACGAAACAATTGGGGATTGGTGTGGGGGGGGGGGGCGTGGTGGATTTGGTTTTTATTCATTTTTTATTTTTTCTTAATAATCATAATACATTTTTTCTATTTTTTTATATTTGGTTTTTTTAAATTCATTCTGGGGTTAATATTTATTTTCTGGTTTTTTATTCATTTTTTGTGTTTTTTAAAAAAATTCTGGTTATTTTTATTAATTTTTTGGTATTTTTATTAATTTTCAGGAAATTTTATTATTTTTCTATTTTTTATATATATTTTCTACTTTTTTCCATGAAAAATATTGGAAATCAAACACATAAAAGATGAAAAATAGAACATTTTCCACCTAGAAAATAATTGCAATCAAACAACACTAACAAATTTTTTCCATGAAAAATATTTTCAAGTTTTCAATTCCATGAAAATTGACTCTTAGCGATTATTTTTCATCTTATTTATCAAACACACCCTAAGTGAGTAAGTGCTTTGGGAGTAAAATCTTAAAAGCTTGTCCCACATTGAAAGTGTATGGAGAAAAGTGGGAAGCTAACCCAATATAAAAGGGAGAGTGTCCCACATTGGAAAATGAGTAAAGTTAAGTGATACCCACTAAGCTATAAAAGGGTGGGCAATCTTTAAGTCCCAGATTCAAAAAATATTAAGAAAGTGTGCACTTAATATGTAAAAATGAAAGATGAAGAGTTACTTCATCTACCATTTAAGAGGCTATTCAAGAGACCTCCAATATGGTGCGAAGCACCGTACGCCCGCGCGCTCGTGCGGGGCAGTGGGCTGTAGAGGTGCTAGTGGCTGTTCGGAAATGGCCTATGTAAAAACATTACAAGTTTACTTGCACCTGTTCGGAAATGGTTTATGGATGTTAGTATTTAGCAGTCACACTATTTCAAAAATGGCTCAAGACTGTTAAATTCAACAGTTATGACTCTTGAGACACAACCTTTCATTTCTTATAAATAAAGGCTGCCAGTTACGAAATTGCACACTATTAATTAATCCAGTTTTCAGATTTCTCAACCTCTGCAATTACTCACTTACAATTTTCAGGAGATACAAAATTATCTTATTCTGTTTCGTGCATAAAAACTGAATAAGAACTTGATCGCCTGTTCTTCGCTGCTGCATCCAAGGGCTGTCTTCAAACATACAATTTGTAGACAGTGCATTTGCTTTATTGTATCTTGAGTACAGATTTGTAGATTCCCATTTGTATACCGAATTATCGTGTGGGGTAAATACTGTATTTAGAAAAGTGACATCACGCCTTGAAGTTTCAGAATTTATTTGAAGATTCAACAAAGTTGTATTCAGAAGTTTATTCGATTGTATTGAAGTTGACATTATTGTTATAATAGAAGAGTTTCATTTCTGCCTTTGCATATTATTTTCCAACAATCTAAATACAGTATTTAGAAATGGCAGACTCTTCCAAATCACTTCGATAAATAACATAAGGCTTTGTTAAGTTGAACCGTTTTGATGGTGGTAATTTTCTGCGTTGACAGAAAAAGGTTTAATTTCTTCTAACAACATTGAAGATTGTGTACGTCTTGTCACAACCGAAACCAAATGAATAAGAAGATGAAATCGTGGAACAGACGAGGCAACACACAAAATGGGAGACCGATGATTACTTGTGCCGTGGTCACATTCTCAATGTACTTGCTGACAATGTGTTCGACTTTAACCAAAATGTTGGGACTGCGAAAACTTTGTGGGAAACATTGGAGACCAAATATCTTACAGAAGATGCTATAAGTAAGAAGTTCCTTATCGGTCAGTTTTTAAGCTTTAAAATGCATGATAAAAGGACTGTGCTAGAACAATTTCATGACATCCAACGCATCTTAAATCATTGCAAACTGAAAAATTTAAATATGGATGATAATGTAATTGTTTCTGCCATAATTGAAAAACTTCCTCCTTCTTAGAAAGATTATAAGAAAGAACTCAAACACAAAACAGAAGATCTTTCACTTGAAGAATTAAAGACTCATTTAAGAATTGAACAAGAGTCTTGAATTCTAGATGGTAAAGAGGAACATGAAAATTATGTTTCTAAGGTCCATGTGGTGGAGGAAGGAAAGGAGCAAAAATTTGGCAATCATGGAAAGAATAACAAGCGAAAGAATTTTTCAAACAATTCTAAAGCAAACAAAAAGAAGAAAGGAAATTGTTTTCATTGCAATAAACCAGGTCACTTCAAGAAGAATTGTCGTGAGTTCGGGAAACTAAAAGAAAAAGGAGGATCATTAGACACAAAGCAAAATTTTGCTGCTATGATATTTAAGGCTAATATGTTTGGAGAATAAAACTCTTGGTGGATTGATTTTAGATCCACAAGGCATGCATGTAAGGACAATAGTCTATTCTCTGCCTATGAAACTGTGGAAGGAGATGTTCTCTATATGGAAAATTCTTCAATTGCCGCGGTTAAAGGCAAAGGGACAGTGGATCTCGAATTCACTTTCCAAAAAATCCTTAGTCTCGCTAATATTTTTCATGTTCCTGATGTTAGGAAAAATTTAGCTTATGGAAGTCTTCTTAACAAATTTGGCTTTAAGCTTGTATTTGAGTGAGAAAATTTTATTCTGACTAAGAGTGGTACCTTTGTAGGCAAAGGCTATTTGTATGAGGGCATGTTAAAGCTCAATATTAATGAAAAAGATTCTTCTGCTTATATCGTTGATTGTCTTTCATTATGGCATAGTCGTTTAGGACATGTTAATACAAAGAAAATACATTTCATAGTTAATTTAAATTTAATTCCTAAATATGAGAATGATATGAATGAAAAGTGTAAAATATGCATGCAAACAAAAATAACAAGACTGCCTTTTCCAAAAATAGAAAAAACTACATCGTTGTTGCAATTAGTACATAGTGATGTTTGTGATTTGCATAGAACACCTACTAGAGGTGGTAGTAAATATTTTGCTACATTTATCGATGACTTTTCAAAATATTGTTACGTATATCTTTCAAACTCTAAGGATGATGTGCTTAATAGATTTAAGACATATAAAAATGAAGTTGAAAATCAATGTGATACTAAAATAAAATGTCTTAGATCTGATAGAGGTGGTGAATATTACTTTCCTCAATTTTGTGAAGATATGGGTATTATACTTAAAGTTAGTGCACCTTATACACCATAACAAAATGGACTAGCAGAAAGAAAAAATAGGACACTGACTGAAATGGTTAACGTTATGCTTTCTTATTCTTGTTTAAGTAAAGGGTTTTGGGGAGAAGCACTTTTAACTGCGTGTCATATTCTGAATAGGATACCTGTTAAAGATAATAAGAAAACTCCTTACGAATTATGAAAGAATAGAAAACCTAATTTAGGTTATCTTAAAGTTTGGGGTTGTAGAGCTATTGTAAGACTACCTGAAACTAAGAGAAAGAAATTAAGAAGCAAAGGCGTTGAGTGTATTTTCATAGGTTATGCACAATATAGTAAAGCCTATAGAATTTTGGTTAGTGAACCTCATGATTATGTTGAGGTAAATACTATAATTGAATATAGAGATGCAATTTTTTATGAACAAAGATTTTCTTTTATTCCTAGAATAAATAATAAAAAAGAAGTAAACACTCCTTCATAATTACCTGATACTCAACCGGTAGAACAAGAAAAGATTAGAAAAAGTAAAAGACCTTCCCGACTTTGTAGTCTATCTTGTTTAAGGAACTAGAGACACACCTTGTAATCAATTTTCTTTGACTCTTAGGGTTGAAACAGGCCCACAAACTTATATTGAGGCAATTAAGCCTGTAGATTCAGCATTTTGGAAAGAATCTATAAATGATTAAATGGATTCAATCATGGAAAATAAAACTTGAAAGTTAGTAGATTTACCTCCAGGGTCTAAACCTATCAAATGTAGATGAATTTTTAAAAATAAAATGAAAATAGATGGAACAATTGATAAATTCAAGGCTATATTGACTGCTAAAGGTTTTACTAAAAAAAAAAGGAATTGATTATTTTGATACCTATGTACTAGTTTCTAGAACATCTACTATTAGAATTTTAATTGCATTAGCATATATATATAATTTTGAGATTCATCAAATGGATGTGAAAAGTGCTTTTTTAAATGGTGACTTAGAAGAAGAAATTTACATGGAACAACCTGAAGGGTTTGTTATACCTGGACAAGAACATAAAGTATGTAAATTAATTAAGTCCTTATATGGTCTAAAATAAGCACCTAAACAGTGGCATAAAAAATTTAATAAAGTCATTATTTCTTATGGTTTTAAAATTCATAAATCGGATAAGTGTGTTTATAGTAAATTTATTAATGGTAAAGGTGTGATCATTTTGTTTATATGTAGATGATATGTTAATTCTTGGTACTGATTTAGAAAGTATTAATAATACAAAGAGTTTTCTGTCTTCTAAATTTGATATGAAAGATATGGGTGTAGCTGATGTCATATTAGGAATGAGAATAATAAGAAAATATAAAATATAATTCTCACTCAATCTCATTATGTTGAGAAAATTTTAAAGAAATTTAATCAGTTTGATTTCACACCTGTTAGTACACATTTTAAGCCACAGCTAAAGATGATCCCTAATACTGGTAAAGCTATTTCACAATTGGAATATGCACTAGTAATTGGTAGTTTAATGTATGCCATGACATGTACTCGACCTGATATTGCATATGCTGTTAGTAAATTAAGTAGATATACTAGCAATCCAAATTTATTGCATTGGCATGCTGTCAATAGAATATTAAAATATTTAAAAGTAACTATGGACTATGGTATATACTATAGTGGATATCCTTCAGTATTATAAGGTTTTTCTAATGCTAGTTGGATAACTGAGTAGGAGGATCATTCCTCAACAAGTGGATGGATTTTCACTCTTGGTGGAGGAGCTGTTTCTTGGGGATCAAAGAAACACTTCATCTTGAATAGCCACTTAAATGCTAGATGAAGTAACCCTTCATCTTCCATTTCTACTTATTAAGTGCACACTTTCTTAATATTTATCCAATGTGGGAATCAAAGGTTGCCCACCCTTTTATAGCTTAGTGGGTATCACTTAGCTTTACTCATTTTTTAATGTGGGACACTCTCCCGTTTATATTGAGTTAGCTTCCCACTTTTCTCGACACTCTTCCAATGTGGGACAAGCTTTTAACCTTGTACTCCCAAAGCTCTTACTCACTTATTTTAAAAATTCTCCAACATTTCTCCACCATTTTCAAAATAAGTTGTGTAAATCTTTGATTGTCTGTAAGACTGTGTATAAGCATTGGTGTCTCACGACTTGAACCAATACCCTGTAAAGATTCGCCAAGTCTAACTATGAAAGTATAGTAGACTTGTCTTTGAACTATCAATCCATATTGATCAACCAGATTTGTCTTGACACGCAAATTTTTTCACTCCAATACGGTGCGAAGCACCGTATACACACGCGCGCGCGTGCACGTGCGGGATAGTTGGTCGTAGAGGCGCTAGTGGCGCGCGTGAGGGGTAGTGGGCTGTAGAGGCTCTAGTGGCACACTTTGCACTTCGCATGCCGCATATTCGCAGTGGTAGCGGGTTACCAGGATTCGTCCGGATCAGATCGCGATAGTTCGAGCGCGATCACTTTTGGGTTGGCCCGTGTAAAAATAGTACAAGTTTACTTACACCTGTACAAAAATGGTTTATGGCTGTTAGTATTTAACAGTCACACCTTTTCAGAAATGGCTCGAGACTGTTAAATTCAACAATCATGACTCTTGAGACACAGCCTTTCATTTCCTATAAATAAAGGCTGCCAGTTATGAAATTGCACACTATTAATTAATTCAGTTTTTAGATTGCCCAACCCCTGAAAGTACTCATTTACAATTTTTAGGAGATACAAAATTATCTTATTCTGTTTCATGAAAAAAATAGAATAATAACTTGATTGTCTGTTCTTCGCTGCTGCATCCAAGGGTTATCTTCAAACATACAATTTGCAGATAGTGCATTTGATTCATTGTATCTGGAGTACATATTTGCAGATTCTCGTTTGTATACCGAATTATCGTGTGGGAAAATTACTGTATTTAGGAAAGTGACATCACGCCTTGAAGTTTCAGAATTTATTTGAAGATTCAACAAAGTTGCATTCAGAAGTTTATTCGATTGTATTGAAGTTGACATTACTGTTATAATAAAAGAGTTTAATTTCTGCCTTTGCATATTATTTTCCAACACAATATAGTAAGTGATATGAATTTCACAAGTTAGACCTGTTATTACTATCTTCACTACAAATGATCTGCTGGAAGTACATTATAAACAGCTACCAGCATAATAAACAGAAGTAGGTCCTTTTTAACTCTATTGAAACGATAGACCATAGAAAATCAAATCAGAGATATTACAAAGTAAACAATATTAATTATTCTGTGTATTTGTTAGGAGTGTTACCTAATGCCTGATGTCTCTCAATGGGTCACAGTGCTTAAGTCTTTTCACCCCTCAAACCATTTGAGATCGTTGGCCATAAATTTTGCCCTCTATCTCTCATGGTCTCCCTCTCTATATATATATCCATTTTTTTCTAACATTCACCATCCACTTCCAAAGCTCCTCATTTTTTACAAACTGTAACAAATTACTTGTTTGCCAATCTGTTTTCAGGAGTATAAGTTCTTTAGAATCATGCGTATTCGATTGCCAAGAAATGTTTCTCCTAAACAGATTCTTCTACGATTTATTTCAACTTCAACAACTGCAGATGTGCCCAAAGGGCACATTACCATCTATGTTGGAGAAACACTAATAAAGTGACATGTAGCTCCATTATCATATTTGAATAATCATCTGTTCCAGAACTTGCTAAGCCAGGATGAAGAAGATTTTGGGTTTGATCATCCAATGGGTGGTCTCACAATCCCTTACAGAAAAGAAACATTCATTAATCTCACTTGCAGTCTGAATTGCTCCTGACAAAGATGCCAAAACAAATAGACCAGAAGATACATGTAACATTGACCTGTAAAACCTAACACCCCAATTTTGTATAGGATAGCCTCTTTATTTCTTTGTAAATTGATGTATACTATCATTTTAAGCCAATACGTTTTGTTCTCTTTTGTGGAATTTTTTTCTCTTTATTATTATGTTTTTCTCATTTTGATGAGCGACTAGTGATCATAGAAAAAGTAATCAAACTAAAGTTGTAGCTGATCAACCTTATAAGATTAGGAATCTATATATGTAAGGGATTCTCTATTAGATATTTTATTCCACGGTATTCATTTTTTGTCCATTAGCATATTAGATCATGTAAATGGTAGGGGAAAACAACAACACAAAAGGCAAGTTTACAAATTGATATCGATTTGTTGGATCATAATGGTGAGGCAAAACATGGAGAATCTGCAATTGAGTTTGCATAGGTTTTGCAAATATACAAAAGGGCAGCAGAATTTGTATATGGTTCCTACGAACTTCTGAAGTTCGTAGGAATTGGTAAGAACTTCAGTTGTTCGTAGCAATTTCTACGAACTTCAGAAGTTCGTAGGAAACATTTTTACTCCAGTAACAACAAATGGCCGTCATCCCTTATTTTCCTATATAATTCCATCCTTCCTTCCCCTCGAACCCCACCCATTTATACTCAGCCCAATATTTCTCTCATTTTTCTTCCATCCAACCCAATTCTTTCCCAAAAATATATTTGAGTAATCCGTTTTGTCTCCCTATACATTTTAATTACCGATCAATATGTCTTCATCTCAACCCATTAATTCTATGTAATACCCCGTATTTTTATAGCTTTTAAATTATGGGATTTATTAAATTTAATTGAGATAAATTAATTTAATTTTAATCCGGAATGTTGTTTTAAATATTTACTAGCGTGACGAGAGTTAGTAATTATTGGAAATTTGGTATTTGTTGAATGTTACTGGATGAGTATAGTAATATATGAGATTCATTTTTATAATATTGTCACGTGTGAATAAAATGACAATTATGAAAATTTAAGTCGGAACGCGCCTGTGTCGTGTCGGGACTAAATGTTGATTAATAAAAGTGAATATTTTATAAGTTGCCCGTATGGTCATTTTGAGTGCGCCAACGTGTCCAGAAGGGTCGAGATAGTCAGAAAAGTGTACCCGTGGGTTTAGTTTGGGTCTCGGGGCGTTTTTAGGCCTAATTAGTACCTCGGGAGGGCATTTTAGTCATTTTGTATTTTTGGGTAATTAAACCCACGAAAATTAAAAGGGTTATATAAGATATCTAGGTTGTCTTCTAGGGTTAGAACAACCCAAGACAAGTGACGGCCATTGGAGAAGAGAGGAGAGAGCTATCAAGGCAATCCAAGGCTTAAAACCCATCCGTTTGCACCGCCGCCACCACCAACGCGTAGATCGCGAGACGGGGAACGCAACCACACCAAATTCGGCACCAAACCAGAACGTCGAAAATCCCAGGCAAGTGTTTATCTTGCTTATTTTCGTTGGTGCATCACTCATATTAGTGTAGTAATGATTAGGATGAGTTGTATGGAAGAAAAACCCCATTTGAGATAGGAAATTTCATGTAGGGATGATTTAAATGATATTCTGGAAACCCTTTTTCCATACAGAGGATTAAACCATGAATTTATGATTTTTATAAGAAGGAAATTCTAGAAAAGATGTGTTAGAACCATGTTTAAGAGATTTCTAGGGTTCTTGATATTTACATGAATTTTGGGTTGTTAATCCATGTTTAGTGACGGAAACTTACATGCTTTACGTAGAAAATACATAATATGATGATATAATGTTAGTAGTATAAATTCTGGGACGATTGGGATTGAAAAATATGGAATTGGTTGAGGTTAGAGGATGAAACCCGTAACTGCAATACTGCAGATTTCGCATACCTGCTTGATCGATCGATCGAGCCTTGAGCTTCGATCGATCGAAGGTTCGATCGATCGATCCCCAGACCTCGATCGATCGACCCCTCCTGGCAGACTCATGTTTTCCCTTCTTATTTAGTTGAAATTCACTTTAATGAGGAATAATTCATGGATACCCTTATAAATATGTTTTAAGAGATAAAGAGGACCAGTAGGGTATATGAATAAGTTTTGGGACCTTTAAGGTTAGACGAGAGTTGTATCCTTGGGATATTTCATATATAAGAAATGATAAAACTACGTATTTAAAGTGAGAAGATTACGTAAAATAGTTACGAAAGAGAAAAGATGAATACCTGCTGAATTTTTATAGGTGGGAGGATATAACCATGAGAGTTATGTGGTAAGTTGGAATAAAACTGAATCAAGGTTAGAAATGAACTGTTACATGTGATAACAAATAATGAGATATGAGAAATAATGTCGTAAGTATGGGATTTAAGAATATACCCAATATTGATATGGTAATATTAGTATAGTTATATGATTGTGTATGCATATGCTATCTATGTATGAAAAACATGCCCGTGCTACTTGCTATCCCTGAGGTTACCGCGCTGGGACGATCTTATCCTGTGTTGCCTTATGGGGGATATTGACTCGTACCCTAGAAGATAGAAATCCTAGGTATGGGATATCGGATCGATAGTCGGACGGTCCTAAGAGATGTGAGGGTATGTACTGACCTCTTAGACTTGGAATCTATGCTTCGCCTCAATATTGTTTGTGTATGTATTTATACAGTTCGAGAGTGATTTCGAACTTGTATTACCTTTAGTGTGATTGATACGGGTATTGGATAGCAGAGTATGCCTGCACCATAGTTTTTATGTGGGGTGTTGTTATGATATATATATTATACGAGTAGTTAATATATATATGAAATTCTGAAATCTGGAACTGCCTACTGTGATTTGATATGTAGGACATGGTTGATGACTCAATTTATAAATACTTATTTTGAGAAAGTATAATATGACACTGGAAAACTTTATTGAATAATAAAGTTAAAAGGAGAACTTTGGTTACAAATTGAAATCTTACGTTTTAAATACTTGTGTTGTTCAGTTGTAAATCCTGCGAATAACCTAAGATAAGTTAAATCATTGGGGAAAGATAGTGTGGTATATGACGAGATAGACTATTGGGAAGGTTAGTGCGATAGGTGTGCACATTAGAAGAGAGGTGAGAATTTCTCAAGAGAGTGTCGCACTAATATGTTGTTGCATTGGCCTGTAATCAATTTAAATACCTGCTAAACGAATTTTTAAATCATATACACTATCGGGCTCTGACCCGTTTCCTTTTCTCTTTCTCTCTCTTGTATATATATATATATGTATATATTACAGGTGCCCAGCCACAGGGGCGTCTTGCATAGGGTCCTTTGGCAGGAACGAGCTGCAGCTTAGGTGGGAGTTGCAGGCCTGTTGTTTAGACGACTTCATCCATTTGATTCTACTCCTAGTTCAGTTTTATCCCGCAGGGGCATGTGTCGCCCTCTTTCTATTAATTAGTTGGTATTGTCAGAAATTGTAATTCTTTTAATTTCAGAATCTTTACTTCGGGATTATTAATGTCAGGATGTTTTCCTTAGTATTTTAATGTTGGGATTTACTATTGTTGGGTAAACTCTTGAATGTTCATTTCATTCTTCAACTTATTGTATGACTCTTTAGACGTTAATGGTTTAAGGTTTTATAACCGAATTTAATAAAATGAGAATAAAGGTTTAAATGGTTTTGACACTTAGCTTAATTAATTAGGGTGTTTAAATTGGAAAAGTTTTTTTTTTCGACAGTGATGCTGAGAATGAACCAACTGGTCACCTTGAATTAATTTAATAAAGGAGTGATTGCCCGGTATTTAATTAGGCGGGGTGTCACAGGTGGTATCAGAGCATCAGGTTCTAGTGTCCTTAGGATCTGTACGGCTTATTATGCTTTCAGCGTTGCTTTGTTTGATATAGAGCCCTATGTTTAGGATTGTCGATTCCTTTGATGAGATTTCGTTCTCCTGCTATAATGTGTATACACTAGTTAATTCTAATTTCGTTCGAATGTGGGCGTGTGCCGAGCGATGACGGATGTCAGAAGAGGACCGTTAAGCGTACATCAGGAGGCAGGGCTCAGTTGAGATTATAAAATATATCCGAGGATGATGACCGTAGTCGAGGTCAACCTCCATTATGGCACGAGAAGCCAAGACTAGAAAGGCGACTAAGGCGCAGCAGTGATTTCCAAATGCTGTTATAGTCAAATGAGGTGCGAGGGTAAACTTACCCAACATATTACAAAAACGTGTAGAGACTGTCAGTGGGAAATTCTAGAAATGCCGAAATTATGTGTCTTTACCAAAGGAGGTAAAGTATCCAAAGGTTTAGATATAGGACGGAGTGTGGCAAACTGAAAGTGAAAATTTAGAGAAAAAATTTCTTGGCTTTCGGGATGAAGTTATAATGGTTGGAGTCAACCACCAATTTTAGAAATGGAATGCTATGCCTATAGGAAAACCTTAGGTACAGTGTTGATTGTATGTTCCTTCCTCAACTGTTCAGGATGAGAATCAAACGTGGTTCTGAACTCATCGCAGGAGGGCATGACGGAAGTCCAATTGCGGATATGAATCCTAATCATTAGCAAATTTTGTATCGAAAGATGTAGATACGAGTGGAGGAAACGACTCCAAGTGGGAGACCAACTCGTAATAATAATTGATAATACTCGAGGAGGAAATTTTGATGGACGGCTGATTCAGAGGTTGACAGTGTTGCATTTTGTCAATAAAGATGATAACGCTTCTTTGTGGGGGAAGTTAAAGGAATCGAAGAATTTAGTCGAGAATAAGACTGAATGCAATGGTGGTGGTATAGCACCACAAAGGGATGTGGATACACATCAGGGGACCCATTTAAATGATTCGGATAATTAAATTCTTACCAAGTGATTCAGTAAGTACTATTATAGATAGTAACAGGATCTTTATGGCCTAGAAATCTAAGGGAACAACCGGGATGGTTAACAGTAATCGAGTTGACTAAAGTTCGAGAGAAGGACAATCCTAACCTGGTTAGTAGGACAGGTGATAAGTGGATTACGTGTTGAGGTATTTTGTGCGGAGTGAGATCGCTCGCGATAATATGTCCCAAAGTAAGAAAAAGGACAAGAATACGGTGCCTAGTAAAAGGCAACGATTAAAGAAATTTGGTTTGGTTTGAGTAGACGTGTTACGTCCGGAAACCATTTGCGCAGACAAGACGATTGACAAGGTAGAAGTGTAAGTTGTATCCTCAGAGGATGCGGCGTGTTTATGTGACACGAGCGAGTCACCATATTTTGTTCATTGCTAGATTAGCATGTGAAACGAGTTTAATGCATATAGTTACAAATGTTACCATCATGTGAGTATTTTTCCCTAGCGTAGCGGGATTTTTCTTTGGTGCTATCTGCGGAGGATGAATGAGTATATTAACAGTGTTTTATACTTTATTGAGGTTACTCGTTGTAGTGATGCGATATAGGAGTATGATATTATCTTTGTTAAAACGTTATAGAAATGGTTAGTACGATAGTGGGCATTTATTGCAAGGCTATCGGAGTGGTTGCATTAGTGCAGCACGTTTTGTTTTGGTGAGGCTTTACCTGTAAGAAGGTTGGACTCGCACTTATATTATCTATCCTAGGGACTTCGGAGGAGATAGTGGGCTCTAGATAATCGATGCCAATGTATATATAGACTTTTCCAATATGATTCAGTATGTATTGGTATTTACCGTTGGGCAAAAATATTTGACTCAGTATTATGTTTAGCACTCCGAACTTAGTGATAGGAAGAGTGCATTGTTATATTTATCCTTTAGAGATGTGGGAGTTAATATTTATACCCCTATTGTTAGGGAAAGGAATTTCGAGAATTCCGATTGTATGTATTCGAGGTTTATGGAATGCTATTACCACCAACCTATACTGAACAATAGTGCAATTAGTGAAACGTTCTTTGTTAAGCATAATTACGGGAGAAATTGAAACTTTTTTGTCAAGGGACGAAATAAAGGGGTATATACTATGAACGGAGGACCTAACGGATTTCGATAACCGACAATGCTAGGTAGTAGTGTATCGGGGGGGTCCTTATTTCGATTTCGCTTTGCGAGACATCCCAGCATGAAACTTAGCGTAAGGTTGGAAATAGGGAGACGTTTGGTCACTATTCCATGAGTTCGGTACCCTGATCGAAATGGGATCAAGTAATTATGTATGTAAGTTGGAAGTTGAATTTTGATTTAAAGCCATTGGAGCCGGTTGTGTGGTAAGAAAGCATTGAAAGTTACCCCATGAGTTAAGGGGTGGAAGGATGATAAGGAAGATTTAAAATCTTGATTTTTAGGGTGATTAAAGTGTTATAATCACGCTGCAAGCACCAGAGAAAACAAAGAATTTGTTTATTAGTATGGAGCGTATGTGATGCTTACGCTAGTATGCCCGGTTTATAGGGTGTGTAGACATCCTGGTAAACTGATGTTAAAACTCGTCTGAGATGAAGGGGCGTGGCAATGGACGTGTGGAAAATATGTTTGTGGGACTAGTTAAATGAAGTGGAAGTGATACAGTGGATTAAACGTCACATGAGGGGCGATAATCCATACATAGGTGTGTAATTAGAATAGCACACCCAAATTTGAATTGGAAGACTGTGGGAAGTCATTTAAGAAGAGTATTCCTTGAATGGAGCAGAATTAAATGATTATGAAGAACACTCGGAGCGGAGTTGTTAGTAGGCAAGTATGAGAGCGACTTGCACATACAAAGGGTGATGATGTTGGTATGGTATAGGAGATCCAGAAGTGCGCTTCATGGAGAAAAGAGCACGGGTGGAACTTTCGACATACTACAAGGAAGGAAGGGGAGTATTACGTGTCACTTAATGTGAGACATTTCAAGGAAGAATCAATGTTTAGCGGGACATAGTGAGTAGTCTCTACATGCACCGCCCATGGGTAAGGTTGGGTTGAAAGAGGAGAATCAACCAAAGAATTTTGTGTTTAGCTACAATTCCTGAATTTGGAAGAGGTCGGTAAAGTCAGTACAGTTCTTGGATGGGTTGCCATCCTCAAAACAAGATCAAAGGTTCATCCCGAACATGTGAATAAAGTCGCCTAGAAGGAGGTGATTGATACTCCTTTAAGCTGACTTACAATATTAACTAGTATGCCCCAGACTTCCTTTGAAAGGAAGTGTCGCGCCAGTGCATGGTCCGGCGCAGTATAAATTCCCGAATCAGGATGAGATTGGTGAATCCCACCTTTGATATGGAATTTCAGGAACCAACAAAGATAAGGTTTCATTTCGAGTAGGATATATCACCCTTAGCCAGAGAATAGGCGCATGGTGATTAAAGGTTTGGGGAGCTACATGAAGGAGATTTTGGAATCTTGATACGATGATTTCAAGAATGCTCTCTAGAAGTACTCGTACCTATTTGTCGCGTACAAGGTACTTATTAAGGTTTTGTTATGGAAGAACCTCGACTATTCTCCTTCCGTATGTTTAGGGAGAGTAGATAATCAGAATTTTTGGATCGGTCGAGAGAACATCCGATAAATGTGGTAGAATTCCACGACTGTTTTAGGCGAGCAAGAGTGATCAAATGTTCGTATAATTTTCTCAGAATGGGAGTTTTGTATATGAATAGATCCGAGTATTTGTCATGTAGTGAGGTGCGGCCTCCTAATGATAGTGAGATAATGAAATGTATAATGTATAGGCGTGAAATTATAATGTATAGGAGTTCGTATAATGAAATGTATAATGTATAGGAGTTCGTAAAATTACTACTTCTATATATATTAACTAATACAGTTATTTGTAATAAATGTATGCATTTACTATTATCGTTGTATTGTGCTATATAAAATTAATACTTCAATAATTATTAAATACTGCAGTTATATGCATTTACTATTACCTCTTTATATTTACTATATAAAATTACTACTTCTATATATATATATATATATTAACTAATACAGTTATTTGTAATAAATGTATGCATTTACTATTACCGATGTGTATATATATATATATATATATATATATATATATATATATATATATATATATATATATATATATATATATATATATATATAAAACAGAAACGTGATTCACATAGAAACATGCGTTACATAGTAATGACTGATTTGTCTAGTGATTACAATTACTTTCTAGGAAACCATGGAACACAATATAATGCATTATCACCCCCCATTAACATTGTTGGTAGATGATGTACTAAATCCATGTCCGACTTGACCCCTTTGTAATCCGGCAAGTCCGAATCTGATGCATACATTGGATCGTCAAGTTCAGTATTTATCAAATATTTAGCATGCCACCGCTCTAGCCTTTTCTCAATTTGTGCTATTTCGCGTTGCAATAAATGTAAACATTTTTCATTATCTTTGTTTGGATCTTTGCAAAATCTAGTCGATTTTTCTTATGTCACGGGTAAACCATGCCAATGGCAGTAGCACTCTAAATCGCAACGCCTATCAAATAACCTCGGCCATTTCAAATGATCATCCCATGGAATATTTCCTTTTGTCGGCGTTAACCATTTCATAACATGATTAATGTCGCCTAAAGAATGTAGCGTGCATATAGGAATGTTTTCAAAAATCATTTTCTCACCAAACTAGCTGCCTCCTTGGGGATCTTGATAGATCCCTGGGTTAGTCAACACTCGTTCAACATTACTGCGCGTTATCGCTAAATGTTCAACAACAGCTGATGTTGACGCTTTAGCCTTACCCTTTTTCTTTGCGACGTGATGCTTCATACTTGTCCATCCAGTTGAGAGGTAATCACATCACACTACCTCTTTAGGTGGTGACCAGTTATAATATGGAAGTTTTTTCCCGGATAGAGTTTTCTTGGGAACATGGGTTAAGAAGGGTGAATCTTCGTTAGGCATGTACTCATAGTTATGCATTATGGGGTTTATGATATAAGGAAGTATAACTCGATTTGTGGAGGAATACCCAACTGAAACCACGAATATTTATAGGTCAGATGTTGGGCCAACCAATTCTTAAAGTATCACCATAAATTTACTATTGGTTAGTGTACCGACATCTTATTTTAATCGTTTATCGGTTAGTGTGCCATGTAATCATTATCGTTCTAGTGTGTTATCAGTTAGTGTGCCATCAATTTGTGTGCCATCGGTAGTGTGCCATCAATACAATAAAACGAATACAATACAATTAAATTATTTGTTGCAAATGAATTCATAATAATAAATTGAATACAATACAATAATATGAATACAAAATAAAATAAAAAAATACAATCAAGATGGCCCCTGCCCAAATTCATAATCCTGACCCAAATCAACGTGCGGCTCAAACATCGGATTGTCGCCAATATGGCTGCCCCAACTCTGTTGCATTTAATATCCCGCGTATGGGTGAGATGGTTGAGGTACGTAAACATCCTCATGGGTGTATCTCGGACCACTAAGGGTAGGACCAGTACCACGCACATTACAGGCGGCAAGTTGTCGCTCGAGTTCCTTAATCCTATCCTCGCGCTCTCGTGTCTCAGTAAGGAGTAAATAACGGAGACCACGAATATTATCTGATGCGTCGATGAATGCTAAACACCATTCTAATTGTGACAACACATGCGATGGGGGAGCGTTCGTTGGGAACTCAGGTCGCGGCACACTTCTTTCGTATGAAGCACCATGCGAAGGCCGACGTCTACCGTCCAACTCTTCCTAGGTGCATGTATTTGTGTAGGGCCAGCCGATGCAAATTGCGTATGATACTTAGATGGTTAATTAGAACTGGAGCCTATGGGATGCGCAATGTTGATGGTGCCACTGCCCCAACCCTAATCAAATCAACGTTAACATAGCGTGCCATTGTCGGAAATAAGGGTCCCTGCGCAACTGCTTTCGAGTATGTATCATACTCTTCTTGGGTCACAACTAATGTATACGCATTTGCAAGAGGCCAATTCTAGGCAAGGGCGGATTGGTATTCGGATTGTGGGACTGAGCTCAAATTTCGGGGTGGGTTGTCTGGTATACAAATTTGGCCCGTCAACTGTCGAAACCCACGGTCACCCAAGTACTAAAATCCCTTAAATAAGGGATCCCAAAAAATCATACGCAGCCCAGATAAATGATGTGCATATGTAATGAAATCATTATGCCGGTACATCGACGTCTCGTACGACTGCCATATGATGGATTCAGGGGACCGCATCTCAAGCTGATGTTGGTTGCCCGATATATTAAACCGTTGCGCGCCCTTTGCCCGACTCCTATTTGACTTTGACCAACGAAATATTCGGGGCCATACATCTACGGTCGGATCAACGATAATCGGACATGAGGTCTCCACACACTCATAATGTAAGTACTGAGAAATATGTGGATAAATTAAATTGATTAGAAGGCATGTACATTCATTGTAACTAAATATATAATTCATAAACGCTTAAATAATAATATTATAAATTTTACCTCTATTAACTGCCACATACACTCGACACTAGTTAACGACCGTCGGTTCGCTTTGTCCATTGACCATATTATACGGGCATAAATTGTCGAACCCCAATCATAGGGGCCAATCGCCGCAACGTCCTCCAAATAAGGTAAATACACGAGGTCCACCGTGGAATTGGAATTTGGGATTATCAGAGCACCTTCAGCGAATACACGACGTATTCCATGTGGCATCGCTGAAGAAATAGCGCAGGAGTGAGAGGGCCTTCTGGCACATTCCACTCGAAGAAATTGATTTACAGCCAGACATCTCATATGAGGAGAGGCAAATGGCTATTTTAGACCGTAGCGAGCGGAAATTACGATACAAGGTTGTTCCACTAGTTGGAGTACTGTGGGGTCATCACAACATTGACGAGTCTACCTGGGAGCGGGAGGAGGATATGCGGGAGCAATATCCAGAACTTTTCATCACAGGTATGACCTAATTTTGGGGACGAAATTCCTTTGTAAGGGAGGGAGTATGTAACACCCCGCATTTTTATGCATTAAATATGTAATTAATTCGGAAATTTAAAATTTCTTGTGAGTCATAACTTTAATTGAATTAATTAGGGAAATTTTATTTAAATATTAATCGAGAAGTGAATGGTTAATATTTATGGGAATTTATTTACTAGGTGAATAGTAATCATTTATTTAAGTCACTTCGAGTATTAATGACAGGATATGCACTTATCTCAACCGGGAGTCGGTATAGACTAAAGGGGTGGGGGGATAAGTATTTTATAAATTAATTCGGATGCCAATTCTGAGTGTACGGTTGAGTCCGAATGGGCCGAGATAGTCGGAAAAGTGTACCCGGAGTAGTAAACGGATCACGGGGCGTTTTTAGACATAGTCGGGCCCAGACGGGGGCATTTGGGTCACTTGGGCTTGGCCCATTAGGCAAAAAACGGGATTTAGGTATATTAAGGAATTAGAAGGAATAAGAAAACGACTGATAGAGTTTTAGAAAAAGGCTAAGTGTATTAAGGAACCCTAATAGCAGTTAAAGGCAGTTTTGGGATCACTAGAGAGCCAACAAGGATCATCTTCAACCTTGGAATTCATCTCTGAATCAGACACTACGAAACCTAAGGCAAGTGGATAACTTGCAATAGTATTGAATCTGTATTTCAATTCATATTCATGTGATGTGTTTGATCAAAATTTATTTTGGATGTTCATGGCATAAACATGAGGTTTTGAAAATAATAATCTGATTTACGAATTTGAATGAGAATTCTTGTAGAAATCTGATATTATAAATTGATACAAATCTGGTAGGATGATATCTGGATATTTAGAAACGAATTTCGTGAAGGAATTTGGGATGTAAATGGGTAAGGAATTAAAGATGAATAATTTCCCAAATTCAGAAATTGTAGTTAATGGACGAATTGATAACGTTGGAGGACATTCTGGAGGTCCCTAATAAGGTTCCTAACTTGTATTATTGTTAAGAAGTCTTGAGATTGCTGATAGAAGGAGTTAGGGTTTTATGAAACTCGTCCATGGCAGAATCTGTCTTCGCGAAGAAGACGAAGACATGTTTGATCGATCGATCGAAGGTCTGGGGTCGATCGATCGAGGGTTGTCAGATTTTGACAGTTCGCACAGTTTTCTTTTATATGAAAAAAATTAAATAACCTTTTCCATGAATTAATTTGGTGAGAAATTTACACATGGGTTTTAAATCTAATTAATGGTGAATAAAGTTAATTAGAATTTAGAGACGACTTAGTGTGGCAATCATAATTTAAACTTGTTTGGTTTTGGAGAAATTAGGTGTGACACACTAAGGTTGAATTCTTGGAAAGGGTTCGAAAGGATTAAATATAGATGTAGAGAACAAGTCCGGGGATAACGGTCGAGGAATACCAAGAGATATATCTTATTTAGGTGAAGGCTAAATAATTTGGGAGTCAGGAATTTAGACTCGGGTGAGGTTAATTCGGACTACGAGAGTAGGTCAAATTTTATGGTGGGGGCGACACCAAAGGTGACTTAATTAATTAATGTGCGAATTAATTAATAATTAGAGTTGGACCATAAACTCTTAATAAATTAAATAGGCTTATGTTACGAATTTTGTACATGGTGTAGCCGGAACATTTTATATTTATATATACGGAGTGTGACAGTATATATATATAGAGTGTGTGCATTAATATCACTGATTGAATATTATTAGTATATATTCTAGTTCTATAGGGGGAGGTTACGCGTAGTGGATGAATCCCCTAGCTTGAGGAGTAGGGAGAGTATAATCCCAGGTCATAGTGTCCGTTATATGGGTGAGGGGCATCTCACTTTCAGGAAAGGAATATGACCGCCTCCAATTCGTATGTTAAACTAAGCTAATGAGCGAATCTAACTTAGATAACTAGGTTATGTGAATACACCTAGTGGGATAGCACTACGGAAAAACTTATATTTTGTGAGTATTGTTACTCGGTCGAAAGTTTGTATTAAATGTTATTTCAGTATGTTTGTGAATATTGTAATATGATTAAATATATAATTAGGTAAATAATTATATATGGGATGATTAATACATAGTGTAAAATGTATTATGTGCATGATAGGTGTGAATGTTATATGAAATTAAAAAGGGTAATGATTTAATTAAGTTGTCGTTTATAATAACTTAAAAATCATGAATCAAAGTATACTCGGTTAGAGTAGGTAAATTTCAAGGGTTAAAACAATTATTGGGTTAGGAGCATAAAACCTAGTAAATTAAATGAAAGCTTTAATAATGCACATTAGAGAAGGGGTGAGGAAATCCTCAAGAGAGAGTGCGGCACTAACTAACATATGAAGAGCATGCATGTTTATTTATTACTGCAAGTTAATCATTTGTTAAATATTTTCAAATGTTTTTGGGTACTAACCCTTGCTATAAAAAAATTTAAAAACCTTTTAGGTGTCCAATCACAAGGGCGCCAGGCTTGACTCTATTCCAGGTATCCGTTGCTGCAGCACCTGTGGATGTTGCGGGGTCTTTGATAGACGCCTACTTCTTTCATTCGTGTAGAGACTCTCTAGTAGTTATCTGAGCTTGTCGCTCACAGTTCATTTATCAGTATTAGACTTGTTGAGATTTTCTTACTATCTTTATTTGTATTGGATAATTGGATGGATGGTTTATTCGGTTAGGTATCTTAATTGTGGATGGTTATTTTAGTTAACTGTGAATCTGTTCTATTTTTGTTCCTCATGAGTTTTATTTAATTAATTGAAAGATAAAAATTGGCACCAGTCTACTTTTCTCACTTCGGTGGTTAGTAATTAAAAAGACGACAGTGATGCTAAAATTGGACCAACTGAGAAACCTTTTCTAACTTGATTTAGGACTGATCACCCGGGATTAATTAGGTGGGGTGTCACACACCCGAGAATCGTTCTATATGAATTATGGGGAAAAATTCATTCACGGTATTTTAAAAATTTGTGTATTTTTCTATCGGCAAATTTAGAATGGGTAACCCTTGCCCAATCGGGATACCTGTACAAAAATTAACAATACACATCATATATAAATAATATGAAAATTATCTGTACACCTTCAAATTATTTAAATTTAATATAAATAAAATTAAATAAGGGATTTAATACGAAATAAATAATACCGGAAAGCATCGTGAAGTCCATAGGCATGAACGCAATTTCAACAAATGGCAGTTGGAAGGTATGCGTCGTGTCCCACCAACGTTCGATCATCGCCGTCACAATGCACTGGTCGAAATTCGGCATCACCCTTGAAAATATATTGGACATTACACCGGCACTGTCGATAAATTCTTTTATCGTCGGTTTATTCTCTCCGATCAATTTATATAGTTTCATTGGCCCCGCCCAATTACCTCAAAATTCATATTTATTGCCATTTATAATTAGCGTCTGCCCGTCAGACGCGTGTGTATCCCCATCGAAAATACGGGCGTAATGCTTGTACACGGGATCAACAGGTTCACTCGCTGGAGGTTGAGTAGGATTTTCCATTGACGTGGATCCGTGTTTCTTGATTTTGCCGATATTTAAATATTTTTTCCATTTTTTTCCGTCCATAATGTATTAATAAAAAAATTGTATAAGTGATATTTGTTGATTTAGAATTGAGGTACTGAATTTTTGGGTAAAAGAAATGTTGGATTGAGGAAGAAGAAGCAGTAGAGTTTATGCAGTAGAGAGGTGGAGATGGAGGTCTTCCTGAGATGGATTTATATATTGATGATGCATAGAGAGTTAGCCGTTACTCACCATTACTAGCCGTTATAGTGTCGTTGGGACTTCCTACGAACTTCTGAAGTTCATAGGAATTGCTACGAATAACAGAAGTTCGTATCAATTCCTATGAACTTCAGAAGTTCATAGGAAGCTCCATCACTACTAACCAGCCAACCGGGCGAAAGGTAAACTGTCCACCTGGTTTGTATTATACCTTTCGTGGAGTGATCTCCAGTGTGGATGTTCTTATATAAAATGAACCAGTTAACATGGGTCTTTTTTCATCGGAATATCTCATTTACCCCTCCCTCTCCACTTACCACCCCTTTGACTTGTAACAAAATTTTGGTGAAGAAAAACATGTGGTTCCTTTATTGAACTATATATCAGATTTGTTTCAGAGATGATGTTTGGCAAATTACCCGTCCATTTGTATAGCATCATAAAATTGTTGATAACTCAATTAGTACAAATTTGATGTATATCTCAAGAGGATCCCCTAAGATGTTCACACAACCTTCAAATGCAACCTTAAAATAAAATTACATGTTATTTTTGACAGATTATTTCACATTCTCGGTTGGTAAAGCAAAAATATATTTTAGTTGATGTTTTCGTCTCTATGGATTCTATGTTCTGTCTAATCAGTTATGAAGGGAAAAAATATTAGTTTTAGTTTCCCTTATTGGGAAACCAATTGATGATGATATATCTTTAATATGATACTCTTCACAAGCATGATCAATCATTTCGTAATGTGATTCCAGTTGAAGGTGAGCTACAAAATAAAAAACAAATAATGGTCCACAAAATGAAATTTATTTAAGTTTTTACCGTGGACTAATTTTATTAAAAAATTAAGAACTATTAGTGACTTCTTTTAAATATTCAACATAAATAGCAGTTTCATATCGAAGAGTATTAGAGTTTTATTTAGCATTGAGGGTATTTTAGTATTTTTCCCTTCTCCTATTATTATTAGGTGGTTGTAGTAGGTTATATATATTCTCTCTTCTTCCTTTTATTGTAAGACATTCTAGTGTATGGCAATATGAAACCCTAGCCCCTCTTTTTCTCTCTTTCCATTTGATTTGTAGATCTTTGATATATTATCATGGTATCAGAGCGGGATCAAAGCTTAATCTCATCAACACAGTCCGCGGATCCATATTTCCATACACTAGAATGTCTTACAATAAGGTACTTTTTATGTTCGCTCGACTTTTTTGAAGGTAATTATGGTCGTTTTCCTCCTGTTTGTTCGATTAATTGTTTAGTTCGTTCGATTTGGTTCCGTTTGGGTATTGTTTGATTGTTTATTTTCGTAATGGCTGGTGAAAGAGACGATTCGCTACAACCAATTAGTGTCAGATTAGATGGAAAAAATTATACGTATTGGAGTTATGTTATGAAGAATTTTTTTAAAGGGAAGAAGCTTTGGGGTTACATTAATGGCAATTTGAGTAAGCCTCGCGATAAGACGAACGTTGAAAAATATGCAGAGTTGTTGGATGTTTGGGAGGCAAACAACTCAAAAATCATCACTTGGATCAACAACTCCGTTGCACCTTCTATAGGTATGCAGTTGGCTAAGTATGATTATGAAAAGGATGTTTGGAATCATTTGGGCAGATTGTATACCCAATCTAATTTCGCAAAAAATTACTAGTTGGAGTGCGATATTCGGGCTCTTGAGCAAAAAACTTTGAGTATTCAGGAGTTCTATTCTGCTATGACGGATCTATGGGATCAGTTGGCTCTCACAGAGTCGGCTGAATTGCGGGCCTTTGCACCATATGTTGCCAATAGGGAGGAACAACGTCTGGTTCAGTTTCTGATGGCATTGCGTGATGATTTTGAGGGTCTTCGTGGGTCGATTCTTCATCGTAGCCCACTTCCAACTGTTGATTCCGTTGTTCACGAGTTGTTAGCCGAGGAGATTCGTCTCAAGACTCAGTCAGGGAAGGTAATTTCTTCGGACCCTAATCCATCTATTTTCACAGTCTCCTCTCGACCACTTTCCAGTAATCAGAACAAGCCTTATTCGAAAGTTGCAAGTGATGAATGTAGCTAATGTAAGGAGAAGGGGCATTGGAAGTCTCAGTGCCCTAAGTTGCGAGCACAACAACAACAACAATCAAATAGTCGACCACCTCAGCAGCAGTTTTCTGGTTGGAAATCCAATAACCAATCTCAGCAGCATTCATATAGGCCTTCACAGCCTAATACTGCAGCAGTTGTACCGCCATCAAACTCATTTGCATCAGGTTCTTCATCATTAACTCCATCCATGTCTTCTCTTGCTGAGCAGTTTCAAAAGTTTCTTGCCACACAGCCTCACGCCATGTCAGCCTCTTCACCAGGTAAGCCCTCAGGTATTTGGATTCTAGACTCCGGCGCTTCTAATCACATGTCACCAAATTTGTCCTCTTTTGGTTCTTTTTGTCCCACTTCTTCGTTGCCTGTTATGACTGCTGATGGTACTCCCATGCCCTCAACGGGTGTTGGGACTATTGACTCACCCAACTTATCTCTCTCTAATCTTTACCACATTCTTAAGCTTACAATGAATCTTATCTCTGTTGGTCAACTATGTGATGCCGGTTACTCAGTTTCCTTCTCTTCTACCTTTTGTCATGTGCAGGATCCACAGTCTCAAAAGGTGATTGGGACAGGCCGTAGGCAGGGGGGATTGTACATCATGGAGAAACTTAATGTACCAATGGTTGCAGCTTCCAGTGTTGACTTGTCATCCTTTCGTTTGAGTTCAGATTCGTCTAGCTTTTATTTATGGCACTCTCCTCTTGGTCATGTCTCAGGTTCACGATTAAAATATTTGGCTTCTACAGGAAAATTAGGAAATTTGCATTGCCATGATATCTCTGATTGTAGCGGTTGTAAACTTGCAAAATTTTCAGCTTTACCGTTTAATAGAAGTATTTCCTCACAATTTAGCACCCTTTGATCTTATTCATTCTGATGTGTGGGGACCGTCTCCTATTATTACAAGAGGAGGGTCTCGATATTATGTCTCCTTTATTGATGATTATACGCGTTACTGTTGGGTTTTTCTCATGAAACGACGTTCGGATTTTTTTTTATATTTATAATAAATTTTGTGCCTTTGTCAAAACTCAACATTCTACTATTATAAAATGCTTTAGATGCGATTTGGGTGGGGAATATACTTCTCAAAATTTTGGTGAGTTACTTGATTTAGATGGAACTATTCACCAATCATCTTGTACTGACACTCCTGAGCAAAATGGTGTTGCTGAAAGGAAACATCGGCACATTGTTGAAACTGCTCGCTCTCATTTATTATCCGCATATGTCCCTAGTGAGTTTTGGGGAGAGGCTGTCCTTACTGCTGTTAATCTGATTAATAAGATTCCGACCTCTCATTGCTCAGGTTTGTCACCTTTTGAAAAGTTTTATGGGTGTGCCCCTGATTATTCTTCCTTAAAGGTGTTTGGTTGTACTTGTTTTGTTCTTCGACCTCGTGTGGAACGTGCCAAATTATCTCCAAAGTCAGCTATTTGTGTTTTTCTTGGTTATGGTGAGGGTCAAAAGGGATATCGTTGTTATGATCCAGTTACAAAAAAATTATATATCTCTCGCCATGTTGTGTTTCTTGAGCATATTCCTTTCTTTTCTATTACTGATAGCCCTCATGAACTCACTAAATCTGATCTCTTCAATATTGATCCGTTCTATGATAATGATGAGAGTGTGCCATCTGAAGTACCTTGCACCACCGATAGTGTGCCACCCCATGTTGCTCCTGTTCCTATTATTTCTACTGATGCAGATACTTTGCCATCTGATGCTCCCCCTTCTCGTGTGGCCACCCAAGCACCTGCTGAAACGGTGGAACCTCCTTCTCGCTATCCAAAACGTCCACGTAAGTCCACTCAGTCACCAGATTTTGTTTATTCTTGTTATTCTGATTCTTTTGCTTCATTTTTATCCTCTGTTCACTGCCTCTATGAGAATTAGTCTTATAAAGAGGCAGTTCTTGATCCTCTTTGGCAACAGGCTATGGCTGAGGAACTCTCTGCTTTGCATCAGACAGATACTTGGAGTTTGGTCCCCTTACCTGCTGGTAAGCGGACAATTGGATCTCGTTGGGTATATAAAATCAAAACTAGGTCAGATGGGTCAATTGAGCGGTACAAAGCAAGATTGGTTGCTCAGGGTTTTTCTCAGCAATATGGTATGGATTATGATGAAACCTTTGCTCCTGTTGCGAAATTGACTACTATTCGTACTCTTATTGCTGTTGCATCTGTTCGTCAGTGGCATATATCGCAAATGGATGTTAAAAATGCGTTCTTGAATGGTGATCTTCATGAGGAGGTTTATATGACTCCTCCTCCGGGTGTTCCACATGGTCCTGGTGAAGTTTGTAGGCTTAAGAAAGCCTTATATGGTCTCAAACAGGCACCACGGGTTTGGTTTGAGAAGTTTACTGCCGTGATTACCTCTCTTGGGTTCATTCCAAGTGAGAATGATTCGGCTCTCTTTATCAGGTGCACCTCCGGTGGTCGTATTCTGGTCTCTTTGTATGTTGATGATATGATTATTACTAGGGATGATGTTGGTGGAATTACAGCGTTGAAGTCTGAATTATCTCGTTGTTTTGAGATGAAGGATTTGGGGCCCCTGCGTTACTTTTTGGGTATTGAGGTAGATCATTCTCCAAAGGGTTATCTTCTCTCACAATCTAAGTACATCGGGGACATTCTTGAGCGTGCTCGCCTCACTGGTACTAAGATTGTTGATACCCCTTTGGAGCTTAATGTTCATCTTTCCCCGTATGATGGTGTTATTTTGCCTGATCCCACCTTATATCGCACTATTGTGGGCAGCTTGGTTTATCTCACTATTACTCGTCCAGATATAGCTCATGTTGTCCATGTTGTTAGTCAGTTTGTTACTGCTCCTACTATAGTTCATTGGGCAGCTGTTCATCGTATATTGCGATACTTGAGAGGCACTCGATTTCAGAGTCTTTTACTTCCTTCATCTTCTTCTTTGGAGCTGCGTGCATACTCTGATGCTGATTGGGCCGGTGAGCCTGCAAATCGCAAATCAGTTACTGGATTTTGTGTGTTTCCGGGTGATTCTCTTATATCTTGGAAGAGCAAAAAGCAAGTTGTTGTTTCTGTGTTTTTCCACGGAAGCCGAGTACCGTGCTATGGCTTCTACCACTCGCGAAGTTGTTTGGCTACGTCGGTTACTTGCAGATATGGGTGTCTCTCTTTCTCAGCCCACTCCTATGTACTGTGATAATAAGAGTGCTATTCAGATTGCTCACAATTCAGTTTTTCATGAGAGGACTAAGCACATTGAGATTGATTGTCATATTACTCGTCATCATCTTACGCATGGCGCCATCACTTTGCCTTTTGTTTCTTCTTCCGCACAGATAGCTGATTTGTTTTCAAAGTCTCATCCAGTTCAGCATTTTGGTTTTTTGGTTGGCAAACTCTCAATGCTTCTCGCTGCAGCATCGTGAGTTTGAGGGGGGGGGTATTAGAGTTTTATTTAGCATTGAGGGTATTTTAGTATTTTCCCTTCTCCTATTATTATTAGGTGGTTGTAGTAGGTTATATATATTCTCTCTTCTTCCTTTTATTGTAAGGCATTCTAGTGTATGGCAATATGAAACCCTAGCCCCTCTTTTTCTCTCTTTTCATTTGATTTGTAGATCTTTGATATATTATCAAAGAGAACTTAATTTGTTTGTGTCGAACTGGTTGTCAGAGTTGAGAGAGATGTAACTGTATATATTCACAGAAAAATCATTGCCCAGCCACTTGTACATCGAAGAGAAATTAACATAGTTGTTGATATGTTGAACACCTACCCAAACCTAGAACAGAACATATGCTCTATCATTTAAATCTGTTTCGAGGACGAAAGATATTTGTAATTTCTCATAAATTTTGTCCATATAATTCCAAGGGAACAAAACTTGATTAACTTTTGTAAAAACACATATTAACTATAAGGAATGTCATACAAAGATGGAACCTAATCTTATAAAATTTTGAGTTCGTGGCAAGAACTCAATACAGAGATAAGTATATACCCCCTTGAGTCTATATAGTTATACTCCCAATTGTACATAAAGATGCACATGTCTCCAATTTATGCAAGATATACTCAAGTAGACTCAATCATAATATAATTTGACTACTCATCCAACTTATAGTTCACTGATTTGGTATTCTGATCAACTTTGGATAAAAGATATACTCGAGTACAGAACAACAATATTATATCTAATGATCCAATGCTGAAACAGAAGGAACTTCTTATAAAATTTCTTTCTCCATGTGCGACCTCCTCTCTCTCTCTCTCTCTCAATTGACTGAATCGGGAAAAGAGAAGAAACCAGTTGGGAGTTGACAACATGTCACCAACTAATGTAGGATTTAGTTCATTTTATCAGGTTTGAATAACTGTCATAACTGAATTAACCCACTAATTGACGCTTTTACTGCTGATTCAAAATTTCAACTGCCGACAGCTAATGAGTTCAACTCTCGTCTAAGGAACATCTTCAATATTTTTGCTACCTGTTATAGGATACCCTTCTTAACCTCGTCCTATGATACTCTTAGGCCCTGTTTGGTTGCGCAAATTATTTGATTATGTAAATTGGTTCATTGTGAATTAATGAAATGTAAATGAATGTTTAAATCCAATTTTACACAATGTTTGGTAATCTGAAATTGATGTTAAGGTTTTATGAGAAAAAAAAAGATTAAAACAAATTAGGTGTGTGTGAGAGTGTGTGGGGGGGGGGAAGGGAAGGAAATAGAGAAATGAACATGCACATTATGTGACTCCTATTTCAAATGGATGCATTTCACATTTTTTGTGAAATGATCCAATTTCAGATTTTACACATGAGCTAAAATGAGGCAATTATTGAATCATTTCATTAATGAAACCAAACAAAATTAATGGATCAATTTGTAAATGGACCAATTTATTAATGAGTCAATTTACAATTTTGGGACAACCAAACAGGGCCTTAGTCAATGCCAAGCTCCTGTGTGTGTTTTAAGACTCAATAAAGCTTCAAAAATGCCAGATGAGATTCCATGGGTTATTCAGGGGAAGATGTGGAGCAAGGAACTAATGCTGGTTTAGAAGAATTCCCATGTTAAATTCATAGTTTTAAATTCAGCAATATGAAGTCTCTTCTCTGCTAGCAAATTGGCTATTCAAGTGCATGCCACAAGTCCATATATTAATTATCATTCATAACATGGGTCCTCATAATGCTATCATCCTATCTTGGAAAGTGAATGTAAACACTTAATGCAACCACTCCTGAATTGTTGTGTGAGGATTTCTGTCTGCATATCAACATTTTGAGTACTTTTATAATGGGAGTATAATAAGCATGAAGAACTATATCTTTCATGTTGAAAATGTGATATTGTGACATGGTATATATGACTTCCATATAAAATCATTCTTAAGAACACCCTAATATTAATCACGAACACATTAATATGATTAAACTTTAGCATACAATTGTTCTTAATAAAACGATCTTGGATCTTCATGTTTTCACAAAATACGTCTAAAAGATAGAAAATAAGACTTACCTTGATCAATGATCAATCTTTTGATTAATTGCTCCATCAATCTACCTTCTTGAAAAAAATACACTCTAATGGAATCTCAGAGTTCCTCTCTCACCTCAGAAATAGTGTGTTATGAGATAACCTCAGATGGTGTAGGGCTCCTCTATTTATAAGGGGAAGAGGGCCGGAATCCTAGTCACGGTGGAACTCTTTTTCAAGTCTCTCACTAATGCCACTAACCATCATGTGACTAACGGATAAGATTGACCCAACCTTCTAATATTCGTATTTATCACATTCCTAATTAATTATCTGATATTTATCAAGACCACATAATTGGGAAATTCATAAATTTGGAATTTAATATAATTAAAATTAAATAATTAATTTCGACACTGAATATTAATTTCCAACAGTCTCCCACTTGGTCTTAATAATCCTCATAATTAAATTAGGTACCATAAGGTGCACAATAACTGATAAATATAGTTTGCTTAAATCAAACAATTCACGGATGCGAGTTATGGCGGTTCCATGATATTCAAGAGCATGGTTCCTTCCATGTACCACAACACCAATGTTTCATTCAACTAAGCCTTTAATATTGGGTATCATAATGGCCTCATAATGTCCTTTTGAATAAGGACTATTTATGTCAACAATAATTCATAATCATATGCATGCATTCACAAAAAACAGAAATAATTGAAATCAGAAACACTTTTATTGAATTCAAGTAATAGTGTCAAACAACTAAGCCAAATAGCAATCATAATTTTACTAATCGAGATCCATCTCTTTGACACGTTCCATAAGGTCTTTTGGAGATAGTCCTTTCGTAATAGGATCTGCTATGTTATCACTCGTACTAATGTGATCAATTGACACTCTTTGTTTCTGAATTTCTTCTTTAACTGATAGGTATTTCATTCAACGTGCTTAGTTACTTTAGGAATACCTAACATTTCTTCATAAAGAAAATTGCAGCGACATTATCATAATATTTCAGCGACTTGATAATAGTGTCGACAACTCCAAGTCCCGAAATGAAGTCACGCTGCCAAAATACATAAGTTGTAGCATCAAGCATGCTACAAACTCAGCTTTCACAACAGTTAATGAATGGATTGTGTTGCATTCCTTCATTATATTGATTGATAAACCAAAACAAATATTCTTAAGCAAGAGTGAACTTCATACCATCTGTACAAAAAGTAAATTTGAGTCACAATAATTGTTCATATTTAAATGAACACATACATCATAAATGTGAGCATATAGTCCTTTAAGTATCTCATTACTTCATACACAACTTTTAAACCCATATGATTATTTTGATTCTCTACTTTCTAAATATGTACTTGAATATAGAGAAAATATATAAACTTACTCCCACTGATCTTAAGGTGTATACAAATATACAACAATTAAAAAATAATGATATTATTTCTTAAAATACGTCATGTGAGAAACTTATGTTTATAAAATGATCTCCTAAACATATACGCATGGTTTATAAGACTTAAAAAAGTAATTTTCAAATCCACTTCATGTAACTCTCAATCATAATGAGCTACTAATGTTATATGAATTCCTTGTCCTTACATATAATTGAGAAGGTTCATTTATAACCTTTTCTTCATTAATAGTGAAATATTTTACTACAATTTAGCTTTATCTCGTTTAACTACCATTAGTGTCGCATTTGATCTTGATGACCCCCTTATACCCGACTTTAGTGCATCAATTATGTAATTCAACGAGATTTCAACCTTAGTTGTAGTCCATTAGTTTCACTTCTTATGACTTTTGAAAATAAAACCATGTCATTATTTATCCCTACGCCAAATTCATGTTCATGCAGATACACCACATAATCATCGAGGATAGTAGACCTTTTAGGACCTTCTTAATACTATTCCTTATGATTTTATCTACATTTCTCTCACGGTGACAATACTATCATTTAATGGTTGATCATTTATTTGTTCTTTGTTGTTTAGACAATCTAACAACTAAAAGAATAAGGATTCCAGAAGGTTATCGTTAATGGAATAAGTACCCTACCTTCCTTCATAACCATATTTCATGAGTTTCTACTACCACTAATATCATCTTTCATAATGAATTTGACTTTAATGCAATAAATACGTGTCAATGACAATTATATGATCTATCAAAATTTGTAAGAGACATTACAAAAATCTTGTCCACAAAAATTATAAAAAAGAGTCTAGATTTAATTTGGCACAAGATTTAAAGAGTTTCATTGATAACGCTACGATTATGATGCAGGATCAAACAAATCTTTAAAGAACTATGTCCAAACTTTATTTTGTACAAAATATCAAAAGGAATATCATAACCCTTGAAAAAAAAATATACATCAAAAGATTCTTTAGAACATATCCCTCACGATCAAGTCTAGACAAACATTTTTCAAAAAAAAAATTGAGGGTTTATGAAAACAAATGACGATTTGATTCCCCAAGAATAAAAGAAAAGAATCTTATTAGCATTTCTAGTTTGTTTTGTAAGAAATCCTTGCATCAAAAGTAAATACTTTCTATAACATAGTAAGTATAACTTGCAAACTCTACTGAGATGAAAAACTCGTTTCAAATCATAAAAGATACATATTATCTTTATCATTATCAGTCCGAGTGTGCAATATGTAAACAAACTAAATTTGTTTAACCAAATTAAATATGAATTTTTTAGAGAAACAAAATGGGATACAATAATATGTGATAAGATAATGAGATAAATTGCTCACTTCATTAATGCTTTGATTTAACAACACACACATCGATTACATGATGATAAATTGAGTGCATAACCGTGAGTTTTCTTCAGTAATAACCGTGAAATATCGATAATATGATGCTTGTAGATTACTTTATTGGGTATAATGTTGTTTCATTATATTGTACACGATATTTGTGCACAACTTATTTTCACATACTATAATAATGTATGTGATCTATGATGTTCATTCAATCACTCAAAATCGATTCCCCGTAAGGAATAACCTTGCTTGAAGAAATAAACTCAATATACCCCATTAATATCTTTACAATTATAAGCATCATGAGTCACTACTACCATCATCTTTACATTTAATATTCATTGCCATTCTAGTTGGGTCACTGTAGTGACTACCAAATATTTCATAATATGAATATTACTTTACGTAAAGACTTACATACACAAGTCAATAAATTTTTGACTTATTTTCATTAAATATCGCATGATCAATAAACTAAATTATTCATGTTTATGGTTTTCATAAACTTAATTGGTGATATGATAGTGAAAGAAACTATGGCATCTGCGTTTGACGACCATTATTACCTTCCCAAAATATATATCACAACTAACATTTTGTTCAATTATTGTAATCACAATAAATGAATAAATAATAATATGTATGCAATATCATAAAGTATCATCATTCTAGCATTTAATATCATACATGGACCCTTAGGCAATCAAAATATGCATGATATTAATGCATTAGTCCAATATTTATATCTTCTGGAATGGATCACTTTAATGAACACCAAACCTTATATTATATAAATATTAGAGATACGCATACATGTTCAAAGCATCCATAATACATGAATAATTATATTATTGTCTATTCCCTAACTTGAAATTCATGAAAAATTAGACATAATGTGAAAATCAAATAGACAAAGAGTTTACATGAGATATTACACAAATAACAGTAAATGGAAGACATAAATCATTTACTTTCGCTTCGTCACTTATGTATGAGTAACAAATCAGAAATATTAACCCAAATCATTCATGGTCATACTAATGCACAATACGATTATAATCACAATTATCATACTAGTGGCATATGTAAATATGACTTTTTAACATTGATGCCAATTATTTAACATTTACGAAAATTCCAATGTTTATTTGATTCAAATTTCAGCATGTGTTGTGCTTCAATTTAACCTTATAACAAACATTAGGATAATCTGAAATGATTACAAGTATAGTATCTTCACATGTAATCTTAGCCTGTATGTGGCATTTGATTAAACTGAATGAATACTTACTTATGAGTCTCAAAATTTGCAAGTCATGCATTCAAATATGCATGTATGCAATGAATAAATCTAGTATCCGCACATATGAATTGTAGCCTGTGTTTGGCATTTAATTCAACTTAATGGGAGTACTAGCCTTAGAATAAACAATAATTCTGATTTTCAAATACATGAATCGTTGGCCTATGTTTGGCATGAGACTCATTAAAACACGAATATCATAATATTCAACAAAATGAATCGTTGGCCTGTATTTGAAACGAGACTCATCAAAATATGAATATTAACAATAACGCAAGTCTAATATCCTACCATATGAAATATGTTGGCATGTGTTTCGCACGAATATTCAACTAAAAAAGGATCATTAGAGCAAGGTTTTATCACAGTTCTAGATAAAACATACATGAAATATGGAAAAACTTAAATTTTTCCAAAAAAAATTAATTAGCATCATGGAACTGTAGGAAATTACTCCAGAATCTCAAATATTCGACAGAATTCAAAAATATTTTTTCTGGAAGTCAGAAACATTATTTATGCAAAATCAATGGCCCCAAAAATATTATACTCAAAACTTAATGTATAATTAATGGTCCAAATATAGATGCATACATAATAATCAAATATTTACAATTATAGATTAATACACTTTCATGTCTTCCCCATCCAACACCATATAAATATTATTGTGTAAACATCAATTCATAATTACATTAGGACCTTTGGGCTACCAAATATAGATTATGCACAATAACCTAATATATCGAAATGTTATTGTCAAATACATAATCATACATCTAATATTCAAAATTGTATGTTGAAATCTTTCATTAATACCAAATACTACATAATATGAATATTAGAACAACCATGAACATAAAAAATAAAAAAAATAAAAAAAAATAGCCCCGGTGGTGAAAAATACATAATATTCGGAAAAAATCGTAATTTTTGCCAAAAATAAAAAAATTGAGTTAGCGCCACAAGGATGTAGATAATTACTCCAGGATCTCAAAATAATTTGCGGAATTCAAAAATCAATTTTCTGGAGTGAGATATTGACATCAACATTATTACCAAAAATGGCAAAAACGCAATTTTAAGGGTCTTAACGACATCAAAACGCAAAAGTAAGGCGGTGCCCATTGTATACAATGGATTTTGTTTATTTCGACGTTTCCAGTCGACCATGTCAGTTTCGTAAAATTCCAAGCAAGTTTTGACCTTTCATTCTCACCAGTGAGTATTGGCGACAGAAGAAAAAACGTCACAGAAAATCTCAGACACACTTTAAGAGCAGATTTAATGGTAGAAATAAGACGTCGCAGAAGGTCTCAGGCACAAAAGCAATTTAATGACATAAATAAAAATATCGCAGAAAGTCTCAGGCACATATTTCATTATAGACAAACATCAATAAGGAAAATCATGAGATCTTAAACTTTAGCTCTGATACCACATATAAAATCATTCTTAAGAACACCCTAATATTAATCACGAACACATTAATATGATTAAACTTTAGCATACAATTGCTCTTAATAAAAGGATCTTGGATCTTCATGTTTTCACAAAATACGTCTAAAAGATAGAAAATAAGACTTACGTTGATCAAGGATCAATCTTGATTAATTGCTCCATCAATCTACCTTCTTGGAATAAAATACATTCTAATGGAATCTCGGAGTTTCTCTCCCACCTCAGAAATAGTGTGTTATGAGATAACCCGAGATGGTGTAGGGATACTCTATTTATAAGGGGAAGAGGGTCGGAATCCTAGTCAAAGTGGGACTCTTTTTCAAGTCTCCCACTAATGCCACTAACCATCATGTGACTAACGGATAAGATTGACCAAATCTTCTAATATTCGTATTTATCACATTCCTAATTAATTATCTGATATTTATCAAGACCACATAATTGGAAAATTCATAAATTCGGAATTTAATATAATTGAAATTAAATAATTAATTTCAACACTGAATATTAATTTCCAACATTCCAATATATCCACTCAATTTTTAGAACTACGCGTTACGAAAATCTTATCACATTTTTTCTAATTATAGGCATATGACCTCCAGTTGGTTTTCATACCAAAAAAAAAAAACTCCCTGATTTTAACTTGTAAAAGTTAGGGAACATTGTCACATAAGCAGCCCCTAATGTTTGGCACTGTCATGACAGATGTAGGACTAATTGGAATTTGTGTTTATCTGACAACTTCTCTAAATGACATTATAATTTAAGAATGACATTGCAAAACTGAAATTACATAATATATTCATGTTGGCTCAAGTCTGTAATGTCAATACGTTTCATTTAGTCTAAGATAAACCATAAGTCTGTAATAATATAGCACAAGGATCCTATAAGATGGTTACACAACCTTCAAATCCAACAATGCATCTGAGTTTGTTCTATATTTTAATTATTTGCAATATCACCTCATTTATTACAACAGTGTTATTGTAGTTTAAAATAAGTCGGGGATAATAAGGGTCCAACTTGATTCATTTTTGGTTTATTTTATGTTATAATAGTATTTTTTATGCTTCCTGCTGAAACAGGAGTGTAGATTCACCAGTTTTCATGTTTATTGAAGTTTTAGTATTTCTGACTTTTAATGTGTGCCTATAGTAATTGCAAAAATATAATTGGTATGATTTTTCAAGATATCCAATTGCACGTTAATTAAATCTAAGACATCCCTAGAACTTGGACTCTATACTAACTCTGATTTCTCATTCTTTTAGCAGTTGGTTGTTCTGTGAGGGAAAAAAATAACTACAAAAGACTTGGTTTATCAGTAGAGTTACATATGAATTTTTTCACAGCCTAAATTATTATTTTAGATGTTATTATGATATGATGAAAGACGGCTCACATCTGTTCTGGAAAAAGCCATGAGTTGCAGCCTTCACCACTTATAAAAGGGACCATATGCAGTCCATTTAAGAGATTAGAAAATCTACCCGAATTCCCTACTACTGTCCTTGTTCCCTTCTTACTGTTTGAGATAAATTTGTCGTTGTTGGTTCATGGGACTAATGCACTGAAGTGCTTCTTACAACAGTCGTTGACCGTTTCATCCTGGGAGGCATACGCCCATTGAACTTGCCGTAAGCACCGTAGCGGGGGCGTATTCTGTCTTAAGGAGAGATAGTTCAACTTTCGACTCGGTCAAAATTCTACAAGTGATTGTTTCAATCACAAACTATATGTTCTTCTTATCTCCCTTTACTATTTTGTAGTAATTAATTTTTAATTACTGTTTATTTATTTAGTGATATATATATTAATTTTTCGTAATCCGGTAAACAACAGATTCAAATATGATAATGGAACTACATGTCTATTCATTATGGTTTCTCTAACATAGATGGCAACATGGCCTTTGGGTACATCAATAGCTGTTGAAATTGATGCTGAAATACTTCGTCGGAGAATCTGCTTAGTGAAAACATTTCTTGGCAATCTGATACCCATGATTCAAGTAAACTTCTATTCTTAAAAAAAATATTTGACAAACAATTGATCTATTGCAGTTTGTGAAAGATGAGAAACTCTGTCAGTGGATGGCTAATGTTATAATACAGATATATAGACCATGAAAGATGGAGGAAGGCTGTGGCCAAGAATCTCAAATGAAGTGAGTGGTGAAGAGATAATGGCACTGTGGTCCACCAAAGGACATAGGCCATTAGGTAGCACGTGGGTATTGTTGGAAATTAGACTTAGAAAAAACTGTCCAGATTTTTCTGGACAGAATTTTGAGCAACTTTGAGCTCAAATTTAGGTGGGACTCACACTACGATAATTGTGGGACAATATACGATCGCGTTCTCCTCCACAAGGAGATTAACATAGTATATATACATGTCCAATTTCATTAAGTTATGAATGATAAACATGTCCCCAAAGTGACTCACAAAGTAATGAAAGCTAAGGAATTGGGTATGTTTTAACTCTTGCCCCACATTGGAAGAGTAGTGGGAAAATTATAAGTTAATAAAACTCAAATGATGGACTAAGGCTTGGATGCCTTGGGGTATCCCAACTCTTTAAAGGGGAGATGACCTAAGCTATGCTCGGGTTGATTTTCAGTCAAAGGTCCACACGCGCACATCCGGCCGGCTCGGCTCGGGGCTTAGGCTTAGAAAAATCTCCTACATTTTTTGGCCGAATTAATTTAACTTTATG